>CM070717.1:51805582-53074515 GCA_036346275.1 Otatea glauca | reverse complement strand
TACATGTCATAACAGCTAAAACTCCCGGGCAAAACATAATTCTGAAGAACTGCAAGAACCAACCTTTGGCGCCGAATTGGGATGATTATCACCGTCAAGTTGACTCTGAGAAAAAAAAATTAAAGCGAAAAAAATACAAGAATATGAATCAAATTGACTGAGAAAGTTTTCTCAAAACCAACCCAAACAAATTAAGGCGAAAGATCTGAATGACAAATGCACCAATGCAAGCACAAGCAACACAAAGATGCAGGCAACAACGTCCAAATTTGAGTGCACAGTCAAGTGAAAGCGACCTCTTCTATCCTATACTCTCCATGCACACTATCTCAACCATCTCGTACTTTCTCTATTGGTATAATCTCAGCACGTCCCAATCCTTGTCAAAGCAGCCGGCCCTCTCCATTGCCGGCCGGCTTTGGGCAGCGACGCACCACGCTCTCCACCTCCACCTCCTCCTCCTCCTCCTCACAGAGTCAAATGGCACGCATATAAGATCCACCCGCTGTCTCCTCCACTGCAATTGCACCATCGCATTAGAGGAGGCGATGAGGAAGGCGAGGCCCTACTCGGGCATCTTTTGCGGTGGGGTGTCGGCGCGGACGGGGCCGCACGCACTCCCTCTGGCGCGCATCAAGAAGATCATGAAGCGCTCGCCGGGGGACAGCAGCGTCGACGGCCTCGGCGCGAGGATGATTTCGGGGGAGGCGCCGGTGGTGTTCTCCAAGGCGTGCGAGCTGTTCATCGCCGAGCTGACGCGCCGCGCCTGGGACGCCACGCTGGATGGCAAGCGCCGGACGGTGCACAAGGAGGACGTCGCCGCCGCCGTGCAGAACACCGATCTCTTCGACTTTCTCGTCGATGTCGTCAAGGCCGACGCCGGCCACGCACCGGGATGCGATGACGACGGCACGCTGGACTAAAAGTGAATGAACTTGCAGGTTACGGTTAAGAAATTTGCACGTTGGTGTCGCGCTTACACGTATGAAATGACCCGTATACGTGCTGCTACTTTAACTTTCGATGCACCTTATCATTTCGTTCCTCTTGTTTTTTAGAATGCCAAGAATGATGCAGTAACTTGCTCTAACTTTTTTTTGGTGCAAATGCAGCATGTCAGTTAACTTCTTAGTTCGAAGGAAACTGTCGATAGCGATAGTTAACTTCTTAGTTTGAAGGAAACTATCGATAGCATCGCTAGATTACCTATGTTAACCAGGGCTGAAATAACCATTTAAATGATAAATAAAATAATTTTATATTGAACTATATCAATTTCGAAAAGAAGTTTAGTAATAATTTGTTAAGCTCAGAAGCCACCTCTAAACACATCTGTCTCGTGCAATTGGACCTTTTTTGTTTGTAGGACATATGATAGCTTACCCTTTTTTTTTCTTTTAAGATTATGGTGGGTCAGTTGTTGACACCGTTGCTCTGGGAGATAGCAATCGATTCAGTCAGTTCTCGATGGCTCACTTTTGGCATTTGAAATTGGGCAAGTTGGTCGTTCGTGTTGACATCAACATGGAAAACACAAACATAAAAAAGCCTTCAATTGTTCAAATGTACAGAATCGGGCCATATACATTGTCCACGTGCTGAAAGGATGAATTACCAGAACCGCCGGTCCCGGTTCAGCTTAATTCCTTTCGCTGATTACACACACTCGATAGTCTGTGCACCGAATAAATCCATTTTATACTCTCAACTTTCTGAAAATTCTATTTAATGTTTTTAACTATGAAACCGGATGTTTAGCATCTAAAACTTATAAAATCGGATTAATTTACACTTTAAGCCTTGTTTGGGAGCCCTCATTCTCAGGCCGGGATCTCGGCCAGGAATAAGCCTCCCAAGCAAGGCGTTAACGTGATCTTGAAGAGTGGTTTTATGAGAGAGATCCGACTCAAGGTGGTTTTTGTTGCGTTGGTAGCTATGTCATCGATTTTTGCTGATATAGATCCAAATGAGAGAATAAATGATGACGAGAAAAGAGAGAATGTACACAAAGAGAAAAGGAGTGGAAAAGATGCCGATGATGTAAGTACCATTGAATTATTTCCTTATTACCAAAACTCGACAATATGGCGAAAATTGCCTCAAGTGTGATCCACATCATTAAAATCGTCACCCAAAACCACCCTAAAATGTAAATTGACCCGGTTTTGAAGTAAGACTTAAATATTCGGTTTTTATAATCGAGGGTGTTAAATAGAACTTTTGAAAAGATCGAAAGTGTAAAATGGACTTATTCATGTGTGCAGAGGCTTCCGTGCGTATATACAACTGCGTACAATACAGGGACTGTTGTTTCGTCAGACGACCGGGGGAGTCTCCCATTCACGGCACGGGTGGAGTAAACGCGCAAAAAAATCTGGGGAAAAAGGTCATGGAGACGGGAAATGGAGCTCTGTAGCATCCTACAAAATTTCAAATTAACTTAAACACAATCGCTAGAGTGAGGAATAAAAAAGAGAAATTAAGAAACAACGTTTAGCAAGCACGCCAGTTTATGTCGATAAATTCAGAAGCGGTTTGGTTTGCATGCACAGCACAGCTCAGTGGAGTGGAGTGGAGGCACGCAACAACGGCACGAATCTTGAAGCGCATAGCATAGGATAGGATTACTCGCTCTCTGAAAAAACAGGCGCTGACCACTTCCATCCCTGGAACCGGCGATCTCACCGGAACCCGGCTTTCTTCGCCGCAAGGAAGTGGCGGCGGTCCGGCCGGCGCGGGCTATGAGCCTCCTCGAAGCCCGCCTCCAGACCCTCCTCAAGAACTGCACCTACCCGCAGCTCAACCAAATCCATGGCCTCCTCCTCACCTCCTCCCTCCACCGTCTCCCCGGCCTGCCAGCCCTCCTCGTCCGCCGCGCAACCGAGATCGGCGACATGACCCACGCCGACCTGCTCTTCTCCTCGTTCCGAGGAACGCCCGACGTCGCCCTCTACAACGCCATGATCCGGGGTCGAGCCTACCACGGACCCCACCAGCGCGCCCTTGAGCTGTTCGACGAAATGCCGCGCCGGGGTCTTGCGCCCGACAGCTTCACATACCCGTACGTCGTGGACGCGTGCTCGCGCCTCCGGATGTGGCGGTGCGGCAAGGAGCTGCATTGCCGGGTCCTGAAGGTGGGGCTTGACTGCGTGCCAGCCGTCGGGAGCTCGCTGCTCACATTCTACGTCGCTTGTGGCTCGCTGGGTGATGCACGGAGAGTGTTCGACAGCTTTCTTGTCAAGTCTGTGGGCTTGTCGAACCGGATGATGTCGGAGTACATCAAGGTTGGAGACATTAACTCGGCCCGGGAATTGTTTGATGCAATGGTTGACAGGGACGTTGTGTCATGGAACTCAATGCTCGCTGCATATGTCAAGGCAACAGACATTGTGACAGCAAAGGAGCTTTTTGCGACAATGCCAGTGAAGAACGTTGTGTCATGGACGGCAATGCTCAGGGCACTATCCGACGCAGGGGATTTCATCGGCATGAGGAGCCTGTTCAACCGGATGCCTGAAAGGAATTTGGTGTCCTGGAACTGCATCCTCTCAAGTTACACTCGGCACGGTAGATTCTGGCAGGCCCTTCATCTCTTTCCCCGGATGCTGCTTGAAGGCCTCACCCCTGATAGCTTCACGGTTGTCTCACTTCTTTCAGCTTGCGAGCACCTCAGGAAGCTGAGGATGGGCAGATGGATCCATGCCAACCTGGTGACGCCGGCACTCCAGGTCCATGCCGAGGTTGGGACAGCACTGGTTGAAATGTATGCCATGTGCGGCGACATTGCCCGTGCTCTCGTTGTCTTCACCAAGATGGACAGGAAGGATGTCTTCTCCTGGAACGTGACGATCAGGGCCTTGGCTGTGCATAGACGAGCAGATGACGCCTTCAGGCTGTTTGATCTCATGAAGAAACAAGGCTTCGGCCCCAACCATTTCACCTTCATGGGCGTCATGCTGGCATGCAAATATGGAGCTCTCCTCGACGAAGGGCGCAGATTGTTCAACATGATGCAGAAGGACTACGGCATTCGGCCCTCATTGGAGCACTACGGTTGTCTGATCGATTTGCTCTGCGGTGGTGGCCATGTTGACGAGGCAATGACCGTGATGCAGGAGATGCGCTGTCAACCTGACTCTGAAGTCTGGAGGGCACTGCTTGGCGGGTGCAAGATTCAGGCTGGCCTCGGGTCGGCCGAGGTGGCAACGGTGGGTGTAATTCAGTCAGAGGATGTTGAGTGTGTTGTTGACTTGAACTCTTGAGGACAGCCATTGTAAGCGATTGTCTTGAATTTGTTGTGGAATGCAGAAGGAATAAGTCCATTTACAACCTTGAACTCTAGCCTCGGTTCGACTTTCAACCTTGAACTCAAAAACCGTCTGGAACACGACCTTGAAATATTAAAACCATTCACTTCACTCCTTCCTGCCGTCTAGTATGGTTTTCGTGTCACGTGTCAAGTGGTTTTCACATGTGAACATTGACGTGGCTATGGTTGGACTGCCAACTCATCCAACATGTTTGCCACATCATCCATCTTCCACTTCATCTTCTTCATCTCTCCGTTCTCTTTCTTCTCATGTCATGCCACTCCTCATCTCATGTCACTGCTCCTTCCCCTCCCCATCTCCACACCCGTCCTCTTTTCTCACCTACTGTTGCCACAGGCCACGCCCCTGCCCCTCTCGTTCCCTATCCACACCACCGGCCTTCTAGATTGAGCCCGAGTCCCTATTGCGCACCTCTCCCAATTCCGGTCACCGACAATTTCTAGAATGATCTCATTGGCGTCGGTGCACATGCTTGGTTATATGTCATTGCCAAAATATTCATCTTCCCAACCTTCCTCTGTTTGTGACACCACTGTAGGCCGCCATCGCCCGTCGACCCCATCTCGCCACTCTAGTGGTTTCCTCGGAATTTCTGCCACATCACACCGTGTTCAAGCATCTTGTGATCATTTCCCCTCAATCGATTTGATCTATCTTGTAGCTCTTTGTCAGCATTTCGCGGTCTTCCTCGACTCATGTTCAAATCGTCGCCGCCGTTGATTTCTTCGCCTCTGGTGAGTTTCTCGACAATTTTTGCACCGGTAGCGTCTCTATCACCTCCCCTAACTTTTTGCCATGCCAATTTGGTCGTTGCATAGTCGTGGATAGAGGTCATCATGCCGTCTTCTTCTCCAGGTTTGACCGTTGTTACCTCACCACCTCTAGCCATCCCCGGCCTTGCCAACCTTAGGGTTGGACTCCCCTCTGCCATCGTGGTTGTGCGCACGCTGTGCCCTCAAGAGCATCGCTGAAGTGCCACCGCCACCATCCATGCGCGTCATAGCCACTGCCCTTACACCGCCAGCGTCACCGCCATGCCCCCTTGCCCACGCCACTGCCTCCCATCGCTTCCCTGAGATTGTGACAACCCGTTTTACCCATCAGACACATCTCCCGCACCGCCGCTCCCCTGTTTCTGCTCTTTACTTCCTCTTGATCGCTCTCTCTTTGTTTCTCTCTGTATGCATGCATGCCATGTCAAATCAAAACTACCTTGATTTGGGTTGAGGAGGTAAAACAAGCGATTTCGTTAGTTCGAGGTCCCGAATTGAATGGTTTTGGAGTATATGGTTGAAAATCGAACTGAGGCAATAGTTGATTGTTATAAATTAGACTGATTCCAATGTTGAATAATGATTCTTTTGTGGTTTGGCTTTCTTCCGCTAGCTTTTTTTTTTAGGAAAAGAGAGCTTTATATATTACTCAAGAACAAAGTTACATTCCTGAGCAACTAAGTGCTCGACACAAAAAGGGAATTGCTCACGCCAAACCGCATAGTGGTTTAGATGTTTTGCCATTTGCGCGAGCTCATGTTCTATTTAAGCTCTCTCTTCGTGTGTCGGATGGAGAACGCCGGCAAATGATTTGCCATCTCAATGACTTCTGAAAACGATAAACGTTAGCCGCGAACGTTGCATCTTGACGCTGGTCAATAGGTTTACAATTGAAGCACACTCAGTCTCAATCACCGCAGCCTTTCGAATCCATTCCATAGGCAGACTGATACCTTCATGGCAGGGCCAGGCTTCAACCTCCTCGGCATCACTGCACAAATGAATCGTGCGCCAGAAAGAGAGCAGGACTGCTCCATTCTCATCCTGAACAACAACTCCCACACCTGCTTGACCCGTTTGCTCTGAGAAGGCGTCATCAACATTGATTTTCACCCAGCTCGGGTCAGGAGGGTGCCATCTTTCTCTTTGCTTCTGCTGAATTTCTGACGACTGAATACTGGGAATAACAATCGGCTTCTTTCCGGACCTTCCAAACATGCCAGCGCATCAAGATGAACCTATCCTTTTCCTCCGGTGACAGACTGTTTAAGAGCAGCAGCAACCAATCTGGCCCAGAACATACAAGGCAGGAATTAGCGAACAGCCACACGCCTTCAGAGCAACACGAAGATTTTGTGGCCGTTGACATTCAATCACGGCATGAAAACCTGATTCATCAGCTATGCCGCGAATATCACAGGTTTCAGTCAATGTGATTTCCCGGCGCCATCTATTCATATTCGTGGCAAGGCCATCATTCGCAAGACGCCATGCGAAGATCTTCATTCTCTGCGGTACTCTCATCTTCCCGAAGGACTTCCAAACCGGTAGTTCTTTGTTCTTTTTCAATTGTAAAGCATATTTCCTAAAATAAAAGAAGCATAACTCCATAACAACTCTGGTAGTATCACATTATCACCGGCTGATACCAAATTCTGTGATCTGGTAATATGCAATACGGGATCAAGGGGGATAAAAAAGAACAAATCAGTAACAATACAAGAGTGCGGATGAACTCATGATCAGTCAACATGCTAATGTTCACAGCCGCATCACTGCTTCGAGCTACAAGTGCTAACCTTATTGTACCCTCATTTTTATTTCTTTGAACCCCAGTTTCATCAAGGAAACCACACGACTATCCAGGTAGCGAAATCTTACTACACTTGATATACCAAGCCCACCTTTGTGTTTTGCTCAGGTGTCCTGGCAAAGGGATTTTGTACATCCTATTTGTTAGGGAACCTCGCTATCGAATAGTCCGGGGTTTCCGAACAATCTAGTATTCGTGGACAATAGAGAGACAAGAGAGACACAGGTTTAGGAGGAACTGCGAGAGAATACTTTATTGCTTCTGATTTCTTGTACAATGGGGGGACCCCCTCCTCCTTGTATAATAGTCGCCTAGGGTTTCGGCTAAGGGACTATCGTGGACCTTCATGGGCCACGTGGTTTCCCAACACTCCCCCTTGGGTCCTTTGCCGCGAGATGCATATGCCTCATTAAAACTACAGAAAAAACCCAGTGGGAAAAATACTTGGAGAAAGAGTACGTAGCATACGCTTACTATGTTGCACGAATAGCCTCATTAAAAACCTTATGCAAGAAAACTTCATGAAAAACTTGCTAAGGAAAAGAGTACTGACGAATACTCGTATCAGGGGTACCCCAGCGGCCCAGGATGGCAAGCAGGCCGCGTCAAGCCCAGCTCCGACCTGACAAGCGTCCCCGGGCCTAACTCCGACCAAGGGACCTGCGGGGCCGCGAAAGGACGCTCGTCCCCGACCAGAGCGGGGCAAGCAATCCCGGCCAAGTGGGACACCGACCCTCATTACAGGTCGGGCTCTCCTGAGCCCCGACCAAGCTAAGGCGACCTACACCAAGGGCCATGTGTCAGGCCTCCGCTGACTATTGGCCACGTGCCCCACGGACAGGATCGTTCGAAGTGACCGTACGGGGCAGGTGGCCCCTTCTCAAGGCAGCACGAGGGTTGCCCAAGTCAAAACTCCAGTCCCATCGCCCAGCCACACGAAGCATGGGGACGCGCTCTCTCCCGAGGTATCGCTAGAGCTACGCTTCGCAACATCAGCACCTGTCAGGTTCCCAGAGGGCAGGTGCGCTATTTCCCAAGGAAACGGCGAACTGCTCTGCTCAGCAAAGAAGCCTACCAAACCCGGTGTGGGCGAGGCCGGACGGCGACCAATCACCAAGGCGAAAGACTAGGGCTCCTAGTCTAGTTTTCTCATTCCTTCCTTCCTTCTCCCAATTCTCGATGTAACCTGCCCCTTCCGCCTATATAAGGGGGGGCAGGGCCCTCCGGGAGAAAGGGGGGAGAGAGGAGACAAAGACGGATTGAGCGGATAGACACAGGTTTAGGAGGAACTGCGAGAGAATACTTTATTGCTTCTGATTTCTTGTACAATGGGGGGACCCCCTCCTCCTTATATAGTAGTCGCCTAGAGTTTCGGCTAAGGGACCATCGTGGATCTTCATGGGCCACGTGATTTCCCAACACTCCCCCTTGGGCCCTTTGCCGCGAGATGCATATGCCTCATTAAAACTACAGAAAAAACCCAGTGAGAAAAATACTTGGAGAAAGAGTACGTAGCATACGTTTACTGTATTGCACGAATAGCCTCATTAAAAACCTTATGCAAGAAAACTTCATGAAAAACTTGTTAAGGAAAAAAGTACAATTCACCCAAACTTCAATTGTTAATCTTCACGATGCCGGACATTTGCATGATATCAAAATTCCGACATTAGATTACTGCATGTAATCTAATAGAATTTTTTTGCAAAAAGCATAAAGTGCAGAAAATAAATTGCCAGCATACTAAATAAAGCAACGAATCCAAAATTCATAAAGAATATTCATAAATGCAGAGAATAAAGCTAGAAAAATTAAAAACAGAGCCAAAGAAATTTCTGGAATTTTCTAGAAATTTTCTGCTATTTTTCTCTTTCTCTTTCTTTTTCTTTTCTTTTCTTTTTTCGACCGAATGGCCTTTGGGCCGCCTTTCTCTCCCGCCTGGCCTCTTGGGCCTTCAAATTTCACAAAGACCCCATATAACACTGGGCTAGGGTTGAAACCCTAGCGCCATTCTTCCCACGCCACAAGACGGAGGCGGGCAATGAGGAAAAGCGGCGTCTGGCATGCAATTGTCTCGGCGTGGCACATGGCGGGAGAGGCTTCAGCGGCGGCGAGGCCGCCGGGCGATTCTCACGCGGCGCTACGGCCAGCGTGCAGCGACGACGACGGCATGGCATGGCGCGCCAGATCGCCGAGGCAAAGAATCGGCGAGGCGAGGCGCGCGGCGGCGGCCGAGCACGCGACGACGGCGGCGGCGGCGGCCGCGGATGCGGATCACGATCTTGGCGCGACGACGGGTCGGCGGCGATGGTCGCAAGCCGGGTCGGGAGGCCGAGGCGGCCGCGAAAGAGAGCGTCGTCGGCCACAGCCGCGCGCGGCGCGCGAGGGACGAGGCGACAGCGCCGACGGCCGAGAGGACGCAGGTAACGGCGCGGCGGCGCGAGGCGGCTGCGGCGAGTCCGTCTGGCGCGCAATGGCCGCGGCTGCCGTTTACGGCAGCGGGCGGGCTCGGCGGTGCGAGCCGAGCACCGAGGCCGAGGCGACGGCAGGTAACCGAGCGATCGCCGGCGTAGGCGTGCCGCGTCGGCGCCATCTCGCTGATTTTTTTCGGATGAATGATGATTCGTATCGCAGCCTTCATGTCGTTGTAGCTTCTTGCCACGTGATGGATAGTACCAGATGCGTAGGTTAGATGCGTGAATAGAATCAACAAGCGTTTAGATTCAATCGTCGATTCTCACCTTTTCTCACCTTTCAATCCGTTCGCCGGTAGAGCTTCGTGCTGATAACGTGTTAAGAAACCTCGCTATCGAATAGTCCGGGGTTGCCGAACATATCTGAAGTGGAGAACAGAGAGAGAGACACAGGTTTAGGGAGAAACGACGACAGAATTCTTTATTGCTTCTGATTTCTTGTACAATGGGGGACCTCCTCTTCCTTATATAGTAATCGTCTAGGGTTTTAGCTAAAGGACCATCGTGGGACTTTATGGGCCACGTGGTTTCCCAATAGTATGTACAACTCATACCTACACCGTTCAATGCAATTTGAAATTTGAAATGAGTGGAGGGAAAAGTGTACTTCCAAAGTACTTTGATACATAAATCTCAATACACATTGAATAGTGTAGATATTGGTTTCATTCACAATATAATGTACATCTTCCTTTCTAGGTGTCTTGCGTTGAAACTTGAAAACCACAACCAAAGTTGAATAGTAGAAAATTTGAGGAGGATTAGTGCCGGATCAGGTATGTTTTTTGTCCGTGCGTATTTTGTTGCTCTGACCGAGCGAGCATTGTGACAGCTTCGCGATGGATCGGACGGCAAGTAACAGCTTCGCGATGGATCGGACGGCTATAAGAAGAGCGTCCCCCGGCGCACACCAACCCTATATACCCAGAACCGACCGGGCCCAAACGCGACTGTGTCCAGTTGTGATCGCGACCCTTCTCAACGCCGACCCAAAAGCCCAGCAGCCTCTTCTCCGCCGCCACCCCGCCTCCTCCGGCGACCGCCGGAGCGTGAGAAGGGAGAAGAGAGCTCGCTGAAGCGGAGGATAAGATGGTGAGCTCTTCGTCGTCGGTGGTGAACGTGTACCCGCTCGCGAACTACACGTTCGGCACCAAGGAGCCCAAGATGGAGAAGGACACCTCCGTCGCCGACCGCCTCGCCCGCATGAAGGTCAAGTAAGTCTCCCCCCACCGGCTCAGCCCCGTCTCCGCCTCCCCGATCCAAACCCTAGATGTCTTATTCTCGCCGGAACCCTAAACCCTAGAGCTCAGATCAGGTCTGCATTTTTTTTGTTTAAAAAACTCGGCCGTTAGTTTTGAGTTCATGCGCGGAGTTGCTTGTATCAGATTGTATTACGGATCATTGCTGGGAGTACAGCGAAATTGTTGAACATTTTAGGCATTTTTTTTGCAAACTACTTGGCTGAGGCGTTTTATTTAGCTGGGATTTTTATACTGTTGAAATTGCGTTATGACTGTTCATGAAATCCTAGTGTTCAGCTTGTAATTGTTGACACTTATTTTGATCTGTATGTAGAAAATTGGTTTAGTTGAATGGATTTATATTGGGAGTGGTTCGCTGGATGTTGGCTTGAAATAGCAGCAGAAATGTTGATTGCTGTAGTTTATGAAGTCGAATATTCCCCCCTCCTGCTTTAGGTTTGTGTTACGTTGTGTAGTTCCTTTACTTGATGGTAGTCTGTAGCAGGGGAACTACATAACAAAAATTGGTAAAACTGGCAACTCCGTACTTAGGCATAATTGATTATTTGCCACAAAGTTGATGTGTAATTGATGAGACAGGGCGTGGCAAATCATCAATTACACCAACTTAGGTGTGGCAAATAATCAAATGTCTGATGTACTTATTAGGGAATTGCGTCACAAATAGTTTTACAAGATAAATCATATTTGTAGGAAGAGTGGTCCGGGCTTTCAGTCAAAATATATCATAAAGGAAACCGATAGAGGAATTTCGCTGTCCCTTCAATTGATTGTAATATATGTATTATTATTTCGAGATAATAAACTAATATGACTGTTTTACAGAGGTCTATACTCTTAAGTTTAACAGCAGAGATCACTTTATCCATATTATACTTTGTTTCTTCTGTATCTCGTGAACACTTAGGATCCTTTGATACGAATGGTTTTTTAAGCTTGTTCCATGATTCCATCCAATGCATTGTAAGCTAATTACTAATTACTTGCGTGAATGGCAGCTACATGAAAGAAGGAATGCGAACAAGTGTTGAAGCAATCCTATTGGTATGTTTCTGTTCTTCATCTCATAATTATTACCATATACGATTTTGTGCTTGAAATATCCAATAGTTGGCAAACTTCCTTTAGTATAGTTAGTCCATATATGTCGCGTAATTCGACAAACAAACTGAGTTCTTCACTTGCACTATCCTTATAGGTGCAAGAGCACAACCACCCTCACATACTGCTGTTGCAAATTGGGAATACATTTTGCAAACTTCCTGGTGGACGGTTGAAGCCTGGAGAAAATGGTGAGCTGTTTGTTGCTCAACTTTCTGTCAGATCTTTCATAAACGATCATCTTATGTATTTAGCTGTTGGCTCATGTGGCTTGAATTTGCAGAAATTGAGGGTCTGAAAAGAAAGTTGTGCAGCAAACTTGCAGTGAACTCACCTTCCTTTCCACCTAACTGGCAGGTAATGAGTTTTGAGGGAAATTATTAGTTTTTTGTTAATGGTCATATCGTATTAGTAGTCTGCAACTTTGTGGGAATTTGTTGTATGTGGTCACTTTGTACCTTGTTGAATCATAGTCATTCCAGTAGTACTGAAGGTTATCTGCATGGTAACTGCCAGTTCTCTCGAGCAATTTCATCCAGCTGTTTGTGATTTGTATAGGGTGCCTTGATATCAATCTCGAAGAAAATAAAACTGAACTGCTGTTTCAGTTTCCTTAACCCATGTATTTACCATGTTTGTTATGGTCATTTTTCTTGTTTAAGGCATATAATTAGAACATTATTTAGTATACTGTATTGCGATATGCCTAAATCAAAACAATGGCTTGGGTGATTACTTGCACAAAATGACAAAATCATGACCACAAGCTTCAAGATTTAACTCAAACTGGCCTACCTTCCTACTACTGTGTCAATATATTTTTGGTGCCTACTTCATATAGAAAATTTCCTGCTGTGCTGCCCTTGATTCTTTTTAAATAGTGTTGGTGATGAACTTCCATTAAAATATGAAATATGTGAATAGCATGAACTTCAACTCATATATACCTTCTTGTCTATCGTCGGCTTGCAGTAATTTTTTGGATCATGTTTTCTATTCCATCATCATGTTGATAATGGTGTTATAGGATGTCTTTAAAGATAGAGATCTTGCATAATGTAAACTGTGTCCATTCTGATAAAGGTATAATATTCTTACTTTCACTTCCAGGTTGGAGAGTGTGTTGCTGTGTGGTGGAGGCCAAACTTCGAGACTGTGATGTATCCTTACTGCCCTCCACATATAACCAAGCCTAAGGTACATTCTTGCTTTAAGAGGCTTTTTGTTAGTTGGTTACCTTTTATTACTGGGATCAGATAATACACATGACCAATGTGATGAACAGGAGTGCAAGAAGCTTTTCATCGTTCACCTATCTGAGAGAGAGTATTTTGCTGTTCCAAGGAACTTGAAGCTGCTTGCTGTTCCACTGTTTGAACTCTATGACAATGTTCAGGTAAAGTAGCACTCCTAAGCATGGTGAAAGTTGGCTTTACATGAAGTTTGGGAACATTTTACTCATCCATAAAGTGTAATGAACTCTGTCCATATGCCTAAAAAAGCCCAGTAACCGGAGTTTTTTTTAAATAAAAAAAAATAAACAAGAAGGTATTCCCATATTAACAATTTCGTTTGTCTTCACCTTTTTTTTATCTCCTCACTTTCTATCCTATGTACATGGAAAAGAATGATCATAATATTGAGTTGATTTCTAAAAGGAAGGATCCGTCTCTTCTGTTTAAAGAAACATCTCCAATCTACATTGCTCTTTGCTGCCATCAACAGAGCCATAGTTGTTACATAACCATTTAGATCATTAATCAGGCAGTAGGGATAGAATAGTTGAAGCCTGCAGTTTTTAATCATTCAGACCAAACGCTTTCTAATAAGCCTTTTCTATCGTTACTTCGGTGCAGAGTTTGCTTATTTTCATCAGGCCTTATTATTGTCTGCAGTTTTTATTCTTTTATTATGACTTGCTCTTAAGGAATCGCTTTAAAATTTGTTGCTGAAACTTCTGTGTGTGGATGCAGCGATACGGGCCTGTCATTTCCACCATCCCGCAGCAGCTGTCTAGGTTCCAGTTCAACATGGTCAGCTCTTGAGGATGGTGAGATGAAGATTAGTGTGCGCTAGACTCTTTGGTCAACACATATTCAGATGGATCTTCGACTTGCTGAATTAGCTGATCAACTTAGCATGACTGGCTTATTTTAACACACCGAATTTTTATGAATTATGCATAATTAGACTATAAACTAGAGATGCATTTGGACTGTATCTTGTTGGATCATCTTGTTATTGCTGCACAAGCTGGTGCATGGTGTATTTGTAGATGACCCATTTGTTGCTCTGCGCGCTGATTGTTTTGTGTACATGGTCATGGATGCTTGTATGCTTCTGACGATATGTTGTAGTGCTAGCAACTCTTTTCAGTCTGCCATGTTTTTATCCTGCCGAAGAAACCGTAGTGTTCCTGCAAGGAACTCTCCCTTGGAACTGTAAACATACTTTGGATCCTATACAGCATACATACACAGGATTACATCTTTTCAAATGTTCTTCATACGTAAATTGGTCTTGTGCGGCTGTATGTATTTATGGCTGGCACTAACAACGTGTTATGGTTGAGTATGCCTCCACGGAAATTAGCGGAAACAAATTTTTGCTGAATGGGAACTAATGGTGACACTAGGTAATTCGCTAACCTCAGCAACTAGAAACACCGTAGAAAAAAAAACTGCAGTTCACCCGGTAAGTATAATAGTAAAGCCAACTACTGACTAATAAGTAAGTTAAAAGTCAGTTTGTACAATAACTATCTCTAAAAGTTGTACTTAGATGTTGTGCAATAAATATCTTTTCTTTCTTGTACATAAATAGTCTACCTATACTCCCGTGCAAAATTAGCTACTAAATAAGAGTCGGTTCTCTTTTCTTTTTTTTCTTCTCTTTTTTTTATATAGATTAAAACTAGCTGATATGATTTTATTGTACTTCCCAAACGAAGGCTCGCGAATTTGTGATGACGATTAGGCGGTGTCGCGGTGATAATAATTGCGGTTGGATTATTCCCCGGCCCCGCTGCAAGCCAGACGCCTCGCGAGCGATCAGCGACCGGCACCGGCTCAGTCACCACTGGCACTCAAACCCGGAAGAAGAACCCCTCCTCGCTGCCGCTCACGCCCCCGTTTCCCGCGCACACCGCCACCACCACTCCGCCATGGGCAAGCCGAAGCAGCAAGTGCTCTCCCGCTTCTTCTCCCCCAAGCCCCCACCCTCTGCTGCCACCGCCAACCCGCCGCCTCCCCCTAAACCCTCCGCGGCCGCGCCCGTCTCCACCGTCGTCTCCTTCTCCCCCACCAAGCGCGCGCGAGCCCTCTCCCTGTCCCCCAAAACCCCCGCCAAAAAGCCAAAGCCCTCCCCTCCGCCTCCCGACTCCGTCCGCCGCAGGCTTCTCGAACCACTCCGCCCGGCACCGCCTCTCGATTCGAACCCTAGAGGCAAAGGCTACACCCCGCTCGAGCAGCAGGTCATCGACCTCAAGGCCCGCCACCCCGACGTCCTCCTCATGGTCGAGGTCGGCTACCGCTTCCGCTTCTTCGGCGAGGACGCCGCCGTCGCCGCCTCCATCCTCGGCATCATCGCCCACCCCGACCGCAGCTTCCTCACCGCCAGTGTCCCCACCTTCCGCCTCGGCTTCCACGTCCGCCGCCTCGTCGCCGCGGGCCACAAGGTCGGCGTCGTTCGCCAGACCGAGACCGCCGCTATCAAGGCGGCGCACGGCGGTGGCGCCGCTGCCGCGCCGTTCGCGCGCGGGCTCTCGGCGGTGTACACGCGCGCCACGATCGAGGCCGCGGCCGGGGTGCTGGAGGGCGACGGCGCGCCCGAGGAGGGGAGCAGGTACCTCGTGTGCGTGGTGGACAAGGGCGTGGAGGCCATTGCGAGGGAGGCTTTCGAGGTGAAGGTCGGGGTGGTGGCTATCGAGGTGTCG
Source organism: Otatea glauca (assembly GCA_036346275.1). Taxonomy (NCBI): domain Eukaryota; kingdom Viridiplantae; phylum Streptophyta; class Magnoliopsida; order Poales; family Poaceae; genus Otatea; species Otatea glauca. Next base: position 53,058,827 of record CM070717.1, on the reverse strand, counting down.
ACCGGCGAGGTCGTGCACGGGGAGTTCATGGACGGCGCCTCGAGGAGCGGGCTTGAGGCGTTGCTGCTTGGCTTGGCGCCCGTTGAGGTCATCCTCGGGACTCCACTCTCGTTCGCCACGGAGAAGGTAACTGATGTCTGGTGCTGGTTTTAGCTGTGAGCTCTATGTGAGTATGTTAATCTGATCGCTAGCTGAATCGTTGTGTGGTGATGTGCAAATTGTATGTGTACGATATTTTGTTTTTCACATGAAAGCTGAAGTTTTACTGATGCGTATTGTATAGTGTAACATTTTTTCAGAAACATTAACTAACAGATTATAGATTCTGCAAGTTCTTTCAGTTTGCAATTTCGTAAATTTAGTTTGTTTCGCGGTGAGTGCGATCATGCTACATGTCAACTTATTTAGGAATGTTGCACGTGTCCCCAGGGGTGTTTCTTGAAACACTTTCAAGGCCACAATCAATCATCAGTGTTACTGTAGCCAGGCAGTAATAGTTATGCATTTTTTTTCAGTTTCCACCATAAATAATGACAGCTTGTTTATTCATGCCAACTTAAGCTCAATCAAATTATTCCTACGGTTGATTTTCGAGTGTGTTATTTACAATTACAGTATATCACCTTTTCTTTGGCTAGTTTGTTTTTAAGTTCTTGCAATTTGAGTTTACGTTCCTCATTCCAGTTTAATAATGCTCGAGATCCTCCTGTTGATGTGTTCCCTTTGCTTGTTGTCTAGCTGATGATGGCATATGCGGGGCCTACCTCTAATGTCCGGGTTGAGCGCACCTCATGTGTTTGTTTTAGCGAGGGTAGTGCTATAGCAGAACTGGTGTCTTTATTTGAGAAATCTGGGGGCAATGCTCCAACCGTTGAAAATGAAAGGCAGATGGTGGAAATAAGTGAAGAGGACAACATTCTTCATGGGATTGAGGTACTGTTAGCCCGTGTAATTGTTCTAAATGGAGTTTAGGTAATTAATTGTCATCCCACCGTGTGCCTTGCTCTCCATCATGTAGTTTAATAAGTTCCATTTGTTCAAGTAGGGTGTCATGGCTATGCCAGAGCTAGTTGTCCAAGCGTTGGCATTGAGTGTTCGCTATCTCAAGGATTTCGGTATGGAAAGGTTAATCTGCTTTGGTTCTTCATTCCGGCCGTTTACCGCTAACACTGAAATGTCGCTATCAGCAAATGCTCTTCAACAACTTGAGGTAGATTTTTCTATAACACTGTCAAAGTAAAATAATCCTTTTGGATATTTATGACCTTTTGTTTCTCAACTCAGTGTTTGCCCTCATGCTGTTTGAATATATTTTGTTGCTGATAGGAGACGCTTTCTTACATATAGTCAGAGTAGACTTATAGTTGGTTTTTGCTGAACTGTTGCTTCAAAACACATGGAGCACACCCATTTTATGTTTTTGTGATCATGCTATCTCCTTGATATTCTCTTCCATTCCATTTATGAAGTAATACCTGTATCGCTTTCAGGTATTGAAGAACAACTCAGATGGTTCAATAGAAGGGTCTTTGTTCCAAACTATGAACAACACATGTACAGCTTTTGGATCTAGACTGTTTAGGCACTGGGTAAGATTATGCATACCTGGTCATGAAATGAATATCATCATGATGTACCATATCGCTTAATCAAAAGAAATGGCAGACTGTTACAACTATGAAAAGTGACAACCCTAATAGCTATTGGTTACCTCAACTGTTTTCTTAAAGGTCTTTGATCATGTGATGTTATTGCAGTTGACTCACCCCTTATGTGATAGAAATCTAATATGCTCTCGCCACGACACTGTTTCTGAGATTTCTGAATCAATGGGATCACGGCAAGATTCAATTAGTATTCTACAAGTTGAAGAGGATGGGTGCTGCACAGCTTCTGTGCGAAGTGATCTGAGCACCATTCTTTCATCTGTTTTAACAATTCTCGGAAGATCACGTGATATTCAAAGAGGAATAACAAGGATTTTTCACTGCAAAGCCACAGCTAAAGAGGTTAAATATTTTTTTGTTCTAATCGATTTAAAACTGAATCTCTTGCCTCAATTATGATGGTTTATTTCAAAAAATGCACATAATGTCTGCTAGTAGTTTTTTCTTCTATATACATCTGTTGAAGTGTTACTGCCGTGGTGCTATGAAACAGAGAAGTCTTTTTTTTTTAAAAAAAAATGGAGAAGTCTGTTATCCACTCTCTATGTAATGCTGTACACCACACACTATATGCTTCGCTTAAAGGAAGTTTTTGACTTGCACTTTGTTCGTTTTCTGTGCCATAAATCATAGCCTGCCGAGAGCAACCTCTTTTATGAGCTTCTCTTTCCGGTATCCAGATTGTACTTAATTTTTGACTGTTTATTGTCCAAGTATGCCAGTCAAGTTAATACAATGTTCACAAAGTCGGAGTACATAAAACGGCGAACGTTATGTAACTAAAAAATTTCATTTTGGATTACTTGGTATTTATGCCATGAATTGATGCCTAATTGCTTATAGTTTTACGTTGCAGTTTGTTGGGGTTATCCAGGCTATTCTGACAGCTGGAAAGCAACTACAGAAACTTGCTCTTGAGGATACTGACATTGTATCTTCTCAGCATAAAACTGTGCACTCTTCTTTGCTGAGAAGGCTAATAAGTACAGCTTCATCATCCACTGTACTTGCTAATGCTGTGAAACTTCTGTCTTGTCTTAATAAAGATGCTGCTGATCAAGGAGATATGCTAAACCTATTCGTTGCATCTGTTGATCAGTTTCCTGAGGTAAATCCTTCTCTTTCAATGAAATGAACTAGTTTTGTTGCTTTCTTTGTCGGATGCATCACACTTGTATATCATTCCATAGGTTGCGGAGGGTCATGTGACTGTTGAAATGGCCAAACAGAAACTGGATTTATTAATTGTTGAGTATCGGAAACAGCTTGGTATGCGCAGCTTGGAGTTCAAAACTGTAGCTGGAACAACTCATTTGATCGAAGTTAAGTCGCTTAGTTGAATTCAGTTACCTTCCGATATTGTTGGTTTCAAATTGCAAGAAAAGTTCTTTATATTTTTTATAAGACTATTAACATTGCCTATTGTGTGCCTGCAGCTCCCAATAGATAGAAGGGTACCTCCAAATTGGATGAAAGTAAATAGCACCAAAAAAACTATCAGATACCACACTACTGAAATCTTGAAAAACTTGGACAGTTTATTGCTGGCTAAGGAAGAACTAGCAGTTATCTGCAATACAGCATGGCATAAATTCCTTTTGAATTTTGGCAAATACTATGCGCAATTTCAAGCAACTGTTGAATCTCTTGCAGCTCTGGATTGCTTATACTCTCTTGCCACTCTTGCAAAACAGAATGTAATAGACTGGCCTTAACCATGTGCTCACCTTTTTACATCCACTCTTTTTTCCTATTTGACGATGATCACCAACCGTTGTTCCAATGGCAGAATTATGTACGACCTAATTTTGTTCACAAGAGTGAAGCAAGTCAGATTCACATCAAAGATGGGCGCCATCCGGTTAGTTTTAGACCACTTACCATTCCATTGCTAAATTTCAGGAACGAGCCTTCAGAGTTCGATCAGCAAATCCCAAATAGTATAATGTATTTAACATGTAAAATATCCAGGTGGAGTCCAGGACTGTTGCAACTTGCAAGTATATTCCTTCCATTAGTAGTAGGCCAGTAGCATAGTACTGCACTCTCAAGTTTTTTCACAATTCAAAGTTAAGCAAAAATGAACAGGTGAACCCGGAAAATTGATATTCATCATACTACATCTGTGGGGCTCAGTTCTATTGGAAGACCAATTTGTAGTTTATCCCCCAACCACCACCACAGCACACACAATGTTAAAAGCTTTAATTCTACCTTGTAGCCAACAAGAGCAAAATTTTAATTTACTGTGTAACATTGACACTATTCCCATCGCAACTGGCGGTTCGCACACTGTTATGTTCATTGTTAAATTTTGCCCCTCTTTTTCCATCTCACCTTATAACGTGCGATGCTGTGATGTTTTTAAAGAGGGCTAATGGTCGTACAGATGACTAATTAGGGTCATGCTTCCAGATCTTACAATCCAGCTGGTTTCTTGTTACTAGCAACCTTCCGATCTTTCCTTTGTCATTCTTGGCAGAACATGATCTTATTTAGTATTTTATTCTTTTTCCATAAACTAGAAATCCTGTTCAGGAAGGCGTAAGTAAATTTATAATACATATAAAGTGCAATGTGCATTGCTTTCTTTCATGCAATGCATGCTGCTTGTGAAATATTTGTAGTTTTTCTTCAGTTCTGCAGTTCACATCTTTAGGTATATTGATGATGATGGTGATGGTATGCTGTTGGGTTTAGGTTCTGGAGTCCCTGCTTGGAGACAATTTTGTTCCAAATGATACAGAGCTTCATGCAGATGGTGAATACTGCCAGATTGTTACAGGACCAAACATGGGAGGAAAAAGTTGCTATATTCGCCAAGTTGCACTAATTACCATCATGGCCCAGGTATAAGTTTTATCCGATACTTCTAATCCACACATGGGAACAAGTTGTGGATGTATAATATAACTAGTACAAACTTTTACCTAGTTGTTTGGCTGAGGTTGACAAAAACATTTGATAAAGCAAAAGTTCTTTTCTTTTGAGCTGCCAAAGGTTGATGGTTTTTACAGATTACTTCTGTTGAACTTTATCTTGATTCTGAGATGATTTCTAAAATTTGTTGCTCTGGTTTCTTTAGGTTGGTTCCTTTGTACCAGCTTCATCAGCAAGGTTGCATGTTGTTGATGGAATTTATACTCGAATGGGTGCGTCCGACAGTATTCAACATGGAACAAGTACCTTCTATGAAGAATTGAATGAAGCTTCCAACATATTGCATAACTGCTCATCTCGATCCCTAGTTATCATTGATGAGCTTGGTCGTGGCACAAGTACACATGACGGTGTTGCTATAGCTTATGCTACATTACACTACCTCCTCAAAGAGAAGAAATGTATTGTCATTTTTGTCACTCACTATCCAAAGATTCTTGATATTCAGAGAGAATTTGAAGGTTCTGTCGGGGCATACCATGTTTCATATCTAGCAACACGGAAGCTGTTGGAAGTCACAGATAAACAGATGGAGACTAGCACAGAGCCGAAGGATCTTGGAGAAATTACTTTCTTGTATAAACTTGTTGCCGGAGCTTCAGACAGAAGCTTTGGTCTTAATGTTGCGCTGCTTGCACAGGTTAGTTATTTGAAAGTTTTCATGTCTGTTCTTTTTCTAGGTCTGGTCCAAGCTTTCATTGTCATGGTTACTCCTAACAGCGGTGTTCTTTTGGTGTCCAACTGAGTCATTTTCCTCAGTTTTCCAAATTGCTAATACTCTATGCTGTCCTCTTTGGTTAGTTTTTAATACATGTGTTTAATGCTCATGACTCGCAAGTGCTGACCTACTGTTATTCCCCATATTCTTCATCAGTTATAAAAAACCATATATATGCTTCAGTTTTCTTGTTACTGTCTCATTTGAGTGATCGATGTGTATATTATAGTAAATAGGTTCAAATGCCAGTCGTGGGTTCATTATTTATTAAAAGGCATAAATGCCCTGTTTTTTATGTGTGTGTGTGTTGTGTTTTTTTTTGGGGGGGGGTGTTTAAAGCCGAAGCATAAGCTAGAAGCCACATATACCTAGCAAAAGCCAAATGCTGGGTGGGATATGCTTTTGCAGTTTATTGTGGAGAGAAATTAGTTGTCTGCCAAACGACTTCTCATAAAAAGATACAACTGCTTTTTAGCCTAGGAAACCAAAACACAGCTTTTCAGAAAAGCTAAAGCTCCCCTAAACAGGCCCAAACTCTCTATTTCTGCAATGGCAATGTATGTGCCGGTTAATTTTTAAAAAGTGTCTTTTCCTCCTTTTCTTTTTCAAGTTTACTGTTTGAACAATATGTACCTAAACCTATAGAAGTGAAAAGCTACCAATTATCTCCTCACTCTTAATCTCTTGGTTGCTGAGGTGTGATCCTGCTTGCAGCTTCCGTCTAGATGTATTGAGCGGGCTTCGGTCATGGCAGCCAAACTGCAAGAAGAGTTATGTGTGCATGAAGAAAATAAGTTAGGGAGTTCTCCAAAAGTTGGTTTGCTTTGTGCACAGCCTTATAAAGGGTTGACGGAAGCATGTCGCAGGATACTATGTAACATGACATCCATTCAAATCAATAGGGACGTAACATACACACTTTCTTGTTTAAAGGATGCGAGGGAGATTGCATTGAAGACAATAAAAGGCTAGCATTCTTCACATAGGAAGCAGTGGTTCGTCCTATATTTCTTTCTTTCTTAACTTAAAGGGGAATTATGAGGTATTGTCACTGTCCCATTCCTTTCATTTGTTTTGCATCTAGCTAGTTTCCAATATAGCACCTTAGCAGCAGTTCAGTTTGTTTGTGTCATCCATCAAGATTGTTTCAGTGCTAGCGGCAGATTTTTGCAATTTATACATGTGTTGTATTGCGTTGCCATTAAAGTTGTGACGGTTATGAAAATATCGTTGGCATACTTAAATAAAATAACTTTAAAAAAATGTCGTTGGCATATATGGCATTCAATAAGTTAAAAACGTCAATACAACACTTCATATGAGTACATGTCATACATCATGCTTCTGATCTGGAGTCTACTTTCCAGAGCATGCAGGTAGAGGATGTAGCTGCAGCCTGCAGAGGATCCAGAATTCCAGATTGTCTAGATTCTTTGTTTGTCGTAGCCGTTTTTGGACTGCTACTCTGCTGGGTTGACATGTTAACCATTTTGAGCACGAGCTAATGGTGGCAGTAAGTAGTTAGTTCTGAATCTTGAGTGGTGCTCCGGTGGATTTGGACAAATGAACCTTGAAATTTGAGCCTACTGTGACCATTAGCCTCTATATATATTAGTAACCAACCTATTGTAAATCTGTGGTTTTAGTATCCGTTCATTATGCATCCAGAGTGGTGGTAAATACGGTAGGCTTTTGTATTGGTGAAGTAAATACAGATATGAGATGCATCCCCTTGTCTCTGCCCCCCAGACCGAGTGGTCTTACAATTTGTATTGTTCTTGTAATATTGACCTGAAATTATTGGTCTTTCTGCTATGTTTTGAAACATTTAATATTTCTCAGAAAGGGAGAAATAAGTGTACTACTTCCCCAACAGAGACACTCACTGTTTCGTGCAGTGAGTAGTAGTGACTCTGTTGGCATGTGGTCGTATTGTGAAGGGCGGGAGGGGAGGGATCGAGTCGGCGGAATCTTGAGTTACCACTCGAGAGGAATATCCCGTTATCCGACAAGCATAAGCGCACGCGCGAGCTACCCGAAATTTTCCCAAATTCAGCTTTCCTACTAACCTATTTACAAAAATGATTCTATCTTCTATCACGGAAGACGTGATATATCTCTATCTGTGCCGTGTCTAAAAAGTATGGAAGGTAGCCGGTACCATGTTAGCACGAGAGAGTGCGGGAGGATGCCTTGCTGTGCTCGGAGGCCGTGAGAGGAAATCTTTTGCACTCCCTAAGCATGGCACCGTGCCTGCCCATGTGCTCTATCCACACACTCACCTGGCTACCCACGCCCTCGAGTTCGCCCATGCTGCTGCGGTGTTGTCGTGTCTTTCGCAGCAAGAGAAAGCCATTTTTATAAATACTTTAGAAATACATAAACCTAGATATACAATGATTTCGAGTTACGCTCCGTTGTCTTTGCTTTGGTTTGCGTTGCAGATGAGCTAGCTTATACGGGTGGGCAGGGCTGGGTTCACGGCACGCGCAGGCAGCCGCAGCTCCTAAACCGGCCTGCCCGCCTCTGCCTGATTTCGTTCGCCTCGTCTCCTCCGCTCCAAAGACCAAGGACAAATTTCCCAAAACCGGCTCTTGCCCTTAACGAGAGAGACTGGAACCAGACTAGACTTGCCAGAGTGAGAGCTCCCTTCTCCCCCTCGCCTTCCTTCCCCTGCCTTCTCTCGTGCTCCCTCCCCTCCCCTCCCCTCCAATCCTCTTCCCGGATACTAACATCTAGTTCAAACCGGAAGGAAGCTTGGCTCCCTCGTGTGTGTGTGTGTGTGTGTGTGTAGTTTTCCGATCAAGTTTTGATGCATCAATCGATTATCGCCGCCCGATTGGACGAACGGCGTTTTTGGCCCTGTTTCACTCGAAAAATCTCATGCTGCGCACGTTTTTCATTTTAGGTTTTTTGCCTAGCCTTTTTTGGGTTTCGATTGGTGCCGTGTTCCATTAGGGGGGATGGATTTGTCAAGGTTTGCTTCCGGTGTTGGGCCTAGTCGTACGGCTCCACGGACGGCCTTACAGATCGGCGCCGCCGGGAATGGCTTCCGGAATTGCTCACTGCGCCGAACCAGGCATCACGTCGGCGGCAACCTCATGGTCGCCTCTGCCCTCCGAGGCCGCGCTCCCTTCTACCTGGCTCGAAAGCACGGGAGCTCTCTCGCTTTCCGCATCAGAGGGAACACGTTGCGGTGCCAGGGCAACGACTCATTGGCCTACGTTGATGGCCCTTTGGAAGGTGCCAAGGACTCTGGTGAGTGTAACGATGAAGCGAGCAGCTCGGGGTCTGATGAGGAGAAGGGCGGCGTCGACGTAGACGATCTGAGGGAGATGCTTCAGAAAGCGAGGAAGGAGCTGGAGGTGGCTAGGTTGAACAGCACAATGTTTGAGGAGAAGGCACAGCGGATATCGGAGTCGGCAATCTACCTGAAGGATCGGGCGGACAGTGCTCACAGGGACGTCTCTTCTGCTGTGGCGATCGTACAGGAGATCATCAGCAAGGAGGCTGATGCGAAGGAGGCCGTCCGGAAGGCTACAATGGCGCTATCCATGGCTCAGGCTCGGTTGCAGTTGGCAGCAGAAGCTCTGGACGCAAAAAGGGGTTCGGTCGGGCCAATGGAAGTTAGCGTTGATGATGTGGAAGAGGAAGCCCTTGCTTCTGCCCAGGAGGAGATTAAGGAGTGTCAGACAAGTTTGTCAAAATGTGAGGTGGAGCTGGGACGTATCCAGGGGAAGAAAATGGAGTTGCAGAAGGAGGTTGATAGACTGACAGAGCTTGCTGAGGGGGCTCTTTTGGATGCTTCAAGGGCGGAGGAGGATGTTGCCAACATAATGGTGTTAGCTGAACAGGCAGTGGCTCTTGAGATGGAAGCTGCGCAACATGCAAATGATGCGGAGCTAGCCCTGCAGAAAGCGGAGAAGGCCATCTCCTTGGTTGATGCTGTGGTAGAGCTATCAACACCACCTGAGGAGCAAATAATTGGTGAAGAAGATCATGTTTCCGAAGTGTATGACTATAGCAGTGATGGTATAGATGATATTTCTGAAAGAGATGAGCTGCCCAATGCTGAGCGTCTAATGGTTGGTGACTTGGCTGTCGAAGGCATTGAGCAACTTGAATTGTCCCGTGAAAGGTTTGATGAAGAAAACAGTGGAAATTTGCTTGTTGAGCCTCAGAAAGAAGCTGAAACCGATATAGATAAGTCAAAGCAAGGGAAGAAGCAAGAAATAGAACGAAAGGAGTCTCCCAAAGCATCACTGAAGCGGTCATCTCGGTTCTTCCCGGCATCTTTCTTCTCATCCAAAGTGGATGGAGAATTTACGCCTACATCTGTTTTTCAGGGGTTAATGAAATCAGCTAGAAAACATGCTCCAAAGCTTGTTGTCGGGATACTGCTTCTTGGTGCAGGGTGAGTTGCTTGGTAACTGATATATTTTCCTTGGTTTCTGTTTTGCAAGAAGGATTCGAATATTTGATTTCACATATCTCCATCTGTTTACCTTGAATACTGTTGGTAGTTTATCATATACCTATCCGTGTAATCACGTTTTGCTTCATTGGAACTGACGAAAACATAACTGAAAGTGCCTGTTTCTTACAATAATTACAGGCGCTTCCCGTCAATTTCATGCATATTGATTAACCAATTCTGTCTCAAATGACATTTTTATTTTCTTTGTCCCATAGGGCATTCTTCTTAAATAGAGCTGAGAAGAGCAGTCAATTATTTCAGCAGCAAGACATAGTCACAAGTATTGAAGAAGCTACCTCCACTGCGAAGCCCATAGTTCGTGAGATACGACAGATCCCAAAGAGAGTAAAGAAGCTAATTGAGCTCCTACCTCATCAGGAGGTATTTTTTTTCCCTTTTCATCTGAACCTGTGCATTTATGAATTTCTCATTTCCGTGTACACTCTCTTACTACTCCCATAAGTTGACATGATGTTTAGATTGGAAGAAACTTCCTTACGTCTTTATTACTCTATTCAGGTAAATGAGGAAGAAGCTTCACTTTTTGACATACTATATTTGCTTCTGGCTAGTGTTGTTTTTGTACCACTATTCCAGAAAATACCTGGAGGTGAGATATGTGTTTCTGCCATCTATATTTACATTGCATGGTACCATGGTGTCTAAATTTTCTATATATTCTAATCGCCTGGAACATTTTCTACTGAAATCATGTTAAACATGTTCAACCATACATTGCAACTGCTTGCTGTGACTGTCCCAGCATTGAATGGTCTGAAACTTGAGTGTGCTAGAAACATCTGTGACAAAAATCCTTCAGTTTTTTAATAAAAAATCTGGTGACCTCCTAAGAAGATAAATGTGGTATATTTTGTGGTCAGTTATTATGTGCACCTCAATATCTTAGGTAGCCCTGTTCTTGGATATCTTGCTGCTGGTGTCCTCATTGGTCCCTACGGGCTCTCTATCATCCGTCATGTCCATGGAACAAAGGCGATTGCTGAATTCGGAGTTGTGTTTTTGTTGTTCAACATTGGCCTTGAGGTAAAAGCTGAGTGCTCTTTAAGATTCTTTCTTTTTTCAGGAGGTATCAGCTTAATATTTTGTATCTGCAGCTTTCTGTGGAAAGGCTAAGCTCCATGAAGAAGTATGTCTTTGGGTTAGGCTCTGCTCAGGTTATACTCATGCTATGCAGCCATCAAACAATAGTTCTGTGTGAATTACTCCCTGACAAATTGGAACAATTGACAGGTGTTGGCTACTACAGCAGCTGTTGGTATGATTGCTCACCGTTTTGCAGGACTGCCAGGACCAGCAGCAATTGTTATCGGGAGTGGTTTGGCTCTGTCATCAACAGCTGTCGTCTTGCAAGTACTTCCTTATAACTTCACAAGCGAAATGAAGCTGTTCATCAAAATCAGTTTTCACTTAGGAGAAAAATTAGATTGAAAGGAAACTATTTTCTTGTCATGCTTCGAAGTTTCATATTCAGGCCAAGACTAGGCTAGACTAGGCTTCAGTCAAGCTATAAGGCTTGAGTGCTTGACTAGTGTGGAATACTTCCTTTCTTCTTCTACGTATTTATTTGCATTCTTCCCCCCCCCCTTTTTTTTTGTCAGAATCATTTGTTGGTTGGCTGTTTAGCATTTACTGTTTTTGGTTCACTAGGTACTACAAGAACGTGGGGAGAGCACTTCACGCCATGGACGTGCTACGTTTTCTGTGTTACTATTTCAGGTATAACTACACCATGATCTGACATATAGCTTGTTTTTCTGAATATTGTAGATTATATTTCAGGTTTCTCTTTCCTAATTCTTGCTAATGTACTTTCTTATGTCCTTTTGCTCTTGCCTTCTAGATCACACCTCACAGTTGCATTTCTTTACATGGCCTTTGCTGTTTCCCTGTCATGCATGCATGCAAGTATGGACCTGCACACGCACACATTCTCAAGCACATGCTCATGCTTAGAGGGTTTATTGCCCCCCCTTCTCTATCGACCTTTGCTTTTGGTAATTTTAATCTAAACCTGTATTATAATAGATGTTTCTTGTGTTATTTTCAGGATTTGGCTGTGGTCGTCCTGTTGATATTAATACCTCTTATATCACCTAATTCTTCAAAAGGAGGGGTAACCTTTTATGTCATACTTTTTTCCTTGTCTGAGCTAGGACATTTTTCTTGTTGATGCAAATGGTTAGTGTGCTTGACAGACTAATGAGATTACCTGAATTAACAATCAAGTATTGTACATAATTCACATCACATGAACTACTGATGGAGATATAATTGTTTAGATGTCTTATCCCGTGCATCCAAAATTTCTAAATTTCTTCCTTGGGCCATCACTTCTGTGGAGCACTTCAAAACCCATGTTCCATCATAGGGTTCGTATTGAATGTGCAAAGCTATTTGAGCCTGATGATATTTTATTACACTAATGGCTAATTGTAGATTTCTGATGACAATATGACATTGGTTAAATCTACAAATCTATAAATGAGCGATTATTCTGCAAGGTCAGCTAGTGTTATATTCGACTATTGAAGATTTTATGGTAACTATGGTTGACACTTCACACCGCCAAAGGCGTCAGCTTTGAAATGGGACTGTGGCTTGTTTCTTGCAGTGTCATTCCCATAACCTTGTGGTCTTGCTACGATTTGTTTTTATCTTTCCTTATGGACAGTTTGATCCTTACCAGATACAATTTCTGCTTCTTGTAGGTTGGTTTCCAAGCAATAGCAGAAGCCATGGGAATGGCTGCTGTAAAGGCAATAGCTGCTATAACTGCCATAATTGCTGGAGGTCGTCTGGTGAGTTGACTGTTCATTCCTTTTAGTTGGCATGCTTACATGTGTGGCCCCTCCTAACTGCACGCGCGTTGTAGTCCTTTTTCACTTGCAGCTGCATTTCTTATAATTTGATCGTTACTGTTTGACTTGCCTCTTCTATTTTTTGTGTTGAACAGTTGCTTCGGCCAATTTACAAACAAATTGCTGAAAATCGGAATGCTGAGATATTTTCGGCAAATACTCTCCTTGTTATTTTTGGGACAAGTCTTCTCACTGCCCGGGTACATATTTTATCTGATTATATTCTTGACCCTGTATTCCTTGAAGCTACTTTGCCTATTGTTGTACTTTTTTTTTTTCACAGGCTGGGTTATCAATGGCACTGGGAGCATTTTTGGCTGGTCTGCTATTAGCAGAAACAGAGTTCTCCTTACAAGTTGAGTCAGATATTGCCCCTTATCGTGGCCTTCTGTTAGGCCTTTTCTTTATGACGGTGAGTGTTCTGATTGTAATGACGTCAGATACTGTGATTTTGATGTACTGCCAGGAATTTGTTGCAAATGTGTATACCAATGATATTGTCTTGTTAGTTCATTTAGTCATGAATTCATCAATATATGCATGGAATTGCACACAGTCACCCTTGTTCTGTTGTTAACTTAAGTCAAACTGTTCGATATTTAACTTTTTTTTACTTCACACTCAAATCTTACAACAACAACAATAACAACAACAAAGCCTTTTGTCCCAAACAAGTTGGGGTAGGCTAGGAATGAAACCCAATCAAAGTCAAAAGACCACTAAACCTTCGTTCTTAGGTCATAGTTCCGGTACATCAATCACTAACTTCCATGCACTCCTATCCAATGCCAACTCGTTGGATACATTCCAATCCCTCGTCTAACTGCTTCTTTCTACGCATCGTTGTCAAGGCGTCGCCTAGGCATCTAGGCGCCGGCGGTCGCCTGCCATGGCCACTCGCTTCGCTTGGACGGGGAAAGGCGGTCGCCTAGACGTTCCAAGCGTCGCCCTAGGCGTCCAGGTGTCGCCAGGCGTGGAGAGGCGGGAGGATTGGGCGTTGCGAGTAGGGATAAGGGGTGGGGAGGCACTAGTGACCACCTAGGGCCTGTTTGTTTTAGCTTTTGATTCTGGATTACGGTCCCAAAGCGAATCGAAACAAACAACGATTCTAGAATCCGATTCTCACAATCCAGCCCACCCATATACACTAGAATCCACAATCCACTTCATATGTGCTTTTGGATTCCAGCTTTTGGAGAATCAGCTTCTCTACAACCACAATCCAAAATCAGCTTTTAGAGAATCCAAAGCTGAAACAAACAGACCCTTAGGCTGATTTCTTCCACCATGGGCCGTTGCCCTGCGTTGCTGCTGCCGCCGCCGTCGCAGCCGCGGCTACCATTGTCGGATCCACCGCCGCAGTTGCTCATGCTTGTGCTTGTGTTGCTGTTGTTTATGCTGTTTATTTGCATCCATACAAGGTATATATGTTACATATGTATTGGTAATATACTGATAGTGTTGGACCTTTTTTGGTCGCCTAATCCTCGCCTAGGCATCCAGGCGCTCGGCTGGCGCCTCGCCTCGCCTTGTCGCTTTGACAACCATGTTTCTACGTTAGTCTCAGTCGACCTCTTCCACTTATGTTTTCGAGAGGGCATAAAATTCCGCTACGCACCGGTGTCACAGGAGGCTTTCGTTGGAGATGTTTAAACCATCTCAAATGATGTTGGACAAGTTTTTCTTCAATTGGTGCTACCCCAACCCTATCACGTATATCATCATTGCGGATTCAATCTCGCCTTGTATGATCACAGATCCATTACAACATCCGCATCTCTGCTACGCTTATCTTCTGTACATGTTGTCTTTTTTGTTGCCCAACATTCCGTTCCATACGACATCGTAGGTTTGATCGTCGTCCTATAAAACTTACCTTTTAACATTTGAGGGACTTTTCTATCACATAGGGCACCAGATACTTGGTGGCTTGGCTCCATTTCACCCACTCTGCTTGTATCCTTTGGCTCACGTCTTTGTCAATCTGGTCGTCACTCTGTAGCATCGATCCCAAATATTGAAATGTTTCCTTCCTGGGCACTATTTTTCCGTCCATACTAACATCTCCATCATCTACAATAACATCGCTGAAAACACACCTCATATACTCCGTTTTAGTCCTGTTAAGTCTAAAGCCCTTTGATTCTAAAGTCTTCATAACTCTAGTTTCCTATCAACACCTACCCTACTCTAGTCAATTAGCACCACATCATCAGCAGAAAGCATATACCAAGGAATCTCTCCTTGTATGTCGTATGTAACTTTGTCCATCATTAGGGCAAAAATGTAAGGGCTCAATGCTGTTCATCACACTCAATTCTTACCGTATATTTTTTACTTTTATCACGAGTTTTTCAAATCACAACTATTTTTTTAATACAATTGATAATGTGAATGGTCCATTTGTGCTATCCTCAATTAAATGTTGTCGGTATCCTCATGTATCCCAGTTTAGCAGGCAACTTTGTGTATTCCATACTACGTCGAAATCTTACTCATAAAAGTATCATTCGCTGTCTTCTTTCAAAAAAAAAGAAAGAAAGAAATAAAAAAAGGGTGACCAGTCACGGTTTCTCAGCAAAAACCGGCCGTTTTTTCCCTTTTTTAATTATTTGATATTCTGAATTTTTTTATTTGAAGTTTGGGATATAAACTAGATGCAACTACCAGTCTGGTTCCGGTGTACCAGTTACCTCCGTTTTTCCAAACCCTGCTTTCAATTTGTCAAATAAATGTGTCTTACTTATGTAGATGTTAGGTGATCATATATTCTGTCGAATCGTATGTCTGTTACTATTTAGTGTCATATCACTTAGAAAATACTTAGATTCTACGGACATTAATATTTCAGAAATTTTCTTATCCAACATCTAGGTCTCTTTTATTTACTTTAGAATGATGAGAATTCCTTCTATAAGTTCCTAACATGTTTGAAACCCTTGCTTAATGCTTACCCTGAAGTTTGTCTTTCCAGGTTGGAATGTCTATTGACCCAAAGTTGCTTCTGTCAAACTTCCCAGCAATCTCTGTGATATTAGGTCTCTTGATTATTGGGAAGACACTGTTGGTTACATTTGTTGGTAGAGTGTTTGGAATTTCCACCATAGCAGCTGTTCGGGTTGGTCTTATGCTTGCACCTGGTGGGGAATTTGCTTTTGTTGCATTTGGAGAAGCCGTCAACCAGGTTTTGCAATTATTATTTTCTATGAATGGACCTTGTTTTTTGTGTCTTTCCTATTGTTGTATCATTGTATGTGATAAGATGTATTTCTCATGTACATCTGAGTTCGATCTTAGGAACATATGTAATTTTCATAAGTCATGATTGTTGTGCGGCATCAAGAAAAACTTATGGGCAATACTTTGCAGGGACTTCTATCACCTAAATTATCGTCATTATTATTTTTAGTGGTTGGCATTTCAATGGCTCTGACACCATGGTTAGCTGCTGGAGGACAGTTTCTGGCATCAAAATTTGAGCAGCATGATGTAAGGAGTTTATTGCCAGTGGAAAGCGAGGTATATTCTTTATTTCTACTGTCACCTATTTTTTTGATGACATTTTCTATAATCATGGCTTAATCCAAAAACATTGCATTTTTTTTTCTCATAGTCTAATTTGTAATGTACTGTCATGTTCATGACAACTTTGGACTTTTAGAATGCCTACCGTTATAACTTATGCTCAACCGAGGGCGTTCACATGCACGCCCTAGTGCATTCCTTGTGTCTTTTGAAATTTGGTAAGGAGCTCTAGCATTCACTTAAGAGAGAAGGTAGGCAGCCAGGTTCGAGCCCGGGTGGGCAGGGTGTTCAACAACGCCCTCTACCAACCGAGCAGCACTTGGTTCCTTGCATTCCTTGTGTATAATGAAGCTAGATCGTGCATTTGATCTTTATGTAAATTAAGCAGCCTTAATAAATCAAACACTATAAATTAGCAGCCTTGGTTATTATATTTATGGTCTAGTAATTTCTAATGGGTCAGTCCTAAAACTACTAGCAGTAATGGTGATCAATAAGTTTTAAAATCCTTCTTCGGTTCTTCCAAAAGGAATTTGTTTGCATTTTGATTTTCCTGTAATTTCTTAGTTTCTATTGCTGCAGTAATCAAGTCTTTTCCTTACAGAATGGTGCTATTATCTTGCTAGAATTTAAAAGCTACTTCAAAACAAGCTAAAACTAAAAAATAAGTGCCTTTTATCCACTTGCCTCTGGTTGCTGACGGTGATCAGTTGGTCGCATAGTGGATGGAATATTTTGCTCTAAATTAGCATCCATGGCCCGGCCAGGAAACTGCAGTTAATCGATCAGATATAGTTTCTGCCTGTTTGTACATGAATATTATGGATATCAGGTTTACAAGAAAAGGTTGTGTGGAACATTGGCCAGAACAGGTAGTCATAACTCTGACTGAAGTTTATGACCCCTCATCCCTCAAACAATAAAAAAAACAAGTGAGTAAAAAGTGAGAAAGTCAATCAAGTCAGGATTTCATGATGATATCATACGCAACCAGCTTATTTCTGCCAGTATTTACCGGCCGGTATATCTGCCAATGTATTGGTATATGCTGGATGTAAAAACACCTGGTAGTGAGATAGGTTGCTTCAAGTTAGAATGTCATTACCGTTCTATGATCTCCTATGTTTACAAGTGACATTATGGCAGCTATTTAATTTCCTAGAAGATGCTGATTTTCACGTAATATTGTCTTGTTTTTCTTTGGTGTATATAGACAGATGACTTGCAAGATCATATTATTATATTGGGATTTGGACGTGTTGGGCAGGTTGTCTTGCAATCCTCATGAGCTACTATATCTACTATGTTCAATAGAGTCCTAATAATATGTCTTTCCTTATACTAGATCATTGCCCAACTCCTGTCGGAGCGTTTAATTCCATTTGTTGCGCTTGATGTTCGAAGGTATGATACTGCATCTTGCAATAATCTTATTTTTAAGGCAACTATAAGAGAATAGACAACATGTATTAGCATCGCTACTGAACGAGTGTTGATCCATGAAGTATGACTGTGTGATATGTATGATAAATCCTCGAATATGTATATAGATGCTTAAGTCTGCGAATATTATGTTAGGATTTAACTCTGTTGTATGCTAATGGTTTGTATTATGCTTCTCACTTAGGCAATTAGTATGAAACTAATTTTTGGGTACTTTTTCAGTGATCGGGTGGCAGTTGGACGTGCACTTGACCTACCAGTATATTTTGGTGATGCAGGAAGTAGAGAGGTAGGAGGAGTTCAACTAAACATTCTATGATATGCTTGTCAAAAGTACTGATCTCAATTGGCTTTTGCCAGGTACTGCACAAAGTCGGAGCTGAGAGGGCCTGCGCTGCTGCCATTACTTTAGATACTCCTGGTGCGAATTATAGAGCTGTTTGGGCTTTGAACAAGTATTTTCCGAATGTGAAGACATTTGTCCGAGCACATGATGTTGATCATGGTGTTAATTTGGAGAAAGCAGGTGCAACAGCGGTAAGTAGATGTTATGAAGCAATCTGTTAGTCGGATCTAAAAAATTTCTAGGTGGTGATATGCTCCTGGTGCAACTTTATGGACAAAAGACCATGTGGTTTGATTTCAGTAGCTTGTAATGAGATTTTGTTAGTTTATCAGAACAAATTGCAAGCCCATAACCTGCCATGTGAAGCCATTTGCAGCAAGTAGAATTGTTCAAGCTATATGAACTCAATTGTTCATTATAAAACTAGAACCAGCCAGTTTCAGAACCCTGTTAGTACACACCCATGGCTATACAGTCATTTAGTGTGGAGTCTGTGGACCAGTAGGAAAGAGTTATTTGTCTACCGATAGATTAAAATTTCAATTTGATAATGTGGTAGCTGCTCGTTTTCAACTCTGCTTCATAAATATGCTATCCATGTAGCATGTGATCGGACCTGCATCCAGTATCTGATTGGTACAACTGTAAACTGTACGTCACTGTTATGTACCAATGGTTCTTCTATACTCATTGGGCTAGCAGCTTCCATAACTTGCACATAACCTGCCCTTGTGCTGGAGGACTTTCTCACATTTTTTACCACGATATCTTTTTTTTTCTTGTACCCAGTTTGTTTTATCATATACTGCATTGTCACCCGTGGTAACATTAAATTGACTTCTAATGGAACTTCATCTGAAAAAATTTCAAGGTTGTCCCTGAGACCTTGGAACCAAGTCTTCAATTGGCTGCTGCTGTTCTGGCGCAAGTAAGCTCTGCCGTTATTATAATCTGTTGTGCTCATTCGTAATGTATGGAATTTGATGCAGAAGCATCATTTTCTTCACGTGATGTATTGCAGGCAAAACTTCCAATGTCAGAGATTGCGGCAACTGTCAATGAATTCCGGAATCGTCATCTGTCAGAGCTCACGGAGGTGTGTAGTTGCATCATCACTTAGTGACTTTATTCATAATGGTTTAAGAATCAAATTCTTATAAATGACATAAGAGCTATGAAATATTCCAAAAATGCAATTGTAGCGAACCAATTTTTTAATTTTCGACAGGGCTTCTTAATATCCCATAGGGAATGGTAGATGCAATTAGTGCATAGATGCTCAACAAATCGAAGTGCAAGTGATACTAACTTGTTGAGACTATGAAGTTCAGTTGATTAACTGGGCTTTTTTTTTCCCGTAACAGTTATGTGCTACAACTGGAAGTTCTCTGGGCTATGGATTTTCAAGAGTCATGCCCATGTCCAAACCAAAGTCTCTCACTTCCGATGATGAAAGTGAATCTGTTGATGGAGTATTGGCAATCTGAGGCAGCTTATACATGAACAAGCTCTTCCCAATAATGTATGCGGTAGATACATATAAAAAGTAGCAAAACAATCCTTGCACCGGTTGTTACCAATCTTGGCACCGAAAACGCCATTTTTTGTATGTAGGACATTTCCTTTCTCTTCCACTACGATTTCTTTTATTTGTAGCCTTTTGAGTTTTGATCCGTCCAAGTAATTTATTGATTGGGAACAAGGGATGGGTGATTGCATGCAGGACGTACGCCAGAATTTTGTAACATTGCCCTCCATATGGCATTTGATGGAAAACGTTATAACCCTGTTGCTTTTCAATAAGGTCTTGCAATTCTCTTTACTAAAGTATTCCAGATAGGTAAGGCTTTGAAAATTGAAGTAGGTACTGGTAGCTTTTCATTTGATTTATTTGGTGATATCGCGATTTGCTTCTCGGCGCGTTCTGAAATAGCCGTCGAGGCTACAAGTGCCCAGACGTCATCTTATCAGGGCTGGTAGAACCAACTAGTGTCCCACGCTTTACTTGCATGGAAAATCAAAGGAATAATTCGAGGCTACAAGTGTAACAAATCATACGTCCTTGTGGAACGATTCGAGATTATTAACGGAACAATGTAAGAGAAGCGAGCTCGAATGTACGGACACAAAAATGGTTACCCGTCCCCGAACCCAACCCACTCCGCCGCAGCCTCCTCCCCGGTCCACCACTGCCATGAGCCTCCTTGTTGGAGTCGAATCACTCGAGTCCTGTCATACAAACACGCAGATATATATTATATATATAAATATATATATATATATAATAATAATAATAATAATAAAATATAATTACCTAGGATCACTATGATCTAAAAAGTATATTTTCTCTATGTATTTTCATATGAAATATTTAGGATGCTGAGTTTAACCAGTTTACTAACTAATTCAAACTTGAGTTTGAACTGAAATTCAAACTAGTTTCCCTTTTTGATGATAGTTTGGTTGTAGGTATGTGCTGATTTTATATATAAATCAGCAAAGCATGTGATCCAAACTTGTTCAAAATCTTTGAATTTGAGTATATATTTTCAAAGTTATGTGTTTCACTTGAATTGTTATAGGTAGGTATATACCCTAAAACTGGAATTTTTGAAAAATATGCTTAAATATGGCTTGAATTCGCGCATTTAAAATCATGGTGCCCCATTTCAGCTATATATATATAGAGAGAGAGAGGGGGGAAATACCTTTACTCCTGGGAGTAGTTACTCCTACCTCTGAAATACCACCTTTTTTATGGATCCACTCTCATCTTTAGACCCCAAAAGGAGATATTGATAGTAATATAATAAAATAAAATAAAAACCAAGCAAAGTAAATGTCACACTAATTCTGTATTAAAATGTGAAACACGTCCTGTATTTATGAACAAGATCAATTAAAAAATACACCCAACAAACTTAGAGGGGTAACTAATCAAAGCGTGCTCTCCAACAAGAACAGAGTTGGGCGTTGGCGAGTCCAGTTCGAGCCGTTGTTACTGATCAAACATTCAATGGATAGTCGAGTCCATTTGTTTTCTCATACACAAAAGATCACAATTAAGTCCTAACCCAAAACTGTTTTTGTTTGTAAACCAACCCCAAACATTCTTTCAATGTAAAATATTTTCAGATCCTTCAAAACTATTGAGAAAGACTTGGCAAGAAGAACCACACAAGTAGGTGATTTGTAGAAGGCAAGCACAGAAGACTATAAGAGGTACGTAAGAACAAATTGTTCGTGCACATTTCATACAGTTCACAATTGATATTGCTATAGTTGATACATGCAAAATGAAATGGCCAGTGAAGAATGCATTTGGTTCATGGCATCTCTGTTGATGTTTGATGGGTGGGTGGGGGACTTATTGACTCTCTTTGTCTCTTACCCATCACAAAGTGGTGAAAGTCTAAAACTATATATATGTTGATAAATTTCTAGCTGTACATGTCACACATTTATTGATGGCATCCACACACATGTTAATATGTTAGACCCTTTTCTTTGCAGCAAGCGAGCTAAAGGAAGGAAGGAAACGGTGGAGACCCGGCTGAATCAGTGCAAATGATCATGCTTTCGTGCGACACGAGATCGGCTCTGGTGCAGGCCACCAACCATATTTTGCCAAGTGTCCTGTTAAGGATATGGGGGCTTAGAGTTAGGATCTCCTCCCACCGTACAAGACTGTACGCTGTATTTTTTAATGGTTTTTGTCCGGGATCGGCCGTCACGTGCCCCCCTCCCGGGGGCTTTTAGCCGCTCTCCTCCGAGCTCGGGGGACTATTCTCAAGCTCGGACAAGGATATCCCCGAACCGGATGTAGACCTCGGCGACCTCCTCAAATTCGGCACCCCTGGCCCGGACTCCAATGTAAAACAGGCCTCCTCTTCTATAAATGTATGACTCCCGTCCCCTGCGTGGGAACTAGGGCCTCCTGCTCTTGCCAGTCCCTCTGCGCAGGGGCTAAAGGGCTATATACCCCTGTCAGAACCCCGGCGTTGGGACTAGAGTCAACCACTCCCCAACAGTTCCTGCCGGACCCCCTGCCTGGGGACTAGGACTAACTGCCCCCGTCAGCTCACAGGCGACCTCCCGACGTCAGCATCGAGATCAGCACCAAAGGCCTATAAAGCGTCAAGACCACTCCGATCGAAAGAGGAGAGAAAAAGAAGAAGAAAAAAGAAGAGAACAGAAAGAACACAACAGTAGTAAGATCGCACAAAGCGACACCCCAAGAAATCTAAGAAGGCGAATACGTCCGCATGAAGACTTGTACACTCCACCGTTCGCGGCTCCCTCGATGATTGCTCCCGAGCGATCCCGAGGTCGAGCTCCTCCTGTAGTTCTCCCCCGAGGAGCCTTTAGTCCCCTTTCACCTACGGGCAAGACTGGAGTAGGGCTGTTACCCGACCTAGGGGGCTCGAACCAGTATAAACCTCGTGTCCCCTGCTCGACCGTCCTTTTCCTTTGTGCTCTGCGTCTGCCGAGGCTCCTTCCGGCGAACGAGGCTCTAGGCCTCGCCTTCATACGATCCTTCCCCTCTTCGCGGTCGACGGTCCCGATCGTCGATACGGTGCCGCCGTGGGGCCAAGCTTCGTTCGTCAAAGTCCTGTTACCCAGCAAAGATCGGCACCTTCAAAGACCACCACCGGCATGTCACGGACAGTAAACCTGGGCTCGGACGCTGTCCCCGAGTGCCAGGGCTCCACATCCATGCTCTCGCCCTCATCACCGCCCCGTGAACGCCGGGCCTTCGTAGCCGGCGGGCGCGAGGCGACTCCCGGGGCGGATGACGGTGGCCCGGAGACTCCTCGCGAGACGCATCGACTCGCCTAGGTTGCCATCAACCAAGCCATCGCCGCTATTCGGCGAGAAGAGAGTGGTATAACTCGCTCCCTGTCCGGCCAGCTCAGCCCTCCCCGTCCGGACGAGCCTGCCCAAGAACGTTTGCGGGCCATCGCACGGGTCATGGTTGACCCCGCTCGGACCGGCTCGGCCCTCTTCCGACGGTGCCTGGCTGAAGAGCTAAACAAGGTGACCGACGGCGTCGCACCTCGACGACAAGCGGGCTCCCTGGGCCCTGAGTCTCGCCCCATGGCGGACAGCGGCCCCCTGTCGCGCGGTCACCGGCCGTTCGACCATCGGATTCCCCGTTCGCGGGCTCCCACCCCGTCGCCGTCTCCTCCGCTTCGCCGACAGGAAAAGGTGGTACGCGAGCCCTCCCGCCGCCAGCGGCGTAATAGCGATGCTCGCTCGAGCAGCAGTACTTCCGGAGGCCTCTCCCCGGGCGTTCCGCCCAGGCGCCAGAAGGTCCACAACCACCCGCGCAACCATCATAACAACGCGCCCGCAGACCGTCATGATCGGCGCGGGGCGCGCCGCCGGCTCGAATTTCCCCTGTCGGCCGATGACGACTTCGACGCCAGCAGTGGCGGTAGTAGCCTTCCGGCCTACGGCTGCCCGGCGTACTCGAATGACCTCCATCAGGTACGCTGGCCGGCCCGGTTCAAGCCGGCGATGATGGAGCGATTCGACGGGACCAAGAACCCCGCGGAATTCCTCTCCATATACTCCACCGCCATTTTGGCGGCCGGTAGGGGCGAGGCCGCGATGGCCAACTATCTCCCCACCGTCCTGGACGGGGTTGCCCGCACCTGGCTCTTCAACCAGGCGCTCGGCACCTTTCGGTCATGGCGCCAGTTGCGGAGCGCCCTCCACTCCAACTTCCAGAGCTGCTACGAGCGGCCCGGACGAGAAAGGGACCTGGACCGTGTTATCCAGGGAAAGGGGGAGCACCTGCGAGACTTCGTGCGCCGGTTCACCCGCGAGAGGAACTCGATTCCCAACATCTCTGATGAAACCGTCATCAAGGCCTTCAAGTTCAGCGTCCGAGACAGACGCCTCACAGAGGACCTCGAAATAGCTACAAGGCTCACCGTTAACAAGCTGTTCCGCATGGCAGAACGATATGCAGACGCGGACGATGCTATCCGCTGGAAGCACGACTACGACCGAGGCAAGCTCGGCCTCGCCTTCGGCGAGGCAGGGCCATCCGGCGTTAGGGAAGGGGACCCGGCCCCGCGCGATAAGAGGCGAGGGAAAGGCCGCGGCGACGAAGGCGGCCAGCTCCGCGTGGTCGCCGCGGTCGACAACAGGCGCGGAGGGGTGGAAGCACGCTAGCCCGACCGTCGGGGCCCACAGCCTCAGCAGAACCGCCCGTGGCCACAACAAGCGTCGCGTCGGCCCCAGCAGGGGCAGGATCGGGGCGAACCCCCTCAGGCGAACGTCCGCCCTTGGGGCAACGAGGAACAGCCCGGCTTCGACGCCAACAAATTTTGTCTGTTCCACAAGATCCACGGCCACGATTTGCGAGGCTGCAGGACGTGGCTGTTCAAACTGGACGCCTTTTATAGGGGGGTTGGAGAGATGCCCACGCTCCCAAAAGGCGATGAACGGCCTGGCGGGATCGGCGCCGGCCAGGTTCAAGCAGGCCCCGACCTGGAGTTCCAGCAGGGTGACCGCCGCGTGGATGTAATCTTCGGCGGCTCCTCAACATACCGATCTCGACGTGAGCTGAAGGATGCCGCCCGCACCGTCTACCAAGCCACCGCCGGGAAGCCCACCGTCCAACCCTGCAGGTGGGATGGCGTCCCCATCACCTTTTCTCGGGACGACGCTCCCCCGGGGATGTCCCAAAACTTCAAGACCGCCCTGGTCGTCGCCCCGACCATAAGCAACACCGTCGTTGGCCGAGTCATGGTCGACGAGGGCAGTTCCCTCAACCTGCTCCTGGCAAGCGCCTTGGATCGGATGCAGATACCCCGATCGAAAATCAAGAACATAGCGATCCCCTTCTTCGGCATCGTGCCTGTGAGCTCGACTACCCCGCTCGGGCAAGTGGTCCTCCCCGTCACCTTCGGCGATTCAGCAAACTTCCGCACCGAGCTGATCACCTTCGAGGTCGTAGACAACGATCTCCCCTACAACGCCATCCTTGGGCGGCCAGCCCTGATCAAGTTCATGGCCGCAAATCATTACGGGCACCGGTGCATGAAGCTCCCGGGGCCCGGCGGCGTCATCACGGTCCGCGATGACCTCAAGACGGCGCACGGCTGCGAAGAAAAGGCCCTGGCGCTGGCCGGCATACTGCCCCAGCCGGGTCCTGAGACCACCCCGAAGGGCGCCCGTCGAAAAACAGCCATCCAGCCGAGCGGTCCGACCAAGGCCGTGCAGCTCGAAGAAAGGGACTCGGGCAAATACGTCTGTATTTCTGCCCAGCTCGACCCCAAATAGGAAGACGAGCTCGTCACCTTCCTCCGAGCTAACAAAAGCGTTTTTGCATGAGAACCAACGGACATGCCGGGGGTCCCACGGGAGCTGATCGAGCACATACTACAAACAAAGCCTGGCTGCAGGCCCGTGCGCCAGAAGCTGCGGCGTTTCTCCCTCGAGAAGGCGGCGATAATCAGGGAGCACCTCGATAAGCTCCTCAAGGCCGGTTTCATTCGCGAGGTCAACTACTCCGAATGGCTGGCTAACCCTGTAATTGTACAAAAGAAAGGCGGGAAGTGGCGAATGTGTGTCGATCACACGGGTTTGAATGCTACGTGCCCTAAAGATAACTTCCCACTTCCTCGCATAGACCAGATCGTGGATTCCACTGCCAATGCTGAGATGCTGAGTTTTCTCGACGCCTACTCCGGCTATCACCAGATCAAGCTCGCCGTAGAAGACGAAGACAAGACCGCCTTCATCACGTCGTTCGGAACCTTCTGCTACACGACCATGTCGTTCGGCCTCCGCAACGCGGGCACCACATTCCAGCGGCTGATGGCTAAAGCCTTCGACCCGCAGATCGGCCGAAATCTCGAAGTGTACGTCGACGACATCATTATCAAGAGCCCCTCTAAGGCCAACCACATCGACGACCTGGCCGAGACCTTCGCTAACCTGAACAGGTTCGGCATCAAGCTCAACCCCGAAAAGTGCGTCTTCGGCACGACCTCCGGGAAAGTACTCGGCTACATGATCGGGGGGTCGGGCGTAGGCCCAAACCCGAAAAAGATCGAAGCAATCGAGCAGATGACCGCTCCGACCTCAATGAAACAGGTGCAGAGTCTCACCGGCCGCATCGTCGCCCTCAGCCGCTTCATCTCCTGGCTCGGCGAGCGAGGGCTACCCTTCTTCAAGATCCTACGTAGGCATAAGGGCTTCGAGTGGACTCCCGAAGCCCAGCGGTCTTTCGACGAACTCAAGGCGTACCTCTCGCGTCCGCCTCTGTTGACGACTCCGCAGCAGGGCGAGGCGCTGTTGCTTTACCTCGTCGCCACAGCTCAGGCCGTCAGCGCGGTCCTAGTGGCCGAGCGGGCGGGGCGGCAGCACCCGATCTACTACGTCAGCGAAGTGCCCCACGGGCCGAAGGAGCGCTACCCCTTGGTCCAGAAGCTCCTCTACGCCCTCTTCATGGCCTCGTGAAAGCTCCGGCACTACTTCCAAGCGCATATGGTGGTTATCCCGAGCGGGCTCCCGCTCGGAGAGATCCTCAAGAACCCAGAAGCTGGAGGTCGTATCGCCAAATGGGCCATGGAGCTGGCCGAATTCGACCTCTGCTTTATGTCCCGCACCGCCATCAAGTCGCAGGCGTTGACCGACTTCGTGGTCGAGCAGACAACGGAACCTGCCCCCGAGCCCGAGGTCGAAGACGAAGACCCTTGGACCATGTTCTTCGACGGGTCAAGGTCCTTTGAGCGCTCGGGGGCCGACGTTCTCATCATCACCCCTCAGGGCGACCACTTGAGATATGTGGTCCGCTTCGGCTTCCCCGCTACCAACAACGCGGCGGAATACGAGGCCCTGTTGGCTGGCCTACGAGCTTGCAAGTCCCTGGGCATCCGCCGTCTAATTGTGAAAGGGGACTCCCAGCTCGTCGTCAATCAGTACAACAAAGTTTACCAATGTTTGGACCCACTGATGGCTAAGTACCTCGCCGAGGTGCGCAAAATGGAGAGGTGGTTTCAGAATCTGAAGATCCAGCACGTACCAAGGAAGGACAATTCCACTGCCGATCTCCTATCCAGGCTCGAATCGTCCAGCGATGAGCTCCCGCCAGACGTTATCCTCGAAACCTTGGCTATGCCGTCCGTCGCCAGCCAGGAGGACCCGGTGGCCTTCCTCGAAAGCATTCCGTCGTGGATGGATCCAATCATCAAGTTCCTCGACCAAGGGGAGCTCCCCGCCGCTCCAGCCGAAAGGAGCAGGCTCCGACGACACGCGAGCTCGTACAGGCTCGTCGGTGGGCAGCTCTACCGTCGAGGGGCCCTGGGCGTTCTCTCAAAGTGCATCACTCCTGAAGAAGGTAAATACGTACTCAATGACGTACATTCCGGCCTATGCGGCGCTCACTCTTCTTTCAGGACCATGGTCGGGAAGGCATTTCGGATGGGTTTTTACTGGCCAACGGCACTCGAAGATGCCCAAGGCATCGTTCGTGCCTGCCAAGCCTGCTAGTTTCACGCCCGGAAGGCCCGACAACTGGCCTACACTCTGCAGACCATCCCCCTCGCCTGGCCGTTCTCGACGTGGGGCCTCGATATCCTCGGTCCCTTCCCGAGGTCGGTCGGAGGGAAGAAATTCCTATTCGTGACCATCGACACCTTTTTGAAGTGGATCTAGGCGGAGCCAGTCTCCGCTATCACCGCCAAGGCCGCGGTAAAGATCTTCCGTTCCTTCGTGGTCACAAGGTACGGAGTCCCTTGCAGGATCATCACCGACAACGGGACGCAGTTCACCAGCGAACTGTTCCAAGAGTTCTGCGCAGATATGGGAACCAAAATCTGCTATGCCTCGGTAAGCCATCCTCACCTTCGAGGAGTTTTTCTCGCGTTCTTGTAGGAGCAACGGAGCGGCCGAGCGTGCCAACGGACAGCTCGTCCAAGGGCTCAAGAGGCGAGTTTTCGACGAGCTCGGTCGGCGCGGCCGGGCCTGGGTGGAGGAACTTCCCACCGTCCTTTGGTCCGTCCGCACCTCATCCAGCCGGGCGACGGGGACGAGCCCTTTCCAACTCGTCTTCGGGGCCGAGGCTGTCCTACCGCCCGAGGTCACGCTCCGCTCTGTCAGGGCAAGCTCGGTCGACCAGGTCGACCTCGAGCAGGAGCAGTTCCTCGACCTCACCTTGGCGAAAGAAGTAAGGTGCCGCGTACTGCTGTGCTCGGCGCGCTACCTGCAGGATCTCCGCAGGCATGTTGCCCGAGCTGTTCGTCCCACAGGCTTCCGCGTTGGGGACCTGGTCCTAAGGCGAATCCAAGACCGTTCCTGCACCAACAAGCTGTCCCCGCTGTGGGAGGGCCCCTACAGGGTCGTCTCAGCAAGCCGTGCGGGAGCTTACCGCCTGGCGGTCCCCGAAGGCAGGGAGCTCACGAGCTCATGGAATATAGGCCAACTTCGGAAGTTCTATCCCTAGCTTTCCTCCTTCATTTGTTTCTAAGTTAAGATGTTTCCTCTTGCTGCCATGATTGTTTCCTGTGTCTCGGGCAAGCGCAACCCGGAGCGTGACACGGACGCTTGCATCGCCACACTCTGGTTTGGCGCAGGTATGCGCCCGTAATAAAGGTCTCCTTCGCCTCCGGCGCTAACCTCTTTCGGTTTATAGAGGGGGAGGGCGTTCCGCCATGACCCCGAGTTACAGGTCCCTTCGTCAAAGGTCGCGCCGTCTTAGTAGGCCTCGGACCCAGGGCCCCGTCTGTTTTCTTGCAGCCAGAGTTCTCCTTTCTGTTAGAACGCCTTGAACGCCTTGATCTTGTGGCGTGACCATAAGTGCGCTCTTCCCCGCTCGAGCCACCTGGGCCAGCTTCCCCTCAAGCCCGGCGACCTCGGCCCCGACCTCGGTCGCCCTAGCTTCCGGTGTTGTGGCCCTCGCCTCCAACCCGGCCGCTGTCTTCTCAAGCGCAGCCGTCGTCGCCTCGATCGTCGTCACCTTGACCTTGAGCTCAGCCGCCTCGGCCTCGAGCTCGGCGGAAGACGCCCTCGGGGCAGCTGCGAGCCCCCCAGATAGCGCCCGAAGCTCCGCGGCCTCCTCGCGTGCGGTCTCCGCCTCTGCGCGCATGGAGGCCTTGTTCCCCAGCTGCGTTCGGAGCCCCTCAGCCTCCTTCTGTGCGGCTGTGAGATCTTTGAGCGCGACCGACGCAACCGGGCAGCTCTCCTCGCGGGCCGTTCGGGCGGCTTCAAGGCGCTCCCGGAGTCCCTCCATCTCCTGCCGCGCGGCCTCCGCCCTTGAGCGAAGGTCGGAGACCTCGAGCTCGAGGCGCTGGATCATCACCACTGCGCTCGCGCGGTTCTCATCCAGAACGTCCTGCGTCTTCCGTCGGACTCGGGCGAGGGTCTCCTCTGCCTTCTTCCGCTCCTCCTCAATGGCCTCGGAGAGCGCCGTGGCGTGAAGGTCCCTCTCGGCGTTCAGCTCGCGCTCAGTCTCCCGGACCCCGTGCTCGACAGCTCGCGCGATCTCAAGAGCCTGGGCCTCCCTCAGGCGTAAAACCTCCTCTCGACCACGCGCCGCAGCAGCTTCGAGCTGGCGGCGTCCCTCTGGCTAACCTCGATAGCATCACGAAGGGCCCGAAAGCTGAGCACATGCCCACGCACGACCCCGTACCCCTGGGAGATCAGCCGTAGGCCCTGCAATGAAGAAGGAAAAATCACCACGTCTACAAGAAAAGGAAAAAAAATGAAAAATCGCCTCAAGTGCGATTACCGCCGCTAGCCGGTCCTCCAGCATCGACAGGTCGATGGCGCCATCAGAACCCTGTGGCAGTTCACCCGCGGCGACATCCTCGGCGGTCTCTGCCACCGCGGTAGCACCGGCGCCCCCCAAGGACCCAGGGCGATCCGCTTCGGTCGGCACGACGACGGCCGAACGCGGAACCTCCGTCGGGCGTGCCACCGCCGATACGGTCAGCCCTGTGTAGGTCCTGTGCAGCAACTGCGGCGCCCTCGATGGCGGCGCCCTCGACCGCTCCTCCCTCGATCACCTCGCCCTCCTCGGAAGACACGGCAAATGGCGCCCGCCGCTGCCTGGGTCGCAGCGCGAGGCGGCCGTCGTCCTCGTCGTCCTCCTCCCCGATCTCGCCCTGGACCACAGGAAAGGTCGGTGCCCCTCGGACGCTCGAACGCCGTGACGGGGCGGGACGGCGAAAAATGTACAGAGGTCAGACTGGCGTGACGATTCCACGGCGGCAAGAATGGAGATTCCCGGGAGCTTAGCGCCAGAGCTCGTGGCTCATTGCCACAGATCCGGGGCCCATGGCGGCCGCCTCCTGCTGCTGACAGAGAAGCAAGGATCAGTACAAGGAGTACCGAGGAGGGAGCACGGGGAAAGCAAACTTAGGCCCGGATGCCCCCGAGATCGGGGCATTCAAACTTACCACGACCTGGTCGCCCCACTCGACGCAGGGTTTCTTGGCAACCGGCCCTGAGGCGTTAGGAGCCGGTCTCTTACTCCCCTTCTTGCCTTTGTTCAGACCAGGGAGCGGCAACATCTGCTTCGCTGTGTCCCAGAGCTCCCTGGTCGCCTGCATGAGTTCATCACGGTAAAACGTCTGACCCCGAGCTCCCAAGACCAAGATTAAGGCGAGGACCGTTACCTCGCTGCTCTGCCCCAAGATGTTCCTGGAGACATTGCCGCCGAGATCGTAGGAGGTGGCGGCCTTCCCAAAGATCTCCTGCATCCTCGAGGCAATCCAGTCCGCCTTCGGTGCTGCAAGAAGCCAAAAAAGAAGGCATCAAGAAAACAAGGAAACTCCGACCAAAGCCCGAAAGAGCTTGAGGTCGGACAATGCTCACCCTCGTGACCTTCCCGGGTGGCGTCGTGCCTCCCGGTGATCTCGAAGAAAGGGTGCAGCCTCTTCCGAAGAGGAAACACAGTTCCGCAGTAGTCCCGAACGCCACCGCCTTGAGCCAGCCAAGGCACACGCAGATATGGACAAAGGCGACCGCCGCCTGGTCGGCCGCCGATTCCTCGGGCTCCGGGGTCTCCCGCTTTCCATCAATCGCAGCGCCGATGTAGGCGAGCCCGCTCCCCTTGCCCTTCTTCAGATAGAACCATTTCTCCGTCCACGGCCCGAGCGAGTGCCGGGTCGGGATTTGGAGGAAGGAACAAGGGAGTCCTGCCCGCAGCCGGAAGTAGAGACACCCGACGACGGGGTCCTTCGCGGTACGGGACAAGGAATAAAAACAGAAGAATAACGAGGGGGTAGGAAGAATGCCCAGGAACCCCTCGTAAAGATGAGCAAAAATAGAAAGATGGAGAAGGGAGTTTGGTACCAAATTAACAAGCTCGATCTCACACTGCGCAAGGACGGCGGCCAAGAAGTCGCTCTCCGGAGTTCGTAGTCCGAAGAGCATGTATTGCTCCGTGCTCACGATCTCGTCGTCCCGAGGTTGCGGCATGTTCTCCCCGGATGGGAGCCGCCAGGTGAACGGGTCAACAGCCCCAAGGTCTCCATTCCCTTCATCCGCTCCATGGTGAGCGTGCTCCTCCCGAACTTCGCCATAGGGTCGGGGGGAAGAGGAGAGGGGGGGGGGACGGGTTTGAGAGCAAAGGGCAAAAGGCGCTGGCGCAGGAGTGCAAGGAAGGAGAAGACAAGAGTACGAGCAGTAGGGAGAGGGAACCCCGAAAGCTGAGGCTCCCCTTGGTTTTTAAAGTCGCCTCGTCTACCGACGTCACCACCACCTCAAAAGGCGCGCTCGTAGCCGGCGGGCAGTAACCAAGGCGTCAGGGCCCTTCGAAACCCCTGCACGGGCGTCTTTCCACGCATCCACTAAACCGTCCCTTCGACTTCACCCGTCCGTGGGTCTCCCGGGCTTCCTGAGCCCACTCAGAAACAAGGTGCTAGAATTCAAGTGTCGCTGAGAACGATCTCACCAAAAACACCCCGAACCCGGCCGAAGGGGTGATCCCTCCTCGAAAGACTTCAGACTCAAGAGCGCCTAGAGCCTCAGACCGCTTCTTGAGCCTCGGGGGCTGGTTGTCGGGGATCGGCCGTCCTGGCACGTGTCCGTGCCCCCCCCTCCCCGGGGGGCTTTTAGCCGCTCTCCTCCGAGCTCGGGGGACTATTCCCAAGCTCGGACAAGGCTATCCCCGAACCGGATGCAGACCTCAGCGACCTCCTCAAATTCGGCACCCCTGGCCCGGACTCCAATGTAAAACAGGCCTCCTCTTCTATAAATGTATGACTCCCGTCCCCTGCGTGGGAACTAGGGCCTCCTGCTCTTGCCAGTCCCTCTGCGCAGGGGCTAAAGGGCTATATACCCCTGTCAGAACCCCGGCGTTGGGACTAGAGTCAACCACTCCCCAACAGCTTCTGCGGACCCCACCTGGGACTAGGACTAATCGCCTCGTCCACCACAGCGACCTCCGACGTCGAGATCGAGATCAGCACCTAAGGCCTATAAAGCGTCAAGACCACTCCGATCGGAAGAGGAGAGAAAAAAAAGAAGAAAAAAGAAGAGAACAGAAAGAACACATCAGTAGTAAGATCGCACAAGGCGACACCCCAAGAAATCTAAGAAGGCGAATACGTCCGCAGTAAGACTTGTACACTCCACCGTTCGCGAAGCTCCCCCTCAGTGATTGCTCCCGAGCGATCCCGAGGTCGAGCTCCTCCTGTAGTTCTCCCCCGAGGAGCCTTTAGTCCCCTTTCACCTACGGGCAAGACTGGAGTAGGGCTGTTACCCGACCTAGGGGGCTCGAACCAGTATAAACCTCGTGTCCCCTGTTCGACCGTCCTTTTCCTTTGTGCTACGCGTCTGCCGAGGCTCCTTCCCGGGCGAACGAGGCTCTAGGCCTCGCCCTTCATACGATCCTTCCCCCCTCTTCGCGGTCGACGGTCCCGTTCGTCGACAGTTTTGTTTATAAATATAGCATGTATTTTATATTTTAATATAAATTAATATGATGCTCCTTTTATACTTATAATAAATATTCAGATTTACTTTATATTCTTCACCTTCATGCATTGATTATAGTTCTTAGATATAATAATTAGAATTAACCTAGTTATTTTTAATATCTCTTTTGTGTACGTATCAAGAGAAAATACGTCATAGGTAAACTTGGATGGAGAGACTATCAATAAAATTTTAGTGCACAGCAATTATCGTTAAGCATTTTTGCCTTATTTGTTTCCGATTCCTGTCATGGCTTGTATATTGCTTCTTTCCTTTTTCTTTGAGATGTTGCGGCCATTACCCCTCGTGCAAGCAAGAGCAAATAGATTAAGAATTATTTGATGATCGAAGAATGAGAGGGCAGATCAAATTTGATGATTTATGAATAAAGAGGACAGATGCCTCCATTAAATCTAATCTTAATTAATAAACAGTGGGCCCTATTAGCAGGACACTTAGCAAAATATGGTTGGTGCAAGGCTCCCTGTACCAGAGCCGAACTAGTGCCATGGATAACTGAATTCAGCAACCATCGATGGTAATGCTTCTTTCGGGGAGCAAGACGATCATGCGGCTGCCAGTAATACTATCACCTGTAGTATTAGTAGTAAAATTCAGAGAGGAGTAAAAAGGTAAAAAAATTTTGTCATACTATTTGTCCTCTATGATAAAACACGTCCTGTGATTATAATGAATGGATAAGAAGCCTCTGAAAATCACCAACTATTCGATGAATCTAAAACTGTAAATGAATTAAGAAAAATCAAAAATACCCTTGATGAATGGGTAAAAAAAATCTAAAATACCTTTAAAGAATAAATAATTAGATTTTATTTCTAATACCATTACTTACTATTTATATTATCTACGGTAAAATTTCTATAATCCTTTAGGCATTCACATCCCCGGTACGAGGACAAGTTCCCTTTCCCTCCCTGGCTCAGTGTACACAGCAAAGGAGCTGCACGCAATTACCGCTTGTCTGCAGTTGCTTCGCCCTCCTCTCCTCTTCTCTGGCTCTGCCCTTCGTCAGTGAGAGAGTGAGAGGGAGACGCACCTACCCACCACCACCACCACCTCCTATTTCTTGGGATTGTTGCTGCCTGAGCTCTCTCCCACCTTCTTTACCTTTCTCCGATTCTCCTGCACACTCGCATTGCAGAAAGCCTCTCCTCCTATGTTCTAACCAAACCAAACCAAACCAAACCAAACCAAACTGCCTCCTTGATTACATCGCTCGCTTGCGCAAGTTTGCAATTTTGGAGGTATTTTTTTTCTTCTGCGCTAGCTCCTCTCCTAAAGCTCACATTGTTCTTGGTTATCTTCTCGTTCGGAAGTAACCGGGTGCTTTTTCTTTGATCTTCGTGTGATTCTTTTGTTGGTGTGATACGATGGGGTTTTGCTTTGTGATCTTGGCTACGTCCCTACACACCTCACATTTGATTCTTTTTTCTTAGGGTTTTGAGTTTGACATGAAGGGATTATTTAATTCACTACATGTGTCTTTTTCTTGTGAAGCTTTATTTAGTACATTTATGTTGGACCAAAGCATTGGAAAGTTGTTGACAAGAGTTTAGTACAAAGATCATAAACCATATGGCCATGATGCTATGGAAATGTTAGAATATAGAGGTCATGGATTATTAGCATTAAAGAACGGCAGATTTGATGCATGGATGCAGCTAGAGAAGTGGAATGAAGCATTTTTTTTGCGCGAATAGTTAAACTTTTGATTTGCACTAGTAGCACTTAAGTTATGGCACCGGGGTGTCGCAGTGCTGCTGATTGTGTAAAACTATGATGCCAATAGCACCTTCGAATTATAGGTAGGCAGTAATGTTAAAAACCCACTTAAAACCTCAAGAAACCTAAACTAGTACTAGTACCAACACAGGAGGAAGTGGGTGCTCACATTTTGGCAATCTCTTGCAGTACAAATTGTCGAAGTTCAAATAGCCAATTGTTTATGTGCATTCTCTTTAATATGACCAACGCATTGTGCAATTTGATCTAGATTAAGCGATTAGTAGGCAAGGGCACTGAGTTGTGATGGTAGCTTAACTAGATTTCAAGTCTCTATTGGGAAGCACATTTTTTTTTAATAAGCCACTGTATGTTTACTCTGCACTCGATACTTGTGTTAAGCACTAATGCCATTGTAAAGAATTGAGTTTGCCGCATCAAACCTTGATGGGCTCCATTAAATTTATAGCCACAGAAATACATCCCAAGCTGTTACAAGTTGTTTAGATTACAATAGCAGATAACTACACAACTAACTACAGATAAGAATAAAATCATAACAACCTTTGTCGGTAGAGCTACAGAGAAGAGATCTAAACTTCCGTCCTTCTGATACTCTGATCTTCTAAACTTTTACACCATCACATACTCCTTTCAACATTCCTCAATCTCAACCAGATTTGCGAGGTTGAGATTGTGTCGTAGTCGAGCAAACACAGTTTCGAAGAGGTTTAGTGAATATATCAGCAATTTGATCTTTTGAAGAAACAAACTTGACTTCCAACTGTTTCTTCGCGACCTGTTCTCGAACAAAATGAAAATCAACTTCAATGTGTTTTGTTCTTGCATGAAATACCGGATTCGCTGTTAAGTACGTTGCTCCAAGATTATCACACCACAAAATCGGCGCCCAAGGCTGATGAACACCAAGTTCTTTCAGCAAAGATTGCAGCCAAATTAGTTCTGCAGTCGCATTGGCAATGGCTTTGTACTCTGCTTCTGTACTTGACCGAGAGACAGTAGATTGTTTCCTGCAACTCCAAGACACAAGATTTGAGCCGAAGAACACAACATAACCACTGGTTGATCTTCTATCATCTGAACAACCAGCCCAATCTGCATCCGAAAATGCACTCAACACTTGTGATGAAGACCTCTCAAGAAACAATCCGTGTCTAAAGTTCCTTTCAGATATCTTAATATTCTTTTAACTGCAGTCCAATGCTGATCAGTAGGATCTTGAAGAAACTGGCAAACCTTGTTTACTGCATATGAAAGATCAGGCCGAGTGAGAGTCAAGTATTGCAAAGCCCCTACTGCACTTCGATACTGAGATGCTTCAACAGCAGACAATTTAATGCCATCTTCTCTAGACAACTTTTCAACTGACGACATAGGAGTCGAAATTGATTTACACTCACTCATGCCATTTTTGTGAAGTAAATCTAGGCTATACTTCCTTTGAGTCAGAAGCAGTCCTTTTTCTCTTGGCACAACTTCTATCCCAAGGAAATACCGAAGATTGCCTAGGTCTTTTATAGCAAAATCATCAGACAGTTTCTTAAGAAGAGCATCTACTGTTTTCTTCGAAGAACTCAGAATGATGATATCACCCACATAGATTAGCATATAGACTACAATACCAGATTGATTAAACACAAAGAGAGAGATATCAGCTCTTGACGGGGAAAACCCAAGTTCTTGCAGTCTAGTGCTTAATTTTGAGTACCATGCTCGCGGCGCTTGTTTCAGCCCATACAATGCTTTGTCAAGACAACATACATAATCAGGATACCGAGGATCTTCATACCCTGGTGGTTGATGCATGTATACCTCTTCCTCAAGTTCACCATGCAAGAATGCATTTTGAACATCAATCTGACGCATATGCCACCCTTGTGACACACCAAGAGACAACATGAGTCTTATGGTAGTTGGTTTTACCACCGGACTAAAAGTATCATTATAATCTAGCCCAGCTCGCTGTTTGAAGCCTTTGGCTACTAGCCGAGCTTTGTACCTCTCAATACTCCCATCAGGATGTTGCTTCAGTTTAAATATCCACTTGCATCCAATGATGTTTTGTCCTTGCTTGGGCTGAACCAGACGCCAAGTTTTATTTTTCTGCAATGCCAGGAATTCAGTTTCCATTGCTTCCTTCCACTTTGGATTACAAAGGGCTTCAACATGAGAACTCGGTTCAGCCAGAAAAGCCTTCCTTCCTGTGAGAGGATACCGAACAGTACCATCTCTGTATTGTTTTGGTTGTCTGATGTTATTGCGAGCTCTGGTTTGAATGCGGTTCTGCTGAGACTCTTCATCTTGTTGCTGCTGTATTACATTGTTGCTGTTTTCCCTATTAGGTTCATCTGAAACTCTTGCTCCTGCACTTTCATCTGGAGATAAGACATTAGTTGCAGGTACTGATATATCAATATTCTCACATGGTACATTAACTATGTCCGGCTCAAGTAATGGAGTTGACTTGTTTTGTGAAGCAAGGAGAGGCGGAAGAACAGTATTAGTAGGAGAATTATTGATGGAAGAGGATGTGCCATAAGATCTAGCAGTTGCAAAGGGAAAAACTTTTTCATCAAACACTACATCGCGACTGATGTAAATTCTGCCTGTAGTTTGATCAAAGCATTTATATCCTTTATGCATACTGCTATATCCTATGAACACGCATTGTCGGGACCGAAACTCAAGTTTGTGAGTATTATATGGGCGAAGATTTGGCCAACAGGCACATCCAAAGACTTTCAAAAATGAGTAATCAGGAGAGGTGTCAAGGAGACGCTCAAGAGGTGTCACGTTGTTTAGAACTCGGCTAGGAAGTCTATTGATGAGGAATGAGGCAGTCATGAAAGCTTCTCCCCAGAATCTCATTGGCATGCATGATTGGGCTAACAATGCTAACCCTGTTTCGACAATGTGTCTATGTTTTCGCTCAACAACGCCGTTTTGTTGATGAGTATGAGGACATGACACTCTATGAGATATTCCCAGAGTTTGAAAAAATTTGTTGTGGAGTTTTGATATTGTCCACCCCAATCGGTTTGGATTGCAAGAATTTTCCGATTAAGCAACAACTCAACATGTTTGTTTGAATTGAATGAATATTCTTTCAACATCAGATTTACATTTGAGGAGATACACCCATGTAAATCTGCTATAATCATCAAGAAACTGACATAGTATTTAAAACCACCAAGGGATGGAAGAGCAGGTCCCCATACATCTGAATGAACAAGTTCAAACGGAAAAGAAGACACTCGAGACGACAAATTATAAGGTAGCTGATGTAGTTTTGCTTGTTGGCAAGCATTACAAACAAAGCTATCTTTATTTGACAAGCTAGGAATTTTATTGTTGCAGAGGATGTGTTGAACTACTGAAGACGCAGGATGTCCAAGTCTCTTATGCCACAAATCAGGGGTAGATTTGATCTGCAGAAAGAGTGGCGTGATTTAATGTGTTGGACGATCATTTTATGGGAAGAAGGACGACTTGCGGAATCGGATAGAGACCATCTTTGCATCTACCGCCTGAAGAACCCTCTTCGTGTTTTTGTCCTTGATGCAAAAGAAGTCAGGATGAAACTCAAAAAACACATTATTGTCACAAGCAAGCTTATGAACAGAAAGAAGATCTTTGCTAATGTTAGGAACATGCAAGACGTTTTTAAGGTGTAATGAACGAGAAGAGCCTGAAATAGAAGAATGACCAATATGAGATATCGACAAACCTGCTCCATTCGCAACTTGGACCTGATCTTGACCATTATAATTCTCTCTGAAAGACAGCCGATCAAGGTCACTTGTGAGATGATCAGTTGCCCCAGTGTCAGCATACCACTGCTGATCATTCATGAAGTTTCTTCCAACAGCTGCAGCTACCTTTTCTTCAGCCTGATAGGAGTGATCAAAACGATGGTAGCATCGGAGTGCATCATGTCCATGCTTACCGCAGACTTGACAAGTTGGTCGATTTGTGTTCTTGAAAGTACCACGACCAAAATTTTGTCCACGGCCTCGTCCTCTCCATGAAGAACGTCCACCACCACGGCTGTTAGAGTTTTGATAGTTGAAACTCTTCTTCATCACATTGTTTGCAGAGGCTCCAACATGAGTTTCTGAATTGTTAAGTTCTTGTCGCAATTCATAACTCAATAAATGTGCATACAGATCATTAAGAGAAATTGTCTCTTGTCTTGTGGTGACAGATGTGACAAACGAATCATATTCGCTGCCTAGTCCTGCCAGAATATATATAACTGTTTCTTCTTCCTTCATTGGATAGCCAATGGACGCCATGGTATCTGCCATACCTTTCATCTTGTGAAAATATTCAGTTACCGAAGAATCTTTCTTCTTCAGGTTTGCAAGTTGAAGCCTGATCTGCATAATTCGTGCTTTTGACTGTGATGCAAACATTTGTTCTAATGCTGTCCAGACTTGGGCAGAGGTGGACAACAGCAATACTTGAGCAAGAATCTCCTCGCTCAGGGATGATAGCAGGGCAAATAAGACCAGTTGATCCTGTTGATACCATGCAAGATATGCAGGATTTGGAACTTGCTGATTACCATCTGCTCCTCCAACAATAGTGGCTTCAGGGCAGCGAATTGATCCATCCACATATCCCCAGAGTTGTTGACCTCGGAGATACGGGATCAGCTGAGCCTTTCCATAAGAGATGATTAGTACTGGTAAGTTTTACCGTAACAAAACTATTGAAAGAAGGAGTTGGCAAAATGCCAGCAGAGGTGGAAGAAAGCGAAGAAGAAGTCATGGCGCTGAAGGTTTCTGAAGATGCTTGGGAATTAGTCATAGATGACTAGCGGCTCTGATACCATGTAAAGAATTGAGTTTGCCGCATCAAACCTTGATGGGCTCCATTAAATTTATAGCCACAGAAATACATCCCAAGCTGTTACAAGTTGTTTAGATTACAATAGCAGATAACTACACAACTAACTACAGATAAGAATAAAATCATAACAACCTTTGTCGGTAGAGCTACAGAGAAGAGATCTAAACTTCCGTCCTTCTGATACTCTGATCTTCTAAACTTTTACACCATCACATACTCCTTTCAACAGCCATATCCCCTATTGTTGTTTTTTCTAAATAATATTCTCCTGTATGAACCAGTTGCCGGCACAAGAATGGCATGGAAAAGTGACCTGGCTGATCGGGTGAAGGACGATGGCAGTGACAACATGAGTGCTGCTACTGCTGGATATGAGGAAGGCAGTGAGGAAGAAGAGCCGTATGAGCGTGAATTCTACGATGAAGATGATGAGCCACAAGATTTGGAGCCCTGTGATGATCCAGTACCAAAAGAGGAGGCTAGTGAAGAGGAACCTTGCGATGGTGCTGCTCTGCCAGAAAATGAGGATGCCAGCGATGAGGAACCTTTTGAAGTAGAGCTTTGTAATGAGGAAGGCAGTGGCGAGGACTCATTTCATGCAGAGCCTTTCATCGATATGGTGCGTAATGCTTGCAGTACTCGTAGGAAGCAACTCTATGAAGTGAAGCCATGTGATGATCTGGTGGCTCATGAGGAGGAGTTTGTTGAGAAGAAGTCCAGTGCTGTGCAGGCTTTCAAGAAAGAACAAAATAAGCAAGAGCCGAAACGGGCGCTGAGAATGGGCAGCAGCAATAAGCAAAAGGAGGTACTGGTGACCGATGAAATGGAAATTAAACCGTTCAAAAAGCGATTTTCTGTCAGGTTTGCTGCTGATGTATCTTGTTACACATACAGCACTGAAAGTTTTGCTTCTGCTAAGTTGGAGAAAAGGAAAGCTCAGTTTGATGACCAGGACAAGCACCTGTGTAAGAGACAAGAGCACACGCTTTCCTTGCCACAGGATGGTGGCAAGCTGAAAGAAGTGGACAACACTAATCTGTATGTGGGTAACCTGCCTGCTACTGTGGCTTCTCACAAGCTCATCGAGCTATTTCTACCTTTTGGACGAATTGTTAGATCAAGAGTTATGGATGACTGTTTCACTGGTTTTAGCAAGGGATATGGCTTTGTGAAGTATTCTGATCCTAACTATGCTGCTGAAGCTATTAAACGCATGAATGGGCGCCTGGTTGAGGGAAGAAAACTAGAGGTCAGAATAGCTGGTGTTCCACCATCAGGATCCAATTCATCTATTCATGCTGTGTCAGAATCCGATAGTCAACCCTCAAAGGAAATCAACACGACTAACTTGTATGCCTGCAACCTTTCCTTGTCCATGAACTCAGAAAAGCTGCTTGAACTTTTTCTACCATTTGGGGAAGTAACCAGTGCAAAGGTGATCAGGGATTACACCACAGGTTTAAGTAAAGGATATGGCTTTGTGAAGTACACTGATTCTCACCGTGCAGCTGAGGCTGTCATTCATTTGAATGGACGTCTGGTTGAGGGAAAAAAGATAGAGGTTAGAGTATCAGGCTTAACTCCAACACCGTCAAATTCAGCTGTGGAATCACATACCAATACCAGAACCATCAAGGAGATCAACATGGCTAATCTATATGTTTGTAACATTCCCTCGTCCATCGACACCAATAAGTTGGTTGAGCTTTTCCTGCCATTTGGTAAGATCACCCATGCAAGAGCGATAGCAGACCAACCCAGTAATTCAGGTAAAGGATATGGCTTCGTCAAATTTGCTGATTCTCAATCTGCTGCTGAGGCTATTGCATTAATGAATGGGGCACTGATTGAAGGGGAAACGATAATAGTCGGAGTTGCGGGCCTTTCCCCATCAGCATCCAGCTCAGCTGTACAGCACTCACCACATTCAATAACAAAGCCCTCTCCAGAAATCAACAAGTCCAGATTGCACATCGCTAACCTCCCATGTTCCATGACCGCTGATAAGCTGGTTAACCTTTTCATGCCCTTTGGTCAGATCAGCAGAGTCCTGATGAATCTGGAGTATAGTCTAGTATCGTATGAAGATGTGTCCTCAGCAATCACGGCAGTCGAACACATGGATGGATACCTGATTGAAGGAAAGAGGCTAGTAGTCAAGAGATCAGAGCCTTGTCCGACCAATGCAGCAGATCATGCTTTATCACAGTCAGTTGGCAAGCCCATGAAAGAAATTGACATGGCCAATGTGTATGTCGGCAGGGTTCCATCAACTGTAACTGATGATCAGCTCGTCGAGCTTTTCTGCCCATTTGGACAAATTGTTCAAGCTAGAATGTTTAAATTTCATGCGTATGGTATGGTTAGGTATGACAATCCATCGTCTGCTGCTGCCGCAATTGATCATATGGATGGTTGCCAGATTGGAGGAAGCACCCTGTCTGTGAGAGTAGCAGGTCTCCCTGCAAAATCTGATGCAGCCACAAATGCTCCAACACTACAGATGATTGGCAATGACCAGAGACAAATTGACATGACCAACCTATACGTCTGCCACCTCCCGTACTCTGTTACCACTGAAAAACTGATTGAAATTTTTATGCCATG
The DNA here is from genome assembly GCA_036346275.1 of Otatea glauca. Lineage (NCBI taxonomy): Eukaryota > Viridiplantae > Streptophyta > Magnoliopsida > Poales > Poaceae > Otatea > Otatea glauca. Next base: position 53,016,667 of record CM070717.1, on the reverse strand, counting down.
TGGCCAAATCACTCAAGCGAAAGTAGTTGTTGATAGATACACTGGCGTGAGCAAGGGATTTGGATTTGTCAAATTTGCTGATCCTTACTCTGCTGCTGTGGCGATCACTCACATGAATGGTTACCCACTGGGGGGGCATATATTGGACGTTAGAATAGCTGGTGTTCAACCGAGTGCTATGAGCAGCCACATGGCTCATTTCTACTCCCACTTCACATCCCCTGACCCCTCAAGGATGGCTATTGGAATACCAACATCATATTGGCCGTACTATTATGCTGAATCCGCATACACCACATCAGCTGAGGGCCAGGGACAAGGCACTGCATCTGCAACTGATGATGCTGCTGCTCAAACATCTCAGCAGGAAGGCTTGCCTAGATCTAAATCAGTCAGTTCGGTTGCTGAGAAAGATGGCTCTTCTGTGTCTAGCCGTGTTGTCAACTGTTGTCAGCCGCAGTCAGTAGGTTGGGCTGGTCCACCTGGCTTCGAGCCTTATGCTGCCGCCAAGAAAGACGCCACTGTGATGAATCCTTCTCAAGCTGAGAACCATGTTGTCGCCAAGAAAGACGCCGCTACGATTAATCATTCTCAGTCAGTTGGTTGGGCTGGTCCACCTGGATTCGAGCCCCATGCTGTCGCCAAGAAAGATGTCACTACGATGAATCCTTCTCAAGCTTGTTCAAAAGTTCATTTGGCGCAATCAGGAGGCAGCCAGAAAAGTCGTTCAATTGTCTAACATCATCTGCTTCAGGCCACTTATGGTTTGATCTAACATGGCAGAATCCACCTTTTAGGATATACTCTTCAGTATTTTTTTTTGAGGAAATATATTATGCTTTTCCCTTGTGGAAGACCACATCCTAAGTTCCTAACATCATTTGCTTAGTTAAGTACTTCGACTGGGGTTGTTGAGTTGGCTGGCAAAAGGAAAACAATGTCAGTAATCCTAATGTTTACCTGTATTATATGGCATCTTTGCATGGTTTGTTGTGATGCCTACTGGTGACAAAATTGAGTTTAGAAAATTCAAGATAATGTTTTCTCGATGTGCTAAGGTAAAGCAATGGATATGCCTTGCTAGTTGGTATATTATTTTCTGAAATGTTCGCCATGCTATTTGTGAAGCATGCGGTTCAATTTTTATCAAGAGATGAGTGCATGTGTTCGCTTGCTAAATTTACTGGTTTTAAATAGGTGACCTTTGTGTACTCTTTGTCGGTATTCTTTGTACAGAACTTAATTCATCAGTTACCTCTTTTTTTTTCTAAAAAGTTTATAACGAAATCCTGAATTTTCAATCAAGTTTCCAGCGCTCTTTGCTCCTTATGAGAAGTACAATAATAAAGTTCACTACTTACTTGTACATAACTAATCTATCTTATTTTCTATGCTATGACCCTTTTCTTTCTCCTCTTTTCTCACTCTTTCACGTATGACAAAATTGATATGTATAAACTAAGAGTAAACTGAGGTGTTCTTAGTGTACATACTCTAACGATCTTATTCCAGCTCTATAAGGTGCTGCTAAGTTTCACATACTCTTAGACGAGTAAAATTTTCCTTTAGTCCATTTCTAGAAATGTCACAGCGTTTTAACCTGAGCTGTTGAAAATGTCATTCAACGAGAGTAAAAAGGATCCCTCAGAGTATAATATTTCAGACAAAGGTTCGAAAAATATCACTTTTCACTTATCCGTATAAACCACAGGCTTACAGGTCCAGATCGAAGCATTTGAGCCAGCTGAACGCCTTGCATGCACGTGTCTTAGCAGAAAATAGCTAACAACGGCGATCAAACATTACATGCGTAATTTGCCCTTTATATCACAGCCGTGTGCAGAGAAGAATTTTTTTTAAAAAATAATATATTTTTTATTCAAATTGTAAAAATATACCTCAATCTCAAAAAAATTACAAAAATATATGTGTCGCCTTTCTAGAAGGCAAGAGACATCTGTCGTGTCGCCCATTCAAAAGGCGACAGAGGTCCCTATCCTGCAGTCAATTTCTTAATATAATCATAACTTTTTCGTATGATCTCGAATGGAGATGAACTTTGTATGAAAATTATAGCTCTCGACGAGATCTACAATTTTGGTATACAGTTTTTTTTTCATTTGAATCAATTTAGATGGTCAAAAAACGGGATAGAAGGTTCAGATCTAAAAATCAGATCTGAACTTTCTACCCAGTTTTTGGTCATCTAAATGGATTCAAATGAAAAAACAATTTATACCAAAGTTGTAGATCTCATCGAGAGATATAAATTTCATATGAATTTCATCTCCATCCGAGATCATATGAAAAAGTTACGTTGGTGTGGTGGTCAGTCGCCCGTTCAAGAGGCGACACGTGGCTCTGTCGCCCTTTGAACGGGCGATATTTCCTTCTCGCCTTCTCAAAAGACGACAAATGTATTTTTTTGCAATTTTTTGAGATCGAAATATATTTTTGCAATTTGAATAAAAAAATTATTATTTTAAAAAAATCTGCAGAGAACTGTAGATCCATCTCATTGTACAAGGTGGAGTCCGACATTGCCACCGTGAACAATAGTTGACAGCACAGTAAAACTAGGCAACTCTCATTTATTTGCACCAAATGTATACATACAATCTGAACTTCAGGAATGAAGAGCAGTACATTCTGTTTGAAGCAGCAATGGTGACAAAAAATGGCATGGAAAATGCATAAATGGATTCAAAAAGATATCTATTGAGACATTATTTCGAAGTTCAAACTAAAGACACATCTGAGGGATGTGAAGTATATAAATAAATGGAGCAATAGTATGGTTATCACTTCGACATGAAAAGAGATCTGCACTGCTGCGCTGTGTCATCGGGACTGGTAACTGCATATATAAATTATTTGAGTCAGCATGAGGAGTGCATGGCAATCATAGCAATGACGTGTGAAACTCAGTTAAACCTAAATCTAACACCGAGCTTATCTAGTAAGATGATTCACAGCTCAATCATATTGGAACATGTGATATTTCTAAAAAAGTATTGATGCCTTATTGTTTATTCAATACTTCATTCAAGAAATGATGTTTGTGATTCTCCGGAACAAAACTTCCATGATGCATATAAACCTTGGGAGTGTCTAACTTTCATCCGGATGTTTTGTTTCTTATGAACATCTAAATTTTAAACTTTTAGATCAAAGTATTAAATCATCCATCAAAACACAATCCCACCTCCTTTCACGTCTTACGGATCTCACCGCAGATCCAATGCTCCAAAATTTGGATGATTTTTGGTTAAGAAAACATCCGGATGATGTTATCAAAACCCATAAACCTTATGAAAATGTGACATTGTTTTACAACATTCAGTGCAGAGTTCAACATGATTAGTTCTAGCTTCTAGGTATACAAATATATAATATAATTTAAACACGCTACACCAAATGATTAAAGAGTGGAATGTAATGCAACTACTAAGATGATGAAAAGGTAGTCTGTCAGCAATATTACATCTCTATTGTCAACAATTCAGAGAAGTGGCAGGTTAATGACCAAACTGCCCTTGCCCTTGAGCAAGGAAGAGATCAGCTACCACCATACCAAATAACACAACTAACCTATAACTAATCATTTTGTGTGCTTTTTATTTATAAGCGTGAGAATAGTAGCTTTTACTGTACAACCAGCATACCTGTATGTCCAACTGTTCTGTCAGATTCAAATATCTCATAATCATTCCCACCCTATCGAATAGAAAAGAAGCACTAGTCAGATGGATTATTAACATTGGATACATTATAATTAAGTTGATAGCCAGTAAATGAGATGGCATAAAAAACATGTCACGGTGACTTGAAAAGATGACTAAATATCATGTTTTGTATAGTTGTACACAATCATGCTGTGTACACAAGTTACTATCCAGACAAAGAAAAGGAAAATGTTTTACTTGGAAGCACTACATAATTAAAGCAGACACATCTCACCTTGTAGGTTTTGTCCCCAAAGAAATGGATTTCTTGAAATTCCTCGAGATATCTCAAGCAGTAGGTTTTGTCCCAGCCTTGTGGGAATACCTGGATTTCAGTGACGCGGTAGTAAATATCAAACTTAATATTCCAGTAAACATGTACGAGTTTACAGGACTTACATCAAAACTAATCTGCCCTCCGATAGAAAATGTCAGGTTCAAGTGTGCAAACTTTTCACGAAGCACTGACACCATTTTAGGCCGAATGTTATGTACCTATAGAAAATCAGTCATTTCAGTTTCGTGGCATTTGAATGATAACCCATTTCCTCCTCTGATTATAAATCATTACTGCCTTTTAGAAGATAATTTGTACCTTATCGTACTTTTCAAACTCATCACGTTCTTCTTGACTACAGTTTCTCCCTATAGGAGACACATTAAGCATTCCACTTCTGAATTCTATGAATGTACCCCTGAACAAACAGTTACTTGGTCAGTAAAGAGCTACTGCCAATGGGAATTCTTGGACAGGGTCCTTTACTGACCTTTTAATTGGGATGTCCAAGTCAGCAATGTAATGAAGAATGAAGTTAATAATTTCCTGCAAAGAACAGATATGATCATTAGAAAGGCCTCAAAATTTATCAGTTGAAACAGTACGAGAATGTGATAACACAAAGGCTCACCTTAAGCTTATCATCTCCAAGAAACGATTTCAAACTCTGCAGAACGCAAAACAAAACATCATATTCCACCGTCAAATTCAATTGTAGATCTTTATCTAACATTTCCCGGAAACTTGATAACCTCCAGATGAAATTTCAGACACTATCCATATGCGCACATGCTAAAACAGTATACACAGGGTGCCTAGAGACTTACTTGAGTTCCAATGAGCTTGCCGTTCTTGTGCGCAACCAGGCCGTTTTCAGAGAAGGCATAATCATAATCAGTGATAACTGCGAAATAAAGATAAAACCGAATTACTTACAGGGTTCATAAACAGTACAAAATGGTATAGGAAGACAGAAGCTAGTTTAGCTTCACTTGTAGTCTCAAAACGAAGTCAACTATTTCGTGTGCAAAACTGCAAAATTGAGCATATAGGTTCCAGACCTGATTGGCCCAGCTGCTCAGAAATCTTGATCAGATCGGATCCCCCTACCACGCCCACAGTCACACGCTGCTCCCAAATAACCAGGAAATCAGAACCAGATTGTAATTCCCCTTTAGAATCCTATGAAAAGGAGGAGAACAAGGAGAAGAGATGCCATTGTCACCTCGCGCAGCTGCTTCATGAACTCGAGCATCTCCGGCGTCACCGCCTACCCAAGAGAAGAGAAGAAGAAATTTCATTATTCGCACAGTCGAGGCCGCGGGGGAGTCAAAAAGATAACTAACGAAAAAACGGATCCGGGCAAGGGAACCTTGCGGGGCGCGGTGAGGGTGCCGTCGACGTCGAAGAGCGCGAGGACCCCCGCATTCTTCCTTGCCGCCGCCATCGCCAACCCACTGCTCCTGCTCCCGCCTCTGCTACCAGGCGATGCGCTCCTCGCGTTCGTATAGTAGCACCGGGATCGCGGGATGGAGGAGGAGGGGATGCGTGGTGGGTTGGCAAAGTCAGCTTCGTGGCGTGGATCTAGATGCTCCCCTCGCTTCGAGGAAGGAAGGAGGAAGACGATGCGCGGGTGTTGGGATCTGCGCTCGGGAGACGGGAGGCGAGGCCAATCCGTAGTCAAGAGCTTCTCCCCGAGTCCCGGGGATCTGACATTTCGGAAGCTTTGGGTTTTTCTTTCCTTCGCCTATTTTTTTCTCTCGTAAGTTTGGTTTTTTTTTTTAAGGAAATTGTAAATCTGATTCTTTTATGTTGTAAAAGCAATGGTAAGTATTTATCATGCTCTTTTATCGTAGCAGAGGGTGTTGAAAAAGATGAGATGATAAGAGCAAGATTTTATTGCTTAATCCATATAACAATATGATAATAAAACCATAATCCAAAGACAGCCATAATGACATAACTGACAAGATAAAGCATATTATGAAGATTATGTCATTCATGCAATGAATCATGTCTCCCATGGCAATATGAAGGAAATTTAAATCTGGTTGCTCTCAGATTTAGGGTCTGTTTGAAGATTATAAACCTTCAACCTTATTCACGAATGGGCAAAACAATTAATCTAGTAAATAAGGCCTCAAACCCTTACCACCTTATCCTGCACAACAAGAATTGACAATGATATTCACTGTTATCAAAGTTCTTACTATCAGGTTATGTTCAGAACAGAATGTAATCAGATCAGTATATGTTAGATATACTAACCGAACAGCAGAGCACACATGTAACCAGTTGACAGTAGTAACAAATGAACCAACAGATAGAATCTAGCAATAGCAAATGATGATTTTATCAACAAGATTCAGAACTGCAGTCTAGCCGAACAGATGTGACTACTTCAACAGATCAGCAGGCTAACTGAACAAGTGAAACTACTGAACATATACACTAATTACAGGTAAGCAAAACTGAACTGAACAAAAGCTTCAGACTTTCAGACAGTGAATAGATCAAAACTTCTAAAGCATGTAAGTCTATTAATTCGAGGCCTTATTCACAGGATAAATTGTCTATATCATTAGAAACCCAATTATCATCACAGAGCAATACTGAACCCACAGCCAGCAAGAAATAAACGAGTAATCTGAAAATTTACTCACAACGGAACAGCACTCGAAGCTATTCAGAAGGATGGGCTAGGCACGACTGAAGTCGCTGTCCCAGAAATCCAATTGCCGCCGCTTGTGTCACGGTTACACCGGCCTGGATCACGGAGATACAAAGCCCCTTCCGCACACGGACACACCGTGAACAGATTCAAGCCTCGGACAAAAGCGCACAAGTACAAAACCCTCACCAAAAATCCACCCAGTGGCTTGATTAGCAAGAACAGATATGGGAACAGCTAGCACTGGACAGCCTTTTGGCTCGTCAGAAGCGTGGCTTCACAGATCGATGCTCAACCGTACGAGCAAGCACCGGATCAAGTCTCCAGTACACAGCCACCCAAAAGCCAACACCAGATCGAGGATCTGATGCACCACTTCGTAGACTAGAATCAAGCCAGAAGATGGAAAACAGAGAATGAGGATCTAGAGTGATTTTTCCTGTGTTTGAAGATGAGCCGAGGCAGCCTTTAAATAGAGGAGGAAGAACCCTCCAGAACTCAGGCTCCTCTGCACACTCGGCGTCCCAACGGTCGCCGCCGCGACCGCCAGGATCCGCGTATCAGCCGCTTCCATTTCGGCCGACGCGTGACCACGTAGCCAGTTCCTCTTCCTTTCCGCACCAGACGCTTGACGATCCGAAGATCTAGCGATGCAGCAAAAATGGATAGAGAAACAGCCTAGTGCGCCGCCTTACATGCGAGAGGAGAAAAGAGCTCAAGCTCTTTACTCTGCCTCCTCATAACAGGAGCACTAATGGGCTGACCAACCGGCCCAGAAACAGAAGAACCGAGCCAGCCCATTCACCTCCAATACAGGAAACATCAAGTTTTACAACAATCCCCACCAATCTTGATGTTTGAGGTATTAAACTTGTTTTGATATACAGGTTTTTTTTGACATTGAGTACCTTTCGGGTTTGAACTCATAGTCTAGTTACAAGTATTTAGTTTCTGCACAGACGATGGAGGACAAAAGCCTTGATCCAGCGCCTTGGTGTGAGAGACTTCCTACTAGTAACACCCTGTACAAGGCAGCTTATAGCTTAGCTCTCGGGTTAGGACTTTCCGGTCATGTCCTAGTATCTTTATTCATGAGATATCTTCTGGAAGTATACCCAGACTTCCATTAATCGCGACCTCACGATTATACTCATATAGGTGAGTTCTCCAAGGAGTTCTGTAGGACAACTCCTATTGCCACACGGCATTGAACTCATTAAGAGCTTATAGCTCAACCTGCCATACAGAAGAGCACTGCAGCTAATGGGACCTTTAAATGTGCTCTCTAGATCACACAGTTTGTTTTCCTAGAGCCTAGTTCACGGGATCTCCGCTCTTCTAGGATAGGTTACTACTGATGTGATCTACTCAAATGGGTATGAGTCCCATTCCCTTGGATGCTGCAAGAATGGCCTTCCGCGCCATTCCTTTAGTGAAAGGATCAGCCAAGTTCCTTTCAGTCTGGATGTATTCTACAGCAATAACACCCGTCTCTCTGGCATGCCTTAGCGATTTTAATCGCCTTTTTATATGTCTTGATGACTTCATATTATCTTTCCTACTCTTCACCTTCACCAGAACGGTTTGGTTATCGCAGTAGGTAAGAATGGCTGGAATTGGTTTTTCCAGCACTGGTAGGTCAGAAAGGAGCTCTCTCATCCATTCTGCCTCTACTGCTGCTGAGTCAAGCGCTACTAACTCAGCCTCCATGGTGGATCGTGTAAGAATAGTCTGTTTGGAAGACCTCCACGATACAGCCCCACCTGCTAAAATGAAAACATAGCCACTCGTAGCCTTCATATCATCCGAGTCACTGATCCAGTTGGAATCACTGAATCCTTCTAGGACTGTAGGATGACCAGAATAGTGTATTCCCAAATTCATTGTTCCCTTTAAATATTTGATAACTCTCTCTAGTGCTATCCAATGATCATCTCCAGGGTTGGACGTATAACGACTCAACCTGCATATAGCATATGAGATGTCTGGCCTTGTTACACTAGCTAAGTACATCAGGGAACCTATAATTTGTGAATACCTAAGTTGGTCTTTACCTTGACCCAAGTTCTTTTTAAGTTTAGTATTTGGATCATAGGGTGTGGCAACCGGCTTACAGTCTACAAAGCCAAAACGACTCAAGACTTTGTCCACATAATGGGATTGAGACAGTGTAATCCCATTCTCACCCTTTGTAAGTTTGATATTTAAAATTACATCAGCTTCACCCAGATCTTTCATATCAAAGTTCTGAGAGAGGAACGACTTGGTTTGATTAATTACATCCATATTGGTCCCGAATAGTAATATGTCATCCACGTATAAACATAGAATGACACCTTCACTCCCTTTGAATCGACAGTACACACACTTGTCGGCTTCGTTTACACAAAAGCCAACAGAAGTCATTGTACTATCAAATTTCTCATGCCATTGCTTGGGAGCTTGTTTTAGACCATATAAGGATTTAATCAAACGACACACTCTATTTTCCTGTCCTTTTACCACAAATCCTTCTGGCTGCTGCATATAAATCTCCTCATCCAACTCTCCATTTAAGAAAGCAGTCTTTACATCCATTTGATGTACTAGGAGATTATAAGAAGCTGCCAGTGCCAAGAGCACTCGGATTGTGGGTAATCTGGCCACAGGAGAGTAAGTGTCAAAATAATCTTCGCCCTCTTTTTGCGTGAAGCCCTTAGCCACCAAACGGGCCTTGTACTTTTCAATAGTACCATCGGGCCTGCGCTTTCTTTTAAAGATCCATTTGCAGCCCACTGGCTTGCATCCAGTTGGAAGATCTGCTATCTCCCAGGTTCCATTGGAGATGATTGAATCCATCTCACTTTGGACTGCCTCCTTCCAGTACTCTGCATCTGGCGATGCATATGCCTCTGGAAGACTTCGTGGTTCTTCATCCACGACATAAGTGACATAGTCATCGCCTAAGGACTTTTCAGTCCTTTGCCTCTTACTCCTTCTCAACTCCAATTCTGGAGCTGTGTAATCTACACTAGGAGTAGAGTGTTCATTAGAACCATTAGGCGTGCTATTTTCTTTTGCTCTCATAGGAAAAATATTCTCAAAGAATGTCGCGTCACGGGACTCCATTACAGTATTTACTGCAATGTCTGAAACCTCGGACTTAACCACTAGAATTCTGTAAGCTGTGCTCTGATGAGCATAACCAATAAAGACACAATCCACAGTCTTTGGACCGAGCTTTCTTTTCTTCGGTAGAGGTACATGTACCTTGGCCAAACAACCCCAAGTCCGAAGAAATGACAAGGTAGGTTTTCTCCCCTTCCATCCCTCATAAGGTGTAATCTCACGATTGCGAGGCGCAACCCTATTTAGGACATAATTAACTGTGAGAACAGCCTCACCCCACCATGAGTTGGCCATACCTGAACTTTGTAACAAAGCGTTCACTAAGTCACAAATAGTTCGGTTCTTTCGTTTAGCCACTCCATTGGATTGAGGTGAGTATGGTGGTGTAAACTCATGTATTATACCACTTTCTTCACAGTATTGAGAGAATTCCTTAGGAATATATTCCCCTCCTCGGTCTGACCTTAACCTCTTTATTGTCTTCCCTAGTTGATTTTCAACTTCAGCTTTATAAATTTTAAAATATTCTAGTGCTTCATCTTTGGTTTTAAGTAAATAGATGTAACAAAATCTAGTTGCATCGTCTATGAGAGTAAAGAAATACCTTTTGCCACCTTTAGTTATTATACCATTCATTTCACAAATATCAGAATGGATTAGCTCAAGAGGTAAGGTGGTCCTACCCTCAACCGCATGAAATGGTTTTCGAGGTTGCTTAGCTTGAACACACACCTCACACTTGTGATTTTTCTCATATTTGTATTTAGGAATAAGCTCCATCTTGCTCAACCGTTCAATGGCTTCATGATTAACATGACAAAGGCGTGAATGCCATAAATCATTATTATTATCATAATATGAAGACTGAAAAATATTAACATCATCAAGAGTTGATATGCGGAACATGCCTCCGCAATCATAGCCTTTTCCTAAGAACAAACCAAACTTGGTCATCACGACCTTATTGGATTCAAAGACTAATTTTATTCCTTGCCGACACAGCATTGACCCGCTTAGCAGATTGCGAGTCATGGCAGGTATGTACAGCACGTCCTTGAGGACAAGCGTCTTGCCTGAAGTCAACTTTAGGCATACTTGTCCTATCCCACGTACTGATGCTGCCGCACCATTCCCCATTAGAACGGTTCCACCTGCTGCACCCTGAAAAGAGGAGAAGCATGTCTGATCAGCGCATATGTGTCTAGTAGCACCTGTATCGACCCACCAATTGGAAGGTGAATCTGCCATGAAGGCCAGAGGTACGTACCCACTAGTGGAAGTGCCTGCACCGGGATCTCCAGTCTGTGCAACAGCCACATGCACCTGGGCCTTAGCCGCCTTTTGTTGTTCAGGCGTCAGCCCCTTTCCTTTTCGGTTGCGGCACCGATTGGCTTTATGACCAGGCTCACCGCAAACGAAACAGACAATTTCCGTCTTCTTTTTCTTCATGAGTTTAGTCTTGACATTGTTCACAGGAGGTGGCTTCTTGAATTTCTTCATATTCTTGCTTTGGGTCTTGTGCTCAACAAGATTAGCCTGAGCGGGAGCCTTCATCTCACCATAGCTATTTTTGGACTTCTCCTCGACATTGATAGCGGCGGCCAGTTCTCCGACTGTCAGCCGCTTCTTCAAATGTCGACGGGCTGTGACGAAGTCACGCCAGGAAGAAGGCAATTTAGCTAGGATGACATTTACCTGAAAACCCTCTGGAAGAACACACTCATACTGACCTAAGTCTCGTACGAGGAGTTGCAGTTCATGGATTTGTTCCATGATGGACCTGCCTTCAACCATTTGGTAATTCAGGTATTTAGCCGTGATAAATGACTCATTCCCATTATCGCTCTCGGCATATTTCTCATTAAGCTCTATCCAAATCTTACGTGCCTCCGTGAAATTCACGTACACGTCGAAAAGCCTGTTGGATAGGATAGCTAAGATGCGGGCCAACGTAGAAGTGTTGGCCTTCTCCCAACTGGCCCTCTTCGCCGTTAGGCGATCTATCTCGGCCTCATCGATCACATCTTCCCCTGGAAGGGGGGCATCTCTTCGTTGATGGCCCAGAATAATCCGAGCTCAATCAGCCAGAGCTTCGCCCTAGCCTGCCAGCGTTTAAAGCCGGCCCCATCAAACACTTCTGGCTTTATTGCGTCTGAGGACACTGAAGCCATTGATATATCAATTGGATTTCTGGATTGTTGAAAAAGATGAGATGATAAGAGCAAGATTTTATTGCTTAATCCATATAACAATATGATAATAAAACCATAATCCAAAGACAGCCATAATGACATAACTGACAAGATAAAGCATATTATGAAGATTATGTCATTCATGCAATGAATCATGTCTCCCATGGCAATATGAAGGAAATTTAAATCTGGTTGCTCTCAGATTTAGGGTCTGTTTGAAGATTATAAACCTTCAACCTTATTCACGAATGGGCAAAACAATTAATCTAGTAAATAAGGCCTCAAACCCTTACCACCTTATCATGCACAACAAGAATTGACAATGATATTCATCATTATCAAAGTTCTTACTACCAGGTTATGTTCGCAGAATGTAATCGATCAAGATATGTTAGATATACTAACCGAACAATGAGAGCACACATGTAATCGCTTGACAGTAGTAACAAATGAACCAACAGATAGAATCTAGCAATAGCAAATGATGATTTTATCAACAAGATTGAACTGCAGTCTAGCCGAATAGATGTGACTACTTCAACAGATCGTGAGCTAATCGAACAAGTGAAACTACGAACATATACACTAATTACGGTAAGCAAAATCGAATCGAACAAAAGCTTCAGACTTTCAGACAGTGAATAGATCAAAACTTCTAAAGCATGTAAGTCTATTAATTCGAGGCCTTATTCACAGGATAAATTGTCTATATCATTAGAAACCCAATTATCATCACAGAGCAATACTGAACCCACAGCCAGCAAGAAATAAACGAGTAATCTGAAAATTTACTCACAACGGAACAGCACTCGAAGCTATTCAGAAGGATGGGCTAGGCACGACTGAAGTCGCTGTCCCAGAAATCCAATTGCCGCCGCTTGTGTCACGGTTACACCGGCCTGGATCACGGAGATACAAAGCCCCTTCCGCACACGGGACACACCGTGAACGGATTCAAGCCTTAGACAAAAGCTGCACAAGTACAAAACCCCTCACCAAAAATCCACCCAGTGGCTTGATTAGCAAGAACAGATATGGGAACAGCTAGCACTGGACAGCCTTTTGGCTCGTCAGAAGCGTGGCTTCACAGATCGATGCTCAACCGTACGAGCAAGCACCGGATCAAGTCTCCAGTACACAGCCACCCAAAAGCCAACACCAGATCGAGGATCTGATGCACCACTTCGTAGACTAGAATCAAGCCAGAAGATGGAAAACAGAGAATGAGGATCTAGAGTGATTTTTCCTGTGTTTGAAGATGAGCCGAGGCAGCCTTTAAATAGAGGAGGAAGAACCCTCCAGAACTCAGGCTCCTCTGCACACTCGGCGTCCCAACGGCCGCCGCCGCGACCGCCAGGATCCGCGTATCAGCCGCTTCCATTTCGGCCGACGCGTGACCACGTAGTCAGTTCCTCTTCCTTTCCACACCAGACGCTTGACGATCCGAAGATCTAGCGATGCAGCAAAAATGGATAGAGAAACAGCCTAGTGCGCCGCCTTACATGCGAGAGGAGAAAAGAGCTCAAGCTCTTTACTCTGCCTCCTCATAACAGGAGCACTAATGGGCTGACCAACCGGCCCAGAAACAGAAGAACCGAGCTAGCCCATTCACCTCCAATACAGGAAACATCAAGTTTTACAACAGAGGGATCTATCGTGCTCTCATATCACGATATATTGCCTTGCTGTGGTCTCATACCGCGATAGATGATATGTATCGCTTTTCACTCCTTCCGCAGTCGAGAAGGAGACTAGATTTGAAATTTTGTTAGCTAAATATGAAAATGCAAAAAATATGCAAAAAGCTAATTTTACGGGATTCTAGAGAGGGGATGTGAGTGCCGATGACTGCACGCCACCCCACGTGACCAATCACATACTTGGATAGGATTTAAAGGATTGTTGTGACTACACTATCGGCCTATTTGTTTGGTTTTTTTTCTCCAACTTAAAAGCTAAACAGCCAAAACTTAAGCAAATTGGTAACTTTTTGACTATGTTTTTTTAAAAACTGCTTCAGTATCATTGTTTTGATTTTCTCTACAATATTCAACTTCTTTGTTATTAAGACCGTGCATGCTCATACTATATCTCGTAAAATTCTAATCTGATCCGAGAGCTACTGTGTATAAGAAAGGTATCATAGTGTAACAGATAGCATAAACATCCAGGAGGTTTGTTGAAAGCAGTTCTCCGTTGAGGCTGAGGCAGGCATGTCTATTAGTATATCGGATGTTTTATCAGTGTATCATCAATGCATTTGTAGAGTTATTCGGTCCTGTCGCGGAAGAAAGGAAGTGATGAACTAGAAATACTTATATACAAACTTTGTTTTGAATGATGAACAATTCAGGAGGGGTTGCTCCACAGGGTGCACAAAATAGCATATTTAAGCAGTCCAAGTCAATGGTTTGGGATACATATAAATGGGTATTTCAGTTCTCAGGACATGACAATACAAAATAAGGTTGTGTAGCATATTAGTCCTTGAGCACAATCTCTTGTTGTTGATGCACATGTTCCAGGTAGATCAATTCCAGCTGCTGTAACCCTTTTCCTCGTTGTTCGAATGGTGAGTTTCCTAGAGAAGAATGCGCAGCAGATTAGCATCACATTATATTTCACGCAAGGCCATAGCACGACAATGACACTAGAGATGTTTCCAACGACAGAAGCTACCGCTGCTGGAGTGAAGGTGAGTGCAAGCTTGATCTCCCCACAATACTTCTCCTCTTTGACGACCCGGTGGACGACAGGAGGAAGGCTTCCTTCCAGAAACACTGGCTCCAAGGGAATGCTGAAAATTTATAAGCCAGTCAGACATAGACTCGAAAAATCACCAGCTGAAGCTTCAGAGAAATGGGTATTATGAACTTTTGCAGGAGCTCATAGAACTCGGAATATAGATTACTCTGCATATTACAAAAGCTCCCTTCCAGTGGTATACTACTAGCATTCAGTGTACGTGTTTGATACTTACGTTGCTTCGCCAACAAAATCGTCAGCTGAAAGGGCATCACTGTCCATGATCTTGACATTGAGTTCCGGAATATCGTCAGAGACAGTGAAAATGAAGCTCTCATTCCATTCAGGTTCGCTTCCCGCCCCTGAATCAGTTAAAGCAAGATTGAAGATCAGGTTTGGATCGTATTCTCGTCCGTTCCACCGCAAATCAATTGATGCACCCGAGCAATAGCACTAGACCCTGTTGCTAATACAATGCAATGAGAGCGATTATTGTCGATGACTGAATACCTTTTGCAACGCTGCTTTTCTGCTCCTGAGTGCGGCAGGTCAGGATCACATAAGGGTCCATGTTATCTGATCAGCAATTGTGCAGAATGGCATAAAAGAAAAGATATGGATTTAGTAATCTAACGATGAAGATTGAGAAGATGCTAACAGACTTGTCTTCAATACGCTACTAGATTAGCATGAGGAATCTGAAAAGGAGGACCGCAGTAAAGTTTCCGAGTCCCCCGGTAGAATTTTTAACGGCACGCTTCCATGGTTTGACAAGAGTCACAACTCAAAACACTGTACATGTTTTCGCTGTTTCACCCGTTTATATTAGCAGAGAAGAGCAAAAGCAAATTGCCATGACAGATTTATGTTTTTGATGATCCAAGTTCTTCCCCCTCCATCCCCTGCTGGACAGTCTTTACATGCGAATTAAGTTTTTGTGCGCGCGTGTCTTTTGGTTTGCTCACAGGAATGAACAGAGTATGTTTGGCTATGTGCTAATAACTGAATAAAAAAAACAAGTAATTGTTGACTACGGAACTAGAGAGATCAAGATGCTGTGAACAGCCATATGTACTCTCGATCACTACAAACACCAAAATCTGTGATGTTTTATGCTATCTGGCTCGTGGATCTACCTCAAGCGGTGAAAAAATGATGCGGTGAAGAGAGAGATCACACGCGTACGACTTGCAGAGTAACAACCAAGAAAGGAAGAAAGCTTTGATCTGAAGAAGAGGAGGAAGAAGAAAGGTTTACTCAAGAAATCGGTGTCCTCGAGGCCCTTGGCGCAGACAAGAAGAACCTCGAGCTTCCCGTGCACCATCTCCTCTCTCTGCTTTTTGCTCGTTGATCTCCTTGCTGTTGTCTTGTTGGATGTTGTTGCAGAGGCACTTCCCCCTCGTCAATTCACCAACTCACACAGTGTCATGGCACATTATGAGCACAAGGGAGGTATATACTATAAAAGGAAGTCTTTGAAGGAGGCCGTGTCTCCGGTGGCCCACCCCAGCTTGACGCCAGGCTGCATCTCGCGTCTGCTAGTCATCATCATTATTGAAAACAAGGAAGGATATACACCATTAGTTGCGCGTTTCTCTAGTCGTTTACCTGGCCAATGACCTTCTCGTATGATTGTTCTCTCTCTCTTGTAGCTGTAGAGAGAGAAATATAGTCTCCTCTCGCCGCCTAGGCTGAGCCGGAATCGGCACATGAGATGAGAACATGCATGCTCGGATGCTTCGACCTAAATAATGCAAGTAATGTTCCCTAATCGCCAAGTAATGGCGTGGAACGAAAAATACAAGGTTTGATCAGTAGCATCTGGTTAAGGTTTCGTCCACTTTTGCATTTGATGGAGTACAGTACCAGTATTGCGCTTGTGCTCTGCCTGCGTGCCATCAGTACAGCGCAAGCAAGCTTGGACTTCACCCACCATTTGCGGCCCGCCCAAGCGCATGCTGCAATGCCAGGGTTCATCATCGTTATGACCTGCTGGCTTGCATATACTATTCTCCGATCCTTCTCTGAAGAAAGGAGGAGAATGATCTCAACTCTCAACCACCCGGTCTGAACTAGTGCTGGGATCGCTCGGCTCAACAATACGGTAGTGATTGATGTGTAGCCTAACGTTATCCAGGAAAGCAACATGCTTCGCTATTTAAAAATTACATAAATATTAAAACATGAATAGATAATAGAAGATGATTAATTACTCTTGAGAGAGGTGTTTTCATGCTTTTTTTCTTTTGACAGTTGCACAAATATTAAAGCATGAATGAATGGTAGATGGTAATTACTTACCCCTTCGCTTGCTTCAAGATTTATACAACCTGTATTGAGAGGAAAAGCATTGAAGCACTGCTCATTACTCTATCGTTTTCGTTTGCTTTAAGATTTTATAGAACTGTTCTAATAGATGCACTGTCAGGAAGGTGCGGCGTAAAAGCAAGATTGCAACAAACGATAGTAGTAACCCAGCCCAAGCATCCGGAGTGTAATCTATTCGCACGCACGGCACCACCAAACCAATACCAAGACGCTGGATTTGGTTTGCCTCTTGCGGTGTCCCACTGACCTGTGGGGCCAACCTTTCCTTCCCCGACTGGTTCTCCCTCTCTTCTCCGCCACCGCCACCGCCACCGCCACCGCCAGGCCTCCTCCTCTCCCATCTCCCTGCGCGTCCCACGCCGTCGACCTCCGAACCGACGCCTTCCTCTCTTCGCGCCTTGGATCGCCGGCGGGTAAGCCAACCTCTCTCTCCCCACGACCCTACCTATTCTTCTTCCTGGAATCCCCCACCGTGCCGTGCCCCAACTCCACTGTAACCTGCATCGCCTTGCCCCAATCATAGGTCGTCTTGCTAGTAACGTCTAACTTATGCCCTGTGTTATTTTACCATGATGCGTGTTGATGTTAATCTGCGCCCCGTTCCGTGTGGCTTAGATTTTATATTAGCTCTGCTCTGTCCAAATTATAAGCGAAAAGGTTACAATTTTGTTTTGATTTTGGGACCTGATTGATTGTTTGATTGATTTTATAGGATATTGCTGGTGCCGTACGCACTCATGTCGCGTTAGGTAATGACGAACTTGCCTGAGAGAGGTGCAGCACCGCCATCCGATTCATCGCGCGAGGGAGGCGCCCAAGCTCCTCCTTTTTCTTCAACCTCGGAGCACAAGAAGGATAGCAGCTCGAAACAGTCCAGGACCTCGATCCTGTCGAGCGTTTTCACCATCTTTGAGGCGCACCAGGATTCGTTGCTGACGTGTGGGAATAAGCCACCAAATTCCTCCTCTGGATCCTATATTTGGTCAAGGGTTTTGAGGACCGTGGGTACTGGCTCGATGTGGCGTTTGCTGGGATGCACCAAGGTTCTGACCTCCACCGATGTGTGGTTCCTCGGCAAATGCTACAAGATGTCATCTGATGAGTCGTCCAGCGACTCGGACTCCGACAGTGGGCATGCTGCGTTTCTAGAAGATTTTTCGTCTAGGATATGGATCACTTACCGAAAAGGTTGGTTCTTGTTTGCAGAACCATATGTCTGCTAAAACAATTAATGTGGTTGACATCGGTGATGAGTTGTTGGTATGACCCTTTTGTCACAGGTTTCGATGCCATATCTGATTCCAAGTTCACCAGTGATGTGAACTGGGGCTGCATGGTTAGAAGCAGCCAGATGCTGGTTGCTCAGGTGCTTATTCGCTTTATTTATTTGAGCCGATTGTCTTATGCTAAAGCTGTAACAAATTTGGCCTTTGGACAAATTTTTGCAGGCACTGATTTTCCACCATCTTGGAAGGTCTTGGATAAAGCCCACACAGAAGGTGACATACATGACTTGCCTATTCTGATCTGTTAGAGTTGTTCTGTATTTCAAGATAGATGCAGATCTCTGTTCAGTTGTTGTAGTACGTGATGGAGCCCTTTTAATGCTTCATGTAGGGTTGCTTATAACTGTCAAATGTTCATATGCAGCCATATAACCCAGAATATATAGGGATCTTACACCTGTTTGGTGATTCTGAAGCTTGTGCTTTCTCTATTCAAAATTTACTTCAAGCTGGAAAGAGTTATGGTCTGGCTGCTGGATCATGGGTTGGTCCATACGCTATGTGCCGGGCATGGCAAACCCTTATCCGCACAAATAGAGAGCAACCTGAAGTTGTACACGGGGATGAAAGTTTTCCTATGGCTCTCTATGTTGTCTCGGGTGATGAAGATGGTGAAAGAGGTGGAGCTCCAGTTGTTTGTATTGATATTGCTGCTCAGCTTTGCTATGATGTCAACAAAGGTCAATCAGCATGGTCACCTATTCTTTTGTTGGTTCCTCTGGTTCTTGGCCTTGACAAAATTAATCCAAGGTACTATCAGCAAGCTACTAATGTTCCTGCTTTAAAGGCTTCATATGGATCTATGTTTGGTTATCTGATTTAAGAGTCATCCTAAGTTAATTTTCCCTACTCTTGTGCTGTAAACATATGGGGTAGTGATGGAGCTTGGGACTACAGTCGTACTTAATTCATGTTCTATTATTTTCGAAACACAAGACAAGATCCATTGTGTTATTATACCACCGACCTGGTGCGTACTTTCCTGATCCTTTTCAGAAAGAGGCAAACCAATGTTAAGTTCATGGCAGCCATCAATTTGGCTAATAGGGATGCCCTTGAATAATTGATGTTTCTGCTGATGGATTGTCGTGTCATACATTGCTCTTGAAAGTAATTTAGGACTACTCGAAGTTTCTAACAATTCATGGTGCTGGACTTACTATCAGGTACATCCCACTACTGAAGGAGACATTCACATTTCCTCAAAGCTTGGGCATTTTAGGTGGAAAACCTGGAACATCAACTTACATTGCTGGGGTACAGGATGATAGGGCGCTCTACCTAGATCCCCATGATGTTCAGATGGTAAGACAGCATTCTTACTTTTTATGTTTGAAGCGTATACAAACATCTTTTCTGCAAGTGTGGTAGTTTTCTAGCTTCAGCAAGTTAAGCAGTCTGCTCCATATGCCATCCTGAATGCATGAAATAACCTTTCATATATGTTGATGTAATTAAAGTATCAATTATCACTCACTGATATAATTGGTACCTTTCAGCTAAGCTCCATAATCCCATTCAAAGAAAAATAATTGTGTCTGTTATGCATCCAGTCAACCACCACTTGCATTTGTATCTCTCTTGTGGTTTACTTTACTTGCATTGTGGCTGGTTATGTTATTGCGTATCTGTGAACCTGCTGCAAGAACCATTTGTTGATTTTATTTTGGCATGGTCCAGAATTACTTGCATTGCGTAGAACTCACTGTACACCAATACCTGTTTTACATTCAAAATGTCCCAAGAATTATGCAAACACAAACAATGGTAGGTTTCACTGTATGAAAATTTAACTTACTGATCACATCTTTCTCTGTTGGAAAACAGTAAGGCAGGTGTCAAAAAAGAGAGAGAGAGAGAGAGAAACGAAAAGGGTATGGTGGTGGTCTGTCTGAGAGTTCTTTCCACTGTGTTTCAAACATGTTTTTTTTTTCTTTTGGTCTTACTTCTTAGGCATCTAGTTCATTGTAGTCAATGTTGATTTTGCCTGAAGCACCCCAGTTGTACAAGACTAAAAACTATACTTGATGACATATATGACCTGTCTATCCTGTATTCTCGTTTGCTTGGAACTTGTAAATACCATTTTAGGTTATTAGTTATTTAGTTAATATCGAAGTACACAGATAATGTATTTATCAATGCATTGACTGGGAAGCATTTGATTTTTGAACTATGACGGTGATATTGGGGTGCTCTAAATGTCAGGCAGTTAACATAGCATCGGATAACTTGGAGGCAGACACTTCTTCATACCACTGCAGGTATGTGCACATTGTGATTACAATCTGGTGAATGGAACCAATTATTCTTTCTTCTTTGCATGTTGAAATGATTAAACCCTTATTCGTGTTTCGGCATTTGGACAGCTCTGTCCGTGATTTGGCTCTGGACCTGATAGATCCATCCCTGGCTATTGGTTTTTACTGCCGCGACCAAGGTGAACTGTTGTTTCTCAGACGCATGCTGGGTTATCATTTAACTCTAATCCTGACGCTCTTTTTGTACTTCTTCTATGTAGATGACTTTGATGATTTCTGTTCCCGGGCCTCTGAGTTGGTAGAGAAGGCGAATGGAGCACCACTCCTTACTGTTGTGCAGTCAATTCAACCATCGAAACAAATGTATAACCAGGAGGATGAATTGGGTAGTTCTGGCGATAGCATGGCTGACAAAATCAACGGGGAGGATGTTGATGGCTCTGGCGAAACAGGAGAAGAGGAGTGGCAGATTCTTTAAATGAAGAGGAAATTAACATCATGTTGAGTTGAAAACACGACATGACATCCACACATTGGTTGATTTCCCTTATTTGTGTGTGAAGACTAGAAATTCCTTTGTGAATTTGGGGTCTCTATGGAACAAGCTGGAATGCCGATATCCCATAGAGCTGGGAAATCAGCTAGGTAGCAGCTGTTTACTGTGATCAGCGCGAGTTCGTTCGATGGGAATCCCTTTGTACATACATACTCTTGTGGTTGACTAAATGTATTGCTCAAGGTATTAAATCGTGTTTTTCGCAGCAAGCTTCTAAAAAAGCTATAGCAGCTATCGTGGAAGCTATACTTCATCGTGTTTTCAGTATTAATAAATTGTAATATATATATATATATATATATATATATATATAATATAAGTTAGCTCCAAACAAATCATAAAAATATGGTACTTTAGAAGGTAGTAATATTTTTATAATAAGAACATGAGTTAAGTCCGAAATCAACAAACATATTAATACATGCCCAAAATATCATAAATAATCTATACCCCTTATAATGCACCTAAGCAATTTTTTCTATGTCCACCCTAAATAATGCACCTCATTAGAGATGGCCTAATGTTCGTACACCCAGCAAAACGTCCCCAGAAACTTGCATTCATCAAAATGAATGTCTCAGATCTTTCCTCAGTTTTACTCACCCACATCCGATGGCCATTATTTAGTGTGTCTAATCATCCCTGTGGCTCACAACAGACCTCCCC
The DNA here is from genome assembly GCA_036346275.1 of Otatea glauca. Classification (NCBI taxonomy): domain Eukaryota; kingdom Viridiplantae; phylum Streptophyta; class Magnoliopsida; order Poales; family Poaceae; genus Otatea; species Otatea glauca. The sequence goes on along the minus strand of CM070717.1, from coordinate 52,994,852 downwards.
ACCTACATATTTGGAAGGAGAGCGAATCAAACAAGGAAATAAATAAGGAGGATCCGCATGCAAAGAAACCAGACTTGAATTTTTTATTGACCAAAATTGTACGTACTACATATTTGGAAGGAGGGTGAATCAAACAAAGAAATAAACACGAGGATCCACATGCAAGGAAACAAGACTTGAATTTTTTATTGTCCTGGCATTGTAATCGTATTTTTTTCCGGATATGACCCTTCTCGAGGCTTTTTTTCAGATCTAGCCCCATAGAGCCTAATTTCAACATACGGAGGCGTTGAATTTTATTTTATTTTTATGTAAGGAACCAACTGCGTGAGTGTTGCTTAATTTTTTCAATTTTTCTCGCGGAACCAATGTAGCGCGAAACAACATTTAATTTTCATCTTTTTTTCTTGCGGATCCAACGGTCGGCGAGCGCAGTTTATTTTTCCATATTTTTCTTAAATCATCCCTATGACCCACAACAGACCTTCTCTCACCTCCAGCATCAACAAGGAAAAGGAAACAAACGTCTTGGAATCAAGGAAAAAGAAACAAACGTCCGGAAAAGGAAAGGACCATATATTACGTGCTGGGAAAGGGAAACCGCGGGAAAAAAATTCTAGCACCTCTCTGCTGATTTTTTCTGTCTCAAGGCTACAATCGCAAATTCATCGCCCGAGAGCCTGATTCAGAAAAATTATAACGACGATACTAATATAGTAAAAAGTTCGAGCTCGAGCGTGGTAAATATCTACGCCACCGCTCATTGAATTTTTTCTCGAGGCTACAATCGTAAATTCATCGTCGCGAGTGATTCGAAAAAATTATAACGATAATTCCAACACGATAAAAATTCGAAAAATAAAAAAACAATCAAGCGGTGTTCGTCCGCTTAATAATTTTGGCAAAAAATAAATGCTTGGTGGCATTGAAAAATTCAAGCGTGGGAGAAAAATGAAAAAAATTCAAGCGGTGCCGTCCCACCAATAATTTTGGAAAAATATGGAAAAATAAAGCGTGCTCGCGGACATTTGGATCCGCAGGAAAAAGATAAAAATTAAGCAGCTACGCGGCATTGGTTCCGCGAGAAAAAATTGAAAAAATTTAAACAGCACTCACAAACCGCTGGTTCCGTGGATAAAAAATGAAAAAAAATCAGCGCTCTCTGTACGCTGAAACTAGGCTATATGGGGCTAGATCCGTAAAAAAATCTCGAAAAAGGTTATATTTGGAAAAAAAATACGATCACGAAGCAAGAACAGTAAAAAATTCAATTCTGGTTTCCTTACATGCGGATCCTCCCTGTTTATTTCCTTGTTTGATTCGCTCTCCTTCCAAATATGTAGTACATACAGTTTTGATCAGGACAGTAAAAAATTCAATTCTGGTTTCCTTGCATGCGGATCTTTCCTACTTATTTCCTTGTTTGATTCGCTCTTCTTCCAAATATGTAGTACGTACAATGTGACCACAAGATTATTTACTATTAAGTGTTATATTCATACTTATCTTCTCATTTAATTGATAAATCGATGTACTACCGTCGTAGCGTTAGCACTGGCACTATACTAGTAATTATATCATAATGTTCTTAAAAATAAGTACTTAATTATTAAGAAATATGGATATTGGATTATTGAAAAATGACAAGACAAGGTCTTTTACTACGTTTAATTTTCTCATAGCTGAGGCTTATAAGAGATATATTTAGTCCTTTAGTAATGTTGGATTTCAAAATGGTTCTAGTATTTTGAACAATGGATACTTATATAGGATAACAGAACTATCGCTAACTATAAGCTGCGTCAAATAGCGGAGCTATCGTTAGCTATAGCGCTCGTAGCGAATATAGCTGAATATTAGCCCGTAGCTTCACATTTTGGGTAAAAAAAAAAGCTATAATTAAGTAGCTATTCAGAACACTGGTGTTGCTATAGTATGTTACAAGTAAGATGCCTCTTCATTACATCATGCTTGCTAGCAATTTTCCTTCGTTGACCTTAATCCGTCTCGGAGGGCTCCCTACCGGCCAAACGAGTGCAGTGTGGGGAACTGGGGATGCTATGTTCGCATTGCAAGAATTTGACCCTTCCAAAGGGGAAATATATTTTGAGTTACTGCACTAGAAGTGTTTGTGAAGAAAGGGACAAAGCTCACAAGCAAGAGCAAAAAGGGTCAAGAAAAGAACAAGTTCATGAATATGGCTGAGCACAAACATATAGCTCAAAGCCAAAGAAACGAATCCCTTTCAATTGCAGGGAAAATGCGCCTTAGAACAATTAATCATCTTAAATCATAGACCAGAAAGAATCGCACTGCAGATCACTCTCAGCACGCAAGTGCTATAGCAGCATAAGCAGTCGGTGCTTTGGCTCGTCCAACTCTTTAAAACTTGCACACTCCGTGCCATCCTCTTAACACATCTCCAAACATCACTCCACGTACTACTAACCGCTTTTAACCAAGTACTCGACGATGCTTGCATCAGTTCTGATCCTCCTGTCGATCACGGTCGCGAATGCGGCCGGCGTTGGTGTCAACTACGGCACGCGGGCGACGAGCCTCCCGCCGCCGGCCGACGTGGCGCGTTTCCTCGCCCGCGACACGATCGTCGACCGCGTGAGGCTCTTCGACGCTGACCCGCTCGCCTTGCAGGCCTTCGCCAACACCGGCCTGGCCGTGGACGTGACCGTCCCGAACGGCCTCGTCCCGCGCCTCGCCGAGCTCGGGTTTGCGCGACAGTGGGTGCGTGCCAACGTCACGCCCTACGCGGAGGCCACCAACATATCGAGGATCCTCGTGGGCAACGAGGTGATCTCGCAGGCCAACCGGACGCTGCTCGTCAGCCTCGTGCGAGCCATGCAGAACCTGCACACGGCGCTGGTCACCGTGTCCCTGCACCGCAGGATCAAGGTCTCCACCCCGCACTCCCTCGACATCCTGGCCGCGTCCACGCCGCCGTCCGCCGGGCGGTTCCGCGACGGCTACGACGCAGCTATCGTCAAGCCGCTCCTCAGCTTCGTGCGCGCGACGGGCGCGCCGTTCATGGTGAACGCGTACCCCTTCTACGGTCTCACAAACGACACCCTCGACTACGCGCTGTTCCGGGTGAACGCCGGCGTCATGGACAACGGCACCGGGCTTCTGTACACCAATATGCTGGACGCGCAGCTCGACGCCGTTCACTCGGCGATGAGACGGCTCGGCTTCGGCGACGTCGACGTCGTTGTGGCCGAGACCGGGTGGCCGTCGGCAGGGGAGGACTGGGAGGTCGGCGTGGGCGCGGACCTCGCCCGAGACTACAACAAGAACGCCATTCGGCACCTGGGGTCCGGCGTGGGCACGCCGCTCATGCCGAATCGCACCTTCGAGGTGTCCATCTTCTCCCTCTTTGACGAGAATCTCAAGCCCGGTCCGGTGTCCGAGAAGAACTTCGGCCTGTTCCGCGCCGACATGACGCCGGTCTACGACGTCGGAATCCTCACCGCTCCGGAGGTATTGCAACTGATTGCTGGTTCCACTCACACTCATTAGTCGCCGTGACAAGTTACGTGCATTATTCATTAGTCGCCGTGACAAGTTACGTCCATGCAGACCGCTGGGCCGGTGACCGCGAAGGTGACACCGGCGCCGGACTCAAGAGCAGCGGACATGCGGCGATGGTGCGTGCCGAAGCCGGCGGCGGAGGAGATGGTGCTGCAGGAGAACATAGACTTTGTCTGCGGCCAAGGGGGTATTGACTGCGGCGCTATACGACCGGGCGGCATATGCTACGAGCCAGACACAGTACAGGGCCACGCGGCCTATGCCATGAACCTTTATTTTCAATCCAACGGACAACATGCTTTTGACTGCGACTTCAGTCAGACCGGCGTTGTTACTACTGTTGATCCAAGTAAGAATTTTCATTTTGACGGGTCATGCATAAGTTCAACTCTACTGTGTACTTGCACGTGACTTTTTCTTTTCATGGCAGGTTATGAAAGCTGCGAATTTACATGAAGCGAGGACTCATAGCAAGAAGCCTTCTCGTCATTTTCGTGTTCAACATACATACAGAAATTTGTGCTTGTAAATTAGCATTAGCTCCCTGATAAGTTCCATATTATACTTCCTCTGACTATAAATACACGTCGTTTTGGATATTCACGCGGTTTTTAAAACGCAACTTTAATCATCGGTTTATATTATAATATTTTATATATCCTAATAGAATTATAATATTACGAAAATACTTTTCGAGACAAATCTATACATATAATCTTCATGCATGTATCCATTCTAAATATTTAAAAGATATCGATAATCAAAATTTTGAAAGTTTGATTGTACGTATTTTAAAATGACATGTATTTGTGATTAGAGGTAGTATATGTTATGCTATTAGTTATTGTCACTAGCTAGCTAGGACCTTAATTTGTTCCTGTCAAAGTTGAGCTGAAGTTAAGCTATAGTTAAGTGTGACTACTCAAGCTAAGCTCTTTCTCCAATCAAGCTGAAAAGCTCTCGTCAGCTCACATCGATGTATATATAGGCTTGCATATACGTACATGTACGACAGGAATACAGAGGTATATATGTCCGGCCTCGCGTGGCCGAGCGAACGCGGAAGAGAGGAGAGCAATGGCTGCAAATATGGTAAGAGCAGAGCAGGACGTGGTTTTAAGCAGCAGAGGTTATGGCATACACGTAACGTATACGATTGCATCGTGCGCGTGACTGTAACCTGCGCGGCAGCAACGATCGATGCCCGCCTGCCGCCTTCCCGCCGCCCGTGCCCGTTCCCGGCGGACGCAAGTAACCGTACTTTTGTGCCCGTTCTGAGATGGGCTCCACGGCCTGCTTCCTCCGTGGGGTACTACTACTCCACATTGTTAAGAAACCTCGCTATCGAATAGTCCGGGGTTCCCGAACAGATCTGAATTGGAGAACAGAAATAGAGAGAGACACGTGTTTAGAGAGAGCAATAGCGGAAATTCTTTATTGCTAATGATTTCTGGTACATAGGGGGACCCCCCTCCTCCTTTTATAGCGCTCATCTAGGGTTTGGGCTAAGGGACCACATGAGCCTTCAATGGGCCATCAGGGTTTCCCAACACTCCCCCTTGGACCCTTTGCCGCGAGATGCATATGCCTCATTAAAACTCCAGAAAAACCCAGTGGGAAAAAATACTTGGAGAAAGAGTACATAGCATATGCTTACTATGTTGCACGAATTGCCTCGTTAAAACCTTATGCAAGAAAACTTCATGAAAAACTTGCTAAGGAAAAAGAGTACAATTCTCCCAACTTCAATTGCTAATCTTCGAGATTCATGTTGGGTATTCATAATTCATCTTCGAGATTCATGTGGGAATATGTGAAATATCTCCTCCTGAAATCTGCACTTCTCTAAGTCTCATTATCCAGTTCCTTTTACGCACCTTTCAAAGGTAGATGCTGGGAGTGATTTAGTGAACAAATCTGCAAGATTTTCACATGACTTAGTATGCAATATTTTGATCTCGTTCATCTTATGCAATTCGTGAGCATAGAAGAACTTGGGGTTGATATGCTTCGTGAGATTGCTCTTCACATAACCCATTTGTGCTTGGGCAACACAAGCTGCATTATCTTCATAAATTATCGTGGGAGTTTGCTCAATGTTCAAACCACATGACTTCTGGATGTGGTGAACCATTCTTCTGAGCCATGCACATTCACGAGATGCTTCATACAAAGCGATGATTTCCGAGTGGTTTGTCGACGTCGAGACGAGAGTCTGTTTAGACGACTTCCAAGAAATTGCTGTTCCTCTACATAGAAAAACATAGCCAGTTTGGGACTTGCCAGTATGCGGGTCTGATAAATACCCAGCATCTACATAGCCAACCAAATTCAATTCATTGTTTCTTCTGGAAAACAGACCGAGGTTTTTGCTTCCTTGGAGGTAACAGAAGATGTCCTTGATCCCTTTCCAATGCCTTTTGGTGGGTTCTGCACTGTACCGAGCTAGCAAATTCACGGCGAACGCAATGTCCGGCCTGGTGCTATTCGCAAGGTACATGAGCGCTCCAACTGCACTCAGATATGGGAATTCTGCTCCCAGGACTTCCTCCCCCTCTTCTTTAGGTATGTATGGGTCTAGGTCTGCTTGGAGTGACCTTCCGACCATTGGAGTCTTCGCACGATATGCTTTTTCAAATCCAAACCTTTCCAATACTTTCTGTGTGTAGGTTGATTGATGTACCAAGATTCCTCCTTGGACATGTTCAAACTGTAAGCCTAAACAAAACTTGGTTTTACCCAAACCCTTCATTTCAAACTCAGACTTCAAGTATGAGCATGCTTCTTCAATTTCTTCATCCGTCCCAATGATGTTCAAGTCATCTACATAGACGGAGATTGTACAGAATCCATTCGGGGATCGCTGTATAAACACACATGGACAATCTTCGCTGTTTGTGTAGCCTTTCTTGCAGAGAAAATCACTCAGCGATTGTACCACATTCTTCTGATCGCTTGACCCATACAAGTGATTTCTCCAATTTCACACTGCATGTGTTTCTATTTGCTCCGTCTTGGTTCGGGATAGGAATTCCTTCCGTACTTTCATGTATATCTCCGAATCCAAGTTTCCATACAAGTATCTTTGAGACAACATCCATTAGCTTCATTCTCAACTTCAAGTTGATCGCCATTGAGATCAAATATCTAAAGGTAATTCCTCCCATGACCGGAGAATAGGTTTCTTCATAATCAACTCCGGGCGTTGAGTGAAACCTTGAGCTACAAGCCTTGCTTTGTACCTTACAACCGTTGTTTTCATTCCTCTTAGAACAAAGACCCATTTGTGACCTACGGGGTTTATATGGGGAGGTGTGCGGTATACTGAACTCAAACACCTCTCTCTTGTTCGGAGAGACTAACTCTGCAGATGATTGCCTTTTCCATTCTTCCCAATCTAGCCTTTTCTTGCACTCGCTAGAGATGCGGGCTCGGGATCATGATCAATGATCGAGGCAATCTTCTTTGCAAGTATGCATCAACGTTGATCATTACTCTATTCGAGATTCTCCTGTTATTACAAAGTTTATGGCCATTTCTTCATGGGGTGCTTCATGCACTTCTACTTGCTCTTCATCGCTTTTCCCTATCGCAGAGCAAGTTCCTTTAGCTTTCATCGCCTATGTGTGCACACATTATTTCCGCGGCTTCTGCAGTGGAAGATTCAAGTCTGGAATTGCCTTTCCTGTTGGCTTCTTTCCAGTGCAAGGTCTCAACTGGCTCCCCTTCTTTTCTTGGGGCATTTTCGTGATTGGTTGTGGTAAGTTCTCTCGCCAGATTTTCTCGGACGTCTCCGGTACTTTGGGTTTGAGGAGCAGATTTCTGTTCTTTTTCTTTGAGGCCTCTGAACAGGTTTTGGGATACCTTCTATTTTCTTTGGTATTTTCACCCTCTCTGGTGCATTTCTTGCGGGTACATGCGACTTAACCACGTCCTTCAGATCACAAAAATGATCAGGCAGTTCATTTGCTAAATTCTGCAAATCAATTATCTTCTGGACTTCTTGATTTGCTTCATTAGTGCGGGGGTCATGTGTGGGGATCCCAGTGGAATGCCATATGATTTCCCGACATTTTTCATCCAAAGGTTGATTTCCTCCCCCTAATGACGGGAAACGATCCTCGTCAAAGATGCAATCAGCGAATCGGGCTATATGCAAGTCTCCAGTCATGGGTTCCAAATACCTGATTATGGATGCACTCTCATAACCAACGTATATCCCAGACTTGCGGAGAGGGCCCATTGCAGTCCATTGAGGGGGTGGTATAGGTACATATACCATACACCAAATTTTCTAAGACGGGAGATCTTCGGGATGATCCCGTGCACAAGCTGCATAGGAGAATGGATGTTGTAGGTCGACGGTCTGAAATTGATAAGAGCTGCTGCGTGCAGGATCGGCTGCGTGTCCCCAACAGTGTTGGGCAAGTTACAACTCGCAAAGCGGTGCGGCAATGAACTTAATCCTCTTTATTAGTGCTTCTGCTAGTCCATTCTGCGTATGGACGTGCGGTACGGAGTGCTCAACTGCTATCCCTGTTACCGTGCAATAATCATCAAATGCCTTTGAAGTAAATTCTCTGGCATTTTCCATTCTAATAGACTTCACGCGATGATCAGGGAAAGCATTCTTAATTCTTATGATCTGCGAGATCAGCTTTGCAAAAGCATGGTTTCTTGTTGATAATAAGCATACATGCGACCATTTCGAGGAAGCATTAATGAGCACCATAAAGTATCGAAACGGCCCTGATAGGGGCTGAATCGGACCGCAAATATCCCCCTGGATGCGTTCCAGGAATACAGGGATTTCACTTTGCACTTTCATGACAGAGGGTCTAGTTATTAATTTCCCGGTGGCACATGCAGGGCACACAAAATCTTCATGATTCGGGAAATTTTTAACATTAATACCATGACCTTGTGAGTTGTTCGCTATGTTTCTCATCATTCTAAGACCAGGATGACCTAGTCTACCATGCCATAAAGAGAATAACTCAGAGCTTCTAAAAACAGTCTTCAAGGAAGTATACACTTCGGGTGCATGAATATTCGTGTAGTACAACCCAGATTCATATGAGGGACATTTTTCTAATACCATTTTTCCACATACCGCGTGCTTCACAATGCACAAGCATTCTTTGCCATTTTCTTCAGTGGTTTCTACGTGAAAACCATTGGCGCGGATGTCTTTAAAGCTTAAGAGAGTGCGCGTTGATTCAGGGTACAAAAGGGCTTCTTCAATTACCAGAGTTGTACCCATAGGCAATATAATAGTGGCTCTTCCTGAGCCGATTACATATGAGTCGCTTCCTGCGATCGTAGTAATCTTTTCAGCGTTCTTCGTGATCGACTGGAAATACTTAGACTCTCTTAAGATGGTATTTGTTGTGCCACTATCAACAATGCGTATCTCTTCTATTTGGGCGCTACACGATTTCTAGATAAAAGAAATATAATTCTTAATCGGATAGAGGCAAAATAAACCAAATATTGCTTGCAAATTTGAAGAATACTGGAATAAAGAATAAATTGCGTATTTATTCATGAGAGAAGTATGCTCTTCTAGAGCTTACTGTTCATTATTCAAAAGAAAATGCTAACAACCATAATCTAAAAGAAAATGCAATTCATGCATTTAAACGGCAGTGCACGGTTTGATCGTTCTGCTCGACAGTAGGTTTCGCGTCCTGCGAGGACCCTAGACCAATCGCAGCACGGAGCTTCTTGCCCCCAAGAACTATCTTCACGTCCGATGCCTAAGTGAGGTAATTCTGACCGTGCGGGGCCAGTTCTTCAAACTCATGATTCACGATTCATGATTTCAAAATTTTGACATTAGATTACTGCGTGTAATCTAATAGAAAATGGTTACAATAAGCATAAAGTACAGAAAATAAATTTTCATGCATTGCAGTATACAAAATAGAGCAATGAATTCAAAATTCATAAAGAATATTCATAAAATAGGGAAATTAAGCAAAAAAAATTAAAAACAGAGCCAAATAAATCTTCTTGATTTTCTGGCAATTTTTCAAAATTTTCTGCAAATTTTCTTTTTCTTTTCTTTTCTTTTCTTTTTCTTCCTTTTCTTTTCTTTTTCTTCCGGCCGAACCGGCCCGCTGGGCCTTGCTTGGGCCGCCCGGCCTGCTTGGCCCGCTCCGTGCACAACAAAGCGCACGGCTAGGGTTTCCCCTAGCCGCCGCCACTTTTCTTCCCGTGCGCAAGCTCCTTTCCATATGCGCCGCCACCTTCTTTTCTCGCGCGCGGCTTCTTGCGCCACTTTCTCTTCCTCGCGTGCGTCGTGCGAGGTCGGCGAGGCACGGCGGCGGTGGCTGAGCCGCGGCGGGCCGGGGTGGCCGAGGCGCCGCATGTCCGCGACCGAGCGCTAGACCGAAGCGGTACAAGGCGAGCGGCCGCGGCGTCTTCGAGTGGCGGCGGCGGCGGGGCTAGACCGAGCTTGGGTTCGTGCCGGCGGTGCCGCTTCGTGCGGCGCGTGCGGCGACGAGCAGCGCTTCTGGCGGCGGCGGGCGCTTCGTGCGCTTCGGGAGGGCGGTGGCTTCAAGTGCCTGCGGCGGCGCTGATTTCGAGCGTCCGCGGTGGCGGCGACTTCGGGTGCGCACGCCGAGGCGGCAACAACGGCTTCGGGCATGCGGTACGGCGGCGACTGAGCGACGCATAAGTGGCGGGGAAGCCGAGGCAGCGACGGCGCTTCGAGCGCAAGTGCAAAGGCAGTGGCGGCGTGGAGAAAAGGCGACGACGCGGCGGCGGCGGCCGAGCCGGCGTCCTTCCGGCCGCCGCCGCGCGCGGTGCTCAAGGCGAGGTATGCTGCGAGGCCGAGCCGGCCGTCGATAGCTCTGCGAGGCCGAGACAGTCCGTGATGGCCGATCGGCCGGGCGGCGGTGGCTCGCGAAGTCGCGCTGGCTGGTCCGGCGGGCCGAGCCGGCTCTTCGGCGGGCGGCGGCGGCCGAGCCCGTTGCCGTCGCGATGGCGGCGATCGCGCTGCGGGTTGGGTCTTATTGCGGATGCGGTGCGTCTGAGCCGGGCGGCGGCGGCCGAGCCGAGGCCGCTCTCTGGCCGCCCACTTAGCCTTGCGTCCTCGGGCGGCGATGGTGGCCGAGCAGATGGCAGCCTGAGCGAGCGGACGAGCGGCGCGTGCAATGCTCCGTCTTGGCGGCGGCTTCGAGCGAGCGAGGCGCTTAAGCGAGCCGACGAGGCGGCGGCGGCCGGCGGCAAGCGCCGAGCCGGCGGCGGCGGCGCGGCGAACTGGTCGGCGGCCGGTTTCCTCGGCGTGCGCGGCCGGTGAGGGCGGCGCGGCTTCATCGCGCCGGTAGGCGTGGCGATGAGGGCGCCGACGAGCGGCGGCCGGCGATCTCGGCGGCTGCGAGCGAGAACGCCGAGGCGATGGCCGGCGGCTTCGTGCGCGCCTGCCGATGCGATGGCCGACGGCTTCATGCGCGCCTGCCGAGGCGACGATTCACTGTGGGCGCGAAAACCGGGGCGGTGACACTTCGAGCGTCATACTGATGAATAGTAGATTCTTGTACTGTAGCTTCATGTCATGTAGCTTCTTGCCACGTGACGAACAGTACTATATGCGTAGGTTAGATGCATGCATAGGAAACAACAGCGATTAGATTCAATCGTCGAATTCCCACCTTTTCTCACCTTTCAATTCTGATCTCCGGTAGAGCTTCGTGCTGATAACGTGTTAAGAAACCTCGCTATCGAATAGTCCGGGGTTCCCGAACAGATCTGAATTGGAGAACAGAAATAGAGAGAGACACGTGTTTAGGGAGAGCAATAGCGGAAATTCTTTATTGCTAATGATTTCTGGTACATAGAGGGGGACCCCCTCCTCATTTTATAGCGCTCACCTAGGGTTTAGGCTAAGGGACCACATGGATCTTCAATGGGCCATCAGGGTTTCCCAACACACATATCCTTCCCTCCCACATGACATGAGCCAGGGCCGGCTGCTTCTTGGGAATCCCTTGTTAACCTATATATATATCCTTCTGTATCTTCTTTTTTTCTCCCGCAACTCTAGCCTCTCCGTGCCAAGGAAAAAAATTTCAACGAAATTTAGTGAAACCTCAGATTTTTGGCCGTGGATGAGATTCAAGATCCCGACGAAACGAAAAAAATCAAAAAAATTCAAAATCCTACAGTAATTTCGAAAATCTCGGCAAAATTTCGTTCAATTTAGCCGTGATTTCGATTAATTTGACCAGATTTCATGTTTCATGGACCGGTTTGCATTGTTTTTGGGCCTGATTTGGGACCAATTTTTTTATGGAGAATTATAATACCATTTATGAGGTATACATGTAATTTTTTTGCAAATAACGTGTATATATATATATATATATATGGGGCACCATGGTGCTGGTCACCATGATTTCAAAATGAGCGAATTCAAGCCATATTTGAGTATATTTTTCAAAATTTTCAGTTGTAGGGTATATACCCATCTTTAGCGGTTCAAATGAAACACATACATTTGAAAAAATATACTCGAATTCAAAGATTTTGAACGAGTTTGAATCACATGCTTTGCTGATTTACATATAAAATCAGCATATACCTACAACCAAACTATCATCAAAAAGGAAAACTCTAGTTTGAATTTCAGTTCAAACTTATTTGAACTAGTTAGTAAACCGGTTAAACTCAGCATCCTAAAAATTTCAAAAAAATCACATAGAGAAAATATCATTTTTAGATCATGGTGCCTGGTGCCCTAATATATATATATATATATATGCACTTAAAACAAAAACTAAGAGTTGTGTATTGTTCCCTTCAGTCCCAAATTCTTAACACTTTTTTACTTTTCACAATCTCCAGGACATACTTGGACCAATAGTTTTTATCACAATATGATGGTGCCTTTGTGAAACTTACAAAAACATAGCATTGTGAAAATATATCTATGATGAATCTACTTGTGCAATTTTTGTGTGACCCATCTATGTATTTAAATATACCATTGGTCAAAGATCAGAAACTATGATCGAATGCTTCCCATGGAGATGAAAATTTGACCGGAGGAAGTACAAGAATTAAGAACTTAAGATATTTCATAGGGGACACTATATGATATCCGTGTATTTGGTGTATTTTTCCCACGGATCGAGATCGAATGCTTGTTATCTGATTTCCATGGAGATGAAAATTTGGTGTATTTTTCTCGACCATTTCGGTTGCGCGCGCAAAATCTGCAGTGCAGTGAATCCTTGTTATCTGATTTCTATTCGTAATGTATGCTAGTACAACTTAATTTGCTCCCTCTGATTAATGCCCTAGGCACGTGACACAGCAGCATGCAAATTATAACGTGACTTCATTAATTAATTTATAAGTATTTTAGGTATATTTTCCCAGATATAACTTCAAAATTTGTATCCTAGCGCGCATATATATATATATATATATATATATATATATATATATATATTCAAGTTTTATCAAATATATAAAAAAATACATATCTCACATTAAAGATATTTCAGTCAGACCGATGTTGCAAGTAAGAATTTTGTTTTGATGGGTTATGAATAAGTTCAACTCTCTCGTGTATTTTGACGTGACATTTAATTTTTTCCATGGCATGCAGGTTGTGAAAGCTGCAAATTTACATGAAGATTCTTCCATTTTCGTGTTCAACATGCATGCATACAAGAACTTGTGCTTGTAAATTAGTATTGGCTGCCTCATAATAAGTTCTATATTATGCATGCATGTTATGTTTGTTATTAGTTATTATGACTAGCTATCTTTGTTTGTTCTTGTTCATGTTGAGCTGACCTTAGCTACAATTGCGACTACTCGATCGAGCTAAGCACGTGGTCCAATCAAGCTCAATTCAACACACATTAATATATATATATATATATATATATATATATATATATATATATATATATATATATATATATATATATATATATATATATATATATATATATAAAAACAGTAAAATGATCTAAGATTATGGTATTGTATTGGTTTAAGCAGAAAATACAAAGAGTTAAACTGCAAGTCCTTCTGGATAATTGCAGGACTGCTGGTCTAATGATTGAACAGAGATACAAGCACATCTTTTGGACTCCATGTGTTGTCCACACATTGAATTTAGCATTGAAGAACATATATGCTGCAAGGAACAATGATGGAGAAGGTGAAGAACTATCATGGATAAGTGAGATTGCAGGGAATGCTAGTTTTATCAAGAATTTTATCATGAATCATGGCATGAGGCTATCTATGTTCAATGAGTTTAGTAAGCTGAAGTTCCTTACTATTGCTGATACAAGATTTGCATCTGTTATTGTCATGTTGAAGAGGTTTCAGCTGCTCAAAGAATCACTTGTGTTAATGGTTATTAGTGATAAGTGGGCAACGTATAAGGAGGAGGATGTGGGCAAAGCACAATTTGTGAAAGACAAGGTTCTTAATGATGTGTGGTGGGATAAAATTAAATACATTCTTGATTTAACTGAACCCATTTACTCCATGCTACGGGCAGTCGACACCGACAAGCCATGTCTCCATTTAATCTATGAGATGTGGGATTCCATTGTTTGGCACATTCACTAAATCCAAGGTATGAAATAATAGTTGTCAATACACACTCCATGCTTGCATACCATAATTTTTATGTTCCATTGTTTTATAGGTACTATAGTCCACAATGGCTTTCTGAAGCTCCTGGCCGTGTAGCCCCACATGAGGATCCTGAAATTTCAGAAGAGAGGAACAAATGTCTCAGAAAGTTTTTTCCTATTTTAGAGGACCTAAGGAGAATCAAGCAACAGTTTGCTGATTTCTCTCTTTTTGGGACACACTTTGATTCATTTGATTCAATTGAGGATAGAGCTCATTTTCAACCAAAGTAGTGGTGGGGCACTTATGGGCATCGAACTCCAGAGCTGAAAGCATTAGCTTTCAAGTTACTTGGGCAGCCATCATCTTCTTCTTGCTGTGAAAGAAATCGGAGTACCTACAATTTTATCCATAGCATTAGGAGAAATAAGCTCACTCCTGAACGTGCTGAGGATTTAGTGTTTGTGCATAACAACTTACGTCTTCTTTCTAGAAGATCTGAGGACTATAACACAGGGCCAACCCAAATGTAGGATATTGGGGGAGATAGCTTCGAGTCATTTGATGGTGTTGGCATTCTTGAGGCTGCTGAACTCACATTAGATGAGCATGAATTTGAGGTGATGATATGTGGAGAGGAGGGAGGAACACCACTTTCTGAAGAGATAGCTTGACAAGCTGTGTAGCTTAACCTAGTTTATTCCTATGGTTGCACCATGGAACTATTATATTTGGCATTGTGGCTTGTATCTTTATTATGCAATGAACTAATGTTGTAATGTGTTTAGAACTCAAAACTAGCGAGACGAGTAGTCGAGTACTATGTTGTGCGTCCATCTTTATATTATATCTGTCTAACTGTCTCTACTCTCTACGTGTCTATGTGATTCACTGATTCATTATTTTGTTGCACTACTGATATTGAGTAGTACTAATTTATTTAATTGCTCATAACACAGGTTTACACCAAGTACTTACATGATTACATCAAGTTCTTCATGTACAGGATCATTTTTCATCAAATACACTTCAAATTATTGCTATAATGCCTCTCCACTCTCAAGGTAACATTGCCTCTACAGTTTCTTATTTTACAATACATATATACTTGACGTATCGACGTATCCTTGTTTTTGAAAATTTCCGTATCGCCGTACCCGTATCGTGTATCGGTGCTACATAGGCGGCAGGGCAAGCGGTGCATATGTTGTTTGTGGATTGTGAAGCTAAGGTACGATGATTGAATCGATGTTCTTGATCTATAGTGGCGTTGCTCTGTAATAGTCAGTATCATCTCTTTGCTTAGATCCTTGAATTTCAGAAATTCATTTGTTGCTCAAATGGTAGGATGGACTGCAAACGTTTAAATAGTTAAATAACAGAATTTCAAAAACATGGTTCAATTGCAATATATTGCAGTGTCTCTGGTGCTCAATTACATCACTTTTTAACTGTCCACCACCTCATATCGTACATTTATATCTCCATCCATTTATTATGAATAGATGATGTTTTAGAATTTTGCACTTCAACTAAGGTATGTGTAAAAATGATCAAATCCTCCTCCTTTATTAGCTCATTTATTACTATTCGATGGTGCGTGATACTCTAATCCACAGTAATAAATAACATTGGAATAATAAATGGTAAAGGTACGCAAAGAAAAAATAGTTAAAAGCTATATCAAAATTGTAGAATAACATATGCTTATGAACAAAATTTGAAAGCTAGAATGATATATAGTCGGGAACGGAGGGAGCACTTTCTTTTCATCTAGTATGTATGTCCACATATGTATTGAACCTGATGGTTATTTTTCACTTAAATTTGGTGGGACTGTCAATCGTGCATTCTTATACAGAATTGTTTGCTGTCTATTAGCCTATGTCCACATGGCCAAGCTTGGAATTTTGGTCCGATATGTGCACGTGCACCCCAGTGGTATAATTCTAGCTCCGCCACTGGTGCTAAGCTCGGAGATTTACTCGCTGAGGCAGCGTGCTCAGGCGGCCGTGGCGCTCGGCGCGGTGGCCATGTCATTCCTCTCCATCTGCAGCGCCGTGTCGGTCGCGGGCGCGTTCGCAACCATCTCGGCGCTGTCCGTGGTGTCGTGCACAGGTTCGTGTCGGAGACAAGCGGCAATACGCTTGAGCAGGTCGTGACACTGTTGGCGGCGACGGCGATGGGCGGGGCGAGGCGAGGCGGAGCTCGGCGACGCGGAACATCTGGTGCACAATGACAGGACGCTCAAACGCTGTGTAACACACGATCTGATGTTGCAGCATTAATACTTTGGAATGTTTTCCCTAACCAACAAAATACTATCGCCAGATTCATCGGCTGTGGTAGTCAAACAATGACAACATTATCACACGTGGGTCAAAATTATAAAAACTATAGCAACATAAAAGTCTTGTGGCAAATAGACGAGAAATTTTTACTGTTCTAGCATTGGAAAAAAAACAAATTTCGCTATTAGCCTCTAATCCGAAGAATTTACAAAAATAGCCTCCATACAGTAAAATCCCGCGGACCGGATGCGCGGAAATTTTTTTTTTTATATTTTTTTCCTCATTTCCCGCGGACTGCGTCCGCGAGATTTTATTTTTTTTATTTTTTTCTCCCACATCACGCGGACTCCGTCCGCTGGAAATTTTTTTAAAATTTTTTGCCTCGGGAGGCGAGTTCCAGTAGGGGTGGGGTGGGGGTAGGGTGGGATGCGTTACAGTGAACGGAAAAAATATTTATAAGGCCGTAACGAACTTGAAAAATTATGAAATTTTTTGTGGAGGTTTGTGACATATCAATAATATTTCCATAAAATTTTGAGAAGATTATCACGTACGAGGAATTTTTAAAAATTCAAATATTACAACTGTCTGGATGAAACACTGACGAGTAACATTGAAGCGAACGAAAAATAGAACAAACCACGTTGATAAAATCTGAAATTTTTTGTGCGGGTTTTTGAGACATCAATTATACTTCCATAAAAATCTGAGAATATTATCACGTACAAGGAATTTATATAAATTCGAACTGTCTTGATGAAACAATGACTAGTAAGCTTGAAGCGAACAAAAAATGGAATGAACCACGTTGATAAATTCTAAAATTTTTGTGCAGGTTTTTGAGACATCAATTATATTTTCATAAAAATATGACAAGATTATCACGTCACGAGAATTTTAAAAATTTGAATATTACAACTGGCTTGACGAAACACTGACCAGAAAGTTTTAAGCGAACGAAAAATAGAACAAAACACGTTGATAAATTATAAAGTTTTTCGTGCCGATTTTTGAGACATCAATTATATTTTCATAAAAATCTGAGAAGATTATATTTTGAGACATCAACTTGATAATCTTCTCAGATTTTTATAAAAATATAATGGATATCTCAAAAGTCGGCACGAAAAAATTTATAATTTATCAACGTGTTTTGTTACATTTTTCGCTCGCTTAAAACTTTCTCGTCGTTGTTTCAAAGCCGCTTGTAATATTCAAATTTTTAAAATTCTCAGACGTGATAATCTTCTCATATTTTTATGAAAATATAATTGATGTCTCAAAACCTGCACAAAAATTTTAGAATTTATCAACGTTGTTCATTCCTTTTTGTTCGCCTAAACTTACTAGTCATTGTTTCATCAAGACAGTTCGAATTTATATAAATTCCTTGTACGTGATAATATTCTCAGATTTTTATGGAAGTATAATTGATGTCTCAAAAACCCGCACAAAAAATTTCAGATTTTATCAACGTGGTTTGTTCTATTTTTCGCTCGCTTCAATGTTACTCGCCGTTGTTTCATCCGATAGTTGTAATGTTTGAATTTTTAAAAATTCCTCGTACGTGATAATCTTCTCAAAATTTTATAGAAATATTACTGATATGTCACAAACCTCCACAAAAAATTTCACAATTTTTCAAGTTCGTTACGGCCTTATAAATATTTTTTCCGTTCAACGTAACGATCCGACCTCACCCTCATCGAACTCGCCTCCCGAGGCAAAAATTTTAAAATTTCCAGCGGACGGAGTCCGCGATTTGGGAGAAAATCTCATGACGCAGTCCATGGAAATGAGGAAAAATATAAAGAAAATTTCCGCGCATCCGTCCATGGATTTTATAGAGAGAGGCTATTCTTGTAAATTCTTCGGATTAGAGGCTAAAAGCGAAATTTGTTTTTTTTTTCGATGCTAAAACAGTAAAAATTTAAGGCTGTATTTGGTTCAGGCTAAAGAGGTCCCACCAAACACCTATGGGTTATGGAGGGCTAACTTAATCTGGCCAAAACCTTTTGACCCCTCTAACCCAGGAGGCCTTAACCCAACAAAAAGCTTAACAAAACACAACTAACCCTTATTAGTTTTGTATTTCTACCAATAACCTAGCTAGCTAACCCACATACTCAACAAAAAATTATTTTATACTAACTAGGTTAGTTGTGAAACACCACAATTGAGTCAAGCTAATCTACCTAGGTTAAAGTTAGCTAACCTGATTATTTTAACCCCAAACCAAACACCGCTAAGTGGCTCATTAGCTAATATACATAGGGCTAGTTTTGTAAGTTGTCACAGATAGAAAAAGAAAAAGGGATTTTGCGCATTTTACTTAAAAGATATACTAGTTAAGTGCCCGTGCGTTGCTACAAAAATTCTCAAACACTACCTTATTAAGAAAAGTTTTTCAAAGCAACAGACAAGTTGGTTGATGAGAAAGACATGTATGAAGCGAACTTGTTAGCTACTTAAGAGTGCTTCAAATTATCAGTTAATCATGCATGCTAGTATAATTTTAAAAAGCCTCAACATGATAATACAACGACAACTTTAAAGAATTTGGTATTTTTTCTTTTTTTTTCTCCTCCCCTTTTGTCTCGAGTGCAGTCTTCTGCACCTTGTAACTTTAAACTTTGTTTTCTATCATTATAATTTAATCACAGTTTTAGTTGTCTTAAAAAAAGAAGAGAAGGAGCCATGACCATGGTCTCCTTCCATATCGTTTCTTGTGCTCCCCTTAAAGCTTTTGTATTGCTTCTTTCTCTCTTTTTCCTGTGTGTGTATGAGCCTTCCTCTTCTCTGTCTCTTCCTATGTCCTCTATGATGGAGATGAAGGTGGCCTTTCATAGGTGGAGGAGAGGGCAGCCAGGTGTGTGAGTGCTCAGCCTCTATGATACGGTGCCTTGTGATCTCTGGGATTGTCACGTGATTTGATTATACAATTCTTGCCTTTTAATCTCTGCATTTCCATCCGAATGAGACACAATGAAATAGGATTTTCATGTTATGGGATAGGGTGAGTATGTCATTCCATCCAAGCGGGATATGATGAGGAAACTCTTTCATTTATAAGAGATATGAATAAAATCTTTCTATTTTAAAGAGATGTGATAAGTAATATTTTCATAAAATAGAGGGAATTTGGATCGGGTGAGGGACGGGCTGAGCGAACAGAAGGAAAGGCTGAGCGAACAGAAGGAAAGGGGTGCGAGTGGGCTAAGCGAATAAAAGGAAAGAGAAGGTACGGAGAATGGACCGCTGCCATCAAGTCGTAATTAGAAGTAGTAGAGATAATACAAACGATATTGGGCCCAATGTAAACCATGATAGGAGCCCATGACTTAGCGGCCAATTTTAAGCCCATAACCGATCAAGCAATTTTTAGAGGCCGACCATGCAAATTAAAAACACATTAATAAGCAAGTGATTATCCTCTTAAAAAACAACGGAATTACTAGCAGTCGGACGCCTGATTTTTTCGAACTCTTTGCAATATTATTTTCTATGTGTGAAATATTTTTTCTAATAAAATAAAAATATACGTAAAAAAATATTACACACATTAAAAAACCATCGTACACGTTAAAAAAAATATTACATGAATGTCCGGACGCTAGTTCTCGGGAAAAAAAAAACAAGCCATTAAGGAGCGTGGCGGTGGCGGAGCGCACCACCTAAATATCACCGGACACACGGACGCACACAATCACCAGTCCACACGCGCCGACCAAAACCTCCTCCTTTCCCACCACCACCATGGCCTCCTTCTTCGCCGACGACGGCGGCGACGAGCTCCCGCGCACCACCTCCCACCCCTTCGACGCCGAGGAAGACGACTCCGCCGCCGCCGCGGCAGGCACCGACGCTGGGTACGGCGGCTACACCTCCTTCGCCGACGCCGGCGTCGAGGAGGAGGTGGAGGAGGAGATCGCCGTGGAGTCCGACGGGGTCCCGATCCGCCACGTTTCCGGAGGGTACTCGCCCTCGCCGTTCTCCCCTGAGTCGGAGTCCAACAGCGGCGACGGCCCCATCCTGCCGCCGCCGACCGAGATGGGGTCGGAGGAAGGGGTCCTCCTCCGCGAGTGGCGCAGGTGAGCACCCCCTCCGATCTGTTTGGGAGTATGCCTTTTCGGCTCCTACCTGCTTGCTTCTGCTGGAGCTAGGGTTCCGGCGTTTCGCAGTTAGATCTAACGCTTTGTTCTGCGAGGTAAGCCTAATTTCCTGTTAATTCAGCAACATAGAGGTGGCAAACGAAGGAACAATTTTTGTATGGAAACCTGTATTTTCTATCAGCTCGATTTGATTAGGATGAAACTATAAATCATCGTTAAGGGAATGGCGAGTAGTGGATTAGTTTAGAAGCTCCAGCGTGTAGATTTATGACTTATTAGCTCGTAGAACTGGATATGGTTGTTATATGGCATCTACAGTATTACTCTGCAATAGTTAGTTCAGGTTTTATCAGGATGTAGCTGTTAATTGTAGGGTGTAATACTGTAATTAGCCATATGTGTATGTTTATGTACGATGGTACAGTTGATGGGTGGCTGAGAGGATGTGGTGATAGTACATCTTTTCCCTTTTCCAAGATAAGCATGTGTAAAGTAGAACCTTGGGAATGTCCAATTATACTTGCTGCTAACTTCCTTTGCTTCTCAGGAAAGGTTAGTGATCATTGAGTCTAAAGTCAGGAAAGGTTGGCCAGTCACATTTTGCAATTCATTTGCAATCCGTTACATGTTTAAATTAACCTTAAAAGTAGTAGACCAACGGTCTGCTGATTAAATGGTCACATTGGTTGTGTTAGGTTCCGTAACAAACTGCTGGCTGTGCGCCTGTGCCTTCTATATTTTGTATGGTCACTTGTTCAGTTCCTTAGAGTAACTCGTGGATTAACTTTTGGTTGGGCAAGGATGCAAGTGCAATATCTGCACATAATAATGAATATGGTAGGCTTGTGAAGCTAGTCTCATCTACCTTATATGTTACTTTGAGTCAGATGTTTGGTGATGTCACTCCCAGTCCCTCATGAGGATGAGGTGTACATATCATTACTTTTTTGGATGCTTATGTCCTGTTACTCCTGTAATCTATCTGATTCTTTACTTGCCTAAAAGATCAGATTGATGTGCAATAACACAAATCACCAAATAAGCTCCATGGCAAACGGTTATGGAACTGGTTCAATAAAGGTGTGTGTCAGTAGGAGCAAAACTAGGTTGCTTATTTGCAACCATTCATTATCTGCACCTCTGAAATGTGCCTTTTTGCCTGGCATAATCGTATATTATGTTCTTGCATTGCTTGCTAACAGTTCTTCTTTTCAAAAAAGAAGAAGAAGAGGGTTTGCTAACAGTTTTAGAATAGATGGAACTGTGTTGTGTGATTCTGCCCTGATTTATGGTGTGCTTGGTATAATCTAGACATTGTGATAGCAGTAGTATGTTTTGTCTGTATCTGGAGTGGCTTTGTTTTGACTGTGTTAATTGTATTATGGAAACCCAATAAACTAATTTTACAGGGAGCCTGTAAACATTTTAGAAGGTGTTTAGATAATGGTCATGTACTCATGTGACGTGCCCTGAATCCTGATAGCTGGCGGTTATTTTTTCTGGCCCTAAAATTGAATGATGTCGCTATTTTTCTTTCTTTGATTAAGTTTTGCTTATTTCCTTTGTATTATGTGAAATTCTGCCGTCCATGAGCTACAGTTTGAACAGCATCACTGTGGTTTCAGGCAAAATGCTTTAGTTCTTGAGGAAAAGGAACGGAAGGAGAAGGAACTACGTGCCCAAATAATTGCCGAAGCTGAAGAATTTAAGATAGCTTTCTATGAGAAGAGGATACAGAACTGTGAGACGAATAAGGTCCATAACAGAGAAAGAGAGAAGGTACGTGAAGGAGCACTTTTGAGTTATTGGTGTATTGTCTGTAAGCAAATCTACATTGAGTACTGAAGACTCATGATGTGCTGCAGATTTTCATAGACATCCAGGAGAAATTCCATGCTAACGCAGACAAGCAGTACTGGAAATCAATATCGGAGCTCATCCCACATGAAATAGCTGCCATTGAGAAGCGGGGCAAGAAAGACAAGGACAAGAAGCCAGGCATCACAGTCATTCAGGGCCCTAAGCCTGGCAAGCCCACCGACCTCTCTCGGATGCGCCAGATCTTAGTGAAGCTGAAGCATGCTCCACCACCGCACACGATGCAACCTTCACCAGCGCCTGCAGCTAAAGAAGGTGCAAAGAATGGCTCCAAAGATGGCGCACCAGCCCCAGCAAATGGGACTAAGCAGCCAGCAGAGAGCAAAGAAACCCCCGCCAACGGCCCTGCAGAGGTGGAGGAGCAGCCTGCAGCATCGGAGTAACTTGAAGGGTAGCTTTACAGAAACACCAGAACCTTGACTATGCTTAGACGGAATCGCCTTTATTTCAAATTTCCGGAGTTGTCTATCCTGTAGTGATCTTTTGTAGAGATTTGCATCAGGATAGCTATGTATCAGCTCAGAACATTCAGCATAGTATCACAGAAATTTTACTTTTACCGTTTTCACTGGATACTTTGTGATCTTAAGTTCAAAACTGAGAGCTTCACTGGATACTTTGTGATCTTGTAAGATGTCTGCAAAAGCTGTTGAATTGCCCCCAAACAGTCCAAGAAAGCAGCAATCTTGCTTTGCTCTGGCATGAATCTCTAATCTATTATTTACAAGATCTAGTTGCCGCATTTGCAAAGGGAAGGAAACAATACACAACTCAAAGAGGAAAGACCACGCACATCTAAATGTGTGCCCTCTTTATGTACTGTTGTCACTCTACATGGTAACAACGCACGTAGATCTGCCTGGTGCTGTTTCACCTTGGGCTCATCTCAGACACCGTCGGTGGCACAACCGTGCTGAACATGTCGGAAGCCTCTGAAGATGAGTTCTTAAACCTTGAATTGCTTGAGGTTGTCGCCTTGGAGACCGTGCTCTTGTAGTCATGGATGTATCCCGGGGCCGTCAGTTCACTCTCGTTGATCCGAATGGGTTTGGACAGCATAGTCACCACCTGCGGCATCGACGGGCGCCGCGCTGCTGCTGCTTGTGTGCAGAAGAGGGCTACCTTGATGTACCGGAGGGCCTCCTCTTCAGGGTAATCTCCGAGGTCTGTATCGATCAGTTCCTTGAGCTTCCCTGCTTCATATAGCTCCCATGTCTGTAGTCAATACTCAAGAGTTAAGACTAGGATGGGAGGGTGATATGTGCTTGTAAATCTTTTTACTACCAGTACCAGTACCATAGTCATAGAGACGCTGCAGGCCCAGTTTACTATAAACTGTAGTAAATCTTTTTACTAGACACTATTGTTCTGAAGTTGTATTATATGCCTTTGTGGATGACATCATTTACAGAAGGCAGACAAGCATATCAGAAGCACATGATAGTAGGACTGACCTTCTGTAGAAGAATCTTATCATCAGCCAGTAGGCTCCTTGAACTACTCTTGCCGCTTACTGTCTCGAGCACAAGGACTCCAAAGCTGTATATATCTGCTTTCTTAGTTAATTGACCATGCCATGCATACTCAGGTGCAAGGTACCCTCTGCATGCAACCCAACAATCGAAGTTACTCCAAGGTAAGATGAGAATAAATAGAAATAAGGACAAAAATGAAGCGTATAATGGAAGAAATAGTAAGTCGGAAACTAATTCCTGGCGAAATGAACTGCTAATCGCTCAGTACTCACGTTGTTCCAGCTACACGAGTACTGATGTGGGTGATATTATCAGGAAATAACTTGGCCAGACCGAAGTCCCCAATCTTGGGAATGTAATTTCTGTCAAGAAGTATATTGCTAGCCTTGATATCTCTGTGTACAATCGGCGATGCAATCTCTTCATGCAGGTATGCAAGACCTCTAGCAACACCAATGCATATAGCAGATCTTATGCTCCAAGTAAAATTAGCAGGTTCACTGTTAGAACCTATAGAAGCACGAGGTAAATTGTTAAGCAGCAACAAAAAAACTAATATTGAAATGCAGTCATATAGAAAATAATCATTTTAATATGATGACCTAAGAATAGATTCATACCCAACAGTGCACGGTCAAGACTGCTGTTTTCTAGATACTCATACACCAAAATTCGGTCATTCGCTTCAACACAACAGCCAATTAATTCAACAAGGTTGGGATGTTTCACATTGCTAATAACATCAATTTCTGTCAAAAATTCCCTAATGCCCTGCCTGGATTCAGCGGAGAGAACTTTCACCGCAACCTCTCGACTGTTTCTAATGGTTCCCTGAAACATAAAAATACTGGTAAGCCATGCAACGACTGACAGCTTAGAGCAAGTAAGTTTGACAGATCATAGCCCTCCACATCTCCTCCCCACAATTCCCACGCATAAAGAAATGGAAACGCTACCTTGTATACTGTCCCAAAGCCACCTCGGCCAACTTTATTGTTGCGGTTGAAGTTGTCTGTTGCTGATCTCAACTCAGAATAAGAGAAGAGCCTTATGTCCTTGTCAGATGAAATACCTGAAAGCAATAACATTTGACAAGGATGAAACATGAAATGCAGAAATGGACTTTTTGATCTAGCATACTCCAGAATTGTACTATTTAGCCTTCACTCCATATGATTCTATTTCAAATTGGATTATTGCTTGGGAGCAGTGGTGAGAAAAAACAAATATTGATTATAGACTAGGGCACTTTGTTGGCTGGCATGCCAGTGCGGTAAATTTTGCAATGCAAATACAGCTCTTACCTCCTATGGTACTAGACTCTTCTTTCTTGGATTTTGGAAAGCAACACCAACTCATATCCTCACTTGTTATGGTAGCCTTGTAAAACTCTCATGCAGCACGGGGATCTTCAGGAACACTGTCCTCTGCACGAATCATTGCAAGACAAGTACTTAAGAGAGTTGGAAACATAGCTCATTCAAGCATTTTAAAACTTGAGATGGTAATGAAAATGATATTTTAAAACTTGAGATAGTAATGAAAATGATGGTAGTAGGATATGGCAGTTACTAAGACACAAGTCTGTGAAATTCATCACAACGCAGTTCTTACAACTGACCTGCAAATCCACATGGACTGTTCTGGAGCAGGTCAGAGACTACCATCAAATCTTAAATCTATCATGGAACCTCTTGATTCGTCGAGATACAGCACAAAAGAACCTTATGCTCGCAAGCTTAGCATGATTGCGATTCGTATGATGAATCCAAACAAATGACTCAGAAGTTTGGGGACGCCAGGCTCATTAGGACCACATTAACACAGGGTCACTCTCCTATAACATCAACCTCAGGTGAATATACCAAAAGTCCACTGGAGCCAATACTATTGCATGGTACTTACTACTTGGTTGATGCCTTAGGTCGCATGAGCATGGAACACATAACCTTGTGAAGAAACATGTCTTGCAACGCATATCAGCAAATGTTATTGTTGCCAGTAAGCACCAAAGCACTAACTGAAGCTGTGGTGGATTTGTTCCTACACAATCCCCCACTTGTATCTGTATGTGCGTATGTATGTCCTCATGCCAACATGTTGCAACATCTTCTAATCAAAATTTTCCACCTTGGTTTCCCACCCCAAACAAGCCTACCATTAGAACTCTGAAAAAATTCAGCCTGAATCTAACTTCTCTATTCAGGCCACAATTCCAAGAAAGCTTGCTCCCAGTAACACGGGTAATTCAGCCTGAACCATCTTCAGGATCCTCTTGGAGCGATTTATTCCCCTCCTGCAGCAGGAATCCTTCTCGACAAAAATTCTTGACAAATTTTACAGCTTGGCGGATCCCGCGGCCCTCAAGCCAGTATGCTGGTGAGCGATCGGTACACCGAAGAGAGCTCGTTGTCTTCGGATACCTGGGTTCCCTTATCTGATGAACACAGAATCGAATCCAGCAACACGGCATCCAAATCAACAGGTCGGCATGGGCCCGCAGGCATCAGAGAAATCGAGGAACAAACTCTACAACAGTCTACCCCGAAGCGCAAAAACTAAGAAGCCAACACACCATGCAGACAGAAGAGGTGCAGAAATCTATAGCAAAAAAGGGCAGCAACGACTTGTGCACAACACATGGGAAAGAAGAACAAGGAGGAAAAGAAACAAGTCAAGAAATGCTCGGAGAAAACACGAGGAGACACTTGGGGACATACGTACATACCTGACAAGAAAGAACCGGTGCTTGCTCTCTGCTCTTCCCGGATCAGATCGATGGCGAGTAGTAGTATAGTGCACGAGAACAGAGGAAGGTAGGGGAGCTTAGGGGAAGGAGAAGGAGAAGAAGGTGGTTGGGGATCAATTATAAGTACATTTCTGTGTATGGCAGGTTTGGTTCAGCTTGCAAATTGGCTCCCCGCTCAGCTCGGTGCTGCTCGGCTGCTATCTCGGCAGGGCAGCAGCAATAAAGACCAAACAGCAAAATTTGGTACGAGGGAGGAGAGGAGAGCAAGAGCAGATCAGCACGCCAGAAAAATCTTTTTTTTCTCTCTCTCTCTCTAAAAACTAAAGAAATATTGGAGCAGAGCAGCCGGGAAGAAAGGGTCTTGCTTTTCTTGTGCAGTTGTGCTGCTTGTCGTGAAGCGCGCCTCCTGAACCTCTTCATTGCATTCCAAAACTGTCAGTGCATCGCTTAAGAAACACTTAACAAAGATTACTCCAAAGCGGCCGTCTTTTATTTTATTTTTTTTTAAAAAGGAAGAAGTCGTATACAAAGTTAACCGTCACAGGACTGCATTAACATAGCGTGCATACCGATCATTGACATGATTGGGACAATGTTTCATGATTTCATCCAAATAGTACTGAAACTTCCTTGCATGTTCTCTAGCGAATACTCGTTGGTATGACTACATACGATACATATACGGTCAGTAGGTGCTTGGACGAAAAAAAGAAGCAAAGTGTCTGTAAAAGGTTTTTAACGCTCCTTTTTTTCAAGGTAGCAGCAGTAGCTTGTTTTTGATGGGCTTGTATGGTTTCACACTCGTTTTTTTACCGTGAGCGTTCATACGTTCCCTTGCGGTGGTCTGGAAAGTCCATGCATGGTACTAGTGATTAGTGACTCGTGAGAGATCGCGAGTTCCTTAGCTTACACGGCATCATATTCTATGCTACTTTTCAACGTGACCTAATCCTTAGGTCATACTTGTATATAATTAATTAGAGCATTGCTTCGATATTTTTTTTTTCTTAATATAAATCGTATAAATTTTAAAACAAACGGAAAGGTAAATAATCACCATCTATCTTTTATGATGATTTGTGTATCTGTAGAAAAAAAAAGCATAGAATCACCTTTCATGTAATTAAGTTATGAATATTGAAGGGTCACGCGCAGATGCTGTTGCGATCGTTTCCTGAAAGCCTTTATTTACTCTGCGGAAATTAAACTGTTGCTGCTATATCACAAGCGAGAGCTAGAGTGCCATTTTCTATTATGCAAATGCATGTCTCGCGTGAGAATTAATTTGTATCTGGAGCAAGTTATGATTTAATTGTCATATATAGGCTGATAACTGTGGCTCGAAGAAGACGTGTAACGAACAAACATTCAGGCATTTAATTGATTATTAAATATGCAGATATGCATACATACTACTACACTAAATAGATGGGCACCCAAGACCCAACCACACCTTCGCTTCGCCATTAGCAGCAGGAACAGGTGGCAGGCAAGGGCGGAGTTGGGCTTCGGGCTAATGGGACCTGAGCCTGAGGTCTAGCCCAAATAATAGTGAAAAAATACTGTATAGTTTTTATTTGGGCCCGAGGCACCCAATCGGCCCAAACTCGGTTTGCTTGACTAGGGCACCTTCGCACCGGGCGTTCTCGCCAGACTCGTAGGTCACGCTCGCAGGTCACGCCGCCACTCTCCCGCAGTGTTGCCCGACTCTCGATTGGAGCTCGCGCCACCGCCGGCCGCAGCCCCGCCCCTCCGGCCACCGCCGCTCCGCCCGGCCCAGCCACCACAGGACGCAGATCCTCCCAGATCGGCAGATCCCACAAGGCCACGATCGCCGCTGCTGGTCACCGCCTCCCGCCCGCGACGCTTGCGGGCGCCGACCCCAACCCCGCCATTGCTCGCTCGCAGCCGCAGATCCCGCCAAGGCACCGACGGCGACAAGAAGACAACCGACCGACGCTTGCCCGCTCCACTCCCGCCCTTTGCCGCGCCACGATCGCCAAATTTCACCACCCATGACCAGCGCCCGCCCTCTGGACCTCGGCCGATCGGCTCGGTCGTCGCCCGTCGGCCGCAACTCCGCAAGCTCTGCTGCTATGGTGTGGTGATTGACTGATTGGTGAAGCTCTGGTGACTCTGGACCTCTGGTGACATGGTATGGATGACTTTTGGCTACAGCAGGGCACAGCAATACTGTTAAGCATGGTGAAGAGCTCGCAGGGGGATGTGCAGGAGCGAGCTGCTACCACGGTTGCAACATTTGTGGTGGTTGATGATGATAGTGTGAATGTGGATGCTGCAAGGTCGGAGGCAGTGATGCGGGATGGGGGCATCCCGATGCTACTGGACCTTGCAAGATGCTCAAGGGAGAGCGCAAAATCTAAAGCAGCTAAGGTAATAAATTGTTTGGCTGAAGCCCTGGGTTCTCGTTGTTTGTAGTCTGGTATCTATCATTTGCTTACATTAGTTGATGTCATTGTTCAGGCTATTGCCAACTTATCAGTGAATGCAAAGGTTACGAAGGCAGTTGCAGATAAGGGAGGTATTGCAATACTTACTAATTTGGCTAATTCGATGAATCGCCTTGTTGCTGAAGAGGCTGCTGGTGGCCTTTGGAATCTCTCTGTGGGTGAGGAGCACAAGCTTGTGATTCTTTAAATGCTGATTCTGATTACTTAACCTTTGATGTGGGTGGCACTTGTGCTAATAATTAATTGATTGCTCTTTTTCAGGCAGATATTGCAGCAGCTGCTTCGTTAATTAGGTATTACCTTTTCTACCACTCCACTACGCTATACTGTTTTGACATATTTTATCTATTTTTTTTGAAATGTTAAGTATAGAATTAAAATTTATTTTTAATTGTGTATTTGTGCTGTACTTTTGTTATACTTAAATATCTATAATCTTTGACAATCATAATAGTCACTTATTTTCGATCCGAGATGTACAAAAATCCTGGCTCTGCCACTGCTGGCAGGTGTGTATACTCTCGGGCATACATATGCCTAGACGGGCCTGTGGTTACGTAGCCGCCTTCACTTGGACCACCAGGACCAGACATGCATGCATGCGTTAATTTGATGGTTTCGTGGCTTCATCGATCGATCATGCAGGTGTTAATCAATGCAGCTGATAAAACGTCCGCGATGATCAGCGCCGAGCGCGACAGCGGCGGGTCGCCGTGGGCGTTTCCAGGCGCCAATGGCAACGGCCAAGAATGGCCAAGCCAAAAACAAGAAGAATTCGTCGTCTCTTCCCGGTCGGTGCTGTCCTGCCAGCGCCTTCCACTCGTCCAAACGTACGCTCGGATTGACCGCTTTACGTTGAGGATTACATGGGTAAAATCTTAAGATAGGTTTACAAATAACTAGGTATATATGTTACCTTGTAGCTGACGATATTAATTTGATGGGTACCCCTCTGCTAGTTCAGAATAGAAGATCAGCTGTTGCTGGCACAATGATGCGCTAATTCGATTCGGTGGCTCACTTTCACGAATTAAAAGAGCCGAGCGGCGTGATGTGATCCTACCTTCGTCCGCGGTCTCGATTGTTTCCGTATGTCGTGGGTCGTTGACATTGATTTCCTTCAACAGCTCTCGCCTCCACATCTTTTCTTCAAAACGAAATGTGATTCTTCTACGGACGTCTCTCTAAAAACTGAGTCAAACGGTGAGATGCACTGTTGTATACCCAGGTGGAAAGGACAATAAACCCTATCAATTTGGCATTTTTGACACGCATTGTACTCCATTCCCTGCCCCGATTAAAGATGTCAATGCCTCCTTTCAAACAGTGCAAGTCCTTTTCCATACTCTTGGAGTGCATACTCCTACTTCTAATATATTATTTAAACGAATGTGTTATACTTTTTTTATCACTTTCGGTATACTTAAGTACTAATTCTAAGGTACTCCAATATAGTTGAAAAAAAAATTATCGGAGCTCTTTATTTTTCCTATATATTTTTACATATGTAAATATATATATATATACATAAAGTATACATAGATTTTACTATCATGCCAGAAGGTTTAACAGCCTGTGCAGTAGTAAAATCTTACGACACATTAAGTAAATTGACAGTAAAATCTCATTTATGCGATATTTATTGGCAAGACTTATATCATTATATTACTTTTGTCGTCAATAAGCTATTAGTAAAAACCATTCGTGAATCGTAACTGTCAATAAAAAGTTACGGCTAAATCAAAGAAAAAATATTCTAATACAAACAAAGAAACGCATTTACTAGTTGGTTTAGTCAGGTAACTGATGGGCTTAGTCAGCTTGGGCAGTTCTGTTGCGCTGATTAGTGGGATGCATAGCTCAGTTGGACTGGGTTAAATGGCCCAGGCATACAATAAACTATTCTACACGCACGTACAGAATAGTGTGTGTATTATAATACCTTCTACTCCCAAGTAGTTACTCTCGCCTCTGATATACCATCTAAATGAATTTGAAATACTCATTTATCACTTTAGGTACACAAATATACTAATTATAAGGTACATCAATATGAACCCCTTGAAAAAAATTACAAGGGAGTTAATAGTTTTTAGTGTATTTTGTAAATACCTTCGTATATGCACATAAAAGAAATATGTTTGAAAATATACATATCACCTAAATGATCTTTACATACTCATGTGTGTGTATATACACACACGCACAGGGAGCACAAGCTAGGAACCAGTATTGCCAGGAATATACTCGATCGTACATCGATCGGTTCATGCTCATCAGATTATGACTACACCATGCATCGATTTAATTGGATGGTAAGGAATGTCGGTGTTGCTGTTCGACTGTTCTGATTGATTGATTCTCTAAATCTTCGGCCTACGACCAGAGTTGGGATCGATATTTATTTCCGACCATATTTTCGTGGCACGTGGCTGGTCTGCAAACAGGAGCAAGTCAAAATGTGACGCAGATTAGGTTTAGCCCTGCTCAATTTCTTCTTTTCAAACCATCCACACTGACTATAGGGCAACAAACCCGGACTAATCTAAGCGGGAAAACGTTGTTAATCCGACAAGCCCATCAGGTTTACTACGAAGCCCGAATCTCCACGCAAAACAGCTAGCCCATAGGAATCCATGGAAAGGTAGCAAGAGCTATCACGACGGTCTGGACTCTGGCCATGGATGCGGGTAGTTAACTCCACACTGCGTTATGGTCTTTTAACAGAACTTTTTTTTTAATTAAAGGGGCAAGAGCTATCATGACGGTCTGGACTCTGGCCATGGAAGCTGGTAGTTAACTCCACACTGCGTTCTGGTCTTTTAACAGAACTTTTTTTTTAAATTAAAAGGGTACATACTCCACACCCGTATATACATACGCATACGTGTTCGCTACACATGCTAAGGATATTTTTTTTCTTAGAAGCTTAAGAGCTCTTGGAGCGTGAAAACACACTGTCACATTGAACATATACGCGTGTATATATCCACTTTAAATTTTCCGCCCGAGACATTAAGCCGGACAGAAAAAGAAGCACTCATGCCCGAGCGAGCTCGAACATGAGTGGGCCACGCACTCACCTGGTGAGCCAACCAACCGAGCTACACTCGGTCTCGTCTTCTAACAGAACTTGGAAAAGAGCTAGCCCACAGGAATCCATGGAAAGATAGCAAGAGTTATCATGACAGTCAGGCCATGGAAGCGGCTAGTTAACTCCACACTGGGTTATGGTCTTTTAACAGAACTTGGAAAACTGCAGGTTATACTGCCCGTCTTTCTCTACTTAGTCATAACACAAGACAGAACCAACACCATTTTACTGGTTTCAGTCCTTGGCTTCCAGAGGCAGTCGACTATTCATCTTATCAAGTCTTCGTTTACAAATGACAACTGAAACTGGTGAGAAGCACCTGCAAAAAAGTCCATAAGTGGACTGGTTGGACAGGTCAGCAAATGGTATAGTATTAATGAGGTCGTACGACCCCATAAGCATCAATTAACCAGTTACATGATACGTTATCTTTGAATTAAGATTCAAGTCTTTAATTTGCGTTGTAGGTGAGCCTAGCGTGCAACCAATGGTCGCACTCGAGATACCTACGTAGCTTAATTAGATATTTAGACACGCATGATAATTCCGCACCTTGCTAATAATACTGGCACGCGCAGAAAAAGAAGCTTCTTGGAATGTAGTTAGAAGAAGAAACACTAAACTACTTATGGAGTGCGTAGATTACTAACGTGTCCGTTGCTCGCTGCATGCCGTTTCTAGTATATATATATGGAGAAACAGTCTCCGATGATTTGTATGCCGGCCAGCTAAGCGATGAGATTACTCAGGCAAATTTTGATTAATACCTTGGCATGTAGGTATCTCCGTATCTGCAATATCTGATAGCCGGCGGCTTTTGAAATCGCACACGCCACACGCTTTCCGAATAGGCCTAGTTTGAAATATCCATACCGTTTTCTTCTTCTTCTTTTTTTGCTCTGCGGTGGTACTGTTGCGCTCAACAAGTCTGGGGTCAAATGGCAGGGGAAAGCGGCCGTGATTTGGTGCGTGATTTTTTTTAGTAGAGGGTGTTGGGAAGATGATTTTTTTTAAAAAACTAATAATATATTTTATAAATATTTTTACAAAAATAAATCGGCAAAAAAAATTACAAAAATATAATAGAAACTCTGTCACCAAATCGACAATTTAAATGACGATAAAGATCATTTTCGTGGCAAATTGAATTGGTCGACAGATTATTTTATCGTTGATTTATTTGGTCGATAAGGCTACCCTATCATGATAGAACTTCTGTTGCTATTTTAAATAGCTAGGGAGGTATATGTTTTAAAAGAAAATTGATTTTTTGTAAAATTATTTAAAAAATTCTTAAGAAGATGACGTTGATTTTAAGGGCATGTACAATAAGGTCACGTCAGCTGGCTCTTAGTCTGTACACATCAGCTTTGGTCTATATGGAGTAGTGAGAAAAGAGGAGAGAGAAGAGAGCTAGCTCTTATTTAGTAGCCAGCTTTGCACGAGAGTATAGGTAGATCATTTATGTATAAGAGAGAAAAGATAGTTATTACACAATATCTAGAGACAACCTTTAGAGACAGTTATTGTATAAACTGATTTTTAGTTTACTAAGTATTAGTTAGTAATTGACTTTGCTACTGTAGTAAGCAGGCGACCGTGAAAAAACACAATTACGTTTATATCCCTTGGAAGGGATTGGCCGAGCTGAGCCGAGCCATACGTACGATACGCATTCGTCATCCGTCCTTGAGGGGAGGGCGGGGCGGGCATGTGTACAGTTCAATTCAATGTGTACTGTCCAACTCGCACGGGCCAGATAAGTGTTAAGAAACCCTAAAAGCCCATTGTGGGCCCATGTGGACCCTTATGCCGAAACCCTAGAGAGCGCTATAAAAGGAGGAGGGGGGTCCCCCCCATGTACACAGAATTCATTAGCAATAAAGAATTTCCGCTTTCGCTCTCCCTAAACACGTGTCTCTCTCTTTCGTTCTCCACTTCAGATCTGTCGGGAACCCCGGACTATTCGATAAGCGAGGTTCCTCAACACGTTATCGCACGAAGCTCTACCGAGATCGAATTGAAAGGTGAAAAAGGTGAGAATCGACGATTGAATCTAATCGCTATTGATCCTATGCATGCATCTATCCTCGTGGCACGGCTACTCGAAGAACGCTCAAGCAACTCAAGATAAAGACGGCTACAATCATTTATCACGAAAAGAAAAATAAAGCCGGAAACATGGCTCTCGGTTTTGGTTCGCAAGACGACATGAAGTCGCCGCGAATAAGATGATGACCCTCCGCATGAAGCCGTGCCTCCCGTGCGGCCCTCCGCGCCTCCGGCCTCGGCCTCGTCCGCACTGCGTGTGCACGGCACCTCCGCTCGCAGCCTCGTCTCAGACGCCGCGACGGCCTCGGTTTCACCGCTTCAAAGCGGCCGAAAAAGCGGCGGCGGCAGACCGCATGACGCTCGGCGCGCGGCACCACATCCGACATGAAGCCGCCCCCCGGCGGCGCGCACGAAGCCGCCACGCCACCGTGCTCGCCGCCGAAGCGACGCTGCCGCCGCCTAACGCACGTGGTTGCGCCCCGCTTGCCGCGCGCACCTCCACGCTCGCCGCGCGCGCGCGAAGCGCCGCCACCACACCGCCTCGCCGACGCCGCACCCGTGTCACCGGCTGACCGCCTCGGCTTCATCGGCTAGCACCGTGACGCTGCCGTCCGGTGAAGCGACCGCAGCGCTCGCCGGCGTCGCCATTGCCGCCGTCTGAGCCTCGCGTCGCCGCCGGCCGACGAAGCCGCCGCGCCGTCGCCGCCCGCTCAGACACGCCTCCTGCGTGCCACGGTACCGGCATCGGGCCGGTCGGTGCTCAGACACGGCGCCGGCCAGCGCGCTCGGCCGCCGCGCGCTCGGCTCGGCTTCGCTGCGCCGCAGGCGCCAACCTCTGCGCAGCAGCTTGCAGTCGCGCGCGCTGGCCTCCGGACTCGTCGTCCGTCGCCGCCGCCGCGCTTATCGCACGAAGAGGCGCATGGCCCGGGCCCGACCAGCCGCCCCGTCCGATGCCGCTCCTCGGCTCGAAACCGCCGCCGCCGTCATATCCTTGCTCGAAGCCAGGGAAGTGGAAGGTGGACGGCGCGCGGAGCAGAAGGGGAAGAGGTGCGAGGCGTGGGCGAACCGGCGGGCAGCACGAGGTACAGAAGGCGTGGCGGCAAGCGGCGCAGACGGGCGGGCGACGCAAGAAAGAAGAAGCGCCGCGCGAAGAAGAAAAAAAAGGGGGAAGAAACGGC
Source organism: Otatea glauca (assembly GCA_036346275.1). Classification (NCBI taxonomy): domain Eukaryota; kingdom Viridiplantae; phylum Streptophyta; class Magnoliopsida; order Poales; family Poaceae; genus Otatea; species Otatea glauca. The sequence goes on along the minus strand of CM070717.1, from coordinate 52,959,401 downwards.
GGCTGTGGCGGCTAGGGGTGGGAACCCTAGCCGCCGAAACTTAATGGCCCGGGAAGGCCCAGTGGTCGTTTCTATGAAGAGAAAAAAAAAGAGGAAAAGAAAGAAAAAAAAATTGCTAGAAAATTTTGGAAAAATAGCGAAAATTCCGAAAATTTTCTAGCTCTGCTTTTAATTTTTCTAGCTTTATTCTCTGCATTTATGAATATTCCTTATGAATTTTGAATCCATTGCTTTATTTAAGATCTTTGCAATGCATAGCAATTTATTTTACATACTTTATGCTTATTGCAACCATTTTCTATTAGATTACACGCATAATCTAATGTCGAATCTTGAAATCATGAAGATGTCGGCATCGTGAATTGTGAGTTTGAAGAACTGCCCCGCACGTCGTAACTACCTCACTTGGGCATCGGACGTGAAGATCGTTCTTGGGGCAAGAAGCTCGTCTGCGATTGGTCTAGGGTCCTTGCAGGACGCGAAACCTACCGTCGAGCAGAACGATCAAAGCCTTGCACAGAATTTGTACTAATCTCTCCCTATGTGGCAAGAAGATCACTGATGAGGAGAAGATTGAGAAAACTCTCTCTACCTTCCACCTAAATGCTATCCGGTGTGCACGCAGCTATCGTCAGGATGCATACAAGGAGTATAGCGAATTGATTGATGTAATGCAAGTTGCGGAATCGCGAGACGATGTTCTACGCAAGAACTATGTCTCACAGCCACCTGGAAGGGGCACTGGCACAGAAGTTAATGCCAATAGCTATAAGGTGAGAAAGCCCATTCATAGAAAGAAGGGCGAGCAAGGTGAAAAAGAGAAGTTTCAGCCAAGGAAAGTCAAAGCCCGCTAATGCATGAATCGCATTATTTTTTAGACTATGGTTGTTAGCATTTTCTTTGAATAATGAATAGTAAGCTCTAGAAGAGCATACTTCTCTCATGAATATATATGCAATTTATTCTTTATCCCAATATTCTTTCATTTACAAGCAATATTTGAATTATAATGCCTCTGTTTGATTAGAATTATATTTCTTTTATCTAAAAATCGTGTAGCGCCCAAATATGCATTGTTGATAGTGGCACAACAAATACAATCTTAAGAGAGTCTAAGTATTTCCAATCGATCACGAAGAACATTTGGAAAGATTACTACGATCGCAGAAGCGACTTATATGTAATCGGCTCGGAAGAGCCACAATTATATTGCCTATGGGTACAACTTTGGTAATTAAAGAAGCCTTTTGTACCTCGAATCAACGCAAGACTCTCTTAAGCTTTAAAGACATCCGCGCCAATGGTTTTCACGTAGAAACCAATGAAGAAAATGGCAAAGAATACTTGTGCATTATGAAGCACGCGGTATGTGGAAAAATGGTATTAGAAAAATGTCCTCATATGAATCAAGGTTGCACTACACGAATATCCATGCACCAAGTGTATACTTCCTTGAAGACTGCTTTTAGAAGCTCAGATTATTTTCTTTATGGCATGGTAGATTAGGTCATCCCGGTCTTAGAATGATGAGGAATATAGTAAACAACTCACGTGGTCATGGCATTAATGTTAAAAATTTCCGAATCATGAAGATTTTGTGTGCCTGCATGTGCCACCGGAAATTAATAACTAGACCCTCTGTCATGAAAGTGCAAAGTGAAATCCTGCATTCCTCGAACGCATCCGGGGATATTTGCGTCCGATTCAGCCTGTCGGGGCCGTTTCGATACTTTATGGTGCTCATCGATGCTTCCCGAAATGGTCGCATGTATGCTTGTTGTCAACAAGAAACCATGCTTTTGCAAAGCCGATCTCGCAGATCATAAGAATTAAGAATGCTTTCCCGATCATTGCGTGAAGTCCATTAGAATGGACAATGCCGAGAATTTACTTCAAAGGCATTTGATGATTATTGCACAAAGAATGAGGATAGCGATTGAGCACTCATGCACGCACGTCCATACGCAGAATGGACTAGCGTAAGCACTAATAAAGAGGATTAAGTTCATTGCCGCACCACTTTTGCAGAGTTGTAACTTGCCCAACACTTGTTGGGGACACGCAGCCTCGCACGCAGCAGCTCTTATCAATTTGGACCATCGGCCTACAACATCCATTCCCCATGCAACTTGTGCACGGATCATCCCAAGATCTCCCATCTTAGAAAATTTGGATGTATGGTATATGTACCTATACCACCCTCAATGGATCGCAATGGGCCCTCTCCGCAAGTCCGGATATACGTTGGTTATGAGAGTGCATCCATAATCGTATTTGGAACCCATGATCGAGATTTGCATACAGACCCGTTCACTGATTGCATTTTGACGAGGATCGTTTCCGTCATTAGGGGAGAAATCAACCTTTGGATGAAAATGCCGGAAATCATATGGCATTCCACCGGATCCCCGCACATGACCCCGAACTAATGAAGCAAATCAAGAAGTCCGAAGATAATCGATTTGCGAATTTAGCAAATGAACCGCTGATCATTTTGTGATCCGAAGGGCGTGGTTAAGTCGCATGTACCCGCAAGGAATGCACCGAGAGGGTGGAAATACCAAAGAAAATAGAAGGTATCCTCAACTGTTCAGAGGCCTCAAAGAAAAGAGCAGTAATCTGCTCCTCAAACCCAAAGTACCGGAGGCGTCGAGAAAATTGGGCAGAGGACTTACCACAACCAATCACGAAAATGCCCCAAGGAAAGAAGGGGAGCAGTTGAGACTGCACTTTGGAAAGAAGCCAACAGAAAGGCAATCCCAGATTTGAATCTTCCACTGAAGCCGCGGAAATAATGTGTGCGCACACATAGGCGATGAAAGCTAAAGGAACTTGCTCTTGCGATAGGAAAAGCAAATAAGAGCAAGTAGAAGTGCATGAAGCACCCCATGAAGAAATGGCCATAAACTTTGTAGTAACAGAGAATCCTGAATAGAGCAACAAACTAACGTTGATGCATACTTTGCAAAGAAGATTGCCTCGATCATTGATCATGATCCCGAGCCTGCATCTCTAGCAGAGTGCAAGAAAAGGCTAGATTGGGAAGAATGGAAAAAGGCAATCAACTGCAGAGTTAGTCTCTCCGAACAAGAGAGAGGTGTTTGGGCTCGTATGCCGCACACCTCCCCATATAAACCCGTAGGTCACAAATGGGTCTTTGTTCTAAGAGAAATGAAAACAACGGTTGTAAGGTACAAAGCAAGGCTTGTAGCTCAAGGTTTCACTCAACGCCCGGAGTTGATTATGAAGAAACCTATTCTCCTGGTCATGGGAGGAATTACCTTTAGATATTTGATCTCAATGGCGATCAACTTGAAGTTGAGAATGAAGGCGATGGATGTTGTCACAAAGATACATACAGATGGAAACTTGGATTCGAGAGATATACATGAAAGTACCGTAAGGAATTCCTATCCCGAACCAAGATGGAGCAAATAGAAACACATGCATGTGTGAAATTGGAGAAATCACTGTATGGGTTTGAAGCGATCGGGAAGAATGTGGTACAATCGCTTGAGTGACTTTCTCTCGCAAGAAAGGCTACACAAACAAATAAGATTGTCCATGTGTGTTTATACAACGATCCCGAATGGATTCTCAGATAATCTCCGTCTATGTAGATGACTTGAACATCATTGGGACGGATGAAGAAATTGAAGAGGCATGCTCATACTTGAAGTCTGAGTTTGAAATGAAAGATTTGGGTAAAACAAAAGTTTTGTTTAGGCTTGCAGCTTGAACATGTCCAAGGAGGAATCTTGGTACATCAATCAACCTACACACAGAAAGTGTTGGAAAGGTTTGGATTTGAAAAGGCATATCCTCGCGAAGACTCCAATGGCTCAAGGTCACTCCAAGCGCACCTAGACCCATACGACCTAGAGAAGAGGGAGGAAGTCCCGGGAGCAGAATTCCCATATTTGAGTGCAATAGGAGCGCTCATGTACCTTGCGAATAGCACTAGACCGGACATTGCGTCACTGTGAATTTGCTAGCTCTGATGCAGGCGTAACCCACCGAAGGCATTGGAAAGGGATCAAGGACATCTTCCGCTACCTCCAAGGAAGCAAAGACCTCGGTCTGTTCTTTAGAAGAAATAATGAATTGAATTTGGTTGGCTATGCCGATGCTGGGTATTTATCAGACCCGCATACTGGCAAGTCCCAAACTGGCTATGTTTTCCTATGTGGAGGAACAGCAATTTCTTGGAAGTCGTCTAAGCAGACTCTTGTCTCGACGTCGACAAACCACTCGGAAATCATCGCTTTGTATGAAGCATCGCGTGAATGTGCATGGCTCAGAAGAATGGTTCACCACATCCAGAAGTCATGTGGTTTAAACATTGAGCAAACTCCCACGATAATTTATGAAGATAATTGATGAATACTAATAAAAAGGATACCCCAACAGCCCGAAGCGACGAGCCAGCAGCCTCAAGCATATCTCCAGCCCAACAGGCCGCGTCCGGCCCGCCGCCAACCGAATCACCTGCGAGACCGCGAAAGGCATCCGCTTCCGACCGGCCAGGGGAAGCGAATCCGACCAGACAGCGATCCCGACCCCCTCTTGGTGGGGCGGGATCTCCCGACTCCAACCAAACCAAGGTGGTGAACGCCGAGTGCCGCGTGTCAGGTCCTCACCGCCTACCGCCACGCACTTCGGATAAGGTCAATCGAGCGACTATACGAGGCGGTGGCTCCTTCCCAAGAAGATCCGTGATCAGAGAAGACAAAGCTTCGGCCCATCAACCGGTCACGATAAAGACGAGCGCACGCTCCCTCTCGAGGCAAAGACCGGGTCACGCACTCGACGTCGGCGATTCGCAAGGATCACGAGAGGGCAAGCACGCTACTTCCCGGAAATTCCTAACCTCCCGACCACCAAGGCTACCAACCCAAAGATGGGCAAGACGGGTGGCGACTACCCACGTGACGAAGGACCGAGCTCCTAGCGTAGGTCACCTCGCTTTCCTCCCGACTCGATGTAACCTGCCCCTTCCTTCAGATAAAAGGAGGCGGGGCTAAACGATCGAGGGGGCAACGAGCAAGAACAAGAAAGGAGAGAGCGCTATCAAACTCCTCTCGCTAAGCCATTGGCATTCTCGCTTGTAAAACTTTGTGCATCATCTGTACTCAAGAGTAATACAACACCACCACACACGAATCGAGTAGGGACCTTCACCAACCAAGATACATCTTGGACTCACGAGTCTAACCATTCGTGGAGTGGAACGCGACCCCTAGACTTACAAATTTTACTTGCCGGCCCCCAAAACGCCGGCGGTTAGCGCGCTGTAGGGGCCTTCGCGTCTTCATCACCATCTCCGGATTCCGTTTATCTCCCGATGGCATCCACCCATCGCGACGGCATGATCGGCCGGGAACCGGATCCGCCGGCTCCTCGACTTCGCCACACCCGACGGAGGGCTCACGCTTCGTCCCCGCCGTCTCGGAAGACAGCGCCCGAGAGCTTGGGCGTCCTCTCCGGCGACCGCTAAGCTCCGGCCAGGCGCCCTGCAGCCCCGGCCGAACCCGAGGAGGCTCGCCGCGGCCGGCGAAACTCCGTAGGCCCGGCGGTGACCATGTCACCCCGTAGGCTCGCGATCGGTGGCGATGGTCGGCTACATGCCAACCTCCGCCCACGAAGGTCTTTGGAAGACTCTTCCACCACGGCCCAGCCCGACGCGAGTATCCGCCGCAGCGGCACTCGCGAGTGCAACGTGGCGGCACACCGATTTGGTCGTAGCCACCGCTGACTCTGGCGGTCCCCGTCCGCGCGACCGAGGCACGGAGGGGGAATACCGGCGAAGGCCTGAACGCCCGCCAGCTCGGCTGCGCCGAGCTCCAACGGCAACGCGGAGAGCCGGAGGAGCGAAGCGGTCGAGCTCGGCCGGCTCGAGCCGACTGGGCAGACGAGCCCGAGCCGCGCAAGTCCGGGCGACGCAGACGCGGCGCTGCGGCGCCAAGAGCACCACAAGGTGGGGCGTAATCCGGCGCCCGCTTTTCCCTCACGCGAGCCAAACGCGTGGCTCGCGGCCGCAATCTTGCTCCGAGGCCTTACGAGCCCGCAAACCCGAGGCCGAGCTACCTACGAGAACCTTCGGGCCGGTGGAGCGCGCGCCGTCGCGACATGCAGCCTCCGGCTCCTACCACACCGCCGCTTTCCGCCATCGGGCCCGTCTGCACCTGCAGACGGAGTCGTGCGCGCCAAGACCGCACCACCCGAGCCTCACGTACCCGGCAGCGCGGCGCCTCGGTAATGCCTCGACATCCGCGCCACCTCGAGGCGCGAAGAAAGATGGCGGAGGACGCCGCCCACTCACGTGTTGCGGATGGTGGCGCCACTATCGCAGCCCGAGCCCTGATGGTCCCGACCACGGGCTTTTTGCCAGGATCCGCCAGCGATTTCCCGCCCGATTCCGGCGCCTACCAACATTGCCAAGTACACCGGCCACCAACCTGTGTCGGCTCAAGATTACCGGCTCGCATGTCGGGTCGGGGAGCGACGGATGATCTCTTCATCATCCAAGACCTCCCCATCTACTCGCGGACTCGGCTCGAGCTGCTCGAGTACCGCCGCCAAAAACCGCCGAACTGGGCCGACTTGAAGAATCTCTTCGTCGGTAACTTCCGTGGCACTTACAAGCGCTCGAAACTCCTGAGACTGAAGGGCGCAAGCGGCGCCGGGAAACCCCTCGGGACTACATCCGCGGTTTTCCGCCCGGTCTGCGAGCTCCCGACATCTCCGACGCCGATGTCGTGGGAGCCTTCATCTGACACCTCTGCAAGGCCTTGGCACAAGCCGGTGGTGCCTCAAGCCCAGACCACCAAGGAACTCCTCGACATCGCCATCAACCACGCCCGGCGAGAGGCCGTAGGGGCTATTTTCGGAAGAGGAAAGGCCCAGCAGAGCCCGCGTCAAACGGGTCTCCTCCCGACCGCCGACAAGCGGGCGGCGACGGAAGCGATCCGTGAGACCAGTAGTCGCCACGGCCGACCGCCTCGCCATAGCGGCGCGCCGACCGTCGCCCGACCACTTCGAGAAATTGATGGGCGGCCCATGCCCGAACCATGGGTTCTCCGTCAAGCACAAGTACCGGATCTGCGAAGTCCTGAGGCGCTATCTCTCTAGCGTCCCCACCACGCCGCGAGCAAAGGAAAGAAGCTCGCCGCGCCCCGCGAACGGCGGAGAAGAAGGCGACGACGAGTTCCCGAGCCCGACGGCCGCCTCATGATCTTCGGAGGACCCGCTTGCTACGCCGACAAGCGCCGACTCAAGCTCGCTATCATGAGGTCCACACCGCCGCCGGGCGTCCCTAATATCTTCGGTGGTCTGAGTTCTGATCACCTTTGATCGGACCGATCACCCGATCGCGTCCCACGCCAGGAGGTACCGGTGGTGGTCGACCCGTCGTCGAACGGCGCCTCACGAAGGTGCCGATGGACGGGGTAGCGGCCTTAACATCCTCTACGCTGAGACGCTCGACGCTATGGGGTCCGCGCTCAAGCCTCCCGCCAAGCAAGGCACCTTTCCATGGCGTCATCCCGCCAACAAGCCCATCCGCCGGGCGGTCGACCGCCCGTCACCTTCGGGAGCCGGAAACTTCCGCACCGAGACCCTCACCCAGGTCGTGGATTTCCCGGCGCCTACCACGCCATCTGGGGAGGCCATGCTACGCCAAGTTCATGGCGATCCCCGCCACGCCTACCTCAGTCGAAGATGCCCGACCGCATGGAGTCATCACCGCGGCATCGTCCTTCCACTGCCTTCAATCTGCGAGCGCGGCAACGCGAGCTCGCCTCGGCGGTCGTTGCCTCTGCGGAACTCAACAAGCTCGGGAAGGAAGCCGAGTCCGTCCACGAATCCAAAGAAATCGGGCGGGATCCTTCAAATCCGAGGACACGAAGGAGGTCACGGTCGATCCTCGTGATCCGACCAAGACCGTCGGGTCGAGCCACGCTCCGCCAAATAGGAAGCGCTCGTCGACTTCCTCCGCACTAACAAAGATATCTTCGCATGGAGGTCCTCCGACATGCCGGCATTCCAAAGGAGGTCGCCGAGCACTCCTTGAGCGTCCGACTGTGCTCAAAGCCGGTCGCCCAACGCCGCGCCGCTCGACGAGGAAAGGCGCAGGTTATAGGAGGAGATCGCCAAACTCTTGGCGGCGGGGTTCGTAAAGAGGTGCGCCACCACGAGTGGCTAGCCAACCTCAGACTTGTAAAAAGAAGAACGGCAATGGAGAATGTGTGTTGACTATACGAGTCTCAACAAAGCATGCCCCAAGGACCCATTCCTTACCTCGCATCGACCAAGTCATCGACTCCACCGGCTGGTGCGAGTCTCTTTCCTTCTGGATGCCTACTCGGGCTACCACCGATTGCGCTAAAGGAGTCCGACCACCGCGATTTCCTTCATCACTCCGCTCGCCTGCTCGCTATGTCACAATGCCCTTCGGCTGAAGAATGCGCGCTACATACCAACGATGTATGCAAACGTGCTTCAATGACCGATCGGCCGCAACGTTGAGGCATATGTCGACGATATTGTCGTAAAGACCGTAAAGGTCGACGACCTTATCGCCGACCTAGAAGAGACTTTCGCGAACCGACGGTTTCGCATAAAGCTCAACCAGAAGTGCGTCTTCGGGTCCCCAAAGGAAAGCTCTTAGGCTTCATCGTCTCGGCGAGGCATCGAGGCCAATTAGGAGAAGATCTCGGCGATCGCGAGGATGGGCCCGGCCAAGAACCTCAAAGGGGTCCAGAGGTCGACCGGATGCCCGGCGGCTTTGAGCCGCTTCGTGTCTCGCCTCGTGACGCGGAATGCCGCTCTACAGTCGCTCAAGAAATCCGACCGCTTGATTGGACACCGAGGCTCGGGAGGCCCTCATCCGCTTGAAGGCCTTCTGTCCTCGCCTCCGATCTGTCGCCCGGCACTGTGTGAACTGGCTCTCTACATCACCGCCACTACCCAAGTCGTCATCGCGGCCCTCGTGGTGGAGCGAGCGAAAGAAGGCCGTGAGCTCAAGGTACAACGGCGGTCTACTTCATCGATGAGGTACTTTCCGAGTCCAAGACTCGGTACCCACAGTGCGAAGTTACTCTGCGCGTGCTCATCGCAAAGAGGAAACTCGCTCACTACTTCGATCAACACGCCATCACCGTGGTGACCACGTCCCCACTAGGCGAGATCATCCACAATCGCGATGCCTCGTGAAGGATAGCCAAATGGGCGCCGAGCTTAGCGGCCATGGCATAATATACGCCCTCGGACGGCGATCAAGTCGCAGGCTCGCCGACTTCGTCGCCGAGTGGACCAAGCCTGTGCACCACCATCGGGTCAAGACCCCGAGCTTCGACAATGTACTTCGACGGGTCTTACACCAAGAATGGCGCGGCGCGGAGTCGCCATCATCTCCCACTCGGAACAGCTTCAATCGCCATTAGGTTGCTCTTCGACGCGACCAACAACATTGCCGAGCACGAGGCTCGTCAACGGTCTCCGGATCGCCGACCTCGGTGCTCACGGGCCACGCCCACGGGGACTCAAGCTTGTCGTCGACCAAGTCATGAAGGCCGCGGGCCCCGAGACGCCGCATAGCCGCAGCATCTTGTCGAGAAGTACGGCTACGAGGAGCGGTTCAAGGGTTTCGAGCTTCACCATAGCTACCGACGCTACAATGGCGAGGCCGATCACCGCCAATCTTGCCTCCAGTGAGAGCCCGTCCCGCCGGGATTTTCGTCTCGACCTCCTGCGGCCCATCGTCCACCGGACTCGGCGGTGGCGCCACCCGACCAATCCAAAGACGGCCGCCCGCCCGACGCCTTGCGGTCGGCGAAGACTTGGCCGGATCGCCGCGGTGTGCTAGCACTTGAGTCCGATCGAGGAGGCCCTACATCGACCGTTTGACGGACGGGTCACTTCCCGACCCGACCGAGGCTCGGCGCCTCGCTCGGCGGGCAAAATCCTTCGTCTGATCGCCCGACCTCTACAAAGGAGTCCTCCGGTCCTCCAAAATGTATCTTGACCGACCAAGGAAAACAATTGCTGACGACATACACAATAGTCTGCGGTCACCACGCACACCCGATCTCTTGTGGAAAGGCCTTTCGACAAGGTTTCTCTTGGCCAACGATGTCGACGCCGAGCATATCGTGCGCGCTTTGTGAAGGATGCCGGTTCTTTGCTCGTGACGCATCTGCCGGCCAAGCTTCTGACGATCCCCATCACGTGGCCTTTTGCCGTCGGGGACTCGATTTGGTCGAACCTTCGGGAAAGCGCCGGGGCTTCACCCACCTACTCGTCGCGGTAGACAAGTTCACCAAGTGGATAGAGGCCAAGCGGTCGTGGCGCCACGTCGGTACAAGCGGCCATCTTCTTTCGCGACATCGTTTTTAGGTTTGGAGTCCCAAACTCCATCATCACCGACAACGAACACGCTTCACGGGGAAGGAATTTCGAGTTCTGTGACGACTTCAACATCCGTGTCGATTGGGCAGCAGTAGCCCATCCGCGGACTAACGGCCAGGTCGAGCGCACTAACGGCATGATCCTTCAAGGACTCAAGCCGCGGATCTTCAGTCGGCTCGAGCATTTCGCAGGCGCTGGTAGCCGAGCGCCTCCGTGCTCGGAGTCTGCGACCACACCGGCCGGCGCGACCGGGTTCACACCCTTCTTTATGGTGTTCGGCGCTGAAGCCGTTTTGCCCACTGACCTGGAATACGGCTCCCCGAGATTGCAAGCCTTCGATGAGGCTCGGGGGCTCGCCTCGCAACAAGACGCCATCGACCCGGCTCGGCGAGGCGCGCGGCGTGGCCGTCTGCGGTCGGCGGATATCAACAAGCCTGCGCCGCTACCACAGCCGCCAAGTTCGAGGACGATCCTTCAGCGCTGGCGACTTGGTTCTGCGTCGGGTCCAGACAACCAAAGATAAGCACAAGCTGACGCCCCCCTGAGAGGGTCCTTTCACCGTCGTGGAAGTTCTCCGACCTGGCACCTTCCGACTCAAGGGCGCCGATGGTCGATCCTCCCTAATGCCCGGAACATTGAAAAGTTAAGGCGATTCTATCCTAAACTCTTTTCCTCTTCCTAGCATGCTCTTTACCTTCTTCCTTCCGAGCACACGTCGCCAGCGACGACTCGGGCTGCCTTCGGCGCCCGCTTCAGCCGCTCCCGATCGGCACTTGCGCGGGTTGATGACCCAACCGACCACAAGGTCCTTCCCGGCGGTAACTCCTTTGACCCAAGTGCTCTCTTCCTCGCCCGGCTATGGTTGCTAACACTTCGCGGAAGAAGGAAGTACCGAGTGGAGTGACCTTTGGGTCGGCAGGAACACTCCTCCCGCATCGAACTCGGCTATCCCACGCGCTTATGAGGGCACGTGACCCGATCGGTCATGAGGTCCATCCCGGCGGTAACCCTCTCAACCCAAGTGTTACGGCCTCGCCCGGCCGGCTACGGTTGCTAAGTAGCACTTTGCGGAAGAAGGAAGTGCCCGAGTGGAAAGATCCTGGCCGGTCTAGAACACTCCTATCCTCACAAGTCGCCTAACCGCCGTGCATAGCCAAGTCTCCAATCCACCTCGCTCCTCCCAAAACAACCCGACCTACGCACAAGTGGCCCTGCGGTCCTTAGGGCTATGGTCGACCAAACGCTCATCCTAAATACGAAAAAGGACGAGGGCGATTACGGGACTTGATAATTTCAAGATTGTTTAAATAACGGTCTTTACAATCTAAGAAGGATAAAGCTAACTTTTCTACTCTTCTTGGCGAGGCGGCCGGTGGCGAGGCGGAGAGTTGGCGCCTCGGCTTCTCGAAGGCGGCTGCGGCGGGATCTGGTGGCGATCTCCGGCGTCTTGGCTCAACCAAGAGCTCGAACCGATCGATCTCCTCGTCGATCCGGTTCCCAGCTCGCCGCTCCCCCACCACCGCGAGGTCGATGCGTCGTAATGCGAGATGGTGTTGACCGGCGCCGATGAAGCTCAAGCGCAGCGCCGGTGACCACCGCCTCTTCTACGGTCCGCACTCGGGCGGTAGCGAGGCAAGGGCACTCGGGCTGCCGGGCTCCAGGATGCGATCGCGGACCTCCGCCGACCTTGCGAGGGCCTCCACTCGGCGCTCATCTCGGCCGACCGTCCTCGGCAACCTTCAACGCCGCCGGGCCTCGTCCCGCCACGATCGCACGCCACGGGCGGCCGGCCGTTCTCTGCGCCTCCACGGCGGCCTTTCAGTTCTTCGCGCCTCTGCGGATTATGGAGATTTTGGATAAGTTCGCCACTGGGTCGCACCCCCAAACTTAATTGAAGAATTGAGACACTTACCGGCCGCGAATTGGTGGATTGCGGCTTCCGACTTGACGCCTCGATGAAGTCTTGGCTCGGCGGCTCATACGGCGATCGCGCGCTCGGGCGAACTCGGCAGCGGCCCCCGAGCCTTGTTCCGCTCGGTCCGCGGGCGTGTTACTGCGTCTGCGATCCTCTCCGCGCAACAATGGCATCCTTGGCCTCGATGACCTCCATCGTGAGGACTCGATTCGCCACTTCGCCCCAAAGCCTTGGCTCCTAGGCGCTCATCATGAAGGGCCTTTGTGGCCTCTTCAAATCCTTGGCGGATCACCACCGCCTCCGACCGCCTAATGCGCAGGCCTCTCGGCTAGGCGCACTCAAGCGCAGCCGATCGCACTCCTCCGCCGCAGCCGCCACGATCGCTTCTGAGCTGCAGAGCTCGACCGACGCAAAGCGATCCATAAGTCTTTGCAAAAATGTGGACACTCCGTTAGTCGCGCGGAAGAACTATCAAAAATGTGCAACGAATCGAACTTTTGGTGACCTACAGGCGATCGGTGGACTCCCGACCATCATATCCAGCCACAGTGGAAGACTTGAGCAAGGGCTAGACCTTCACGGATCGCCTATCTCGCCAGCCAGCGCTTTGCCTTAGAAGGGTGGCCCACTCGCTCTCCTCCGCCTCACCCATGATGCGACCGAATTACACCGCGGCGCCTCCTTCGCCGCTCGCTCGGGCGGGGCGCCACCGTCAAAGCACCATGGGCAAGGGTGACGAGGTCAACCTTCAAATCCCCTCGGCGACTGCGCTGAGGGGCATCGGTCGACACCTCCCCACAGGGCGAGGTCGGGCCCTCCGTCGCCGGCTCGCCACGGTGGCGCGATCACCGCAACGCCATTGTCTCATCCTCGAACGACGATCACGTCGTCGGAGGGTCCCAGCCGAGGCGGCGGAAGTTCTTCTTGCACGACCTCGGGTGGGGCTCTGTCCCCTCGAGGCGGCCGCGCCCTCGGACGCCGACGCGCGACCTTCGCCGACCCAACCGGTCACGAAATCGCCGGCGCCGTTACTTGCGGGGCGATGTGGCACGCCCACGATCACCCCAAAGATAGGCGCCGTGACGTTGCAAAGATTCAAGAGTCGCTCGGCGGCTTTGCCAAAAGAAAATGCTCCAAAATAAAATAATAATACACTTACAAGGCCGGCGGGTGCGTGGCACGCGCGCTCTCTTTGCCGGGATCCCGTCAAGAGGGCAGTCGCCGGCCGCTTCCACAAGCCACCTCCACCGAGAGGCAGCTGCGACGACCGCAAGCGCAAGATCACCCCACCGAGGATCCGTGGCCACGGGCCCGTGATGCCGCCCTCGCCGAGTCCACGCCGGGCGCGCGCGATCGGCAGTCGGGAAAAACCCACCATAGGGGTGGCCGGAGGCACTCCCGCCGTCGATGGAAGTCGTCCCCGGCAGTGGTCTCGACACATCCTCACTTGCGCAAGGCGCGCGCTTCCTTACTTTCTTCCTCCTCCTTTCCTCCTTCCGCTTCTTGCGGGAGGAGTCACCGCTGCCCCGCCGGGCGGCGGCTCGCGCTTCCTTATCCCGGGGCGGCGCTGGGAAGACATCCCCATGAGCCCCGAGAGGATGCAGGAATGTCGGTCAAGTGCGAAGGACAGAGAAAAAGAAGCGAAAGGAATTTCACCGGCTTACAGTTCGCGAAAAAGCGCGAGAATGGCTCGGGTGGCCATCCGCGACCACGATGGCGCACTACCAGAACGGCCGCCACCCGAGCCTCCACCTCGACGCGGCCAGCTCGGGTTCGCCATCCTCGCCCGGCCGGACGGCCCGCATACGGAACAGGCGAGTGCGGCACATGCACAAGTGGTTGCACGCGCATCCCCATGAAGGCGCGCACAACCACGTCCCGGTGAGCCCCGCCTCCTTTGAGCCCCGATCGCTCCACGATCGGGGCGGCTTGTTCTTCTCCCTCTTTTGGCGCCTCAGTTCCACCGCTCCTCCGCCACGGAAGCTCTCCGGTGAAACGAGGGCGCTGTCGCCGACGTTTGAACGTAGAGCCATTGAACGCCACTTTGTTAGACGAGGCGCTTTACCTCCGTGTACTCCGTGCTCGACCGGGGTGAAGCCGAGGCGAGCCACCCGAGGCGCCACAAGGCCCGACGGCTTTGTCCTTCGAGCCTTGCTCGGAAGAAGTGCCTCCTAACGCCCAGTCGGCTCGATCCCCAAGAAGGCCGCGCAAACAGTGATGAAGATGGCGATATGGAGGACCCCATTAGGGTTGAGATGGTGCACCTCCACCTTGTAATGAAACAACGCCCCGGACGAGCGGGTGCGTGGCGAGCCAAAGCCGCTCGAAGAACGAGGCGGCACCACGATCTCGCCGCCACGCCACGGGTGATAGCCCTGGCCGGCACCCTCCAATAGGAAGGTCTGCGGCATGAGGAAGCCCTTCTTCACTGCCGAAGCGCAAGCGGCTGTCTTCTTGCGAGCACTCCGCCACGACATCTTCACGGGAGACGATCGGAAGGTGAGAAAGAAAGGTCGGGTTTTCTTTCCTTAGCTCTCTGTGCTCTTCTTGTTTGAGGCAGACAGAAGGGCAAGAAAACGTGACCACTCGAAAGCACCCAACGGGCGTATTTATAGAGGACGAACGAACGCCGACCAAGGCACTGTCTAGCTACGACGTTAAACGAGCACTCGGACACCCGAACCTCACAGAGGCATCCGGTCGTCCTGCCGACCAAGGCACTCGGACACCGAACCTCACAGAGGCATCCGGTCGTCCCGCCACTCCAAGGCGATCGGACACTAGAACCTCACGGAGGCATCCGGTCGTCCCTGCCCACCAAGGCACCGTCTAGCTACGACACGTTAAGCGAGCACTCGGACACCGTAACCTCACAGAGGCATCCGGCCGTCCCGCCACCAAGGCGATCGGACACTAGAACCTCACGGAGGCATCCGGTCGTCCCCGCCGACCAAGGCACTTTCTCTGCTACGACGTTAAACGAGCACTCGGACACCCGAACCTCACAGAGGCATCCGGTCGTCCTGCCGACCAAGGCAGTCGGACACTAGAACCTCACGGAGGCATCCGGTCGTCCCTACCGACCAAGGCACTGTCTAGCTACGACGTTAAACGAGCACTCGGACACCCGAACCTCACAGAGGCATCCGGTCGTCCTGCCGACCAAGGCACTCGGACACCGAACCTCACAGAGGCATCCGGTCGCCCCGCCACCAAGGCGATCGGACACTAGAACCTCACGGAGGCATCCGGCCGTCCCTCGCCGACCAAGGCACTCGTCTAGCTACGACGTTAAGCGAGCACTCGGACACGTAACCTCACAGAGGCATCCGGCCGTCCTGCCGACCAAGGCACTCGGACACCAACCTCACGAGGCATCCGGCCGTCCCCTCCACCAAGGCGATCGGACACTAGAACCTCACGGAGGCATCCGGCCGTCCTCGCCGACCAAGGCACTCGTCTAGCTACGACGTTAAGCGAGCACTCGGACACCCGAACCTCACAGAGGCATCCGGTCGTCCTGCCGACCAAGGCACTCGGACACCGAGAACCTCACGAGGCATCCGGCCGTCCCGCCGACCAAGGCGATCGGACACTAGAACCTCACGGAGGCATCCGGTCGTCCTCGCCACCAAGGCACTGTCTAGCTACGACGTTAAGCGAGCACTCGGACACCAGAACCTCACAGAGGCATCCGGTCGTCCCGCCACCAAGGCACTCGGACACCGAACCTCACGAGGCATCCGGTCGTCCTGCCGACCAAGGCACTCGGACACCAGAACCTCACAGAGGCATCCGGTCGTCCTGCCGACCAAGGCAGTCGGACACTAGAACCTCACGGAGGCATCCGGTCGTCCCTGCCGACCAAGGCACTGTCTAGCTACGACGTTAAACGAGCACTCGGACACCCGAACCTCACAGAGGCATCCGGTCGTCCTGCCGACCAAGGCAGTCGGACACTAGAACCTCACGGAGGCATCCGGCCGTCCTGCCACCAAGGCACTTTGTCTAGCTACGACGTTAAGCGAGCACTCGGACACCGAACCTCACGAGGCATCCGGCCGTCCCGCCGACCAAGGCACTCGGACACGAGAACCTCACGAGGCATCCGGTCGTCCCGCCACCAAGGCGATCGGACACTAGAACCTCACGGAGGCATCCGGCCGCCCTGCCGACCAAGGCACCGTCTAGCTACGACGTTAAGCGAGCACTCGGACACCGTAACCTCACAGAGGCATCCGGTCGTCCCCGCCGACCAAGGCACTCGGACACCGAACCTCACAGAGGCATCCGGTGCGTCCTGCCGACCAAGGCACTCGGACACCGAACCTCACGCGAGGCATCCGGTCGTCCTGCCGACCAAGGCGATCGGACACTAGAACCTCACGGAGGCATCCGGCCGTCCTGCCAGACCAAGGCACCGCCTAGCTACGACGTTAAGCGAGCACTCGGACACCCAACCTCACGAGGCATCCGGCCGTCCCGCCACCAAGGCGATCGGACACTAGAACCTCACGGAGGCATCCGGCCGTCCCGCCACCAAGGCACCGTCTAGCTACGACGTTAAACGAGCACTCGGACACCGAACCTCACAGAGGCATCCGGCCGTCCTGCCGACCAAGGCACTCGGACACCGTAACCTCACGAGGCATCCGGCCGTCCCGCCACCAAGGCGATCGGACACTAGAACCTCACGGAGGCATCCGGTCGTCCCTGCCACCAAGGCACTTTTCTGCTACGACGTTAAGCGAGCACTCGGACACCGAACCTCACAGAGGCATCCGGTCGTCCCGCCGACCAAGGCACTCGGACACGAGAACCTCACGAGGCATCCGGTCGTCCCCCACACCAAGGCGATCGGACACTAGAACCTCACGGAGGCATCCGGTCGTCCTGCCGACCAAGGCACCGTCTAGCTACGACGTTAAGCGAGCACTCGGACACCAACCTCACAGAGGCATCCGGTCGTCCTGCCGACCAAGGCACTCGGACACCAGAACCTCACAGAGGCATCCGGTCGTCCTGCCGACCAAGGCAGTCGGACACTAGAACCTCACGGAGGCATCCGGTCGTCCCTGCCGACCAAGGCACTATCTAGCTACGACGTTAAACGAGCACTCGGACACCCGAACCTCACAGAGGCATCCGGTCGTCCTGCCGACCAAGGCACTCGGACACCCGAACCTCACAGAGGCATCCGGTCGTCCTGCCGACCAAGGCAGTCGGACACTAGAACCTCACGGAGGCATCCGGTCGTCCCTGCCGACCAAGGCACTGTCTAGCTACGACGTTAAACGAGCACTCGGACACCCGAACCTCACAGAGGCATCCGGTCGTCCTGCCGACCAAGGCACTCGGACACCAGAACCTCACAGAGGCATCCGGTCGTCCCGCCGACCAAGGCAGTCGGACACTAGAACCTCACGGAGGCATCCGGTCGTCCCTGCCGACCAAGGCACTGTCTAGCTACGACGTTAAACGAGCACTCGGACACCCGAACCTCACAGAGGCATCCGGTCGTCCTGCCGACCAAGGCACTCGGACACCCGAACCTCACAGAGGCATCCGGTCGCCCTGACGACCGAGGCACCATCCACAACGATTAAAATTAAAGCAAACTCATCGCAGAGACATTTTCATAAAGAAAAAGAAAATTTCATTATAGGCCAACAGCTCAAACTTTACACAACTTTACACACAATGCCGACGGATACAAGAGTGGCCACGCCGCACCACGGCGGGACTCTACCCACGCCTAGAACCTATCAAACATCCGTGCGGCATCGGTGGCACCGACGGCATCTTTGGTAGGCCCTTGCCAGTCGACGGATACCGCCACGGCCGCTGGCAACACGCCGATGCCTCTGCTGCCGTTCGGCGACATCGGCGCGGCGCACTAACTCACGGCCGGCGCCCTTGCGCCATCGCCTCCGAAGGGCCCCTTACCACCTCGAGCCTCGGGCGGCCTCGGCGGCAGCGTCAACGAAGCGGCGTCGCGGGCTGCAGCTTCTTCCTCCTGAGCTCGGCCATCGCTGGTCGAACTCAAACCAAAGCTTCGGCAGAGGATCTTCTTCTTCTCTGTGTACGCCATCGCCGAAGCTAAAGACTAGAGGATGTCTCGAAGCCATTTGAAAGAACAAAAGAAAAAGCTCTCGTCCCCTTCAAGCAAGCTACAGCGCACAGATATATATATCCGGGCTAAGGGAGGCTAAGCGTCTCCAGAGTAAATGCGGGTGCCGAAAAACGAAGCATCCTTCACCAGAAACCCGAGGCAGTCAAGAAGACGAGCAGGCGCGGCGCGCCAAACTACGCTCGGCATGCGCAACGAGGCAAGTAAAAGCCCCCGGCGGTTCAAATGCCCCCGGCCAAACTCCAGGACAGCTGTCAAGTCCAACGGCACACCGACGGAAATCGCTAACCGGATCGGTGGACCGACCTACGAGCCCGCCACCACTTTCGTCAAGTTCAACCCCAACCGAATCTGCCAAATCGCTTGGGAGTTCGGGGCTCTTGACGAATACTAATAAAAAGGATACCCCAACACCCGGCGACGAGCCGCACCTCAAGCATATCTCCACTTAACAGTAGTGCGGCGCCGCCGCCGACCGAATCACTGCGAGACCGCGAAGGCATCCGCTCCGACCGCCGGGGAAGCGAATCCGACAGACGGCGATCCCGACCTCTTGGCGGGCGGGATCTCCCGACTCAACCAAACCAAGGTGGTGAGCGCCGAGTGCCGCGTGTCGGTCCTCATCGCCTACCGCCACGTACCCTCGGATAAGGTCAATCGAGCGACTATACGAGGCGGTGGCTCCTTCCCAAGAAGATCGGTGGATCAGAAGACAAAGCTTCCACCCATCAACCGGTCCACGTCAAAGACGAGCGCCGCGCTCCTCCCGGCGGCACCAGCGTCACGCACCTCGGCGTCGGCGATTCGCAAGGATCACAGAGGGCAAGCACGCTACTTCCGAAAATACCTAACCTCCCGACCACCAAGGCTACCAACCCAAAGATGGGCAAGGCGGGTGGCGACGATCCACGGGACGAAGGGCCGGAGCTCCTAGCGTAGGTCACCTGCTTCCTCCCGACTCTCGATGTAACCCGCCTTCCTTCAGTATAAAAGGAGGCGGGGCTAAACGATCGAGGGGCAACGAGCAAGAACAAGAAAGGAGAGAGCGCTATCAAACTCCTCTCGCTAAGCCATTGGCATTCTCGCTTGTAAAACTTTGTGCACTCATCCGTACTCAAGAGTAATACAACACCACCACACACGAATCGGGAGTAGGGACCTTGGCCCAACCAAGATACATCTTAGACTCACGAGTCTAACCATTCAGGAGTGGAACAGCGACCCCTAGACTTACAAATTTTACTTGCCGCGCTCCCGAAAACACCGAAAATAATGCAGCTTGTGTTGCCCAAGCACAGATGGGTTATGTGAAGAGCAATCTCACGAAGCATATCAACCCCAAGTTCTTCTATGCTCATGAATTGCATAAGATGAACGAGATCAAGATATTGCATACTAAGTCATGTGAAAATCTTGCAGATTTGTTCACTAAATCACTCCCAGCATCTACCTTTGAAAGGTGCGTGAAAGGAATTGGGATGATGAGACTTAGAGAAGTGCAGATTTCAGGGGGAGATATGTCACATACTCCCACATGAATCCTGAGCATGAATTATGAATACCCAACATGAATCTCGAAGATTAGCATTTGAAGTTGGGAGAATTGTACTCTTTTTCCTTAGCAAGTTTTTCATGAAGTTTTCTTGCATAAGGTTTTAACGAGGCAATTCGTGCAACATAGTAAGCGTATGCTATGTGCTCTTTCTCCAAGTATTTTTCCCACTGGGTTTCTCTGGAGTTTTAATGAGGCATATGCATCTCGCGGCAAAGGGCCCAAGGGGGAGTGTTAAGAAACCCTAAAAGCCCATTGTGGGCCCATGTGGACCCTTATGCCGAAACCCTAGAGAGCGCTATAAAAGGAGGAGGGGGTCCCCATGTACCACAAATTCATTAGCAATAAAGAATTTCCGCTTTCGCTCTCCCTAAACACGTGTCTCTCTCTCTTTCTGTTCTCCACTTCAGATCTGTTCGGGAACCCCGGACTATTCGATAGCGAGGTTCCTCAACAATAAGCTGCAATCGAAACGACCACAGGGGCAAGCGCGTGGACGGAGGCAGCCGAGTCCCTTCCGCCACGCGCCGCCTTGACCGGTACATTACGTGTATCGGAGGTCAGGCAACACCGCCCGCCGGACGGCAAGTTCATCGCAAGCGGCTAATGTTCATCCACGCTGTAACACATATCTCACAAGTCGAATGGAAGCGTCGCATGCATCGCCATGGCACCCCCGTGGGTTGGACCTAGGATTGTAGACGAGCCAAGCTCCATGCCTCCATCGAATCATATCGTACCTCTGCTATTGTTGGAAGAAATCCCGGCCTGCGAGCGGTTTGAGCCGGCTCGAGCCGATCCGCTTCGCCAAAGCTTCTCAGGAAAAAAAAATTTACGTTTAGATTCTTTTGACCATTTTTATGAAAAAGAGGACCCAAATAAATACAAAAAAAATAGTGTAATTACGTTTAGATCATTTTTATCGTTTTTTGCGAAGAGGATCTTTCATTTCAGTGAAATCGCGGATCCTTCGTGAGAGGACTCCGAATAAATGCGAAAAAACACAATTACGTTTATATCCTTTCAACTGTTTCGCGCGTTTTCTCGATTTGATCGCATGGGGAGCGGTGGTCACGTGTTTTCTCGATTTGCTCGCGTGGGGAGCGATGGTCGCGGCATGGCACGCTGCGGTGACTCATCTAGTCTGATCTATCAAGCTCGAGATATCGAGTTTAAGTTGGGGTTTGAGTCTGTATTCAAACTCGAGCTCGGCTCGATTCAGGCTTGGTAACAATAAACAATTCAATGTTACTATTTTTCAATAATAAAACAAATGTTTAAGCTCAAACTCAGCTCGAATAAGCTCGGTAAGAGTTAACAATAGTAATATTTAACAGGTAATTTGTAAATTTACCAGACTCACGAGCTATTCGAGCTCAGTTCGGTGAAGCTCGCGAACTCAGGATCAATCTTGAGTTCGACTCGTTTGAAGCTCGAATCGAGCCTAGAGCGGGTTGAGCTCGAGCAACTCGCGAGCATCGAGTTTTTTTAAAGCCCTAGTTGCACCTTTTAATTACCAAAGCCAAGCCTTCCAACCAGCCAATTGAACCCTGAACAAGCTGCATCAGCAGAGATCCACTGAAACAGGAAAAGAAACACACGGCAAAGCTAGCCGGAGCTCTCTCCCATCGGTTCCAAGTCCTAACTGACAAATATTACATACCTTACGCCCGGGAGGAATCGCCAGCCTCTTCGCACTTCGCGCGCCTAGCAGCCAATCGGTGCGTGTCTTGTGTGCGTATACGTTCAGGAGCCATCGAATCGGGATCTAACGCCCACGGAGGAGGCCAGCGATGGCTCTTGCAGCGCCGTTGGATCGCTGGAATCGGAGCGGACGGCTCGGATCGCTTCACCCCTCCTCTGCCTTGCCCCGCACTTGCCCCCTTCCTCACCTGCCCTACGTCGCCAATTTGTAGCCTGCTCCGCTCGGCCTCTATCGCCTTCTCTGCTCACTCTCCCTCGCCGTTGCACTTGCACTTGCTCTCCTGGTGGCCTACCCTACCACCGCCACCTGCTGACCTCCTCTACTCAACTGCTATCGTGTCGTCCACTTGTGCGCCCTGCCAAGGCTCCTGCCCACCGCCTCCTGGCCTCCTTTGCTCAATCGCATCGCCACGCCTCCTGCCCGCTGTCCTTCACATGGCGTTTCCTCTGGCATCGTCCACCGTCCATTCCCCTTCTCGCTCGACGGCCACAGAAGGCTAGATTCGATGACAACACGATGGCGTAATGGCCAGATCCGCCATCGTCCTCGCTGAAAGTTCAAGCTACATTAAGTTGGTTTTGATGTTAATGACAAATCTAATATTGAGATTAACTCTTTTGATAATCATAATATTGATTAGTCTCGATTGTTAATTAATGACAAATCTTTTATAAGACTAACTCTTTTGTTGAGCTTAACTCTCATTAGTCTCTTTTGGATGAAAAGATGAAAATATCAAAGGTATACATTCGAGTTCATTTTATCATATCTTGTTGCATTTTTTAGATACAATATTCATAATCATATTGATAAATTCAAATACAAGACTAACTCTTTTATTGATTATATTTTTGATTAGTCTCATCTAATTGAAAAATGAAAAACCCAATGTATGCACTCGTATTCATTTTACGATATCTTAATACATATTTTGGATTCAAGTTAAATGATGAACTCTACCATTATTTAGACCTCAAGATGTGCATTAATGTTTCAACTCCATATATACATGAATGCACATATTTAGGGGGAGTTCATGCTTAATCTTAAAGTTTCAAAGTATTGATCTAATTCATCTTTCTATATCAAGGATCATTACTTTGAAACAACCCCTTGAGTATATTTAACTTGTGTAATTGTAGTATACTCAACTCAATATAGGATAAACTCAAAAGCAATCAAAAATTGAATATGTGCATATTGATTCAAGTTCAATTATTTGTATGCACACATCTAACGGAGTTTATTCTGTAATTAATGGTCTTAAGAGTATTGATCCCTTTCCACCACTCCATATAAATTGTATTATTACTTTTAAATTCCATCAAATTGAGTATATGAAACTTGTGTAGTTAATACATACTCATGACAATTTAAATACAATTTAAATTATATTCGGTTGCCATTCAATTAACAAAGAACTAGTCATGTGTTGATGGTTCACTTTGTTGATCCTAGGGCAATCAAAAGTTCTTGAGTATATGAAGCATTAGTTGCATTAGTATACTCAAGACACAATTAATCTTTCAATCATTTGTCTTTGGGTTGTGGTCAATCATCAAAGGAAAAGATCAAAGGATCTTGGGAGCATCCATTATGTGTTAATGGAGTGCAATGATGATTGAGACAAATATGTGTTTTGGACTAACACTTTCAATGAGTTTGAAATAGGTTAAGTCTAAGGTTGAGATATATAAACGGGATAAGTACATCATCATGTGTTGATGAGCTTCAAAAGAGGATCCCGAAGCTAAGACAAGGGGAGTTCATCATGTGTTGATGAACAAGATGAAGATCCCTACTTGAAGAGAAGATGTTCGATCATCATGAAAGCTCCAAGTGGCTGCGAGAGGCAAAGGTAAAACTAGTTAGGACTAAGGATGTGTTCCTAGTCTTTTACCGATCTCGGTGTTTGGATAGGAGACTGGGTTGCTAGTATAGGTTGACGTACTATTAATAGGGGTCGAGTCTTATAGCTTGAACTTCATCATGTGTTGATGAACTCAATCCGATTCACTCTAGCTCACTCTCTTGTTTGGATTTTGCATAGAGCTATGGATTTGCATGTGTTGCAAAAAGGGGATAGCCCATGTAATTTGGTTTATGTGGTTTTTGCATGGAGCTAAGTTTTGCGAGTGTTGCAAAAGGTGAGAGCTCATGCATCAGTGTTTTAGCTTGTGATTTGATCATGTGTTGATCATCACAAGGCTAAATAAAGTTTATGATTTTTCTATTTGCAAATGTGTTTTGCAAATAATCTAGAGGTTATGATTTTGATCCTAGAGCATGTGTTGGTATTTGCGAATGTATTTTGCAAAGTGTCGGGATCATGTGTTGATCCTTACATGGCTAGAGGATTGATCTCATGGGTTCTCGGTTTATTTGCAAATGTGTTTTATAAATTGTTTTGATTATGTGTTGATCACCAAATGACATAAGATTTGATTTTATTGACTCTTGTTAGGTTGTAGTCACGCTCTTGATCAAGTCTATGTGAGGGGTTTCGAGAATATCAGATTTTGGACTTGAGTGACTACATTGGACTTTATGTTATGTGATATTTAAAAATATCTATGGTTGCTTAAATCTTGAGAAAGGGTGGAGATTGTATCCCCCGTGATAAGCTTCGCATAGAGTCCAATATCACCTAAATCGGAGTTCGGAGTAAAAAGTTATGAGTATTTTAGTGACTGAAACAGTGGTAGCACCGCCGGCCCTAGATGGGCGGTAGCACCACCCGGGGTGGTTCTACCGGCCTAGAGGCAGTGTAAAAACTCAAAAAAAATGTTTTTTGGTTGAAATGGCCAGTGCTACCGCTCCTAGATGGGCGGTAGCACCGATGTACTGTAGCAACGGCTAGTTTTTTGTGTTTTTAATGCACAAAAGTGACCGTTGGCCTAGAGACTGGTGCTACCGGCCCTAGTAGGTCGGTAACACCAGGTTTGCTGCATTTTTTATCTGTTTCCCTCCCCCAACGGCTAGTTTTCTTTGGAGAGGCTATAAAAGGAGCCTTAGGGCTGGCATTTGGGTGTGGCTAACCTTGAGGAAGGTTTGTGGGAGTTATGTGCATGTGTTACTCTCTTTCATTTGATTTTTGAGCTAAGAGTGAGCTCTATTTGCATGTGTTGCATTTAGGAGAGGATTGAGAGCCTCTTGTGCATATGTTGCACTTGAGAGGAGCCTTGTGCATGTGTTGCACTCGGTGATCCCCATTGTCCATGTGCTGTACTTGGTGGAGCTCAAGCTAGAGGGCTTGATTTGTTACTTTTGGTGTTTGCCGACACCTAGACGGCGTGTGGAGGCGTCATGCGTGGTGACATTCTCAAGGAGATTGTGAGAAGGTCCGACAAAGTTGTGAAGGTCGGAGCTCACCTACTCGGAGGGGGAAAGAGATACCACTAGTGGAATCGAGGCAGGTGCTCAATTCGTGGAGCTAGTCCAAAGTGGTTTGGGCTTGCCTCAACGTGGATTAGGGGAAACTGGTAAGTCTCTGAACACCACGGTAAAATATCGGTGTCTCTTGTGATTTGCATTTATTCTTTATTTATACTTAAGGAAATTATATTCATAGAATTGATGGTTTGATTGCTTGTATTTATGATTGTAAATTATTGTTAGAGACATAAATAGTTAGTGGACTTAATGAGTCTAGTTGACTTAGGCTTTAATTGTCAAAACCTTAGTTTATTGCTTCTGCATCTATTATCATCTAGGTTTTGACATAAGGGTACTTAGGCGAGATTTTAATTAATCGTAGAAGAAATTATTTAAAGTCGCCTATTCACCCCCCTCTAGTCGGCATCCTCGATCTTACACTCGCCTTCGACGCCGTCCTCCCTTGTCGGTGGCTCCCTGTCTAGCACATAGGCCCACGCCACGACGACAACAGCTACATCCATGGTAGGGATCTCGAGTGTGTCGCCATCCTCTCCAAGATCCTCTCCGCGCACTGGGGTCTCGCCCACCGCCTCTCCCTCCGCACCTTCTTCTTCCACCATGCGGGCGCCCAGCTCCGCGGTTGGATCAGCCCTACCCCCAAACCCACATGGATCAGCCGGAGACAAAGACGGAGGCCCAACCCCCTTCTTCATCGCACCCTGCCGTCTACGCTATGTAGCCCTACCACGACGCCGGTTGCACCCTCCTTGCGCTCGTCGCCCGCGTCAAGGGCTTTGACCGTTACACCGTCGAGGGACTCCATGGACCGCTCTACCACGCCACCTCCCTCCAAGGTTTGCACCGTTGTTCCTCTTGCTATTTTTCCACATCCCTGACTGTGCTTGTATTTTTGGGCACCACCACCGTTAGCCTCGTGAACCTCAACTCTGGCTTCAAAGTTTTATTAGAGCATAAGAACGTAAAATTCGGTTAAGTGATTTGGAAGTTATGCCATATATAAGCTTGCTGTCCAGAAAACGTCGTTGCTGAAAGCTGTCATGTTAATCTGCTATTTAGGTCAATTAAATTATATCTGTAACTAGAGAAAGCTCAATAATTTCTCCTAGATTCCATAGATACTATGGTTTGGCAAATATGGAGTTGTATAAAAATGGTTACGAAATTGTGAAGTCTGTTATCAAATCGATCTTCGGAGCTAGAAATGAGGGGTTAAAAGAATTAGTTCAAAATTTTGGATAACTATAAAGTTGTAGATAATCTTCTGTATTTTCAGAACATATATGGTTTAATATGTTTGGACTAGTGAGTTGGAAGTTATGGCCTTTCGACCGTCAGGATAGCAAATGGTAAACTGTCCAACGAGGGAGAAAATTAAGTCCGAGGATGTGCATAGGAGTGATGATGTTATGTTTGATATATGTATTATTATGGTATGATTTTTATATTAGTTTACCTACTGTAGGAGGTGTGACTATGAGTTTGGCTTCAACCGCACGTCATTTCGTTAATCGTGGGTAAAAATGCAAGTGTATGGTAAAATGCTAACATGGATGATTAATTCTTAGGATTAATTCCTTATATACCACTGGAATTTGGGGAAACCCCTGATGTGTCACTGACATGTGGAGTCAGGGCCCACATGTCAGTGAGACAATGAGTGGTATATAAGGGATGGGCCAAACTTTCAATGGCATGTAAGGAATTGCCCCCTAATTCTTATCATTCTCATTGAAACTTGTTATCATGATACTTTACATGGTTACTTTCGTTTGTTATAAAAGTTAATATGTAATGATGACGAGAATAATGGAGATGATGAAATATGTTAATAACGAATGTCATTTGTATATATGCATTCATGATGGAAAACGGTGACCTATGTAGGCCTCTATGACTTGGTATAGGCATGAAAGATCTATATTGGTAGGCGCCTCCACGGAATAGAGTGTATGAGAGGGTGCGACACCGACAAGTGTATACTCAGCGATACCTGTATACGCTATGTAATGAGTATGTAGATAGTTTTTCATAGCATTACAAATAATAAATGATGATTAACGGATTAAATGTGATAAATGGTTATGTTATTATTTTATTACGTACTTACTGAGTCGTGAACTCATCCTTGTTTATTTTAATATTTTAGGTGATCATCGAAGATGATGTACATGAGATGAGAGTAGCGTCATTTTGACATTTGTCACTTCATTTCCCACAATTATCTATTTATTGTTCATTCATAAATAAAATAATGCTTAGTCAATTTAGTCGATAGATTTTCATGATCATAATAATGGACATGTGAACTTAGTTAATTATATGTATTATGAGAGGTTTAGTTGTTTATCTATTTTTTATTTGTCTTTGTTCATCGTCGTCAAAAAGGTAAAGATTACTCCTGGATACATGTGATCCGGTCATACTCGAGTACGAACACTTAGGCGTGCTTGGGAGTGTGGTTCCAAGGTATTGTTTAGTAAAAGTGGTAATTGTTTTAGGATGTTTGTAGAAATTATGGTTAAAATCATAGCAAAATAATGAAAAATATAAATGGTAGTAATATTTTAGAGACGTGAAGTGGTAGATGTTACATTAGCATCACTGCCATGGACCTACGAGGCGGCCATGCACGCTTGGTGTCTAACCTTATTTTTTGCAAATCTAGCTCCCTCGTGCGGGCACTTTTAAATTTAGCATTCTCCACCAGCACGAAAGACGCGGCAGGCAATACGTGCCCGCTGCCGCTCCTGAGGAGTGCGGAAGCTCTCTGCCACGCCCAACAAGCAGTTGGCTGTCTGTGGGAGCTCGTGGGCAAGCGCGGGCGAGCTCGCGGACGGGCGGGCGCGCGCGGGGTGAGCGCAGTTGCTGTGGCCAGGTAGCACGCATACTTTCCTGCTGCGGTGGCCCTCGCTACTCCTGTGCTCGTGCAGACAGCCTGCGGGGAGGATGGCACTCCTGGCAAAGACCGTCTGGCGAAAACGCCGCAGGCGCGAAGCGTGGTGGGCCTGCGCCAGGAAGTTGTTGTGGCACTATCAAAAGCTTCCGCGCTCACCGGGCGTAAGCAGAGGAGGCCAAATTTGCTATGCATGTACGAGAGAGCTAGATTTGAAAAAAAAATTGATTAGGCTAGATAAGCGATAAATTCCGTTCCTTACTCCTCAAGCCTGTTGTAATCAAGCCTTTAGATGGTTACGCCGCAGTGCCTCTAATTAAATTTCGTTGCACGTCGTTTATTCACGCTATTAAATCTTCATGTCTAACAACCCAAGTCCACATGCCACACGCATAATTAACCAAATGCTGGCAAGCTGGAAGCAAACTCTTATTCATTCATCGTATCTAACAACCAAGTCCACATGCCACACGCACCAGAGAAGAGAATGTACATCGCCAAGAGTGAAACGAGAAGCAATATAAGTCCAAATTAAGGGAGGAAAAATAAAAGAAAGAAAGGCGTGCTTCCACGCTGCGGTATATATATCACTCTAATTTGCTTTGGAGTCCTGGTTTCGAACGGAGAAGCACATGGATCGGAGATGGAGAGAGAGATCAGGGCGATGGCGCGCGCAAGGACATGGTATTATAACAGTAAGTAGGTATTAGATGGCGTCGTCGTCCCAGGCGGCCCAGTTGGTGGCGCTGCCGACGCGGGGCATGGAGTTGATCTTGGTGAAGGTGTCCACCTTGAATGTGGCGCCGCACATGACGCCCTCGCTGTCCACCCGCGGCATGGCCTTGAGCCGGTTCATCGGGTGCTCGAAGCTCTTGAGTCCGCCCTCGCTGTGGAACATGCAGCTCACTGGGAAGGGCGCGTACGACTTGCCGCACCCGGCCTTCACGATGGCCCGGTCGTCGCAGATCACCACCGACCCGTCCGCCGCGATGCCCCAGTACAGCGGCACGTTGCCATCCGTGCTCTGCAGCAGACAAAAAAAACATCAATTGATTCGTCTGTCAGACTGTCACCACTGTTACAGCAATTAACCAGCAATTATAATACTACTTCAATTCATAACGCTCTGCAATTATAGGTGGTACCAGCGCTGCGAAGACGGCGCCGGACTTGTTGTCGAACACGACGAAGGCGAAGGAGCCGGAGAGGTCCTTGACGACCTGGTCGGCGGGGTAGGGGCCGCGGTCGCGCAGGGTGCGGTACGCCTCGATGACGAGCAGCGCCTCGTTGGTGGATCTGCTGCACAGCCCGTACTGCCGGATCAGGCTGCTCAGGTTGTCCAGGCTCCCCATGAACACGCAGTAGATGTCGTCAAGCCCACAGAACATCCTGCAGGAATCGTTTTTTTTTTACACAATCTTACCACCTCCATATTTCTTGCCATTCACTTGGCACACAGTCCTTGCAAGCAAATGGAATATACACGCGGTAGTTTACCTCTGGTAGCCGGAGAGGCCGCGAGCGTGCACGCCGACGCAGGCGAGCGCGGCGCCACCGCCGAACGACGTGGAGAAGGCGTCGGTGGGGTACGCGGCGTGGAATTCCCTCAGGATCTCGTCGGGGTTCTTGGGCTTCGCGGCGCCGCTGCGGGGGCTGTTCAGCTCCTGGGGAGCGTGCGCGACCTGCTTCTGGAAGATGGCCAACATCTTCGGTCGAACAATCCTACAGCTGAAACTTACCACGAGATCGAACCCGCGAAACTTCAGTTCTTATTCGCACTGGATGGAAGAACCAGTAGCTTGAGCTGCGGCTGCTGCTTCTCCTGAGATGCGTGTGTCGGATTGGGGATTGGAACGGAGGGAGGGAGAGGGTTTTAACCATAGGATGGCACGATCGAAACGAAACGAAACGTCCGTGGATTTGAAGCGTTTTAGTGCAGTGTGGGAGTCGGTGCTGACGTGAGATGGAATGGGTTGGATAAAGATAAGGAGGATAAGATCATCACGTAATATCATACTAGTTAGTCATACATACCAGTAGCTACGGCTGATGTGCACCAGTACTAACCGGCTACTTCCAAATGTGACATCCGGTGCGGGGTGGCCTCACCTGCCGAGAAACTTGCACCCCCAACGGTTTGCTAATTTTGGACTCTATTTGTTTCACAACTTAACAATCTTGCTCTTTTCTCGAAATTTATGGAGCTGTTTCACGTGATTTATCATTCACATCCTGCTTGCTAGGGCGGTAGGAAAGCTTACCAGAGCATCTCCACGTTTTTTGAGGGGGAAAAAAACAGATAGCGTATTACACAAAAGTTCATGAATTAAAATCCTTTTTTTCCCCTCGTATGGAGAGAGTAAATGAGACCTCGCCATGTAGCGAGCAGATCACCGGCGGTGAGCCAAAGCTGAAGAAACAGCTGCCTACAAGGAACTTGTCCGTGGGCAGCCGCCGTCAGTTTGGTAGAGCGGTTTATTATACTACTGGAGCACTACTTGATAAGGACTGAACCACCTGTCCGGCACGTCATTCTTCCTCGAACTGCGTGCTGGCTGCTTCTTCACTGAACACGGTGTGCCACGTAGGCACGTACACCGTCCTCACGTTCGCCGCGCGCGCCATGACACGGTGCCTGGGACGTAGGACAGTGCAACACGTCCTCGTTCCCGTGGGCCGCGGAGACGATGCCTTTTTTTCTTTTCTTTTTTGGTGTCTTCTACCGTGCTTACACGCTCCTTTACGATGGTAGATAGATCGGCCGCGATCCCATCTCTCTCAGGTATCGGGCTCGGCCACGTCAGCTTTTCTATCGGTTTCGCAGACTACCAACAGTACTAGTATAGTGCCTGTGCTAACGCTAAGACGGCAGTACACCCGCTTATCAATTAAATGAGAAGATAAGTATGAATACAACACTTAATAATAAAAGAGAAATTTAGAATTTTAAATAAATTTAGAAAGAAAAACGGAACTAAATGGAGGTCGAATGGGCGAAAACGGGCTCCCAAAAGATTTTAAATCAAGAAAGAGAAAGAAACAAGAATTTTCTGATTTTAGATTATTTTTTTGCTTTCCACAGAGAGCACAACAGGCTCTCTGGGCTTGACCAACATAGCAGGGAGGAAAGGCCGGGGTGACCGGCGGTCGCGATGGTCAAGATCAGTGCGGCGAGATCGCCAAAGACCGCGCCGCAGGGAGAGTCACGGTTGCGGTGAATTTCGCCTGGAAAGATGACAGTGATGGCTTGGGTTACCTCTAAAATCCGGCGATCTTTACAAGAGGGAGTGCTTGAGGATTTACGCAATGCGATGGGGTGGAGGAAAGCTCGTCGGCTTTTATAGCCCCGAAACAAGCATATTTATGGAAACCATATTTGGGATCAAATCAGATTGGGAGAAAATTTTGGCAATAGAGCACGAAATTTGGGGAATTAACACCATAGATGGAAAGAGAGATTTGGTGCGGGATTGATGGAGCTTTGGAGCTTCTTTCTTGCTTTAATGGAGGGAGAGAAGAGAAGAAGCTTCTTTGGTCTGGGCTGCAGCTAGAAGAAGCTACATGTGAGTTGCCTTCATTTTTTTAAATATAGAAGGATTTTTGAAAAGATAGCACATTAGGTTAAAAAATTCTAGAAAAATTCTCAAAAAAATTTAGATTATTTTATACTTAATAAAATTATTTTAAAAAAAATAAATTATAAATTTGCCGAGGCACGACGGCCACGAGGTCGCTGACCAGCAACCTCGCCGCGTCTGCAAAGCCACCGATGACGACTGTGGAGCCATTGCAGACCTGCGTTTTCCCGGCCGCGCTACCCCATCTCCCGGTTTCCTTTTCCCAGCAAGTAATGTATGGTCCTTTCCTTTTTCAGGATGTTTGTTTCCTTTTCCTTGATTCCAAGACGTTTGTTTCCTTTTCATTGTTGATGCTGGAGGTGAGGGAAGGTCTGTTGTGGGCCACAGGAATGATTTCGGAAAAATATTGAAAAATAAACTGCGCTCGCCGACCGCTGGATCCGCAAGGAAAAAATATAAAAATTAAATAAAGATTAACGGCCATTGTTCCGCGAGAAAAAATTGAAAAAATTAAGCAAAGACTCACTGCATAGCTGGTTCCTTAGATAAAAATAAAATAAAAATTCAGCGCTCTCCGCATACCAAATTAGGCTCAATGGGGCTAGATCCGTAAAAAGTCTCGAGAAGGGTCATATTCGAAAAAATACGATCACAATGCCGGGACAATAAAAAGTTCAAGTCTTGTTTCCTTGCATGCGAATCCTCCCTGTTTATTTCCTTGTTTGATTCACCCTCCTTCCAAATATGTAGTACGTACAATTTTGGCCAGTAAAAAATTTAAGTCTGGTTTCCTTGTATGCGGATCCTCCTTATTTATTTCCTTGTTTGATTCGCTCTCCTTCCAAATATGTAGGTGGGGGAGGTTTGTTGTGGGCCACAGGGATGATTAGACACACTAAATAATGGCCATCGGATGTGGGTGAGTAAAACTGAGGAAAGATCTGAGACGTTCATTTTGATGAATGCAAGTTTTTGGGGACGTTTTGCTGGGTGCATGAACATTGGGTCATCTCTAATGAGGTGTATTATTTAGGGTGAACGTAGAAAAAATTACTTAGGTGCGTTATAAAGGGTATAGACTACTACAACTCACCCATTCTTGTGGCTTGGGCTAATGTATGTGCACTACTGCTAGAATGAAAAAACTTACGCGATAGAGTACGGTACTACGGCATACTGGATCACCAAGCATGACTCAGCTGGTCGGTGGGGCACAAAATTAGTACCACTTTGTGTCATATGTTTCTTACTCAAATCAAATGGGAGGATGACAATATAATTAAGCTTCAATTCGAAGAACAACTCCTAATATATCCTTGATGGACGGGGTGCAAGACCAGTGGATTAGGGTACCAATAAGATAATATTAATCATATGACACCTACTTGTCAGTTGTCATCTACGAACTGCTGCTTGGTTTAACTTTCTAATGTATCTTCAGCTTCACGCGAGTTCTCTTTTGTTTGGAGGATGTAACCATCATGTCGATCAGGAGAAAGCGAGGACAGCTTGAATTCCTTGCATCAAGCCACCATGGTCGCTTTCAGGTTTCAGCAGATTTTTGTCAATTCCATATTTAGTCATCCTGTTTTCTTTCAAAATTTTTTTTTAAAAATAGTCGCCCTGTTCGTTTGTTTCATCTAGATTTGCCCATTTGGCACATGTTCAGAACTGAATTATTTGTCGTCATTTCGAGGCTATCCTGGTCGTATAAGGAATTGAAATAACGTTTAATGGAGTAGTGTTTGTATTTCCAAAATCGTATGCATGGTGAGACAAGCTAAAGATTCTCGGCATGCAGGTAACGAGGAAGCAGAGCAGCTAGCGATAGTTGGTGTCCTTATTGATGTGGTGCCGACTCAGAAGATCCGAGTAGGTCGAGTCGACGGAGAAATGAGTCAGACTGTCATCCTCTTCTAACCGCAATATGAAATTGTGGTTCGCGCGCTAAGTTTTTCTTATCTAATCTTAGCTCATCGTGCCACCTTTAATTGTCTCAATCATCCTTGTGGCCAGAGAGATGGTGAAAGCTGAGGCGCAATGAAAAGGCTCGGCCGGGAGGGAGGCCCGTGTATACAAAGCGGAGCTAATCCAAATCATTCCTCTGTAGTAAAAAAGAAATCCAAATCCTTGTTTGAAAGAAGGAAAAAAAGTGTATGTGTGGTCCCTCAACATCTCAACTCGTCTAATTTTCGTCCTTCAGTTGCAAAACCGAGGAAATTTTATTTTCTAACTTGCAAAACCACACTTAAACTCCCTACGGTTGTTAACGGTTGACTCACATGGCTTGCCACATAGCATCCATATCATCAACCTTGTGCACGCAGCAAGTCATCGTCTCCTTCTCAGCTCAATCCAATTGGATCAAGTGGGAGCCATCCCTGTTCTTGCCCGCACGCTAGAGCTCGGCTCCTTTGCCACTGGCTTCACTCCTAGCCAGATCCCGTCTCACCCGAGCTTGCCATCGCCGGTTCCCTCATCGTCGAGATCAGATCTATCGATTCTAGTTATCGCCGAACTCGGATCTAGGGAGGATCCGTCATCTCCATCACCATGGAGCTTAATCCTGACAGCTCACAGCCGTAGCTTCTTCGTCACTACATTCATCGTTGTCGCTGCCTACTTCGCCATCTTTGGCTCAATCTATCCTCCGGCAGGGAGGTGGGCGACGGTATCTCGCAGATCAAGCCTGGATCCATCATCTTTGGCGACAGTGACATCCTCCTCACACCACCATCCCATTCGTCACCTCATCCACCATTCGCGCACGAGGGCCGGTGTGGCCACTAGATCTATGTTGTCTTTTCCTTCAGGTCACGCCGCCACTCCTTTGCTTATCACACCACTCCTCTTCCTTATCGACAACTTGTTACACCGCGAGTGTGTGAGGGCCAGTGCGACCACTAGATCTATGGCACCTCCGCCTTGAGGTCATGCCACCGCCCTCCCCTGCTGGTGCCTTGTTATGTCGTGCATGCGCAAGGACTAGTATGGCCACTAGATCTGTGCTGCCTTCGCCTTCGGGTAGCGTCGCCGCTTCTTAGTGCCTGCGTGCTCGACGACATGGCCACCTGCCCCATCTTCGACCTCAACAAGCTCGACTGTCTTCTCCACCCTCGTCGATAGATCCATCCTCAACTTCGTCCTTATGTACCTTCTCTCCCCTACCTTAGTCGTCTTGACACCGGCCATGGAACCAAAACCAGAGCCAAGGTGAAGAAGATGATCAGAACAGAAGTCTTTGGGTTACTGACATGTGAGGGTGTTGTCTATGGGACACAAATATGTCAGTCAGGATCACGGTTGGCACCAAGTCACCCAAAACTAGAGGTGGACATCGTGTCGTGCCAGGCCGCCACAGCACAGGCTCATCGAGCCGTGTGCCTAAACAATGTCATGCCGCCACGGCTCCGCCGGCTCATCGTGCCGTGTCGTTTTGGCTCGGCTCGTAATAACTAAAATTTATTTATTCTTGAACAGGTATAAGTTATTCCCTCATTAAAAATATTACACCAAGTGTGGGGCATCCAAGTGTGGAGAGACTCGGTGCGTGTGCTCGATGTCAGTGAGCATGTACTCTCCAGTCCCTATGTTCCACCTTTTAGCATCTCCGTTGTATACCCTTTCTTCGCATGCGAGGACCACAAAAAGGCGCCGGCCGTAGGACGAGCCACAACATGACGCAATATCACGGCAGAGCGTCGTGTCACGTGTGGTGCCTGCTTTGGACCCATCGGGCTTGTTTCGTGTCGCCCATTGTGTCCGACAGCAAGGCCTGGCACGACCTATTATTCATGTTGTACCAGTCCGATTTGTACGCATGCATGTTGTGCTTGCTGTGCCACGGGCTGGCTCAAAGAACCCTAGCCCAATGCCTTGGTCTACTCAAAAACATATGTAAAACCATCTTTAGATATGATATACGATGGTTTTGTCTAACACCCTAAAAGTTGTCATATTTTAAATTTTGGAGTTATTTTGATTTTTGAGGAATTTTGAGAATTTATTTGCATTTATTCAAATATGGAATTTCTTGAAGTCAATTAAAATAATATAAAATTTTATGCAAAGTTTTATTGGAAATATTTTATTTGAGTTCAGAATGTCTCAAAATATTTTCCAGAATTTTTCTGGATTTTTTCCGGTATTTTTGCTATTTTACTTTGGCTTTATCATTTACCTGATTTGTTTTAATTCGAAAATGATTTAAAATCGCAAGAATAGTGTTTGGGCCGAAACCCTTCGGTCCGGCCCAAGTCAGCCCGTGCCGTCGGCCCAGCACACTGAAACCCTAGCCGCTATGCTTTTGGACCGTCGGATCGAGATCCAACGGTTGCCGTTGCGCCGCGTCGCCCGCGTGCGTGCGCCACCCGATCGAGTCCACGCGGACGTCCAGGATAGCGCCACATCCCTTCGCCCGCGTAATCGCCGAAGTTAACGCCGCTGACCGTTACCGCTAGTTTCGCCGCCTGCAGCGCGCACGTCGAGGGCCCTTTAAGTCCTCCAGTTAGCGCAGCGTGTAGAGCCTCTCTCGCCGCGTCTGTTGCCCCCTCGCATACACGTCGAGACCCTCCCTAGCGCACGCTTTTGCTCACCGTAGTAGCTGCACCGTTCCACCGTTGTTTTTGCTTCGTTCTGCCGTCGTCGAGCCTCCTCCGCAGTTTCTGAGGACGTCGCCGACCTCGTCGCACCGAGACGCGTCGAGCACGCCGCTCATCTTGGACGGAGAAGCCTCGAAGCGCCGTCGTTGCGGTTGTCTTCCTCTGCGTCGGTCCGAGCCGTCGTCGTCTCGCCATCGACACCGATCGAACTTCCTCGACCGTCCGATCCCCATCCGACCGTCGCGGTAACGCCACGTTTTCCTCTCGGTTGGGTTAAGTTCGATTTATATCAGCAGTTAGATCTCAATCGCACGGCTAGAGTAATTCGTGCAGAGTATTCGGTTATGTTTTAATAGATTATTTTGTTAGAGTCAATCGCAGCCGTCCGTTTCAAATTGAACGGTAAAGATCGTGCCGTCGCACCAGCCAATCGGAAGCCGCCGCGTGTCGCCGATGACCGAGGAGTTGTTTGAATGCGCCGTGCGCATGACGTCAACGATGTCGTCATGGTCGCGGGTCCCACCTGTCAGCCGTAGCGGCCTGGTGGACCGAGTCCACCATAGACCCGAGTCGGTGAACCTAATCCACCGTGCGCCCAACCAATCAGACTGAGCCACCTGTCGGCGCATTAGAGGTCCACGTGTTGGATGACGTCAGTGCTGACGCCATCTATGGGACCCACTCGTCAGCGTCGGCACTGTTCTGTGGACCGAGTCCACTGTGGACCAGAGCCGGGCCGTGGACCGAGGCGACGTGGCAGCACCAGAAAGCGCCACATGTCGGCTAACATCATCCTGACGCAATAAATTGAGTTTTCAATAGAAAATAAATTAATTAATTCGGGATTTTCTATTTTCTGATTTATATTTTATTTAAAACTTTAAAAGACTATAACTTTTGCATTTTTAACTCCGATTGAGGTGATTCCAGTCTCTAAAAATTTGTAAAATTGTGCTCTTTTAAATGGTGAATTTTATTTGAATTTTGGAGGTTATATAGTCTACTATTTTGGTTATTTATTGCATATATAATTTTTATGCGTAGACACAAATTTGCCGGGAAGTTTCGAGAAAGAGTTTATCGCTCAAGATCAAGCTTCGGAACACAACCAGCAACTCTTAAAAGGCAAGTGATGCTTTGATCATTTTGATCCCAGTTTTTAAATGTATGTTGTTTTGAAATTATGCATGCTAAGTTAATTAAAAATGAATTTAAATAAATTTGGGTAATGTAGCTAATCAACCTATATTGTTATTACCACCTTGAAATTATTATTTGTATGCTCTGAAATAATTGTCACCCTAGGATTGCTTGTACTCGTTGGATGTTAATATGATGCCAACACGGGAGGCTAGACCGTGAATAGATGCTTAGCCTTGCAACGAGTCATCGAAGATTTTCTGGAAAATGCAACAATGCTGATTAATGACATATGGGATGTATTTGAAAATGGTGTGGTGATGCCACGTGATGAAATTGAGGTACGGAGACCTGTGTGATTCTATACCGATGCTGAGTTATTGTTGGCATGTATTGCACAATAATCAACTGGGTGGGAAAATGATTTAAACTAGGGCAAGTGACAGAAGGCTTTGTGCCGGGTGGGTCTGTGTGGCAAAGGGTTGATCCGAGTTGTGAGTCTGTGTGCCACATTGGGTTGTGTGCCACTGTTGAGTGATGAAAGTCTTGTCTTGGTCAGCTAAGGACTTCACCTTGCAAGTCTTTGAACTGAGTCACCCGTACAACCACATGTCTGGTATGGGACAGACCTAGTTGATTAGGATTCTGATATCTTTCCTCTGAAACCTCGGGGTGACAGTACACGGGGGTGTATCTGTGTGAGGGAGCGTACCTGTGCTGCGGCTTGGTGCCCATCCAACGGTGTTGGCCTGTCCTATACTCCGATTCTGTGTGAGGGGAGTGATAGTGAAGGCAATACCGGAGAGGTTCATTGGTTAAGGTAGATGTTCTAGAAAAGCTTTGTTGCGGGCAATCACCTGTGTGGTGAGCGGTTGTATCTTGTGAGTAAAGTGTACAACCTCTGCAGTGTTTTAAATCTATTCGAATAGCCGTGTCCACGGTATTAGACATTGCTCGGGGATTACAGTCGATGGTTAGATCTTCAAAAATAAAATGTGGAAAGGGTGGCTATGTGCCAGTGTGAAAATAAATTGATTAAGGTTGTGTGCCAAGTTTACGGAGAAAAACTGTTTAAAGAACTTAGTACTATTATTAATTATTTCACTGCTTTTAATCTAAATAAATTGTTAGTTTAAAAATGCTGTTTGATGCAAATGAGCCAAGTAAGCCAATTCTTTGGAATAAGTCTTGCATATAGTAATAGCAATGCATTCTGTGCATTACTTGTTGAGTGCCTTGAGTACTCACCCCTCCTTGCCTATCAACCCAACATCAGTGGAGGAGTCTACGCCAGCTTGGGAGGAGGAGTACATCGAAGAGTCGGACAATTAGGGAGCAAGCCCAGTTGGTTGCCTGTGGCAAGTTGATGTGACTCCACGAAGTTTATTTGCTTTTCGCTGCTAATACTTTTTATTACTCTGATAATGTAAGCCCTGCGTGGTTGATCTTATGTAAGGAGACCATAAGGTCGTACAATTCAGTTTATATAAATGTTTGCACTATTTAAATGGTATCGTTGTTAATGTCTGTGATGTTCAACCCTGTAAAGACTGTGTGTGCTAGCGTGATTTTGGATTAACACAGAATACACAGAGGGTCCAAATTCTTAGAATCGAGTCCCGACATTTTGTAAGTTAGAGGATGAGTCTTCTCCGATTTTGTAAATAAGAGGTGAGATGAAAATTAGATAAACTAGAGAGAGTGAGAGACCGCGGGTAGACATTTTCCTCCGAAGCATGCGTTTGCCATGCTGATTTGACATGGGGGATCGAACCGAAACTAACGTCAAACATGACGTCGAACTGAAACCTACGAGCCAGAGCCGCAGGATAGCTAGCTAGTCGGCGGTGCTTATTTAGGAATAATCGGTGATTTGTCTTCATTTATTTATGCTATTAATTATTTATTTTGTGATGTTTTATTGACACACGGATTCTGAGATCATATATTAGTAAGATAAATGAGGCAAATGATCCATTACATTAACTAAAACGGGGCAAAATATCAATTCTTCTGCTTATTTAAGACGTGAAGACAAGTCTTGTGTTGCCGAGAGCCAAAAAGGCTAGCTGTTGCCAGCCATGCATACGCGATTGATACGTGCCGACGTGCGTGCTGCTGCTGCAGCTATACTGCCAAAACAGTACTAGTCCAGTTCAAATCGTCCAGGTTCAGGAGAAGAAAAAAGACATCGGAAAACGTCGTCTGCATGCACTCGTTCGAGGAACTCAACAACAATTTCAGACAAATTTGTTCAGCAGGTAGCTCGCCACCAACCCGAATTTACGCTCTCACTGACATTGCAGAGTGTGACATCATCGCATATATGAGGCCAAACGTTGCAAATGCAATCTAACCTGCAAGTCTGGAACCCAACAAAAGATGCAATTTTTGTAAACTAAAAAAATACAAAATCAGGCGAAGCCGCGAGCAGCTAGGTTCATCGTTTCACTCTTTCGGTCTCGGATCAATGTACTTACTACAAATCGTAAATTAGCAAAGTCAATTGCTAAGATTAACAAGCAACTCTTCTCGGATTGACCTAGCTGTTCGCTACATGGAATAGGAGGCCGATGCATGGCGGAGCACCTGGAGCACGTCCAGGAAGCCGACGATGCCCACCAGCTCCTCCTCCTCGTCCACCACCCACACCTGCGTCACACGGTGCGCGATCGCCTGCACCATCACCGCAACCAGCGAGCTTCCCTGGTGGCACACGATCGCCTCCTCCGCTTGACGCCTCCCCATCATTAACCTGTGCTTGCCTTGCCTCGTGCAGGATGCTGCGGTATGTTTCTTGCCGTCCTCCTCCTCGTCCTCCGATGAAGAAGACGAAGAAGAAGCGGATGAGGAGGAAGAGGACGGGGACGACGGGTCGCGGCCGTCGAGGAGATCGAGCATGCCGAGAAGGTTACGCCGGCGGAGCCGGGACCTGACGATTTGGATGGTGGCGTCCGGCGGGGCGCCGCCCCAGTTAACGAAGCCCACGAGATCGCTGGCCGAAAGCGCGGCGATGGCCGCCGCGACGGACACGTCGCAGGAGCAGAGAATCGACGGTGATATCTCGCCAGCGAGTCGGCGTGGGAATCCGGCGCCGGAGACGACAGCAACGG
The DNA here is from genome assembly GCA_036346275.1 of Otatea glauca. NCBI lineage: Eukaryota > Viridiplantae > Streptophyta > Magnoliopsida > Poales > Poaceae > Otatea > Otatea glauca. The sequence continues at coordinate 52,918,968 of CM070717.1, read as the reverse complement.
AGGTGTGAGACGCCAGAGCGGTGCGAAGGAGCGGCACGGCCGAGAGGGCGTTATCGCCAGCGGCGACGGCGAGGGTGGCCGGGCGGACGACGCCGAGCTCGGAGACTGAGAGGGAGGCGGTCGGGGAGAAGAGCGCGATGGAGCTCAGGAAGAAGCGCACCAGGTCCTCCACCGTGAGCCAGCACAGTTCGCCTGCCGCCGCGCGCCACCGCTCCCGAATTGGCACGACGAGGCTGTGCGCGCCGTCCAACAAGGCGTCCACCGCTTCAAGCACACTGTCCAGATTAATTAAAGAAACTAAGAACTGGATCGGTATAATTTGATCGAATACAGTACACGTGGCAGTCCAAGAAAGGCACACGTGCGACCTTGCGTCGGGCTCGATGCGGCGGACGGGCGGTGCGCCGGCGGCCAGCAGGTCGGACAGCGTGGCCTGGAGCGCGGCGGCCGGCGAGGCCAAATTGCCGTTGAGGCAGAGGAAGAGGAGCACGTCTGCCATGCACACCCTACCTGCCACGGCGCCCTTGCCGTCCCACACTGCGACGGCGGCTTCCGGTCCCCCGATGCCGCCACCCTCGAGCTCGGCGATGGCTTCGGCGACGGTGGATGACGTCGGCAGCCACCTGAGAGCCGGCTTGCCGATGCAGAGGTCCGACACGTCATGCGTTTGGAGCAACCGCACTGCCATGCAACAGCAACACACCGCAGCAGCAGCGAGATCTTCTTCAGAGAGTAAAGCTAAAAATGGCAGTCGCCTGTGCTAATGGTGAGAGATGCAAGCACGGCTAAATATATACAGGACGTACATGTGTGCCCGCCGCGGCAGTGGCCTGGGCGAGCGACGACGCGACGCGGCAACTTGATCAAAAGTTTGTGCCTGTTGTTTCGCTTTGTTTTCCTGTTGCCTTTTGAAGCTTCGTGTGGTCCTTTGTTAAAAATAATAAAATCGTATGGTTTATCAACTAATGAATTGTGCATTTTGTTTCGATAGAGTATTTTTGTCTTGATAGTACTATTTCGTAGTCTCAGTTAGTTTAGCTGATAATTAATATGCAGTGTAACCTTGCTCACTTTATTCTTTGGAGTTTTTTAATTGCTAGCTGAACACACCTACGTTTTATTGATCAGGGTTTTTATCATCGTCGGTAGGTATTTCTTGGTACATCTACCCACTAAAATTTTAATCTCTCTCGATACTAACTTAATATATATTTTTATATCTATGAAGAATGATGAAAAATCTCTTTATCGGTTTGTTCACCGTGAACACGGGACCTGCATGATCACCGCGCGTGTTCATTCTCCGAAGGCTTAATTACTTGCTGTTCGGTGGAGATGGAGCTCGGAATCCATGTGTTGGATCGAGCAAATCGCTCGGAACGGCTACGCTTATTTTGTCGACATGTCTCAATCGTTCCTGGACACGTTTGTCGCGTTGTTGAAGCAGGCGTGGCAAAGAAGCTAGACACAGCAGTTCTGGTTTCCGGGAACAGTAGCGTGCTAGCGATCCAGAAGTGATGCTCATTTTGTTTTTAAAAACAAAATTCAAGATCATTAAGTCTCACATAATTACCCTTTAAATTTTTAATAACCTCTTAGTGTTAGCTTAATATATATTTTGAAGCCTACCACGAATGATAAGAACAAATGTCATGCATGCACGCAGCCCTTCAATTCTTGATGAGGTTCCCATGCCGGACCGAATGAGTCGGTCGGGTAATTATCCTGGAAAAAGTTACATGTGGGCCCCTTATCCTCCTTCTTACAGGCTCCATTCGAGATTTTACCACCTAGCCTAGTCAAGACGAATCATGAAGCAGTTCATCTCCCTCTCGCCTCCGTATCCCATCTCCATCCCCATGTCTGGCTGGGAGGGCTGCACACGACGGCCGGCAGAGAGGCGCGAGGCTCTGGCGTGCCAGGGCGAGAGAAGAGAGAGAGATTGTTGGATCACAAGACATGAGGATGGAAAAGGGAAGGTGGGGTTTGAATTGCATTTAGATTCGTGCTGGCTAGGTGGTCATTAAAATCTGAAATAGAACCTCTAAGGAGGGAGTTTAGGGGCCGCGCTTACAGAATTTTGTTTTACCAATTAATTATCCTGATGCTTGCTTGTGCTGTGCTACCTACCACTTGTGCTTCTTCGCTTGAAAAGAGAAGGGATACCAAACCGTAGCACACTGCCTAACGCACGATTAATCTCTAGAATCGCGTGATAGGTCCAGAAGGAAGGCATTGTTCCAGAGCTTTGCTTTGGTGCTTAATTCCCACCAGAAAATAGAAACATGTACATCGCCCGAGAATGTCCGCCAGCACAGGACAATTATTAATGGAATAGGATTTTTTTTTTTGAAAAAGACCATCACTAACTAAGCAACGATCGATATGAGAGCTTCCATCCTACCTTTATGCCTACTAAGGAAAAAGGAGCGGAAACTTTTCTCCTCAGAACTCAGTTATCTCTTCGCTTCAGTAGCCATAGAGAGCTACAAAGATCGAGATATATCCTTCTCAGAACAATCAACTGATCATGGTGTTAATGAACATGAAGAACCTTAAGGTCTCTAACCGGCTAGTGAAGGACTATGTGGAGGTCCATCCTTGCTTGTGATGAGTATTTGATTTTATATGATCTAGAATAGCTTAGATTTGAGTTTGTATTTAAATGTGATCTTTATGTGTTGGCCGGACCAAATTTTTGTGATCTTCATGTGTAGGCCGGATCAAATTTTTGTGATCTTCATGTGTATAACGGACCAAATCGCGATGGTTTTCATGTGTATAACGGACCAAATCGCGATGGTTTTCATGTCTATAACGGACCAAATCGCGATGGTTGTCATGTGTACTACGGACCAAATCGCGATGGTTCTCATGTGTACTACGGACCAATTTTACTCGCGTGTAGTAATATGTATTTTTGAAAGTTTTTCCGTGCTCAAAAAATTATTTGGTCTACATGAAAGTTGTAGAGAATTTCAAGACGTATCTTTTTCATGTTGACAAGTTTTTCATTTGAGCAACGTAAAAAATCATATAAAATCGGGAAGGTTAACAGAGATTCTCACGTGTACTACGGACCAATTTTCCAGCGTGCAGTAATATGCATTTTTAAGGGACTTCTCGTGCTCGAAAAATTATGTGTTCTACATGAAAGTTGTAGATAATTTCGAAACACAACTTTTTCATGTTGACAAGATTTTCAGTAGAACAACATATAAAATCATAACAAATTGAGACGATCCTGCTGTATTGAAAACAGCTTGTCTGCATTTGGTTGAAATGCTTTGGTCCGTTTTTGGTTTTTCTTTTCTAACCCCAACTCGTGATCGAATTGTTGTGATGGGTTCATGGTAGAACCAAGAAGGGATTTCTTGTCTTTGTGAATGTAGGACTTCATTTGGTGGTCATGGTGAGGCGAAGGGAGACTGGAACTAGGCATGGGATAGCCGGAGGTTCAAGTTGGCGGAAGTTCACGGAAGATGACCGGAGATGAAGTCGGTGCAGTTCCAAGAGACAAGAGATTAGTGGAGAAGCTAGCTTATCACTACTTGGATCAAGAAGAGCTGTAGGGTTGCGCTTACAAAGATAAAGTAGTGGATAAAGTGTAGCTTGTCGTTAGGTGTACTAAGAAAGTACCTAAGTGTAGTTGAGAGTTGTTGAGAGTGATGTTGTAAGGATCAAATCCTGGCTCTTGGAAGTTAGCTTAGGATTGAAGCAAGACATCCAAGGGTGGGAATTGATCCTGTGTCACTATAAATAGAGGGTAGGGGCACCTCCCTCTTTGAAGGTTCCGAGGTTTTTGTCGCTCATTTGAGTTTTGCCCACTTTGTTGTGAGGCTTTGTAAACCTCCCTTCCGAAATGAAATGTTCTTCATTTATGTTCTAGTTTCATTTCCTTTACGCATTTACATTACGCACTTAAATTCGCTATCTAAATTCGCATTTACTTACTTGCAATTTACTTTACGTATTTTGGATTTGCCTCATCTCCTTCTACATGCTATTGAATCTTTGTTGAAATTCATGGTTGATGAACTCTTCTCTTGATTCGATGCTTTCAATCATTTAGGCAATCCTTCCGTTTTGTTGCAAGTTGTAAATATGTGTGTTCTTGAAGTGTGTAAAACGTGTGACTTGCAGTTCTTTAGTTTTGATTTGCTTCGGTTCTTGTTGCAAAGAATGAGGATTGATTGGATGAATGTTCACTCAGAGCATATCCAAATTCTCTAAGCAACCTCGATTCAAGTTCGCAAAGAAACCGATCTTTTGTTCCTTCATGATGAATTCTTAATTGATCGAGTTTTGGTGTTTACTCTTGTGCTATCTTGCTTGCTCGTGACGTATGAGAAGGCATTCAAAGTCTATCTTGATCATTAGAATCTCACAAGCAAGCCAAGATCACAGATTGGCTTTTGAGTCGTCTTTGCTTTCGAACACTGCTTGTGTTTTTCTAGTCTCTGTTCTTTACAAGCGATGTGAGTCTTTTGACTAGCATTTGTCCAAGAGGTGGGAAAATTTATTTTGGGACCATTCACCCCCTCTGGTCGCCATCTCGGTCTTTCAGCTAGACTGCATAGTGCATGCACACGGTCTGACCGCCTGCCTCAGGCCAGTCTCACAGCCGGCTAGCGGCTGGTCTGACCACCAGAGGAACTACGGTCTGACCGTACCTCTGTTGCCAGATACGAACAGCACGAACACAACCCTCTAATATGTACTACTTTTCATCTACGGAACCAAATGGTACGAAAACTTGAACACATCTTCATATATGGAACCTATTCCAACCCATGATTCTAAGAATCGTTGTCAAAGATTCAATCATCCATCCATTTTCAAGAAGATAAGTCAAGAAATGGACAAAACACGAAAACCAAAAATACCTCGAGAACTAAAGAGAATTCTAGTAGAGAAGATGTTGAAGATGATCTTACATGCCCTAGCAATCTATTCTATGGCCGAATCAACAAGATCAACTCAAAGAGATAAAGAAAAACAAATAAAGACGCAAATCGCAACCTGAGGGAACAAGTTGATCTTTGATTTCCACTTAATGAGGAACGTTTATAGCCACTTCAAATGGAGGACACAACCTTAAAAGGGCAGCACTTGGTTTACACACGCAAACCCTAGTTTTTTCTCTCTTAACCTCAAGTGTTTAACTTTCACTTCTCTCTCTCCCCCCTATTTATACCAATCCAAAACCCTAACTTGATTACAAAGTGGGTCATATCCACTCTCTTGGGCAAACCCAGTTACCAACACACAATGGGTTTTCACACACACACATGCTTCTCAAAGCATGGTCTTCGACCAGAACTCCACGAGCCTGAATCCTCCACCATGTCTTTCACAAAGCTTCCTTGACCTAAAACACTTAGGCTATTGTCATGGTTTTGCAAACCGCCTTGCCACGGTTTCGCACACCTCCCATATCGACACCTCGGGTAGACCGTTCTACCCCTTCACCATCTTTCTTTTCCTTTGCCTCGAAGCATCGCTCATGCTTCATCACTTCCGTGTTGCTCCAATGACTTGCTGTCAAACCTCCCACGTGTCCAAATTCTAAGAACCATCCTCGCTTGCGCATGGCCCAAGTCACTTTGCGCACTACATGTCCACCAATCGTGCCTTTCATGATGTTTGTCCATTTTGTGCCTTGGTTGAGCCCAACCATTTCACCTGGCTTTCGTAAACCATTCTGGACCTCGGTTCTCCTAACCAAGTCACGGTCCGCCATCCGTTGATGATAGTTGACTCCAAACCATCTGCACAACAATAGACCAAACAACCATTTTTGTACACAAGTTCCTCACAACTTGACCCATGTCAGTCATATTCATACATCCATATACACCGAGAACACATCACAACTCAACACCACTCAACACACACCTAGCGGTTAGACAATCTGCCGATCTGACTGCCAACACCATACCCGTTAGGCCGCCAGATATGGCCGGTCAGATCGCCACAGCCAATTCGCTGCTAGAGCCTGAACCTCATATCACATTTGTCAATTAGTCATCACAACACAGAGATGAACACCACATGATCTCACAGTTTGTATAATCCATTAACTAGTCCAGTCACTAAGGCCACTTATCAAGTTATGATGATAATCGCCTTCCATTTTGGATGTTTCAAGAAATCGTCTGCATGTCATGTTTATGTCGTGTCCTATTACTTTAATCCTCCAAGTCTGCCATTTGTATTTGTAAAGCTAAAACTGTAACTTTTGCTTTCCTTCTTAATGCATTAGTAGAGCTCCTGCCTCCTCTTTAAAAAAAAAATCGTCTGCAATATGCATCTTGCACAAGTAATGTGTCCCAAGTCGATATCCAAATCGATGACAATGCCAAGCAGTAAGCACGAACTTCTGATAATAACGATCAATTACATATATGTACCAATCTCTTTCATGAGTGTCCTTGATTTCCAGTCTCCTCTGCTCACAAGTGTACACTCACAAAACATAGTCTTTCACAGTTGGCCAGGGGCGGAGCTAGGCCTCGGGCCAGTGGGGCCTCGGCCCGAGGCCTAGCCCATAAAACAGTGAAGTAATACTGTTCATGTCCGAATTAGGCCCGAGGCCTAGCAGTCCATGCCCTATCTGGCCCAGGCTTGGCTTCCTCTTGACCCGGCCAAAGGAGCAGCCCACGCCTGAGCTCCGAGCCGAGGTCTTCCTCCGTTCCTCATGCAGACGCGCCGTTAGCCCGTCCGTCACACACGCGCCGCCGCCGCCCCGCCCGCCACGACCACCGACCCAAGACTCCACCCTTGGCCTCGCCACGATCGCCGACCCAGCCCGCCGGTTTCGCTTAACGGCCATGGCTCCCGCCCGCAGATCCTCAAGCTCATCCCACGACAGCCGTAGATCTCGCCCGCCCACTGGTCGCTGTCCCTGCTCTCGCCCGCCGCTGCCTAAAAGAGAGATCTTGGCATTCCACCCCGGCGCCCCGTAGATCCCGCCCACGGCGGCAAGTCCGGCCGGCCGCAACCCCCATGCAAGTTGCCTCTTCAGGTGCCGAGGATCTACGACAACTGGCTGGTGCTACCTCCAGATCAAGCGACGTCCAGGTGAGTTCGCCGCCCCGCCCAGCGCCTCCAACTCTCCAAGTCCAACTCCAAGGCTCGCCCCCAGCCCCAACCACCCTTGGGTCGGCCTGGCCGACGACCGACTGCTCCCTGGCGCCCCATATGCATTGAATGGCTCATTTTTAATGTTTTGACCTCTAATTTCAGGTTCAGAACACAAGCATGTGATGAGTTTGATCCAAGATTCAGAAATGGTGTGAGGACTATTTCTATATTAAGGTGTGCTCAATTTCTCATTTGGTGTTTTAGACATTAAGATTGGATAGAAATTAAGATTTGAATGAATGGTGTAATTCATAGTGCTTTGTTCAGTCCCTTTTGCAATGGCATGAATTTAAATCAATATATGCTGACTTGTTTTAGACCCCTATGGTTTTCCACAAAAAGGAAAGGAATCTTCATAATATTACTGCATAATAACTCTACTGGGCAATTGGTCTTGGGTCTGTGTGGTGGGCATGATAAATTGGTAATCCTGATGTCTGAAGAAGATGATAATTTTCTATTAGGTAGACTTTTAATGAAGCAATTAATGGTTCTTTCGTGAAGGTTTTTGGACCCTGCGTTTCTATATGATCATAATTTGCCTTTCAATGCAGCATCATAATGAACGACACGGGCTTGTGGAATATTTTCGTCGATCTGAATGATTATGATCAAGAAATGCTTCTTGGCTTTGCTACAGGTAATACTCTTTACTAGAGTGATTAAATGAACTTAACTGTTTTCACGTAGTAGCTTGGTGTAGTGGTTCCTTAATCTTTTATGGCTGAGATGGAATTTGCATCACTGTATGTCTGGGAGTAGTTCAAATTGTTGGGCTCCATAGCATCGAATTGTGTTCCTTTTTTATTAGCTGACGGGTTAAAATGGACCCTACTATAAATTATGTGTTTTTGGTACCGCTCCACTACGCTGTATTAACCGGTTTAAATGAATTATTGTATTAACTTTTGTACCACTCCACTACGCTATATTGTTTTGACGTATTTTATCTATTTTGTTGAAATCTTAAACATGGAGTCCAAATTTATTTTTAATTGTGCATTTATGATGTACTTTTGTTATACCTCAATATCCGTAGTTTTTTAAATTAGTAACAATCTCTTAGTTTTTGGCTCGAGGCTCGTTAAAATCCTGGCTCCGCCACTGCAGTTGGCTACAGCAAGCAGACATCCTCAGCACCTGATAATAGCATGGAACCAAGCTGAAGACAAACTAACTTACATGAATTTTTTTTAAAAAAAATACAAAAAATGCATTTCATATATATTGCCATTAATTACCAGGTTTTTTGAAAGTTCAGCGTTGAGTTGCTCCTGAACACTCACAAGCACTACACTTTCTTCAACAATTCGAGCCTAGGTAGCCAGCCACCAATCGCATTTATCGCAATCAGGTAAAATAAGGTCAAATAACTGATTTACGGGACCTGCATGCAGATCTCATTGCTTAGTTTCATTTGGTCTCGGTCGAAAGAAAAGTAAAAACTGTCATTGCATGGCGACCATCAGCTTTGTCATTTATACAAGACGAACACACCCAAACCATGATTAGCACAGTCAAATGCCAAATCTTCCTCAGAATCTAAGCCTCCGATCTCCACGTCAGCGTTTCATTCTTGATCAATCAAGCGGTATGGTTATGAAGTAACCATGCCGTAATCATCAACCGGCAGAACAATATTCAAATTAATGCTGCAAATTTCGAAACATTAGATTGGAGTAAAGCGGTGCAGGGAAAGAAACGATGTCCTAATTTTTTTATTTGAACGAAATTCAAGAAGAATAAAGGCAGGCAGGAATCGATGGATGATATCTGAAGTTTGTCTCCATCAGATAAATCCCAAGATGGCAACAGCATGCATGTACACACGAACACAAATCAAGGTGACTACAAACAAATCTGTCTGTATATATGTCAGCAAAATGAGTGTTGGTGGGCCTCCTAACAAGCGTTCACAAGTCACAGAATCAATTAGTACTTCAAATAGCAGTGTGCAACAATGCATTTCCTCATATAAACCTGTACTTTCCTTTTGTGGTGATTGGCTTGGAAAGCTAATCCTCAGATGGCTTCACAGAAGTGCTTGAAAATACTGAATAACAGAAACTGCGACTCCAAAACTAGTGTATGCATGCGGTTCACATTGAATGTTCTTAGACTGTAGCAAAAAGAAGTGTTTGTTCTAACCACCAATCCACCATACAATAAGTTCCACCCGCCAATTATAGCTAGGTTGGTCAAGTTAAACACAAAGCCTGCTGTCTTTCTATCTTGGGCTATAAACGAGCACAGGCCTGAACCAAGGGAGGCACCTCAACTATAAATGAAAACAAAGACAATTTTCAGAGTCACATGATGCAGTCTGATTGTTGTATCCACAGTCACAGAGCAAGTGCGTTGCTGAATTCAAAATGTAAACATCAACCATCCTGATTTTGCCTTTGTAGTACTAAATGACAACCACCATCTTGAAAGATGGTCATCGAATAATCTCACACTCTTTTATATTTCATAGCTTATAATCCATTCTGTTAAGTCATATTAGTTATGCACATGATGGCAATTTGCATAAGAAGGATAGTAGGATATGAATTCAGCAAAGTGGTAGTTCATAATGCTGTTGCGCAATTGTCGACAGGCAAAACTTCACTTTGACAAGAATTTTATTGAACAGGAGACATGAATCTACACTAAGACATGTATAACTTCATAATCAGCTAAGGACTTGTTTAACTTTGCAAATTGCAAACTGAGGTGACATCTCTTGATTCAACTGCAAAGCAAAACCTTTGACTGGGGTCAGAAACCTGAAAGCATCATAAACCACTGTTTTTAGGGAATCATATACCACTGTTAAACAAGGGCCAATTTGAAAGGATATTTTTTAGATGAACAGGACACCGCGAAGGATGTCCCAGCTCCATTTTATTGAAGCTAGGAGATCAGTTTTAGATCGAGCACACAATAGCAATTTATAGCACTTTTCAAACAAAACCAAACACCCACAAACATCTAACACTTAAACGCACACCCAGACTCCTTGGTGAGCGAAAACTCCTCTCCTTCAAACCTCACTTCAGTACCATCTCATCTTCTCTCCCATTCCCAGCTTCAAAAGACTTTCAGTGAGGTTGAAATTTCTTCTGTATGCCAACATCAACAAACTTGTCAGCGATTTCTCCTCCCGACCATAGTAATGATCCATCTCCTGTGACAATGAAACCTGGAAAAGTGATCTCCCTCTCCTCAACCTGGATAAAATTTCTCTGCCCTTGCTTCACATTGTGCCAAACTTGGCGATTCAGATCGTCAGGAAAGAGTTTATCCACCTTGCCTTCATTCAAAAGGAGTTCACTTTTAGTCAACTTGTTCCAGGACCCAAAGGAAGCGGTATTCGAAGTTTGTTCTCCAGGCTGCTGCAAAACCCATCCAACTTGGCCATCATAACCTCCCTGAACAGTGGTCTCCAATCTCTCAAAGTCTTGTAAAGTCTTCTCCATATTGTTTTGACATTTGTCCAACACTGACAACGAAAAATCATATCATTTCTGTTAGTCCACAAGCTCCAAAGAGCAGCAGCACAAATGGTATTCAAAGCCGCGTTTTTCTTATTACTAAGCCAAAGCTACTGAATCAAAATTATAGCCAATGTTCAAACCAAAGAATTCACCAATCATATCCCAAATATTTCTAGCTACTACACACTCGAAAAAAAGATGATTAACAGATTCATTCTCATTACATAAGCTACAATAGACTCCTCTATCCATCCCCCTTTTCAACAAATTATCTTTAGTCATTAACTTGTTATAGGCAAGAAGCCAAAGAAAGAACTGAATTTTGGGGGGAACAATCAATTTCCACACTGCTGGAATGAAGACGGGAAAAACCCCTCTAAAATTAATAATAGCATAAAGAGAGTCCACCGAATATTCACCATTATTGTTATATTGCCAAACCAAAGCATCATCTTCATTAGAGAGTCTAACACTACTAGCCACTTCCACTAGCTCAAACCATCTAATCAACAAATCATCAGAAAAGGTCCGTCTAAAAGTACATTTGACATTAGTACCATCCCAAATTTCAGCAATCGTAAAGCCTTTTTCATTAATCAGCATATAAAGATCCCAAAACTGAATGGCTAAGAAAGAAGTGCCAAACCAAATATCCTCCCAAAATCTTATATTAGTTCCATTGCCAACACACCATCTATAACCAAACTTAGTAGCTTTCATAGCCCAAAGGACCCCTTTCCAAAAAATCGAAGCATGATTAGGATCACAAATAAAAATATTAGGATTATCCGTATTATACTTGTATCTAATCAAATCTCTCCACATCTTACTCCCCCTAGCATAAAATCTTTTAATCCAAGAAGCAAGAAGACACAAATTTAAATCTCGAATGTTAGGAACCCCCAGACCACCAAAATCCTTTTTCAGACACACTAGGTGCCAATTAGCCAGATGGAGTTTATTATGACCCTCATAATCATTCCAAAAACAATTGGCCATATGAGAATTTATAAGATCTAAAGCCCACTTGAGGAATTTGAAGAAAGACAAAAGATAAAGCGGAATACTAGCTAAACAAGATTTAATCAGAACTAAACGACCGCCATAAGAAAGGAGTTTACCCCTCCAACCCGCAATTCTTTTAAGCATCTTATCAATAAAAGGTTGGAAATCCTCTCTCCTAATCTTGTCATAATGAAGAGGAATACCGAGATATTTAATGGGGAACGTGCCAACCTTACAACATAGAATGTTAGCAAATCTGTTTGTCTCTAAACTATCACAACCAATAGTGATCAACTCGCTTTTATGAAAATTTATCCTCATCCCAGACATTTGTTCAAAACAAAGAAGGAGCCACTTGAGATGTAAAACAAACTTCTCATTACTCTTAACAAACAACAGCGTATCGTCCGCATATTGCAAATGAGTAACTCCACCAACACAAAAATCCTCACACAAACCAATTATTAAACCTTTATTAGCAGCCTTATAAAGAATTCTAGAAAAAACATCGCAACCAAATTGAAAAGAATCGGGATAAAGGGTCGCTTGCTCGAGACCTTTACCGGTATGAAAAAACTTACTCTCAACACTATTAATCTTAACTCCCACAGAGCCTTTAAACAAAACATAATAAATCCAAGATTGCCATTTAGCCCCAAATCCCCATTTAGCTAAAATGTCTAGTAAAAAACTCCAATTAACCATATCATAAGCTTTTTCATAATCAAGTTTAAGAACCAGACCTTTATCTTTATCTCTATGAATTTTATGAATAACTTCATGAGCAGTAACCACACTCTCCAGGATGTATCTATTCTTAATAAAAGTTGTTTGATTTTGCATAATGATACTATTGCAAACTGAACTGATTCTGTTAGTTAACACTTTAGTAACAATTTTATAACTGCAATTCAACGAGCTAATAGGTCTAAATTTTTTAATATGTCTCGCATTATTCTCCTTAGGGATTAATGAAATCATAGCAAAATTGAGCTTCGACAGATCTAGATTACCCTCATACAGACTTCTGAACAAGGCCAACAAGTCATTTTTAACAACATTCCAGAATTTTTGATAGAACATAAAAGGAAGTCCATCCGGACCAGGGGCCCCATCAAAATAAGACTCAAAAATAGCTTTCTTGATTTCCGCCTCAGAAAAAGGAGCTTCCAACAACCTATTCTCCTCATCATAAATTTTGTCATCTAAACTAAAAAAATTATCCCCAATGTTAACGTTGATTTTAGCTTCAAAGCCAAATAAAGATTTGTAATAGTCACAGGCAATGCTAAGCATATTATTGTATCACTAGTTGGTCCATCTGGACTCTCAAGAACAGAAATAATTTTTTTCCTCCTCCTCTGATTAGCAACAGCATGAAAATATTTCGTGTTCCTATCACCCTCTTTAACCTCTCGCTCTCTAGCCCGTTGCCTAGCTTTAGTTTCTTCCATAGCCCAGATGTTTTTAATCTCTTGATTGATACTCAACAACCTATTCTTCTCTTCAGGAGTAAGAGTTCTAGATTCAGATAGGATATCAATATCATTAAACTCTTTCAGAAGAAGATTCTTTCTCTTCTTAATTTCAGATTCAACATTATAACTCCATCCTTTAGTAACCCTCCTAAGGTTCCTCACTTTGCGTTGCCAATTATCAATAGCACTACTCCCTTTTGTAGATATATTCCAAGCCTTATGAACAATCTGATTAAAATCATCATGGAGCAGCCACCACTTCTCAAATTTATAACTAGGTTTTACATAGCAAGTGCCAACTCCAGAATCCCACAGAATTGGAGTATGATCACTCCCAATTTTAGCCAAAGAAGACACAACAGCTAAAGGAAATTTCCCCTCAAAAGAAGTACTGCAAAAAACTCCGACATAATAAGGTTATCTTGATTGTTAGCCCACGTAAAATGCCTCCCAGTTAAATGCAATTCCATAATGCCCCACAAATCTATCCATTCATTAAATTTATCACACCACTTGTGATCTATTCTACCATTATTTTTATCGGATTGATATCTCACCAGGTTAAAATCCCCTCCAATCAGAGTTGGAGTGTGCTCATCTTCTACAAAGATTTCATGAATTTCTGATAAAAAAGCTTGTTTACCCTCATCATATGGAGAACCATACACAGTAACCAACCTCCAAACAAAATCATCTGTTTTTTGCTTAACCAAACATTGAACCAAAGAATTTTTGACCTTAACATGCATAGTTTCTAAAACATCGGAGTTTAAACCAACCAAGATACCACCTGCAGTGAATTTGAAAGGATATTGATACGAGGAGTCTCGGTTCTAAAAAAAATGAGAATACCTTGGCGGAATTAAGTATTTTTTTAATTAAGAAGAAAATAAACACCCAAATTCGTATCGAAGAGGACTTCAACTTGGGTGGTAGTAGTGTATATCCACACGACCACACCTCACACCAACTGAACTATGCTCAATTCGTAGGAGTCTCGGTTCTCAAGTTGAATCAAGCTGATTTTGCGTCTGATTCTTGGGTGTTGCGTCGGACGCTCGGTGTAACATTTTTGTTAACATGTGCAATATTTTTTTTCGCGCGCATATTTTTGTTGTTATCGAATGAAAATATTTCACACATAGAAAAAAAAATGTTTCACGCGTAAGAAAAAAATATTGCAGAACGTTCGAAAAAATCAGACGTCCGATCGCTAGCAATTCCGTAACTAATAAAGCAAGGTCACTTGCCCTTCACCCAATCTAGCCTCGCCTTTTCTTGGTTGCTACTTGGATATAAGGTGACAAGTTTCGCTGACGTGAATGCCACTTGGGATGCCCCGTAGTAAAAAAAAAATCCCCGAAACTACTTCATCTCCTTCCGCGTTCTCTCTCTCTACCCTGTTGTTCTTTTGACCGAGTTCTTGATGCTCGAGGTCCAAATGAACATGGCTGCCGTGCTCCATGTCCTTATTGCTTCTTGGATTCGATGGGTTGATACTAAATCTTTCTCTTTTATTATGATTGCTTCAACATTATTCCTTTGGCTCCCTTTATGAGATCTAGCTTCTTAGTTCGTGAGGCCATATACACTTGTGTCTTATCTTAAAAAACTTTGATATGGTCTAAAGACTGCTACACATAATAGAAAGTACCAAAGTATAACAAAATGACCAGCAGAAGCGCACAAGGAGTTTGACTCGCGGCGAGTGAAATCCCAAACGATTTTTTAGTACCGGTTCATACCAAAGTACTATTTTAAGTTTAGTATAATAATATATATTTATAAATGTGTGTATATATATATGGTAGTTAATCTGGGCCTACGCGCAGATTAAGCTATTCTACGCACTGGTCAAAACCACGGAGTCTGCTCGGTTCATGTGTTGTTCTCTTGTAACGTGCCAACCGAACTAATAAATATGTTGTCCCCTTTTATGTACATGAATCTTTTTTGTTGTTTTAACCATAACTTTTTATTAGTAGCTCTGATTCACGAACGGTTTTCATCATTGGCTTATTGACGACGAGAGCTACATATTGATATAAGTCTCACCGTATAAATCAAATTTTACTATCGGTATACACAGATTTTACTGCCATGCGGTAGTAAAATCTTACGGTACATTCGGTAAATTGGTAGTAAAAACTCATTCGTGCAGTATTTATTAGCGAGACTATATCATTATATTTCTCTTGTCGTCAGTAAACTATTGGTGAAAACCTTTCGTTAATTGGAGCTACGAATAAAAAGTTATGGTTAAAATAAAGTAAGAACATAATCATATACAAACTAAGAAATGCGCTTACTAGTTGTTCGGCCACCTCTACTGCTTCGCTAGTTACTTCATTTTCTAGTTTGTATATAAATCTGTTCTTTATTTATTTTAGTTATAACTTTTTATTCGATGCTCCAATTCACGAACAAATTTCACCAGTAGATTATTGATGACAAGAGGAACAACATGATATAAGTTTCGCTAATAAACGTTGCATGAATCAAATTTTACTGCTAAAATGAGCATCGATTTACTACTGTATGACAGTAAAACATATATATATATAAATATATAGATAGATAGATAGTAAAATCTATATATAAGGATAGTAAATTTGTTACTAGCCAAAAAAAATTAATGTTTATTAATGAGACTTATAGATTTTACTGCCTTTTATTCAAAGTATTACTATACCTGTGTATAACACTCTTATCCAGTAAAAAGTAATATATCCAATGTTTTCTAAAGTTTATGAAAAACACATGTACATATTTTCAAAAATTCTCAAAAAATTACCGTATGTAGAGGACATGAGATTCTACAAACCTTTAAAATTTGAAGATCAAAATCAATCATATTTGAAAGTTATGACTAAATATAAAAAGACAGATTCATGTACAAACACTAAGTAGCGTTTATTAGTCAATTGGACAGTGGCGTAGGCTCGGTTGGTAAAGCAAACCTGGCTTTCTATTCTACACGCAGCTGTAGAATAGCATTTATATATATATATATATATATTTACACTATGATTCACTTATATAATGTTACTCTAATTAATATCACGTGAGAAGCCGTGTCGGGAGTGCCCTGACGAACTGACCTAACATCGCACCAACCATTCCCTCACCGTCCATCCGCTCCCTGCGCCCGGTTCATAGGTTGGGATCGCTAGCTATTGGATGGATTGTATACACAGCACGTCTGCAACCGATAGATCGACGACTCCACAGAGCACGAAGAATGCACTTGCGTCAGTACAAAATTTTAATCAACTCCTAGAGTCCTAGTACAAACAGGTCAACAGGCGGTTTGTAGTTTAGATTTATTTCTAGAAGCATTTATTAGGGCCCCCAATTTGTTAGTGTCACTACTAGCCTCATTTGAAAAGAATTTGTCACGACCTTTTTAATTTCGTCAAAGCTGCCGTCCGTTTGTCAATGCTTTTCACTCTTTTCCGATATTCAGTGCAAATTTTTTTTGGAACTACAATTAAAATAGATGCATGTAAACCATTGAATCAAAAAATAAGACATAGATCATTCGAGACTAGTGTTTAAAAAATATTGTTATACGATTCGAATCTTTCGTAGTCGATTAGACGGTCCAAACAGCCGGAGACCGAGCTTAATCTGCAGCTCCTTTGTGACAGGATCCAGTTCCGTCCACTTCGCTACCCGGTCGTCGCCGGTGTATAGACTGCGCTTACGTGGCCTTCTTGACCGTCCAACCGCGGGGCCCCGAGGTCACTCCACGTCTCCCCACTCTCCCCCAACTCCAACCTCTCAACCAACACCCACCGACAGTACGGACCCACCAAACACCGGCCCCGCATGTCAATGAAGAACCACTGAGACACCGACGACGCCCTCCTTGGCTGGGCCCACCTGTCACTTGGACTGCTTGTACTGCAGTACTAGCTAGTAGCTAGCTTCCCTCGCATCGCAGGGAAGCGTCACGCGCGAACCCTCCTCTCCCTCCCCCACCCAACGCATGGGACTCAGCCGAAGCGAAGCAGCGGGCAGAAGGAGAAGACATCCAAGTGGGGAGAGGAAGTGGTGGAAGCAAAAGCGGGCGGCACCGCACCGCACCACACCGCGGAGGCAAGCTTTCGGTGGAGTCTTCTCGAGCTGTTGCCATCAAGGGTTCTGCTGCGAGGGGTTTGGCTCGGTTCCATGGTGGCGAGCTGATTAAGCGGCGGCCCGGGTGGAGGAGCACTAGCCGAGGAGCTAGGGGAGATGGTCCTGTGCTCCATGCGCAAGTCGTTCAAGGACTCGCTCAAGGTGCTCGAGGCTGACATCCAGCACATGCACACCAACACCCTGTGAGTGTGAGCCACCCCGCAAGTTTCTCTCCTTTCTGGGTCATTTACACCGCAAATTGTCGAAACTCCCCAAATCTCGTTCTTGCAGTTGGTGTGGTACTGTTTATTCAAGCAGTTTAACTATCGCGGGAACGGGAAGTCGGGGGTAAATTTGGTGAATGACAGTTGCTGTGATACTCTTTTTTTTTCTCGGTTGTTTCTTCAAAAAAAATAAATTAGATGAATGCGGTAGTGACGGTTAATAAGAATCTCATGCTGTGCGTATGAATGTGTGGGTTGTTACTGTTACCACTGATCTGGTCATGGTTACGTACATGACATTTACAGTAGCTTTGACTGAATTCGATAGAGCATCGGATTTCTCGAGGGATTATGATGGTGCTTGCCTCCAGATGCGGATGTCCTGCAGCCCGGCGGCGCAGCTCTTCCTTTTCCTTGTACAGTGGACGGATTGTAGGCTTGTAGCCTTGCTGGTGCGCTTGGGCTGCTGAGGATTCTAATTTATAAGGTTGTGTCTGGCGTGTGATTTCAGAATTCATAGCTTCTTGTTCTGATTTTTCATGTTTTGAAGGAATTAATCTAGGCTACTTGGTTGTGCCGGTTTATGTCGATGGAACTGCCACCATGTCCACTCATGAAAGGAAAGCAAGCATCAGGGAATTTTATGGTAAATGTTCAGTAAAACAAACAAGAGTGGAGATTTTTTTGCTAACAACTGCTTGTTGTTTGGGCTTGTAATATTAATGCACATTGTTTACAGCTGTCATATTTCCCTCCCTCATGCAACTGCACAAGGGGATCAGCGATGTTGATGACCGTAGGCAGAAGGCGGTTTATACAGAGAGGTACAGAAGGAGAGACGAAGATGAGAACAAGAGGCAGGTTTCTGAATTTGATGTTGAAAGAGAGGAAGAATGTGGGATTTGCATGGAGATTAATAGTAAGGTTGTGCTGCCCAACTGCAGCCATGCTATGTGCATCAAGTGCTACCGGCAATGGTAAGAACCAAATCCTATAATCATGATTATTTTTTCTGTCATGTTTGATGATAATGATTAATGTACTGTTCACTGGTAACAAATCGGAAGGTGTTTTGATTTAGTTCAAAGGTAGTTTTGTCAAGACCCATTAATAAAAGTTTGGTAAAAAAATAGTGCTACAATTTTGTTTTATGTAGTGTTCACCAGTGGACCCTTTTGTTAAATTGGCTATGGACTGTAATTAACTAGGTCTAACCTCACTTATAGTTCTCTACATGATGATTACAGCAAGGCACTACAAATTTGCAAAGTCTCCGCATTTGCTTGCCAATTTTATGCATGTTTCTCACTAGGTCTGATCCTTGAGATCACTTGTCTTCATGAGATTTTGATCTGCAAAATAAGATACATTTAGCTTATGCCAGGAAACACAAGCTACTTGTGAGCATCGATCATATATATAAAAGTACAAGATAATATATCAGTTGGTCAAAGATAATTATGTTTAGTCTTCTTATGACATAGCCACAGAGTGGTCCCAAATCCTGATAACAGGAGTATTTGGCTATCTCAACGGTAGCGTTTTACTAAAACTCTGCTGTTAAGCTCTTAGGATGTTACATTACATGTCTACATGAACAGAATAAATGCAGAAAACAACATTACATGAGCAGAAGGAATGTACTTGTCAATTTATGCCTTCATTCCACGAACTTTAAAACAGCTTTCTCTGCTATATGAAAGATGATCTGTCGATCTGCTAACTGAACTGTCTGCTGCAAAAATATTCTATTCATTGAACCGTCTGCTGCAAATATATTGTTGCATTCATTGAACCATGTGTTGTCCTGGTTGCAGGTGCTCAAGATCTCAATCCCGCCCCTTCTGCCGTGACAGCCTCAAAAGAGTAAATTCTGGTGATCTGTGGATGTTCACTGATTACCGAGATGTAGTTGACATGACAACAGTAACTAGGGAAAACCTCAGGCGCCTGTTTATGCACATTGAGAAGCTGCCTCTCGTTGCACCGGATAACATCTTCTATGCCTATGATTCTCATGTAAACTAACTTGAGCTGTTGATAATGACTTGCTCACAATTGTATTCTGAGAGTGACGCATGGCTTATTGATTCATGCAGAGGATGTTCCTTGTCCTAGGATGTGGCTGACCATGGAGCAGCTTGTGAACTTTTAAAGGAGACCTTGTGAGCTGACTTGAGGTGTAGAGTGTGCTCAGGTGTTGTAAATGCTTGTACAGATTTGTAATTTCCATGGAAACGTTTTAGGGGGAGAAGAACCTAATGTTCTACAGTATGCAAGTTCTGATGGGAAATACATAGTGCATGTATTATTATTCATGGGTTCATTTTAATGTCCAACTGGATACATTGGCATTTTTTTTTGGTGATTGCTACTGAACATATGTTAGCTTATTATAGTCTTTCTGTTTGGTGCAAAGCTATGATGCAAGATGTGCAATGCTGTGGAACCCGCACTCTCCAATTAAAAAGATTGCGTAACAGATTAGCCTCCAAAATTACTGATGAAGACAACTTAAAGAGGAGATTTAAAAAAAAATCAATAAAGTTTTGCAGTAGTGGATAGCCTGACTGGAGGCGACTCAGTGACATCAATAAAGCCTAGCGACTAGCAACTACTGGATACAGATTTTACAGTACAGTGTATTTATAACATGGAAACCAGCCCACTCCACCGTGCTGGATTTGATGGACCCAAACGTGGCAGGTGAGTGCAATCGGTGGGGTATAAATTAGCGGAATCACTCGTGTTCCAACATCCGTTTTTTTTTTTTTTTCCAGACGTTGACTTCCGTGTGAAATATTTTCTTTCTACGTGTGCAATATTTTTCTTCGATAACGATAGAAATATCCTCGCGAAACAAAATGTTGCAGGCGTTGAAAAAAATATTGCACAACACGTCCGACGAAATGAACAGTGATCGGACGTCCGATTGCTAATATCACCCATTAGTTAGCCATATCGTACGGCCGTACCGACAGATCCAGATAACAGAATGCCAATCAGCACAACAATGGAAGCTGTACGCCTGTACCCATGTTTGGGATGGCGAAACTGCCCTAATGACTGATTTATTCTCAACTGAAAGCCAAAAATCAGCAACTGAAAGTCGAAAGATGGTCCGGGATAGTTTCCCATAGCTTGGGTTAGGGTTCTAATTTTGTCGCTAGTTGAAGAAAATTAGCGTCTCCTCTTACTAAGTATAAAATTTCAAACCCCACCCCTCTCACCTCCATTCTCGACGTGTACTCATCACAGCTAAAAGCCAGATTGCCAAACAACAAATCTCTTTCAGCCCAGCCGTACAACTCTTTAGCCATGTAGCCCGATCAAAAGCTAATTCTCAAAAAAAGCTATTGTACCAACGTTGTGAAAAACGTTATGTGCTTGACAGACGATTAACTGCAATACATCCGATTAATTAGAATTTAACAGGCAATTATGTGTTCTATTAATATGTTTATTTATATTTAGAAGTAATTAGAAATATTTATTTATCCAAAGGTATCGTAAATTATTACTCTACGGAACATGTTTTGCATTTCATTGTTCGTACTTAATCCAAAAGGTCCATACAATGAACACTATGACATAATATTATAAACTAATCTATCCTACTTAGTGAATAAAAATAAGTTGTTTTCGTGATTAAATGAGGAAAATGGATTAATCGTTCGACTATATTAGTTACACTCTGATTACACTATTTACGACAGTTTATCCACCTCGATTAATTGCCAAACTAATCGGTGAGTCGTCCGTTTTTTCACAACATTGGATTGTACAACATTATTCCCATACATTGAGGGGCTGTAAGGGTTAGTTACATGCTGCTCAAATATCTGTGCATGTTGAAAGGCAATCAAAAGTAGCCATTCTAAACAACAGAGAATACATGACAACGAAACAATCAGGATTTTTTTCAGCGCAGGTATCACGCCATCATCTCTTTTTGAAACATTGTACAACATTCTTCCCATACATTGAGGGGCTGTAAGGGTTAGTTACATGCTGCTCAAATATCTGTGCATGTTGAAAGGCAATCAAAAGTAGCCATTCAGTACTGCAACATCATATGAAATTATGAATCCTCTCAACTTAACTAGTAGTAGAATGTACTGTAAAAATTCTCAAAAAGTAAAGTATCATTTCGTCAGGTTGGCTGCAACCCTCAGGCAAAACATGTCGATGCTCCTTCCAAAGGGTTTGTCAGATAAGGTAAGAAAAATCTTATTTGTTAGCCTGAAAGGAACAGATAGCAAGGCTTTACTAATGGTGAACAAATTGAGAACGAACCAATGCACAGAAGAAAGTACATGTCGGAAAACATTTCACCTTGTCTGAAATTCGCACACTCCATGAATCACTCCTACGAGGTAAATTAGGTTCAACATAGCTTGGAGCATGCTGGGCCTGGTTCCTTAGGAGAGGCAGCCTTGCAGGCACGATGGTATCATCATCGCTATCGTAGTCACTTTCACGGTCAGGCCCGAGAGTCCTAAGTACCATTGCAAGAATGATTGATAGCACCTGCAAATGACTCGACTAATTTATGTTTATAGAGGAAATCAGTGATGCCCAAGAGTTAATGCTATCTAAAAAGTTCAGAAGCAATCAGTCAAATCCAGTAAATTATTTGAAATTTATGATTATAAGATAAGCTGTGAAGTTCCTATTTTGTTATTTTTGTAAAGCATTCTGCACTTCATTTCAAATTAAACTGGTATCAACTACAGGCTGCTAACATACTTAACTAGGCAGATAAATGCTACTCAAATTTCAGTCAGCAGAGCTTCTACAGAGTTGTACTGTAGTTATATAAGGTAGATGTTTTAGTAAATGCTCATTAGGCCAGCATCTAATTTAAAGCAAATTGAAAGAGCACAACTCTGTTCATGTACAATTATACAATTGTTTGGTTACAGCTTAGAGGTATAAGAAGGAAAAAAAAATGAAGACTTGGGTTTCAGTGCAGCTAAGGTGCAGAGAATCTCACCTGAGCAGCAACCACCGAGAGGCCTACCCATTCACATATCTCAAAATTTGATCTGACGAAATCCATGAATTCCTCAAACTTCCCAGATGGGTCATCCGGAAAATCCTAAATGTTTGGAAACTATCAAACCATCACCAATCTAATAACAGATATATAAGAAAAAACATAAAGTAACATAGCTAAAGTGCTCCTTACCTCCTCCCAGCTACTATTCAGAAATACATCAGTGGTGATTGCACCTTCCAGCATAACAAGCAAAAATATGAAGATGATGTACTACATGTCAGGTTAAGGCAAAATAGTCCTTACATCGCCTTGCAGTACATGTAAAGTTAGAGAACTCAAAGAACATAACTGCAATTCGGAGGCTTCAGTGATTAGCTAGTAGGAGCCTGCACTTTGATTTCAGAACTTATTTGCTAGAGATGGAATTAGCATTTTTTTTGTGGTATCTCATTTATTTATTTAAAAAAACTGGAGATATCCAGAAGAATGTTGCTTCTGCCCCTATGAGTGGCTCCGAGATACTTTGATAAACCAGCAGCAGCTGCCATGTCAGCATAATTTGACACACTCAGACACTACAGGTAGTCAGCAAGTGAAAAGCTTGTGTTATTGGGAGAGAGAACAAATCTAGCCATGGACAAGCAACAAAGTAAGCTAAGAACATCAAATTCAAAAGTCATGCATCAAATGTAACTCCATATATCAAGCAATTTCAAGGATACACAAGAGAGGCAGTGACCATTTGCAGTTTCAGCGGCAACATGACCAGAGCAAGTCAGCAAGCACAGAAAGATTCCCAGAGCAAGAAAAGTGTAAATAAACCTGCACAGCAAGTGAAATTTTTTAGTAAAGCGACCATTCTGTATTACATAGATGCAAGGCACTTAAAATTCCTAGATAAGTTTTTACATGGTACAATACGCATTCTACATTAGTCGGATGAATCATCAAATCTTGTTTAAATCATCTAGTACACGCCACCTCTAACGTCCTAACAGCAAGAAAAGCATCAGCAACAGCCTAATTTAATTGTTATTACTATAGTGCTAAGTTGAGGAAAGCGATTGTTTAGCATAAGCATTATTCTTTCTTATCCTTCATAAGTGCTCTAGTCTCACCAATCAACTGTACATCTCCTTTTCAGTTGGGCCATCCATCGCATTACATCATGGTCCAATATGACGCCACATTGCAGCCGCCACACAATTCCAAAACAATAATGCGAAAGCCGGTCACCGCATCCACCGAATGGCACTAACACCCACTAAAACGGGTAGTCCTACTATTCTTGTACGTCACTGTATCCAAATTTGCCGCAATAGTGGTATGCTGAGCCAAGTATCCTCCTGCCCATCACCAATCAAAAAAAGCCTAACCTTTAACTGCCATAGAAGAAAAAGGAGGCGCTTTCGGTGAGATGGGTTCGTCTTGTACACCATTTCCTGATCTCTCATTCTTACACGGAATCCTCAATTACTACCGCTAAAGAGAAATAGTCCAATGAAACAGTACATTACATACATTTCGTCACAAATTCGCTTAAAACTAGCTATACGCATTTCTTAGCCGAGCAAAGAACGGATTAGAACACAAAATCAAGTAGAGAAAGCATCAAATCTAGTAATAACTTGTAGCGCGCGCACCAAGAAAAGAGCAAAGATTACGGTTTGCGAGACACCAGACGAGATCTGTTCAAGGAAGAGGAGGAGCAAGAGGAGAAAGAAGGCGTACGGACCAGGGGACCGGGAGGTGCTGGTGGAGCTCGGCGACCTGCCTGGACCAGGCCCGGAGCATCCAGAGGGCGTATAGGATGACGGCCATGCCGGCGAGCCCCAGGACGGAGTTCACCATCTTGAGCGCCGTCTGCACGCAGCTCCGCAGCACACGCCCCGCCATGCCCGCCGCCGCCGACCAACCAACTCCGACGACTCGCCGCGCTTAATTTGCCTCCTCGCTTCCTCCGGGTCTCGCCGCTCTTCGCGGTTGGTTGGGTTCCTGGGAGGGTAGTTTGTGTGGGGGACGAGTGCTGCTTCGCTTCCGCGGCTGAGTTTTGACGGTGGCGTGGGATTTTGGGGAAACAAACGGTGGAGGTGGAGTGGGGAAGGAGGGAGGGAAACAGGTGCGTGCGACCCGAGTTGGGCAGAGGGATGATGGATCGTCAGCCCACAGCCAAATCACAACCAAGATGGATACGCCGATTGGATTTTTGGACAGCGACGTGAGTAAATGTTTGTGCCCGTGTATTTGAGAAATTTTACGATATATTATACTGATAATAATATATAGCGGATGGTATAGATTAGATATTGTTATTGATTATATTCCTACTAATCTACTACGAGAGGAAGTATAAATAAATACCGCATAATCTCATCTATTGGAAAGTCCATTTGTTTCTCTCACCGATTTTTGTTATTTTATCAGGCTTTTTTCTTTTCTTTTTTCGCCCGTGGAGTATGTTTTGTGTGTTTCTCGAGTGCTTTTCTTTGTGGCAAACGTGATGTTGAAACGGTGATGACGGCCAGTAGATTTATCTGGATTCTAGATGGTGTGTTTGATGGCTGTGGGTCTTCTTCTCCTTTCCTTTCCTTTCCTTTCCTTTTTCTTTTCTTTTCGGGTGAAACACTGGTATCGAAAATTTTGCTTTTGGTGAGACCTGTTTTGGTTGGCATTTCTTGTGCTGCTTTTTTTTAATCTTTTTTGTTGGGAAGAATATTTGGCGAATTTTGATTTCTAGTATAGCACGACATCTAGGTGGTATACTCGAGCAATGATGTGCTATGATGTCTAAAACCGGGGCACTTGGCTGAGAATTACTCTGCCGCGACTAAAACAATCAACTCAGTACCGTGTGAGGTTTTCATTCCATGATAGCTTATTTGAGAAGACCTAAATTTACTCCAACCGATTGACAGTAATTAATTCCTCACCCACAATTAGGGTTCACAGAACCGACGAAAACCGCGATTTTCGTCAAAAACTGCTCACAAAAACCGTTTTGCGACGAACATCCAGTTGGCAGCGGTTTTTCGCAAAAACCGCAGTTTTTCTATATTTTTTTTGAAATTTTTCAGAGAAATTTTGATTTATTAACCCTTTGGTTTTTGAGCGGTTTTTGTGGTTTTCGTACCGCGAATTTCGAAGCAAATTTCAAAATTCAATTTTGTGAACCCTGATCACGCGCTTACGTGCACCCACCTAATCTTAGTACTCTTCACGATCCATGGAGGGGAACAAAGTTTTATGGGCGAAATTGATCCCCATCATCCTACTAAAAGCACAAGTTAAGAGAATGAGCTTAGCTCAGTTGGCGAGGCGCTAGTTGCGCGTCAAGTCCGTCCGGGTTTGAGTCCTCTCGACCGCGTGCTTGTGAGGGCTGGGTAGGCGTTTGCATGTGTGTTTGGAGGTGTATGCGTGTGTTTAGCCCGACTGTTGTTCTTCTTCTTTACTAAATACCAGAGAAATAGAAAAATCCGTACAAGAGCATCATACGTAACCGGTTCTTAAGACGTGATCATCATTTTTTTTCTTTCTAAGATTTTCATATTAACTTGATGCGCCAACTTTATGTTTATGTAGAAGAAAGCCTTACTTCGTTTGACCGTTGGCCGGAGAGAAAAATCTAGAGCATCTGCTTGTAGTGCCGACTTAGTCAGTCCACGGACTTATGTTTCCTTCAAGGTAAAAATAGTTCGCACCACACGTAAACAGGAAAAATAAAGAGGAGCTTTGAATTTTTCAGGAGGGGATCGATCACAAAGAGGCGCGACTATTTGCCGCACAAGAATGGTGAGGAGGCGAAGTCTGGTAGAAGCGGACATGAAACTACCGTTGCTTTGTGCGGTGAAGAAACGACCGCTTCCTAACCCCTAAATGGAAAGCGACAGAAAGAAAGTCAACATTAGTGAGGTCCAAATCCAGACTTTGTGTAGGAGTCCGTTCATATATGCTACGGCAAAAGAATGGGCCACCATCGTTTGCACTGCTGCCACAGGCTACATCGATCTCATTGCTTCTTTGCGTAAAAACAATTTCGTCTTAATTTAACAAATGGGTTGAACTAAAGCAATTTTTTACTTACATATATAACCATATGTAATTTTTTTTACAAAATTACCATACGGTAGGGGAAGTTAGCTTCTACACCTCTCTAAAATTTGAAGACCAAATCAATCGTATTTGAAAGATACGAAAAATACAAATTCAATATAAATAGTGATTTTCACTGTTTAACACTATCCACCTCGCTGCTTGTCAATTTCATGTCTTTCAAATGCGATTGAATTTGGTCTTCAAATTTTACAGAATTGTAGAAAATAGAAGCTAATATCCCCTACATATGGTAATTTTGTGATTTTTTTAAAACTTTTACATATATTTTTTATAGAGTTTACACGATAAAAATGATTTATACCACGTATGTCTAACGTATATATCGGCAGTGATTATCTACCTCATTCATCTATGAAACAAAATTGCCCCGCAGGTAGAAACTCTAATTCCCATGGTCAGCATTAAAAAAATGACGAAAACCGCCCGTACCGAGCCGGTTCGGCAATTAAAACCGTTCGAAAAACCGTTCAGTTGAATAGTAAATTTAACAAATTTGAAGAAATTTAGTAAAAGGTGTCAAAAAAATTTGAATTTTTTTATGCGGTCCTGAGGTAATCCTAATAATTCTATAAAATTTTTAGATTATTATCAGATACGTACATTTTTAAAAAATTCTGACAGTGATACTATCACAATATATACTCTTCAGTTTTTTATTTTCTAGGGGCACAAGATTAAGTATAATATTTATCAAACTTTTTTTGTGATGTTATAACGTCATTAAAATGATTATGTAAAATTTTCAGATGATGATCAGATATGTGTATTTTTTAAAAAAAATCTGAAAGTGCTATTATCATTGTATATGCTCTTCTATTTTTGATTTTATATGGACACTAAACGAAGTCTAATATTTCTGAAAATTTAGAAAATGATCCTTTGGCAATATTTATATTTTTATTAAAATTTTAGAATATAACAAATCTTTTTAATATTTATAAAAATCTGACAGTGTATTTGTTCCTTTTCATTAATTGTTATTTTAGATTTTTTAGAAGAAATAAATGATTTAAAAATTTGTATAAATTTCTCTGAGGTGTTTTATAGATTAATTGGGATTTTTTTGTAAATTTTTCAATTGTTTTGCATTTTTTTTAAATTTTTTCTTATATTTTCATCATTTTTCCTTCAGCCATCGGTTTTCGACATTCCGTTCATGTAGGCGAACATGACATTTCTACGACAATGGAAGAGTGATGAAGCTATGCTTATATCTACTCCACAACTTCACTTGAAAGGTATTATAATGTAAATGGTATTGACAAGTTAATGGTAGTGAAATTGCGAATGATTTTGCTTTGTGGTTATGTAAATGCCGATTTTTGCACCTGTGTGATTGTAGTATTGCAATGAAAGATTATTTATTGATATATTATTGCTAAATACATAACTTACAGCTTCCAATTCTCTAAAATATAGCAAAGATCATGTCAATTTTTTCTAAATTTAGGAGAAATCATTCTGGAATTTTTTTCACGTTTTCACATACCTTATTTATATATTTATTACATTTTTACTCAATTTTAGCCTTCCCTGTATTTCCACAAATTTTACAATATTTTTTTGCATTTCCCCTATTTTTCCGATTCCCCCCCATTTTCTAACCTCGGGCGGTTTTTGCGGTTTTCTCCAAGTTTGACTAAATTTCAAAATTTCTAAATTTGCAAACTGTTCGGTGTTTCGCGGTTTTCGAATGATTTTTCACGAAAACCGCTACCGCAGGACTAGCTATTTTCGCGAACGAAACGAATTTGTGAACCTGCCCATGACAACTACCAATTCCATCAAGCGCAATTTCTCTTCCATCCCAAACAGAGCCACCGCTACGCTACTCGCTCTCCCAGTAGGGCAGAAACTGCCGAAACAACAGTTGCCTCCGAGCTTTCAACTCCATTGAACCGAATCCTCTCAGCCTCATCCCCTCCTCTCTCGACTAGCACCAGACCCACCGCCGCCTCTTCTTGGTCGCTACTGCTGCAATTGGTCCTCTCCATCCGCTCTGTCGTCTCCAACATCGGACTGCTGTCGGAGCCCGGAAGCCAATGTCATGTGCCAGGGCTTCGTATGTCGACATCGCGGTTGTGTCGAGGAGCACCACCATCTACCTATTCGTGAATCACCAACTTGATTTCTTCACCACTGCAGGAAGGAAGATGACGGCTTTAGCGCCGGGCAGAATCAACAATGAAGAAAATGAGGTATGATTGTTATCGTTGGTTTTAGTCCGAATCAACACACATACAATGGCAAAGAAACAAGCACAAGAACTCGCTACCTGAGAATTTATACCTTTAATCTATAACTCTAAAAATCAAAAACAAATTCAAATAACTAAATCAGAATATGACTCCTTTCCTTGTTCGATTCAGACTGCTCGCTCAAGATTAACTCTAACATTCATCTGCTTAATCTTGTAACGTCACTTATCTCTCATGTTTGACACAACTCTAACTTATTGAGGCAATCGGTCTCAACTATGACTTATATAACTTTTACTTGACACAGAATGATGAACACATCTCTTTAATATTGTCGGCGTTTTCGGGAGCGCCGGCAAGTAAATTTGTAAGTCTAGGGGGTCGCGCGTTCCACTCCCTGAATGGTTAGACTCGTGAGTCCAAGATGTATACTGGTTCGGGCTGAAGGTCCCTACTCCAGTTCGTGTGTGGTGTTGTATTACTCTTGGTACAGATGACTGCACAAAGTTTTACAAGCGAGAATGCCAATGGCTTAGCGAGAGGGGTTTGATAGCGCTCTCTCCTTTCTTGTTCTTGCTCGTTGCCCTTTGAATCGTTCACCGCCTCCTTTTATACTGAAATGAAGGGCAGTTACATCGAGAGTTAGGAGGAAGCGAGGCGACCCACGCTAGGAGCTCCGGCCCTTCGTCCCCGTGGATCGTCGCCACCCGCCTTGCCCATGCCGGGTTGGTAGCCTTGGTGGTCGTGAGGTTAGGTATTTCCGAAGTAGCGTGATTGCCCTCTCGTGATCCTTGCGAATCGCCGACGCCGAGGTGCGTGACGCTGGTGCCGCCGAGGGAGGAGCGTGCGCTGCGTCTTTACGTGGATCGGTTGATGGGCCGAAGCTTTGTCTTCTACATCACCGATCTTCTTGAGAAGGAGCCACCGCCTTGTATAGTCGCCCGATTGACCTTATTCGAGGGTACGTGGCGGTAGGCGGCGAGGACTCGACACGCGGCACTCGGCGCTTGTCACCTTGGTTTGGTTGAGTCGGAGATCCCGCCCGCCAAGATGGGGTCTGGAGCGCCGTCGACGGATTCGCTTCCCGGCCGGTCGGGAGCGGATGCCTTGCGCGGTCTCGCAGCAATTCGGTCGGCGGCGGGCGCGCGCTGTTAATGGAGATATGCTTGAGGCGCCGCTCGCCGCTTCGGGCCGTTGGGGTATCCTTTTATTAGTATTCGTCAAGAGCCCCGAACTCCCAAGCGATTTCGCAGATTCGGTTGGGGTTGAACTGGACGAAAGTGGTGGCGGGCTCGTAGGTCGGTCCCACCGATCCGATTAAGCGATTTCACGTGTGCTTCGTTGGACTCGACAGCTGTCCTGGAGTTTGGCCGGGGGCATTTGAACCGTCGGGGGCTTTTACTTGCCTCGCTGCGCATGCCGAGGGTAGTTTACGCGCCGCGCCGCTCGCCTTCTTGATCGCCTCGGGTTTACGTGAAGGATGCTTCGCTTTTCGGCACCCGCATTTACTCGAGACGCTTAGCCTCCTTCGTCCGGATATATATATCTGCGCTACCGTAGCTTGCTTGAAGGGGACGAGCTTTTTCTTTTGTTCTTTCAAATGGCTTCAGACATCCTCTAGTCTTTAGCTTCGCGATGGCGCCACTGAGAAGAAGAAGATCCTCCGCCGAAGCTTTGGTGAGTTCGACCAGCGATGGTCGAGCTCGGGAGGAAGAAGCCGCAGCCGCGACGCCGCTTCGTTGACGCTGCGCCGAGGCCGCCCGAGGCTCGAGGTGGTAAGGGGGCCTTCGAGGCGATGGCGCAAGGGCGCCGATCGTAGTTGGTGCGGCCGCGTCGATGTCGCTGAACGGCAGCAGAGGCATCGGCGTGTTGCTTCGCGGCCGTGGCGGCTGTCCCGTCGACCAGGCAAGGGCCTATCAGCATGCCGTCGGTGCCACCGATACCGCACGGATGTTTGATAGGTTCTAGGCGTGGGTAGAGTCCCGCTGTGGTGCAACGTGGCCACTCTTGTATCCGCTTGCATCGTGTAAAGCTTGAGCCTGTTGGCCTATAATGAAATTTTTCTTTTTCTTTATGAGAATGTCTTTGTGATGAGTTTGCTTTAATTTTAATCGTTGTGGACGGTGCCTTGGTCGACAGGGCGACCGGATGCCTCTGTGAGGTTCGGATGTCCGAGTGCTCGTTTAACGTCGTAGCTAGACAGTGCCTTGGTTGGCAAGGACGACCGGATGCCTCTGTGAGGTTCGGACGTCCGAGTGCCTTGGTCGGCAGGACGACCGGATGCCTCTGTGAGGTTCGGATGTCCGAGTGCCTTGGTCGGCAGGACGACCGGATGCCTCTGTGAGGTTCGGGTGTCCGAGTGCTCGTTTAACGTCGTAGCTAGACAGTGCCTTGGTTGGCAAGGACGACCGGATGCCTCTGTGAGGTTCGGATGTCCGAGTGCCTTGGTCGGCAGGACGACCGGATGCCTCTGTGAGGTTCGGATGTCCAAGTGCCTTGGTCGGCAGGACGACCGGATGCCTCTGTGAGGTTCGGGTGTCCGAGTGCTCGTTTAACGTCGTAGCTAGACAGTGCCTTGGTCGGCAAGGACGACCGGATGCCTCTGTGAGGTTCTAGTGTCCGAGTGCCTTGGTCGGCAGGACGACCGGATGCCTCTGTGAGGTTCTGGTGTCCGAGTGCCTTGGTCGGCAGGACGACCGGATGCCTCTGTGAGGTTCGGTGTCCGAGTGCTCGTTTAACGTCGTAGCTAGACAAAGCCTTAGTTGGCAAGGACGACCGGATGCCTCTGTGAGGTTCGGTGTCCGAGTGCTCGCTTAACGTCAGAGCTAGACGAAGGCCTTGGTCGGCAAGGACGACCGGATGCCTCTGTGAGGTTCGGTGTCCGAAAGTGCCTTGGCCTGGCAGGACGACCGGATGCCTCTGTGAGGTTCCGGTGTCCGAGTGCTCGTTTAACGTCGTAGCTAGACAGTGCCTTGGTCGGCAAGGACGACCGGATGCCTCTGTGAGGTTCTAGTGTCCGAGTGCCTTGGTCGGCAGGACGACCGGATGCCTCTGTGAGGTTCGGGTGTCCGAGTGCTCGTTTAACGTCGTAGCTAGACAGTGCCTTGATCGGCAGGGACGACCGGATGCCTCGTGAGGTTCGGTGTCCGAGTGCCTTAGTCGGCAGGACGGCCGGATGCCTCTGTGAGGTTCGGTGTCCGAGTGCCTTGGTCGGCAGGACGACCGGATGCCTCTGTGAGGTTCGGTGTCCGAGTGCTCGCTTAACGTCAGAAGCTAGACAAAGGCCTTGGCTCGGCAAGGACGACCGGATGCCTCGTGAGGTTCGGTGTCCGAGTGCCTTGGCCTGGCAGGACGACCGGATGCCTCTGTGAGGTTCGGTGTCCGAGTGCTCGCTTAACGTCAGAAGCTAGACGGTGCCTTGATTGGCAAGGACGACCGGATGCCTCTGTGAGGTTCGGTGTCCGAGTGCCTTGGCCGGCAGGACGACCGGATGCCTCTATGAGGTTCGGGTGTCCGAAAGTGCTCGCTTAACGTCGAGCTAGACGGTGCCTTGGTCGGCAGGGACGACCGGATGCCTCGTGAGGTTCGTGTCCGAGTGCTCGCTTAACGTCAGTAGCTAGACAGTGCCTTGGTCGGCAAGGACGCACCGGATGCCTCTCGTGAGGTTCTCGTGTCCGAGTGCCTTGGCTCGGCAGGGACGACCGGATGCCTCTGTGAGGTTCGGTGTCCGAGTGCTCGCTTAACGTCGTAGCTAGACGGTGCCTTGGTCGGCAAGGACGACCGGATGCCTCTCGTGAGGTTCTCGTGTCCGAGTGCCTTGGTCGGCAGGACGACCGGATGCCTCTGTGAGGTTCGTGTCCGAGTGCCTTGGTCGGCAGGACGACCGGATGCCTCGTGAGGTTCGGTGTCCGAGTGCCTTGGTCGGCAGGGCGACCGGATGCCTCTGTGAGGTTCGGTGTCCGAGTGCCTTGGCCTGGCAGGACGACCGGATGCCTCTGTGAGGTTCGGTGTCCGAGTGCTCGCTTAACGTCAGAGCTAGCAAACGCTGCCTTGGTCGCAAGGACGACCGGATGCCTCGTGAGGTTCGTGTCCGAGTGCTCGCTTAACGTCGTAGCTAGACGCTGCCTTGGTCGGCAAGGACGACCGATGCCTCTGTGAGGTTCGGTGTCCGAGTGCTCGCTTAACGCCGTAGCTAGACGTGAGTGCTCGCTCCGTCGTAGCTGGACGTGAGTGCTCGCCACCGTCGTGGCCGGACGTGGGGCATCTTTCTCGAGTCCTCGCTCGGGCGAGGGTAGCCGCGAGAGGAATGGCCGCCGTCTATCCCACATGTATACCCCATCCGCAGTGTGGGACTGGAGGATGAGCGGCGCGCGTTTACTGCGTTGGTTTGAACGCCGTGCTCGTGGAGCTAATAGCGGTAGTCCGAGTGGGTCCCGGGAGGTCCACTTGCAAGGGGACCCTTCCGAGCGGACGGTCCCAGCAGTAGGGTGTCCTGCCCCTGTGGGGGCGACCCATAAAAACCTTTCTTTACTCAATCCCAGATGGACTCTAGGTCGTCCACCGACCCAGAGCACACCGGGCCGCCGCCATTGATGAGCTCCCGAGAGTGTGAAGTATGGTCTCGGACGCGAGTAGAGGTGATTAGGCCGTCACCGACCTAACCGAGGGCCCACCGTGGCTCACCTCATACCGCCCCTTGCTCAAGTTTTGTGGGCGGCTTTATACCCATCTCGTGGGGTAGGCCTTTTGAACCCACAGCCTCATTGGGCCCTGGCGCAAGCCACAAAGCTTTTGCCGCCTTGGGGCGCAGCTGCCCGCTGGAGCTTCGCGCTTCGAGCAACTGCTCCTACCTAAAGGCGAGACCGAGAGGTTACGGACACGTTGTTCGGGCGGCGTCTTTATGGCCCTTGACGCCGACAAGACAGGATTAAAAGCGGAGTGGTATTGGAAACCGAGTTACCAGGTGGCGCGACAGACGAGGGTGGTCGCGACGCTCGCTGACGGGCGCCGCTGGCGGCGCTCGTTCGTCCTCTATAATACGCCTGCTGGGTGCTTTCGAGTGGTCACGCTTTCTTGCCCTTTCTGCTCTCGCCTCAAACAAGAAGAGCACCAGAGAGTTAAGGAAAGAAAACCCCACCTTTCTTTCTCACCTTCCATCGCCTCCTGTGAAGATGTCGTGGCGGAGTGCTCACGCAAGACAACGGCCGGCGCTTCGGCTTGGTGAAGAAGGGCTTCCTCATGCCGCAGACCTTCCTACCGGAGGGTGCCGACCGGGCTACCACCACGCGCCATGGGCGACGAGATCGTGGTGCCCGCCTCGTTCTTCGAGCGCGGCTTTGGCTCGCCGCACCCGCTCGTCCGGGGTCGTTGTTTCATTACAAGGTGGAGGTGCACCATCTCAACCCTAATGGGGTCCTCCACATCACCATCTTCATCACGCCGCGCGGCCTTCTTGGGGATCGAGCCGACTGGCGCTAGGAGGCACTTCTTCCGTGCAAGGCTCGAAGGACAAAGGCGTCGGATGCCGCGCGCCTGGTGGCTCGCCCTCCAGCCGCCCGGTCGAGCACGGAGTACCGGAGGTAAAGCTGCCCTCGCCTAACAAGGGTGGCGTTCAATGGCTCTACGCTCAAACGTCGGCGATGCGCCCTCGTTTCACCGGAGAGCTTCCCATGGCGGAGGAGGTGGAACTGGGCGCCAAAAGAGGGAGAAGAACAAGTCGCCCCGATCGTGGAGCGATCGTGGCTCAAAGGAGGCGGGCTCACCGGGATGTGGTTGTGCGCGCCTTCATGGGGATGCGCGTGCAACCACTTGTACACGTGCCGCACCTCGCTCCGGATATCGCGGGCCGTCCGACCGGGCGAGGATGGCGAACCCGAGCCGGGCGCTGCTCGAGGTGGAGGCTCGGGTGGCGGCCGTTCGGGCGGCAGCCACATGTGGCCGCGGATGGCCACCCGAGCCATTCTCGCGGCTTTCGCCGAATCTGTAAGCGGTGAAATTCCTTTCGCTTCTCTTTCTCTCGCCCTTCGCACTTGACCGACATTCCCGCATCCTCTCGGGGCTCATGGGGATGTCTTCCCGTGCGCCGCCTCCGGGGATAAGGAAGCGCGGCGGCCGCCCGGCGAGGACGGCGGGTCGACTCCTCCCGCAAGAAGCGGAAGGAGGAAAGGAGGAGGAAGAAAGTAAGGAACGCTACGCAGCAGCGCGCGCGAGGATGTGTCGAGACCACCGCCGTGGGGACGACCTCCATCGACAACAAGCGGAGTGCCTCCGCCACCCCTATGGTGGGTTTTTCCCGACCGCCGATCGGGGCGGCCCGAGCGTGGACTCGCCGAGGCGGCATCACGGCCCCGTGGCCACGGATCCTCGGTGGGGTGATCTTGCGCTATGGGTCGCCGCAGCGTCTCGGTGGAGGTGGCTTCAGGAAGCGACCGGCCGACTTGCCTTGGCGGGGCGGCAAAGAGGGCGCGCGTGCCACGCACCCGCCGGCCTTGTAAGTGTATTATTATTTTATTTTGGAGCATTTTTCTTTTGGCAAAGCCGCCGAGCGACTCTTGAATCTGCGCAACGTCGCAGCGCCTATACTGGGGTGATCGTGGGCGTGCCACATCGGCCCGCAAGTAACGGCGCGGTGATTTCGGTGACCGGTTGGGTCGGCGAAGGTCGCGGCGTCGGCGCCCGAGGGCGCGGCCTTCGAGGGGACGAGCCCCACCCGAGGTCGTGCTCAAGAAGAACTTCCGCCGCCTCGGCGGGACCCTCCGGACGACGTGATCGCTGCTTCGAGGATGAGACAATGGCGTTGCCGGTGATCGCGCCCGACCGTGGCGAGCCGGCGACGGAGGTGCCCGACCCTCGCCCCGTGGGAGGTGCCGACCGATGCCCTCAGCGCAGTCGCCGGGGATTTCGGCGGTTGACCTCGTCACCCTTGCCCATGGTGCTTTGGACGGGTGGCGCCCCGCCCGAACGGGCGAGCGAGGCGCTCCGCGGTGTAATTCGGCCGGGCATCATGGGTGAGGCGGAGGAGAGCGAGCGGGCCACCCTTCTAAGAAGGCGCTACCGACGCTGGCCGAGATAGGGCGATCCGTGAAGGTCTAGCCCTTGCTCAAGTCTTCCACCGAGCGCCGGATATGATGGTCGGGAGTCCACCACGCCTGTAGGTCACCAAAAAGTTCGAT
This sequence comes from Otatea glauca, assembly GCA_036346275.1. Lineage (NCBI taxonomy): Eukaryota > Viridiplantae > Streptophyta > Magnoliopsida > Poales > Poaceae > Otatea > Otatea glauca. The sequence continues at coordinate 52,883,032 of CM070717.1, read as the reverse complement.
TCGTTGCACATTTTTGATAGTTCTTCCGCATGACTAACGGAGTGTCCACATTTTGCAAAGACTTATGGATCGCCAGTGCGTCGTGTCGAGCTCTGCAGCTGCTCCGACAACAATGTGCGGCTGCAATGGAGGAGTGCAGCTTACCGCGCTTGAGTCCGCCTAGCCCAGAGGCCTGCGCATTAGGCGGTCGGAGGCGGTGGTGATCCGCCAAGGATTTGAAGAGGCCACAAAGGCCCTTCATGATGAGCGCCTAGAGCCAAGGCTTTGAGGGCGAAAGTGGCGAATCGAGTCCTCCCGATGGAGGTCATCGAGGCCAAGGATGCCGCCGTTGCCGCTGGAGGGGATCGCGCAGACGCAGTAACACGCCTGCGGGCCGAGCGGAACAAGGCTCGGGGACGCCGCCTCGAGTTCGCCCGAAGCGGCGATCGCCGTATGAGCCGCCGAAATGAAGACTTCATACGAGGCGCCAAGTCGAAGCCGCAATCCACCAACTCCGCGGCCGGTAAGTGTCTCAATTCTTCAATTAAGTTTGGGGTGCGACCACTGTGGCGAACTTATCCAAAATCTCCGCAATCCGCAGAGGCGCAGAAGAATCCGAAGCGCCGCTGCGGAGGCGCAGAGAACGGCTTCGCCGCCCGTGACGTGGCGATCGTGGCCCGGACGAGGCCCGGCGGCGCTGAAGGTTGCCGAGGACGGTCGGCCGAGATGAGCGCCGAGCCGAGACCTCCGCAAGGTCGGTCGGAGGTCTGCGACCGCATCCTTGGAGCCGGCAGCCCGAGTGCCCTTGCCCCCGCTACTGCCCGAGTGCGGATCAGAGAAGAAGCGGTGGTCACCGGCGCTGCGCTTGGAGCTTCATCGGCGCTGGTCAACACCATCTCGTACTACGACGGCATCGACCTCGCGGTGGTGGGGAGCGGCGTAGCTGGGAACCGGATCGATGAGGAGATCGATCGATTCGAGCTCTTGGTTGAGCCGCACGCCCGGGAGATCGCCACCAGATCCGCCGCAGCCGCCTCCAGAAGCTGAGGCACCAACTCTCCGCCGCCACCGGCCGCCTCGCCAAGAAGAGTAGAAAAAGTTAGCTTTATCCTTCTTAGATTGTAAAGACCGTTATTTAAACAATCTTGAAATTATCAAGTCCCAGAATCGCCCCTCGTCCTTTTTCGATTTAGGATGGCGTTTGGCGACCATAGCCCTAAGGACCGCAGGGCCACTTATGCGTAGGTCGGGTTGTTTTGGGAGGAGCGAGGTGGATTGGAGACTTGGCTATGCAATGTTAGGCGACTTGTGAGGATAGGAGTGTTCTAGACCGCCAGGATCTTTCCACTCGGGCACTTCCTTCTTCCGCAAAGTGCTACTTAGCAACCATAGCCGGGGGCGAGGCCGAACACTTGGGTTGAGAGGGTTACCGCCGGATGGACCTCATGACCGGTCGGGTCACGTACCCTCATAAGCGCGTGGGATAGCCGAGTTCGTGCGGGGAGGTGTTCCTGCCGACCAAAGGTCACTCCACTCGGTACTTCCTTCTTCCGCGGTGTTAGCAACCATAGCCGCTGGGCGAGGTCAGAGCACTTGGGTCAAAGGAGTTACCGCTCGGGAAGGACCTTGTGGTCGGTTGGGTCATCAACCCGCGCAAGTGCCGACCGAGTACCGGCCTGAACGGGCGCGCGAAAGGCAGCCAGAGTCGTCGCGCGGCGACTGTGTGCTCTAAGGAAGAAGGTAAAGAGCATGCTAGGAAGAGGAAAAGAGTTTAGGATAGAATCGCCTTAACTTTTCAATGTTCCGGGCATTAGGGAGGATGCGACCATCGGCGTCCTTGAGTCGGAAGGTGCGTGCCGGAGAACTTCCACGACGGTGAAAGGACCCTCCTGAGGGGCGCCACCAGCTTATCTTTGGTTGTCCGACCCGACGCAGAACCAAGTCGCCAATACCAAGGATCGCCCTCGAACTTGACGGTGTGGTAGCGGCGCAGGCTTGTTGATATCCGCCGACCGCAGACGGCCACGCCGCGCGCGCCGAAATGGTCGATGGCGCCTTGTTGCGCAGGCGAGCCCCGAGCCTCATCAAGGCTTGCAATCTCGGGAGCCGTATTCCGTGTCAAAGCAAAACGGCTTCAGCCACAACACCATAAAGAAGGGTGTGAACCCGGCCGCCGGGTCGGCGTGGTCCGCAGACTCGAGGACGGAGGCGCTCGGCTACCCAGCGCCTGCGAAATGCTTGAGCCGATCGAAGATCCGCGCTTGAGTCCTGAAGGATCATGCCGTTAGTGCGCCGACCGACCGTTAGTCCGCGGATGGGCTATCGCTGCCCAATCGACACGGATGTTGAAGTCGCCACGCAAACTCGAGAAATTCCTTCCCGTGAACTGTGTTCGTTGTCGGTGATGATGGAGTTTGGGACTCCAAACCTAAAAACGATGTCGCGGAAGAAGATGGCCGCTTGTACCGACGTGGCGCCACGACGGCTTGGCCTCTATCCACTTGGTGAACTTATCTACCGCGACGAGCGGTGGGTGAAGCCCCCGGCGCTTTCTGAAGGTTCGACCAAATCGAGTCCCAGACGGCAAAAGGCCACGGATGGGGATCGTCTGTAAAGCTTGGCCGGCGGATCGTCTGCCGAGCAAAGAACGGCATCCTTCGCAGTGCGCGACGATATGCTCGGCGTCGACACAAATGTTGGCCAAGAAAAACCTTGTCGAAAGGCCTTTCCCACAAGAGATCGGGTGCTTTGCGTGGTGACCGCAGACTACATGTGTATGTCGTCCAAAGCCATTGTTTTCCTTGGTCGGTCAAGATACATTTTGGAGGACCGGAGGACTCCTTTGTAGAGGTCCGCCGATCAGACGAAGGATTTTGCCCGCCGGGCGAGGCGCCGGCCTCGGTCGGGTCGGGGAAGTGACCCGTCCACAAGCGGTCGATGTAGGGCCTCCTCCATCGGACTCAAGCGCTAGCACACCGCAGCGATCCGCCAAGTCTACGCCGACCGCGCGTCGGTCGGGCGACCGTCTTTGGATTGGTCGGTGGCCGCCACCGCCGAGTCCACCGACAAGGGCGCAGGAGGTCGAGACGAAGATCCCAAGGGACGGGCTCTCTCTGGAGGCAAGATTGGCGGTGATCGGCCTCGCCATTGTAGCGCCGGTAGCTATGGTGAAGCTCGAAACCCTTGAACGCTCCTCGAGCCGCGTACTTCTCGACGATGACGCGGCCATGCGGCGTCTCGGGGCTCCGCAGCCTTCATGACTTGGTCGACGACAAGCTTGGAGTCCCCGTGGACGAGAGCCGGCGAGCACCGAGGTCGGCAAATGATCCGGAGACCGTTGGCGAGCCTCGTACTCGGCAATGTTGTTGGTCGCGTCGAAGAGCAACCTAATGGCGTATTGAAGCCTGTTCCCGAGTGGGGAGATGATGATTACTCCGCGCCGCGCCATTCTTGGTGTAAGACCCGTCAAGTACATTGTCGATGCTCGGGTCTTCGACCACCGGTGGTGCTCGGCCGGTCCCACTCGGCGACGGTCGGCGAGCTCGCGACTTGATCGCCGTCCGAGGGACGTATATTATGCCATGGCCGCTAAGCTCGAGCGCCCATTTGGCTATCCTTCCTGAGGCATCGCGATTGTGGATGATCTCGCCTAGTGGGAACGTGGTCACCACAGTGATGGCGTGTTGATCGAAGTAGTGAACGAGTTTCCTCTTTGCGATGAGCACCGCGTGAGTAACTTCGCACTGCGGTACCGAGTCTTGGACTCGGAAAGTACCTCACTGATGAAGTAGACCGGTCGTTGTACCTTGAGCTCACGGCTTTCTTCCGCTCGCTCCACCACGAGGGCCGCTACCGGCGACTTGGGTAGTGGCGGCGATGTAGAGGAGGCGGTTCACCCGTGTGCCGGGCGATCAGATCGAGGCGAGGACAGAAGACCTTCAAGCGGGTGAGGGCCTCCGAGCCTCGGTGTCCAAGCGAAGCGGTCGGTTTCTTGAGCGGACTGTAGAGCGGCATTCGCGTTCGCGAGGCGAGACACGAACGGCTCAAAGCCGCCAGCATCCGGTCGACCTCTGACCCCTTTGAGGTTCTTGACCGGGCCCATCCTTGCGATCGCGAGATCTTCTCTGATTGGCCTCGATGCCTCGCCGAGACGATGAAGCCTAAGAGCTTTCCTTTGGGGACCCGAAGACGCACTTCTCGGTTGAGCTTTATGCGAAACCGTCGAAGGTTCGCGAAAGTCTCTTCTAGGTCGGCGATAAGGTCGTCGGCCTTCCCGGTCTTTACGACAATATCGTCGACATACGCCTCAACGCTATGCCGATCCGGTCATTGAAGCACGTTTGCATACATCGCTGGTATGTAGCGCCCGTTCTTCAGCCGAAGGGCATTGTGACATAGCGTAACGAGCCGAACGGAGTGATGAAGGAAGTCGCGAGTGGTCGGACTCCTTTAGCGCAATCGGTGGTAGCCCGAGTAGGCATCCAGAAGGAAAGAGACTCGCGACCCAGTGGAGTCGATGACTTGGTCGATGTGAGGTAAGGAATGGGTCCTTGGGGCATGCTTTGTTGAGACTCGTATAGTCAACACACATTCTCCATTGCCCGTTCTTCTTTTTACAAGTCTGGGTTGGCTAGCCACTCGGTGGCGCACCTCTTTATTTAACCCCGCCAAGAGTTTGGCGATCTCCTCCTATAACCTGCGCCTTTCCTCGTCGGCGGCGCGGCGTTGGCGGCCGGCTTTGAGCCCAGTCGGACGCTCAAGGAGTGCTCGGCGACCTCCTTTGAATGCCCGCATGTCGGAGGACCTCCATGCGAAGACATCTTTGTTAGTGCGAGGAAGTCGACGAGCGCGCTTTCCTATTTGGCGGGGCGTGGCTCCGACCCGCACGGTCTTGGTCGGATCACGAGGATCGACCGTGACCTCCTTCGTGTCCTCATGATTTGAAGGATCCCGCCGATTTGTGGATTCGGGACGGACTCGGCTTCCTTCCCGAGCTTGTTGAGTTCCGCAGAGGCAACGGCCGCTGAGGCGAGCTCGCACCGCCGCGCTTCGCGAGCTGAAGGCAGCCGAAAGACGATGCCGGTAATGACTCCATGCGGTCCGAGCATCTTCACTTGAGGTAGGCGTGGCGGGATCGCCATGAACTTGGCGAGCATGGCCTCCCAGATGGCGTGGTAGGCGCCGGGAAATCCACGACCTCGAAGGTGAGGGTCTCGGTGCGGAAGTTTCCGGCTCCCGAAGGTGACGGCGGTCGACCGCCGAGCGGATGGGCTTGCTGGCCCGGGATGACGCCATGGAAAGGTGCCTTGCTTGGCCGGAGGCTTGAGCGCGGGACCCCCATAGCGTCGAACGTCTCAACGTAGAGGATGTTAAGGCCGCTGCCCCCGTCCATCAGCACCTTCGTGAGGCGCCGTTCGACGACGGGTCGACCACCACCGGTACCTCCGGTGTGGGACGCGATCGGGGTGATCGGTCCGATCAAAGGTGATCGGGAACTCCGACCACCGAAGATATTGGGGGACGCCCGGCGCGACGGTGTGGACCTCGCGGTAAGCGAGCTTGAGTCGACGCTTGTCGGCGTAGTGCCGGTCCTCCGAAGATCATGAGGCGGCCGTCGGGCTCGGGAACTCGTCGTCGCCTTCTTCTCCGCCGTTCGCGGGGCGCGCGCTTCTTTCCTTTGCCAGCGGCGTGGTGGGGGCGCTAGAGATAGCGCCAGACTTCGCAGGACTTGTGATCCGTGCTTGACGGAGAACCCATGGTTCGGGCATGGGCCGTCCATCAATTTCTCGAAGTGGTCGGCGACGGTCGTGGCGCCGCCGCTGGCGAGGCGGTCGACCGTGGCGACCGCACTTCTGTCTCACGGACCGCTTCCGCCGCCTTCGCTTGTCGGGCGGTCGAGGAGACCCGATTTGACGCCGGCTCTCGCTGGGCCTTTCCTCCTTCGAAAATAGCCCTACGGCCTCCTCGAGGGCGTGGTTGGTGGCGATGTCGAGGAGTTCCTTGGTGGTCCCGGGCTTGAGCGGCCCGGCTTGTGCACCAAGGCCTTGCGGAGGTGTCAGATGAAGGCTCCCACGACATCGGCGTCGGAGATGTCGGGGAGCTTCGTTGCAAGCGGAAAACCGCCGGATGTAGTCCCGGAGGGTTTCCACAGCCGCTTTGCGCCCTTCAGTCTCAGGAGTTTCGTGGCGCTTGTAAGTGCCCCGAAGTTACCGACGAAGAGATTCTTCAAGTCAGCCCAGTTCCTGACAGTTTTTGGCGGCAGGTACTCGAGCCAGGCTCGAGCCGAGTCCGCGAGGTAGATGGGGAGGTACTGGATGATGAAGAGATCATCTGTCGCTCCCCCAGCCCGGCATGGGGTGGCCCCGGTGTACTTGGCAATGTTGGTAGGCGCCCGGAATCGGGCGGGGAAATCCGCCTGTTGGATCCCTTGGCAAAAAGCCCGTGGTCCGGGACCATCGTGGCTCGGGCCGCGTAGTGGCGCCACCATCCGCAACACGTGAGCTGGCGGCGTCCTCCGCCATCTTTCTTCGCCCGAGGGTGGCGCGGATGTCGAGGCATTACCGAGGCGCCGCGCACCGGTGCGTGAGGCCTAGGGTGGTTCATGGTGGGTGCGGTCTTGGCGCACCAGTGGCTTCCGCATGCGCAGACGGGCCGGTGGCGGAAAGTAGCGCGGTGTGGTAGGAGCCGAGGCTGCATGTCTTTGCGGCCGCGCGCGCTCCACCAAACCGAAGGTTCTCGTAGGTAGCTCGGCCTCGGGTTTGCGGGCTCCGGAAGGCCTCGGGCGAGATTGCGGCCGCAGCCACGTTTTGGCTCGCGTGAGGGAAAAGCTGGGGCGCGCGGATTACGCCCCACCTTGTGGTGCTCTTGGCCTTGCGCGCCCGTCGCGCTCGCCCGGCGCTTGCGCGGGCTCGGGCTCGTCTGCTCAGTGTCGGCTCGAGCCGGCCGAGCTCGCCGCTTCTCTCGAGCTCTCGCGTTGCCGTTGGAGCTCGGGCCAAGCGAGCTGGCGAAGTTCGCTGGCCTTCCATGGCTGGTATTCCCTCCGTGCCTCGGTCGCGGGGCGGGGACCGTCGTAGTCGCGGTGGCTACGACCAATCGGCTGTGCCCGCCACGTTGCACTCGCGAGTGCCGCTGCGGCGGATACTCCGCGTCGAGGTGGAGCCGTGGTGGAAGAGTCTTCCAAAGAACTCGTGGACGGAGGTTGGCATGTAGCCGCCATCGCCACCGGCGCGAGCCTACGGGTGACATGGTCACTCGCCCGGCCTCTGAGGAGTTTCGCCGACGCGGCGGAGCACTCCTCGGGTCCGGCCGGGAGCTGCGAGGCGCCTAAGCCGGAGCTTAGCGAAGTCGCCGGAGAGGACGCCCAAGCTCTCAGCGGGCGCCTGTCTTCCGGAGACGGCGGGGACGAGCGTGAGCCCTCCCGTCGGTGACGGCGAAGTCGAGGCCGGCGGATCCGGTTCCCGGCGCGATCATCGCCGCGCAGCGGGTGGATGCCATCGGGAGATAAGCGGAATCCGGAGATGGTGATGAAGACGCGCAAGGCCCCTACCGCGCGCCAACCGCCGGCGCGGGAGCGCCGCAAGTAAATTTGTAAGTCTAGGGGTCGCGCGTTCCACTCCTCAATGGTTAGACTCGTGAGTCCAAGATGTATCTTGGTTCGGCCAAGGTCCCTACTCGATTCGTGTGTGGTGTTGTATTACTCTTGATGTATGATCGCACAAAGTTTTACAAGCGAGAATGCCAATGGCTTAGCGAGAGGGTTTGATAGCGCTCTCTCCTTTCTTGTTCTTGCTCGTTGCCCCTCGATCGTTCACCCGCCTCCTTTTATACGTAAGGAAGGGCGAGGTTACATCGAGAGTTAGGAGGAAAGCGGCGACCTACGCTAGAGCTCCGGTCCTTCGTCCCGTGGACTGGTCGCCACCCGCCTTGCCCATCTTTGGGTTGGTAGCCTTGGTGGTCGTGGAGGTTAGGTATTTCGGGAAGTAGCGTGCTTGCCCTCTGTGATCCTTGCGAATCTTGCCGTCGCGAGGTGCGTGGCGTTGGTGCCGCCTCGGGAGGAGCGTGCGCTCGTCTTTATCGTGATCGTTGATGGGTTTGAAGCTTTGTCTTCTCTGATCACCGATCTTCTTGGGAAGGAGCCACCGCCCTTGTATAGTCGCTACGATTGACCTTATTCGAGGGTACGTGGCGGTAGGCGGTGAGGACGACACGCGGCACTCGGCGTTTGTCACCTTGGTTTGGTTGAGTCGGGAGATCCCGCCCGCCAAGATGGGGTCGGGGCGCCGTCTGGTCGGATTCGCTTCCCGGCTGTCGGGAGCGGATGCCTTGGCGCGATCTCGCAGCGATTCGGTCGGCGGGCGGGCGCGCTGTTGCTATGGAGATATGCTTGAGGCCGCTGGCTCGTCGCTTCGGGCTGTTGGGGTATCCTTTTTATTAGTATTCGTCAAATATCCTGTACTCAACTTACTTAACTCAAGACATCGAACACATCTCCTCAACATCTTGATCTCATTTTCGACGGATATGACTCAGGATGGCGAACACATATCCGTAATGTCCCAGACTTCTCTTCGACGACTTAGCTCAGGACGACGAACATATCTTCTCAATATCCCGAACTCATCTAACACGGTATCTCGTGAATACAACTGACACGAGAACGTGTAATTTAGGTAGTCTTTTCGACGAGACATGTAGATGGCCGCTAATGTCATTTGTCACGTCGGTTGTCAACGACACTCGTCAATAGCAAGTATTGGGGAGACACGTTTCCTTCATCCTTCACCTTCATATCTTCTTGTCGACTTTTCCCACTCGTGACGCAACTTTGACGGCACAGAGATTCGGACAATAGCTTTACATACTTGAGCACTTGGACACACACTTACAAGTATTCATGCACATATGAGACACGAACACAACGACACAAATACACATGCATGTACACCACACATTGTGTACCTCAATGACGGCTCACTACCTCATCGTCTCCTCATCATGGAGCTGCATGCACCACTACAACCATGCTCGATGCATCATTGGATCTCACTCAACATTGCGTCGCTCAGTGATGATAGTCTGCTTGAGACGTAGCAGTGGTGGCCTCCTCTAGGGCAAGCGTGACACTAGGGTTAGACCATCGCTCTAATACAATTGTTGGTTTTAGTTCAGATCAGTGCACATTTACAACGGCAAAAAAAATCAAACACAAGAACTCGTGAACACAAGTTTTTTTGCCGGTGCAACGCAAGGAGTACATTTTCTTGTTTTTCTGCTTCTCATACTTGCTTGCTTATAAACCTCAAGATTGCCTAAGATTTATAGGCTTAACATAAAACTCTAAGAATAAAAAATGGATTCATGTAAGCGAATCAGAATTGAACCCCTTTCTTTATTTGATTCGGACGCCTCGCTCAAGATTAACTTTAACTAGTCATGTGCCCGTGCGTTGCAACGAAAACTCGATTTGCGATAAGATTTTTGCAAAGAACACTAACTTTAGTTATGTTTCAATAGTAGGAGAAGTTTGTTCCTCCGAAGAGATTTGAATATCGGGTTAAATCCCCTTCCATCTCAATCGTTCATGTTAGATCCAACGAACGGCCTGTCCTCTGAAGATGAGAGTGTGCCCTCTAATAAGGAGTAGATGAAAGCAGAAGGCAGTGTACACAGGCGAATGAAAGCCAGGTCTCCCCGACATCTTCGTAATTAGCACGTGATTTAGTTGCGTGATTGTTTCCTTTTAATCTATGCATTTCCAGATATGATGAAATAGAATTCCCGTATCATGGGATATGGTGAGTATATCTTTCTATCCATGCAGAATATGATGAGAAAATCCTTCCATTTATAAGATATATGAATAACATCTTTCTATAGTAAAAACATGTGAATAGAGATATGCTAAAATAATATTTCTATTCAAAAAAAGATATGATAAAATCCTTCTATTTAAGATATGATTAAATCATCTTCTATCTCAGCCGTTCATGTCAGATCCAACGAATCAGATACTCTAAAGGAGAACGGACCACTGCCACCAACTCCTAATTAGAAGTAGTAGAGATAGTCGTGAGCCAGTTCGGCAATGTCTTCTTGCAACTAAGCGCTTCCAGCACCCCCGTAGAAAAATTTGGATCATGGAACTCGGCAAGGATCTATTAGATGTGTTCTTCGGAGGTGGCTGGTCAACGTTTCACAGCATCCCTCAAGGTAATGCTCTGCTATTAAGGGGTGAAAACATCATGCTATTTACAATCAAAGTGTTTTGGCTCAATGGAAACCACAAAGACTTCGAGAAAGTAAGCGAAAACTGAATTAGTTTCTCATATTTTTTAATCTGCTAACGATGGATTGAATTGTGAGTAAAATACATTTACAGATACTGAAAAGCAACACGAAGCACCTTTTCCCGGTATGAAAGCGTCAGAGAAGAGCGGGAGATCAAGTGGTGAAGAAAGAGGCGGAGGAGGTGACCTCGAGTGTGTATACGGCACGTCGAAGGAGCCCAGGTTGCCGGAACAGCACCGATGCTAGCAGCTGCACGCAGAGCATGAGAGATTGTGAGCCAACAACGCGGCGGTGGACGTGAAGAACACAGGATGGAGACACCGAGCTCCTTGGCCATGTCAAGCGCTCCAGCGGCGTGGAACCCGACATCAATGGCCGCGACCGGCACGAGCGATCCCTTGATGGCATCGTGAGCTCCAAGCGACGTGACACGCGGCCCTCGAGGCAGTTGGCGTCACCGGCTGCACGGACGATGACACCGAGGCGGCGTCCTGAATATGCTACTCGTGCCTCGACAATGGCTGCGATGTTGGCCGCGCCAAGTCGCTAGAGGAGCATTGTGAGTTTGTGACAATCGTCGGTGCCGCTGGCGACCGATCGAGTTGACTGCATATCTAATTGCAATTTCACTAAGTTGGCTATATTTCGCTGCTTGATTGGTCACGTTTTGGTTCTCTGAAGTTGAGATGTTCCGTAGGTTGTAATGATGGCTAGCACGTCAGCTCCCTTTCTAATGAGTTGTCAAGTTTTACATTACGCTATATATTCTTTTGTTATAATATCTTGAATCATTGTGTTGTGCTACATACATAGCATGAATAATAATTGGGGGGTAAACTCCATTGCAACGAACGACGAGTATTCAGCTAGTTGTGCTTAAAATTCCTAGCAGAGCAAAATAACCAAGGCTATGCGTATGTCTCAAATTATAGTGCAACTGTACGAGACGATGATCTGGTACACGCAATACACAGAGAAGAAATTGAGAGGAGAGAGAGAAGGCATTTGAGAGAGGGAGACCTTGACCCTTTGTCAACCCTAGGAAGATCCAGAGATTTTAGTCCGCGCCATTATCAAGCCCAACCCAACACGATCCAGAGATTTTAGACCTTGACCTGTATCAAGCCCAACCCAACACGATTCTCCAGAGATTTTAGTCCGCGCCATCCATCCTCACCTCGGAATGATCTTGGAAATATTAGCAGTGCGAGGCTTTCACAAAAGGCAAGTGCGCGTGAATTCATGGGATCAGCGACCCAACCCAAAGAGCAAGAGTAGAACCTCAAGCATGGCTCGCATCTACAGTTCACCGCCGCTGCCTCACACCCTCGACATCGGCACCCACGATCCGCGGTGCTACCGCTTCTCCCGCCAGGGCTCCTCTTCTCGGTGCTTCCTTCCGTTCCAATCCAGGCTTCCAGCTTGCTCCTCCTCCTACTCTCTACTTGCAGCCATCTCGCCTCCTCCCCGTGCTGCGTAGCCTCCTGGACCTCCTCCAAATAGCCATCGAGCCGAGGAGGCTACAGGCGAGGATCCTCCGCGGTTTCGTCTCCGGCCTCCGCCTTCGGCCCGACTCAGCCACTTGCTCACTCCGGAGTACATTGACTTTCGGTGAATGTTTTTCCCTGATTACTCGTTCCTTTGTTTAATTATATTTGCAATTCTATAATCGAACCTTCTAGTTCCAGTTTGCAGTTTGGATTTGTTGTAGTTAAACGGGTGTCCAGACCAGATTACTAGATGTAGATGATATCAAACTAGCATTTAAAAAGTTTTTTACAATCTGTATGATTATTCTACAAATGCAAAGTTTTTCCAAAACCTAAGTCAAGTAATGAAACTGAAAGGGGTTTATGACCTACTAGGCTAGTATCTATGTCAAGTTAAGCACTAGCTTATTCAGTATGCAACTTTGTCGGATACTTCCAATTTGGGAACATGAGTTTTTATGGCATTTGTTAAATGCTTTCACCAATGGCAAACATAGAATTTTATTAATGGGTGTTGAAATAAAACATTACAATATCTTTTAAATGTAGCTAAATACTTTTTTCATTCTTTTTAAGTGACATTTTAGAACACATGCTTAAAATTTATAACATTCGACAATTAGTGTATTTACAATGATCTAAATTTGACAATTCTAATCAAAAGTATTTTCAAAAAATTATTATTTTTACCATTAAAACCTATGATGTCATTTAAAATAGAATTTAGAAGGATTAATACACTAAATATTTACATGACTCAACTAACATCCTACGGTTAAAAAATAATACACTTTATTTTAGCATTGAATACACTTTTATTTTAGCACTAATCTATTACAAGCCACTCTTTTTTAAAGTTGATATCTAAAAATTACACTCTCCTCTTTTATTATACTCTATCCTAGCTTATCTGCATACGAGAAATGAGTTATTTACTTTATATATAGACTAGATTCGTCACCATAAATATAATCTAGTTTGTTTTAAGAAAAAATATCTAAAGCACATAGTGTCGGGGTTTCAAGTCACCGGCAAGTAAATTTATAAGTCTAAGGGGCCGCGCGCTCCCTCTTCTTGAATGGTTAGACTAAAAAGCCCAAGATGTATACTGGTTCGGGCTGAATGTCCCTACTCCAGTTCGTGTGGTGTTATCGTATTGCTTTAGGTGCAGATGACTGTACAGTGTTTACAAGCGGGAGCTGAGGGCTCGAACGTGAGAGCGTAAACTGCCTATTCGTCGAAGGACCCAGAGAAGAGAGCGAGAGAGACCATCCGTCCCCCCTCCAGAAAACCCTGCCTCCCTTTATATAGTCGGAGAGGGCAGGTTACATGGAAAGTAGGAGAGGGAAGGATGAAGATATCTACGCTAGGAGTTCTAACCCTCGGTCTTGATGGTTGGTCGACCTGCTCTTCTGCCCATACCGGGTCGGTGGGCTCATCGATTAGATCAGTTTGTTACTTCATTTGAAAACAACGTACCTGCCTTCTGCGAGCCTGACGGGCGCTGACGCCATATTGTGTCTTTGGTGCTGCCTCGGGAGGGAGCGTATCTCCATCTTGTCGTGGTCGGGCGATGAGATCGAGTCTTGACTTTAGCAACCTTCGTCTTTGTCTTGGAAAGGAGCCACTTGCCCCCGCACGGTCACTTCGAGCGGTCGTGTCCGTAGACCACGTGGCCGATGGCCGGCGGAGGCCTGACATCTGGCCCTTGGCGGAGATCGCCTCAGCTTTGTTGGAGCCGGTGGGGAGTCCAACCTGTGGTGGGGGTCGAACGCCCCGTTAGGTCGGGGACGACCTTGGAGCAGCTCGTTAGGTCGGGGTCGAGTGTCCTTTGTGGACCCGTGAGGCCTTTGGTCGGAGCTGGGCTTGGGACAACCCGTTCGTTACTCCGGGCCGCTGGGGTACCCATTGTATGAATACTCGTCACATAGATATTTCTAAGTATTTATAAATTTTAAAATTGGATAATATAGAACCTTCTTATGAAATCATCCCTCTTTTGATTCTAGAGGAATTAGTTGGATGCATACACCTTGCAGGGAATACCGCTCCTTTTTCCGTTCTACAATATAAGTTTAAGCTCATCATACACATAACAAGGAGAAACTAAATCTAAAAAAAATATAATTGAATCATGCTTACCCCTATTGAGTGGTGTGCTACAACTAGTTATCCACTTTTTCATCATTAAAGCAGACACACGAAGTGGAAATATTGCAATAATTGCACATTTAATCTCCTCAATAGATTTAGGGCATGTTTGTTTCAGCTTTAAATTCTCTAAAAGCTGATTCTGGATTGTGGTTGTAGAGAAGCTGATTCTCTAAAAGCTGGAATCCAAAAGCACATATGAAGTGGATTGTGGATTCTAGTGTATATGGGTGGGCTGGATTGTGAGAATCGGATTCTAGAATCGGGCTGTTTGTTTTTTATTCTGCTTTTAGGATCAGAATCTAGAATCAAAAGCTAAAACAATCAGGCCCTTATATTGTGGGACGATGCTTTTCATGAAATAGAATTATATTGGGAGATGAAGGGAGTAACATGGTACAGTATGCTATCGTTACATATAAAAAAAATGACACAAAAATAAGAATACACTTTTCTATTGTTTACAAAATTTTGTATAATGGAACTAATTAAACATAAATTAAGCAAAGAAGATAAATTAGCGCAAGCTATATACATAACAATTTGAGAAATATCATTTATCTTAACTAGTGGTTAAAACCTTATTTATGCAATTTTGAAAAAAGTGCATATAAAAGATATGTAAGATGTGTATTCCTTTCTCAAGCACTTAATGCGATGATACAAAATTTTGATATTGCTGCATCCAAATGTATGCATATATGTGTTTTTATAAACTTATGTGCTAGACCCTAATATATAGTAAAACAAGATTGGAAACCTAATTATTTGGTTAAATTAACTATAGGATGTTTATTTATCTCTATAGAGTAGCGAGAAGAATTATTAAATTTCCACACTTTTAACAATTGATGTGCAAAAAAGTATATAGATAGAATTATAGGGTTAGATGTTACTTTATTTGATTAAAAAATATATTACTCTATAATTTAAGCAGAATTGTTAAATAATATTCAACTAGAGATCTTATAAAATAAATCGAATTCCTTACCATTAGATTTGCATCACATTTCACGCTTAGGCTGACAAGACCTTCGACTTGTCCAGCGTTCTGATAGGACTAGCATTCAAGTTTACCCGATTTAGGGTTTGACTTGTTTGGCGATCTGATAGGGCTAGTGTTCAAGTTCACGTTCACTCAATTTAGGATTTAGGTTCACTAGAATCTTCAACAATAGAGGGAGACGGTAAAGTGGCGGTGGCCTTAGGCATGTAAAAGGAGGACAAAAGGTGTTAAGGGAATAGGGGACAATCATGAGTGGCATGTTAGATCTTAGGAAGAAGGCAAATGGTTGAGATGACAGATCAAGTGGCAGAGAGTATGAATGACAATTTTCTCCTTGGGACGGGGCTCGTGGGAAAATTCCTATGTGGTGAGGGTGGGCGAGGGAGAGGGATTGATCTCCTTGCATAGGGGAACAGGATTTGGCCTCTGCTACACTAGTAGGGTGGGGATGGGGTCGCCTCCCCCTCCATGAGACCCATGGAAACCCGATTAAAATCATAAATATATTATTTTATTTATAAATCTATTCTTTCCTTATACTTGGGACTAAAACATAAATCTACAAGTTTGAATACAATTTTTCAAGTTATATTTTTAAAAAATACATAAAATACTAGGTGTAGGAGCTTCTCCTAGGATCTCTGCACCCTGTTGCCACAAGGTGGGGGTGTCTTGTGGGGCAGAGGTGGTGGTGGCTAATTATAATTGCTATGGTTTGTGGTTATAATAAGAATGGGTAGGAGCAAGTAAAAAGATTCGATATAAATTCAAAGCTAGAATTTTGAGCAACTAATGACTGGTCATTCTCTTCGTTTTGTTTAATTAGAAAAGTATTTTTGTACGAAGAATCACACCCAAGTCTCGATATGGCCGAATCGTATCCTCTCCTTTTGTGGTCTAAAGATAAACTTTGTATTTACTCTGTCCACACTTTCGTTCCGTAGGAGCGGTTTGATTTGTAGGCCAATTGACGAGCGATAGCCAGCATCTTCGTCCCTTCCCCTTTCCTTGTGTTCTTCTCGTCCATGTTGGCGGGGAGCGCCAAGTCCCAAAGTCGGGGGTTGTTTGGGGTCAGTGCCGCCTTTGGCCCGAAGCCCCTAAACAGCCGACTACACAAATGCCTGACACTTAGCCGTAGTAGTAAAACCTGCAACCGTCAGGGAGGTGCTTCACGGCTGTGGCTCCTCTCGAGCACCTCTTCCCGAGAGCCTCCTTCTCCCCGCCCGGTCGTCGCCTCCTCCCTGCTCGAGTGCAGCCTTGTCCCCTTCCGGTCGCCCGCCTGGTCTTGGAGCCCCGCCGTCCGGTCGCCGTTTCCTCCTTTTGCACAGCTCCAGTAGCCAACACAAAAACCAATTTATCAAACGATCTTAAAAAAAAAACTACAGCCATCAGCTACTCTACATCCTAACAAACCGAAAGGCTTTACGACCTAGCAACATCTGCAGACAGAGATGACCAAATGGGCGGCCCGGTACGGCCTAACCCGATTAGAAAACGGCACGGCCCATTTAGAAACGGTGCATTTTTACTAACTACTAAGCGGGCCATGCCGCGTTTACCACGCGTCTTTGAGGGCGGCCCAAGCACTACTGTGAGGTCGACGGATCGTCTTGCGTGATGGCACGAACCCGATTGGCCGAAATGGGCCGGGTCAGCTCGTTAGCGTCAAAAAATCAGAAAAAAATTGAAAAAAATAGAAAAAGTGAATTTTTTAAACCTCCAACGACTATTTTTCAAACTAAACAAGTTACCCCCTAATCGTACCTAGCCACATCGGTCCGTGCCGTGTCGGTTCGCTAGTCCAAACACGTTACGAGCTCGTAGACCGTACTGATATAACCTGTTTACGACTAAGCCGTGCCGTGCTTAACCAAACCATCGCTACCGGCCTTGGACCGGCCGATTTGACCATCTCTTGCTGCAGACACCCCGCGGGACAGGCCACACACGCACACAAACAGGCCCTCAGACGATACCCTTCTCCGGACATCGCTTCGCCCTCTCAAAACGAGCCACCGAGACGTTCTCCTCCTCTTCTCTTCGATCCCACAGTTCGCGTCCCCCTTCTCCGGCGGCTCCTCCTCCCCTTCCTTCGTTTCCACCGTTCTCCAGATCTCCCCCTCCCCCTTCTCCGGCGGCCGGTGCGGTGAGCTCCTCTCCTCCCCTTCCTTCGTTTCCATCGTTCTCCAGATCTCCCCCTCCCCCTTCTCGGGTGGCCGGCGCTGTGAGCTCCAGCCGGAGATCCCCCGTCAACATCCTCGTTGGGGATCATACAAATCTTTCTTTCTACTCCAATCCGTGCAGTTTTTTGCGTGCTGGAGTACTAATAGCAGTTTATTTTCCAAAATTTTTGGGGGTCAGTTGAACCCCCATGCCCCACGTTAGGTCCGCCCCTGGCTTTCACTATTGTTCAACTCGAGTGCAAAATAACCTAGATTTAGTACCTGCCCGATCTGTTCTCCACAGGTGCTGCGAAGATGCCGCAGGTTATGGTGGTAGCGCGTAACTTCATGGACATGGTGGCAGCACTGCCTGCCGCCAAGCTCGACATGCTCTACGAGTCCGCCTTCATCTGCGAGGCCGTACTCAGGTCTCCAATCTACCAGTTCTGCAATGTATTATTTTTGTCTTCGTTCTGCCATTGTGATGTTTCAGTTATGTTGCAGGTCGCTCCCGCCGCTGGCGAAAAAGTACGCACTGCAGATGCTGTACGTGTCGGCACCAGTGGCTGCTGCGGCTATGGAAGAGTGGGTGCTCGATGAGTATGCTGCCAAACACAGGGTCGCCATTGATAGGCTGCTCCAACTAAGGGTATTTATCGAAGTACGCGATAGGTAAGACCTCATCCATCTTCATCAGTTGCTGGGTCTTTATATCTCGAAGTGCGATCAGACTTGTAACTTTCCTGGATTAGATCAACTGTCAATGAACCAGATAATTTGAACCCAGAAGTGTCATAGCATGCGTTATGTCTTTGCGCACAAGGGCAATTTGATTTATTATGGATATTAAGTTGCTGAAGTTTTGCTTTTCAGTCAGCCTTTTACAAGCTCATGAGGTGATATATGCAGTGACCATAGGAAATATGCACCGATATTGGCATGGACAGTGTCCATCTCGATTGTTATGCTATTTAATTGTCATGTAGACGTGGCTATGTCCTTGGATGTAAACATTTTGACATGAGCAATGATTAGGATTGCTGAGCCTTCGCTCTTATAAGTTTGAATGCTTGGTTAGTTCGGTTGGAGATTATTTTATGATGCATTCAACATGATGGGGAGAGTGGTATGCTTGAATATATGCTGTGATTTTATACCTGCAGTGATGGCTTGGCATCTTTACTTGGTTTTTGAAGAAATGCATATGATCTCAGTTTATAAGGTGGAGAAATGAGGATTTGTGATGAGTCATAGCAACTAATACTTCAGATATGGACCTTGTTCTTGAAAACCGCTTGCTTATTATTAGCTTATTTGCTGCACTGGCAGTGCGTGCTTAACACTGCCACTGTGATACATGCCACCATGACAGACAAACTAATGGATCGAATTCAAGTATACTTTTCAAAACTTTGTAGTGTGTGTGTGTGTGTGTGTGCACGCGCTCGTGCGAATCTATTATTGTGTCTGTAGCCTCATTAACATACTAACCAGTTGCTTGCATTCATGGTCTTCTGTTAGTATTTAAATGTTTACATACTTCTTGTACTATTAGAATATCAATTCTACATCTGTCTCATCAACAGAAACTAAAATCCAAATTCAGTAAACAGTGTTGTGTCTCCTTATTTTTCAGTGGCAAGTGTTTTTTCCCTGGATATTTGAACTTTGAAGTCTGCTGTTACTGTTAGTATTTCTTGCATGTGCATAGGCATAGCTGACATGAATTTTGTAGTTTAGTCTGTTTTGCATTATCTGCATGAAGCAAATTAAATTATGAATCTTCTATTTCACCTGCTTTTCTATTCTTCCTATGGTGCAAACTGAACTATGTATTTTCTAGCTCACTTGGTTTTGCTGTGTAAACAGAAAAAAGGAGGTGAGCTACAAGATGAATCAGAAGTTCCAGGGTAACATGCAAAAGTATTTGGTTGATGGGTAAGTACTTATCAACTACTTTTGTTGAAAATGACATGGATGATCCTTTCTCGTATTTTGAGCTAATTGCTTCTTTTCTGAAAACTGTTATGATGGTGTTGGCATGTGGTTTCTTCATCTTATAGAATATTTACCACTTAAGATTGTGAAGTAATTACTATTTTACAGAATTACCATGCATCCATGCGCCCTACTGACATCACTGGGGAAAATTTGAAAGGATACATGTGGTGTTTTATGGTGGAAAATAATTTGCAAAACTCATGGATGATTGCATTGAAGAAGTGTTAAATCTAGTACTCTGTATGAAAAGGAAATTGTTGTATGCTACATGGTGGTTTGTTTATTGAGAAGAAAATGATATACCTCAAGCTAATGATGCTGCTTAAGCTTTACTGCTTTACCTTTTTTGCTGTATACTTGTAGGGCATATGAACTAGTTGGTCAAATTCCAGTTTTATTTTTTGCTGCAGTGGAAGTTTACCAAGGGAACCAATACCATCGAGTGTCACTGCCAGATTGCCTACATTAGCAGAACTAGAAGACTATGCTCTTGAGCAATGGGAGGTTAGGATGAGAAAGCTTAACTCAAAATTATGTTTTCCTTGTATGTTTTCTTTTATATCAGTCACTGTCTTTTTTGCTCATTGAATCCTACTGTTTGAACATTTGAATACTTCCTGCATTTATTTTCCCTAGTGTAGGCTTATACTTGTTATTCTGTTTTGTATGAGAAAATAGTGCTTCTTGCTGCAATTAATGAACTCATCTCAAGTTGAGAGAGGAACAAGTTTCAGCTCGTCTATGATGAAAACATTCCAGCGAGGTCTTCTGAGTTCAAGGTTCCATCTAATTACCTCCCTTGCTTTGACAGTCAACTACATATAAACTAGTGACAGTCAAATTTCATTTCAATAGCAAAGAATGGACAGATTGACGCAGCTCTCTCTCTTGCTAGTACAATTAGATATAATATATCCTAGGGGTGAAAACGGTCGGAAACGGTCGGAAAACACCGAAATCATTTTTGTTTTCATATTTTTCCTCGGAAACGATACCGGAATCGATAACTACGGAAACGAAAACGGCATCGGTAATTCGAAAATATCGGAAACGAAAATTCGATACAAAATATATATCAGTAACGATCGGAATCCGAAAAAGAGACCGGTAACGTCGTAACGACATGTACCACCAATTGACTTCAAAAAATTCACACAAATCGTACATTCACATAGAAATTAGTAATAAATAAATATTCACAAATTTACGATGAACATACATTACCAATGTAAATGTATATAATAGCATAACTAGTTTAGAAAATCAATATATTATAACGTATAATGGCATAAGCATTAAGCAACATCACATAGCACTTACATACAGGCATACATTAAAGCATTAAGCAACATATTCACATAGCACTTAAAAGCAAAACCTTATAAGCATTTACAGTTGACGATATCACACATTCCATACAGGCATAGATAGCATAAGATAGTCTCCACACGAGTCTTTACATCACATAGTATAAGATAGTCTCAATATCTCATATCAAATAATACATCTCTCCACACGAGGATTGAAATTTATTAGTCGCTTGCTACTAGACCGACCAGACCCTTGCGGCGCCAAACCGGAAATATGACATACAAAGACATGCACATAGATAATCGGAGCTCGGAGCACATAGATAATCACGGCGATAAATCGATAATGAAGCATTGGAGATACGAAAATAAAAGCAAAAAAAAACATGTGATACTGGCAGAGTAGTTATTATCACTCATCAGCATCAGGAATACGACCAATGAAAACGAGTGACGGGCATAGAAGGCATAAGCTTCTAAACGAGTGACGGGCATGAAAGGATTGATCTCATAAGTTCTTGGTTTATTTGCAAATATATGTTGCAAATGAAGTGTGCTTAATTTGATATTTGAGCATGCGATTAGAATTTACAAATATGTTTTGCAAAATTGTTTTGATCATGAGTTGATCATCACATGGCTCAATATTTAATCTTATTGACTCTTTCGAGCTTGTAGTCATGCCCTTGATCAAGTCTATGTGAGGGATTTCGAAAAATCAGATTTTAGACTTGAATAACTACATTAGAGTTTAATTTTTATCATATTTAAAAATATCTATGATTTCTTAAATCATAAAAATGGGTGGATATTGTAGCCCTCGTGATAAGCTTCGCATAGAGTCCAAGATCACCTAAATCGGAGTTCGGAGTAAAAGTTATGGGTGTTTTAGTGGTGAAGGAGTGTGATCGTGGATCGGGCGATTCCGTAATTACCGACGGAATTTACCGATTTTTCCGAAACCGAAGGAAACGGTCGGAACTTGTCAAAACCGTTATCGTTATCGTTTCCGACAAAAATTTCCGATTTCGATTCCGATTCCGAACATTACCGATACCGACACGTCCGATCGAAAAATTCCGAAAACGGTTTCCGGAATTCCGGGATTTACCAATACCGTTTTCACCCCTAATATATCCTGTGGGCATCTAAATAGTAATACACTAACAGAAATTAGTGACTAGTAAATTCAAGATGTTGTGGGTGACAGGCTGACAGCAAATTGTTGTTGTTTACATTAGTTTGGTCGTGTTCAAATTTTCTGGTTGTAAAATGGGATTAACTGGTGATCCTAACATCTCTTTTAGTTTAGCAGATTGAGTTTTTTGAATTTTTATATTTGTAAATCATGTTTGATGTCTTGATACCCATGTGGAATTTATAAAACCTGATATTTCCGTTTTCTGCTATATATTGTCTAGCTTTACTGTATATGTTCACTTCACTGGATCTACAAGCAATAATTTCAACATCATGAGTTCCTTTTTTAATATATTTTGCAGGGATGGTGAAGCTCCAAAGTTAACTGAGAACGGCTTCCAGTTTCTGGTGTGTGCTTGGCTCCCGGTTGATCTGATTATCTGACAGACTTCCACCTTTGGTTCTCACTCTTTTTCTACTTAACCAGCTGATGGAGACAAATGCACAACTTTGGTACATAATGCGAGAATACATTTCATCAGCAGAGGTATTGGTGGCATGTCTTTTTAGATTGCCTTTTGAGTCAACATGACATGAGTGATATGTTTGTTGTTTTCTGTTTGTGATGATTATTCTATTATTATTGAATAGGAACGTGGAGTGGACCCCACGGAGTTGATATCATTTCTCTTGGAACTTAGTTTTCATACATTTGGAGAGGTAAAGTAGAACATTTTTTTACAAGATCGTGTCAAGCATCTGCAAGAACCATGCAAAAGTCATCAGTTACCCAACTTTTGTTCATGATGATCTTTAAAAATTCAAAATCCTGTTTTCACAGCGCCATTTTCTTGAATAACAGTATGCTATATCAATATGGAAAAGAAGTGTGTCCACATCAAGTGGGAAACATCATTAGTTTGGGATTTGTGCAAGGGTGAGATAAATTGTAGCCGACATGAAGGGGAGCATCTCAAAGTTATTAAAATGCTGTTCTGTTTGTTCTGGTCTAACAGGACAGGGACATCAACCTTACATGCCTGATTAAGAATGTTTAAGAAAATATGATAATAGCAGTGCTTAAAAAGAAGTCAAGGGGCTGTAGGATTAATGTAATCAGATGAAATATATCCTGCATCTCTTCTTTTGTGTTCAAGCTTTGATGCCTAGTACATTGTTTGTAAACTCACTGCCATACTTTCTGTCTGTCTCGTTCATGTTTCAGGCTTATAGCTTGAATACTCTGACTGATGTCCAAAGAATTGCTATTCGGGATCTGGCGGAGTTGGGATTAGTCAAACTACAGCAGGTAAAACTTTTGATTGTAGCCCCCAAAAAAATCAACTAGATGAATACGAATTTCAATAGTAAATTAATAACAGGGTCGAAAGGACAGCTGGTTCATACCTACAAAATTGGCCACAAACCTCTCAGCAAGCTTGTCGGATTCATCTTCCAGCAAAGAGGTTTCGTAACATCCTATACCTTTGCTTTTGCAGTTTCTTTATGTTGTTCAAATCTTCTTTGTAGCTTCTACCTACTTGTCACCTAAGCAACATTGTGATGAATGTACTTTTCACTTGAGAGTTGATACTGTATGACATTGTTGTTGCAGGGTTTTGTGGTTGTGGAGACAAACTTCAGGATGTATTCATACTCTACTTCCAGATTGCATTGTGAAATTTTACGTCTTTTTTCAAGGTACATGGCGTGTCAGATTAGTGACATAACCTAGCTCACCTTTCTGCCATCTTTACATTTTGGCTACTGCTTTGTAGGTCCTATTGCATCCTTGAACTGCTTCCTTTTGTTTATCTTGGTATGCAAAAAAAGGGGTCAACTGTTTTTTTGTGCACTGTAGGGGCTCTATACTGCTTTCCTCTCTTTTGAATACCTAACCTGGTCTAACCCCAGTCTGAATGCCTTAAGCAATGCCAACTTTTCTACCGGAATCCAGTACTAAATCCAGGCAATACAAAACACAATAACAATACAATGAAAATGACCAAACATTGTGCGACTGATGATTAGGGTGATATAAAAGATTGCCTATTAATCTATTAACCTAAGGCCTAAGCTATCTATGGACACCCCTTGAAGATGCAAAGCCCTTCAGGATTATGGAACTGTAGCCTGCTTGTAAATCTAGCTATTTTAACCATCTGCATCTGAAATGATTGTTGTCAGTCGCCTACTGCTAGCTGTATTTTGTCAGTTCATACTGCTAATGGGAGAGCTCTGTAGGTGGAAAGGTGGAATCATCGTTTGCACCCAACACTAAGCCATTGATTTGAGGCTCCACGTTTATAAATGGGAAAGATAATGCTGACGGTCCAATATAATACCTTATTAAGGCTTGATTATATAATAAGAGCAGTAGTTCTGTGGTTGCTTTTGATTCTAGATTCTACCGTGCATGCTGCCATTTTTCCATTGTTTTGTTGAATTTTTTAACAAGGGTGTTTTTGCAGGGTGGAGTATCAACTTCCAAACCTCATTGTGGGAGCCATTACAAAAGAAAGTCTTTATGGTGCTTTTGAGAATGGAATCACTGCTGAACAGGTAATTTCTACAGGATTCATCACGTAGATCCATATAATTATGTTTCTTTTCTTGTTTTTCAGATAATTTCATTCCTTCAGCAAAATGCCCACCCTCGTGTTGCCGACAAGATACCTGTAGTCCCTGAGAATGTTATGGATCAGGTAAGAACCAATTTTTTGACCCCTCCCAGCAGATCCAGCCATCATCTACTTTCCAGAAATAATATAGAAAATTGGTAATTCTTCCGTGCAGATTAGGTTGTGGGAAACTGACCGTAACAGGGTTGACATGGTCCTATCGCATTTATATGAAGATTTTCCGAACAGGGTAAACCCTGCACTAATCCAACTTGGGCAATTCTTTTTGGAGGCTAATAGGACAAATTTGGATTTGATTATCACGTACCCTCGTGCTTTTGTGCAGGAGCTGTTTGAGCAGTGCTGTGATCATGCAAGGGATAATGGATGCTTGCTCTGGGAGGACACAAAGAAGATGAGATTAATAGTACGAGGAGAGTTCCATCCAGAAATGCGAGAGTTCCTCCGCAGGCAAAGATGAAGAGAATCTCGATCTTGATACAAGGGAAATGACCATTTGGACAGAACAAGCTACTTGTGTGTAAGTGAAGGCCTTCACCACACAACTCTGGCAACGTGACTGAAGAGTTACATACGCGCGCCACAAAAGGTCAGCGTTCAATTTGATGTGCCTCGATGTCGTAGAAGATGAAGAATGAAGTGCAATTACAGCAGACATTCGCTGTAATCATTTAAACCCAGTCTGAATTCAGTGCAACTTTCATGCTTAGTTGTTTTACAATGCACTAGCTGCTAATAGTACAAACACCCCTTGTGTATAAACTATCTTTCGCAGCCAACCAGGGGCGATCTGCATGTATTGGTCGTTGCTAATGTGTTTTTTTGGTGGTTAACGAATCCTAAACGAGATCTTCCTCTGCCTTACCCCAGGGCCAGCTCAGTTGCAGGGTGCTGATGGGAGCCACAACACTCCAGAATCAAGGGAAGCAACGGGAAGACGCGGTATTGGGCCGAGCGGATTACCTGTGACCTGGCCCAATAACAACTTAACCCTTGGGCCCACAACTAAGACGAGACGGACGCTCCACTTCCGCGAGTCGGCTTGGGCGTAGGGGTGAAACCGGGTTGGATATATTTTTTTCCCTGATTTGGGATAGGATTCGGTCGGGACCGGATTTGACTATCCGACCAGATCTGGGACGGGATTTGAATACTTGAATTGGGATCGGATTCGGAGTAGTTAATATTCGGTAAATACGGGATGAGATTTGGATTTTTCCTATTCGGAATCAGCTAGACTGGATAATTAGTTAGTTTTATTGATCCTTAAGTAGTATATTCTTTCTACGACGTTTATTGAGTTTGATTGATGTATAACTTGTTACTATGATCATATACTTGTATGGTTTTAATTCAACACATATTACTCTATATGTGCGTGCATTATCCTTATATCTTTATCTATTTTTGACCTAAATCCGTTATATCGTATGCTGAATAACTCGGATTCGTATTTATATTCGACTAGCCATCCGTATCCGGTTCTTTATTCAATAAAAAATATGAGTTACATACAAAAAAAACCAATATCGGTATGTATCTGATTCATGTGCAGCCCCAGACGTGTCCAAACTGTCGGCACGGCATAACTCGGCCCCGCTAAGCCGTGCCGTGCCAGAATGTGGCCGAAACGGGCCGAGTGCAGCCTGTTGCCTGTTTGGTGTCAAAAAATTAGAAAAATTGAAAAATGGTAGAAATTTGAAAAAATGCATAAAAAGTTGGAAAAAAATCTAGAGAAATTAAGAAAATTCAAAAGAATGTAGAATTTTTTTATAAAGTATACGCGGCCAAAATGGGCCGTATGGGCCTGGCTGTAACGAGCCTTGTCGTGCCGACTCGCCGTGCTATGATACTGGCCCAATATGACTCGATCAGATGGGCCATGCCGATCCGACCCGATTACATTCGGATCGTGCACGGTGCCTGTTCCAGGCACGGCCATCTTGCCAGGAATTTTTTTCTTTAATATTTTTTTTAATCTTTTTTTCAAAACTAGGCGTCGGGACAAAAAAATTACAAAATTGGGCGCCGGTCGCTTGTATATAGGCGTCGCCCATACTGCGATTAATCTTACTTTAAACGCATAATTTTCCTCTGTCTTCGGTTAATTTCTAAAAAAAATCATAACTTTTTCATATGATGTCGAATGGAGATAAACTTTATATGAAAATTGTAGCTCTCGACGGGATATACAACTTTTGTATACAAACTTTTTCAATTTGAGTCCATTTAGATAGTCAAAAATGGGATAGAATGTTCAGATCTAAAAACGATCTGAACATTCTATCTCATTTTTGACTATCTAAATGGACTCAAATTGAAAAAGTTTGTATACAAAATTTGTAGATCCCGTTGAGAGCTACAATTTTCATATAAAGTTTATATCCATCCGACATCATATGAAAAAGTTATGATTTTTTTTAGAAATTAACAGCAGACAGAGTAAAAATCGCACGTTTAAAGCAGTACTAATCGCCTGTATGTGGGGCGATCGCCCCATATACGGGTGACCGGCGCCTAATTTTGTAAATTTTTTTTTTGTTTCGACGCCTAGTTTTGAAAAAAAGATTAAAAAAAATATTAAAGAAAAAAAAATTCTCTTGCCAGCCCTAATCTCGGGCATTCATGCGCCGCTAGAAACAAAACCCGCCACGCACCCAACTCAACTCGACTAGTGTTTTTACCTCGCAGCCGTCTTCCTCCTCGCCTCCAGCCCGAATCGACGACGCCATGGCCGGGAAGAAGCGCAAGTCCGCCTCCGACAAGCAGCCTAAGCACCGCCTCCCCCTCGGCGCCGACGCCGACGCGGTTGCCGACGCCGCGAAGCGCCGCCGCTCGGGCGCCGCCAAGCAGCACCAGGCGGAGGAGGAGGCATCCGTCCCCTTCTCCATCAGCGCCAAAATCCTCCGCGAGGCGCACAAGCAGCAGCACGAGGAGATCCTGGCCGATTCCCGCGGCCAGCGCCCCTTCACTGCCGCCCAATCCACATCGTCCTCCTTCCCCGTCCCCAACGACGATGGCGAGGAGGAGGAGGAGGACGTCGACGAGTTCGACGGCTTCGACGCGCAGAGCGAGTACGACGGCGGCGTGGTGCGTGCCTTACGTGACTAAAAATGAGAAGAACTTTTTTTGGGCGAGTGACTGATTAGAATCTGCTGGTTTTGTGGCATTGGTAGGCGGAGATCGACGAGGAGGACGAGAAGGCCCTCGCTGCCTTCATGTCAAAGGACACCTCTTCCAATCGCACACTTGGTGATATCATTCTCCAGAAGATCAGAGAGAAGGACGCCGAGATCTCAACAGGTGAACAGACATCTCATCTCAACTGTTTCTTCTCCTATACTTAGGATACTAGTCCATTCACCCAACGACGAGCTCTTGAGAAGTCCTTTCTAGTCGCCTTTTGGATACAAATAGAGTTAAATCTATGGGTTAATGAGGAAAAAAAGTAAGTTGATTATGCAACTCCTTATGTTTATATATATGTTTGTGCAGAAGGGCGGCCTCCTGTCAAGTTGGACAACAGCATTATTGAGCTTTACAAAAGGTATGTGGCTGCGTCCTTGTTTCTTGTTATAAGTAGTTTTTCATGTTTTTATATTCAGTACGAAATTTGTCTTATGCAGGGTTGGTGAGTTCTTGAGCCGATACACAAGTGGGAAAATTCCTAAAGCATTCAAGCGCATCCCATCGTTGGAGTGCTGGGCAGATGTGCTACAGCTAACTGAGCCAGAGAATTGGTCTCCTAACGCAGTATATCAAGCAACACGACTCTTCTCTTCAAACATGAATGCAAAGAATGCCGTACGATTCTATGAAGCCATTTTGCTATCACGGGTTCGTAATGACATAAGGCAGAACAAGAGGCTTCATTTTGCTCTTTACCAGTCGTTGAAAAAATCCCTCTACAAGCCTGCAGCGTTTTTCAAGGGAATTTTAATGCCACTCTGTCAGGTAACCCTCTTTTTACAGTAAAGAATTACTTAGAACACATAGCATATCCATTTCCTTTGTAATGTGCAATCTGGGCCATTAGTATCTCACAGTTTCTTTTGGGTGGTTCATGAGCCATTAGCATCTCGCAGTTCCTTTTGGATGGTGCATGATTGCATTTCTTACCCAGTTAAGTTATGTTGTTAAAATTCTAGCAAACTCCAAGTCCAACCCAATAATCTGTGATTCAAAGGAGCTTACTGTCGATCATGTAACCATAAGACATTGAACAACAGCTATTTCCTCTTCAAATCTACTATGTCTACTGGATCTTGCTTCCTTTTTGTCACTCCATAATCTCAAATGGTGACTGCAGGAAAGGGATTGCACTCTACGTGAAGCAGTAATTATTGGTAGTATTATCCAGAAAGTCACCATTCCTCCACTCCATGCAAGGTTAATTGAATATAGTATAAGATTCATGTCCAAGATGGTTGTGGAGTTGATGTCTTATCTCTACCTGGCATTTTCATGCAGTGCAGCATTAATGAAACTAGCAGAGATGGAGTACTGTGGCACTACTAGGTAAAATGTGGCACCTCGAAGTCTCTATTCGCGTTGTGCATAGGATTTAAAATTTCCATAATTTTTGGCCATTAAAATTTTATTTTTGTGACTAAGCATTATGTTTTTTGGTCAGTGAACATTATTAGTTGAATGACATTTATTTTTGCATATATCAACTGTTTATATAGTATATGGAATATAGCTGATTAACTGTTACGTGATGCAGAAAAACCACAGTGCTCTTTACTCTACCTCTCCTTTCGCCTGTGTTTGTCTGCAAATTTATATAATGTTTCCAAGGGGTTCCTGTAGCTGGCACTAACATTTTCCCTCTTGTTCCTTTCCAAATAGAGACCACGACACTAGAATTCCTGGTTGATTTCAGCTATATGGAGCAAACTGTGCATTTAATAATCTACCGGCCAGAATATTTCCATCTTATGTATGCTTTAAAATTAGGACCTCCTTGTATATACTACGATATTATCCTCATTTTAGCTATCTGGATGAGCTTCTATAGTATTTCATTATGTAAAGGGATGGTTGTTCTGGCAATGCTCGTGTTTCAATTATGTTGTCAAGTCCTTTTGTCATGTAGCATGATGGACTGAAATGTTTGCATTGCAATGTGCTACATTAGAAAACACCCGTGCTACACATGGAATGCAGTTGGCAGCTAAATGTCATGCGGCTGCAAACTGCATTGCATGTGTAGCTTGGGTGTTTTCTAGGATGATGTGAATTTATCTCTTCTTTTAAATACATAGTTGTTACTTATCCCTATATTTTTAAATAGCTTGTTATTGCTTTTAGCATGCTGTAACATAATCTATCTCTTGCAGTTACTTTCTCAAGCTATTTCTAGATAAGAAATATGCTTTGCCATACCGTGTGCTTGATGCAGTTTTTGCTCATTTCATGCGGTTTCTTGATGAAGAGAGGATCATGCCTGTTATATGGCATCAATCACTGCTTGCCTTTGTGGAACGGTTAGTGATGGACGTGTAAAATTTGAAGCAAATGTTTCTGAAGCAATTTTTTTATTAATCTGAAAGACAACGCTCTTTAATGTATGACATGCAGTAATAACAAGCAGTCTTATACATGTTTTTCTTGGTTATATGGTTGCTTCTTTGCTATCTGCGGCTCAGAGGCCTGATGAGTGACGGTGCATATAGGTCATAGGTGTTTATTTATAGATTCCCTTGCTAAAGTTTTTGCTAGTTTATTCATGTATGTGTTGCTAAATATGACAGATACAAGAATGAGTTAGAGAAAAAGGATAAGGAGAAACTTGCACGTTTGTTGGATCACCAGAAACACTATTTGGTATGGTCTTTTCATTTCAATCATTCATATGTATGTATGCATGAATCTCAGAATGCTGTCTTCTGAAGTTCATATGAGCTAACTGAAATGTGTTGCTTCCTTAACCTTTACTCTCTATATACAGGTCACTCCAGAAATTCGTAGGGAACTTAGGAGTAGCTGCAACAGGGGTGAAAAGGAGGCCAATATGTCAATAGATATCCTTACAGTGTTCTATTATGATATTTTGCTTATACGTTATATTCTGTTGAACAAAAACTTATTTCAAGTGTTGTGCATTTGAAACTTTTCTACTGCTTATTACAAAGTGCTCGCGCGAGTATTATTGAAGCGTGATTATTTCCTTAACGTTGTTCTTACCTTCACCTATTTCTGTGATCACCAAGCCAATTGAAGAAGACAGGTGGAATGTTCCAGAAGTACCTATGGAGGAGGACTGATGGGTTCAAAGAAACTGGTTATTCAATGTGTCATATTTTGCAGCGTAAACTTCATCAGCATTTCATGTTTGCTCACAGTAAAATTTTTGAGCTCTTTTACGGTACACTAAATTCAATGTGAACTATTCATTATTTTTGATTCAATGGATCAGATTAGCTAGAATTTATTTATACTTCCTCTAGTAGTAGTAGTAGATAGTAGAAACATTCTACGGTTAGATCTGATTTCTACTATTTATTATATACTACTAATATGATGTATCGTAAAATTTCTCTAATTTTTTGGGCGATATGTAAGAATAATTGTAATGAAAGTTTGGATTAAATTGGAAAGGAACCCATGGATTCGTTAGATATTCAGCGTGTGCAATGTACCAGAAGAATTGTTTGCGATTTTGAAGGAAATAAGGCCACAGGAGGAGGGAACGGAGAGATGTGAGGTTCCAAATATATTGGCTCTGCTTTTTCGCCTCCCAAGTCCAAACCAGCCAACCAGCCACAGCCCACAGGTGCCCAACAGCCCGCCTAAGCCGCCTTGGATGGGCAAAGAAGTACCAGATGTCCATTTTTCGATGAAAGGCCTAGATTCGAGCTAATGCAACTAACTTCTAACGCAGAGGATCCGCTTCCTTGTTCTCTACCTTTAAATTCTTGACCGCCTTCGTCACATTGCTGCTAACACCTTACACCACCAAACTAACCCGCGATAGGTGGTTTTGAATTTTTTTAATAATATATATATTTTAAAAAATTACAAAAATAATATTCTGTTCAAAAAATTTACAGATCTACTCTATTGCCCTTATCGCCATTCCAAATGACGATAGAGACCTGTCGTAATGGTGACAAGTTTCTGTAGCCACTGGTGATAGGACTGTGTTACCATTTGGAATGGCGACAAGGACCTATCTGTCGTCAATCCAAATGACAACAGAGCGTCTGCAAACCCATCGAACAGCACGTTGTCGGCCATAACACCACATTTCACATCTACCAGCCGGGAGAAAGAAAGAGGGAAGGAAAGGAGAAGAACAAAGGGAGAAAGAGGAGGGGAAGGAGGGGGAGGAGAAAGAAGAAAAGGGAGGAGGGAAAGAAGAAGTCGTCGGCAACGTCCCAGGTATAATCTTTGCTTCTGTCAATTTTTGATTTAGCTGTATAGAGTAGCAATAGTTGTGTAGTTATGTAGGTATTTTAAGATTTATAGTAATATTTGAATGTGTAAAATGGATCGGGTTCGGCATAAAAAATTATGAAAAGTATGTGCGGTAGTATATAGTTTAGAAATTAAATTTATGAAAAATTCATGAATGTGCTGTGGAGAAGATGTTGTTATGTTGTGCGCGTAATAATAATTTGATGAAATGCTTGACAGGGATGGATGAACAAGAACAGTTTAAAATACACTATAGAGAAGGGGTTCCGCACATGGGTGCACAAGGTGTGGAACTAAAAAATTTCTCTAGTGTGGTGGCTGGTTTGTCACGTGCAGAGGAGCGTCTATGGGGCATTGTAACGAGATGGTTGTATCACTTGTTCTTATTAGACCGTGAGTTGCATGATCTGAAGTTGCACGGGGTAGGCTGTCAGAGACAGGACTGCACGTACTGAGAGTTACTAGAACTGAAGGGGCCGCAGTCGTGGAGCTCGATTGTAAGGTTGACAAATGAGAAAGGATGGTCATTAGTGTTGTTGGCCCAAGCTTTTCAGAAAGGTGATGCTGGCCATGTGATGCAGGAGGAAGATATTGCTGATGAGCCAGAGGAAGTTGGGGAGAACAGCCGAAGTGCAAAAGGCTTAGTGAGGTTGGATATGACTTGGGGTCAGGAGAGAGCAGAAGCCGAGGAAGTTAATGTTGCATTATCGGAGGTGCAAGAATCGATGGGTGTGGTAGACGAGGAAGAACACATTGAAGAGTTGGTGGAAGTGATGGAGGCTGAGAGCGGTGACTATGAAATCTTATTTGATGAAGAGCCATTTCCTGTGAAGTTTGAGGAGTACCAGTTCGATAGGCTAGTAGTCAACGAGGCCGAAGGCGTTGCATGGGAGTACAATCTGAATGAGGTGATACAAGCAGTCATTTACAAGAGTAAGTGGGAGGTGCAGGAAGCAGTAACAATATGGGTAGTGTCGCTGCGGAGAACCTTCAAGGTTGTTGACGAATACTTATAACAGGGGTACCCCAATGGCCCGAGGTGACGAGCCGGCGGCCTCAAGCACAGCTCAAGCCCAACAGGCCGCTCCCAGCCCGCTACCGACCGAAGCACCTGCAAGGCCACACAAGACACCCCTTCTCGACCGATCGAGGGAAGTGTCTCCGACCAAGCAGGGCCCCCGACCCCCGCCGCGAGACGGGACCTCCCGGCTCCGACCAAGCAGGGCTCCCGACCCCCTTGGCGGGACGGGATCCCCCGACTCCGATCAAACCAAGGTAACATCCGCCAAGGACCGCGTGTCGAAGCCCCCACCAGCCTACAGCCACGTACCCCACGAACGGGGTCAATCGAAATGACTATACAAGGGCAAGTGGCCCCTTCCCAAGAGGGTTTAATGACTGCCGAAGTCATGCTCCCAGTCCCATCAGCCGGTCACATACAGTACGAAGACACGCTCTCTCCCGAGGCAACACCCACATCATGCGCAGCAACGTCAACACTCGTAAGGTTCGCAGAGGGCAAATACGCCGTTTCCCGGGGAAATACCTAACCGCCCTGGCCAACTAGGCTACCGACCCAGCATGGGCAAGACGGGTGATGACCAGTCAGCAGAACGAAGGACCAAAGCTCCTAGTGTAGGTCACCTCGTCCTCTCCCAACTCTCGATGTAACCTGCCCCTTCCTTCCGTATAAAAGGAGGCGAAACCCCGTGGGAGGGATCGAACCCATCTCGCTAAGCCATTAGCACTCTCGCTTGTAAACTTTGTGCAGTCATCTGTACTGAAGGGAATACAACGCCACCACACGAACTGGAGTAGGGACCTTCGGCCCGAACCAGTATACATCTTGAACTTCTGAGTCTAACCATTCAGGGAGTGGAACGCGCGGCCCCTTAGACTTACAAATTTACTTGCCGGTGCTCGAAACGCCGACAGTTGTCAAATTAGATCCCCAAGTTTATGATGTGAGATGTGAGATGGAAGGTTGCCCATGGCTTATCCATGCGTACCAGCCTAAATGGGACACCATTTGGAAGTGCTCCATAGGCGTCCCACACACATGCGTGTTGGCAGGGTCTACGCAATCGTATAGAAATATCTCTTCAAGCTTTGTTGCGAATGCAATGTATAGGGAGATTGTGGGTAATTTGGAATTAGAGCTATGTGCCATTATACTTGCAATAGAGTAGAGACTTCAATACACTATCAGCTATGCGAAGGCATGGAGCGTGAAGCAGAAGGCCTTGGAAGCAAGGTTCGGGACGTACAAAGACTCCTATCAGAACCTACCTGATATGCTTCAAGTGATCAAGGAAAGAAATGATAGGACTTATGTCGATATTTGTGAGAAGCATTTGTAGCGCTTCGCTGAGAAGATGGTACTGAAGCTCACATTCTTTGCTTTCAGTGTATGCATCAACGCCTTCAGGCATTGCCGGGCGTTGCTTTGTGTGAACGAAGCATTTCTAACTAGAAAGTACAAGGGCTAGATTTTAATTGCCATAGGAGTGGATGCCAACAATCAGGTTCTTCTTGAAGCGCTGGTGTTTGTGGAGGGTGAGAACACCAACAGCTGGCTCTGGTTTCTAAGGAACGTTAAAGCCAGCGTCGTCGGTGAGCGGCCTAGAGTGTGTATCATACACGATCGGTATTCGAGTTGTTTAAGGCAATCTTGCAGTTGCAGCAAGGGTTAGATGATCCATATGCATGGCCTGATTCGCAAAGTAGGTGGTTCAAGCGCCAAATAGGTGCCAACTTCTACAAGCAGTTCAGGAACAAAGAGCTCGCAAAGCTATTCAAGAGGCTGTGCGATCAGAACAAACAGCGAAAGTTCGACGCACTATGGAAGAAGTTGGACGAGCTGACAGTAAGGCATACATCGGAGAAAGCAACAGCTGTCATAGGAGAGTTCCCAGTTTCACTTGAAGAGTTACCCATGGACCCTCCACATTTAGTTCAGAGGAACGGACAGGGCACTAAATGCTTCTCCGAGTAGATAAAGCATGAGCTTAGTGAGAAGTGGTCTCTGCTTTACGATACCAATGGTGCTAGGTATGGGGTTGTAACGACAAACCTGGCTAAGGTGTACAGTTGGGTCATGCGGGGTCTAAGACCCCTTCCGTCGGTAGCTATAGAGGAGGGAGTTCTTCTTGGAATCACGAAGTACTTTGTGGATCGTCATGTCAGGGCGTTAGTCCACATGAATGATCCTGTTGACAAATACTCCGAGATGATCATCGCATACATGGAACAGAAAGGTAGCGAGGGGGAGATGCATAGAGCAATGAAGATGGGGATGAGGAACCTTCATTTTGAGGTATTGTGCAGAGACAAAGCTGACCGTGGCACGAATAGAAGAACAGTTGTTTAAGAGTACCTCATTCGGAGGCAAACATGTTCCTACACATACAACAACCCCCGTCTGTTATACAGGCCATGCGCACACGTCATGCCCACCTGCTCAACAATGCGTATGGACCCGGGTGTATTCATATCAGAGTACTTTACGAAGGAATCAGTGATGGAACTTGGAGTGGAGAAATGTATGGGTTTCGTGTGGTTGGTTTATTCATGGAGCATCAGAGTTGGGAGGACACAAGGTGGGTTTCGAACATGGTGAGGCTGAAAGGCGTCGGGCGTCAGTAGACAAGGTGAATCAGGAACGACATGGATGCAGCAGAATGTGGGCGTTTAGTCAAAAAATGTTCGCTTTGCAAGGAGACAGGCAAAAATTTCAAGAATTGCCTAACAGTGCAAAAACTGTGACTGTTACGTGCCTTCTATGTGTGAAACTATTGTACGCATTTTATTGTTTTGAACAATTGTATTACCATGTCGAATTATTGTACTGAATTATTGCATTTGTACGTCAACTTATTGCGTTCGTCTGAGAGCAGACGTTGCCCCCATTTGTACTTGTTATCGACGTCATCAGCCTTTTCAATTTTCATTTCTCGCTGCCTTCACTGCACCGAAGCGATGTTCGTCTCTAATGCATTGTACGTTAATATTTTCATACAAATTACTATTTAAAAAAAACACTGGGACAACAATAAAATTTGTACAAATAATATGGCGATAATTCTAAGCACAAAAAATGCACAAATTATTTGTTTGAAAAAATTGACAAGAAACCCATGTCGCCATTTCATTTGGCGATGGAATGGCAACAGAAACCTGCCCTAATGGCGTCAGGCTCCTGTCGCCAATAGAAATGGCGACAGTAGGGTAAATCTGTAAAAAAATTTAAACGGTATATTATTTCTGTAAAAAAAATTTAAATATATTATTAAAAAAATTCAGGTTGTTTTAGGCTCGGTTGGGCTGCTTTATGTATTGATTACAATCAACAAATTGATTTCTACAATTTCTCGCTGCAATACACAGATCCTATACTTGTATCTTAGCTTTATGTGGGATGAGAGTTTCTAGATACAACCATTCTCATAAAGTGTATATTTAGGTTGTATCTCGGTTCGGCTGATTTATCTGTGTATCGATTACAATCAACAAATTGATTTTTACAAATTCCCGCAGCAATTCACAAATCCTATACTTGTATCTTAGCTTGTAATGGGAGTAGCTTGTAATGGGAGGAGAGTTTTTAGATACAGACATTCTCATAAGTGTATATTAAGGTTGTATCTAACGGCCCACAACGTGTTTTAACGAGAAAGCATGTGGGCAGGGAACAGTGAGGTGGCCTTGGACTGCATGCTGACAATAAGCTAGCGAGTATTATAAAGAAATGCCATACTACTTGCAGGGGCGTAGCAAGGATTTGAGCACTGGTGGAAGCTAGTCCAACATAACAATATCTTTAGTCTTCAACATAGCATAAATTAGCTGAATGTCTAGTGCATTTGTGTTCTAGATATCTCTCTAACAGTTGTATGATGCTTTTTTTAACGTCTTTTTTGTTGAAGTATAAGTGAATTGCTCATCTTTTCTCATCAGCTTGAGCTTTTGGGTGAATTGGTTGGTGTATGCAACTCAATATGGTATCAGAGCCAAGAGGTCTCGAGTTCAAGACCCGGTTGGCGCAATTAAAAAATAATAATTGCAGCCCACTTCTATTCCACGTTTTAGGCCTGAGGAACCTTTCCTCGAACATATGTTTTTTCCTATCAAAAAAGAAAATTACAAATATCTCTACTACTTCTAATTAGGAGTTGGTGACAGTGGTCCGTTCTCCTTTAAAGTATCTGATTTGTTAGATCTGACATCAACGGCTGAGATAGAAGAGAAATTAATCATATCTTAGATGGAAGAATTTTACCATATCTTTTTTGAATAGAAATATTATTTTAGCATATCTCTATTCACATGTTCTTACTATGGAAGGATGTTATTCATATATCTTATAAATGGAATGGTTTTCTCATCATGTCATGCATGGATAGAAGGATATACTCACGATATCCCATAATACGTGAATTCTATCTCATCATATCTGGAAATGCATAGATTAAAAGGAAAGAATCACGCAACCAAATCATGTGCCAATCACGAAGATGTCGGAGAGACCTGGCTTCCATCCGCCTACGTACGCTGCCTTCTGCTTTTATCTACTCCCTATTAAAGGGCACCCACTCTCATCTCCAGGAGGACAGGCTGGTCGGTAGTGGAGACACACATAGGAAGAGAAGAGAAGAGAAAGGCTGCGTACAGAAGCAAGAAGATTTCCTGCAAGAGGAAGGCAATAACTTTCTCGTTCTTCAATGGTAAGGATTGATATCTCTCTACTAATTCTAATTAAGAGTTGGTGGCGATCGTCCGTTCTCCTTCAGAGTACTTGATTTAATCATATCATAGATGGAAGGATTTTATCATATCTTTTTTGAATAGAAATATTATTTTAGCATATCTCTATTCACATGTTCTTACTATGGAAGGATGTTATTCATATATTTTATAAATGGAAGTATTTTCACATCATGTCCTGCATGGATAGAAGGATATACTCACCATATCCCATAATATAGGAATTCTATCTCATCATATCTAGAAATTCATAGATTAAAAGGAAATAATCACGCAACCAAATCACGTGCCAATCACAAAAATATCGGGGAGACCTGGCTTCCATCCGTCTGCGTACGCTGCCTTCTGCTTTCATCTACTCCCTATTAGAGGGCACCCACTGTCATCTCCAGGAGGAGAGGCCGGTCGGTAGTGGAGATACACGCAGAAAGATAAGAGAAGAGAAAGGCTGCGTGCAAGAAGCAAAAAGATTTCCTGCAAGAGGAAGACGATAACTTTCTCGTCCTTCAATGGTAAAGATTGATATCTCTCTACTAATTCTAATTAAGAGTTGGTGGCGATCGTCCGTTCTCCTTCAGAGTACTTGATTCGTTGGATCTAAAATGAACGGTTAAGATGGAAGAGGATTTAACCTGATAGTCAAATCTCTTCGAAGGAACAAACTTTTTCTACTATTGAGACATAACTAAAGTTAGTGTTCTTTGTAAATAAATTTTTTGTCGCAAATTGAGTTTTCGTTGCAACGCACGGGCACATGACTAGTAGGAACATATGTTTTGGTGGTTACTACCTGGGCCTCAAAGTCTCAAACTCTACTGAGCTTGTACGTCGGATGAGCTGTGACTATCAAATTTCATTAAGGAGTTCCCAATTTAATTAACCAACTTAGAAAACTAGTGGACTCTATTGTGTTGATCGATAAGGAGGGGGGCTGCCAGCACACTTCCCTCCGCCCCTGACTACTAATACGAGGATAATCGTCTGTTTAGCCCGGTGATTTTTTTTTGGGTCAAAATCGATCAAATGTACTCTCTTCGTCCCACAGTACAAATCTATTTTCTTAGAACACGTCGTCACACAACCTGATTCTATTGAAAAAGAAACAAAGATGTAGTGATGGCAATATTTTCACTTTGTATCCTATTTTAATACTGACAAAGTAGATTAGTGGTTGTACCATATCATTTACTGTAGATAGGGATGATCCAAGTATCAACAACATTGACTTTTTTTAGATTTAATGACTTCTTAGTTAGAGCAGCGAGGAGCGAGATGGCCACGGCGCCCAAGTGGGCGGAATACTAAATTTCGTCGAAATCTCATAATTTCGGATGAAATTCGGTTGAAATTTAAAATCCGAAATTTTTACAATGAAATTTCGGCCGAAATCTCTTCAAAATTCAACCGAGTGAAAAATGGTCGAAACGATGTTTGAAATTTTTTGTGGATGGTTCTGCTGACACATCACTAATGTGTCCATAAAAATTTCAGATGATGATTAGATCTAAGAAATTTTTAAAAATTTTGATAGTGCTACTGCCCTGATAAAAGGCTGACTGGCAAAATTCAACCAAATGAAAATTTGTTCAAACCACGTTAGAAAATTTTGAATTTTTTTGTGGATGGTACTGATGCATCAATAATGTTCCCATAAAATTTTCAGATGATATCAAGCCTGAGGAATTTTCAAAAATTCGGACATTGCTACTGTCCTGATAAAAGGCTGACCAGCAAAACTCAGCTGAATGAAAAATTGTTTAAACCACGTTAGAAAATTTTGAAAAGTTTTTTGGATAGTCCTGATGCATCACTAATGTTCCCATAAAAGTTTTAGATGATGGTCATGCCTAAGAAATTTTCAAAAATTATGACAATGTTACTGTCTTAATAAAAGCCTTACAGTGCTACATGTATTGCTTCCATAGATTTGATTGAGCAACCAAAACAAGTTTACAATTTTTGAAACTTTTAGAGAAGCTTAAGCTCTCCTAAAAATTTTGGATCATGATCACACTCAAGCGAATTTATAAAATTTTGACACGGTTACTGTCTCAGTTATGTTCATTTTGTTTTTGAATTTTTAAATATAACAATGGAGTTCAATTCTTTTAGAAATTTTTTGGTATGATCCTAGAGTGCTAAAGATGGTTCCATAAATGTTTTAGAGCATTATAGATCTTGTATAATTTTATAAAAATCTGACAATGTTTCTAGAATTTTTATAAAACGTCTAAAAAATTCGGTTTTTCAACCAATTTTCATAGAAGATGACACTCTTAAGGGTTATTGACCCAAGTCCGGTCCTCAAAAGTCAAAATTCGGTCAAAATACCCGAGATTTCGATGAAATTTGCTGAAATTTCACCAAATTTTTCTGAAAATACTATAGCAATATGATTTTTTTTTATCTAACCGAAATTTTGAATCTCATCCCACGAAATTTCTTTGGGATTTTGAACTACGCGCCGCACCCCATCTCCGCCAAGCTTCGTGGGAAAAACTTCCTCCTGTCTCGAGCCTCACGAGGATGCCATGCGAATTAAAATTATTATTTAAATATATAAGGAATTATGCACATCTAATATTAAAATCTATAATATATAAATAAAATAATATATTTTAAAAAAATTTAATAGGTCCCCACAAGGAGGTCAACTTCCGCCCCGCCCTTAGGGGATTATCCCTGCAGGAGAAATTACCATCTATATTCTTCACTGTAAGGACATTAGCACAAGAGCTCTATAACACCAATACAATACGATGACCTTGATATTTCAAACATCCTGCAACCTTTCCAAGGGACCATTGCAAGCTTCCCCGCTAAGTATCTCGGACTGCCGCTTACGCTCGGTCGCCTGAGGCGAGTCCATCTGCAACCCATCAGAGACAAGGTGGCACGACGACTTGCGCCCTGGCAAGCGACTCAGCTCACATTCGGAGGACGACTCACCTTGGTCAAAGCTGTACTAACGTCAATCTCAATTTATGCATTGACCGCACTCAATGTGCCCAAGAAGTTCTTTATGGACATCGACAGCATAAGGAGGAAATTCCTATGGGCGGGAAACTCGCAAATGCATAGAGGCACCTGCAAGGTGCGATGGGAAACTGTCTGCCGACCAGTCGGCCTAGGGGGGCTCGGAGTACTCGACTTGGAAAAATTCGCACGAGCACTCAGGTTGCGCTGGCTGTGGCTTGCACACTACAGACCGCAGAGGCCGTGGGTGGGGCTATTCAAATTATCCGAACGTGTTGATCATGGACTGTTCATGGCGGCCACAACTGTAACCGTGGGAGATGGCCACCTGGCAAAATTTTGGACTTCTAGGTGGCTACAAGGATCGGCGCCCTGCCAGATCGCGCCGTCCCTGTACTTGCATTACAGGAGAAAGACAAGATCGGTGTTTAATGCATTGCGCAACAATAACTGGATTAGAGACGTCCGTCATCAACTCTCCACGCAGCTGATTAGAGAATATGTTACCCTATGGTCCAAGGTACAGGATGTCTCTCTCGCCCGAGAACGAACGACTCCATAACACGGATGCACACCACTAACGGAATCTATCCGCAAAATCGCAGATTGCATTCGGTTCTACGGATGCATCCGCAAATCTTTCATCACATCCATCCGTCCGCATGGGACCGCTTCGATGCAAGCTTTTCTTCCGCTTGCACAATGTAACCCGCTTTGGACGGCAGAGATCGCAGATCGAGGGATGGCCAACCGTATTTTGCCAAATATGCGGAACCTCAAACGGTCTTCCATCTATTCGCATGCAGTGCCCAAGCACGTTCTATGTGGTTCTCCATCGCGAAGTGGGATCGGCATTCGTCCTTGCGGCCGCAGCGATGGGAGCCATGTGGATCTTGAGCGGTGGTGCCTCCATCGCATAGCCGCCGGTCCACATCACGAAAAGGACTCAAGTCTCTCATCATTCTTGTGTGCTGGCAATAGTGGAAAGAGCGTAACAAATGTAATTTTTCAAAGGAATTGGGCGACGCATGACTAGATATTGCAATCAGTTAAAGACGAGGCAATAATTGAGTCTCATGGCGCGACACACTTAGCAAAAATTCTGCACCGGCATCCTCCTTAATGCGTGTGCGTTTGGATGTCTGTTTTTCCTTCTTTTTTTCCTTTTCTTTTTTCTTTTATTCCTCCCCCTTTCTTTCTTAATTTTTAATCTCTCCTCTGGGTGCCCTCTCTGCACCCGGACTCTTGTGTTTTCTTTCCTCTTTAATATATTCACGGAGTACCGTTTCAAAAAAAAAAAAAAAAAGGACATTAGCTATGTGTGGCGGCATAGAGGATACACATACACGCGTAACCAAAAAAGAAAAAGAGCACTGTCTACGTTCTACTCCAACTTACCACATGGACCTCTCGGTCTCGGGGCTCTAAACGAGCAAGCCCATCTAACAAGATTGCAGTCAAAATAAAACCAAATTTTTTCACATATTTTTAAGCTCTTGTTGGCATCTAGTACAGGGCTGAGGTGGACTAAAAATTTCAAGATGCAGTGCAAGCAAAAAAAAATTTAAAAAGGGGGGGAACAGTATGAGGAGGAAAAGAACAATGAATAGTTCTACAAAATTTGGAGACGCATAAATTACGCTGATGTGCAAGGCACGTCTTCACCATTGACAGCAGATTCTGAGTTCGTAGTCCGTTCTACTACAGGAGGTGGCGGCTTGGACGGCCTGTTTGGCTTGATTTGTTTGACTTCCTCTGCTGGTATATCAAACTATAATACAACAAAACAATGTGGCTTATGAGATTTTTGGTGGGGGTATCACAAATAAAACAAACTGATAAATGTAAAAAACCAAGGATGAAGTATTGTAGAATGAGTATCAAAGAGATCCATTACGTACCCTAAATCCACATCCAGAAACACAAGCATTGAAGCACTCCTAAACAGAAATTCAAATTTATCAGAAAAAGCTAAAGTATATTATAGATCACAATAGCAATTGTCAAGACAAACATGGCTTCTCGTTTGTCAAACATTTAACCTAGAGAAAGCTTAATATCATAATATGTCACTCCATGTGTTCAGCAAAAATGTTCATACTTAAACTCAAATATGGAAACTAGCCCCTCTCTAGGAATTTACATACATTAGATTGCAATTAACAGTAGACTAAAAAATAAATGAATGAACTGACAACAAACTATGTATATAACCATCCCGTAAGTAACCAACAAGGCAACAAGCTGATGCTGGCAGCACACTATCTAATATGTTTGAGTACCGATTTTCCCTAAATAACCAATAAAAACTACCAGGTCATTCTGGTTAGATCGTAAGTAACAATTGGAGTTATATACTGGCTAACTTGCATTGTGCCTGTTAAAATATTGGAAGTAAAACTTCGTCACTTCTATTTAAGAAACGAATCGAGAATTCATGCTTTCAGCCCTTCACTCAACACAAGTTTTGTATCATCGAAAAATTCAGTAGGTTTTAAATATTGAGCAAAAGAAGGATTCATCAAGCACAACTAAAAGCCCACAAACTAATAGAAAATGCATACTAATCTTCAAAGAATACATCTGTGTGATCAAACCATGCCTTAAAATATATCTTGCCAAGGAGAAACCGTAAGCAAAAAGCAGTAGTATGATAATAATAAAAAAAAACTGAGCTACACGACACCTACTGTAGAATCAGTAGAATCCTGTTTATGGTCATATCGTGTGAAAGATATGTGAAATCTTATCGAAACA
The DNA here is from genome assembly GCA_036346275.1 of Otatea glauca. Classification (NCBI taxonomy): domain Eukaryota; kingdom Viridiplantae; phylum Streptophyta; class Magnoliopsida; order Poales; family Poaceae; genus Otatea; species Otatea glauca. Next base: position 52,839,946 of record CM070717.1, on the reverse strand, counting down.
CCTGTTAATGACTTAATGGCCATGATTTAAAATCAACTTTCACAGCACATTCAATTTGATTTTATGCAACTGAGGATAAAGATACGTAAGATTTATACGACGTCCTGTTTATGGTCAATTTAATTATGTGAAGTGGTCTTCCAATTTCTGTCAACATAGTGCAGATTAAACTTTGCGGGTCAAGGGTCCTAACTAATACGAGTATGTGCATTTTTTAACCATCCTGCAGTGTAGGACTAAGGGCCAGCAGGAGAATCCAAGCTAACATCAGCACAGACAAAGTGCCATTTAATGGGTTCTGTTATCCCATAACATAGTCTTTTCAGTAAAAGGATTTTGGTGATGAGAAGACATGTGAAACATTTAGAATATATTATTGACAGATCAAAAACTCACCAAGGAGTAACTGTCCTGTCCTGGAGACCGATCGATGTAAGCACTCCACTGGCGATCTTCCAACACTGGATCTTTGTAGCATATTTCAGTGCATTTACCGATGCCTGAGGATTTCACAGTTAGTAAATTAGCTTGCACATTTACAACACATTAGCTTGAAGGCACAATAATATGCTATTTTACAGTCATACAGTATCAAAATTTTGCATATATGAGTCAAAACAGAATGACTTTTATGGTCCTAAATCACAGACTTGTATAATAACAGAAATCAAGCTCTCCGAGGACATCAAAAGAATGGAGAAAATGCAATTTACCAAGTAAGAGAAGCACCAGGAATGAAAAATAATCCACCGTAACTCCACTGACTACCACTACCATTAAACTGTCATTACATTGTATTGCATGAAGTGCGTCCTCCATCAGTCTGCCGTTCATCATGATTGTTATAAGTGAGAATTTTGGTAACAATTATCAAAAACTACTAAACTCTGAACCACAACTTCCATGAACAATGCCAACTGACAAGCATACACGCCCCATCTTAATTAACCACCTAATTTACTCCATTTGCAGGGGCAACCACACAGGGGCATAACCTAATATATTTCTATACCATCCTATGGATCAGATTTGAATTGACTAGGAACTAAATCATGACTATAACCAAATTTTTAGCTCCACCACGGGATCAAGCAATCGCGACAATAGAAATTTCACAGTTGATAGACTCACACTCGTCCCAGGTGTCGCCGTCCGCGTTGCAACCCTTCTTGCAGAACACCCTCCCTGCGAATCCAGCCCCAATCGCGCCAGAACCAAAATGGCAGAAGAAAAAAAAACCCGTTATTTAGTTTTGATCAGCCAAATCAAAACCATTTGCGGGTCGCGTGGGGGGGAGAGATGGAGGGAGGGGGTGCCACTGACATGGGATTTGGACGAGGCTGGCGTACTTCTTGGTGCAGCAGCTGCCGCACGGCGGCGTCCAGTCGCCGGAGAACATCTCGTCGCGCCTGCCCTGCTCTCGACGGCAACTCCTCCGGCGTGTCGGATCGGTCGGCAGAGGAACCGTGGAGGGCGAGGTGGGCGGGCTGGAGGAGGAGGATGCAGGTGGCGCGGCCGGTGACGCGTGGAGCCGAGGAGTGAGAGGCGGAGAGCAAGCCGCGGAGGCGGCGGCGTTTTGTTCGGTTTATGTACGGTCCGTTTGGTTCGGAGGAATCGGGAAAGAGCTGCCGGCTTGCTTCTGCAAATTGTCAAAAGGCCCCTCGTAGAGATGGGCGTGCCAAACGGGCTGGCCTGTGGCCCGCCAGGCCCGCCACTGTTGGCACGACTCAGCCACGGCACGACACAACTCGATCAAAAATGGGTCAGACTGACAAGATCTATCTGGCTAGAATGTGCTTGGGTCGGCACCTCGACACGACGGGTCAGCACGGCACAACCTATTTACGGTCGGGGAGTTCTCCTAATTATTCTAGATTTTTCCCCCAATTTTTCTCATTTTTTACAAACTTCTGCGATTTTTCAATTTTTCTTCTTCTTTTTGGCACCAAATGGGCCGACCTCGGCCCATTTCAACTCGTCGGCCCACGAGGGCAAGTGCCGGCATGGCACGACCTGTGAGGTCATTGGGTCGTGCTTGGACCGAGAACCCAGCATGTGGGGCTGGCACGGCATGACCCTTTTATTAGTCGTGCCTAAACGGGTCGGGTCATGTCGTGCCTCCCGTTTGGACACGTCTGGCCCCTCGAATAAGCTTTTCCTTGTCTTCACTACTTAAAAGAAGTACCAATGTTTGGTAATTCTTAGATCGCACCCCATCCCCTCAAGTGGAAAACCTAGCCATGATTCTCTCGTTCGCCCTATCCACACATCGCACCTCTAAAAAATTGAAGAAGAAATCGTACCAGACAAAATATTCTCCTAAAAAAATCGGAGAAGAAATTGTACAAATCAATAAAAAAATGTACTAAACAAACTACTCAAAGCAAAACTCTAACCAACACAACAAACGTGTTAAGAACTCAATCCACATCTCTTTCTTCCTATTAAACTCATCTCAAGTATAAAACGAAACAACTTTTCTTTAAACAACCACATCGAAGCACTATTTCTTTAGCTTTTCATTAAACAACTTCGCCTCATTGTCACCCACTATTGGCCACCATCAGTGGAGAAGAGCGAGCGGGAGAGAAAGAAGCACCGTCCTCAGTCACCGTTGCCGCATCCGGCCTCCCCTCGCCGCTACACCGTCGGATCTAGCCTCTCCTGCCGCTATGCCGCGCCACCACCAACTGCTGGCCGCCATCTTTGGAGAAGAGCGAGAGGGAAAGAGAGGAGCCCTGTCCCTAGTCGCCACCGCTGTCGTATCCGGCCTCTCCTTGTCGCTACGTTGTTGGATTCTTGTGTTAGTAGTGATGATGCTTGCGGGTAGCGGTAGCACATGAGAATGATGGGGATCGACGGAGGAGGACAAGGGAAAGCCGGGGAGGCCGTCGACGATGAAGGAGACTGTTGGAGGCGGTGGATCTGCACGGTAGTGCCTGGGATAGAGAGAGAAAGAGGAGAAAGAGAGGTGGCAATGATGAGTAAAATGGGTTAGGGTTAAGGTTAGTGTGCATCAGACAAGGCTATTTTTGCAGGAAAAAACCCTTGAATTTTTTGAAATTACTCTAAGGTCCTCGATTTTATTAAAAATAACCCTTTTTGTACACAAAAATCGCAAAAAAAAAACCCGAAACATCTCAAGTTTCAATTTGCAATATTGGGCTAATCGAGCCGACACACTAGGCCAGAGTAGGCCAAGGGTTTTTCTTTCTTTTTATTCGAGTGAGATTTGGTTCAGCTAAGGCTATTTTACTGAAAACCCTTGGCTTTTTTTAAATTACCTATAGCTCCTCGGTTTATTAAAAATAAATCCTTATAGACAAACATTGCAGAACAAGCACTGGATTTTTTCGTTTCTTTTTTCTCTTTTCTTTTTATTCAGGTGAGATTTGGTTCAGCCGAGACTATTTTGCATAAAAACCCTTGTTTTTAAAATTATCCGTGGGTCCTAGGTTTATTAAAAATAAGTCCTTATGAACACAAAATTGCAGAAAAAACAGGAACATATAAAGTTTCAATTTGTATTATGCCATCTTAATTATATTCCGTTGCAACGCATAAACATTCGGCTAGTATATATAGAAGTCTAGAAGCCAAAAGCAATTTCATGTCTTCGAAATTCGAATGATTCAAGATTTGTACGAAACTCTAAGCATGGAAGCACTTCCTGTGTGGGTTTAGGGAGCTATCATGCTCACACGCTCAAAGATAGTATGGTGCATATGTAAGTCAAGGGTATGTTTGGATCTGATTAATTTAACAGAATTGCTATACATCATTCGTATATTTTTTTTAGCATATCATTCCAAATTTAGATCTTGTGAGCCGGAGGCGACAGGTAAGGATTACCAGAGGTGGAGCCACTAGAGATGGAGAAGAAGGCCAACAGCGGGGGAGAAGGCGCGAGGTAGGGATTTGGAAGCAAAATCCAAATGATATGCTCAAAAAAATCATGTGGGTCCATAGATAGACACTCCCTTAATTTAATTATTACACGGGGAATGGATGGTTTCGTACTTTTGTAGAGTTCCAAATTTTCTTTTGGTACACATTGTCTTTCCGTTATTTAAATTTCTGTTATTTAAATTTCATCACCAACAATGTACTAATGTATTCATTCTTTCTTACTAACACGGCTTACACATGCTTTTTTAGACCATAGGCCAAACAACCATGCTTTTATAAAAAGGCAAACAGAGAAACGAGATTCATTCAAGGGATACCAGCTTTACAAGAACTGGGCACATAGTGCAACCAAGCAGACAACAAGAGGGAAGAACATGCTACTACCGCGCTGCTGTCTGAATGAAGTCAACTCAACTTGCACTTTTTCTTTGAGTTACTATCTTTTCTTAAAGTGGCTTTACCGATTTATACTGTTGCTGATGACAATGTTTTTATTTTCTTATTTGGATTCGTGGTAACAAATATTATACAATACAATTGGACCCCTTTTTTTATTTCTACAGTTGTACATGTTATAAAATTACTACCACACTTGATGGAAAAGCAATTATCACCATGGTGTAAATTGTTCAAAATATTCCCATGGTAAGTTCTATTTCTAGCCTATCCTAAAACGTGTCGTGGTAGACAAGCACTTGCCAAAATTTCCAAAGGCTTACGGACGCTAAATTTAGCAAGAAAGAAATTCAATATCCCATATTTCTCTCTCTATATTTGGAGGATATAACAACGTTCGCCTCGCACAATACATATGCGTCAACATGATAGGTTTAGTAAAAGTCTTGCTAGCACCTAGACGTACATGGAAGGTTCCCATTGTATGCTCCTTTCTACTGCCAAATCTAATTTAAAAGGGTCGATTTTAGCCATCTCATCAGGCACAACAATTAAATAGTAAGTCTACGATAAACCCCCACCCCTACGCAATAAACACATCAAATTCGCAAATCAATGCAACAAGCTCGGATTCCGCTGTACAATAGATAGACATCCCTACTGCAACAACAATTACCTCCATGCAACAAATCAAAACACAATTGCATATAAATACCTCTTGCGGCAACATTTGAGAAGAGACCTTGCAACAAAATTTTACTATTGCACAACAAAAAAACACAATTATAACAAATACCTCTTACAACAACATTTAAGAAATAACATTGCAATAAAGTACAACAGTTCATACAAAAATCGATAAATAAGTATACAATCATTCGAGAAATGTCTGCAACAAAACCCTACCAGGAGCAGAGCCCATGCCTGTAACTTTGATGACCGATATTGCTAGAGGGGGAGGAGATGGCTAGCTCAAAACCTCGTCCTCAATAAGCCTACATCTGGGTGAGGCTAAGGTTAGCCCGGTGGCTCATCGCCAGCCCCCGTCAGATCCTTTCGATTAGAATAGATCCAACACCCTAGCTCCTCTAGCGCATTGCCTGAATGCCCCATCGGGAAAGGAATTCGTCTATGGTGGCAATCTCCAGTCGATGATAGCTCGCTAGAGGTAGGGGAAGGAGTTGGGTGGAGGAATGACAAGGAGGAGGAATAAGGCTTTGGGGATATGAAGGAAAGAGGTGCAGGGAAGGAGATGAGCTCATCTCCGGTAGAAATCTTCTAGCCACTAGCGGCTCGTTGGAGTGCTGACTCGTTAGAGGAGGGAGTGAGGGAGGGAGGAGGAGAAATGGAGAGAGAGCAAGGTTATCGTGTGTGGTTGTGAGGGAGAACATATGATGAGATATATACACAAGCGGATAAGGAGTGACTGAGTGGCTGAGAAGCGTTCAGACTTTTGGTTGTTTCGAACGTTGGGAGGTTAGCAATTTTGTTATTGAAATGCTAAATGTAGAGAAGTTTTTCACGATTAGTTGATTAGTACCTCAGATGATAAGCTAGTACAACTAGATTCGAATTCTTTCTTCTTAAATATATTATTATTATATAGAGAAAATAAGTCTTATGGCACGAGGTTTTTTTTCAAGTACGACTCTGCTAGTCCGCTACCATCGAGCGCCGTTTCAAACCCCGAGCAAACAATGGCAATTGGCCACCCTCCTTGCCGCGTCACATCGACCCAACCACTCCTCAAACGAGAATCTCTAATTTATTGCGAAAAAAACAAAATGAAAAAGAATCTTGGATTTTCTGAAAACGAAAGATCCCCAAAGGTTCCCAAAGGTTCAAGCCAATTGGATCAGCCGCCCACATGGTAACAAAACAAACTTGGACCTCGCATAGCCCGGCCCGATGACAACCCTGCCCCACACGAATCTCCCATGTGACGAGTGCAGTGCACCGGCGTCCACCCAAACCCAACTAGATACCCCCGCATCCAACTCAGCAGCCAGCCGCGCACAAGTCGCCAAGCCAGTAGAGGCGGCGCAGCCCACGGTAGGCAGCCGCAGGCAGGCAACCCAGGCGCACGCAGCCGCACAGCAGAAAGGGACAGGACTCGTCAGGAGGCAACGATGGCTGCGGCGGCGAAGGGCCGGCTCCTGCCGCTGCTCGCCATGGCGGCCGCGCTCGCGGCCGTCCTCCTCTACCGCGCGCCGTTCTCCAAGGTCCCGGGGATTCTCGACAACGATGTCATGTACTTCTCTTCTGCTCGGTGTCGAATGTCGAATCTGAAGAGTGGCTCGTGCCTTTTTCCTCCTTTTGCAGAGTTTAGGTGGCGAAGGGTGCAGCCTTCTCCCCCACGACCACTTCTGGATCGCCAGCGAGCGCGTCGTCACGCTCGGACGAGTCGGCCCCGCCGCAGGTTACCATTTTCGCCTCATCGCGTCGACCTCCTCGCCACACTGTTACTGCAGTTAAAAAGAAAATGATAAATATGACAAGTAAACTGATACGGCAGCGCAAAGTTTCGGTTTTCAGAATCCTTGATGCTGATAGCTCGTTCGTTCTTGTGCAATTGGTGCGTGCGTGTGTGTGTCTGTGTGTGTGTGTGTGTGCTCAGTGGAGGTGAAGGGAGGACTGATCAATGCGATCGCCGTAGGTGATTACCGGAACTTTGTGCTCCGGCGACCACTCTTGGATTACGGGGACGCGGTTATCATGCCCGGACTGATCGACGTGTAAGCCTCTACAACTTAAATTAACTCATTAACAGGAGTGGTTCGATGAAACAATGGTGTTGCAACTCCTGAGGCTTGATATGAAAATAATTAATTACTGATGTGATAATTGGCTCGGGTTTACTCGCTCTTTTGATGGTCTTTACTCTCTCTTCAGGCACGCGCATCTTGATGAGCCTGGACGGGTTGAATGGGAGGGGTTCTCCACCGGTACAAGAGCGGCTGCTGCAGGTGCAACTTCAGCTCAGTTCAGTCATACTTCTAAGTAGTTAGCGTGTATACGTGCACCTGTATAACTTCAGACATGCTCATATCTTTACGTGGCATATATAGCCTGTGTCTGTCTCAATCAAGAGCAAGCTGATAAACAGTCTTTTCCTCTCAAGTATAACTATTGTAATACTGAATGTCATCTAAATATAGAATGCTTCTCATCCCTCTGAAGTGCGAGGTGTTCTGAATTCGGCACTGCAACAGAGGCCTTTCTTTTCTCCCCCCCCCCCCCCCCCCCTAATTGGATTAAGATTGAGATAGTAGGAAGTAAGTACTCCCTTCGTCCAAAAATATAAGGTGTATTTTGACTTTGCACAAGGATTAATATTGCATTGAAATTGAGAAAGGCACGAGAGAAAATGTCTTAGATACCCCCACTTAATTGTCTTGGAAGATGAGAGATATACTTTATGGGGGTGGTAATGAATAAATGCACATGGTTGAGAGAGAATAAATAAGGGTGTAGAAGGAAATACCTCATTAAATCTACATACAAGCCTTATATTTATAGACAAGATTATTTAAAAAATAAGCCTTATAAACTTGGATGGAGGGAGTAATCAACTATTGTGCATCTTGTTCCATAATTCTGCAAATCCCTTCATTTCAGGTGGCATAACAACATTAGTGGACATGCCTCTCAATAGCTTTCCTTCAACAGTTTCTGAAGAAACCCTCAAACTGAAGGTCAAAGTTTCTTGGCCTTTTATTACATAACGCAAACATGATTGCTGCCAGCTTTCTCTGTAATTAACACCAACATTACGTGCCTGATTGTCAGCTGGAAGCAGCTCGGGATAAACTATATGTTGATGTAGGTAAGTTACATGATTCAATATCACCACTACGTAGAGAACCAGGACAATCTATTCATTTTCCAAACAGTAACACTGCATCTGAACTTGTTTCATTTATACAGTCTATTCATTTTACAAATTCATGCATCTCCAGTTGTCAGTACATCTGATTTGTCTGCTATTCTCATACAGGGTTCTGGGGAGGCCTTGTGCCAGAGAACGCCTTCAACCCAAGTGCATTAGAAAGCCTACTAAAGGCAGGCGTTTTAGGACTTAAGGTTTGTTTCTCAACTAGTAACTGAACTTCAACATGTGGTGTGTAAGGCTGGAGTTTGTTTACACACGTTGTTATGGAAGCCTTTCATTGCTGGCAAGCACAGCAACAAATTCTTCTCTTTCTGATTTGGAGGTTCTGGCTATAAATATTTATTATTAGGACCCACTGGCTTCATCACTTCTTGTTTGCATTGTTGTCTCGTTCTGTTTCATTTCCTTTTCTAAATTTATGTCAAAAAAAAAATCCTTTTCTAAATATGCAGGCACTAGAAAGAGAAACTGACTGCTCTCATTTTTCTTGATTCTAGTCTTTTATGTGTCCCTCTGGTATCAATGACTTTCCCATGACAAATTCAACTCATATTGAGGTGTGCTGCTTTGTCAATTCTGTTATGTTTTACTTTGCATCCACAAGATTTTCATAACTCTGCTTATGGACTCCCTGAAGAGTTTCTCTTCCTGTATTACAATGCAGGAGGGTTTGGTTACATTGGCGAAGTACAAGAGGCCCTTACTTATCCATGCAGAACGCATACCCGATGTTGAGAATGAAGAGGGCCTCGATGGTGAACTAGATCCTCGATCTTACACAACATATCTGAAGACTAGACCACCAAAATGGTAATTCAAATTCTGCACTCCGTATGCCAAATGGGATTGGATGCTACTCTGTGAGATGGAGAGCTAGGCTTTTGCATCTCCTTTTTTTTCGAGAACACACAGGAGATCTGCGTATCATCTAATAGAGAAACAACAAAAGGCCACTGTACAGGAAACTACAACCCCTCAGTCGACAGCAATATTAGCAGACAACAAAACCCATAATTACAGAGAGAAACAGCTACAAACAACAATGTGCCATGAACGTTGATTTGGAGTGCAACTACAATCCCTTTTTTTTTGGAAAAATTTGGAGTACAAGTTTCTGAATTATTAATTATGACTCTCTGAAAAGCATAGGTACAGTAAGTTGATGAGAAGTACTGAACTACTGATGGCAGTGGCACATCTGTTATTTAAGTGTACAGTTCAGAAATATAAGATAAGCTTAACCGTGTGTGCCCACACTTCATTAACGTTATGATCGCCTAACGCTCATACTTAGGGAGGAAGCAGCTATTAGAGATTTGCAACGTGCCATGAAGGACACGGAGGTGGGGGGTCGGTCAGAAGGAGCTCATATTCACATTGTTCATCTCTCAGATGCGAAAACTACTCTCGAGCTTATTAAGGTATGATGAAATTATCAAATGAACATTGTGCCACTTTTCCGTGATCTATCTTCGTTTTTTTTCTTGAGATAAGTCCAGAAAGGAAGCGGCATTTCGACCAAACGAAATGAAATGCTAATATTCACCACTGATGACTGCTTATCTAAAACCAGTACTTGTTGTGCGAAAGTTCTTAATCTGAAATAACCTTTGTCTTTCATGGTTTTCTTGGTCAGTTTCTTAGCCATAAATCTTTGCGCTTGTAGGATGCAAAACACAGTGGTGCAAGAGTTAGTATAGAAACATGTCCTCATTACCTCGTATTTTCGGCTGAAGAAGTTCCAGATGGGGATACTCGATATAAGTGTGCTCCTCCTATACGCGATGCCACCAACAGGGAAAATCTCTGGGAAGCTCTGCTTGTATGCTATTTCCTTTTCTTACAGATTCTGACTTGTTGCAACCTGCTAATCAACTGTTCTAGGCTAACTATTACATGAATGATGTTAGGATGGGCACATAGACATGTTGAGCTCAGACCATTCACCATCAGCTCCTGATCTCAAACTAATGGAGGAAGGAAACTTCTTGAGGGCATGGGGAGGTATATCATCTTTGCAGGTTTGTTTGCTTAACAGTTTGTAAAAGCACACTGCTATTTTTTTTTACAAAAGTTCGTATATGATAATTACTTTGGTATAAATTTTGGCAGTTTGTTCTCCCTGTAACATGGTCCTATGGACAAAAGTACGGCATTAGTTTAAATCAACTAGCCACGTGGTGGAGTGAAAAGCCAGCAAAGCTTGCAGGGCAAAAGAACAAGGTAATGATAATATTGTGCTATTCTGTTTCTTCACTAGAAAAACTAATGAGTTCGCAAGAGAAATCTGATATTCTTCGCTAAAGTGGAATTTACTTGTGTGTTTTTTTCACAAGTTTTTCTAGTTGTTGAGCTATTGTTCAGAGCTCAGTTGCTGAAGACAATTCTTGGTGACAAGCTAATTTTCATGAAATATTGTATTCATTTTTTTTGGCATAATAGTACTAGGCCTCCTGAGGCACCTGTGTGGAGAGGAATTTTAAGTCGTTGTGAAAACATAAGAAGAGACAGAGGTCGACTGAGACTGACGTGGGAAAAAGCAGTTAAAAGAGACTTGCGGGATTGGAACGTTTCCAAAGATTTGGTGTTGGATAGGAGTACGTGGAAGTTAGCAATCCACATACCGAAACTATGACCCAGGATCGAAGGTTTAGGGGTAACCTACCTCAACATGTTTAGGACAAAAGGCTTGATTGTTGTTGAGTACTAGGCCTATAAACGAGCCGAGCTCGAACGAGCTCGAGTTAGGATTCGAGCCTGGATCTAGGCTCAAGCTTGGCTCGGTCCAAACTCTAGTAAGCTCGGTAACAGAATACAATTCAATATGCACTATTTTTCAATAATAATTCAAGCTCGAACTTGACTCAAGTAAGCTCGGTAAGAGTTAACATATAATAATATTTAATATGTAATTTATAAATTTACCAGGCTTGCAAGCTATTCGAGCTCGGTTCATTGAAGCTCACAAGCAAGCTCTAGTTCGACTCGTTTGGAGCTCGAACTAAGCTCGAATTGAGCCTAGAGCGAGCCAAGCTTGAGCAGCTCATGAACCTCAAGTTTTTTTTATAGCTCTAAATAGTACTGGTCAGTTAGGCAGGAAATGGAGTTTTTTTACTGCCCTAAATAGTACTGGTCAGTTAGGCAGAAAATGGATTTTTTTTTACTGCCCTAAATAGTACAGATCAGTTAGGCAGGAAATGGAGTTTTTTTACTTTTATATTCCAGTATCTACATTGCTAACACCAATATTCATACGTTGGGAACATTGCACAGAAGAAGATATGGACAATATGTGGAAGTATTTCTTGGAAGAATCATGATTTTTTTTCATCTTCTTTTGTGAAACAAGATACTGTTTTCATTTACATATGCTTGTTCTTATCATTTTCTTTAAATACCATTCTGCTAGATCACTTGATACTATACAACACAAACTCAAAAGTAATGTCGATTACATGATCGAAATAATACATCTCTAATGTAGCACTGATTTTTTGTAGGGATCTATTCTACCAGGATACCATGCTGATATTGTAGTATGGAAACCTGAAGCGCAGTTCCATCTCGGTGACAGCCATGTTGTATACCATAAGCATCCGGTTTGCTTTCTATCTTGAATGGTTCTTTATTATTTCAACTCACTACCATTTGAACTGTTTTATTCTGGCATGACATGTAGATTGTGCTTTGTAAAAGTTCTTGCTTATGTGATTTTACCTATTGACCAAAATTTCCTCCATATTTTGTAGAATATTTCCGCATATTTAGGAAAACATCTTTCCGGTAAGGTCCTGTCAACTTTTGTGAGAGGGAATCTTGTGTTCGCTGCAGACAAGCATGCAAAGGCTGCTTGTGGCGTTCCAATCCTCGCCAAGTAAAATTCAGGTGTTGTGATATGTCATTTTTAGATCATTAGTTCATCGTATAAATAACAAATTGCAGGGAATTACTATATTTATTGTTTTTTTCCTTATGTTTTCAGGTGGATGCAAAGCTATCGCTATTGATTTGTGGCGTATATAATCGTATGCGCTAAGTTGATTTGTAGAATTGTAGTGCGTTCATTGAATCCACCTCAACCATTGTTGTATAGCACCCTCCCATTGGATTGCCTCGCATTCAAGCTCTATTGGACTCTGTATTTTCCCTGCATTTATTTATCTACACATGCTCAAATGATTTGGGAGAATAATTTACCTATTTTTCTCAGCCCGATTTATCTGGATGAACTAGCATAAATAAATGGAAGAAGAGAGGTGCTTCAATGCTTTTCTTTTTGACAGTTGCACAAATATTAAAGCATGAATGAATGATAGATGTTAATTACTTACCCTTTCGCTTGCTTCAAGATTTGTGCAACTTACATGGAAAGAGAAAGCATCGAAGCACTGCTCATGGAAGAATGTAGGCATGTTCAAATGCCGGGTCGAGTCTAGCTCAGCGCCAACCTTGAAGAGCTAGGCCTGAGCTCGGTCCAACCCGGCTAGGCCCAGAGCCCAAAATTTTCTAAAAAAGATTAACGATGTAATTATTTTCCGAATAAATATATTAATTAATTTATCTTTTTGAATGGAACATATACATAATTACATGTAAAATGCGTAATTTATCCCTTATGTTAAGCCAGGCTGGGCCTACACTCGACGGGCTTAAATTCAGGCCGGAACCCAGCATAAGATCAAGCCCGGCCCGCTCTAAGCCTTGAAAAGTATCAACAGGCCTACGGTGAAGAAGCTCAAGTATCGGTTGAACTTCGTAGGCCGTCAAACCGTACACTAAAGCGTATTCTAGCCATACGTTAGGCCCTCTCAGAAGCGGCATCGCCTGGGATATGGTAAAGCTAGCGACAGCGGGCATTCCAACTTCTGAGTTTTTGGCTTTTCTGGTGGCTTGATGCCTTGATCTGTTTTTCTAAAGTTTGGTTCTGTTCTAATAAAATTGTAAACTTGGCTTCTTTTCGATTGCAGAAGGACTATAAATGACAAATGTCATTTGCTACTATATAAAACGTCACGTCACTTATCACGGTACGAGAGTGATCTAGTATAGTATGAGAGCACTATAGATATCTTCCACCGTATAAAACACATGCTTGGTACCTATAACACAATTGAGAGGGCCAAATTTGTAATTTGCAAGGGAAAAAAAAATCAAAGCTTCCCAACTTCCACCCCTGTTTCCGGCGGGAAGCACAAAGCTTCCCTGGGTAGTGACTATGGCCGTCACCTGAATTTTTTAAAATAATATATTTTTAAAGTAATTTTACAAAAAAAATATGATAAAAAAATAATATAAGCCTTAGTCTTATCGACCAAATAAATTTATGATAAAATAATTTATCGACCAATTCAATCCGCGATAAAACAGATCTATGTTGCCATTTCAAATGGCGATAGAGAGATATTTTTGTAATTTTTTTGACGTATTTTTTTGAGAAAAAATATTTTAAACGGGGCTTCTCGTGACGGCGCCAGCGCCTCCACTCGCGCCTCCTCTCACTTCCTCCTCTCGCGACAGCGCCTCCGCTCACGCTGGCTCCTCTCAAGTCGGCTGCTCTCGCGTCCTCCTCTTCCTCCTCTGCTCGTTTGCTGTGAACTCGTTCTCTTCCTCCTCTTCCTTCTTTGCTTTAACTTAGATTTGTTGTTGTAGGTACCTACGAAGGAGAAGAGGAGGGTCCAGATCTGCTGATTGGGAGAGGAGGGAGAGCAAGGAGCCGCCGAAAGACTTCATTGGGGAAGAGGAGGGTTCGGATCTGCAAGTTCGTGCGGGAACTGTAGGTATGGATTCTTGTTGTTTCCCTTGCTGTGAAGTTTCCCAAATGATAGGTTAAGATGCTAATGAAACCAGCGTACGCTGCACTTGTTGCCAAGTAACCAGGGTTCACGAAACTGGTACCAGGCTAATTTTTAATCATGGCCATTTTTTTTAGAAACTAGTAGTTTCCTTCAATTGTTAGAAAAATTGTGGCTCGGACTTGACATAAGCAATTGGTCAGTAATTTGGTGTTAATTCTGGATGTACTGGTCTGTTTAGTTTGATCGGAAACCGTAAGGGCCAACGACCCCCACACGTTTTCTGAACAACAAAAGTAGTACTTGCTGGACCACTACAAGGAAACCCAGAAATAATTCTAGTACCTATGATTTCGATTATATGCTCATGTTCAATACTCCACCGAAATAGTTATACAAGCTTTAACGGCTTCAATTTTGTTTGGTACCTCTAAATCTCTGCCGTCCGGGAGCTCTTCAACCATTGCTTGGTTGATGGTCCAATTGAGTCAGTGTGCTCACTGAACTGGAAGTTGATGTTGAATTAGTATTCCCTCTTCATACGTGCTTTGTCCATGATGCAATCTAATGCAGTCAGCTTAGAGCTCAACATGGTTGTGTTGGAGCTTTGATCCAGGAGGACCCTTGGGATCTACAGTCTCGTTGACTTAATCTGAATCTTCCTGCTCATATGAGTACATACTAGTTAACGTTGTTTACTATTGGGATTTTCCACTGCTCTTTGCTTAGTTAGAAAAAGAAAGTTTAGAGAAGGAGAGATTACTTACCCCTAGCATTGCTTTAGTAGCCCTGACGGAGTTCCCATCTGAGGACTGATTTCCTAATGCTTCCCAATCCTAACGCAAGATATTGGTAGCTAATGATTGAAGCGGCAAAATTGCAATATGTTGAGCATTCCCTAAGCTTAACATCTCTATCGAGATCTCCACATAGTTGCAACATAAGGAGCCCAACAGTGGTATGTGGTATATATGGTCTGTCATTACAGTGCGGTAGTGTCTCATAACAAAAATCCCTCAATGGTAACGTCTGAGAATGTTTCTTTTTTTTATCTAATGTGCTCTTCAATAATTTGGCACATGGAAGCCACAGGTTTATAGCTTCCATTGTTGTAGACAGAAATAGTTCATTAAACTCTACATATGATAGGCAAAACCTACAAGTAACTAGTACATTAAACTCTACAGATGATAGGCAAAACTCTAGATGGTTGTACACCGGTACTAGTTAGGGGTGGGCATTTTTAAATCGAAACCGAAAAACCGAATCGAACCGATTTAACCGAAAAATACGATTTTTTCGATTTTCGGTTCGGCTTTTATTTTACTGTTGTTCGGTTTTCGGGTGTTTGGTTCGGTTTTCGAATTCTGAAAACCGATTAAACCGAAACCGATTTTGTCAGCCCACCGCCGGCGCCGACTTCGATCTATGGCCCATTTGGCCATTTACTCCGCGTCTCCGCCCACAACACCCACCCGGCCACCCCACCTGAGCAAAACCTAATCCCCATTACATTCTGCCAAGCTTCCAACCCTAGGTCACCGCTCGAGCCTCCAGGCGTCTCTCCGAAACTCCGACTCCATCGAACCCCGCGGCTCTGGCCTCCGGCCCCGCCCGGCCCTCCGCTGCTCCGGCGTTCCAGCACTCCTCCCTTCGGTCCTCCCACTCCTCCGCGGCGGTCCGCGCCGATCTCTACCCTCCAGGCTCCAACCCCTCGCGACTCCGCCGTTCCGCCCAGGTGCCCACGGGACCTCCTCCGAGCAGCCATCTACTCCGACGCCGCCTCTCCATCGGTGCCGCCTCGTGTCGATTCCTGAATCCTGAACTCGCCCCATCTGCTCCGGCCGTCTAGTGAGGTAAAACTCCAAGTCACTCCTCAACCAGTCAACCTCATAACTCTATTAGATCTGAGTTGCTGCGAACCTGTGATCATGGAGTCATTGAGAGTTTGAGACTTGAGAGACTGTACTACAGCCGAAGATATAGAACATAACCTTATGATTTGTGAACACTTACTGCACGCACTACACAATGATGATGCCCTTCAAAACTTTTTGTGGAGACTCCTTAGGTGCCTAATCGGATCACCTAAGAAGTAAGCATAGTTGATATGCTCTGATGCGTTTCTCATCTGAACTCTTTTTATCACAAGTTACACCACATATTTCGGTGGTGAAACAGACCAGAGAATTAAGTGGCAGCGCTTGCGGATGGCGTCGGAGCAAGTGACAACAGACCTGAGATGAGAAACTCCAAAGTTCAGACGTTCTGGATAGATATCATCTGGCTGTGTGTGTCATTGACTGGAGAATCGGTTAACCGAATTAACCGAACCGATTTGGTTCGGTTGATTCGGTTCGGTTTTGAAGCCTGTTCGGTTTCCAGATTCCAAAAACCGATTTTTTTAAAAAAAACCGAATTAACCGATTGCCCACCCCTACTAGTTACTTCATAAGTCTGAGAAAATCTAATATAGGTCATTCTCTACAGATGTTTTCATGTACCATTTCGAGCTTTGTTGAAGTTCCTAAGCTTTTGGTACGATTCTCCTACGGAAAGAAGAGAGTCACTCTGTTTTTTCTTGTCATGAAGTTCATTCATTACCCTTTTTTTCCCTTTAGGAAATTCCTTGTGCTGAAAAACAAATATTTCACATGAGAATGAGACATATGCTTATTTTCGTCACGCCATAATGCCTTATAAATACGCAAACTGATCAGTTATTCAGTTTCTGAAACCTAGTACATTAAACTCTACAGATGATAGGCAAAACTCTAGATGGTTCACCGGTACTAGTTACTTCATAAGTGTGAGAAAATCTAATATAGGTCATTCTCTACAGATGTTTTCATGTACCATTTCGAGCTTTGTTGAAGTTCATGAGCTTTTGGTACGATTCTCCTACGGGAAGAAGAGAGTCACTCTGTTTTTTCTTGTCATGAAGTTCATTCACTACCCTTTTTTTCCCTTTAGAAAATTCCTTGTGCTGAAAAACAAATATTTCACATGAGAATGAGACATATGCTTATTTTAATCACGCCATAATGCCTTATAAATACGCAAACTGATCAGTTATTCAGTTTCTGAAGCCTAATATACCAAAGAAAACTCTGTATGATGGGTTTTCTGGCTACCAAATCAATAGTGAAACACTTCGTGTTAGTACTTAGTACAACGCAAAAGCAGGTAACAGTCTAAAATGTAGTTCAACACAGGTACCTGTACTGAGGCATAGCTGAAACAGTTCAGTAGTGCAAGCACAGAACAAGAGTAGTTAGGACGTAAGTTTTAATTCCAACAAGAACCTTCTCAGCAGTTCTATTATTTGTTCTTCTTAGCAGTTCTATTACTTGCTTATCGGTTGACAGCTAGCTTATCTTCCTTGCTTGCCCATGCTGCTAGGTTTTCCAGGGTGATCTTCATCAATATCTGAACATCATCAAGGTATTCTTAGCTTCATGTGCTGAACTCTTTGTGTAATAGTTGATCTGGATGAATATGATTGATACTGTGCAAGAATTCTCCTTACATAATTCACCTTCTAGTGCTAAAAATGTATATATAGTTTAATGAGCTTGAAAAATCAGGTCCATATTAGATCAACCTCACATGTTCATTTTGTTTTTCTTAAAACTGTTTGCGATGCTTGATCATTTTATTCACATGTCAACTTCACATGTTAGTTAAGTGTGGTTAGCTTCTGCTACTTGGACTACTATACTATTGGCATTTGGCAAGCTGCTTAATTGAGAGTTTTTCTTGGTTTTAGTATGATGCTACTGTATGTTTTGCAGTATCTTCTTGCCCCATTATGTTCATATTTCAGGATGATGTTCCCTTTTGCTATGTTCAATCCATGAATATGGAGTAACCTTCGCTATATCTTCTTGCCCCGTTATGTTCATATTTCAGGATAATGTTACCTTTTGCTATGTTCAATCCATGAATATGGAGTAACCTATTACTTTAGCTACGATGGTCTGATGACTGGTGGCATGTAAGAAGCAAATTTCGAACTAACAGAGCTATGATATGCAGAAATGGGCTTGTGGACGTTTCTGGAGGGTTTTTTGCTTCTTGCAAATGCACTGGCGATACTGAATGAAGATCGCTTTCTTGCGCCAAGGGGATGGAGCATGTCTGAAGTTTCAGGAAATGGGCAAACAAAGTCGTTGAAGGGCCAGATCGTGGGGCTCATCTACGCCACACAGTTTTTGAGGATGCCCCTGATAGCACTTAATGTTCTTATCATTGTTGTGAAATTGGTGTCAGGCTGAGGCTCTTTGTCTGGTTTGAGCTGTTGGGTTGGATTGATTTCAATTCCAGCGCTATGTAAAAGTTAATCTTATTCAGAATGTTGCTGCAACGATATTCACGTTGACTCTAATATGGCTTGTTGTCATTGCTTTGGTAAACTAGTTCTGGACATAATTTTTTGTTGAATGCACTCGTGTGGCTATCTTTCCTATTTTTTTTTACTTCTGAATCATTCACGCGTTTGTTGCTATTGGTGTGTGTTATGCACTTATGCTGCCTTTCTCACCATTTTAATGCACAATTCTTTAACATTAGGATACTGCTTACGGTTGAATGCATTGTCACCTCCATCATGTCGAATGGTGACAAAACCGACCTTTTGGGCTGTACAGCCTTAGCTGCGTATTACCATCATCTATATATCGAGTGTATATCCTTTTCTGTGAAACATTTTGAGCCCAATCTCTTTGTGTAATTTTTTTAATAGGAACTTTCTGTAGTATTTGATCACGCTCAGTTAGCTTTAATTTTCGGCAACGCTGGCACTGCCTTGTGATATTAACTCTTCCTTGGCTTGTTAACTTTAGTTGATGATCCTGTGGGGAGAAAAGAATGACGATCCATTCACTCACTTGGTGTTGCAAGGTGGAGAGAGGTTTGAGTTATGGTCATGTGACAGGTATGCTGTGTGCCTTTTGCTCAACAAACAACTGGGTTCTTGTATATGCGTTTAACTCCTTAATGTTTCTATTATATATTGCCTTTTAGTACCCACATCATAACAGCGATATTTTGTAATTTTTTACGTATTTTTTTAAGAAAAATTACTTTAAAAATATGTTATTTAAAAAAAATCCACCGCCACCTTGAGCCTTACACGTGTCCTTCAAATGACACTTCCTTGATTCCTTCTACGGTTTTCTTGCCCATCTGCCTCCTACACAAACAACACCACCCTAGGACGCAACGCTTCAGAGCAGGGTTCACAAAACCGAATTTCGAAATTCGCTTCGAAATTCGCGGCACATAAACCGTAAAAATCGCTCAAAAACCGAAGGGTTAATAAATCAAATTTTTTCTGAAAAATTCCAAAAAACTAGAAAAACCGTTCGGTTTTTGCGAACAACCTCTGCCAACTAGATGTTCATCGCAAAACGGTTTTTGTGAGCGGTTTTTGACGAAAAACCGAGCGCATAAATTTTTATTTTTTTTTTAAATAAATCGATTTATCGAACGGTTTTTGATTTCGAACCTCAGCTTTAAGCTCGAAAACCGAGCGGTTTCGTTTTGTGAACCACGCTTCTGAGCCGCCGCCTCTTCCCAAACCCTAACATCGCCCATTTCGTCGGAAACTACGGAGGCCAAGCATATTCGGTTGGAGACTGAGGCCGCCCTAGAATGGAGAAGCGTGTGCGCGCGACTGGCCGACTTCGTCGCCACCGCCGTCGGCCGCGCTGCCTATGGGGAGGGGCGGATCCCCGTCAGGCGGAGCCAGGAGGAGAGCGAGCGGTTGCTTGAACAGACGGCATCGGCGGTGTTGCTGTCGGCGCCGTTGGATTTTGGCGGCGTGGACGACGTGTCTGCGGCCGTCGACGCGGCGGCCGGTGGCCGGCTGCTTGCGGTGAGGGGGACTTGTGGAGTCGGGCGCAGAATCCGGGCCGCACGCGGGGTGTTCGACCAATTGTTCCGTGGTCCTTGATTGTGCCAGCAAGAAGCTAGAAACAATCCACAAGGAAAGGAGGAGGAACATCGAGATGTTAGAATATCTGTTGAGAGATATATCCACAAAGATCTTCCAGGCTGGTGGGATTGATAGCCCTCTGGCCACTAAGCGCCTTTCTAGGATGTGTGTTGTGTTAAGCTTCACACAAGTATCTGCTGCCTGGTGGAATTGTTCTGAGTTCCAATTGCTCTGGCGTGACATATTTTATGGAGCCAAGATATGCTTTCAAACTGAACAAGTACAACTCTCAGGCGATGAGAGAGCTGAGGAATTGGCGATATTGAGCTCACTTACTCGAAGAATAGTAGACTTCCCAACGATGATCAGTCATTTGATGGAGAAGATTTTGGAACTTGACCTGACTTGTGCAAGAGGATAGTATGCCCTATGGACAGATGGTGTGAGTGAGACCAGCCTTCAGTAACAGGAGTAGCAGTAGTCAATCAGATGATCCAAGCAATGAATGTTCAGTTTATATTAAGGGCATTCAGCTTCCTTTTCTGTTTGAACAGTCTCTTGGTAGGGCAAAAGAATCAACTGCAGAAGAAACTAAAGCAGGGAAAAGAGGACAGCATCCTGAAGAACATCCTGTCTCTGCAATGCCTGTTCCATTGAACATGTGGGTGAGCGACGGTGCTAGGATAGTTGTGATCTCCAGACCCAACGCTGGAGGCAAAACTGCCACTATGAAGACCTTGGGGTTGGCCTTTCTGATGTCAAAGGTTGGAATGTTCTTCCCAGCCAAAGGAAGCCCAAGGCTTCCATGGTTTGATCAGGTTCTTTCAGATATTGGTGACCACCAGGTAGTCTCTTTGTTTTGAAGAGAATTGCTCTCATGACTTGCTGGACAATATGCTTATTGATGCAAACTGTTTTCTGGATTGAAGTCTCTGGAGCATAGCCTCTCAACCTTCAGTGGGCACATATCACGTCTCCACAAGATTGTGCAAGTTCTATCAATAGATCCTCTGGTTCTTGTTGATGAGATTAGCAGTGGTACTAACCCATCAGAAGGTGAGCCCTTTCAACCAACATTTCGAAGTATCTTGCTAGCAGAGTTAACTTGGCCATCGTGACAATAGACAACTCATTATGCTGATCTAAATCATCGGAAAGTTGTTGATGATCTGTTGGAGAATGCTACAATGGAATTTTGTTTGGAGACTCTGCAAACAACATATTGAATCTTATGGGGCAGTACTGGTAATTCGAATGCATTGTTGCAAACTCAATTGATTTTGATCAGGAAGTGCTTGATTGTGCTCAAGGATGGGTTGAGAAACTATTTCCTGACAAACAAAAGGAACGACAAGGTTTACTTTATGACTATCTGCTAGATGAAAGAAACCTTCTGGAGTCTCAGGCAAATGATGCAGCATCTGTTCTTTCAGAAGTTGAGGGGCTGTGCAATGAGGTACATCTATTTTATTATGACTATCTGTTCTGACATTTCCATAGATTCTCTTTATATTGGCAATTGAAATCTTACTTGATTATAATTTGATTTGGAAGATTCGCCTAGAAACTGATGACCTTGATAGTTGAGTAGCTGCTTTGAGGGCAAGAGAGTCTCAGAAGGTACAACAAGAGTTGAAGTTTGTGAAGTCTCAGATGGACCCCATAATCAAGAATTTCGAAGTTCAACTCAAGAATTCAAAACTTGAACAGTACAATTCACTAATGAGGGAAGCAGAAGCTGCCACTGCTTCATTGGTTGCTGCTCATCAGCTAATTGATTTTACTACCAATGACGAAGAAAACCAGAGCTTATATGTTCGACAAATAGGAGATAAAGTGTATGTTGAAGGGCTGGCAGGAGGAAGTACGGCTACTGTTGTTGAGATACTTGGTGAAGATGGAAGCTTTATGGTTCAGTATGGAAAAATAAAGGTCTGGGTCAAGAGTAACAAGATGAAATTGGTTGAAAGAGGCACACAGGAAACAGCAGCTTCCTCTTCTGCAAAAGGAAAGGTGTGCTTTCCATCGTGTCCATAAGATAATCTAATTACATGTAGTTTATTTTTAATTATCTTCTAGCATGGAACATAAGAAGAGCAAATCTGTTTGGAATGTTCAAAACCCCTTTTAAACTACCTGCTGACGTTCATATGATAAATTTAATTCCAATGTAACTGTGATAGAAAGAATTTTGATATCTCTTGACTGATGCCGTAACTGTTGTAATACATCAACTGATCTTTTGCAAAGGCACTTACTCGTATACAGGTCCTTCTCAGAACCTATTCTAGTAAGTGTATAGGCTGAATTGAGTAAGGCATGCTTGGCTATCACTTATCAGTTATCCCAGTGTGCAGCATGGACATGGGTTTCTTGGACACGGACACGTGAGTCGGAATCCGACTCAGATTCGGATGTACAATTCGGCAAAAAAAAATTGGACACGGGAAATGCTACTCGGAATAGGACACGGGTGTCAGAATCCGACTCGGATTCGAGGTGTCTGATTCGGCAAATTTTTTTGGACACGGGTGTCCGAGTAACACTGGCATGGACATGGGTTTATTATTGGCTGATGGTTCTTTCTAATTGCCCCAGCATATCCAGGCTGCGGGTGCTAGGATAGTGCAATCCAGTTTCGCTGACATTGGAACTCAACACTAGGCAGATATATGTGAGTCTTGATTGAGTTGGGCTTCATGCCGCCTTAGACTGATATCATACGTTTCTCTAATATAATCCAACTAACTGGTCATTATTGTTGCAATCATGTGCTGGTGGCATATCTACCATCCTATTGGCCCAGTTTTGTCGGTATTCTCTCCGTTCTACACGTGGCATATTAATATGGCAAGCTAGGGAAATCAAGTTAGCTTGAGCTCTACAGGACGCATTGAATCTGACTTGCTAGTATTGATGATCTCAACTTTAGTTTGGGTAGATGCAGCAGTCTGGAACATGCTAGCTGGACTGAGATTGGTCCACACAAGGCTGGTGCATGCACCTAATTAAAATGTACTTTCATACCTAGGCAGCTTATGATTGTTGAGGATCTGTCAGGTTAACATTGTTGATTGTTGTGGCTTGTTTAAACTTGTTTTGACAGCACCAAACCTTGTTCTGATTAGTTTTGCTTTCTCTGGTCTCAAGGATAAACACTGAAGCGATCATCATCATCAGAGACACAGAGACAAACAAAGATGGCAATGTCTTTTGGCCCAGTTGTGCAGACATCGAAGAACACGGTGGACCTGCGGGGAATGCGAGTTAGCGAGGCATCGTACCAGCTTCGGCGCCCTTGATATACTCCGTAACCATCTTCGATTTGCCAAGTTCGAAGACGAGGGCCCTCTGAACTATGGCTGCACCATCGCCTGCATTGCATAGACAGATTATTGTACTGCTCCCTACAAATGCCACGTACGTCAACATTATACAGATCGATCATCATACACACCTGAAAGATCTATATCCAAGTACAGGTTACCCGTACTCGGATATTTGGACCATACAGTGTGGCATAACGGTGTGCAACTGGAAATCTGAAGCCATGATCTGGCAACTGATGTGAGACGGACAAGGATGGTCCGGGAATTAATCGTGCCTTGCAGCACTGGAGCCGATCTGCATCTGGACATACGATTGTGGCATTCAAGTTAGCCTGTGAGCACGGGCGGATACATACATGTATTAATAGCGTAATTTGACTTGCTTTGAGTGTCCAAAGCATAGCTGATACACAGACAATCGTGCAGCGGTGGAAATCGCCGGTAGAGATCTCCGTGCGGATATGCATAAAAACTCGAATTCGTTCTGCTGCTGGCTGTAAAGGAGTGTACGGTTTATTTCTGATCGGATGAAAGTAAAAGTAGTAATCTAGCTTTAGAGACAATAAATGATTGAGATTGTCTTTAGGGCAAGTACAAAAGCAAAGCCAACTACTGGTTAATAGTAAGCTAAAAATCAGTTTGTATAATAACTGTCTCTAAAGGTTATCTTTATATGTTGTGCAATAACTATCTTTTCTCTTTTGTACATAAATGATCTACCTATACTCCCGTGCATAGCTGACTACTCCCTTCGTCCTGGAAAGTAAGGGACTAAAGAAATTTTAGGACATATTATGGTTTTTGCCAAAAGACTCTAATGCCCCTATTTAATACTGTGTCTCTATTAATTGGCAACATGCATGTATTAATTGATCACGATTATAGAGAATGACCTGCCGCGTTTTTGTTTTGGAATATGTGTGGTCGCATGTATCTGTGTGCATCTGCATGCATGGGTACAATTTGAGGATATAATTTAAGAGGGAAGGACTCCCAATCCCTAATATTGGAGGACACAATTTGAACGCTTCTCTCCCTTATTTTCAAGGACGGAGAAAGTACTAAATAATAGTCAGTTCTCTTCTCTCTCCTCTTTTTTTTACTCTTTCACATAAATCAAAATTGATATATACAAGTTAAGAATCAGCTAACGTAACTTTATTGCACATACCCTTAGTTTGAACTCCGGCGGATTGGGATAGGATAAATGACCTCGTCAAATGTGACAGGCTGACAGCGCTGTGCCCTACAAAATCATGCTGGATGCACGCATTTTGGAGCGATGGGCATCGAGATTTTATATGGTGAGTTTTATGTGGTGAGGTAGCAGTATTACACAATACAGCAACTCTGCCGACCTGTAGGTCCTCTACTACTCCAGTACTCTTATCAATTGCTTCCGACTATAGCTATTTTGGCTGTAAAAAGTTTGTGTAACAAAATAGATTAACAACTGGTATAATGCCTATGTTAGACATTTCAATATCAAAACAATTACATGAGACAGATACATATACAAGTCACATGAGTTAAAATGGGTGAAGAAAAGAATATGAAATAGGGGAAATTAGAGAAAATGATATATTTCAAAGGAAAAAAATTGAAGTGACACACATCCAATTGCATAAAATTAAAGCGTCATATCGTATATTTTGGAGTGACACGTATCAAATTTTGCCAACGCGAAAAGGGCTTAATTAAGGCGCGCAACGAACTGCCGCATCGGGCAGACACTTCACACACGTACATGCAACTATCAGCACATGCAACGACGCTGACCCTCTGGCACCACCCATTTCCGGTCCCACCTGCCAGTCGGATGGGACGGCAGGCTCTAGCTCGTGTGCCGGTCGCCCCTCGTGCTGGTGTCATAGTCCTGTACTTGCTTGCTGCGTGCTCATATTATCTGTGTATTACTTCTGTCCCTTCCGTCACATGTGTCATATTGTTCATTTGAATATCGATAGGTCCATGAATCTTAATTTTAATTATCAAATTTTATTATGTGTATTTAATTTTTTTAATAAAATTATAATATTATAAGAGAGGTGCTTCCATGCTTTTCCTTTTGACAGTTGCACAAATATTAAAGTATGAATGAATAGTAGATAATGATTACTTATCCCTTCGTTTGTTTTAAGATTTGTGCAATTTGTATTAGAAGGGAATGCATTGAAGCACTACTCATATTATAAAAATACATTTCGACACGAATATACACGTATAATTTCCACGCATCTAATCTAAATACTTAAAATGATATCGATAGCTAAAGTTAAAAAAAATATCTCAAACTGATAAAAAAAATTAACCGAGAGAGTACGTACATATGAGCAACAAATCATGGAAAAAAATAATACAAATGACAGTCCTAAGTAGTAGTACTCCACTTGTGTTCTATTTCCAAGATTCCCTTTTGGTTGGCAGTTTGGCCCGTCTCGCGTGATCTCTTTCTGTGGCATTTTTCCAACTCTGTTTCTTCTTCTTCTTCTTCTTGCGCTGGCCAGGTCCTAGTACAAATTATTGCTGCAACAAACGTCCTTTTCCTGCTCCCCTTGATCTCTAGGCCACAGGCTCCCGAAAGGGAAATCCATCCAAGAAAATAGGAAACGTTGGGAGACCTTCTTTTCTGATCTTTTGCTATTCCTTTCTGGCCATTGCCAAGATATAAGAATTTTTTCTGGCAAAAAAGGAGAAGATAGAAGAAATTTTGTCTCTCGATCTGACCGTCTCTAACTCCTTTGGCTTGTTTCCAATAGAAAAGCAAATGCGGTGATGTGGTTTTAGGATCTTGATGTGGCAAGGAGTGTTCTTGACATGGTTTTGCCTTCACCACACCATCCTCTCCCCACAAGCTCCAAAAGCAGGAGCTAAATATAGCAGAAGGCACCATAAACTAATCGAACCGAAGAAAAAAAAATACATTGTTGCTCCTTTTCTCTTTCCCTGAGATCCCTATTCTCTTTCTCGTTTCCAGAGTTCTTCCTGACTGGTGCTAATGGCGATGTGATGTGGCACATAGCCTCGTCCCAGGTCAAGAAACCAGGGGAAAAGGAGCCTTTTGGATCCCATTTCCACTGTTGCTTGTTGGTCTCTTGTTGATCCTTGAGCTGAGCTCCCCCACATCACCTCTCATGGCAATTAATGCAATGTGGTGCCTGTGCGTGCATTAGAGAAGCGGTTATTGGAGAGGAATAGGAGGAGGTGCTCAGGGAGAAGAAGCGCAAAAGGTGTCTGCTTTGTGTGCGTCTCGTGCAGAGAGAGAAAGATGGCTGGCGGCGAGGGGGCAAGCGCTGGCGCGGTCGCGGGGGAGGGGGAGATGCGGTCGCTGGCGCTGACACCGACGTGGTCGGTGGCCACCGTGCTCACCCTCCTCGTCGCCGGCTCGCTGCTCATCGAGCGTTCCATCCACCGCCTCAGCAATGTGAGTGCCTCCATAACTAGCTATTTTGATACATATGCGGTGTGTGTCTCTGATCATTACTTGTTTATGGGGGTTCAATGGCGTGTTTGTTTATGTGCTCTCTCTTTTTTCTTTCTTTTTTTTTCTTTTTTGAAGAAGAAGAGCTTGTTGTCCTTGATCTTTTGGAGTTTTGGAACAAACGATGGAATCAACTTTACATAACATTGCACTAAAAGCAGAACAACTTTGTCTCGGCATAAAATTTTCTCCATCTTATACCATTGTTTTGCGGGAAACCAGGCCAGATATTTTTTTTCTTTGCTCTAAAGGAACCAACTTAACATTGTTTTTCCACCAACAATTCATCCAAACAGCTCAAGTTGCAAACATTTCTATGACGAAATTCTGTCCTTTACTTTCTTCTAAAAAAGAAAATAAATCATGTGCTTCCGCACTATTTCGCCGTTACTTTTCCTAGTCTTGTAATGTATTGTCTGCATTCTGAATTTCAAACAGAAATAGGGCAAAACAGAAGTGCACGATTTCTCATGATGCCACCGTTCATAATCTTTTCCTGGACTGTACTGTTGTTCCCTGCAGTACTGCAATGAGAACGGGATGCTGAAGTCAACTGGCCAGCTTGCAAATATTTAGACTTAAATTTAAATATCATAGTTTACATGGATAGGCTTCTGTAGGATCCTCCTTCAACAAGCTGATTTAGAATGGAATGAATGGCAGAGGTTCAAATACAGTAGATAGTCTCGACAAATGAGTGAGGTTCCCCGTAAAAGAAAAAAGAAAAAAAAGATGTTATTGTATCCTTGGTTTATCTATTCTATTCAATCCATTTGGCCCTAGTGGCCAAAGGAAGATCTGGTAACTGAGTGCGGCGCCGAGACCTCAATATGTTGCTACTATTCTCATTCACTCCATCATAAAGAAATTCGCTATCTACATTCTTTTTTTCCGATCAATGAATATAGTATGTTGAAATGTGCTTGTTTATAATTGGATAAACTAACTCATTGCAACCTTGTACTTGTTCAGTGGTTGAAGAAAACTCACCGGAATCCACTTCACAAAGCAATGGAGAAGATGAAAGAAGGTATCCATCCGTTCTTTGTCCCCTTATCTAGTTATCGTCTTTGACTGCTGTGTAGCGTGGGCTAACGCTTTGCTACATTTTGCTGTAGAAATGATGTTGCTTGGCTTCATATCTCTGCTTCTGGCAGCTACATCAAGAATTATCTCAGGTATCTGCATTGATTCCAAGTTCTACAACGGTAAGTTCTCCCCATGCACCAAACAAGAGGTTGAAGAATCTATAAATGCCGAGCATGCCCTAGCTCGTGAGAGCAAGCACCTTATGAAGGCCATTATGCACCATTCACTAAGGAGGAACCTTAAAGGTCGTTACCATCAGCATCAAGGTTGCCCTGAGGTGTGTTTGTAAAGTTGCTTGAACTTACTTGAAGAATTGAAGGATGGCTACAAGCCAGTATCCTTCTAGGTTATATGTATCATTATTTTGCTTCTTTCGGTATTTTAGAAAGTTCATTTCATGTGCAGGGCTATGAGTCATTTGTCTCACATGAAGGTTTGGAGCAGCTGCACCGCTTTGTTTTTGTCATGGCAGTAACCCATGTGACATATAGCTGCCTGACGATGTTGCTAGCTATACTCAAGGTTTTTGCCTTTACCATGTGGATTAACATTTCTATCTTTGTTTGTTATATACTTCTATTTGAAGCACAGTTAATTATTTTATCAAAATACATTCTATATAATTTATGTGAAAAATCGACGCATGAATTCCATTGAGTGTTAGAAGGGCTGCTGTAATTGCCCACTACATCCCTGAATTATATTTGTTCTCAGCTTTATCCAACACTGTGTCAGTTAGCGAACCATGATGAAACATATTAGGATATGTGAATTTGTGATAGAAAAAACGTCTTATAATGTACATAGATGCACATATCACCGATTGATGCATTTCGTTTGCCCACGGAACAGTTAACTATGCACAAGTTGTATTCTGTTATTTAGACTGTATTCATATTTTGATTGGTATGAATGTCAAATCGATGCTCCCTTTTTTGCATCCTATGATCTTGAATTAGTAAATATGGCGCCTAATCTTTGAATGGTGGTAGATCCATACATGGAGAAAATGGGAAGATGAAGCATTCAGGGATAATCACGAATCTTTTTCCGGTAAGTGTACTTTCTGAGTCCTTCAGATTTCAGAAGAAAGGTAGGATACATAGTTGAAAGTCGTTTAATTTAGTGAAGTGATATAGAGCTATGAGCTTCTAAACTTTAGAATTTAGCACTTCAAGAGAAGTAATTGAGAATGAGGAAATCAGCATTAGCTTCCACATGTTCTTAATGAAATAACACATCCCGGGATAATATATTTTGGTTGGAAAGATTATAACCTTATTGTTTATGCTTGATTTAGCAATTCCCCTTAATTGACTTTTGCAACCATTTAATATCTTTTCCTAAATGTGATTATGCAATCATTTTAATACTCTTTTCCAAAAAGAAGTGCTCTTGCGACTCTAGTTGGAGGGCTTTCTGATGCATCAAAACTAATGTTCTTTTACTTCTGTAATTGGAGCCATTTCCTGGTGTTATTGGTAACACTATATATATCTAACCATGTTAAAGTCAAACTGCATCTGATCATTCCCTTATGATTTATATTTAACAGAGATTGCCTATGTATCAGCAACTAGAAGGCAACCAGCACTCACCAAATCCTATTCATTCCGCTTTTGGAGCCAAAATAATGCGGTCATGTGGGTGGTATGTTGAGGAAATAATTCTTACTGCTCATCTGGGGCATAAAGTTCTCCTTTCGTGTATAGGGCCTACAGATATTACTGTTATTTCACTGTTACAGACATCACTTAAATTTTTTTATCCTGTTACCATACAGTTTTGCTTTATCGCACAATTTGGTCAATCTGTTGTTCGAGCTGACTACCTTATCCTCCGCAAGGGTTTCATAATGGTAAGTCAGTTCTTTCCTGGGCCTTCTTGACTCTAGAGTACAAATGTTCTTTTACTTGTCCTTGAATATGCTTATTCTCATATGTAGTTGTTAGACCTTACCTGATAGACTACTCTGTTGATTTTTTGGGTGTTGAAATTTGTACCTCATGGGAAAGGCATACTCATGTTACATTGACCTTGCTATTTATTAGTTGTACACTCGTGTTTGACTTAAAAATGATTGCAGAACCACAATCTTTCACCAACATATGATTTCCACAATTACATGATACGCTCAATGGAAGAGGAGTTTGAGAAGATTGTTGGAGTGAGGTTAGTGTGTTTGCATGCTTGCTTATGGATCTTAACTGTGTTCTATTTTTTTCGTATTGGAGAAATCTGATCAGCTAACTTGTTCTTTTTATGCAGTGGAGTGCTGTGGGGCTTTGTTGTTGCTTTCATGTTATTTAATATTGATGGTAAATTTTTAACTCCTTTGTGTCCTACTGTAGTAGATTTCTGTTTCATCATTATCCAAAGTCATACATGGTTACTTCGCTGCAGGTTCTAACCTGTACTTTTGGATAGCCATTCTTCCTGTTACGGTAAGTTGCAGCATGTATCCTATACATTCTACAACGTAGGTAGTTTCTCCCCAAAAAATTTTATGGTTTCACTGGAATCCGAATGCTCTGTAGCTTGTTCTTCTAGTCGGTGCAAAGCTGCAGCATGTCATAGCAACTTTGACATCAGAGGGTGCAAGGATGAATGCATATGGACCAAAGATAACGCCAAGGGATGATCTATTTTGGTTCAAGAAACCAGAGTTTCTCCTGTGGCTGATTCATTTCATTCTCTTCCAGGTACATCTTTGTTGCTAGTAAATTTGTAAAAAAAGACTATGGATGAGCCTAAACTTATACATACTTCGGTTTGCTAATTGCTGCAGAATGCATTCGAGTTGGCTTCTTTCTTCTGGTTCTGGGTATCACTTGCGTCTCAGTTTCCATTAACAACAACATTCATGGGAAATTCATGCGACATAATAAGAGCCCATGACTTAATATTCATTTGTAGTCTAAAGTGGTATTTAACATGGTTGTTTCATTGTGCTGCAGTGGCAATTTGGGTACAATTCATGTTTCATCAAAAACCACTTATTGGTATATTGCCGCCTTATATTGGGGTACGCAATTCTGAAAACTATTTAGTTTCTCCTTGTCTGAATAGTTAATTTGAATCGCTCATTTTCTTTTTCATCCATAATAAGAACCCTCTCAATGTACAATTTCAGGTTTGCCGGACAGTTCCTGTGCAGTTACAGTACATTGCCTGTTTATGCACTTGTCACTCAGGTAACCTATTTATATGCCAATTAAAAGCTTTAGAATTAGATTACATAGTAATTTTTCTGATCATTACATGCACGTTGATGGATTTATGAAACCAGCAATATGCGTTCCATGGAACTAGTTGTTAACCTTTTGTTCGATTAGTCAGATCTGTATGTATGTAAGGTTTCTACAGCTCTAGATGCTATATATTTTCTTCATAAAATACAACTAATGCACTACGCCGCTACGACAACAGATGGGCTCAAAGTACAAGGCTGCCCTGATCCCCCAGAGGATCAGAGAAACTATACACGGCTGGGGGAAGGCCGCGAGGAAGAGGAGGAGGAAGCGGCGTGGCGACGACTCCACCATCCGAACGGAGACGAGCACCGTGTGCTCCCTCGACGACGAAGACGACGAGGAGGAGGACCATGTCCCGTGCGGGAAGGCTACGCCGCCCAGGCCATACCTTGAGATCGAGCTGCAGCCTCGCGGTAGTGGCCAAGGCCCGAGACCCGACACGCCGTGCCATCATCCCGTCATGCCGAACAGCAGCTCGACGCACGGCAGCTCCCACGCGCTGCTCCTGCAGCAGGCTTCGTCTTCGGCACCGTCGTCGCCGTCGAACCGAGGAGGCGGCGTGACGAGGTCGGCGTCAATGCCAGGTATAGCGTCGGCCCTGAGGACGGGCACGGGCACTCCGACGCGCATGAGCGACGAGTGTACGTTTATGCATGGGTGATCTATATATATGTCGTACCTCGTACAAGGGTGGATGCATGATCGATATTGCTGCATGTCACAGATCGATGACTTTCGGTACAACTCCATTTTTGTCTAGCTTTGTCGAGCATCTCATCTACGTAGACTTTGGAACCATCGTGTGTCAGTCTTATCTAGCTGAAGTTGATCATTTTTTCCCCTAGTCTCATGGGCACACCGAAAAATAAGAAAATAAAGCGAACGAGAACAAGCAATGTACATGGGCTAATTAAGAAATAGGCCGCAAATATCTCCCATCACTTTTGATTGATGGGTTGCGTAGTGAGGATCTTTCAGGTTTTTGTTTTTCCAGTTTGTCCCGTGTTAAATAACAAACATACTAATACTCAATCCAACAAAATTTCCTTCCGTACCGAGTACTAAATATCGATCAATAGTTTGACCGATTCGGATTGGTAGGAAAATAAACGGTCCTATTTTCTTGCCTGCTTCATCGATTCTTGCATTGAGAAGGAACAAAGCTACGCAAGCGTTGTTGCCTTGAAGGCTGGAGGCTAGAGAGGTTTGTCAATTATAATTTTGCTCAGACATTTACTATCCAATAGTTTGTGCTGGGCCTGGGCCTGGGCCTTTGACGAGTACTCTTATCGACCCGGCGGCCGTCCCTGGTTGGCTCATTCAGTCATTCGACCGCTGAGACGGAGAGCCTTGAAAACGGCACATGGTAACACCGTGAGCCAGGCCCGCGCTGCGTGATCATGAATTTTTGTTATATACAATACATTTTAAAAATACAATTACAGAAAAATATGTCGAAAAGAATAATTACATAAATAAAACTTTGTCGTCAATGTATTTGACGACATAAGGTTTCCACCAGCTTGTCGCCAATTTATTTGTTAGCAGAAATCTGTTGCCAAATAAATTGGCGACAGAGTTTAATGGTTTTGTCGCTGATTCATTTGGCTGATAGGTTTATTTGGCCCGTAGGCTTATATCGCTAAATGATTTGACGATATAGGCTTATATCGTATTATTCAGTGTCCAGCCCGGCACGCTCACTCAACTCAACTCAACTCAACTCAACTGCGTTCCACGCCCACTGAAAGCGATTCCCACCCATGAGCGCGCGCCATCCCGGCGTAGCGCGGTCGGCACACTGGACTCGTCGTCGCTCGCTTCTCCGTCACGTCCGCCGCGCGCCTGCCGCAGAACCGAACCCGTCACGTCGGACCAAATGCCGTCTTAACCACCGAAACCGAATCGCGAAACGAACGCGAAATTAATCCGTAACTCCCCCGGCGCGTTGGCCTGGCCCCAACCGAATGCCAACCAATCCCGTTTGCTTACATATAGCACCCGCGGCCGCGCGCATGCCAGCTCGTTTTCAACGTCTCCCCGCGACCGCGACGCAACGTCATCCTTCCACAGAAGCTGTCGCTCCTGACGACAGAGATCGATATACCAGTACAGAGCATGCGCACGCCGCCGGCATCGTCTTCACCGTCGCCATGCAGGGCGCCGTCCCTGGCGCTGGCCGTGGTGCCGGGGAAGCGCAAGGCGGCCGCCCAGGTCAGGAGGTTGGTGGCCAAGGTGGTCGCCCCGCCCTGCAGGCGCGGCATGAGGGTCATCGGCGCGCCCTGCAAGAAGGGATGGTACACTCTCCGCCGCCGCCTCCGCTGCTGACGCCGCCCGCCCAGAACACCAAACGTATCGTGGATCGACCCCATCGGCCAGCGAGAAGTAAACTGCAACGATCATCATCATCATCTAGCGTATCTGCAGTTTGTACGTACGTACACAGAGATTTTACCATACCAAAATTTATATTGAGATGGTACCTATAAAAAGTCTCGTACTTTTACATATGCGGCCGGGTGCATGTATTACTGTTGCTGTTGAATTGTGATGCGTGGTTAACGCGTCATGGGCTCCGTCCCTTACCACGCAGTTCGGACCACAAATCAAGCAGCCTTATGACTATTTGGGCTTGATTCACAGCTTGTCCTTATTGCCCAATTACTCAAATATCGTAAATACGCACGTCTGACCACAAATCAAACGGCCAACTTAAATCTTGATGCACAGCTTACCCTTATTTCCCAATGGCTTTCGCTGGTTATCTGATTCACCTTATGATTGGGCTTCGTTAAGCTTACGCAACAAACTTTTTCACTGCTTTGGTGTAACAGCAGGTAAATTGTTGTATAAAAAGTGATCCTCCGGTCATGAATTCCCTTGCTTGACACGGATAATTCGACAACATCTCATGTTTTACCTTATGACTTGGTACAACTGAGAATGAGTAGACAAGCTTACATACCATAGATTTCCACCTTCATTAACATTGTATCAGCAAAGTACATACACTAGACAAAGTGCCTAACACTTGCCAATTAGGCCAGGAGGATCGGTCACATTCATAGTTGAACGAGACAGCGGACTAGCAAAATGGTGAAATCCCCACAAGCCAAGAACACGAGCCCAAAAAAAAACGATCAGCCTTATACTAAATTATCATTTTAGGTCTAGTTCTGAGAAGAACCAAGAGAAGAAAAAAATTCAAGGTCCTTGAGTTAGTCTTTGCAGTTCACTCTGCTCATCCAATGTTTCCATGAGAAGAGGGGGTGCATACTGCGCATTCCCCTGATGCTCCTCAGCATCCTGGCAGAATGAAAGAATAATCGTGTCGATTGACATCTCAACGACTGCAAAGAACAACTTGGCAACTATATAACCAAGGCCCCATGATACCTATGGCATCAACAGAATGAAGTCAATTTAGATCTTAGCAATGGAAATGGAATTTGTCAATATCAGAACTACAATGACAAAATGATGAAATGCTCACCAGTACAGGAACCAGCGGAGATGATATCTTGTTATGTGCAGACTTATACTTGTGAGTGTCTAACATAAGAAATGCAAAAAGCGCACAGAATAAGCTCACACACAGTTTCCCCAGGAAGAGGATAATATCTCCAATGATGTTCACTTTTCCAATGCGCAGTATGTTATTCATTATCAAACCAGTTGCGAGCACAGAGGCTTCGAAGAACCCTTTCCCGGTAATGGCAATCTGCAACAGCAAAATAAGGATATAAAGCCTTATCAATTTAATAGGACTACAGGAGAAATTGCAACATGGTTACATGGATAGCGTAAGTTTTCACATGACAGAAATGCCAAGCCTGAATAGGACTGCTGCTCAAAAGTAGTAACTTACAAATGATACCATATTAGAAGAATGTTATCAAATGGGTTTCTACAACTGCCCAAGTATATAAGAAGCTAAGGCAATTGAATTCAGAAGTACCAGGTCAAGTGTGGGGAATGAACCAGCCCCAAGTGGTACACAAGAAGGACCTGACAATCTAGATGACATTGTGTCCCCACCACAAACACAAAGTGGACAACATGATTGACTTCAGAACGGGAACAATTGTTATGAATAACAAATCCAATCTTTATACTTACCATTATATAGGCATTTCGATTTACTGACTTGAGGGTCCAGTCTATGCAGCCCAGGCAGCATTGAGATGAGGACAATGTCATTTTCCCAAAGCACCTTTCCCGAGCAGAATCAACTAGCTTCAACTTGCGGCGGATGCATTCTAGTATAAACCGCACCCACTCAACAACAGATACGACAAGTGAACCTAGAGCAACAGATCCAAGGCTGTAACGCAAAAGCCGCTTCAGCGAAGAGACAACAGGAACAAATGGTATCTCATGCTGCATCAAAATAGCTTGAATTGTCAGTGGGAGGGGAATAAACTAATAACTAAATAAGGAGTAAGTTTAAGTCTTATTCCGTTATTGTTAAACTTCATAGTCTTAAGTGCTTACTGATATTTCACCATGTGCCCAGTAATATGAAGCAACTGATCCGGCGATCACAGTTGAAGAGCATGCAACAAAGAATTGAGTTGCCCAGTAACAGCCGAATAAGTGGAAAAGAATCGCTATGTCAATATGAGGGGTGTAATGGATGCTGTACCCACAACAGTTGTCACAGTTTACTTTGCCCAGCTTCAGATCATATGAACAACAATCTGTATTGCAGTCATTTCGGAGAACTTGACCGGAACTGAAGAGATGGAGTGTAGCAGAAAACCAGAACATATAAAAGATAGCAAGGATAAAGTATGGCACAACCGGAAAAATTATTAGTGCCTGAACTTCTCCAATGACCTTTGCAGCAACCTGGAAATAATTTATCGTGATTAATGCTTAGAAACTAGTAGATATATCAAAATAGAAGTTGCGTCGATGCCACATGCTTTTGTAACCAAGTCGCTGCTTATCTAATGTATAAATAGTGAACTAATCGAGCGGAAATGCTGACCTGAACCCACGTTAGTCAAGCGGAAACATCCAATGACTGCTTACCTTCAGAACAGGTGTGGCTACCACCATACGCCGGATAATAGCTACTGAGCACATAAAAGCAAAGGCCATTATTGCTGTCATCAGCAATGTAGCAGCACGAAGGTGAAAAATTTCCTGGTAAGTCAATGAATGATCAGACAACAAGCAGCTGGATCTTGTAAAAAAATGAATCAATTGGAGGCACTTACCCGCCCGCTTATGTGAACATACGGATCGCTTTCACCAATAACAACTGTTAAGGGATCGTTGCCTATCCAGCCAGCTGAATGTATAATGTAGCAGGTTAGGAGTAATGGCACATGCATCGGATATATGTATTATGTAACATGTCAAATGGCATACAATGGAGTTTTCTTGGACAATAGATAACTTAGGAGTTAGGACTTGGAATAGTAAACTGTACCTTTAATGTAACAGAGCATAGTTACAGATACTACAAGGGCATTGAAGAGCACTACTGTTATCCATGTCATGGCAGAAACAAAATAACGTATCATAAGCAACCAGATCACTGACAAGAAAAGAGGGAGGATTCCACCACAAACAATTAGCACAGGCCAGGACTTCCCAATGTCTGCGACATATCTCTGCAAACAGAAGAAAAGGAAATCTATAGCTTAAAATACATAATAGGTTTCAGATGATATATATATATTAGTTGCATCATAAATTTGTTTAAATACAACGAAATAATTATCAATGTTGTGGAGGCTCAGCCTCAATAGCCGCTACTGAGTGCCAACCTCTTTCGAAACAATCATCAATGTGGGAATATTCTTTTTTAAGGAAGAATAATATTACAATTGCAGTTTATTGCACATTCATAATTAACTGTGGGAGTAACCAAAGCCATTTGTCACCTAATTTCAGTGTAATTCAGGAAGTTTACAAACCTTCAAGACTACAGATCTAGAATCGATGGCCTTGTGAATTGCCTTATCTATAAGAATATTTTCGTCGATGCTGATACCACCCATCTGCTGCCAATGCTTAAAAGAGACATTGGATGCCCGGGCAATAAATTGGCAGCTCCAATAGACTGGAAATAATATTTTGAATTAGCCATCTCATTGTATAAATGTACTACATGAATAAGTAAAGCCATTCTGTTACTCCATGCTTACAAAAAGGTGCCATGAAATGGCTCAGAATGAAGATTACCGACTTACCATTTACACTTGGAAATATGACAGGGTAGCATGGACCCTGCAGCTGAAGAGAACTGTTTCTCATATCTGGCGTGAGAAACTCAAAATAATCATAGTCCCTGTTGATCCAATCATCAATGGAGAGGCGTATGTCCCCTTCTGGATAATCACAAACAAAGTTCAATCCATCTGGTGCTGGAGTGGGGCACTCCATCAGGCAGATGGCTTTGGCATCAGCCAGGTTAACCTTGCTGCTTTTAAGTCCACTTTGGTAGACCTGGTTCGGGTTCATCCAATATCTAACATCGAGCTCATGCAAATCCGGGTCACCATGCCTGTCACCACAGATGTTTCCTTTGTAGTCCAGTTCGTAGGTCAGCCTGCATGATTATGCACAGGATGTCATTTCTGTTCATTTAATTCACATGTAGAATTTGCTAATAGTAAGATCATTCCCCGTAAGGGCTGGTTGACCAAACACTATCTAACATATCATTGTGCTTTTCGCCAAGTCTTCTTAATTAATCTAGTTGGAGCTAAAGAGCAACCGAAGAGATCAAAATCAACCAACAATGGGTACCACAGAGAAAGCAAAATAACGGTGGACCACTTAAAACACTAAGATACCATCAAAATTGCACAGTGGTAGTAAACTAAAATGATAAGTTGCAAGAATACTCTAGAAGATCCACAAGACTGAGTTTTACCCCTAAAAACATTCTCCCTCTCCCTCCCCCTCTCGGTGTAAGGAATGCATTGTGGTTTGTAAGAGCATATATCCACAAAGTGCCATCTGTATTAGCCCAGAGAGCATAATCCCTTTAGCTGTTTTGCAAGGGTTTTTGGAGGGGATACAATTACGAGGGCCACACACTGTGTTATAACTAAAGGCACATTTCTCCCTCTGGAAAGCAAAAGAGGCCTCCTTCTTTACCTAATCGGTTGGAAGAACGAAGCAAGAATTAAGATTCGCTTCGCATTGTAACACATAGCTGAGAGGTAGAAGTTCTCTCTCTTCATAATAAGCGAGATCTATTCAGTAAATCCTTAAGTATCCTTAAGAGAAGCTCAAAGGATAAGCTCACTGATTGTTCCATACGAGCAACAGAAACAAGCATTTTGTCAAACTATTTTGGTTCAATTGGAGATAGTAGAAAGTGAAGATGAAAACACAAAAAGAAGAATAGTCGAGCAAGATCCAGGCGAAAAAATAACAAACAAAAATGTCAGGAGTATGATATCCAAGTAACCCCGCAAGAAACACTTGAAAAACACCATTCTTGAAAGATTAGGGCCTCAATAGCAGATAAAAATCCCCGTAAAAAAAAGAACAGCTAAAATGTACAGGAAAGATCACTGCTGAGGCATCCTACCGCATTAGGAGCCCAAACCCAGCTACAAGAAACCGAAATTAAGCAAGACGCGCAGCACAGAGGGACGAATCTTAACATGTTAAAAGTGGCCGAGTGGGTCACCTCACCTGAGCGGGTTGCCCAGGTTGAACCCGAAGCTGGAGTTGACGATCATGGCGACCCAGAACGCGGCGAAGAGCACCAGGAACACCAAATCTCGGCACCTGCGGTTGTGCCTGATAATGCCGCCGCCAGCTCTCAGCTCATCCTCTCCGCCACCGGCCGCCGACGGGTACCGCCCAATGATCGCGCCGAGGGGGCCACTCATTTTGCCTCCTCCCCTCCCGTCCTCTCCTCCTTGCGTGCAGTGGTAGCTTCCGATGCGCTCTTCTTGGTTGGCCGCTTGGTCCAATTCGATTTGACGCTGGGGGGGTGGGTTGCGTTGCGTTCGCGGGGGAGGTGGTTTCCGTGACCTGCGGGCGCGAGTGATCTGACTGTGGGTGGAGGGAGTGTGGAGTGTGGAAGCAAGCTAGGGAGGGGAGGGGAGAGACTAGGGAGTGAACTGGCCTTTTGCGGCTCTGCTCGTGCTCCCGGCTCCCGCTCGTGGCCGTGCTAGTGAAAAGCGGAGAGCAGTGCCGATCAGGGTTCACAAAACCGACCAGGGTTTTCGAGCGTACCGATGAGATTCGAAATCAAAAACCGTTTGATAAACCGGTCCATTCAAAAAAAATTTAAAAATTTAAAAATTTTGAAAAAATTTATGCGTTCGGTTTTTCGCCAAAAACCGCTCACAAAAACCGTTTTGCGACGAACATCTAGTTGGCAGCGGTTTTTCTAATTTTTTTTGAATTTTTCAGAAAAATTTTATTTATTAACCCTTCGGTTTTTGACGGTTTTTGGGCGGTTTTTGCGGTTTTCGTACCGCGAATTTCGACGCGAATTTCGAATTTCGGTTTTGTGAACCCGGGTGCCGACTGCCGAGTGAGGACTGGGGAATTGAGAATCTGAGATCCAGTCCGGTCTCTTTGGTACGCGCAACTAAGGCTGTTGGTACGACTTTAGATCTCAGTTTTATTTTAGATTTAAAATTTGTAAATTAAATTAAGTTTATATTTTTAGTTTCAAATGTAAACAAAATGACTCATCTAAACACTCTTAATATATCCACAGCTTCAGCCCTATAGATCTAATGAAGCTAGGAATACCTAGGTCTACCAGATCCACAGATCTAGTGGAGTTAGAGTTATACCAAACACAGCCTTAATCAGTTGTATCTGGATCGTTTGATTAAAAAACGATGGTTCATATCTCTTAAAAATACTGTAACGATTTTGCGCTGTAGCAGTTATTGTATCAACGTATTGTTGAACGATCTGAACTATTCGTTGGCTCGATTGGACAATCCTGTCATATAGGGTTGCACATGATCCCTATACACATATTTACACACATAATTGCGCAGTTAGATATTATAATATAATTGTCTTTGCTATACAACTCTACCTCTAATAATTAAAATACAAATTTTATTTGTTATATGATTAATCTGCACCGTTATAATCTGGTCCCACCAAAATAAGTGGTGGAAATCCTTCTCTTTTCTTTCAGTCAATGTGAGAATGATTAATCTGGACCGTTATAATTTGGCCCCACCAAAATAAGTGGCGGAAATCATTCTCTTTTTCTTTCGATTAATATAAGAATTTCTAGGATTTTTCCTTTTTAGGATTATTGTGGAATTTTCTTGCCCTTAAAACGAAGAAGGTACCTTGAATTATACTGATTGCTTTTATTTATATAGATTTTGTCTATTAATATAATGTATATTTTATGTTCTATTATAAATTAGTATGATGTTCTCTTTATAATCCTAATAAATATCCAGGTTTACCTAATATTCGCTACATGCATGTATTAAATATAATGTTTAGAGATAATAATAAGAGCACTTTTACGATACACAATATTGAATATTAGCCGTCCATTCTATTTGGTCTAACAGATCAGATTAGTTATGATTTAGTTATATTTTCGCTGGTAGTATTGGTAGTAGAAATCATAAGATGGTAGTATTGTAATTAGTTTTTTTTAATTTTGAACGTATGTGTATTTTTTAGTGCTTTTGTGTAAAATTCGGAATTGCTTCGTGGGCCGCGTAGGACAGAGCGCTCAATGTGTTAGAGCTAGGCCACGGTGAATCAGGTGGGAGGGTGACAGCCGCAGCATGATCACAATCCGAGAGGGCACTGACAAGAAGGCAGAAGTTACGGCGTCGATAGGAACGAACTGACGGCGACGGCGGTGGAAAAAGGAGGGCAATGATAATAAGTAACACAATAAAGGGCGGCGACAACGAAAAATGAAGGTTAGCGATAACGATTAACGAGTAACATAGCAAATGATCAAAAGTTCATAATACCATTGAGAAATGTACGACTAGATCTGATTTCTACTACCACTATTTGCTAACCATTGTATCCACCGTACAATTGCTTCATAATTAAGAGCACTCCACTCCCATATCTGGTTGGCCCTCAAAATTTGGAGGGAGACAGAAACTGGCATCGGTCAATGAGTCATTTACTGTGCACACAGTTACCTAGGCGTGATCTACTCATTAACCACGGTCAACGGAGCCCGAGTACTGAGCACTAGCAGCACATGTACACAGTACACGCTTCATGCTTTGGCTCAGTTGTACGGCAACAAGTAACTATACAAACAAAGTTATGCCATTTTGATTACAAGTTTTATGCCTGAATTTCACCGTGTTTTCACGACAACACGAGATCTCTTTCTCACGAATTTGGATCACTTTTATTCAGTGCAGTGATTCGAGCGCGTTAATGTGCCATTGTTATTGCCTCAAAAATAGTGCCATTGCGTGACGAACTTGAGTCTAGCAGTGGGAGATTGCAGGATGATTTGGGCAAGCAATTGGGAATGTAGAAAGCAACTCGAGGAAGAAGAAGATAGAGACGGGAAGGAGTTCCCTACTCAATTCTTAAGCATCGTCAATTACAACAGCCATACACGCAGGACTTGTATTGCCTGTCTTTCACGTCTTGCCTCCGGGCCGATTTACACCACACGATCCAACACAAGCCCACTCGACTGCGGCCCAACCACGCTATTCCTGAAACTCGTGTTCGGAGCGTTGTTTATCTGCCTGATAGCCTGAGTCGTTGCTGTGCTCACAGCAACTGACCTTGCAGTACTTGAGACATTGTTCCAAATGTGGTGCAGTACAGACTTGAGAGGCAGAAATCCCAAAGTGGAGAAGGATGTTTTACGATGTTCGACCAAGTGCTGAGTGATGTGAATTTTTATTTTAAACTAGTTAAGTGCTCGTACGTTGTTACGAAAATTCTCAAACACAACCTTATTAAGTAAAGTTTTTCAAAACATCAGCGAAGTTAGTTGATGAGAAAGATATGTATGAAGTGAACTTGTTAGCTACTAAGAGTGCTTTAAATTATCAGCTAATCATTCATACTAGTATAATTTTAAAAAGCCTCAACATGATAGTACAACGGCAACTTTAAAGAATTTGGTCTTTTTTCTTTTTTTCTCTCCTCCTTTTTTTGTCTCGAGTGCAGTCTTCTGCACTTTATAACTTTAAACTTTGTTTTCTATCCTCATAATTTAATCACAGCTTTAGCTGTCTTAAAAAAAGAGAGAAGGAGCTATGGCCATGGCCTCCTTCCGTATCGTTTCTTGCGCGCCCCTTGAATATTTTATATTGTTTTTTTCTCTTTTTCTCTTGTGTGTGTATGTGCATTCCTCTCCTCTGTCTCTTTCTGCATCTCTTCGTACATCCTCTATGATGGAGGTGAAGGTGACCTTTTATAGGTGGAGGAGATGGCAGCCAGGCGTGTGAGTGCTCAGCTTCTATGATACGGTGCCTTGTGATCTCCGGGATTGGCACGTGATTTGATTATGCAATTATTGCCTTTTAATCTCTGCATTTTCATCCGAATGAGATACAATGAAATAGGATTTCCATGTTATGGGATATGATGAGTATGTCATTCCATCCAAGCGGGATACGATGAGGAAACTCTTTCATTTATAAGAGATATGAATAAAATCTTTCCATTTTAAGGAGATGTGATCAGTAATATTTCCATAAAATAGAGGGAATCCGGATCGGTTGGGGGCGAGCTGAGCGAACAGAAGGAAAGGGAGTGGGGGTGGGCTGAGCGAATAGAAGGAAAGAGAGGGTATGGAGAATGGGCCGCTGCCATCAAGTCGTAATTAGAAGTAGTAGAGATAATACAATTTTTTATTCAAATTGCAAAAATATACCTAGATCTCAAAAAATTACAAAAATATACTTTTATCGCCCATATATGGGACGATCGCCTCATATACGGGCGATCGGTGCAACTCTGAACGCGCGATATTTCCTCTGTCTGCGGTCAGTTTCTAAAAAAAATCACAACTTTTTCATATTATGTCGGATGGAGATAAACTTTATATGAAAATTATAGCTCTCGACGGGATCTACAACTTTTGTATACAAACTTTTTCAATTTGAATCCATTAAATGGTAAAAAATAGGATAGAATATTCAGATCTAAAAATCAGATCTGTTTTAGATCTGAAACTTCTGTCCCATTTTTGGCTATCTAAATGGATTCAAATGAAAAACATTTGTATACAAAAGTTGTAGATCCCGTCGAGAGCTACAATTTTCATATAAAGTTTAACTCCGTCCGACATCATATGAAAAAGTTATAATTTTCTTTAGGAATTGACCGTAGACAGAGGAAATATCGCGCGTTCAAAGCCGCACCTGTCGCCCGTATATGGGGCGTATATTTTTACAATTTTTTAAGATCGAAGTATATTTTTGCAATTTGAATAAAAAATTATATTATTTAAATTAAAAATTCAAATGATGTTTTACGATGTTCGTGAAATTTGCCCAAGGAGATAATAAAGTTGTAATACACTGTTCTGATTTCTGATTTATTACATTTGAACTTTGAATTCTACTGATTGTTTAAATTGTTCACTGATTGGTTCTCCATGGATTTTTGCACTATGCTACAGGTAATATTATGCCCGCTGGCTGCTATTGTTTGAAAAGTTAGAGGTGATTTTGCTATATCACTGGTTCAAAATCCCGGTTATACGAACCAGCGACAACCGGACATTGTGTGTGCCTCCTTTTCAGAAGCTAGGGGCAGTCCTAAATAGTTTTCCGCATTAAGATTAGATTGTTTGGTGTGTTTTAATGTCCTTTTTGTAGTGCAAGACACAAGTTAGAACAGATATATACATGTTAGTGGAAATTTTTGCTTTGACCTAAGCTTATAAGGTTCTCTTTCGGTAATTGATCTAACTTGTGAACATAATTTTTAGTGTCTATGCATGATCGGTGCAGATGAATAGGATAGATCTTCTCAATGCTAGATTTCTATGGTGTACCTTAAAATTTTTCGTGTTTTATGTCTCTGCTGTGGTGGCTTTCATGATCATCATTCTTTGCCTGAGGTTCCTAAATACAGAACCCATCTTTTGCTGTTCTTTTAGGAAAATTCTTGGTTCCTCAAATATTGTTTCTTAGATAAGCAACCTTTTGTGATTGTTATTTTCCAAAGCTGTCGTTACATGGACACTGTTAGTAGCCCTGATCAAGCTAATGGGTGAGCTTATCTTGGTGTTGCTTTGGGGGCTGACAAAGGAATAGTTTTCAAAGACATGGGTTTTCCCGTGCATAGATCCGGCCTTAAATGCAATTATTGTAAGCTTCTGCACCATTCACAGTCTGAAGTTGGTTGAAATCCTAATTGATTTCTATCATTGGTGTTAGAAATTGCTTTTGCTGGAGATAACTCATTACCTTTGGACTTGGCAATATTTACGCTTGCACTTAAGGTGCTGTATAGGCTACTGCAATTTTGGTATTGCCATTATATTTCATCAGGTGGAACTTCCTTAATTCATTGTCTTCTTTTTCTTTGCAGGTAGTTTCTTCTTGGTCTACAGTACAGCCTTCTATTGTTTACTGAAGAAAGCTGCAGCTACACCAAGGTAAAATGCAGTCCCCACTTCTATGGACAGATATATTTGTGTAGAC
This sequence comes from Otatea glauca, assembly GCA_036346275.1. Taxonomy (NCBI): domain Eukaryota; kingdom Viridiplantae; phylum Streptophyta; class Magnoliopsida; order Poales; family Poaceae; genus Otatea; species Otatea glauca. Next base: position 52,795,241 of record CM070717.1, on the reverse strand, counting down.
TAAAGCATATGGTTGTTTGGAGAGGTGTTTGTACATTGCAAACCATGGGTTTCTATGCAATTTACTATTCTTATGCTCTTTTAAATTTTGGGAAAAATTATTTTGTGAGTCCTATATGACGTAGGGTGCTTGGAGATGTATTCTGCTTCCTTTACGATTTGTCATGACCTAGAAAGGAAGAGACTAAAATGAGGAGAAACTACATAAGGAAACTGCTCATCTTCTAAAAACACTTTATAATCTTATATTACCATTTGAAATAGTCGCCATGCGAAATCTAATGGCATTGAACATACGAGCATAACGGGATCATTTAGGTGCTGCTGAGTCTGACATGGACTCATGGACGATTGGGTTAGGTAGAAAAATAACATATAAATTGGAAAATGGGTAGCTGAGACTGTATACTGACAGAAAATTTAGAGACAATTTGGCGAACCAGGGTGGGTAAAGAGACAATTCTAAGGCTCTTTGGTTTGGCTAAGATGAGTTCCTTCTTCCTAAGGCAGTATTGTTGGGTAGTGTTCTCATATTAAGATGTTACATAGATATAAATTCATTTTTGGCACTGCTGTTATTATTTACTTGTGTTAGTTTCTGGTTGCCGCTTGAGTGAAGTTATCCACAAATGGTCGAGACTGCTCTGGTGGATGCAAGAAGCAAAAGGACTACCGGATACAGGCCAATCTTCTATCTTTTGCCTTTGTTTTTTCAGCTATCATCAAGTAGATTGATATTGAATTCATTTCTGAACTCAGATCTTATTTAAAATTTCTTCCATTGGTCCATTGCCCCCGAAGGGTGTAGATAGCACGGTATCGATGTGTTTTATCTGTTAATTCTCCAGGAAAAACATATACTACAGTTATTTTCTTGAGGTCTCTGCTGCTATGGCATCGCTAGGCAACCATCTTCTCCTAGCTATTCAGGTGTTCACATTGTATTTTTTTTGTCATACCGCTTATCCCTACCTGTATTGATGGCATCATGGTCGTGTTTACCTCTGTCTGAAGTTGAACATATAGATTTGGAGGCAAATCCCTGGTTTTCTTGTTTTGCGCCATCTCATATCCAGGCTATGTAGGTTTTGACGCATTAGATTCCTACTGTTAACAATGTATATAGGCAAATGTTATCATTGTTAACATTCAAATAGTTATTATTGTTTAATAATAGGAGGCATTCTTTCAAGATTGCCATTACTTTTAAAAAACAATTGGTAGAAACGAAGAATAGATTTGTCAAGGAACAATCAGTCATAGCGTCCATAGCAGTTAAAAGATAGTTTCCGTCTTTTTTTTATTAAACCAGTGGTGGGCAGCCACCAAAAAGACTGGAGGAGATAATCAAGTATGCATCTCCTGGATCAGCTGAAGGACTCCAACCTTTTTGTTCTGCTGTGAGCGTGCAACTAATATAGTATCAAATAGTCCGTATCCAGCCTATCTATGGTTATGGTTTTTGTGTTTCCTTAGGTCTCAAATTATATTTGTCAGGCTGTGCTAACAAGCCACAGGTGATTACGTAACGCTCCCCTACTATCCTTGCATCTATAAATCATTTAGTTGGCATGTACATCAATACATACCCTCTATAATATGTAAATTTTTCTGCTACGGTATAGACACTACATATTTGTTTCCTTGTTTTATTTGTTCATGTACTGCTCTCTATCGTGAGGCGGATCAAAATATGGTGTTCTCTCTCGTATCGATAAATACATCTGGGTCTCCTGGACATTCAAGCACATGAAAGTTGGTCTGACGCAGCGTAGTGCGCATTTCTGTCTAGTTGTTTTGACTTGACTCAGCATGGGAGCGGCTAACAATGTTAGTACATCAGAAGATTTCAGCCTTACCAGTATTTTTACGTAGTCCTAAAATAAACTAGTATTTCTGCACAAGACAAGAAGCATCGTTTTGACTTGAGGCTGCGTTCGTGAGCAAATTTGTTACATCTCTCCCAAACGCTTGTCATCTTCATTGCCTTCCACCGGAGTTAATCGAGCCAAGCAGCTAGTGACTGTACAGAGAAATCGGGAGATTTGATGATAGCTGTAAACATTCCTTGACCATTCACAGGACGTGATGAGTTCGGCGCTAGTGCCTGCCTGAACCATTTGGCAGATCACTTGGAGAAGAAAACACACGATCGACGAACGTTTTTCTGCACAAAACACACGACGTTCAGGTGCGCCTTCCTCCCTTATTTTGCGGCCAAGCCAACATCCGCAGAGTACTAGACGTACTAGAGAACGGAACAAGAGGAGACGCCGCGCCCGCGCGCCAATTCTGGACGTGCGGTTTTCCAGCTTCCGAGGCCACAGACCGCGGGGCACTGCAGAATACAACAAATGCACCGTCGCGGCGGGCCGGTTGAACCGGCCGAATCACCATGTTTTTGCACCGTGCCGTGCCGCCCTCGCACGGGGGTGAGCACCAGCACCACCTCCCGTGCTGCGCGCCGGCCGGCCAGCCCGGTTAAAAGAGTATGCATGGCGGGTCCGGCAGTGGCCGTCCTCCTCTCGGCCAGCACGTTGCTCTGTCTGTACCTCCTCCTCCCTGACCCGGACGCCTCGCCAGCCCCCGTCCACGTCGCCGCCCGCCCCAACCGCCGCTCCGGCCGTCCTTATAATTACATGCCATTCGCGACCGAGCTCGAGCCGCTGCTCCACGCCGGCGAGCAGCACGGCCTCCCGGACATCAAGACCTTCCACGACACGCTCGACCGTCTCCCCGATCAGTGGGCCCACTCCGATGCCGCGCTCGGCCCCCTGGATCGGTACGCCACACGCACCGAGCGATATATCTGTACAAAACTTGTTGTTTTCACGTGCCGGACGCTTGATTTCTTGCGGTTTTGCGTGTCAAATGCATACAAGGTACTTTGGGTCGGACGGGGCGCTGAACGTGAGGGAGCGGCTCGCGTACCTGCTCGCGATGCTGGACAGGTCGCCCAAGGACGGTGGCATCAGCCACGCCGAGCTGGAGGCGTGGCTGCACCGGCAGGCCGCGGTGCGTCTCGAGGACCTCGCACGGCGGGAGATGGAGAAGCACGACAAGGACGGGGACGGCGCCGTCACGCTGAGCGAGTACCTGGGCGTCGATCCCGATCAGGACATAGGTTTGCGCAATGTGCCATGTTTGCATTACTACCAGGGCAGCTTACGAGTTTGATTAGTGTAATGCCGATCGAATTGATGTCCTTGCTACTTCACTGGTTTGCAAGATTGGAGCAACACGGAGCACGGCAAACCGGGTTGGTGGCATCACAAGTTTGCAAACGCAGATAGAGATGAGAGCGGCACCCTTGACACTGTCGAGTTCAAAGAGTACTGCAGACATTTGGATTTGGAATCATTTTTCCTTTGCAATCCATTGATTATTCAATGCATCAGGTCGGAACTAGTCTAACGCTGGGGGGTCAACGTGTGCTGTAGCTTCTTGCATCCTGAAGATAGCAGCCAGGAGAAAGTGCGTCTCTGGATATTGAAGGATAAGCTAAGGTCAGTGTGGTTTGCATGGCTGAACACCTTTTTTTTTTTTGCGAGGAACATGGTTGAATACCTTGAAATTCCATGCAGGCTAGTTATGTTAATTGTAGTCCATTCGAGAAATCGAGATGTTTGATTCATCTTTTTTCTGGGGGGTTGGCGAACAGCGAAATGGACCGCGATAGAGATGGGCGGTTAAGTTTGGAGGAGTTCATCGACCAATCTCACAGGATCGACCACATCTCCGTTGCACAGCACGATGGTGGTCATGATGTTGGTCGTGCCGAGGCTGAAAAAATGTTCCGAGAGCTCGACGCCGACATGGACAAGTAATAACCTAAAACTGAAATCCATAGATGAAACCTGCATTTCAAGGACATACAGCTTGAAATTGTAGAGTAATTGAATCTTGAACTGTCTCTTATAGTCTTGTTCAATTGTACTTTTACTTGATCTAGGTGTTACAAATGGGTGAAGATGTTCATTTTTCTCTTCTTTCCCCTTTTGTCCAGCTATTTGGGAGTGGAAGAAGCACGGCCGGTAATTCAGAGCCTCATCGTAGGAGAGTTTTCCTATACTACATCATATGCAAAGCTTTTGATGAAGGTGACCGTAGCAAATCGAAGTATTAAACTATTAACTATTCTTCAGTTCCTGATTTCTTAAACTGCAAATGGCACAGGCTGATGACGACAAAGACGACAAACTCTCACTGGAGGAGATGCTGAACCACTATATGTCCTTCTACAACATTGTTTACATGGATGATCACTTGGACTACGACGATGTTGATGGTGATTTCCATGACGAGCTTCGGTAACAAATTAAGCCGTGCTGGTGTTCGCAATCTGTTACATTCTGATTCTGATAAGAGACCCAAGTGAAAATTGTAAATTAAGGATGAAAAAGATAAAAACGAACATCATGTGGCTAACTGCAGTTATCAGTTACATTATGACATTTGCACGCTAATATATTTTCCATTGGAATAGATCATATGTTGTTGATAGGCAATTCTATTTTGTGGTTATTTTTATCCCATCAAGCTTTCGGGTTTGTCTCATCGAGTGACAATAGGTACCTTCTTAACCCATGAGTGACAAAGGAGTGGTAAGATGTTTGCAACTTCTCGGCAGTTTACCAGAGGTCCACTAGTGAGGGTGACACCCAGGAGGACGACCACGACTAAACTTTTTTTTAAAGATAGAAAAGACTAACAGAGTATAAGGTGTAGGATACTGCATCAAGTTAAGGATACATGGAAAAAAGGCAAAAAGGAAAAAAAAAGGAAAGAAAGAAAATCAAGTTTGTCGCTCCACTAGGTTTTTTAGGTGAACTGCTCCTGCAATAATCCAGTTTGCGGTCTCATCCTTGATGGATTGAAAGATGTCCTCGTTGGCTTTCCATTTGTTCCGAAAAACTCTGTTGTTTCGCTTTCTCCACTATTGCCAACATATTAGGATGATTAGAGTTCTCACACTTTTAACTATTTGAATTTTCCCTTCCTTTTATCCCCCATCTTATAGGCTGTTCTTAGCTTAGTAACATTAGACTTTGCTACGTACTTTCTAATTGTTAGTATCACTTCTTGCTTTATCTTATTTGGTTTGGTGTTTTACTAGTTGATGATTACTATATTATGATTTGGTAAGACAGATCATAAATCTGAATATTGGTATTTCTTTTTTCTTCCGGACAAGATAGTTCTCGTGAGATATTTTCTTTTACAAAGAGCTTACAACGGAATTGCATGGGCAATAGGGTTTATGTAGTTCAATAAAGAAAATTGACACGCCTCATTCAATAGACTTTAACCATGTATAACTAGATTAGTTGGCACGCGCAATTGCACGACATTATATTGTTTTTATAATTTACGACTCTATATTTTCAAAGAACTGTTATGTCATAATTGCAGTTTCACTTAAATATATGTTAATGATTGTTTTTATATAATGATTCTTTCTTATGTTTAAGGACTGTATTTAGTTTTTCTTGTTCATATAACGTAGCGGCGAACGAAAATATGTGATACTCCCTCTTATCACAAAAGAGTAACGTGTTCAACTTTTCAAAGTTTAAAAAAATACTCTTTGACTACTAATTTTTTTTATCATATATTTGACAATAATTATAAAAGAACAATATTATGAAACTATTTTTTTTATGAAGAATTCATCTGTACCATTTTCATATATTCAAACCATATGTTTTAAACAATATATTCGGTCAAAGTTAAGTTTGATTACATGCATTTTAAGGCGCCACTCTTTTTATGACCGGAGTGGGTATTTTTTTATATCTAGTTTGATAGAGATATCTTAGTCTAAATAAGATCCTTAATAACATGTAATGGTTATAGTTGTGATTAGGTATACCAACAAATTGAGAGACATATTTTTTTCTTCTTGGGTGAATTCCTTATATGCCATCAAAAGTTTGTCTTATCACTTATATGTCACTCATTATCTCACTGACATGTAAGCCCAAACCCCACATGTCGGCACAATTAGGAATTTCACAAAATTTCAATGGCATATAGGGAATTAATCCTTTCTTTTTTTGGTGGGGATTTGTAGTTTTTTCTTACCAGCTATAAATCATCTGTCATAATCTCTTATTGTATAATAGTTTTAAGATGGAAATAAGTAGTAAGATTTATCATATAGAAATAGAAGTGAGGAAGATAGTGATGATGTGATAGATATTTTACTCTTCCATCAATTTCCCCTTCATCTAAGCATGATAATAACTAGCCAGTGCCACGCGCTACGCTGCATCATGCGGAATTTCGTCGCGCAACATTGCACCGTGCGAAATTTGGGCGCGCGGCGCTGCACCGCACGAAATTTGATCCGACGGATATTTCTATATTTTTTTTGCGTATTTTCGGTTTTCTTGGTTTTTAATTTGCGTATTTTTGGTTTTTTTGGGTTTTTTAAATGGGCTGCTAGAAGTCGTCGACGAATCTGCGATTGCTAGGAGTCATCGGTAAATCTATGTTTTTTTTTGAGGAAAACGCGGAGGGAACTAAACGTATTTTCATTTTTTCCGTAATTCCGATTTTCTTGTTTTTTTTAAAAAAAATAGGTCGCTAGGACCCGTAGGCGAATATGTGGACTGCTATAAACCGTCAACAAATCTGTGTTTTTTGTTTTTGGGAGGAAACAAATGTATTTTCATTTTTTACGTAATTTCGATTTTCTTGTTTTTTTTTTAAAATGGGTCGACCCATCGACGAATTTATGGACTGCTATAAATCGTCGGCGAATCTGTGGTTTTTTTGGAAGAAAACCGCTAAGGACCTGAACGTATTCTCGGTTTTCTTCGGGTTCAATATGCTAAAAAACGATTTCTTGGTACCCAAACGTATTTCTGTTTTTTTTCGAGTCCATTCTGCTAAAAACCGCCGGAGGACCTGAACGGAACTGCGGAGGGACCTAAATGTAATTTTATTTTTCTGGGATCCCCTTTTTGTTAAAAACCGACCGGAAGACCTAAACGTGATTTCAAATTTTCCAGAGGACCCTTGTGTGAAGAAGGTGACGTGGTGTAGCTGGGAGGGCGCCAATCCTCCCAGCCGTACGCACGACGCTCTGGCGCGCCCGACGCGGCCGCACACGAAGAGGCCACGCCGCCCCGAAATACACATGGATACGCTGAGAGCCCGAAAAACCTTCCATCTTTATATACGGTAGTATACATGACAATTGTTTTTCTCTGCATATTATTTTCCCCCTTACATATATTTTTGTAGTGGATTCTATAGGGAAAATGTATGATTTGACCTGTTTTTTCTTTGTCATTGATCATTTGTCCCGCATGTCAGTGCGACATGCGGGGCAAATGATCAATTGCACCCAGAAAAATGGGGCAAATCATCATATCTCCCTTCTATTGGTGTCTATTTAGTATATCTTAAATATCTCAATAGAGCTTTCTAGAGTGTGTGAGTATTTAGCTTAGGTACAACTTTATGGGTTTTAAAGTGTACAAGTGCTAGAGTAATAGAGATTATCGAATTCAAATTGAACACTAAGAAACAAAATTGATGGTGTGGCACTCTCTTGTGTTTCATTTTGCATTCAACTTTAGAAGAACACTAGATGAGTAACCGCGGCGTGCCACGCCGCGATTGCTGTCTCCCATGCGAGCAAATCGAGAAAACTCGCGAAACGGTTGAAAGGATATAAACGTAATTACGCTCCTTTTTTTTTGCATTTATTTGTGGTCCTTTCACGAAGGATCCGCGATTCAGCTGAACCGAAATGTTTTTTTTGTGAAAATTGTCGAAAGGATCTAAACGTAATTACACTTTTTTGGCATTTATTTGGGGTCCTTTCACGAAGGATTCGCGATTTCGCTGAACTGAAAAGCCTTTTTTGTAAAAAAGGCTGAAAATATCTAAACGCAATTACGCTTTTTTTGAGGAGCTTTCGCGGAGGAAGGGCACGTGGGCATCCTCTCCAGGAAACCTCCGGACTTTAGTACATGTAGTATTAGTGTTGAACCCGTGTGTTGCAAGGGCATAAAACAGAAAATTCAGTATGCTTGTAATTATAGATTGAGTTTCACGGGCATTTGAAAGGGTATGGTGCATAAAAGTATTATTATCTAAATAAGAAAACTGAAAATACATTATATTAGATATTATCAAGAGCACATGTTAGTTCAAACACAGCTCAATATGGCCCAACCTAAGCCCATCCTAATCCAAACCTTATCAAAACCCAGTCAGTCCAGCCTAGATATAGCCCATATTAAGCCAATCATATGTTGGGAAATATATTATCTACAGAAAATGCTAGCTCAAGCTCAGTTTAATATGGTCCAACCTATGCCCTACCTAAGCACAGTAATACTGAGGTTTAGCCTTCTATCAAGCTCAATGTATGTTGAAAAATATATATTTTGTCATGAGATAAGATATTTGTAACTGCATTCGGTTGAACTCTATCTCTATGTGTGGGCGAATTCAAACTCATCTCTTGCTGTTTTCTTTATATATTGGGCATCCTCCTTGTACAAAAGATCAATCTAATAACGCAAGAGAACTTTGCCCCCTACTTTGTGTGCTCTAGTCCTTGTTGTTGTTATTTCGTTGACGTGTTGTTGATTGATTGTGGATGAACGACTACATTTTACAACATATTTTACTCTCCCGAACTATTGTGTCAGTCCACTTAACCCCTATACTATTTTCCCCTTTACAGATGCAATATGGTTTACTTCAACCCCTATGGCTGACATTGGTTTTGCCTACGAGGCTGCCACATCACCTAGTTTTGCCCATGTGGCACCCACATCAGCCTTCGTCTTCCTCTCTTTCTTTCTCTTCTATCTTTTTTTCTTTGAAAACAGTTCTTTCTCTTCTATCTCCTCCCATCTTCTTCACCCGTGCTCAATCGCTACCATGGTGCTCTCGAAGCCCCTCCTCCCCCCTCTTCCTTTGCCTCCCCATCCGCCCCAACTCCACCTCCTCTGCCTCGCTACCCCTTCGTCACGTCTCCACCCTTTCATGTTTTCCAATCCCCCCGAATCCAAGGTAGACCGAAAAATCTATCAAATTCATCTCCCCTCATCCAAAATTGACCTTACAACCACCTTCCTCTCTTATTTGTGACCTTAGAGACGACCTCCAAGCACCAAGTCATCACCGGAATCATCTCTACCAACGAAGCCGTCGCAGCTGCCTTCACCATCTCCAGTGAGCCACCACTATCGTTGTCCCGTCACCAAGATAATCACGTCACAAGGTGTTCTATATCACAGTAAAGCTCTCCCCGGTTCTCCTCCCCTTTCTTCTCCCTCCTCAGTGTGCAACCGCCAAGCTCCCCTCTCCCGCCATGGCTGCCACTGTCGCTGGCTTCGCTGAGGCTTCCCCCGTCCCCCTTGATGTCAAGAATGGGTTCCCCTCACGTAGTGCTCACCCCTTCCTGTCGTTTCTCCGCCGTCTATTGCTATACGTTGCCATTCTAGCTCTTGAACTAATAAAACAAAAGCGCAAATAACCTCTTAGACGGTTTCAGGGGAAAAAAAAAACATGTACAAGAATCAATCTAATAAAAACAAAAACATTTCACCTCTACATTTTATGCGCTCATGTTCTGATTCTTATGATTTCGTTGAAGCGCTGTTGATTGATCGTGGGTGAACGACTACGTTTTACAATACGTTATCAGCACGACGTTCTACCGAGTCCAGTTGAGATCGTCTGCCTGCGACAATCTACACGGCATCAAGTTCATCCTCCTACATGCGATCATCCTACCGCAAGCCCTACGTAAGTACAATCTATACCGGTTGATCGCACTTGAACAGAAAATTACATCTTGCCGATCGTGTTTTTACATATCAATCTGTTCAATCTAATCTAGCAAGAATCAGAGTTTCTGGCTTATCATCATCAAAAAAGAAAAAAAAAATCGGCCTCGCTGGTAGCGCATCTGGCTTATCCATGCCATCAACGGCACGCCTGAAGCGCGACGACGTCGGCGGTAGCTGATTTCACCGTCTTGACTTCCGTGTCCGCCGGTATCCTTGCCCGCACGCGCGACTGCTTCAATCTCGCGTGGCGGCGGAGTTCCGTGATCGCACGCTCCAAAGGTGATTGCGGTCCCCGGACGGCGTATGAATTGGTGGCGCCCGCCCATGACCCGCGGGGGTGCTCTGCTCCCGGAGCGCCTCAGCGCGGTGGAGCTCTGCGCCTGAAGCGCCACATCGTGACGGCCCGATGACCACAGCGGCGTTGGCACCCGCGATTTTTCCCCTGGCGAACGGTGGCCCAATAGTGCCGAAGGCTCCAGCCTTCTCCCTGGCGATGCTAACACCTGAAGCGGCGGCACTTGTGACATCATTCGGCGAACCGGCGGAGGCGCCCTCGCCCAAAGCAGTGGCGCCCGCGGCTACTACGCCCGTCGAAGGCGTACATGGTGATGTGTCGCGCCATGCGACCGAAAAGTTCGGCAACGGCCTTGTGCGCCGGTAGCAATGTCTACTCCTCAGCGTGCGCCAGCCGCACCGGCTTCCCACCGCGACCGCCGTCCGCCCGTAGCTAGACCGCCGCACCACCGCACCCCGTCGCTGTTGCGTCGTCGGCCGTGGTTGCGCCGCTAGTCGCTGGCCTCGCGCCGCCAACTCGACGCATCTGCCGCCTACCCCGCGCGCTTCGTGCAGCCTAGCCATGCGGGGAGCTCCGCGCCTTGCACGCATCTGGCGCCGCCGCCAGAGCTCAGTGGCCAGAACCCTAGCTACAGTTTTGGCTATACGGGCTATTTAGTTTGGAAGCTTAGCAGGCTCATGGGCCATGTTAGTCGTGCAGACCGTTTTTGGATAGTGGCTGTGCGGGCTGATCAGGCCAGTTGGCTAAGTGCCCCTTTGGGCCAGAAGGTCGAACGGGCCTTTTAGGCCTAGCGGACGAGCAGGCCTTTTTGAACCGTACGGCCCACCCGTGAAAAAAAAATATGATAAAAAAATATACAATCAATATTGCTGAAAATTCTCAATGTATCCTAGAAATTAGACTTCTAGGTATATGGGTTTTTTTTGAAAATTTTAAAAATTGATATTTAGCACACATTGGAAGTTCTATGCTCTGGGTTTATTATCTAGCTATATGCCATGTTTTATATGCGCTGATATTTACTTTCTGTTATTTAAGTAATTCTGAAAATTGCTTAGTAATTAATAGAAAATGCTAGAAATTTATGAAAAAATGTATGACCTATTGCTCTGTGTCATGTTGCTAGATTACTTTTCTTAGCATGTTTTCCATGTTTATATATGCTGGGCATATTATTTCCTGTTATTCAGCAATTCTAAAAATTGCTTAATAATTAGCAAAAATTCTGAAAAATTCTAGAAAATCCTGAAAAAATGTGATGATTATCTACTGAATGGATATAGACCAAAACTTTACTGATTCAACAATAAGCATGCAAAATAATATTTTACCTGAAGTAAATTCCTTATTTTGCTTGCATATAGGATATGTCTGACATCGCTAAGAAAGAATTTATTGAGCTTGCCCTGAATGGCAGCAACTACCTCACTTGGGCAATGAATGCCAAGATCAACTTGACAGCCCGATCCCTTGGAGCTGCAATTTCCCAGCTTGAAGCTGGTACCCCTGCTCTTCCTAAAGCCACTAAATGCGCAGCTTTGCACTTCCTGAGGCACCATCTCCATGCGGACCTGAAGGCCGAATATTTGATGGAGGAGGGCCCGCTGGCTCTATGGAATTCCCTGAAGGAACGATATAACCAGCAAAGATCTGTTCTGTTGCCAGAAGCACAACGGGAATAGACCCTCCTACGCTTTCAAGATTTTAAGTCAGTGGCAGCGTATAACTTTGCCATGCACAAGATTGTTGCCAAACTAGCATTCTGTGACCAGAAGATTACAGAAGCTGAAAAGATTGACAAGACATTGTGCACATTCCACCCTAATATGAGGATACTGCAGCAACAGTATCGCCATGCAAAATACCCGAAGTACTATGAGCTAATATGCATTTTGCTAGAAGCAGAAAAGCACGATGAACTTCTAATGAAGAATCATCAAGTCCTACCTAGTGGGATTCATGCATTGCCTGAAGCACATGCAAACGCTCAGCAGGTTAGCAATAGCCGAGGCCGCAGAAAGGGCCAAAGAGAGAAAGGGGATAAATGGAAGAATGACAAAAATCATAAAGGAAGGGGTAAATACTAGTGAAAAACAAAACAAAATGGATCAGGTCGCTTCCAGAAGAAAGGACCAACAAATAAAACAAATGATCCTAAACAACCATGGTTTAGGTGTGGATGTACTGATCATTGGTCACGTACATGTCGCACCCCAAAGCATTTGGTAGAACTTTATATGAAATCCACTGGGAGATTCCAGAAGAATCAAGGGAATAAGGCAGAGGCACATTTCATTACTCAACCTGTTGTTGACAATGGAATGGAATTAGATGATGATCAAGTCTCCGACCCCACAGAAGAATTTAAAAAGGGTCTTCTTGGATATGGTGATACTCCCATGGAAGAGGATGATCTTATTGGGGATGAGCTAAAAGAATTCCAGAAGAATAAAGATAAATCCCATGAGGATGATATAAATGATTTGTATGGAGACATGCAGTAGTCTCCTAGTCTTTCTTTTAGAGTCGATGTCACATTATCCTTTTTAGAGTCTTCTTAAGAGTCTCTTTTATCAGTTTAGTTTTTGTGTTTTTGAATGAACAATGGTCTACGCTCCTGTTGAGCTATTATCGGTCAAATTAAATAAAGTGTAATTTTTCAGGAAATTTATTTAATCATGCTATGCTTGTTCTATATTATTTGTTCCTGTTATAACAAATGTTTGATTGTTTTTATATCTTCAATCTAGAACACCTGTATAACCCAATGGCGGAGGAGGAAATCTGTCTTGTAGACAGTTGCACCACAAATACAATTCTCAAGGAAACTAAATATTTCCAGACTTTGATTAAGAAAACTAAAAATATTATGACCATCGCCGGAAGTGATGCTCTCATTGTTGGCACCGGAAGAGCTATCATAGTTCTCCCTAAGGACACTCGCATAATTATAGAGAATGCCCTATTATACCGAGAGTCCAATCGCACTCTTCTAAGTTTCAAAGACATCCGTCTAAATGGTTTCCACATAGAGACTGAAAATGAGGATGGTACAGAATACATACTCATGACTAAGTTTGACGGGTGTAATAAACGTGTGGTCGAAAAACTTTCTTCCTTCTCCGGATTATATTACACATATATAAAACCTGAAATTTATGTTGCGATGAAAACTATAGTTAAAACCCCAGAAATATTTAAGATCTAGCATGATCGTCTGGATCATCCTGGGTTGAATATGATGAGAAGAATAATAAATAATCTGCTGACCATAACATAAAAACTATAGTCTTTCCTAAACCTGAAGCTTTTGTATGCCCTGCTTGTGCTAAAGGAAAGCTGATAGTGTGACCCTCTCATCTCAAAGTTAGGGAAGAATCACTGAATTTCCTGGATTGAATTTAAGGTGATATCTGTGGACCAATTCAGCCCCTGTCGGGCCCCTTTAGATATTTTATGGTACTAATAGATGCTTCTACTAGATGGTCCCATGTATGTCTTTTATCTACTAGGAACCATGGTTTTGCTAAATTAATCGCCTAAATTATTAAATTGAGAGCCTATTTTCCAGAAGAAAGGATTAAGTCTATTCTCATGGATAATACTGCGAGTTTACCTCAAAAGAATTTAATGATTATTGCATGGCTCTGGGCATTAATGTAGAGCACTCTGTACCCCATGTCCACACACAAAATGACCTTGCAGAGTCATTAATTAAGAGAGTAAAGATTATTGCTAGGTCGCTTTTGCAGAATTATAGGTTACCCACCAGCTGTTGGGGCCATGCAGTGCTGCACGCTGCATCATTAATTCAACTCAGACCAACTGCATACCATGAACCCCTTGCAGCTAGTGCGTGGGAAAGAACCAAGCATTTTTCATCTGCGAAAATTTGACGGTGCTATATACGTGACAATCTGTCCATCTCAGCGTACCACCATGGGACCTCACCGGAAGTTGGGGATCTATGTAGGTTATGAATCTCCGTCAATTATTAAATACCTAGAGCCTTTGACAGGGGATCTGTACACGGCTCGGTACGCTGATTGTATTTTTGATGAGGACAATTTTTCGGCATTAGGGGGAGATAAGTACCGCATTGAAGAATGCCGGGAAATAGATTGGAATGCCACTGGCATTCAGTCCTTCGACCCACGCACTAAAGAAGCCGAACTTGAAGTTCGGAGGATAATAAGTCTCCAACAAATAGCCGATAATCTGCTAGATGCCTTCACAGATCATAAGAGAGTGACAAAATCTCATATACCTACAGTAAATGCACCTGAAAGAGTGGAAATACCCTAGAAGGTTATTAAACCCACTCTAGCCCCTCATGACAAAAAGAGGGGGAGGCCTCCAGGTGCACGGGACTCAGTTCCGCGGAGACGTCCGCAGAAATGGAGAACCGAACAAGTGAGATCACTATTTGAGACAGTTGAAAAAGCTCAACCTGATGTTGAGAAAATCCCTGATGTGAGCCATCCTGAAGATGGTAACCTCCCTGAAGTGAGCCATCCTGAAGATGGGAATCCTAGCAAATATTTGCACGCACAATCTGACGCTAGGAAGTCGAAACACCCAGACTTCGTTGTTGTGGGAAATCACGACGAGCTGGAAGAAATGAATGAAGAAATATCCACCAATTATGTGGATTCAGGAGAATTGTATAAAAGAAAGACTACAATTGTCGATATTTATTTCGCCTCTAAAATTGCTAAAACTCTTAAACTGGATCCAGAACCAAAGTCCGTGGTAGAGTGCCAGAAGCGCTCAGATTGGGTCAAATGGAAAGAAGCAATTGAGGCGGAATTGCACTCGCTTAATAAAATGAAAGTATTCGGTCCTGTTGACCGAACACCTTCTAAAGTGTTCCCTGTAGGATCAAAATGGGTTTTCATCCGGAGGAGAAATGAAAACAACCAGGTGGTGAGATATAAAACGAGGCTTGTAGCACAAGGGTTCACGCAGAGACCCGGCATCGATTACGATGAAACCTATTCTCCTGTAATGAGTGGAATAATGTTTCGATATTTAATATCAATGGCAGTTAGCTTAAATTTAAAAATGCAGTTGATGGATGTAGTGACCGTATATTTATATGGGTCACTGGATACGGACATTTATATGAGAGTCCTTGAAGGAGTCAATTCCGAATCATAATAATCGCAACATGTATAGCGTCAAACTGCAGAGATCGCTAACGGGTTAAAACAGTCGGGGAGAATGTGGTATAACCGGCTGAGTGAGTTCCTCCTGAAGAAGGGATACTCGAATAATGATGATTATCCCTGTGTGTTCATAAAGAAATCGCAGAATGGATTCTGTATCATCTCAGTATATGTCGATGATCTGAATATCATCGAAACCACAGAGGAGATAAAGGAAGCAAGTGCTTACCTCACGACGGAGTTTGAGATGAAAGATTTGGGTAAAACCAAATTTTGCTTAGGCCTGCAGCTAGATTATTTCCCAGAAGAAATCCTTGTACACCAGTCTACCTATACCCATAAGGTATTGGAAAGGTTTAATATGGATAAATCGCATCCTTTAAAAAACCCCATGGTCGTGAGATCCCTTGAAGTGGATAAAGACCCTTTCAGACTAAGGATGGAAAATGAGGAAGTCATAGGACCTGAAGTCCCATATCTAAGTGCCATTGGAGCGCTTATGTATCTCACGAATTGCACAAGGCCTGATATTGCATTCTCAGTGAATTTGCTAGTAAGACACAGTGCAGTCCGAACCAGAAGACATTGGGCTGGTGTCAAGACTTTACTCGGATACCTTCAAAATACTCAAGATCTTGGATTATTTTTTCAAAAGAACCAAGACTTAACCATGGTGGGATACATGGATGCTGGCTATCTGTCTGATCCACACAGTGCTAAATCACAAACTGGTTTTGTGTTTCTCTGCGGTGGTGCAGCCGTTTCTTGGTGGTCTTGTAAACAGGCTTTGGTAGCTACTTCTACCAACCACTTAAAAATCATAGCTCTGTATGAAGCCTCTCGTGAATGTGTTTGGCTACGACATGTGATTAATCACATCCAGAAGTCATGTGGCCTTAACACCGTCGATACCCCACAATTATCTATGAAGATGATACTGCTTGTGTTGCACAAATGTAAATGGGTTATGTGAAGAGCAATATCATGAAGCATATTGCTCATAAGTTATTCTATCCTCACGAACTCCAGAAGAACGGTGAGATAAAGATCTTGCAAACTAAGTCATGTGAAAATCTTGCAGATTTATTCACTAAGTCCTTGTCTAAATCCACATTTAAAAGATGTGTTAAAGGCATTGACTTAGAGATATGCAAAGTTCAGAGGGAGTAAATCCTTAAACCATAACTCTTATTGAGATCCCGAAGATCCTAATATAAATCCAAAATATTATAAGTTATACTCTTTTTTCATTAATGAGTTTTCCTGAAGTTTTCTCACATGAAGGTTTTTAACGAGGCAACTTGTGCAACATAAAGTGCGAGTGCAATGTACTCTTTTCTCCATCTCCTTTTTCCCATTGGGTTTTTGAGTGGAGTTTTTAACGAGACATGTGCACTACGCGATATTCGCCCAAGGGGGAGTATTATGAGATAAGATTTTCGTAACCGTTTCCGTTACAATCTATCTCTTATGTGTGGGCGAATCCAAACTTATCTCTTACAAATTTCTTTATATATTGGGCATCCCCTATGTACAAGAATCAATCTAATAAAAGCAAGAGAGCTCCATCCTTATATTATGTGTGCTCCTGTTCTTGTTCTTGTGATTTCGTTGATATGTTGTTGATTGATCGTGGGTGAACGACTACGTTTTACAATAATCTGGAGCTTGCCATGCAGTATTTTTTTATTTTTAGAGCCAGTGCCACGGCATGCACCACGGTGGCAAAACCGTCTCCAAAATCACCTGACGGGGTATTTGCTCCGGTTTAATGAGTTCGGGGGTACCTAGCTTTACAGCTTAGGAAGTTAGAGGCTAAGTAGACGAATCATCAAACTTCATGAGTCATAGTTCAAAAAACCGAAGAAATCTAGGCCAAGATTTCGGATTACGGTCGAGGACAGATCTAAAATCCAAGGCGGGCAAAAAAAATAATTTTTTTAAGTTGCTACAGTAATCTCGGAAATTTCGGCAACCGAAATCTTGAGTTTTTTGGCTGGTTTTTGACTTGTTATGAACGGATTTGACCGAATTTGGTCCAATAACCCTTAAGAAAGTCACCCGAATTTTCGAGACATTTTAAAATTTCAACAGAAACACTGTCAGATTTTTATAAAATTGTACAAGTTTGATCATGATCTAAAAAATTTATGATACTATCTTTAGTAGTGTAGGATCATATAGAAAAATGTTCAAAATAATTTAACTTCATTTGTTATCTTTAAAAATCAAAAACGGAATGAACATAATTGGGACAGAAACCTTGTCAAAATTTTATAAATTTTCTCGAGTGTGATCATGATCCAAAATTTTTATGAGACATTAAGAATTGCCTCGGTAACATTCTCTAAAATTTTCAAAAAAATTCAACTTTTTTATGTTTGCTCAATCAAATCTATGTAAGCATGGAACTTTATTTGTTATATTTAAAAATAAAAAACAGAAAGAATATAAATAGTACAATACATTTATAAGAATTTTATAAATTCATTGGAGTGTGATCATTATTTAAAAATTTTATGAGATCTTAAGCATTTCCTTAGAACCATTCCGTAAAATTTACAAACATTTTAAACCTTTTTTGATTGCTAAAGAAAATCTATGTATTGATCATCAGGCTTTTATCAGGACGTAGCACTGTCAGAATTTTTGGAACTTCTTGAAGCTTGATCATCATATGAAAATTTTATAGAAACATTAATGATAAATCAGGATCATCCACAACAATTTTCAAAATTTTCTAACGTGATTTGAACCATTTTTCATTTGATTGAAGTTTACCGGTAATGTTTTTATCAGGACAGAGGCAGTAACCCTGTCTTTAAAACTTCATGAAGTTTGATCATCATCTAAAAATTTTATGTGAACATTAGTTATGCATCATAACCATGCACAAAAAATTTTAAAATTTTCTAACGTGGTTTGTTCTATTTTCCATTCGGTTCAAACTTGTCGGTCAACGTTTTATCTTGAATTTTAAAAATTGATCATATTTGATAATCATCAATTTTAAAAATTACTCATATCTGATAATCATCTGAAATTTTTATGAGAACATCACTGATGTGTCAGAAACCTCCACAAAAAATTCAAAAAATTTTGTTGTGGTTTGAGCCATTTTTGGCTCGGTGCAAATATCAAATCTAGGCAAATCTCGCCAAGATTTCGGAAATTTCCGCCGAAATTTTGTTTTTTTCGGTAGAAATAAAACCAGATTTGAATTTTTTGTTTTTCAATTTCGTTCAAGATTTACCCGAAATTCCATGATCTCGGCGAGATTTCGGATTTCGATCAACAACGAGATTTCATTCGAAAACGAAATTTGAATCCTTGCATGGAGTAAAGTAGACTTTTTCTAAAAATATATTATTAGAAGCGTATGCTACTTCAAGCCCAGATTAATATGCCCCAACCTAAGCCCACACTAACCTAGGGCTAAACTAAACCCAAGTCCAACCTATGCCCAGCCCAGCCCAGCCAATACCCTATCTAAGCTTGGTCTAAACCCAAGCCCGGTACATACCCTATCCAAGCCCACTCTAAACTTAAGCTCAACCCATACCCTACCAAGCTCAGCCCAGCCCAGCCCATACCCTACCTAAACCTGAATGTTTAAAGATTGGCTGTGAAAATGTTTAATGGTTGGCTGTGCACGGTGTAGTCGACACCACTGCTGTTGTTAACTTGATGATCTCACGTAGCACAGTGTTTCCATTCTTTTCATCTTAATACAAGTTACACAAATCTTAAAACAAGCGATGGGATAAATAATCACCATCTACCCTTTGTTTATGCTTTAATATTTGTGCAACTTCCCAAAAGAAAAGCATGGAAACACTGATGTACCGCATAAGCTCGGATTGTACGCGGCTTTAGTACAATCGAAAGATATGGAATACCTTTGTCTAGCCAACCGTTGGTGTGAAGCACAAATACACTAATACAGTGTAAACTATATAAAGCAATACTACAAAATATCTCCGAGCACTAATACTGCAATATCTTTTAGTTTTGACAACCTATTCGATGAGGTCGATAAAAACAACTCATCTGATTCAGCTAATGTAGGAACGGTGTGTTTCTTGGGAGTAGACGTCAACAAATGTCCAGCGCATCGTCTTGTCAGTTTGCCAGCTTCATAAAAGACCAGGTCGACGAGCATAAGTCCCGGGCTGTGTTCCCATCCTCATCCTTAATTTGAAGATTAGCGTGATGCTTGACAAGCAATTCAGCAATATCTTCTCTCTCGCAAAGGACAGCATAGTGAAGTGCCGTTTGTCCTTCATTGTCCTGAATATGGATGACACACAAATAAAGTGCAGTTCATAGAACTCATAATAATTCTTCAATAGTTGAATGTCTCAAAAAGGTGGCGTCTGTTCTCTGGAGCTCCACGATACCTAATGGAACTACCATATATCCACTAACTATTTGACTAGTTAGCTGGTATGTCAGAAGTCAAAACACCAACCTGGCGTCCTGGCAAGCTGATAACTTGCCAATGATATCCTAAGGTCAGAATGAATATTTATATACCCAACGCTTTGCCCATTTAGTTTAGTTTATAATGTAAACCCAACGAAAAATAAAATCACCAGCTTCTCCTTCTACAATACAGTCACCCAATATATCAACATGGGAATTCTAGAATGCAACGAGTAAAGCATACCAAAAAAAGATACCTGAGCATTCACATCTACATTTGCATTGACAAGAATCTCAACAGCATTTAGATGGCCACGGTCAACAGCCCAATGCAATGGAGTCCTCCCTTCACTATCTGAAACCATCATAAGACAAACTATGTTTAATTGAGTTATGCTACAAAGGGGACATAAGCATGGATAGTTTACAAACACAAACCTCTCAAATTGACTTGTATACCAGCAGCCAAATGCTTCTCTATGTCATCAATTGCTCCTTCCCTTGCTGAAACATGGATGTCACCAAGTTCTCTGCAGGTACAGATAGGTTCATTGTGATTCTGGAAACAATAGTACAGGTAAAGCACTAGATGGCTGGACAAATAAGGCCTAATAGCACCAACATGGAGATAACTAGCTGCATACTAAAAAACGAATCATGTCACTTTTATTTGCTATGATTTATTAGTCAACAAAAGAAATAATGTCCCAAAAAAAAAAGAAATATAGTACATCATAAAGGCAAAACTAACGCATAATAACAAAGGTACAAGATATCTTTTTGGTAAAAAAACTCACGATTCATTTCCTTGATCTTCCTCATACATCAAACTGCTAAATACAGGTCCCATTGGTCCCTTCGAACCTGAAGCAGAAATTGTGCTATCTTCATCTTTCTTTTTCTGAAATCATGTCAAACAGGTTATGATATAGAGCCAACACAGTGATGGGGATTCCCATACAAATGGTAGCAAATGTGTGGTTAATGAGGGCATAGAAAACTTACTGCACTCGAACCAACAGCCCAGTTAGGGAATAGCTCATCAACAATTGTAATGTAATCCTGCATAGCTTCTTCTGTAGGCATAGCACCCAATTTATGCCAAGCATTCCTGGCACATTCACATCACACAAATATTAAACTGACAAGTATTCTTGGTAATCTGGATTGCTTTGTCCAAATTGACAAACACAAACAAAGCAAAAGTGAAAAAGAATCTACTGCTAATATAAGTTCACTGAAAATAGTAGATATCTGAGTTCCAGTGCTCATAGCTGATAGCTGAAAATCCAGAGCACCGTAGGGCGTCTTCAAAATGGAAATAAAAAATCTAAGCCCTACACAGCTATGTTCATGGATATAGTTTATAGAGCAATGAAAATAGAATCAAAGTACTTAGATGCTCAGGCAACAATGGCACATACAAACATTGCAAAACTACAATCAATTAGCAGCGCCAGTAACAAACTAGACTAAATAGCGCGTGAGATCCAATCCAATCATCCAAATATCAGCTTATCATATGAAATTCACTTCCTATACACCAAACCTAGAAACCTAGTAGCAATATCACCAATTCTATGTTTATAACAGTAATTCTAGCTATAAAGTCAGCGCAAAGCAATACACTTGGCGATACCAAGTTATGAACAACCTATCCTGGTCAGTGCAAAGCACAAATAACACCAGAATCTTCATCTGATCAGCAATTCCTGCAGTAATAGAAGCTAAACTTGGATATCGATCAAATCTAATCCATTTCCTAAACCCTGGTCCCAAAACAGCAAGGCTAAACCCAATTCCTGGCATATTCACATCACCCAAGTGCTCAACCGATAAGTATACTTGGTAACCTGGATTGCTTTGTCCAGATTGACAAGCACAGACAGAGCAAAAGAGAAAAAAAAAAGTCTACTGCTAATACAAGTTCACTGCAAATAGTAGATATCTGAGTTCCAGTGCTCATATTTGAAAACCCAGAGAACCAAATGGCAAAGGGTGTCTTCAAAAGAAGAAATCCATGCCCTACCCAGCTATTCATGCATGATCACCAGTGACATAATTGGACATGGAGCATGACACTGAATCAAAGTAGTTAGGTGCACAGACAACAATGGCCCAAACAAACAATGCAAAAAATACAATCAATTGGCAGTGCCCGCAACAACTAGACTAAATAACGCATGAGATCCGAATATCAGTCTATCATACGAGATTCACTTCCTATACACCAAACCTAGAAACCTAGTGGCAATATCACCAATTCTATGTTTCTAACGATAATTCTAGCTAGAAAGTTAGCACAAAGCAATATACTTGGCGATATCTAGTTATGAACAACCTCTCCAGGTCAGTGCAAAGCACAAATAACACTAGAATCTTCATCTGATCAGCAATTCCGGCAGTGTTGTTTTTTTTTTAACAGAGCACCAATTCCCGCAGTGAAGAAGCTAAATTTAGATATAGATCAAATCCAATCCATTTCCTAACCCTGGTTCCCAAACAGTAAGGCTAAACCCAACTATAATAGAAAAGATCGAACCGAATCCCCACAAATTTAGAAAGACAAGGGGTGGAATCTACCACTTGGCGCGGGCCTTGAGCTTGAGGGCGGACGGTTGCGGCGCGGTGCAGGGCCCCTCGGTGGCGATCTTGTAGAGGCCGTAGAGCCTCAGCTGCGCCTCCTCGGGGACGCTGGTGCCGGAGGCGGCGGAGGCCGCGACGAAGGCGGAGGAGGCGCTAAACTCCTCGTCGAGCTCCGTGCTCTCCACGCCCTCCCAGTCGCTGTCGCTGGCATCGCCGTCGCCGTCCCGATAGGGAGGTGGCGAGGCCTCGGTGCTGGGGGTGACGGGGGGCGCAGGGGAACTGGAGGGGGTGGAGAGAGTAGGAGGGGAGCGGGTGATGCGGAGGTTGTCCTCCTTGAAGGCGACGACGATGGAGATGAGCTTGGCGACGAGGAAGGCGAAGAGGAGCCCCATGACCGCCGCCTGGGCCAGTTCCTGCCAGTCCCCGCCCATGGCCGACGCTGACGTGGTCGTACGTAACCTGTAGATGCGGAGGTTGGGGGTGAGGAGAGGAGGAAGGGGAGAAGAGGCAAAGAACCAAAGACTCTCTCAGCTCCCTCGGAGAATTGGAGAAAAAAAGAGGAAGATAATTATTATAATTTGAAACAAAAGTAGGAGTTTGTTTGTAAAACAGTTTAGTCAAGGGTAAGAGCCCGTGCAAAAGCTCACTACTTACACTATCTCTCATCCATATAATTTATCTCTCATCTATATAATCTAGAGTAAACAATAAAGTCAGTTTGTATAATAATTATTTCTAAAGATTGTCTCTAGGTATTGTGCAATAATTATCTCTTCTCTCTTGTACATAACTAATCTATCTAGTTTTTCGTAACATGTTGGCTCTTACATAAGAGTGGCTCTAGCGGCTCTCTTCTCTCTCCTCTTTTCTCACTCTTTCACATAGGACAAAGTTGATGTGTACAAGTTAAGAGTAAGCTGAGATGGTCTTATTGTACATATCATAATAAAGTATAATTGAATTACATCGTGTCCAGATCAGCAACCCAGAAATCCAGATCATATCCAAATCTACATTGTCATGTACTCGTATTCCTATTATAGAGGTGGGAGTTGGGCCTAATGGGCTTCGGGTTGTGGCGTGCCTACCGGTCCAAGCCTTGTCCAGTTGGACTGTGGAGTCATGAACGTCGCCGTTGTCGGTCCGTCACTATGGACGGCACCAAGGATGAGAATTGAGCGTCGACCGCCGACAAGGATCCGATACACACAATTATTTGAAGAAAAATAACTAAATTGTATTTATTCATTGGGAAAAAAGACCACTGAATCCAACGCTAAGAAGGTGAGGATTGTTGAGATCCAACATTATTGCTATCTTCTTCCTCTCTGGTCGCCATTGTCTTCTTTTTCGGGACAGTTAGTGAAGCAAGTGGTACGATGCCGCAAGGCCGTATTCGATGGTGGCATGACCGAAGATCACTGGATTTGGTACCGAGATGACGGGGGACAGTGAGGAGGGGATGGCGTGCGATGGTGGGGGGGTAGCAGTGCGGGAAGGAAGCAAGGGTGGATGAGGACAAGAGGAGACGAAGGGGGGAGATAGTATTTGATGATAAACTGGGTCACTAGGGTAAGGTGGTTGATGATGGACCAGGCTGTAGATATGATGGTTTTTACGAAATGGCCGCTTTCGTGTCGAACCGGCCTAGACACAGTGTAGTCGATCGTGTCGTGCCATGCAGCCTATCGTGCCGAGTTTTCAGACCCGACACGACCCATCATTCTTGCCATGCCGACCTGGACTGAAGACATCTGTGACGTGCCGTGCTCTGGGCCTTGCTCGGCGGTCGTGCCTAGGGCCAGCACAAAAAAAGCACGGCCCAATGCTCACGTCTATTCCTATAGACTAACAAAGGCCTTCCTGCTTGCAAAATGAATTGGTGAGCAACTAGAATGGTATATGGTTGCAACAGTATAACAATAGATTTCATCAAATTTCAGGAAGGTCTAATAAAACATTTGAAAAAGTTTTTAGGTTTCAATGAGTTTTGTATGTATCTAGAAGTTTCTAAAAAATTTCGAGAAAGTTTTAAGATCAAGTTTTAGATTTTCAAACACGGCAAGGTTTCAAGTTTTAGCAAATTTCATCGAGTTTTAGCCCAAAACTTTCAAAAAGTTCAAAAAGTTTTCATTAAGTTTCAACTAAAATTTTCAAAAAGTTTCATTAGAAAAACAAAAAAAGAGCAAAAAATCCCCGCCATGCTTATTTGTAGCTGTTGCCCCCACCCTTGCCACTCGTCAGCACCACCTCCTGCTCCTCCTGCTAGCTAGAGCTCAAAGTTGCTCGAGACGTGCACATCAGTGAAGTGGAGCCATGAGGCTACGTGGACAGAGTCAGCGTTGGACCACTCCGTGAACAAGATGAGGATGCAGACAAGGGTCATGGGAAGACGACCGGACTAGATGGATCCCGTCGTTGGTGACGTGGAAGACGATCGGATCCAGTAGATCCCATCGCCGGCGTCCTCCTCCCACCATGCAGCCCCTTTGCCCACCGCTCTATCTTCATGCTGCTGGACGCCACCTGCCAACCTCTGACAGACTGGATTCGGTGGATCCCATTGCTGGCATCCTCCTTCCACCATGCCTGTTGCACTTGCCATGCACTTGGGCCACGGTGTTGCATTCGCTCTAGCCTTGCTTACTGTGCTTGCCATTCACTCGGGTCACACACTTACCGTTTGCTGCTAGCTTGCCTAGGAAGGACATGGAGAGAGGGGGAACCTGAATGGCCTCGTGCGAGCAACACAGTGGATGGATAAAGTTTGATGTGGGGCTTGATGGATCAGATGGTTGAGTGGTTGCAGATTGAATCAAACAATAGTAAGGAAGCCATGCTGTCGAGTTTAGTTGTGACGGTATAGTGTATAGTAGTTTTTCTCAGTGAATTAATTAAGCTCCCGACGTGGTGACTGATGCAACCATGATCAATTACAAATTCGACAAGATCCTTGGACGATAGGACAAGAGCATGAGGTACGTGTATAAAATCGCATTTGATGTTTGTTTGTTCAGATTCAAAACCAATCGTACATATAATTTTTCTGATGCACGCATTGCTCTTTTTTTTGCGAGGCATTGCTCTTTGTTTTGCATTTACTACATCCATATCTATTATATACTAAAAGTCAATTATAAGCCTTTTATAATTGCTAAGAAAACAAAGAAATATGCTAGAAATTCTCACAAAAAAGCAAACATCTAGCCATTAATTTGGTAGATCCTAGTTTTAAAGGTTTAGATTTGATAATTGGCTTAGAGATATAATAATTTAAAATAATCTCAAAAAAAAAACCTTGATTTGGTGAGTCCTCATTTAAAGGCTTATATTTGATAGTTTCATT
Organism: Otatea glauca; assembly: GCA_036346275.1. Classification (NCBI taxonomy): domain Eukaryota; kingdom Viridiplantae; phylum Streptophyta; class Magnoliopsida; order Poales; family Poaceae; genus Otatea; species Otatea glauca. The sequence continues at coordinate 52,769,601 of CM070717.1, read as the reverse complement.
AGAGCTATATTAGGTTGGAATGATTATCAACTAAAAAGTCTTACCCTTAATTTGATACATCCGAATTTTAAAAGCTTACATTGATAGTTGGACTAGAGATACATTAAATTTTTTTAAAAAATAGATAAGTAGCTCTACGCCTCTACCTATACTAAATCGTGCAACTGCATGGCCTAACGGGATAGTTTGTACTAACGATCGATCGTATCCAGAACACCTGCGTGATTTTGTTCGTGTTTTGTTAACTCGCCTATTTGGAGCACCTTGTGTTGTTACGTTTACACAATTACTCATCTCAATTAGGTTATCAATGAATAACATATACCTAAGGCATTCTTATGTAAACTTTGGAACGATATTACCACGTTGTGCTATGATGGGTTCTGTTTATATTTACATATAAAACCATAACACTTGAAGATCAGGGTTTGACATGCAGATTATATTGCTTGGGTAATAATACTATAAATATACGACCAATATGCATAGCGCTAATCAAGATTTCAAAAAAAAAATCGGATCACAACTCGAGGGCAGGCAAAATTCGAATTTCAGCGATATTTTAGAATTTTGGCCAAAATTCGGACGAAACTCAACAACCAAATTTGAAATCCGGTAATTTCGTGGGTGGGAAAACCGAAATCTAGGCCGAAATTGCAATGAAATGGACCGAAATTTTGGCAATTTTGGAACCCTATGAAATGGTCTCCCATGGCTAGAAAAAATTGAGAAAAATGAAAAATAATGCAAGCATTTATCTACATTTTCTATCTGTTTTTAATGCAAAATACTAAGTATCTAAATTAAGAAATTTCGACAGCATTTCGACTAATTTTCAGATTCTAACCCTTTCATTGGGCAACAATGAATAGATATTGTGATCACAAAAGATAAACATGAAATAAAATTGACACACATGACATTCACATTCACCAATATCATGCCATTGTCTTTATTCCATTGCATGACAATTCATAATTCATAAACACCTTTGAAATCCATTACTACTTTGAAATCACATCGTGCATTCTATCCATCGTATTTCATCCATTACTTGTTTCGAACAAGAGAAATACCTATCGAAGTATAGATGACGTCACAACCCACCGGTCGGCCTGAACCACCTGCAAGAGGCATAATTAAAGGAGTATGAACATGTTCAATTATTTAGGCCCCTAAAATACATAGTTTTGGTATTTAATGACAATCGGTTTGAAGGACTAACGTATTTTTCTAAGTGTATGAGAAAAGAGTTGGTCCTCATTGGTGAAAGGAGCATGAAAAAGCACAAAATGAAAACGGATGTGGATGATTCAAGCTCAAGGACAAGGTATAATTGAATAAGGACATTTTCGTAGCTTTTACCGATCTTGGAGTTTGGGGAAAAGATCATATTGCTAGAAGTAGGTGCCATACTATTAAGAGGGATCAAATGGCTAGTAGCTTGAACCTTGTTTAAGATCAAAATGGCTCAAATAGTGTTCATACTAGATCATAGTTGCATTAAGAAAAGTCTCTCTAAAAATTTCATCCTAGTGTCAGAAAGTTCATACTACCGCCATGTAGTGGCCGGTATTACCGTAGGTTGGTAGTACCATCCCTTAGACCTAGTAGTTTTATTCCAGAGCGTGTATTCTTGGCTGATTTTTAGAGACTGGCACTACCGCCATGTAATGGCTGGCACTGCCGCAAGTCGGCACTACCACCCCATATGAGCGGTAGTTATTTTACAGAGGATGCACTTTTGTGAGCTTTCTCTGAAAATTCAAAACCCGGCACTACCGTAGTATAAATGTTGGTACTACCGCAAGTCGATAGTACCGCCACTTAGTTGCTAGTACATATTTTCCAGGAATAATATTTTGGGGATTTTGTGTGATTTCAAATTCTAGCACTACTGGACTTTGTACACCAGTAGTACCAGACCCTATTTCAACGGCCAGAAAAATATGCATTAAATGCATCGTTCTACATGTCATGGCTAGGGGGTGATACTACCGGCCCTTACATGACGGTAGTACCAGACTTCATAGAATTTCATGATTTTGCTCCAAACGGTTAATTGAAGCAATGTGGGCTATATATACCTCCTCTCTTATAGCAAGGGCAGATGTTAGAACCTCATTAAATACCTCTTGAACCCTTGCAAGCATCTCTTCACCTTAGAGCATCAAAATCCATATTTTTAGGTTGTTGAAAGCATTCAAGTATAAATGCATTCATTTGAGCCATTTTGTGTCACTTGAGCACCTTCAAGCAAGCATCGTTGATCTATTACTCTTGGAGTTTGCCGACTTCTAGATGTCTTGAAGGAGGAAATCGGTGATCTCTTCAAGAAGATTGTGAAGAGGTCCGGTATTGGTGTGAAAGTTGGAGGTCGCCTACCTGGAGAGGGAAAGAGCTACCTCTAGTGGATTGTGGAAGGCTCATTTGTGCAAGGAGGTGGCTTGATTCGTTCCAGCTTCCTCAATGTGGATTAGATAAGACTAACAAGTCTCCGAGACTACGAAAAAAATTCTTTGAGTTCATATTGTGGTTTGGATTCAAATATTTACTTGTGCAAATTTCCATTCCTAGTGATCATATTGTTTGATTGTCTTCCTAGAATCACTAGACTTGTTGGGACTTAAATTGTTGATCCACTTAGTGAAACTTAGATTATTTAGGTCTTAATTGTTGAAAATTGAAATTGTTGTCATACTTGCTCAATAATTGATTTATAGCCAAAATAATTTTAAAAAACTCCTTTTCACCCCTTCTAGTCAGTTATTCTTGATCATACACATATAATGCAAGAAGATGTAAAGCATAATTAAAGGAGTATGAACATGTATTTCAAGAAGAGGCATAATTAAGGAAGGAGTATGAACATGCAAAGCATGGACACTATGCATTGACGTGCCTACGAGTAGTAGTATGTGTATGGTACAATCTCCACCGCTGAACCATCGACAATGATCTCGCCATGCTTTCGATCGTGCATTTGCCTGTACTTCTCCCAGTTCATGTCCTGTGGCAGCCAAGCAAACTTCTAGTGTTCGTAATGCACCATCCATGCCGAATGATTCTTCGATTGGTGCAGGTACCTGACAGGCATATGTCGTATGTACGGATCGACGTAGGGTTTAATGTAGTCAAACAACGATGACATGCTCGATCTGTCATGACTCTGGTAGTGACTTGGATTGGTGATAGAGACACAACCTAGATTCCACTTAGGATTGTTACCATTTCCAATAGCAATAGAACCTCATTCGTCTTTTAAAATGGCGATAAGAGTATATTTCTGTAATTTTTTCGACTATATATTTATGTGATATTAATAAAAAAATATTATTTATAAAAAAATCAAGTCTACATCGGTCAAAATCAACAAGAAAGAATTATCATAGTGTATCTTTTTGCCCGTTATTTCATCCTTGTACTTACCCTCTGCTCTAATCACCATATTTTACACTGCTACTTACCCTGCATTTGCACTACAGATTTTCAAGAAAGCATCGATTTTTTTTTCAAAACAAGAAACATCGTTCAATACCAACAATGTAAGTACCTCCTCCATCAAAAAATTATAAGGCATATTTCTTCTTAACACATAGACCAAAAAGATATTGAAAATGACTAGACTACCCCTAATTATTATCTCTAAACACTTTATTCAATGCATACATATAGAGAATATAAAGTAAAGTTGGATAAAATTATTAGAGGTATAGATGGAACATTCACTAATTTTACATTGGAATATGAAATACGTCGTATATTTGTGGACAAGACCATTCAAATATGTGTCCTATAAACTTGGACATAGGAAATAAATCGCAGCAAAGAAGTATATAAAATATCATCATTAGCGTCATGTTTTACCATTACTTCCATTATTTACAACTCTAATGTTTCCTCGGTACATGCTGCAAATAGAAAAGCACCTTTGCATCGACTAAAAATCCAAAAATACATTTGCATATGAGATAAATATTATTTTTTTGCGAGGAGATAAATATTATTGATGTCCAGATGGCTTATGAGTTATAGCTCCATGTACCAGTTTCTTCATTAATAATCCTTGATGACTATAAAACTTTCTTCCCTAGAAAATATTCTTTTGTGACCAGAGAGTACTAAAAAACTTTGTTCCCTAAAACTACAAATGGAATTTCTTCAATTCAAAAGGGTCCTAAAAAATTTATAATGGCTAGCCATGCAAATGCACAGGCCACCCTGCTAGTTTCTACTTAGTCCCTGTTTATTTAGGCTTTTTCACCACCTTAAATGTGAAAAAGACAAAGCTCAAACAAATGGATGACTTTTTAGCTAGGTTTTTGGAAAATCTTAAGCCACCTAATGACTGTAAGCCAAAATCCAAGCTTGAGGTGCTTTTTTTTTCTTTTGCGGGTTGGAAGTAGTACAATGCCATTACATTTTGCTAAATTACCCACTAAATGCTATCATATATAAACTCGAAATCACTCTACCGCTCCCCATATTTCTCCTCCCATCCCTCGCTGAACCATCTAGCTCCTTCTTCCTCCCTCTTCGCGTGTGGTGTAGGGTTTTGCGCCACTGGCCGCCTCCTCGTCGGTGACCAATGCTAGTGGACCAACACCGCCGTCCTTCTCCAGATCCCAATCACTTTTGTCAGATTCCCCCCACTACCTTCTTCGCGACTCTGACTCCTCATCGGTGTTGCCTCCTCCCCCTACTCTTGGAGTGGCCACCCTTCCCTGATGCCCCAAGATCTCCCACCGTCGGAGTCGCCACACTTCCCCGCTACCCCAACATCTCCTGCCACCAGAGTCACCGTCCTTCCCTACCGCCTCCAGATCTTCCACCACCAGAGTGGCCTTCCTCCCATCGTCGGCAGATCATCTCCTTGTCTATTCAGATCTGAAGCGAAATCATCCGCTGCCATCCTCCTCCCTTGACACTGCTTGCCTCCACGACCTCCACCATCGGTCTACTCCCCTCCATGACCCCGCCTAATGCATCCTCCTCCCCTTGTATCCAACGTGTGCACAATGGAAGATAGCCGGATCCGGCATTGGTGTGGCGAGAGATGTCCGGATCCAGCCTTATTTGATGTCGACGTGGTGGGAGGTGGCCGGATTCGACGGTATCACACAAGGGGTATGGCTAGATCCGGCGTCTTCATCGCCTATGGGCGCACATGTCAATATTTTTACCTCTTTTCTTGTCCAATTTTGTTCTTGTGTTCCAATATTTTTGGTTCTAGCTGGTGTTGTGGCTTGGCCAAGCTAGGGGAGATGAGCAATTGTGTAACTTTTTATGCAATTTGTGATGAGGAGGTGCGAGAAATCACTGGTCTATAGCAAAATTCTTCATGTCATTTGCTCAGTTTCTTCATATTTTTCTTGTTAATGATTGAACCAAATAGTCATTAGAACCATAGATATTTCAGACAATTCAACAATAATCTATAGCTCAAAGCAAAAAAAAGGTTATCAAACACCCTTGCTCCACTTAAAAGCTATATGCTTATCAGCTACTTAAGCAAAAAAATTAGCTTTTAAGCTATAAGAAAAAAAACCTAAATATAAATAAAGAGAGCTTCATTATATATCTACCGGCCAACAACGTTACGCTTTTAATTTGGTCACATTGGATGTGTTTGGTTGCCTGTATGTCCCTAGCTTGGTCCGTACAAGACATACGGGCTGGTGAGAGACAGGCTGAGTGGATGCAAGATGGTTTGTTTGGTTGACTGTATGTGTTGATACAGGCTGAGCTGAGAAGTTGTTTGGTTGGATACATGAGGGGGGCGAAGGGATGACTGGATGCAAGAGAAGTTGTTTGGTTGGTTGTATCTGACTGAGTGTGGTGACCCTCTTGCATGAGGTGGTGAAATTACCTATCGATTGAGGCTGAATAGAATACGCATGATACATTGGTAACTCCAATCAGTTTTCCCATGTCGTACTGATTCATCTGCTTCAACTGCGAAGTAACAAGGATCATGGTATTTGATTACAAGTTTTTTTTAGGAAATGAATGTTTGATCACTTTTTTGAATTAGACGATAACGTACATCTACTTTCTTATGTTGGAGTAATTGGCACATAAAAAGTGTAGCCAAATCCAAGGCCAAAATGTTACTGCAGCATAGACTAAGGTAACAAAACACATCCATTCGGAAGTGAAGAGAATTTCTACAAATTTCACGCAAAACACATCCATTCCAATCCGAAAAGAACAAAATACTCTTCCTGAGTATTTTAGAAATGTCAAAATTCCTAAAGTATTTCCTGAAGTATACTCTTCTTGAAGTAATGAAAATGTCAAAAGTCCTAGGTAGCTACTGTCAGTTAGAAAATCAAAACATTCGGCTGGTTGGGGACGAGCTGATTAACTCGCTCTTCAGAATGAAAAGATATGCTAACCTACTCCTCTCACTTGATATATGACACATGATAGATCCACCAACTGCCCAAACGACACATGTCCCATCATCCCAAGCACACAACTAGTCATTTACTCGTTCCAAAAGCCTCTAGAGGATAAGGGGTGCTTCTACACTCTCCAGCAAAACTTGTTTCAAGATTCATGTTTCTCCCTTCCAGAGGATGGAGCTAAGGATGCATGGGGTTATCTCTAGCACGGCTCTATAGATTTACACTTTTATGTTGTTCTCATCAAGGGGCTCGAAGAAACACACATCAAACTTCTCTGGGTTGTTTTCCACGGCAAGTTTACCCCAACCAGCACTGAAAGCACAAGAGGAACAGTAAGTTAGGGAAGAACCTGCAATATAAGGAAGTAAGTTAGGGAAGTTTTGCAAATGCAAATACGGTAGTGTGTAGATAGATATACATGTATATAAGAATGCTACTCATTGGACATGTACAAAATGAACATGAAGCCAAATAGGTTTAACTTGTTTGAACCATCACAATTAAAAATATCAAAGTACTAAGATTTAACATTTCTTGATCTCATGCGGAATTAGAAAGTTATGGAAGCAGCAGTTGTTGACAGTACCAAACTTGGCGAAATTTACACCTTTGGCAAAATGTTCTCAACTTATGCAGAGTTACAAAAAAAGGAGAGCTCATATCTAAAACTTTATGTTTGAAAAGAGTTTGAAGGAAGTTTCACACTCAAAAGAGACTTTCAAACAAATTTCAGGTGGTATTCACAATTTTTTGAAATTTTAAAGAGTTTCAAGAAAAAAAATCAAATATGGGCATTCTCGTTGGCCCACGAACCAATCAAATAAGGAAGATGAATATTGCCAAACATATGTTTCGGTCTTGCTGATACTAGCCACTTCTTCACCAAATAAAGCATAACCTTAAATCTATCTTACAAAGAAGACAACGGGATAATTACTTAATGAATTAATTAATTGACCAGGCAATGCTATGTCCTAAAATAATGACTTTAGTTACCACCTTCCTTTCCAGGGAGATACCACAAAAGAGAACAACTGCCACAAAAGAGCAATTACAAAGGCTAGCTATGAGACTAACACAGCAATTAAAACAATTCCTAAATTTCGTTCTATCCAAATATAAAAACCACCTCACAACCACAATCAAAACATGCAAGCAGCCACGTCAAAGACAATGATTCAGAATCAAAATAAAATTCTTCCTTACTGGGAGTGACTAATCCCACCCCCAAAGGTGAAATGAACACAACTGTTCACTTCATTTACTTCCAAGCTTAGCTTAATCTCAAAACATACCAGTTAACATTGAGCAAGTCACAAATCCACTAAATGGACCAGGCACTACTCCATCATCACAGTAGTTAGTAGAGTAATCGCATATAGATATAATCCTCAAGAAAAAATACCAAGTAAACTCCAATTACAAACCTAGCAAATCAAAAACACCAGTGGAAGCTAACTCATATGTCAATTCAGCTAAAAGTTGATTCATTAAACACGAAACTCACCAATACTCTCCGCGAGACCTACCGAAAAACCCAAACCGAAACATTTTCGCTACCCATTTGAACAGCTATACTGGCCATAGATTCCACAGCTAAGACACGGGAAGATAAGAGCAGGCAGGGGTGATGAATCGCCTATAGGGGAGCCGCGAGAAATGGGCCTCGAGCTGGGCGCAGAAGTCGGGGTCGACCGCCTCCTCGTGGCCCTCGGCGATGAGCCGCTCGAACACCTCGCCGCAGATGCTGCGTGCTCCGCCCCCTCCCACTCTCCTACCCCCGCTCCCTCCCGACGCAGTGGGTGTGGGGCCGGTGGTGTCGCGTGGCGGGGACGATCTCTCCCCGACGCCCTCCTCGATGCCCCCACTGGGCCCACCCTCCGCCTCCGCCGCCATCCCCACCTTCCGTCGCCACCACGCGGGTCACCGGGCGCGCATCGTCCCCTTGAGGTGAGTGGTGGTCGTGGTGGGTGCGGATGAGGACGAGAGCGAGTAACCCTAGAGCGAGCGGAGTTGGCCTTCGACCGCGTGTGCATCTCACGAGCGAGCTCCACTGCATCCCATGGCCCTGGACGTGAAAGAAGGCCGAAGACCGCGTTTCTTCGGGCCAGGATGCTGGATGTAACAGCGCATGCGTTGGGCCAAAATTTCTTGAATGTACAGTCAACCAAACAATTGCATTAATAATTTAAGCTGCATCCACTCATACCATACAGTACATGCAGGCTACCAAACAGATCCATAGTTTTAGACAAACCGTTGCGTATGCACGGATTCATCACACATGGCAAGCAAATCTCCATTGATGCAACTATCATTGCAAACATATATGTATAGAAGTATAATGTTGAGTTCCATCGTATGCTGGTAAGACGAGCAGCTCCAATATATTTTTTCTAGGGTACAAGAATGTACACAATATATGCACACCCACACACACTTGTGTGCGTGTCTGCTACATAAGCTGATGAATTTTTTTTAGAGGCTTCAGAGCCTCTAGAGCACAGGAACACGTACACGTGTGTACACCAACTTTTTATTTTTTGTTCCGTCCGACACTTCAGTCGAGCCGAACGGAAAAGCGAGCAGCTTGCGGGCCGCTGAGTGTCACTGCGCTCTGGCCAGCTGAACTAAGATGAGTTCTCCAGTATATTAATGCTCCATTGGTTGCATCAGCGAGCGTTAGCCAGCTCGCTCACCGTCGTCGAACAGTCGCTATGGCGAGAGTTTTTTACCATTCAGGCACCGGTATCTTTTCATTAAATTATTTTAAATTTTTTGTACCTATAAATAATTTTACTCTTAAATTGTTTAGTATCTCTTGATATTAGTTTAATAGACGGCTTAGTAGCTCATAAGAATAGTAAAAAAATTTCCTAAAACAAAGATCATGCCGATACAATGTCGATGTCCATGTGGAAGCCGGAAGCGTAAGTGTGGTATGCCTCGACTTCTGGGCGTGCCAATGTGCCATGCCAACATCTATAAACCGCAGCATCAGCAATCCTGTAAAGGCAATGCTCATCTCTTGCGCACCAGATGCTCCGCGTCGCCGAGCTCCACCTCGCCCCGCCCTTCGCCGTGGCCGCCGAACAGCGTCTCGATCTGCTCAAGCGTCTTGCCACTCGTCTCCGGCACAAACCTGTGCACGAACACCACGGAGAATGCCGAGATGGCCGCGAACGCGGAGAACGCGCCCGCGACCGACACGGCGCTGCAGATGGACAGGAAAGACATGGCCACCGCGCCGCTGGTCAATCTGTTCACCGCCACGCCGAGCGCCACCGCCTGCGCGCGGAGCCTTAGCGGGTAAATCTCCGAGCTCAGCACCATGTTGATGGGACCAATCCCCACCGAGAAGAACGCGACGAAGCCGCACACCGTCAGGATGGCCAGCCCGATCGCCACCCCTCTCGGCAGCGCGCCGTGAGCGAGCTGGGACAGCGCCGCGGCCAACAAGGCCAGGCACACGGTGATGCCGATCGTGCTGATGTAAAGCAGCGGCTTCCGGCCGACGTGGTCTACTAGGACGAGGGCGATCACAATGAACGCCGTCTTGGATAAGCCCACCGCGACGGTGGCGGCTAGGAGCTCGCTCTCCGTCGTGATTCCGGCGTCCCGGAATATGGTCGGGCTGTAATAGACCAACGCGTCTATGCCGGTGATCTGCTGGAAAAACTGAACGCCCAGACCGGTCACCAGCATCCGTCGGATCACCGGCGACGGCCTCATGAGCTCCCGCCACACCACCTTGCCGGCAGCTGTGACACGCGCGGCCTCCTCGATCTCCGCAAGCCTCTCCTGTGCCTCGTCCTCACTGTCCGTGACCTTAAGAAGAACGGCGCGCGCCTCGCTGGTCCGGCCCTGTATAACCAGCCACCGCGGCGACTCCGGGATCACCATCAACACAAATGCGATGGAGATGGAGGGGAGGATGCCGGCGGCGAGCATGACGCGCCAGTTGAGGTGGTCGGGGAGGCCCGCGAAGAGGAGGTTGGACACGTAGCCGAGAAGGATGCCCAGGCTTATGAAGATCTCCGGGAAGGACGCGAAGGAGCCCCGCAGCGTCGCCGGCGATATCTCCGAGATGTACACCGGCGCGATCATGATGCCGAAGCCAATGCCGATGCCGGCCAGCAGCCTCCCGATCATGAGCACCGCGAAGGACGGGGCGAACGTCATGACGGCCGCGCCGACCTGGAACACGGCGGCGGCGAGGCCGATGGTCCATTTCCGGCCGATGGCGTCGGAGGTCCTGCCGGCGGCGAGGCTGCCGAGGAGGGAGATGAAGCTGAGGCACCCGACGAGCACTTCTTGCTGCACTTTGGTGATGTGGAGGTCCTTCTGGATGAATATGATGCACCCGCTCATTACACCAACGTCTGGAGACAGCAAGATATAAAAGGTTCATTACCATCTATGGATTACACATTTAGACATGCACTTTGTGCAGAGCTATTTCATCCATGCCCAAATTTGATGTCATTGGCCGTGCCAAAAGACTGGCCATATAAGTGCAGTTGGTTTCAATATTTCAGTACTAGAGCCAAAGAATAGTAAATGAGACTACTTCTGAATCAGAGTAGCGTTTTGTTGAAAGTAATCTTATAATAGGAAAGATTTAGTTTAGAAAGTTTGTATTAAGAAAGTTTAGGACAAAGAGTCCAATTAGGATATGGAAGTAGAATCCTATTCCGTTTCTTAGGGTTGTGTTTTTGGGTATAAATATAGAGGTAGGCCTAAGTTTTGTAAGTGAACAGAGCGAAAAGTAATAAAGAGAAAATTGTTCCAAAGATTTTTGATGTTCTGTTTCAATAATTGGTATCAGAACTTTAGAGTTTCGATCTACCGGCGAAGCGACGTCTCTGTTCGTGAGTTGCGGGGCATCGAGAAGAAACAAGAGAAGCTCCGTGCGGCGCGCAGCACACGAGGAGAAAAGGTCGCAGCGAGAAGTCTCCGGCGACAGCAGCAGCTCCGTGAGACGCTCCAGAGACGAGGTGGCGACGTGTTCAACAGAGGAAGGCGAGCAACGTGCGACTACAAGCAACGTACAAGTACAACTGTAAAAGACTTCCTGGCGTAAGAACACGAAGGGCGTCAAAGAAGCAACAAGTGCTCTCGTGCGGCTCTAAAGCAAAAGATTTGTCCCTCCTAGTAACGTGACGCTTTCTGATACTTAAAAATTATGGGCAAGAAGACGAAGATTCAGAGTGGGTATATATCCCTCCAATATCCTCTCCTGACGATCGACAATTATCCGGTATGGGCAATAAAGATGAAGGCAAACTTACACGCCCAGGGTGTCTGGGGTGCAGTTGATCCAAAGGGGAAGGTTGTGGAAGATGACAGGATAGATCAGGCAGCCCTTGCTGCAATCTATCAGTCGGTACCAGATTCGATGATGCACCAGCTCATCGGGAAGGAGACAGCACGTGAAGCATGGCTAACGCTTCAGAAGATGCACGTTGGAGTTGACCGCGTGAAGGAGGTGCGACTACAAAATCTACGGAACGAGTTTGAGAATCTTCAGATAGGAGAAACCCAGACGGTGGACGAGTTCGCCGGTAAGCTTACTTCATTGTACAATCGATTATTTCTCTCGGCGGCGGGATGGAGGAATCGTGGCGATGAAGAAGTACCTACGCGTACTACCGAAAAAGTTCGTGCTCGTCGTCACCACGCTCATGTACTCCCCTGATCTAGAGAAAATGAAAATTGAGGAGATCACCGGCTCGCTCAAGGCGCATGAGGAGCTACTGAAGGGGTATCAATCCCGTAATGAGCAAGGGTATCGATCCGTGTGGCGGTATTGCTTTGTTAAAGGAGATGAAAGAGGTGATCGCAAGCAGTTTAACTGTGGGCGTGGACGCGGCGGTTTCGGTTACCATGGAGGCAGAGGTGGTCGAGGAGACAGAGGTGACCAAGGAGACAATACTGAACATGACGGTGATAACAGACCACGAGATAAGTCACATATCAAATGTTTTGAATGTGAAAAATATGGTCACTACGCGGCGGAGTGTCGCAGTCACATAAAGTGCTTCAACTGCAACAAGTATGGACACTACGCCTCGCATTGCAAGAACAAGAAGAAGAATGAGGAGGTAAACCTCACCCAAGCCACTGCAGACGACGAACCGGCTCTACTCCTCTCATTGTGCAAAGAAGAAAAGCCGAACATACTGATGTTGAACGAGGAGAAGATAGTTCCTAAACTATGCATGGAAGGAGATAGCCACGATCACACTGATTTGTGGTACTTGGATAATGGAGCAAGCAATCACATGACTGGAGATCGCTCCGTGTTTCATGAGCTTGATGAGAAAATTTCAGGAAAAGTCAAGTTCGGTGATGGTTCCACGGTGCAAATAAAAGGTAAAGGAACGATGATGGTACAATGCAAGAATAGCGATCAGAAGATGTTTTCTGAAATTTACTACATACCGAGGTTGTGTAACAACATACTCAATCTCGGGCAATTGACAGAAGAAGGATGCAAGGTAGAACTTTAGGCAGAGTTCTTGCGTATTTACGACAAGAACAAAGATTTGTTGATGAAGGTCATGAGATCCCCAAATCGGTTGTACAAGATTTCTCTAAAAACTTGTAAACGGGTTTGTCATGAGGCGAGTTTGAAGGAAAAATATTCAGAGTCACAGAAAAAAAGAAACGCCAGAACGAGCGCTACCGGCGGCAGCCACGAAAAAAAGAAGTCACAGACGCGACGCGATGTGCATGGCCTGAGGGCAGGTCACGCGGCGGTTGGAGGCGAGGAACGTCGCGTAGGGCGACGTGGAGGTGAGAGGCTGGTCTCTAGCGGCAGCAACAGAAGGGAATCTCGTATGCAGGCAGCGTAGCAGCCGTGGCATCGCCATCAAGGAGCAGAAATAGCAGTTCGGCATGGAGCAAAGCGACGTTTGGCTGTGCATGCAAAGGACAACAAGCGACCAGCAAAAGCCAAGAGAACAAAGAAGAGAGAAGGAGAAAGAAAAAGAGCGAAAAAATTTGGAAGATTAGGCAAAGTTAAGTTAGAAATTAAATATTACAAGATTAGGGAGGAAAATGTTGAAAGTAATCTTGTAATAGGAAAGGTTTAGTTTGGAAAGTTTGTATTAAGAAAGTTTAGGATAAAGAGTCCAATTAGGACATGGAAGTAGAATTCTATTCCGTTTCTTAGGGTTGTGTTTTTGGGTATAAATATAGAGGTAGGCCTGAGTTTTGTAAGTGAACAGAACGAAAAGTAATAAAAAGAAAATTGTCCCAAAGATTTTTGATGTTCTGTTCCAACACGTTTTACCATCTATTTCAAGATGGGAACAATTAGATTACTTGCTAGTTGCTAGGCTCTATAAAATCACGGACTGAAAATTGATCGAATACTTGACCTTTTCAAGGTGCATTAACAAAGAGCTCCCATTTTCTAGTATCAAACAACTATTATAACCTTGATAATCACCAAAGAAGACTGTGGTCATGTCTGAAACCAAATCTGCATCAAGAAATGTCATTCGGTAGAGGTAGAGCTCACCGTAGCCGAGCAGGACATGGTTGAGGGAGGCAAAGACAGAGCAGGCAAAGACATATCTCCTGCTGCAGCCGTTCCCGCGAACACGAACGCCGCCACCGTCTTCTTCCTGCTCCTGCGGAAGCACATCGTCCATGCGCACGTAGTTGCTCTTCCTTCCCAAGAACTCCAGCACGCTCGCCATGCTGCCGCCGTTGGTCGCCGCCTCGGCGACGGGATGCCCCATGAGTGATCTATCTTGTACCGTGCCTTCCTCAGCCTCTCCTCTCCTCTTCCAAGATGGCTTGTGAATGGGAAGAGTACCTGTAATGGATCTGAGGAAGGAAGGAAGGAGAAGAGGGGGAGGAGGAAACAAGGAGGGATTTGTTTAAGACCAAGTAGCTCTTTTATATGTTTCGGTGCTTTTCAGCGCACGCGATTTGGTGCTGCCCAACTCAAAGGAGTTGGGAGCGTCAGGAATCTGCATGCAAATATTTTCGATGGACACTTCTCTTTAAGCCCCTGGAGTTTTGGGTGATTAGCGATAAATTATGTACTACCTGTTGTAGTAAAGGCGCTATTAGCAATTTTCTCTTTACTTTAATTTTAAACTTAATTATTAACCACATATCTTTTTTTGTCGTATAAAGTAAATAGAGACAGATCATGATATTAATAAATATCAAAACATATAAACTACTCATGTATACTAAATATTCATCCATGACAAAATACAATAAACTGTGGCATATAACTCAAGTTGTTAAAAAAATTATTCAGCTCTCAGATGTCGGGCTGGCTGAATTAACAGACCTCCTTGCCACTAGAGACAGGATGACTGACTAATTTATAACATCTTTCTGTATAGTCTTACCAATTTTTGACTTCAAACTTACCAAAATTGATATACTTCAATATGATTTTAATTCAACTATATACATATAATACCACCTAAACGATCTAGAAATGCTCCTTTATCACTTTGGGTACACTCATATACTAATTATAAGATATTCCAATGTGAACCACATGAAAAAATTGCAAGGGGTACAAAGTTTTTAGCGTATTTTGTAAATACTTTCATATACGCATATAAAAAGGAATATATCAAAAAAATATAAATACCACCTCTGAAAAATGTAAATACCATCTAGCTAGTCTTATATACTCGTATACTACACGTACATACCCTCCGTTACATCAGATACTCTATACATTGTGAGATACGGCATAAGGAGTAACTACTCCCAGGAGTAGAAAAGAGCATATCTGTGTGTGTATAGAGAGAGAGCTGGAAGCACTATTCTTCATCTGTGTGTAGAATAGTGTATTCTACACGTCAGCTGTCAGCCAATTTACACAGTCCGACCAAGCCATGCATACAACTAATCAACGCATCGGACTACTCCGATTGACGAGCCATGCATGAGGGCTAACAAACTAATAAATGTGCTCCTTGTTTGTACATGAATCATTTTTTCTTTGTTTTAGCTATAACTTTTTATTGGCAGTTCCGATTCACAAATGGTTTTCACTAGTACGTTACTGACGATGAGAGGAACAAAATGATATAAGTCTTGCTAATAAATAGTAATTTTTTTGGCTGGTAAAGATTTATATTTAGAAATTACTACATTTCTTTATAGATTTTACTATTATACAATAGTAAATTGATGTTTATTTGACAGTAAAATTTGATTTATGCAACGTTTATTAGCGAGACTTATATCATGTTGTTCCTTTAGTCGTCAGTAATCTAATGGTGAAATTCGTTCGTGAATCGAAGCTACTAATAAAAAGTTATGACTAAAATAAAGAAAAAACATATTCATGTACAAACTAGAAAACACATTTATTAGTTGATTGAACACGTTATCCGGTAGTAACTTCGTTCGTTGTTCTATAGTAAAATGTAGTAATATAAGATAGTAAACGGTAGTGTATTAAATAGTAAAATGAGGGATTCGTGATTTACTATCGGATTGCAGTTCTTAGTACGGTAGGAAACCAACTAGTAAATGTGTTTGCTTGTTTGTACATGAATCATTTTTTCTTTATTTAAATTATAACTTTTTATTGGCAGTTTCGATTCTCAAATGATTTTCGCCCCGACAAGGCTACGGAGGAGAGATGAAGCTGAGGCACCCGACCAACTGACCAAGACTTCTTGTTGCACCTCGGTGATGTGGAGGTCTTTCTGGATGAATAATATGCACCCACTCATTACACCGACATCTGAGATCAAGACGAAGATGTGTAACTTCATTAGCACATAATTGAGTTACATCTGCATTTTGTGCATAATTCTATTGCACACTGCAAAATTAGTTGCAATCGGACCATTGTTGTCTCTTAGCAGCATGTAAGACTTGATTTTATAAAGAAACCGACAATTATAAGTCGACATAGCAATTGGTTTCAAGGTTTGAGTGCTGGAGTTCGAGCGTTCTCAACTAGTGCATTGGATTTCGTCTGAATAAGACCTGGGGTGTTTCTGAAGAAAGAACTTTGCTCGTCATCACTAAGGGTGTGTTTGGTTGACTGGTGTCTGAATCACATGAGTGAATGTAACTGTATCTGTTAGACACTTGTTTGGTTTCCTGTTCATCCAGTCCAAGTGGATGCAATTGCACTCACTCATGCAGGATGGAGGAAGCACAAAAATTGAGCTTCTCTCCAATACAGACCAGTGAGATGCATAAATAAACAACCAAATAACTCAACTTGCATCCACTCATGCAGGCTAAAACTAGCCTGGATGGCTCATACGGGATAGATTAGAATGGTGCAGATAACCAAATACACCTTAAGGGCCCCGCTAGGATGCATGAATTTCTAAGTAAACAATTTAATTCCTGTACGAATAAAAAAAATCCCTGTTCCAAACGGGGCGAAAGAATGGTTTGAAATAGTACTCGTGGTTATACCACAAGGGACATAGGAGCGGCTGAAGACGCTCAGTCTCAATCAAAGACTAATGAACCATTCCAAGAAAGACTAACAAGCTCTAGTAGCCATTCTTGGAAAAAAAAAGTCAACGCGGAAGAGATCCAATACAGTTCCAACTGGGACCAGGACTTAAACAGTTACGTGTGGACCTGTACAATCACCAAGAATACAATGTAAGCAAAAAAACCAAATCTGCATATCGAATTCTCAACGATCCAATCGAACAAGAACAACACATATAGCTGTCGTGCCATGCCGGGGATGTGAAACAAGCTAATTATCGTAGCCGAGCAGAATGGAGTTGAGGGAGGCTAAAACAGAGCAAGCAAAGACGTACCTCCTGCTGCCCTAGCTCGGGCGAACACGGACGCCTTCACCGTCTTTCTCGTGCTCGTGCGGGAGCACGTCATCCATGCGCACGTACTTGCTCTTGCCGCCCAAGAATCCCGGCCGGCTCGGCATGCTGCTTCCGCTGGCGCCGCCGACTCGGCGCCTAGAAGCCCCATGCTAGTTTGAATCTTGAATGGTAGTGCCTGTCTGGAAGCAGTGTTGGATCTGAGGAAGTGAGCACAAGGCTGCGAGAGAGGCAGCCCTTCTCTATAGCCTAAAATCCCGATCATTCCACGCATCTCGATCCAAAATAGCCTCCCAAACAAGATCTAAAGTTTTTATCATCCTTAACAGATACCACCAAATTACACTAAAACTCTTATAACTCTTCATATCTGTTTTCATCTACTTTTGGCAACACACGATTTGGTCGCCGTTCAACTCAAAGGCGTCGGTCGGAGACATTTTCAAATGGGGCATCTTTCGTATAAGCCACTTGCCTTGTAATAATTTGCACAACCTAACACGCGTTGTACAACCGTTCAACTCAAAGGAAGGAATTCTCAATCAACTACCATTGCTTAGTGCTCACACTGCAATACACACCGATGTCAATTATCTCGACTTCAGGATAATGCCTTCTGTGTCACACTGCAATACAAATTGATTGTCAACCAACGCCAAGAACACTTAAAGCAAGAGCTATTAGTTGGAGATCAAACGTCTAGTATCGCTCTAAGCACGACGCTTCTATATTTTTCTTTTTGACAGTTACATAAATATTAAATCATGAATGAATGGTGATTACTTGCCTCTTTGCACATGTAATAAAGGATATAATGTCACAAGGGTTCCTAAATAGCTGTAGTTCACCATCGTAGCAGTGTATCCTTGACGTCCCTAACCCAATGGCAGCATCTTTGTCTTTAGAAGAACCTTCTTCCTTACAGTGTACAGTCATACGCAAATTCATAATCTGGCTCAATAGGCCATTGCTTTGACACGACATCAAAAGCTAAATTTTCTGGAGCATATTTATGTACGTGTAACTTGAGAACAGGACAAACAACCTCCTGAACCTAAAGGAACACAAAGAATATGTTGGTTTCTTGAATATAATGCACAACCTACAGGAACCAACAGGTTTTGAGATTGAAAATTGGAGCTATTTATTCAAATAATCTTACCAGTTACCACAATGGGCTCCCTTAACCATTGAGGAGTCACATGATTTCCTATTCTTTCTCATTACGACTTTATGAGTATTGCCGGATGCACTAGGTTATACTATGCCAACAACCAGTCTAACAATGTGTTCTCTAAAAAGAAGAACCAGTCTAACAATAATGTAACGAAATAATTAAGTTGGTATTTGTTGGCGATGTCATTATTGTTGGAAAGGAAATGCCTTTGTACAAGTACAAATAACAACACAGCTATGGTACGGTCAGAAATTTCTTTTAACTAAATAAAGGCTATGAATTGACGTCTAAACCATACAACAGAGATGATGCTTCGTCAAGGTATAGAAGATTGAAGATAAAAACTTTCTACTTACCAAACCCACTGGCTTCTGTGGGCAGCCATTGCCTGAATGCTTCTGGATGGGCTACTATTAACTAGACTATAGATTGGTTGCTTTGAGCTTGAGAATGAGATCAAGAAGATAGCCAAATTTTAACTGGGCCACTGTACTTGCGAAAAATGCTCAGGCTTACCTACATTTGCAAAGAAACCAGTATAAAACATGTTAACTTGTATACACTAGTTTTCTCTGAGAAAAAAAAAGGCTATGGACCACAATACATCCCAGATAAAGAGAGAGAGGCTATAGTACAAACCAAGACAGTGAATTTTAGCATTATCTTTAAACTTGTACAGCACAGAAATGGCCTTCATTTTTCACATATCAAAGTTACTGGTTTTGTCCCAAATCTATACAGCGTAAGAAAACAACTAATATATTTTCCCCCATGTCAAATGCTATTTAGAAGTTAATTGGCCTAGTGTCGATAACATTGTCAAAATTAACTGCCAAACGGGCCAATACAACACTATTCACTTTTCAGAGAAGGCATGCCATTTCTGCCTTTCTGGTCCTACAAAAATGATGACCAATAAGATCAATGTCTTTGGATGTGTACCATACAGAAAATAAAAAATGTAATGCATATGCTCTTTCATACTCTAGAATGAAAAGGAGGGTATATGGATTTTATAAGTAAACGTTAAGGCAGTCCAAGGACCTTGGGAAGAACCTTACAAGTTCCCATGCTTCAATGTTTTCTTGCTGATTCTCATGCAGAAGCTTGTTGTTCATATAAAAATAAACCTGTTTAGATTCTATAAAAATAGACTACAAATATACCACATAAATATGGTAGCATATATATGTAATCCAAAGAGCCACAAGTGAAAGAAATGTAAGAAACTAGTAGACTGAAGAGTGTGAATGCTGCTCACTACAACATAGACAAATCAGAGCTCTGATGTCACCCACATGGGTATCCAAATCATAACAGCGTTGATTAAACATTTATTCGAATTTTTTTTTTAACCAAATGATATAAGCCACATTCATGGCAACACAAGAATTAGTTTGACTATGTTATTACAACCTCACCAAAATCAACTCATATATGCATGTAGATGTAGGAGATGGAGTTGGGCCCTTACAGGTATGCAGGGGGTGTGGTAATGAGAAAGGAAGGGGCTAGCACTTCTGATATTAGTTACATTTACAATTACGAAGAAGTTAAGATAATACACCTTCTGCAAAATAAGCTGTGCCCTGATATTCAGGGAAAAGGAAAAGCTTTTGCAAGATGGGTGACTTGACAAAACTGTTGATACTGTAGCAGCTTGTACCGACAAAACAACTATACCAGAAACAAATTCAAAACTTCATATTTATGATTTATCATATGGTGGCTACTCTAAAGGTGTTAACAAAAAGTTGCACTAACCATATGCCATGATGAACATCTCGGTGATTTGGATGGCCTGATACTCCACAGGAATCAAAGGTCACAATCTAAAATGTCATCAAGTATCGCAGGAGTAAGTAGGGACATTGGAAGGAAAATGAAATGCAAATAATCCAGTTTTAGAGGTCCAGAAAAAATGGAGATAAGATCATTTGAATTGCACAATCATCTGATGCACAGTCACTACTTAGTAACTGTTTGAAGCTGGATCTCATTGAGATTTGGAAATAGATGATAACTAATATAGAGTATCAGATAACATGGGTTCACTCTGGAATAAGTAGAGTTAGCAAAAGGTTGTTAAAAATTTATATTTTTGAAGAAAAAAAAAGGAGCACATTAAACAAGCATATCCAATAGGATATAGCATTTAATTATCCAGGGGGAGTAAATAGGATTACTAGTGCTTTGGTGACAATGACTTGTCAAACATTTATTATGTTCCATATAGCAGATCAGCCCATTTGCATATTCCTGTTCCTTCAGTGTGATGATTTCAAATATGGTCAGAACTGGCAAAATCAAGGCAAAACATAACACTAGAAATGAGTACTGCAGGTGGTAACAATAATGAAAAAAAAAGTACAGTATGATTGGGAGCATGAGGACTAAGATGAAGTCATTACTGTGTCAATATCCCACAGTTGGATCTGCTCCATCGTAAGTTCTGCTAATAGTCCATGATACCATTTCTCATGAAATCCATCCTACAATATACATTGGGTAACCTTAATTATGTGTTTGGAATAGTACTAGAAGTATGGAAAAATGAATTCAAAATCTACCTGCAATTTTTGGTGATCCAAGACTTCGATTTGCTCAGCTGGAATCTGTAATTATGGGAGCCATTTCAGTAGCTGAACAAAAACTTGCTCTCCAAAGGGCACAATGGAGCAGTGTAGGACCTGAGTACCTTAAGAGTAGCACAGGCATTGTATAGTTCTTCTTTGCGAACATTTCCAAGACCATCAGCATTACCTGTAAAAGCGGTAGAAACCACTCAGAAAGATTAACTCAGTACATGTTTCTTATCCATAAGAGCTTAGGGAACGGTGCTCTATTATGCCAACAAGTACTTCTGTATGTGCATTATAAGCTAGAGAATTTGATATCTAGTGGTAAAACATGCAGCACATGATTTAGTATCATTTTAACAAGTCAAACAGAAGATTAACTATTTGATAGCAAAACATAGCCTATTCTGGTGATCTATTATTCAAAAGGACCTGTCGAGCATATATTAGCAAATTGCATTCCCAAAGCCTTCCTTAGCCGTTTTGAGATATGTTGTTTTTAATTTGCCAATTATCATCGTTCGTAATCAGCAATCATCATCAAGTCTATAGTGTCATCCATGCATAACAGATGTACATTACAGGTGATGCAGCTGATGCAAACGTATTAATTCTCTGGAGCATACAGAGAATGGATCGTAGTTTCCTATATACTCTTGGATGATAAAAAAAATGGATGCTGTGTCCTTGCAGTCAGTGCTCAGTACAAATGCCAGTAATGGATCAAAGTACATTTACATAGAAAATAGTACTTGGATGTGTATGTTGTATCGTGGTTGAAAGAATGGAGACATGATTGCTCTTAGACATACAGAAATATGCATACGTTATCAGAGGATATGGACATACAGGACATAGGGTAGCCATCTTACCTGAAGACATGCACAAAATGTGGATGTTGTGACCTTTCGACTTGAGGAAAAGAATAGTTGGAGCAAAGAACCTGCATTGGAACACCATGACATCCAATAAGAGGAAATCAACCTAAGCAGCAGACTGGAACTAAGACAAACACTATGCCACAAAGAAGTCCAGTCAGCACATGGATTGGATGGCATCTTTATTTCTTTGTGCAAATCGAACGATAGGACATACCGACACAGGATGACTCTATTTCCCTCGAATTACTCAATTTCAGCAATTGCGCACTGTTTAATAGGATCTATGCAAATGCCAGACGGCCAGACCAGTCCTATTCGAAACGAATTTTGTCGAGCACCTGGCGTGCCTAATATACACGAAGGTAATTGCTAAACCAAAACACTGTGCAGGCGCGGCCCTCGCAGAGGGGTGATGGGGAGTGGAAGGGAGCTAAAAGTTGACATACATGGACTCATTGTCGGGGTGGGCTAGAACCAGAAGCACGTTCATGCTCCTCCTGTCGCCGTGAAGAGGGCGGAGGAAGTGAGGGCTGGGAGGCAGGCAGGACGGCGAGGGAGATGAGAGGATCCGCCCTAGAGAAATTGCCCATAGGAGGACGACTCCAGCTGCGAAGACCATCCAAATCCACGCCATGGACTCCTCCGGCGGCGTGCGGAGAATCACCCCAATGACCGGCGCCTCAGTTGGCGAGGCGAGGCGAGGCGAGCAACGGACGGGTCTCGCTGCCCGAGCGGCGGCCTCGAAGAGAAGTGGCGGGGCTGGCACGGGGCGGGGCAGGTGATCGCCGGCGAGCTGTGGACGAGCGGCGTTTTTTAAAATAATATTACACAAATATATGTACGAGAACATGGGACTGCACACAAAGTAACGATTCCACATCATACTGTTCAAAAATATTGTGACTATTTTTTACCTAAGCTAACATTTTATTGGTTCGATTGGACTGCGCTGACGCCGCTGAGGGCTAAGAACTACTAAAGTTGTAATTTTCTTTATAAATGTACACAAACCCTTTTCATGTATGTGGATATTGAGGTCATTTGAAGCGAACGTATGTCAACAAATGAGTGGATAATAAACTATATATCACTGTTTGATTTGGCGTCTCTGTTACTATTTTAAATATTGACAGAAGCCCAAATTTAAAAGCCATCAAAAGGACAGCCTAGGAGCCAGTCGCCTAGAGCAGAGAGGGAAAAGGAAGTGAAGGGAGGAAAAGGAGTGGATTTCTTTGTTTTAGAGATAAGTTTTTATTTTTAGTTTTTTAAAAACTAAGGTAGGTTAGTAGATAAAACGATTAGATCGTTTTTGTTTTAGATACGTAGTTATTTAGAGTAGTTTGTGTATTGTAAATCCATTACTTTCTCTTAGTCGTAGTACATCTATTAATTTTAGAAAATTATATCTGTTAGTTAGTTATATTTGCAACATAGAGAATGTATTTTTACGGATTTCTATCTATTCCTCTGGTACGTAGTTGAAGCATACGGTCTATTTCATGCCCATTTTTACGAGAATACTGTTCAAAAATATTATGCCCATTTTTAACCTAAGCTAACATTATAACAATATATTGTATTACCACATTGTTGGACGATTCCAAACGTTTATTGGTTCGATTGGACGGCATTGAGAGCTAAGGACTACTTAAGTTGTAATTCTCTCTATAAATGTACACAACCCCTTTCCATGTATGTGGCTATTGAGGCCATTTGAGGTGAACGTATGTCGACAAAATAGTGGATAATAAACTATCTATCACGGTTTGATTTGGCGTCTCTGTTACTATTTTAAATATTGACAGAAGCCCAAATTTAAAAGCCATCAAATGGACAGCCTAGGAGCCATTCGGCCAAAGCAGAGAGGGAATAGAGGAAGAGAGGAAAAAGGAAGAGAAGAGAGAAAAAAGAGAGGATTTCTTTTTTTAGAGATAAGTTTTGATTTTTAGATTTTTAAAAACTAAGGTAGGTTAGTAGATAAAACGATTAGACCGTTTTTTTAGATACGTAGTTATTTAGAGTAGTTTGTCGTAGACTGTATTGTAGATCCATTACTTTCTCGTAGCTGTAGTATACCTATTAGTTTTAGAAAATTATATATGTTAGTTAGTTGTATTTGCAACATAGAGAATGTATTTTTACGTATTTCTATCTATTCCTCTGGTAGGTAGTTAAAGCATATGGTCTATTTCATGCCATTTTTTACCATTAATATGTAAAATTAACTAAAAATGGAATTATTTACAAAAAGATAGGTAGATAGTTTGTTTTAGATATGTGATTATTTATAGTAATTTTTTTGTAGAATGCATTGTTGTAGAAACATTAGTTTCTCGTAGTAATTAGTTGTAGTACATCAATTAATTTTAGAAAATTAGATATGCTAGTTATTTATGTCCGCAACATAGAGAATGTATGTTTTCATAGTTTTATTCATTTCTCTATTACCGGTCTATTTTGGTAATATTTTTTACCATTAATTTCAATAAAATTAAATTATTTAAAAAGAGGCGGGTAGATAGTTTTACTTTATATGTGTAGTTATTTAGAGTAGTTTTTCGTAGAATGCATTGTTGTCAATCAATAGTTTCTGGTAGTGGTAGTTCACCAATTAATTTTAGAAAATTAGATCTGCGAGTTATTTCCATTCGCAACATGGAGAATGTAATTTTTTTGTAATTTTATTTATTTCTCTAGCACGTGGTGGCAGCATAGTCCATTTGCGTTATTTAATCGAATGAGCAACTGTAATTAATATGAGATTAATCTATGGTGTGGATAAACAAGTAGCTTTAAGATTCCACTGATAGTTGTGAAAGAGGTTGATTCGTCAAATGAAGACATAGTCCTACTCGCGGGATGGCACGTAGGACTACAGTTATTGGTGGCGGAGGTATATTTGTGTAATTTTTTGTTTCGATGTATTATTTATGTAATATTAATTAAAAACAAATTATTAAAAAAAGCCGCGTCAATGGATCCCGTGATTTCGTGCTGTGGTCGTTCCGTCCAAGCAATTCTAGTGGGCTTTGGTGCAGTATACACGTTTTCCTTGGTACGGCCCACAGTGGATTGGTCTGGCTTGGCGGATCCCACCAACGACCAAATTATAATGGGCCCAACTGGATCCAAATTGTTATAGGCTAACCTAGGTCCTGGGTTTTCTCCACGAGGGCACCGGAAAATCCTTCTGCTGTGTATGCGGCTCACACAACCCAATTACTGGCCCGAAAAATCAATTTTTGGACCAAGTCGGCCCACTCTGTTGGGTTTCAGGGACAATCTTTGTGTGCGGGTTTATTCCAACGATTTGCCGAAAATTGTACAACTAGCACGCAAGAACTTAGTCTACTCGCGGACACTGACAGGCCTCTCGTAGATTCCTAAAGCGTGAAAATGGTAATTACTGGCACACGACGAACGACAAAATGCAACACATTTAGCAGATCGAACGCATCCATGCCCCATCCTCGACCTATCCATCCCCATCCCCATCCCCTTGTCGAATCTCGATCGATGGTCACAATCACGAATGTCCACCGTACCATGCATGCGTGTAATTATATTGGATCAGGCGAGGCCGACGAGCTTCTCGCTGATTTCCCAGAGCTTCCTCGCCTTCTCCTGGTCGCTGGCCTCCTGCGAGAGCTGGTTCTCGAAGGACGCCGAATCCTTGTTCCAGCTCCAGTAGACGCCCGACTTGGTCAGGCTCGGGTCGCTCACCACCTGCGCCAGCCTCTTGCCGGACTCCTCCTCCGACACGAACCCCTTGGTCACGAACCTCTGGAACGGCGGGAACAGCAGCCGGAACAGCGGGATGTGCTCGCGGAACAGCCCCGTGGTGGCGATGCACCCAGGGTAGAGCGACGCGAACGTGATGCTCGTCTCCTCGTGGAACCGCCGGTGGAACTCCTGCATCGTCAGCATGTTGCAGATCTTGCTGTCCTTGTACGCCTTGGCGCCGTCGAAGCTCTCCGCGCCGTCGATCATCGCCGACCCGTTCTGCCCGCGCAGCCCGCCGGCCAGCCCCCGCAGGTCGCCCAGCCCGGCCTTGGGCGGCACGTTCCCCGCCAGCGTGTTGGTGTTGCCGGTGATGGACCCCAGGATGATGAGTCGCCGGGACGGGTAGTCCGACTTCTCGAGGTCCTCCATCAGGAGCCGCGCCAGGAGGAAGTGTCCCAGGTGGTTCACCCCGACGCTCATCTCGTAGCCGTCGGCGGTGAAGGTGGGCTGGCTTGCGGTGGGGCGGTATATGGCGGCGTTGCAGACGAGCACGTCGAGCGGCGTCCCGGCGCGGCGGAGGTTGTCGACGAACTGGCGGACGCTGTCGAGGGAGGCGAGGTCGAGGTGCATGATGGTGTAGCTGCCCTCCGCCATCCCCGCCGACTTGGCCGCCTTGGACGCCTTCAGGAAGTCGCGGCACGCCATCACCACGTGCCACTTGCCCGTCTCCGCCAGCGCCTTCGCCGCCGCCAGGCCCAGCCCGGACGACGCGCCC
Source organism: Otatea glauca (assembly GCA_036346275.1). Taxonomy (NCBI): domain Eukaryota; kingdom Viridiplantae; phylum Streptophyta; class Magnoliopsida; order Poales; family Poaceae; genus Otatea; species Otatea glauca. The sequence continues at coordinate 52,743,248 of CM070717.1, read as the reverse complement.
GTGATCACCACCACGCCCTTGCGCAGCGTCTTCTTGCCGTCCTTGGTCGACGTGCTGGCGCCGGGGGTGGCCACCGGCGCCGTCGCCACCTGGGCTCGCACCGCAAGCGACGCCGGCCTCTTGACCTTTTGGGTGACGCTAAGGAATGCCGACTCTTTGACCAGCGCGCCCAAGCTGCCCTGCTGTGTTGATCAACGCATTCATAGATATACATAAGCGTTAGTTACTTAGCTAAACAAACATAGATCCACGAAACTAATGGCAGATATATGCAATGTCCATGCAGTATACATTTTTCAGATAACACGCAGAAGACTTGAGCGCATTTCATTAAATTGAACAATGTAGTATACCGGTGGTCATGAGCGCATTTCATTAAATTGAACAATGCAGTATACCGGTGGTCATGACTATGACTTTGGTTTTGCATGCGTGTTGGATTATTCAAGCTTGTGGTTGGGTACCTTCTTGGGGACCGAGAGAGTAGAAGGGAGGAGTGCAGCCTGAAGAGCCATGGATGAACTAGTTTTGGAGTATAGCTAGCAAGTGCTGCAGCTGGGCAAGATTGTTTTGCTGCAGTGTACTTTTTGAGTTGGTGAGTGGGGAGTGAGATGCGATCGGGGGACGTATATTTATACACGGGAGGAGCGCCACGCAGTAAGGATAACGGGGTGGGGCCTCCTGCCACGCTGGCGCCTCCCCAGCCAATCACAGCTCGTGGCCTGGATTTTCCGAGACGATTTTTCCTTGGAGATATTGTTTTGCGACAGCGACTCGTGGGCGATGTTTTTGTTGCTTTTAACCGATCCGCGACGGCGACGTCGCGGGATCTCATGTGGCCGGCGCAGTGCGTTTCCTCGGCGATTTCGCCGGCGTGGCGAGGCTTTGATTGGTGCGCGGTGCTTGGCGGTAGAGCACGGGATGGGAATCACAAATAATGCAGCATGGGGAGGACTGGAGGCGCTCCTGGTGCGTGGGACCAGCTCGTGCATGTGGATCTGTTGTTTTGCGTCAGACCGTGATGCCACTTCGGCGTAGGATAGGACTGCCCATGTGAATGTGCGCCAAACGACTGGCTGTGGCTGCGACACCTAGGAACGGCCCATTGGGGCTGCGCTGATGTGGCATCCGACATGGCGCGATGTGCATCCGAAGTCGTACCTGTTCTGGCTTTTTTTTTCATTTCAAATTTAGCCCTCTTAAGAACGTATTTACATAATTAGCTCTATTTTTAACCGCGGAAGCCCTACTGTAGAAAGCGCCTCGCGTGTTCTCCGGCTATCGTGCTACCCGGGCGCGGAAATTGCTGCTCATGTGTTAGTCCACCCGCTGCCATGCTTCGGGGCACTGGAGCGTCTTCCACTGTGAAAATAGGATCAAATATACAAATACGTTCACGAAAGTGTTAGATTTGAAAGAAAAAAAATGAGAGGAGGGAAGCTAGAAAAGGGACCATTTCTGTGCTTGCACCGTTTTACCTCTGCCAGGGCCCAGGGCTCGTAAAAGTGTAAAAACTAACCGGAAGTACCAGATGGCAGTCGGATGGACCTATATATACAGCTAGACATGCTAGCTTAGCTGTAATTGAAATGAAAAATGGTTTCTACATACGCCCGACTCGTGTATAAACTGAACTATAGTACAACAAAAGAGGTAGGAGTTGTAAGCTGTATCATGTAACGCCCTGTAATTACTTCCACGAAGTGAATTGTGCTGTCTAAAAGGATAAAGCGGATCCAGGAAGGAGGAAACTACGAAATGCACGATGAAGGTTCTACAAAGGTTTTAGCGCTTCCTAGCTAGTAGTTTTGATCTAGCTATATTTGGACAGGTTTAAACTGTTTTAGTTTTCTGGTTTTAGCTCTCTGTGATGTCGCTATGTGGTTTATGGTAAACCGGTGATCCCAGTTTGTATGGATCTATGTACTTGCTTTGCTGTCAATTAAGGCAGGGACGGTTTGGTCTCTGCTCTAAAAATATTTGTGGAGTCTGAGAGAGGAAATGCGACATCAAGTACCAAACTGTTCTATCGCCGCCCTTTCGTCACTGACAATTTAGCCGAGCGCCAGAGAAGGACTTGGTGTATATATATATATATATATATATATATATATATATATATATATATATATATATATATATATATATATATATGAAGTCTTTTTCTACACCCGGGAGTAATTACGCCCTACATTGTATCTCACAACATAGAGAGTATCTCGCGCAACGAAGAGTATGTACGTGTAATATACAAGCATATAAGACTAACTAGGTGGTATGTACATTTTTTTAGAGGTGGTATGTATATTTTTTTGAACATACTCCTTTTTATTTCCATATATAAAGGTATACTCCTTTTTATTTTCATATATAAAGGTATTTGTAAAATACGCTAAAACTATGTACTCCTTTGCAATTTTTTCATATGGTTCACATTGGAATATCTTATAATTAGTATATGAGTGTATCCAAAGTGATAAAGGAGTATTTAAAGTTCATTTAGGTAGTATTTCAGATGTGGGAGTAACTACACCCAAGAGTAAAAGATATTTTTCATATATATATATACATATATATATATATGTATGTATGTATACACATATACATTCATATACAAATACATATACATATATATGTGTGTGCGTGCGCGCGTGTAGAACAGGATATTCTACGCGTCGGTCAGTTTTGCAGTTCGACCGTACCGAGCGTTCCAGTGCTACGGAATTCGCGGCCGAGCCTTTGAAGATTAATCGTTCGCAATTAATTTGCATGCATGTGTGTGACCGAGAGATGCAAAGATACGTTTCATAGTAATACATGAATCTGATTTTTATTTGTTTTAGCCATAATTTTTTATTCGCAGCTCCGATTCACGAACGAATTTCACCATTAGATTACTAATGATGAGAGAAACAACATGATATAAGTCTCGCTAATAAACGTCGTATAAATCAAATTTTACTACCAAATGTACATCATTTTACTATTGTATTATAGTAAAATCTATGTATACCGTTAGTAACATCTCTGTGTATGGATACTAAAATCTGTTTTATGCGTCGAGACTTGTATCAATGTGTTACTCTCGTCGTCAGTAAGTTACTGGTGAAAACGGTTTGTGAATCGGAGCTGTCAATAAAAAAATATAGCTAAACCAAAGAAAAAACATACTCACATACAAACTACGAAATTTTTTATGCATGTCTGTGACCGAGAGATGCAAAGATGCGTTTTCTAGTTATACATGAATCTGATTTTTATTTGTTTTAGCCATAACTTTTTATTCGCAGCTTCGATTCACGAACGAATTTCACCATTAGATTACTAATAACGAGAGGAATAATATGATATAAGTCTCGCTAATAAACGTCGTATAAATTAAATTTTACTGCCAAATGTACATCAATTTACTACTGTATGATAGTAAAATCTATGTAAACTGATAGTAACATCTATATATATGGATAGTAAGATACTTATATCAGTGTGTTGCTCTCGTTGTGAGAAAGCTACCGGTGAAAACGGTTTATGAATCGGAGCTATCAATAAAAAGTTATGGCTCAATAAAAAAACAGATTCATGTACAAACTACGAAACACATTACTAGTGACGCATGACCGACTAGTAAAAATGTGTTCTGTAATGTTTTTTCTAGTTTGTACATGAATATGTGTATTCTTTGATTTGGCTATAAGTTTTTATTGATAGCTCTGATGCACGAACGGTTTTCACCAATAACTTACTGACGATGAGAGTAACATAATGATATAAGTCTCGCCAATAAACGCTGCATGAATGAGTTTTTACTGCTATTTTACCGAATGTATCATAACATTTTACTACCGCACAGGCTGCTAAACCTCTAGTATGGTAGTAAAATCTATGTATAGCGATAGTAATATCTATATATACGGATAGTAAAATCTAATATATGTGCCTAGACTTATATCAATGTGTTACTCTCGTCGTCAGTAAGCTACCAATGAAAAACGTTTGTGAATCGGAGCTGTCAGTAAAAAGTTATAGCTAAATTAAAGGAAAAAACATATTCACGTACAAACTATGAAGCACATTTATTAGTTGGCGCACGTATACGTTCACAGTAAACGTTTGCGTTCACACTAGCTTGTTCAACGACACAGGGTTACGGCTTGCGTGTAGAATATCCAAATTAGCGTGCAAGCGCAGATTAGCGCTATCGTGTGTGTATAAACTATCACTTATGCCTGGAAAGACTGCCCCGAAGTGCGGCCCTCCACGTCACGCTTTTGGCGAAAAATTCATCCTTGAATTTCAAGCTGACCGATCACGCCCTTGCGGCTGATATCGAAATTCCTCCTAGCCACCCTATTTTTTAAACCCCTCTCACCCCACTGCGAAAATCAAAATTACGTTGAGGTCCTCCTACTGTTTTTTGCAAAAAGAACCCCGGTCCAAATTTTGCACGGTGCGGCGTAGCACGCTACATTGTCTAGTTCTTCTTACATGTGCCTCTCCCTGTAGCCAAGAGAAGTCGAGCTGCATAAACTGCATCTACTGACAAAAAAGATAATCAATATAAATTGCAATGCCCTTTGGTTTTGGGGGACAAAAGCAAAGGCTACTCATACGAGGCAAAAAAACTCTTTTACGGTATACTAAATTCAATATAGACTATTTTAAATAGTATTTATTTATAATACACCACAAAATTTCTAGAAAAAAAAACAAGTCACAGATCAGGCCTAACCCCTTCCTAGCTCCAGGTAGGAATGCTAATGGTTGAGAAACCAACCTATTTCCAATCCAACCTACAAAACAAACTCTACTTTCCCAAACCAAACCAGCCCACTTAGCATCCCCTAGGATCCAACCCAAACCAACCCACATGATATTTCAATCCAAACCAACCCAACCCATTTCCTTTATATGGTTTCAACCCATTCCCCTAACTCGTTCTAACCCAAACGACTATACTGTTGGAAAACCCATCCTCTGGCATCATCGCCTGCCTTGTATAGCACACGCCTTACATAACTTTTCCTTATATAGATGATTGCCACGTATAGAACTTGCAATCTGTATAAGATCAATAGAATGCTAGTGATCCTTTGTGTGGCATTATTCCCAAATTCCTCTCTTCCTCTTGATTTTTACATGGTATGAGAGCAACCAGTTTTTGATCCTGTTGTCTTCTCTTATCACCACCATTCATCATGAGCACCATCAGCACCACCGACTCTGGTTCCTCGCCCACCGCCGCACTGGATGCCATGACATCTGTCGTCAGTGTGGCCAGCGTCAAGACCCACGTTCCTATGACGCTCGACATCACTGGCTCCAATTACTCACAATGGAGCACACTCTTCACGGTGTTCATTGGCAAGTATGGCTTGTTGGGCTTCATCGACGGGACTATCGACCCCAACCTCAATGACTCTCACCGCCGGTAGGACTTCGTCGTCCACTCGTGGCTCTAGGGATCCGTCTGCGAGATCTTTGAGATCATCGTCGAGCCCAACCAAACGGCGTGCTAGACATGGTTCGCCATCGAGGAGCTCTTCCGCGACAATAAAGAGAGCCGCGTTGTCTTCCTCGAAGCTGAGTTTAGGAGCATCGTCCAAGGGGATATGTCTGTCGCTGACTATTGTCGCAAGCTCAAGAAGACCGCTTACGCGCTACATGACATCGACTAGCCGGTCTCCGACAAGGCGCTCATCCTCAACACCCTCCGTGGACTGAACCAGCGATTCTCCCCCACAGCCCAACTAATCCCTCTGCTTGATCCCTTCCCCACCTTCCTGCGCACCAGATCCATTCTGAACATGGCGGAGATGAAGGCCACCAACGAAGCCTCTGTGGCAGCAGGCACAGCACTGTTTGCCTCCACCGTCGGTGCCAAATTGGACTCTCAGTCCGGTGGCTCCAATCAGAGCGGCAAATCCTTCGGAGGGGGTAAGCGCTGGAAATCGTCCAACAAGCAACGTGGCACCGGCGGCGGTGGCTTCAACAACTCCACGCGAGCGGCCGCGCCTGAAGGGTCATGGTTTTGCTTCGCTCCTTAGGCCGGGCCACCTCCCTCCTGGTCGCCCAGCTAGGGGGCACCCTGGTGCAACGGCTCGGCTGGGATATTTGGGCCGTGACCCACGGAGCCACAATAAGCCTACACCACGAGCATCATTCCAGCTCTACCTGCACCTCCAGCGAGCCAATCTGCACCACCGATGTGGGACTCCACCGGCCTCATCATCGCAATGAACGCCATGGCAGTTCAGCCATATGGTGGTCACGGTGGTGACTGGGTGATGGACTCTGGAGCTTCCTCGCACATGTCTTCCGACACCGGTATACTCGCTAATCCTAAACCTTTCCGCTCACCACCTTTTGTTACTATCGGTAATGGATCTCCTATACCTATTTCTTATACTAGTAGTACCACTCTACCTACACCAAACCACACCTTTACCTTGAACAATGTTCTTATTGTTCCTCGTATAGTCAAAAATCTCCTTTCCGTCAGACAATTTACTGGTGATAACTCTTGTTCTATCAAGTTTGATCCTTATGGTTTTTATGTCAAGGACCTTCGTACCAAGATCGAGACTCTTCGTTGCAATAGTGGCGACGATCTCTACACCATCCGACCATCCGAGAGCCCTGCACCATCCACCTTCCTCGCATCTGCCTCCTCGAACCTTTGGCACCACCACCTTGGCCACCCCGGATGCGGCAATTTATCTTTTATTCCTCAGCTTGGAAAATGTAATAAATCCAGCCAAACTATTTGTCATGCATGCCAATTGGGCAAACATGTTCGGCTGCCCTTTAGTCATTCTATTTCTTCCTCTCGCAAACCTTTTGAATTGTTACACTGTGATTTGTGGACATCTCATGTTCCAAGTTCCTTAAGCTTCCAATACTATTTAGTTCTCCTTGATGATTATACTCATTTCCTTTGGACTCTTCCTCTTCGACGCAAAAGTAATGTTTTTGACATCTTTCGACACTTCTTTCCGTACGCCCATACCTAGTTTGACCAACCCATTCTAGCCATCCAAGCTGATAACGGAAGAGAATTCGTCAACTCCTGCATTTTTGAGCTGTTAGCTTCTCATGGAACCCTCCTCCGCCTCTCTTCTCAAAATTGAAAAGCCGAACGAATTATCCGCACTATTAATAATGTCATTCGCACTCTTCTCATTCAAGCTAGCATGCCATCCTCTTTCTAGGCCGAAGCTCTTGCCACAGCCACATATCTTCTTAATCATCGACCCACAACAACTCTCAGTTCCTCCACTCCCTTCCAGTTCCTACACAAACGACCACCTACGTATGACCATCTTCGTGTCTTTGGCTGTCTCTGTCATCCCAACACTTTGGCCACCGCCTCCCACAAACTAGCACATCGCTCTGCTGCCTGTATCTTCTTAGGCTATCCTAGCTCTCACAAGGGATACCGGTGCTATAGCCCAGTCACTCGTAAGGTCATCATCTCTCGGTATGTTGTTTTCCAAGAGGCCACCTTTCCCTTTGCGAGTAACCGTCGCACACGTCCTCTACTGGTCTCGATTTTTTGCATGACTTTTCAGCCACTCAGACGCCATCGTACGTGCATGGTCGTACGGCGCATGTGCCTATCTCTCGGTCGACTGGTGCATCTACCTACACCGCCCCGCATGCCATCGATGTTCCAGCTGGGCCAGCTTCTTCTGGCGCTTGAACCAGGTCAGCCTCTCAGGCCGCTGGCTCCTCAGGACCGCTTACAGGGCCCAACATTGGCCCCCTAGCCCACACGACCGGGACATGTCTACCCCGCCCACTCCGCTTGCTTCTCCGGAGCTGTCTGCTGCTCCACCTGGGCTACCGCGTGACCTGCTCTGAGGCCGCATCAGATGACCATGCGAGCCAAAGGTGGCATCATCAAGCCCATTGACAAGCTGAATCTGTCTGCCGTCACCTCCGATTTTTTGCCTGTACCCAAGACCTATCGATCTGCCATGATGGATCCAAATGGCTCCATGCCATGACAGAGGAATATGAAGCTCTCATGAAGAATCACACATGGTCTTTGGTTCCTTGGCCAGTCAGCGCCAATATCGTCACCGAAAAATGGGTATACAAGCATAAGTTTCATGCCGATGGCCGTCTTGCTCGCTACAAAGCGAGATGGGTGGTTCGTGGCTACTCTCAACAACCTGGTATAGACTTTGATGAGACATTTAATCCTATTGTGAAGCCAGCTACCATTCGGAGAGTCCTCAGTCTCACGCTCTTAGCCAGCTCATCAGTTGGATGTCAAAAATGCCTTTCTCCATGGCTCTCTTGACGAGACAGTCTATTGTGAGCAGCCTTCTGGGTTCATAGATCCCTCTCGGCTTTCACACGTCTGCCGCCTGTAGCGTTCTCTTTGCGCCCTCAAGCAAGCACCACATGCCTGGTACCAGCACTTCGCACAATATGTCAACACCATTGGGTTTATTGCCTCCCGATCAGGTACCTCTCTTTTTGTCCTACGGCGCGGTTTTGCTACTGCATATTTGCTCCTATATGTGGATGATATCATTCTCACTGTCTCTTCCACGGATCTTCTACAGGACTTTACAGCTTCTCTTAGTCGTGAGTTTTCTATGACTGACCTTGGTAATCTTCACTTCTTTCTTGGGATCTCTGTCATCCGCACCTCCCAAAGAATGTTTCTCACTCAACAAAAATATGCTCGTGAGCTCCTCCACCACGTCGGGATGTCTGACTGTAATCCCTGCACGACTCCAGTGGATACTCGTGCCATGTTATCTGCAGATGAGGGTGCCCCAGTTGCTGACCCGTCAGAATTTCGGAGCCTCGCTGGTGCTTTGCAGTATCTTACCCTCACTCGTCCTGACATTGCGTACGTCACACAACAGGTATGTCTCTACATGCATGCTCCGCGGGAACCTCATCTTCAGTTCCTCAAGCGTGTCCTCTGGTATGTTCAAGGCACTCAGTCGTATGGTCTCTCCCTGCATGCTTCTTCATCAACGTCCCTGACAGCCTACTCTAACGCCAACTGGGCCAATTGTCTGGATAGCTGCCGTTCCACTTCGGGTTTCTGCGTTTTCCTTGGCGACAACCTGATATCCTGGTGTTGGTGCCAAAAAACGTGAAGAGGGGTCTATCGGCCAGAACACACCGGACGAACGTCAGGTTCTGAGGTTCGAGACGTGCCAACCGATTTGATCCTACAGTCTATAAGATGAATATAAAATACGCTCAACCGATCTATCGAGACAATCGGCAAAGATCTAAATAGCTAAAAAGCCGATCAGATATAGGGTAACGATATGTCTAATTAGCTTATTAGAGCTAACCAAATGATAGAGGTAGATCTTTTCCAAAAAGGCGATGCGCAACAAGATCGGAGAAAATCAAACCTGATTGGCGTAATCGAAGGTGATCAACAATCGGCAATGCGCAACTTTATTGATCAAATTAGATTACAAAGAAGAATCTAAATTACAGACGCTACTCCTAGTCGATAGGAAAATAAAAGAGTAAATACGAGTTGTTTGATTGATTGTGTTGTTGTTTTACTTGCCCATAGTCATCAGCCAACTATGTGCATATCCAATACGCTGGTTGCCATGATCGGTATCGGCCTTAGCTCAAATAACTCCTTCTATCTTTAGATGAATATCCCAACTTTAAACTCCTTTTTCCATACCCGATGTCGACCAAAATCGCCCTGATTCTTAGCCTGATAATTCGGTTATGCATTGCCAAAATTTGGTGCAAACACCTAGTCTTCCAAACGTCAAGCTACTGTCTCCCACTCCAGTGCGGAACCAGAATACCAGGCTGTTGCACACGCAATTGCAAAATGTTGTTGGCTGTGTTAGCTTCTCCAGGAGCTTCACACACCACTCTCCTCAGCCACTATTGTTTATTGTGACAATGTCAGTGCTGTCTACATGTCCTCCAACCTGGTACAGCACAAGTGAACCAAGCACATTGAGATTGACATCCATTTTGTTCAGGAGAAGGTCTCACTTGGACAACTTCGAGTTCTTCATGTACCGTCTTCGCATCAGTTCACCGACATCATGACCAAAGGTCTTTCTTCGTAACTATTTGCTAACTTCCGGTCCAGCCTTCATGTTGGAAAACCAATCCTCTAGCATCATCGCCTACCTTGTATAGCAGATGACTTGTATAGCTTTTCCTTGTATAGATGATTGCCATGTATAAAACTTGTAATCTGTATAACATCAATAGAATACTGGCGCTCCTTTGTGTGGCATTATTCCCAAATTCCTCTCTTCCTCTTGATTTTTTACATATACCACACCAGCAAGGAGAGAGAAAGAGGGGGACAGAGAGATACGAGGATGCGAACAAGAGGAGACGATGAACGAGATGGTGGCGGTGGCCAAGAGGATAATATGTGGTATTGCACCTGCATCGCGTGCCCGTGCAACCCGGTCACCGACCAGTACGCAGTGGGGGACCTGATGAGCTTTACGATGTTAGGTCATTCGACAGGTTTAATTAAGGCAAGATGCTATGGATGACATTCTCTGGAAATGGACGACGGATGTACAGTACTCAGCAAAATCGACATACATGGTCCAATTCCGTGTGGTAGTACCCGACAGCAACTACAGGTTAATATGGAAGGCCAGTGCAGAAAGCAAATGTAAATTTTTTCGCATGACTTTTCATTCAAAACAGGGTCCTCACTGCGGACAGGCTAGCATCTAGGGGGTGGCCAAATTGTGGGTGGTGCCTGCTTTGTGGCTCGAAGCTAGAATTGGCGATACATCTGCTGCTACTTTGCCCTTGCGCAAAGCAGATTTGGAGGAAGGTTTTCTTCCTTATGCGCCTCACTCCACAAATCCCACAGACAGATGTGCAGGAGGCGCAATGGTGGACAACCATTCGACAGGAGGTGCCTAAACGCTCGTGCAAGAATATTGACGACACCCTAATTTATTCGTTCTGGAATATTTGGAAAGAGAGGAATGCAAGAATCTTCAAAAACGAATACAGTTTCGCTTAGTCAGTTTTCTATCGCATATCGCAAGACGTCACCAATCTGAGGGTGGCAACTCAGGTGGGTCTTTAGCAGGGCACAGATCACGAGCATAGTTAGCCGCCGACAGTGCGACAGGATGACAAAAGAGGTGTCTATAGGCGTTGCGTTATTGTTGCGGTTCGGTTAGGCCATGACTCTATAGTCTGGATGTTGCAATTTCCTGTCATGGTTTCTAAAGTTGTCAAATGCTCTTCCTCTGTATCAAAACGCTAGTTCTCTGGTTTCCTTTCTTTTCCTATTAAATGCATGGCAGAGCTATTGCTGTGTTTTTTATAAAAAAAACTTCGCGATGTCGGCCAACAGCTGCAACCCGCTATACCCGATGTCGTTCTCCGCCATGTGCACGCAGCGCGTCGGGCGCTCTTCTTCGATCGCTCCCGGTGGCGCCGCCGCATCGCAGGTATCTCATCATTCTTGTCCCTGCCGTTGCAGCTCGTGGCACGAGGCGGGCTAGGGAACAGCAGGTTTGCGCTGTACCTCACGGCGACAAGTTTTGCGTCTCAAGGCTTGTCGCCATCGAGCACTGTGACTATTGGAATAGAACGCCAAAATACTTTGGGACAATTTTCTCTTTATTACTTCTCGCTCTGTTCGCTTACAAAACTCAGGTCTATCCCTGTTTTTATACCCAAAACTACATGCCTATGAAACGGAATAGAATTCTACTTCCTTGTCCTAATTCAACTCCTCATCATAAACTTTCTTAATACAAACTTCTAAACTAAAACTTTCCTATTACAAGATTACTTTTAACATTTCCCCCTAATCTTGTAATACCTTTGATCACGCTGATCTTCTCACTCGTCTTCAAGAACTTGTTCAGCTCGTTCCGTGTGTACGTGAACTCCTCGCGTTGTCTTGCCTGCTACATGAAACAACGTCGTCCTCTCCCAAGTCGCCTACACCCGCACCCACCTGGTACCTCTGCGTCTTCCTGACGCCTATGCTGCACCCACCTGGTGCCTCTGCGTTGAACTATTGTTATTTTCAGAAGCCTTTGCTTTGCTTTACTTCTTGCTTGCGCAGTACAGTCCTTCCGGGACGTTTGCTGCCGCTGCCTTGGAACTGAGTCCCACGTCCATGCGTACAACTCCCAGCCACACTCTTGTAGCGTCCTGTTTTCTTTGCTTCAACACACAACGTCTGGAGTTTACTTGCAAACAGCACAGCACTTTCGTTTCTCTTCTTGCTGTCCCAGCGCTTGCATGCGGACGCGCAGCCAGAACTCAGGACTCCAGATGCTTCTTTTTCCTCCTTTGCCGAACCGCTGCGCCATGCAGAGCTCTTCTCCCACAGGATCGACATCTCCCCCGGCTCCCTCTGATCGCCGCGGCCTTGGAGACGAGAATCTTGCCGTCTCGCTCCGCCATGCAGCACCTCCCACAGACTGCCGTTGACCATGTACTCGTAGAGCACCATCGTGTCCAGGTTGTTGCTCACGTAGCTCAGCATGCGAACGACGTTGCGGTGCCGGAGTCGCCCGAGAAGCTTCACCTCAGCGGTGAACTCGCCTCCTGCTTCGACGTCCTGGCGACCGTGGCCTAGCTTCTTTTTCTTCACCACTTTCCCACCAGCTGGCATCACTGGTGAAGAGCTTGAGCTGCTGCCTCCATTGGCCATCCTGGCTTCTGCTGCAGCCTTCTCAAACTACTTCTGGAGATTGGACATCAATGCCTCATCAAATGTAATGGCATCAGACACTTCTGATAACCTATCTGCAGATTTTTGCCCGCTTTCTCTTTTTTCAAGCACCGTCTCGTCGTGCGCTTTTTTTCACGGGCTTGCAGACGTAAAGATGGAGGCTAACCGGTTCGACTTGTTATCGAATAACTCCTCGGACTCACCTGCGAGAAGCTCGTCGACTCGACGAAATCAGCGTGAAATCGTCTGTCTCTTTCTTGTGTCATGCTCGGCCACGGAGACTTCGCTATAGCCGCCTTGGGTACTCCGGTTGCTTCCTTTCACGCAAAGAACTTCGGTTTTGATGTTGAGCCAAGATTGCTGCTTTTCTTGCTTGTTACCCAATGGAATCAATCTGCACCTACTGCAGTCCAGATACTCTTTTGTTAGGAACGCTGATGCTTGCTTCACGTAGCGCCGCACGGGACTCGCATCGTCATGGCCGCTATTCCTCAACACCACGTCGCTCCACGACAAGAGCCCGCCTCGAGGGCGCAGCAGTGGTGGCCTCCCCCGGGGCAAGCGCAACACTAAGATGAAAATCTCGCTCTGATACCAATTGTTAGAACAGAACGCTAAAATACTTTAGGACAATTTTCTCTTTATTACTTCTCGCTCTGTTCGCTTACAAAACTCAGGTCTATCCCTGTATTTATACCCAAAACTACATGCCTATAAAACGGAATAGGATTCTACTTCCTTGTCATAATTTAACTCCTCATCCTAAACTTTATTAATACAAACTTTCCAAACTAAAACTTTTCTATTACAAGATTACTTCTAACAATGACAACGTGGGCAAGCACTACGCCCTCTCCCTGATGGCCGTGGAGGTGACGGTCGCCCAGGCGCTGGGCTAAGGGTCGCTGCTGTATCATGTCACTCAAGTGCAACCACCGGTGACACTTGATGTCGCCGGATGGCAAATTTGGCTACTTGGTCTAAGCCATTCCTCATCTAACGACGTAGAAGAAGCAAGAGATAAAACGTCACACACTACAAATCCATGGATAACATCCTGCTGCGGCTGAACATTAAATAGCCCTATTGCAAGAAAAATACAATATACAACAGTAGCAGCAGTCCCTTGATTATACACTGGAGCGTGGGATTCTCTGGAGCTAGTGAGCAGCTGGTTCGCGCTGTGCCTGCGGCCTGCCGGGCGTGGCTTTGTTTGGGAACACAACACTCTATATCATGTTCAACCCCGTCGAGCTCACGTCCACCACCGCGTCCACGCCGCTCGCCAGGAACCCCGTTGAGGCTATCTCTGTGTTATGAGCCATGGAGACCACAGTGTCCGTGAAAGCGGATGAACAACCTCGGCATGCAGGGCCGACGCGAATTCCTGACCGAGATCATTGTCATCGGCAACACCCACCGCGTCAACCTGGTGAAGCTGCGCGGCTTCTGCGCCAAGGGCGCGCGGCCGCTGTTGGTGTACAAGTACATGAACTAGGACTCCCTCGATCAGTGCCACTTCCGCGCCGGCGTCGGCACGCTGGATTGGCTGGATTGGCTCAGCGTGTGAGTCGGTGCGGTGTGGAGGCTCGCGTACCTCTAGGCCAGCTGCGACCGCAAGATCCTGCACTGTGACATGAAGCCGGAGAACATCCTGCTGGACGGCCACGGCAGTGTGAAGATCGCCGACTTCGGGCTGGCGAAGCTAATGAACCCGGGGCAATCAGGGTTGTTCACGATGATGCGTGCACGCGCACCGGAGTGGCTCATGAACGCGCCCATCTATGGAACCCATGGGTTGAAATCATGAGACCACAAATATTCAACCGAAGCCAACTCAAACCAAATCACTTTAGTGGCAAAACCAATCCAACCCGACCTATTTTGCCCTCAGCCCATTTGAATCCATTCAATTTCACCCATTTCTTAAACCCAACCCACTCAACCAGTTTGACAAACCACCAGCAGGCCTAGCTGCAGTCCACTGACTTTATGGTCTCATCAGCGATATAAAATCGAGCTAACAGCCCAGCAACACACAAAGGCCATGCTGCACAGCACTCAGCAATCGGCATATCCATCGTGCACAAAGGAGACAACGCCCCAGAATGACAGGATTCTTGCGTGCACAGGTGTTCTACTGCTACAACTAGGTTCTGATTTGTGACCGACGCAAGTAGCACTTGGTAAAAGGAAGAGAGCCCCACCAATTCTCTAGTTCCGGCGCAGGCTGATTAAACATGTCCCACGGATTAAACAAACATGATGATTTAGACCTAATTCGATCGCCATCGTCCTAATCAGGAGATGCGTAGTTTACAACTTCGTTCTCCGGATCTTGCCGGAAAGTCCTACTTATACATCAAGCTCGCGTGGGTACGCCCGTAGTTAATTAGATGATCATCTGCTGATCCATGACCAGCAATCGTCCTGCTTATTGTTGACCAATGACCGGAACTAATCATGCAATCATATATAGTACTAGTATCGTAAGAGAAATTAAAACGACTAGTATAGTGCCTATGCTAACGCTACGACGGCAGTATACCCGCTTATCCATTAAATGAGAAGATAAGTATGAATACAACACTTAATAATAAAAGAGAAATTTAGAATTTTAAATGAATTTAGAAAGAAAAACGGAACTAAATGGAGATCAAATAGGCGAAAACGGGCTCCCAAAAGATTTTAAATCAAGAAAGAAAAAGAAAAAAGAATTTTCTGATCTTAGATTATTTTTTTGCAGCTTCCACAGAGAGAACAGCGTGCTCTCTGGGCTTAGCCAGGGCAAGGGAGAGGGAAGGCCAGGGGTGGCCGGCCGGTCGCAGTGGGTCGACACTGGTGTGGAAAGATCGCCGGCACCGACGCCTGCGGGGGAGGAGTCACGGTTGCGGTGAATTTCGTTGGGAAAGATGACGGTGATGGCTTGGGTTACCTCCAAAATCCGGTGATCTTTATAAGAGGGAGCACTTGGGGATTTACGCAATACGATGGGGTGGAGGAGAGCTCGCCGGCTTTTATAGTACCGAAACAAGCATATTTATGGAAACCATAATTTGGGATCAAATCAGATTGGGAGGAAATTTTGGCAATAGAACACGAAATTTGGGGAATTAACACCATAGATGGAAAGAGGGGATTTGGTGTGAGATTGATGGAGCTTTGGAGCTTCTTTCTTGCTTTAATGGAGGGAGGGAAGAGAAGAACCTTCTCTGGTCTGGGTTGCAGCTAAAAGAAGCTACATGTGAGTTGCCTTCATTTTTTTTAAATATAGAAGGATTTTTGAAAAGACAGCACATTAGGTTAAAAAATTCTAGAAAAATTCTCAAAAAAACTTTCGATTATTTTGTACTTAATAAAATTATTTTTAAAAAAAATTAAATTATAAATTTTCCGAGGCACGGCTGCCGCGAGGTCGCTGACCAGCAACCTCGCCGCGTCGGCAAAGCCACCGATGACGACCGTGGAGCCATTGCAGACCTACGTTCTCCCGGGCGCGCTGCCCCATCTCCCGGTTTCCTTTTCCCAGCACGTAATGTATGGTCCTTTCTTTTTCCAGGACGTTTGTTTCCTTTTCCTTTCTAGGACGTTTGTTTCCTTTTCCTTGTTGATGCTGGAGATGAGGGAAGGTCAGTTGTGGACCACAGGGATGATTTCGGAAAAATATGGAAAAATAAAGCTGCGCTCATGACCATTGGATCCGTAAGGAAAAAGATAAAAATTAAGCAATGCTTTCACGCGTGCACGTTTCGCGAGAAAAAATAAAAAAATTAAGCAAGCACTCACGGACAATTGGTTCCTTAGATAAAAATGAAAACAAAATTCAGCGCTCTCAGTGCTTGAAATTAAACTCTATGGGGTTAGATCCGTAAAAAAGTCTCGAGGAGGGTCATATTCGAAAAAAAATACGATCACAATATCAGGACAATAAAAAATTCAAGTCTTATTTCCTTGCATGCGGATCCTCCCTGTTTATTTTCTTGTTTGATTCACCCTCCTTCCAAATATGTAGTACGTACAATTTTGACGAGTAAAAAATTCAAATCTGGTTTCATTGCATGCGGATCCTCCTTATTTATTTCCTTATTTGATTCGCTCTCCTTCCAAATATGTAGGTGGGGGAGGTCTGTTGTGGGCCACAGGGATGATTAGACACACTAAATAATGACCATCGGATGTGGGTGAGTAAAACTGAGAAAAGATCTGAGACGTTCATTTTGATGAATGCAAGTTTCTGGGGACGTTTTGCTGGGTGCACGAACATTGGGCCATCTCTAATAAGATGCATTATTTAGGGTGAACGTAGGAAAATTTGCTTAGGTACATTATAAAGGGGTATATATATAGTACTAGTATCGTAAGAGAAATTAAAACGATGAAGAGGAGACGTGCGTGTCCAGGAAGTGGGAGGCGTGCGTACAATAGCGAGACAGGCTGATGATTTGCCTTTGTTTTAGCGCAAGTGGAGATCGAGTTCATAAACTCGGAATATGATACCCCCAGCACGCGGCCGCGATTCCGTCGTCCGACGTGCAGGCGTCGCCGTCACTGCAAACATTGGTCGGCACGGCACCAAGGTTTTTAATTTGTGGAGTAATCATGCATATACTAGGGGTTAGTACTGCTTCGAAGGAACATTGTTTGGGACAAAGCAAGGTGTTGCTGGTTATGTTCTGACCAACTTCACTGGATTAGAGCAGTGCGACTGAGCTCTGTACGTATCAGACATGCAGGTGCAATACCTGATGTAGAATTTGCAACACCTGAACATTCTCTTCTGGTGCGCAGGAAATACTGTAGCGAGGAGTATCTGTGGCTGCTAACCATTCACCCTTGCTCTGTGTGCGGGTGATGGAGTTGAGGATTGGAACGCTCTCCACGGCTCTCAAGTACAGGCGCGGGTTAGGACTAGGTGTGGTTAGTCGTCGGCAGCCGGAGTACTTAGCCGAAAGCGCCATTTATCTATTGAGTCCTACAATCCTAGTGGTACTAGTCTTCTAGCAACACACTCAATTAGTGCATGGGGAGACGGGCAGATGAGATCGTTACAATCTTAAACTTGCACGAATTAAGATAGTCGTCACCTGCTCGATCGGCGCATAGTATTGCGGTGCGGGTGACCCATCTTACGTCATACGTGTTTCAGCGTATGCAAAGCGTACTTACGTTACGTGCAAGCGCGTAGCCAGCAGGACTCCGTCAGGCTGGAATCCATCGTCTAGTAGTTAGACCTTAAGTAGCCCTTTTAACATTGGTTCTCACTTTTTGGTATAGCGACATTGAATTCACATTTGTTCGGGAGCCGCTGCAGGAGTAAGAAGCTTTGCTAAGTGAGTAAGCTGTTTTATGTGCCATATGGCTTAGTGGATCACTGCTTATTGGAGGCCTAATTTAACAATCGGTGACTTCGCTCGCTGCTTGCACAACTAGACTCTAGCCTTAGACGCACGCAAAAACCATAGAACACGTATAGAGAGAGAGAGAGAGAGAGAATGTGAGGACATGACAGCCCATCGAGCATTGACACGCGTCGCGTAGAACGGATGCTGGGGAGCCAATGCAAGCGCAGGCGTGCGGAGACAGGCAACCCACCGTGGCGATGACGAGCGGACAGGGAAGACGGCGCAACGTGAGTCAGCAAGTGTCTAACTAGCTAAGTGGGCTAACCAAAATAGCATATACACAATGAAGGCTCTCTTTTGTTTTGTGTTTTTTTTTGTCAATTGTAATTGTGTAAATAGGTTGAATAGAACCAATACCCAATTTGTTTGATCGATTGGTGTCAACTTGTTCATAGATTTGCAAACATTTGACAAGCGAAACGTTGTGCAAGTATTTTTCAAATAAGAAAGTATTATTAGTAACCCTTAAACTGATAAAAATATAATATAAACTGTTTAGTATATTTATCTTAATTTAGGCTCGGGAAAAGTATTGGCCTATATGCAAAGGTTGGACTTGTTACTGCCTGCCGGTAAACAGGACTTGACATTCCAGATTCTGGCAGGTTTACTACGAGCACACAAGTGACAAGACACAACACACAATGCAGAGTCGCAGAGAGGAGGAGGCGCCACATGGATGGAGTTGTGCCCTCTGCGCCTAGCAGCAGCGGCCAGGCCAGGGCGACGCAGCAGGCACAAGTGGACGACGAAAATCTTAGCCGAGACGACAAAAAACCGACGGCGACAGCGCTATCGCGTTCGCGGGGGGACCCGCGCGTAGAAAAGCGCCACCGACCAGGCCCCCTTGGCCTTTCTTTTCTATCTTCTTCCTGGCCCCCGTATGCGCTCGCCTCGCCAACCTCCACCGCGCCGGCGGGGCCCATGACGAGTCACCCTGACGACGCTCCATCACCTGTCTCGTCCGTCCGTCCGAGAGTCCCCATGTACGCCGATCCAATCCCGGATTCCCAGTCCCCATCGGGCGCTAGCCAGCCAGCTACAAGGTTCAGTTTATGCCGCCACGCAAACACACGTCACTGCATGCCGCCCTGGCACCATAACGCCCGCCACTGTGCGGCCGGTGCTCGTGACGTCACCGTGGCCTGTACCGCACTGCGTGCGGCTGCTGCTGCGCGAGCTGGCGGCGGCGCAAGTCGCCAGCGCAGAATAACCGCACTACAAATCTACAATGCGTTGCGTCACTACTCACTAGTAGTGATCTATACGAGCTAGGAGGAGGCGCATGCATGCATGAGTAAGATTCCGCCATCCACTAGGGAGGGAGACTCGCGAACTCCCCAGGCAAGGCGCCCCGTTTCCTCTGTAAAATCCTCGCGCGAATGTGTGTACCCGATCGCGCGTGTCGGCGGCAGCTCAGAACAGGGCTGACCGTGTGCGTTGCATCGCTTCGTGGCTCGTGCAAAAGAGTACGTATTGCGTGGTAGAACTGGAAGTTCAATAAGGAGGAAGCTTAACGCAGAAGAAGAGCATCTGCCGCGTCAGCCGTGGGCTCCACGGCCGGCCGCTCGCCACCGCTATATATAGGAGCCCAACTGGCCGCACCAGCTAGCTAAGTCCTCGACGAAAGCACCAACCGCTCTGATTGATTGCCGGCTGGCCGCCCACCACCTGTCCAGGTCGGACTGACCGCTACGTCTTGCTAGTTGCTACTACTATCACCCTAGCTAGCCACGAATAGCTTGGCCGGCGGCTAGCTCTTTCCCTTTCCTCCTTCCCACATAGAGAAGCGTACATCGATCACGCGCCCACAGGTACTAGCTACCTATAGGTGCACGCAGTAGCAGCAGGTTTTAAGCCGCCGGACCGGCCTCGGCATGCGCTGTTCTGCTCGCCCGGCAAATGGCTCCTGTAGCTTCGCTCCTCTCCGCCACCTCCGTCGCCGCTGCTCCCAAGCGTCCGGCCGCTTCCGTCGCTGAGCCGCTCGACTCCTCCAGCTTGCCCCCGCAGGTCAGTAATACTCCGCTAGCATGGCATGTACACCTGCAGTCGCGTAGTCGGGAAGTGGCCACACTCAGGCACTCACACGTACATGCGGTGTGATTTTGTAGGGTGGTGATCAGGATGCCGCGCGCAAGAACCAGCAGCAGCTCGAATGCCCGCGGTGCCGATCCACCAACACCAAGTTCTGCTACTACAACAACTACAGCACGGCACAGCCGCGACACTTCTGCCGCGCATGCCGCCGCTACTGGACCAAGGGGGGGACGCTGCGAGACGTGCCGGTCGGGGGCGCCTCCCGCCGCAGCGGCAACAAGCGGCGCAGGGTCTCCACCGAGCCCTCGTCCGCGTCGCCGCCGCCGACGTCAGCGCGCGCGGAGAACGCCTACCCGGACCTCCCAACCTTCCCTTTCCTCAGTGACGGCATCTTCTTGCCACAGTTCGATCTCGGCGTTAACGTTGCACCGGCGGCGGTCCCGGACTATTACGATGGACTCGCGCCGTGGGACGATGGAACGCGTGGCGTCGGTGTGACCGGTGCGTGGGACAACTTCACCGACATCGTCGGCCTCAGCTGGCCACCGCCGACCGGCAACTGATGTCAGCCGGTGGCTGGTGTTTTTGAGGCTCCGGTTTTATCATTGCAGCCTCAGGTAGTGTTACTCGGTTTGCAGTATGTTTGCTGAGCTAGGAATGTACGCAGCACAAATCTCCAATGAGTTCACTGTGTTTCTTCTCATGCTTACGATCGAGAAGATGTGGTGATTATTGTTAGAATCAGTGAACCATAATCAGTAGCTGGAGGGAGGATGCAACGCGCGTCTGTGCCGTGATAATGACAATAAAAGTTGTTCAAGCATGCACTCCCACAACCCCCCCGGACAAGGTTGCAAGAACGCTGAGCAGTACGCTTAAGAAAACCATCATTGCACGCTTAAGAAAATCTTAGCCGAGACGACACAAGGCATCTGTTATCATAAAGGTCGATAACATCTTCGTATATCAGTGTATGAGGAAATAAACAAAATATGAACAAATAAAGGTATCGCCTGTTAACCGTACAATTACACAAAGCCTTGTATCAACAATTGAAAAAAAAAAGTGTGGTCCTTGGAGTGAGCTGAGCTCTTGAGGCACCGAACCAGACACAGAAACAGAGAACTTTTAGCTAGTAAAAAACCTAGGTGAACTGGTGAAGAACCAACGATATCTATACAGTAAAGAAATCAACACATCAGCGTATTCTCACGCTAGCTTTACACTTGAACTGGGAAGCCAAAATTCTGGAACACCCTAATTTCGCCTCCCCGTCCAGCCGTGACGATCACCAAACCCCACGCGGACCGGCGCTGAGCATCCATAGCTCCAATGCAAAGATCGGATGAGCAGTTACCAGGACTGCTCTTGGCCGACGGTAATTTCTCGTCTGCCCAGGATGTGGATGCTCCATTAACTGGATGATTGCTGGAGCTTGTGCTTGCAACACCTTCGCAAACTGCGCTCTCAGCGTATGTATTAGCAGCTCCTGCATTCGGTTCCTGCTCGTCGTTTTCTACAGGGACTTCTCGGCCAGAGTTCACTGCACCATCCGAATCACTGTGTGTGCTGCTACGAGACCCGAACGAGCCACGGGCTTCAGCACCAGGCCATGTGATAGCCACAGTGACATCATGGCAGTGGAAATGTTCATATGAGTTGGTTACATCAACTGCACTTCTGCTTCTGCTCGGATGGGAACTGTTGTCATGCCTCCAGACATAGACGTGGGAATCCTCACTGGCACAGACTACATATTTCCCGTTCGGAGCTACAGAAGCTGAGATTTGGCTACTTGTGTTGCGGAACCCTGGTGAAAAGGTTAAGCACAGAGTAAATGCAAAAGCCCAAGACTAACACTACACTAGTATATTGCAGATCAGATAGGCAAGGATCATATTCAAGCCAAAAGGAAGCCAGGTGAGCACAAGCACAAAGCAACTGCACAGAATTACATGGTTCCTGTGCTCTTGGTTTGGGCAAAACGAAACTGTTTTTGATCAGTGGACATGTCATGGACAATTTACAATGATAGGAAAATGAAGCATTACCTTTAAATTTGTGAACAAGTTCATCGCCATTAACAACACGGATTCTTGAATCTGCAGAAGTAATCAGAACTTCCGAGGAGCTTCCTGGAGCAAACTGTTGCATGAAATACAGATACTTAGCAAGTGTTGAGGCATCAGGTTAACATATGAGTATATGACTTTAGAATCCAAATCCAAAAAAAGGCTAAGCATGTGTCTCTTTCTTAACAAATATTAAGTTCCATAAGAAATGAATGCACTGTGCAATAATGTACCTGGAAGCCAGTTATCTTCTTCTGGCCAGACTTCTTTTTCCTGATTCTTAAATCTATCTGACTTTTGTACTGAAGCTTCTTCTCTGAAATCATCAGTGAAATGAACAAACAGATTATTCAAGGAAATGGAACTCTAAAGGTTACTATTGTATGCATGCGCGCAAGAGAGAGAGATGGCCATACCAGTTGTATCAAATAAATGGCAACTTCCCTTGTGAGATCCCACCAGTGCAACCTTCAAAGGTAACAGAGAAATATAACATAAGCTCATCTAGTTTTACGGTCAATACATATAATCGCTAATACCAGGAACCTAACACAACCTGTCCATCAGGGGAATAACAAGCAGCAGTAACCATCTCGTGAAGATCATTCCAATCCTCAATCTTACGGTCATGAACATTCCAAATGCGAACTTTCTCATCCAGTGATCCACTAATGAAGAAGTTATCATCTACAGGGTTGAACTGGATGCAAGTCACTGCAACAAAATTGGGTGCACAGAAGGAAGTCAGTTGTCTGGCTGCTCTAAACATATATAGCTACCAACAAAAATGGGGTTATCCCATTGATCCAAAATAAGAGAGACCAGAAAAAAAATACATAGAAAATGATCCTGCAACTAAACTCACCATAGTCCGTGTGTGAGAATGTTTTCAAACAGGTACTGGCAGTGATGTCCCATAACTTAACAGTTTTGTCCATTGAGGATGAAAGCAAGTACTGGACGAGAACCCAAAACAATAAGTTAGTGCCTTTGTAGATTTTTTTTCAGTTCAAACTGGGACCCCCCCCCCCACCCACCCACCACAGATATCAGTGTACACAGGTGTTTATTACACAAACTGCAGGTTGAACATAAAATTTACGTCCATGTTTTTCCTTTTCAACAAACAACTAATTATGTGCATTGTTGAAATTATTCTAATAAATAGTTTTTAGTTATGATCCAATAGCACCATGGAATAAATTCAAGTATGACTTAGTTCTGTCAATTGCATGGTGGAATGGTCAACAAGTATGAACACAATTCATACTGAACAAACTGCATCATTGAAAGCCAATTATAAAGCAGAGTTCAAGATAAATCATAAGGTACACATATGAAATCTAGGGCGCTTTAGAACTAAAATGTGGTTGTTTGCATGTTACAATCGAAGAGATAGCTTACAAGACAGGGTGCAAAAGTACAGCATGAATTAATGTCAAAGAAAGCTCACAGTGGACACAGAAGGCTGATTTGCTGCTCAAGCATTTGAACACTACATGGACCCAGCAGATAAGTGTTACTGGTGATATTTTGCAAATAAGTAGGGCGCCAATACAATTATATTTTGATATTATAATATGCAAAGAGGAACAATCACTTTCCATGGGGATGACAAGTGTGCAGTAAATTAGTGAGAGCATCAAGGCTATCATTTATGACAATGTCTTCTGCCTTGCATGTCAAATTATGGATTACAATCATATATAGTACACTGCATTTGGGATTTGTGAACCAAATATAATGGTAATCATATCTTTTTAGAACAGACATTCAAACCATATGCAACTCTTGTTACCACACCTAAGGTAGGCATCAAAATTCCATTAGATATCTTCCAATCCGTTAAGACAATGACAAATGGATTGTGGTGACTATTTTCAAACGTCTGTGTATTGATCATTGAATATACGTTTTCACAAGACCTAGAGTTTCAGAAAATGTTGCATGGACAGCAAACCAAGCAGTATGACAGAATGAAAATCAGCCAATATACATCATTTCAACTATGTTATTATATCCATGCAAAATCTTCCTGCTAAATTACTGTAACAGTGATACAAAGAACAATACACATAAACTATTCTATGTCCAAACCATAGTTAATTACGCAAAACTATGTTACAGATCTTTAGATTTGCAGTCTAAAATATTACGATTAACAAATATTGTTCATTACCAGTTTACCAAACATGAAAACAATATCAGATTTCATAGATATGCAAACGAAGAAAATGGACAAATCTCATTGCAAGTTGCAACAAATTCACTGCTGGATGCTGGTACAAAAGAAGTGAGTATTTCAGCATTTAAAAAACTCTAATGCTCAACAACCAGGCCCTTTGTTCTGTCGGCAAGATGTAGCGTAATGTTGCATGCTAAATCCTATGCTCAATTACGGTTTTTAGTCATTTTGACAATCACAGTCCTTACAACCGTACTAGGCATCATCAAAACCAAAAACGACTCTTTCATTTCTGTCCTGAAGAACACGGCAGTGCAAATGCTAATTCAGATGTTTCAGAATGTAAACCAAAATGCCAAACATTATGTTTGAGCAGTTGAAAAATCCAAACAAAGAACAGAAAGTTCTCACCTGAGATTTGGACCATGATAGATCAAGAACATCAGCAGCGTGGCCCAGGAGTGAGCAAACTGGCTTATCTCTGAACCCAAACACACACTCAGGCACAACTAGATGATCGGAGCCCACAGACTTTCGGCTGCTCTGCATCCTTGGCCTCCTCTTCTTCTCCACATAGCCCTCGTCGGCACAGCTCAGTGACAATGTTGCCACCTCCGATGACCCATTCCCAACAACTGCAAGAAAAGGGCTGCAGCCGCCACCATTCTCCCTTGTCGCTGTACCCTCTCCGAGCAACTCTCCCTTTCTCTCTCCCTCCGATACCTCCCACACATGGATCACACGGTCCTCCCCGGCACTTGCAAGGTATCGTCCATCCAAGCTGAAGTTGATGCACCACACAGAGCCCGAGTGGGCAGCCAACTCTTGTGTCATAAACAACCCAGTGAGCTCCTTGCATGCCTTGCCATACTGCCGCACCCTCACCCTCCCTGCATTACGCGAGCCGGTGCCATCAAGGCTGTCATCAGTGGCAGAGCTCAGGCGCCGCGCCTCCCTCTCCTTCTTCTCCTCCTTGTCCCTCTCCTCGGTGCTGCGGCGCCCGTAGGCGACACTGCCCGCCAGGTGTCTGATGCCCCGCAGCCAGCCTCCAGGCTTCCTACGGGGCTTGGACGCGGGGGCGGCGTGGTCGGAGGTGGAGGAGGATGTGGTGGTGGTTGTCCGGCGCATGAGCTCGTGGACGATTGGGGAGCGGCCAATGCAGAGCTCGAACTCCTCGAGGGTGAGCTGCAGGCCGGTGCCGACCTCCCGGACCACCTCCTCGTGAACCTCCCCGACCTCGAACTCCGTGCCGTCGTCCAGGTTCCGGATCCGGCATTGCTCCCCGCCGCCGCTCGGGTTCCACGCCAGCGGTGGCTTCCCATGCCCGCCGGATCTGGACTCCTCCACCTCCGCCACCGCGGGCCGGGGCAGAGGAGAGGAGGGGGGAGAGGGGGAATGGGACGGCGAACGAGGGGAGAGGCGGGGAGAGGGAGGCCGCAGGGGCTCGGAGGAGAGGCCGAGGCGGTGGAGCAGGAGGCTGCGGCGCTCCTCGACGGAGGTGGGCTCGGAGATCCAGACGTCGTAAGCGGAGGGGGAGGAGGAGGACGCGTGCGGCGGGTGGTGGTGGCGGCCGCGGCGGCGGCGGCGGTGGTGGTCGGCGTCGTCTTCGGAGGCGGAGGTGGAGGAGCAGGAGGAGGAGAGGATCCTATCCAGCGACTCGTAGAACTCCTCCTCCTGCTCCGCCTGCTCGTCCGCCGCCGGATCCAGGTCAGGCGCCCGCGTCGCCGCCGCCTCCGGCATTGCGGGTGGGGATCCCCTTCGGCACGGCCAACGAGGCGAGGCGAGGCGGCGCGGGGCGGGGGAGGTGGAGGCGCCCGCCCAAATGGCGATTTATACGGGATGGGAGGTTTTGGTTTCGGTTTACTGCGTGCGGGGCGCGTCGTCCTCCAGTTGGAGTTGGAGTTGGAATTGGAATTGGAATTGGGAAGCCAACAACAACGACAACGACAACGACAACAACGAGCGGGAGGAGGCGGAGGAGCGGCGGAGCACTGCGCCACTTGGATTGGCGTCTTGGTCTCGTCTCGTGGACTCTCCTCGACACGACCCGCTCCAAACGCTCCAATCCAAGAGGAGAGAGGCCCCCTCCCTGGCCAACTCGGCTGCTGATCCCTAATGTTCGGGAGGGTATATCCTGGCTCCGACAATGACAGGTGGGCCTTGGGACAATATCAGGCCACAATTAGCGGTTTTGTAGGTGAGAAATTCGAGTAAATTTTGCAAAACTAGGCTTTTCTTTTACGGACTATTAAAAAACTATAGCTTTTATCTTATATTTTATAAAGCTATAGATTTTAGACGAATTTATATCATAAAAATATATGTTTTAGAATCTATGTTTCTTACAATAGGCCTGACAGCATGTGTTCATATGGCATCCTCACATGCCATAATTTTTCATTTTACTCACGTGTGAAGCTGTCATATGAAGCTATACTGTTATACCCGGTATAAGAAATTATCGATTCTAAACATGTACTTCTGTGACACATGTTTTCCTTAAAAACTATAGTTTTATGAACTGAAAAATTAAAATCTATAATTGTATAGAAATTTACTCGAGAAATTGGGAATGAGTTGGATAAATGTGTGCCTAGTCTCACTTCTCCAGAGTTCAGACTTATCCGAACCTCTGCATGGGACAATGGGAAATGTTTCTAGCTCTAATCCATGAAGCACTGAAATACGCCGTCTTCTGGTTGGGTTGTTTCGACTGGTAAGGTGTCACATTGTTTTCGAACATCATTGCAAGGGTGGCTTTCATAGTTAGGGACGTTCGGAACGTATGAAATAGAAAACATGGGATATTTCATTGCCATATTTCTCATGCTTTTCTAGTCTTTTAAAACTTGTTTTGACAAATTTAGCTTATTTTCATTTGAATTTACGAAACTAGCCTCATTGGTGAGCTCGAAAGGCGCGTGCCATGGGAGGTCGATAGAAATCGGCAGCCACCTACCGAGCCCTGTTGGCTCAGAAGGATAGAGATTAAATAGTGATTTTGGTTAATTAGCGATTAATTAATGGATTTGATTTCTACCGAGGAAGGGGAGCTCGACATGAATCTTGGCACGGCAGGCAACTTGCCAAGCTTCTTGAGCATCGGAGATAACTCGTAGGGGCCAAATCTGCAAATCATTTTGGAGGTATATTTAAAAAAGCAAAAAAAAAAATCACAAGTACTGAGCTCACTTAAACGAGTAGGAGTATCTTTGAAATAACAGCAAAAGATTACGAAGAACCAATATAAACGATTTTAACGTGTCTTTGTTATACTCTAATACACCTTCTTATGCGTAGTAACCTCTAGATCAGATCGGAGTTTTATGAGATAAGACACAGTGTGCACGGTCTCAAGAACAAAGAATATATATCGTATATATAACCAAAACAATGATATTGAAGCAACCACAACGAGAGAGAAAGATTTGGCGAAGCCGACCGTAAATTCTTTAAGCGCAACCTCAAAAGAGTACAAGGGATGTTGCTCTCTCACAACCTCTCGAACCTTTTAGGATCTCCGGATATTTGCTTTATACAAGAATCTAATGCTAAAGAATAATCTAGCCTATAATCTATTCGTGAACCTCTTACTCTGGATGAGTTGGCTTTGTAGTTTTGGTTGTTTGGATTCTCCATTATCACCCTCTAGGTTTATATAGCCTCCCTATTTCTCCTCCAAAGTAAATAGGGATCCCACTCCTATTAGGATTTATATAGCACACATTTTCAGATCCTAAAAGACTACATATGAGTCACCATATTTAACATGAGTATACAGGGTTTCAAAAACCGGGTTTTCGACTTTACCGTTGTGGTTCGAGATTCAAAACCGGTCGGTAAACCGGTCTAATTAAAAAAAATTGGAAAAAAATTATACGACGTAAACCGCTCGAAAACCGTTGAAAACAACTCAATTTTTTTTTCAAAAGTTTTGATTTCTTAACCCTTCGGTTTCTGACGATTTTCAAGCGGTTTTTCTCGATTTCGAGCAGTTTTTTTTTAAAAAAAAAACGGTTTTTGAAAGCCCTGACAGTATTATCTACTGTAAATTAACTTATGGGAGCAAAAACAACAAAAATGAGATATAATGTAGGGATTGTTTATGAATTGTTCTCTTGTTTCTTCGTGTTCAGTAGGTTTATTGTACTAGTACATATTTTCAGAGGAGCCTTAAGCTCGGGGGCTTAAAAGTGAGGAGATAAGTGCGCCCCAAACTTGTAGTGAGAAGTGATTAAGCGGATCGAGAGGCTAACTAAAGAGAGGATTAAGTGTGGATTAGGCAACGCCGCATGCAGCAAACGCCGCCAATAATTAATAGAGAATTTTTAGAGCGAGATTAGGTGGTGGCGAGACCGGAGAAGCTTTACGTTTGTGTGCCTGCCGGCACGACGTGATTGAACTATTAAGTCCAGGTGAGTTTACGCGTCAACCTAAAGCAGGCATCAGCACCGGGATTTCAAAAACCATTTCGAAATTCGTGTTTCGAAAATCACAAAAACCGCTCGAAAATCGTCAGAAATCGAAGGGTTAAAAAAATTTCTTTTTTTTTGAAAAAAAATCGAAAATCACTCGGTTTTCACCGAAAACCTTAAAAACGGTTTTGCGAGCGGTTTTCAACACATATTTTTTTAATTAGACCAATTTACCGAGCGGTTTTGGATCTCGAACCGCAGCGGTAAGATCAAAAACAATGATTTTTACCGGTTTTTGAAACCCTGATCAGCAGATCAAGAAAGGGCGAAAGGCTGCCTGCCTCGCTGGACTGTACATAGCCTAGCTTTTCTAACCCAACATGTTTCTTTATATAAAACTAGCCCACTTTGAAATCAATTTAAATAGTCTATTTCCGATCGTGAAAGATACACTAGATGACACGCTCTCGTACCGTGACAAAACACTGGTAGCACGGGGCCATTGGCCTGTCGCACCATGGGATAGCAGCAGACTCCTGCCGTGCTCTCCTTCCTCCAGCCGATCGATTTCGATTAATTAGTCACTTAATTAACCACTTTACTTAATTAATCACTCAATTAATACTTTGCTTAATAAACACCTAGAAGCAAATCGTATATATTCGCACAAATCTGTATCGACTTGATTTGTGCTAATGCGTGCTAGCTTATATGCAAAAAAAAGAAAAGGGGGAGTGGGGAGAGAAACCACGGGCTTGTTGTGGGGTTCAAATGTTGGATGAAGAGAACACATGCATGATTTGCAAGAACACTTGTTTCATTTTCATCGTATTAATGCATGATACCTCAAACAAATTAAATGAAGTGTGTCGTTAGGGGGAGTGAAAATTGCCAAGGCTAATAGAGATCAGAATAGAGTAGCTCATGAACTTAGCCAATTTGCCCATCGTGAGTTATCAACGACGGTTTGGTTGGCGGGTGTGCCTAATTGTATGATCACTTGGTACTTAAGAATAGTAACGCTACTCATCTATCTTCATTAATAAAATCTCTCTTTTCCCTAAAAAAAATAATAAGTGCGTGTTGTTTTCGCTACGCGATTAGTAGGAGCACAATACCACGTTTCATTTTCACTAGACAAGCCATGCATATTAGTAATGGCCTCTTTGGTTCAAAGCAAAAATAAAATTAAGAATATTAGAGGAATCCATTCCTACGGAAAAAAATCTTATATGGGGTGTTTGGTCCAAACGAAAGGCATGGAAATTCCCACGGAACGATGTTCTTTCATGGGAATTTTGTAGAAAAACAAACATGCACTCAAACCCTCTTGAAGATTTTCCTTTTGAGTCTATGGCAACCATGCCAATCACTAAAATTCCAATGTTTTCACTGCAGTCCAACCAAACAGCATTTGTTACACAGGAACGTTTGTAATTAATCCTGTAGGATTAACAGGGCATGGCATTTAATACTTGTGTACTCCCTCCGTTGATCTATACCTCTTTATAATACACCTAAACATTCTTTTCTACGCCCACCCTAAATAATGCACCCCACTAGAGATGGCCCAACCTTCATGCACCCAGCGAAACGTCCCCAGAAACTTACCTCCATCAAAATTAACCTCTCAGATCTTTCCTCAGCTTTACTCACCCACATCCGATGGACATTGTTTAATGTGTCTAACTCATCCCTGTGGCCCACAACAGATCTCCCCCTACCTCCAACATCATCTCAAGGAAAAGGAAACAAATATTCTGGAATTAAGGAAAAGGAAACAAACATTCTAGAAAAGGAAAAGACCATATATTACGCGCTGGAA
The DNA here is from genome assembly GCA_036346275.1 of Otatea glauca. NCBI lineage: Eukaryota > Viridiplantae > Streptophyta > Magnoliopsida > Poales > Poaceae > Otatea > Otatea glauca. Next base: position 52,712,621 of record CM070717.1, on the reverse strand, counting down.
AAAGGAAACCGAAAGACAGGGCACTATACTAGTAAATATAAGGCGTATTTTGATTTGGCACAGGGATTAAGGTTGTGATGAAATTGAGAAAGACATGAGAGAAAATGACTTACATATCCCTCTTAATTGTCTTGGAAGATGAGAGATAATATTTTGTGTAGGTGGTAATGAATAAATGCATATGGTTGAGAGAGAATAAATAGGAGTATAGGTGAAAAGGCTAATTAAATCTACATGCATGTTTTATATTTTTCAACAAGACCATTCAAACTATAGGCCTTATATTTATCAACAGAGGGAGTATTTCCTATTCCTATATTTCTCGACTCCTACGTTCCAAAGAAACCCTAGTTTGTTTTGAACGCGGATCACAGCTGTTTGATAATGGCAGGAGTGTTCTTGGTTGGTCGAACCGAACCCTACTCAACGGGAGAGAAAGAGGGGGAGACTTTTTGTGGGGGTGGTACAGTCGGTGGGCGCGGAGAAGCAGCCAGGTGGTGGGAAATGAAGACGGAAACGGCGCGGAGCTGATCGATCATATCGAAGCTAGCATACGTGCAATAATGGAGGAGTGTCGGAGGCACGTTGCGATGCTGTCTATCAAGCAAGTCAAAGGCTGGTTGGCTGATGAGCCCCCTGGATGCCATGCCATGCCATGCCAATGGGGCTCATGGATCTCACAACCGAGAGAGAAGAAGAAAAACAAAAGGATTAAAGAGGCCAGGCCGTGGCCAGCTTTAATTAATTAATCAACTAATTAGTACTCCTACTCTCGTCTTCTTCCTCCAAAACCCCGGCCTTCTTCTTAATGCATGCCCACCAACCACGCACGGCACCGTTAAACAATAGGGGACTACACGTTCTAGGATTCATTTGCCTGGGTTATTTATCCTTGAAGAAGACCTGATTAGATTCCAGCCTAGATATATCGTTAACAACTTACGCATATGCATGAGATTTCAATCCATTCATGCTTGCTTGTGTGGAGGTGATTGGCACCGGTTGCTGAAAAGGAAGGAATCCAAGAGGATCGATCGATCGATCGTGCACGGCCGGGTTAGCTCTTAGCTGTACGCTAGCTTGGCTTATGTTTCTTGACACATGTATCTGTTGATTCTACTCTAGACTCTTCTACCCTTGCAGCTTCTCTTTCTCCAACTCTTTTTAACTCGCCATGGTCCACATTCTATGCTAGAGTCCAGGTTAAGCAAAAAGACCCCAACTGATTAGCTGTCAGCCTCTCCAACTCTGTTTAATTTGCCATGATCCACATTGTATGCTAGCGTCCAAGTTAAGCACAAGACCCCAACTGATTAGCTGACAGCCTGACATGTGTGCATGTATGCATAACTTGTGAGCAATAGGTACTCCACTGTTTTAAAGCCATGCACTAGTCACAATCACTCATCTCTGTTTTTTGCTAACAAATTCTTGTAGCCAGGATAACTGTACATTTTAGGAGCAAAGCAATGCAAGTCTGGGATCTTTCAGATTTTAATTGATTCTGTACTGCCTGTAACATAAAGCGGAAGCAACATGTCTGACGGGTGATAGAGTCCTTAATTGCAGATTTACAGAAGTACTATAGTTAAGCAGGCACGGGTTAGGTTGCTCCCTAGGGGCAGTACAGGTCCAAGATCTTTCAGTTGTTGTCCAGAGCTAGCTACTACAAGCCCTACCACCAGTTCATGCATGCATGATTCGTCATCCTTTGATCAGAGTGTGGCACTTGCGCCACGCATGTTGTCTTATTTTTGGACCTACGTTTACCTACGCAACCCCCGCCTTGTCATTTCGAGCGGAAATCGTGTCCAGCTAGCCGCAACAGAGCAAGGCATGCATCCTCCATGGGAAAAATGCATCGTGCTTGCTGCCCAGGTCCCTTGGTCCATGCTGATGATTGGGTCACAATACACACCTATCTAGCTGCTTGTCTGAACTCTGAACTGCTGGATCTCCTCCATATGAACATACTACTACCTAGTATGATAATGGATGATGGCCCTGATTGAGGAGTGGTAGCTAGAATTTAATTTGAAAAGAATGGCGAGACCATTTCTGTCGAATTGCTCTTGAGTCTTGACCATGACCGAGATCCAAACCAAGCATGCTTGCACGAAGATTGATCCTCCAGTCACATCAGATCAAAACCAGAAGACGAATTTAGTGCCAGGAAGAAAGAACATCCCGGCCGACGGATGAGCACGCATGACTGCATGAGCGGGCACGACAGTATGCGCATACTTCCCCATCAGGCCGCGCAACTGCCGCCGTTGTCGCCGGCACACACACTGAAGGCAATAGTATAACAACCTAGGTACATAACTGGGTACCTCCTCCTCCTCCTGCTCCTACCTGAAGCTATTTACTTAAGAGCAAAGAGACACGGCCTTGCCGGATTGTACAGGGACAGGCAAAGATGCGCCCTTGTGCTGCAGGGACAGCCATGGATGAGAGCCTGTTAAAAAAAGCAAGAAATTCACGCTCTGAAAGACAGAACGGGTGTCAAAAATGAAAGTTTTTACACGATGATGACGACCGGCGCCACCGACCACATCTCGGTCCCCTAACTCCCAAACCACCTGCACAGAATCGCGTTTTGTGTGCTAAGTGAGCACAAGGCAAGAGTAAGACGCAAAGGCTAGTCTTTTTAAGCGTGTGGACAGCACTGCATGGACACTTTCCAGCTTCGCCATAAACAAAGCACCGCAGTTCTCCGGGAGAAGGAGCGATGCCGGGCAATGAGGCTGCAAGTTCATGATTCCGTACGGATCTACGCGATCGAGATTACCAAAAGCTCATCTTGCCGGTAGTTAAGATTCCAGAAGAATTATTATGGGTCTTGAGCTCTTGATACATGCATGCATCAGACAAAGCGCAAGAACGGGGTCGATCTCCAGCTCAAGTTTCTGAATTTTCTGCCCCACATGCATGATTCCTTCTGGATCTATACATGCACAAAAAAATCCACTCAGGCTACTAATGTATCTTGTGTCCTCGACAGAATTACATATGAGATTTGCACAGCAGTAGCACAAAGTGATCACAATTACCACGACACAGTCACAACACACACGTGCTGCAACCTGCAGGTCAAGGAGGTCGATCGATGCTCATGGACTCATGGAATGCACAGTACGGGCATGCAATGGGCATTTAGTTACAAAAGTAGAGAGAGGATCACGCGCTGTCTCCTCGATCTCCACATGCGGGACATTCCGATGCCGCTGTTGTTGAACGGGCGGTGGTGTTAGCGATATACAAACTAACTTTCCCGAAGCTATATTGAAGATTACAAAACACCGAGCAACTTACAAAATAACATCCCTAAAAAATACCTGCAAAATACAGATCCCAAATCAAACACTCGAAAAAAAGATGTTAACTATGAAAAATTTCTCCAAATTATGAACACCGAATAAATTCCTCCAGAATTCCGATTCCAAATTTTCTTTTCCACCTCTTTTTCGCCTTCCTATTTTTCTCCCGTCTCCCCTCTTCGGGCTGTCAGTTTTCTCAACTCGCTGAGAAGCTACTGAACTCCCTTGCTCTACCCTTGGCTTGTTTCTCTTGCTAACTGCCCGATGCAAACCATCGTAGGAGTCGTAATTTATAGCGATGGATTGAGCTCATGCGCGGGAGAAGTGGCCATCGATCGGTGCTTACGGCGCGTGGACAGGACGCAGAGATGCAATTTATAGGCAAAGCACGCCACGACAGATAGTGCTCCAGCCGGGGTTGGCCTAGGGGACGCGACGCGTGCCAACGCTCGCGCCAGGCACGCGCGCTTGTGCCCGGTCCGTGCCTCGTCGCGTCATGGCTGGTCGGTGGGGACATCAAATTCAGCGCAATGGGGGGCGGGAAAGAAGATTCCCGCAGACCGGGGGCATAGATATGGACAGATCCAGCGGCATGGTGGCACGGGATTTGCCGGGGCCGAAAAGTCATGCATGCATGCACTGGAAAGATCTCCGAGCATGGAAATGCAGGTATGACCATCGCGGGAAAGAATATTCGCGCGGACTGGGGACACAGAAATGCTGCCAGCCGAATCCCGTGTAAAGGCTGCGTGGAAATCGGGCTTTCCGCAGATCCACTCCACTGATTGCGACACGTGTCATGTCGTCGTCATTCCGCGCTCATCTAAGGGCCATTTCTGCAAATTTACACTGAACGAAAGCCATTTTCTGAAGAAAAAAATAAGTGCATACGGTTAGTACAGTAAAATTTTCGAGGGTGGAGGACTGTATTCCTGATGTATTCAGTTTTTGGGTGCACCGTATTTTTTTTCCATGTGGGCCTAGCTTTTGCTTTTGCCATGTGGGCCCGGGCGAGGGGAGATGCTCATACTTCCTATATTAAAGATGTTGAGTTCTTGGCCGCATTTTACTTTTTTGCCAAGAGAGAGAAAAGAGAAAGGAGGAAACGTTTCAGCATCCCTAAAAATTGAAACCTGTTCCAAAATCCGTATGTCCCATTTTTTTTTTCTTCGGCTATTCTTTTCACAAATTCTTTAACCATCAGTGCATTGTGAGAAAACCAAGCCTCTAACGCAACAATAGCACAATATTATAGGGCTTTTATGAGGTCATGAGATGTTGAAAATCATGGGACATTTTTCTCTAAGATTTTTCCACAGCACCAAAAAAATATATCTGCCTCTAGATTCAGCATTTAATAGGCACATTTCCATATGGAACATCAGTACTAATCCAAACTTTGAGAAAATTGAAGGAAGGAAAAAAAAGAACAGATTCAGAAAACAAAAATCAAGCAAGAACATGGACTTTTCCCCTCGATTTCATCACAAATTATTGCACTATCTCTGTGTCTCTCCTCCCGATTCACCAATGAAACACAAAATGTACTTGAATTTTAACACAATCAGACCACAATTAAAACACTAATCGAGTCACAAAATTTGGGACAGCATCACAATACCTGGAACAATTTTTTGGGACAGATTCAGAGCACATAACTTGAAACAAATAAAGATGAAAATCAGACGAAAAACAATAATAACAGCAGGATGAGTTACATCCATACCTCAAATTAAGATTCTCCATGTTAGTTTTTTTTCCTCGAGATTCATCACAAAAATTTCTATCGGGGGCATTTCTCTTATATCTCCACGTACATATTCAAATAATGAATCAGAGTCTCGGAGAACAAAACGCATTTTCAGTGGTTGAAGCAAAAAAAGAAAAATAACGTGTCTTTGTTCTAATCTATTCAGACAAGATTACTGGACCAATCATTACAGTCCTTGGTTGGAAGTCCTTCTATACCCTAATGTACATCGATCAATAGAACGTGTGAGTTCCCGAAACAGCGTGCACACATACATGTAGTCATGGATTGGTTCTAGATTTTTTTTTAAAAAAAAAAGGCTTAAATCACTTAATTGAAATACTGTTTTTGTTATTAGTTTTTTCTTTCTTTCCAGGTGCAATTCAAATAAATTGATAATTGTTCCTGCATGTGTAGGAAATCCAGTATGGTGCCATAGGCGCCGAGTACAATATCCCTCCCAAAATTACTTTTCCAGCATCAAGAATGAGAATTATGGAGGACTTGGATACAACGAGGGATATCCAGCCAATGGACGCCGCCTCTCCGGCCACAGCGCTGCCAGTCGTTGGGAGGGAAAGAGTTTTCTGCAAAATTCCATAAGTGGAATGATATGGCAATTGGACGCGGCCAACACAAGTAGTACTCGTCTATACTTGTGCTCGTCACCCGAAATCTCCCCCGTGAGTATACCCGCGAAGGGTGGTGGGCGAAGAACATCGTCCATACCCGTCGCCTATGAGCATACCCTTCTACCCGCCAACTTAGCACTTTTCTATGATGATGTTATTATAAACATCCCAACATAACTTGAGATCCATGCAAACACCAACATGAATATTTGCGCACTTACTCTTATGCCTTAGCTAAGCACAAAATGTTTAATTCAAACTCCGAGTAGCAGAACACGTCATCAAAACCATTGCATATGCCTGGTAAACACGCTGGAACAATTGGACAATAAATTATGCATGATTTGGGAGTGCCAATTGGTACATTGACTTGTTATGTACAAAATGATACGTTGGAATCTCATCAAAAGCTTCGTCCTATATTTCATACGGTATACGGCGGAACCAAAAGAGAAACGGAATGCCTCTACATACATGAGTACGACAGAGCAGACTCAATTGTAAATTTAGGTAACGAAAAATTCTGCTCCATGTGCCTCATCCCGCATCTCGTTTGCACAAATGCAATGTATCATTGTATGTAAGGAATTTGGAGTCGTACATGCAGATTAGCATTACCGCTCCAATTAGCCTATTGCCAACTTTATTAAAGAATCATTTTTTATCCTCTGATGACAAATAACGAGAGACAATTAACAAATTTGGATATGCTTAGAGCCGACCTTGTTGAGAACACATGGTATTAGAAAAATCTACCGACTTGGAGCTCCGCCAATACGTCTGACAAGCGGCCATTTCGCAGTACGATCGAGCCCGTCAGGCCTGCATCAACACCAGATCACCATTTCAGGATCAAAAATAGCAGCCGATTCGAAGGGATCGAATCGAAGAAGACCTGCGCCAACGAGGATGAGGACCTTGGAGGCGGCGACTCCCGTCTGCATCGCCATGCCCTTCCGCTGCTCACGGGCTTCCCAGTTCGCCTCTAGAAGGTTCTAGAAAGCGGGGGTCAGTGTAGGCTCGTCTCCTGGTTTCCTCAAATCACCGAGGGTGCTGCGCGCAGGGGGTAGGAAGAGAGATTTGAGGATTTGGGAGAGTAGGGAAATGGGGATGTGAGGATTTGGGACTTGGGAGATTGGGGCTCTGCTGGGAGGATGGGATCATGGGAGCCGAGACCGACAGACGGCCGCTGTGGAAAAACGGGGAAGACCGGGAGAGTAGTGATGAAAACGGAAAATATCAGTATAGAAATAAAAACAGAAATTTTTCGTCGGAAATGAAAATAAAAACGGGAGAGCTATTCTTGTCAGAAACGAAATCGGAAATTTCGTATAAGTGAAACCGGAAATTCCGTCGAAAACTTGCCTACTTAGCTCAAAATCTATATCCCTTTATAATGCACCTAAGCAATTTTTTTTACGTCCACCCTAAATAATACACCTCATTAGAGATGACTCAATGTTCGTGCACCCAGCAAAACGTCCTCAGAAACTTGCATTCATCAAAATGAACGTCTCAGATCTTTCCTCAGTTTTACTCACCCACATCCGAGGGCCATTATTTAGTGTGTCTAATCATCCCTGTGGCCCACAACAGACCTCCCCCACCTACATATTTGGAAGGAGAGCGAATCAAACAAGGAAATAAATAAGGAGGATTCGCATGCAATGAAACCAGACTTGAATTTTTTACTGGCCAAAATTGTACGTACTATATATTTGGAAGGAGGGTGAATCAAACAAGGAAATAAACAGGGAGGATCCACATGCAAGGAAACAAGATTCGAATTTTTTATTGTCCTGGTATTGTAATCGTATTTTTTTCCGAATATGACCCTTCTCGAGACTTTTTTACGGATCTAGCCCCATAGAGCCTAATTTCAACGCACGGAGAGCATTGAATTTTTGTTTTTATTTTTTATCTAAGGAGCCAACGATGCTGTGAGTCTTTGCTTAATTTTTTCAATTTTTCTCATGGAACCGGTAGTGACGAAACCTTTATTTAATTTTATCCTTTTTTCCTTGCGGATCCAGCTGTCGGTGAGCGTAGTTTATTTTTTCATATTTTTCCGAAATCATTCCTGTGGCCCACAACGGACCTTCCCTCACCTCCAGCATCAACAAGGAAAAGGAAACAAACGTCCTGAAAAAGGAAAGGACCATACATTACGTGCTGGGAAAAGGAAACCGGGAGATGGGGCGTATGGGGGAGAACGCAGTCCGCAATGACTCCACGGTCGCCATCGGTGGCTTTGCCGAAGCCTTGAGAGTTCTTTGGTCGGCGACCTCATGGCATGTGTCTCGGCAAATTTATAATTTAATTTTTTTTTGAAAATAATTTTATTAAGTACAAAATAATCGAAAGTTTTTTTAGAATTTTTCTAGAATTTTTTAACCTAATGTGCTATCTTTTCAAAAATCCTTCTATATTTTAAAAAAAATGAAGGCAACTCACCTGTAGCTTCTTCTAGTCAGCACCCAGGACAGAAGAAGCTTCTTCTCTTCCTCTCTCCATTAAAGCAAGAAAGAAGCTCCAAAGCTCCATCAATCCCGCACCAAATCTCCTCTTTCCATCTATGGTGTTAATTCCCCAAATTTCGTGCTCTATTGCCAAAATTTCCTCCCAATCTGATTTGATCCTAAATTATGGTTTCCATAAATATGCTTGTTTCGGGGCTATAAAAGCCGGTGAGCTCTTCTCCACCCCATCGCATTTGCGTAAATCCCCAAGTGCTCCTCTTGTAAAGATCGCGGATTTTGGAGGTAACCAAGCCATCACGTCATCTTTCCGGTGAAATTCACCGCAACCGTGACTCCTCCCATGCGCGCCGGTCTGCGCGATCTCGCCGCACTGATCTTGACCATCATGACCGTGACCACCACCCCCTTCCCTCCCTTCTTATTTGGTCAAGCCCGAGAGAGCACTGTGTGCTCTCTGTGGAAGCTACAAAAAAATAATCTAAAATCGAAAATTCTTTTTCTTTCTCTTTCTTGATTTAAAATCATTTGGGAGCCGTTTTACCCATTCGACCTCCATTTAGTTCCATTTTTCTTTCTAAATTCATTTAAAATTCTAAATTCCTCTTTTATTATTAAATGTTGTATTCATACTTATCTTCTCATTTAATTGATAAGCGGGTGTATTGCCGTCGTAGCGTTAGCACAGGCATTATACTAGTGGAGAATGGAGAATTTACATTTATTTTTGAATTAAAATAATTTCAAAAATACAAATGGCTTTATAGAAAATATCAAATAGAGTTCAAAAAATTCCGAAAAAATTCTCAAACATACTCTGGAACATTTTGAACCTAGAAAAATTATTTCTAGCATAATTTTGGCTTCATTTTGCATGATTAAATTAATTATATAAATATGAAAATAGCAAAATGATATTTATAAACTCCAGAAAATCCAGGATAAATCTTAGAAAATTATAAATGAACATTGAACAATAATATGCAAATTTTAGGATATTACATCTTTATAGTTGGAGGTGCAAGAGGATTTCGATGATAATGATATTATGGAGGACATGATGGTCTGATCTGTAGGACAAATAGCAAGCCTTCAACTAACAAATTTGAGAAAAAAAACTTTTTAGTGATATCGGAGAATATAGCATTGTTCTTGTATCTGCCTTTGAGGTGGAATGAGTTATATTATTTTTGCAGTCATGTATTTTGTGATCATGTACTACGTTCTTGTGGAATTAATTTTCCACTTTCGTTTCCATATTCGCTCCGTTCCGTTCCGTATCCGTATCCGTTTCTGTCACTATTCATTTTCGTATCCATTTCCGGAGTTTCCGATTTCGTTTCCATTACCGGTAAAAGATGTGGAAACGGAAACGGGACAACCATTTACCGACCGTTTCCGTTCCGTTTTCATCCGTATGGGAGAGTCATGTGCCTAGGGTTGATTTACTATATCTATATGGCCTACATGTCAGAGGTAAGTTGACGGGTAAACGGGCGTTACAGGTATGGGTAGAGTTCATCCGTGCTCGTTTACCCGATGGGCGAAAAATTGCTCCAATTTTTATGCCCGTTGGTGAAGAAAGAGTTTCATACCTATCTCTATTAGAGTATTTACCTGCGAACACATAAGTAATTGGACACAATTGCTATTCGTACGAAGGATGGTTCCCATCCATCTCCATCCGAGCCGCCCATGTCCGATCCGGCGCCCCACGTGGGCTTTCACACCTTAGCACTGAATTGGTTGTTCACACCAGATTTGTTGTCTTGATTGACATCGGGATAACATTAAAAGACAGAGCAACATAGGGACAGCTGACTGGACCAGACAAGCTAACATTCGCATTCTTCAGGGTTTTTTTTCTTGCGTATTTCTTTCTTTTTACGAGGGTACTTTATTTCCTGAAGAAGAAAACTCAAAGCTGCCTTGTCGTCTTGTGTTACACTTCACAGGTTACTATTTTTTTTAAGTATATCTCTGGATGAGAGTTATAGTTTGAAAGTTTGAAGTAGTGATCATGTTGCCGATGATCAAGCACATGCAAAGTAGTAGTATATAGATGTAGTCTATACAATCTCTCAGCTTTATTGCTCTTGCCTGTGGACGCTGTATGTGTATACAATTTGCAGTCCCTCTTCCTTTTATATATGGTAAGAAGGGTGTATTTTCTTGCAAGATAAGCAGGCACTAAAGTAATTTATTAGTACTCTGAGTTGAGGTAAGTGTCCACATATCAAAATATCATAACACCTCCGCTTGGACGCTTAACCAATACGCACATGCCTCGTTAAAAACTCCTTCTAAAAGCTCAACGAGAAAAAATGGCAAGGAAAAAGAGTACATCGCTCCTGTTCTTACCATTGCACATATTGTCTCATAAAAAACCTTCAATTAAGAAAACCCACTATGACAAAACCTAGTTGGCGGACACGATCTTGGTGATGCCATTGGAGGTGCTGGAAATAGTGTCGGTGAGGCGTCCTATGTGACTAGGGCGAGCGGCGCGTAGAGGAGTGAGGCGATGATGTAGGCACATGCTTACGAGAGGGGAGAGATTAGGAGAAAAAAAAGAACCAAACTAATCTAATCTACTAATCTAAACTTGATCGATTAGCAAAACACAACAGATGGTCTAGGCGAGAGCATTATTGTGCTTATAACGTGTTGAAATAAAAGTTGCTTTGCTAACGATCAAGCAAATACAAAGTAGAAGTAGATAAAAGATGTAATCCTGACAGTTGCTCAACTTTATTGCTCTTGCCCGTAGCCCGTAGGCAATATATGTGTATACAATGTGTAGCCCCTCCTGCTTTATATAGTGACTAATATAGTGCCCTATCTTCCGGTTTCCTTTTCCCAGCACGTAATATATGGTCTTTTCCTTTTCTAGAATGTTTGTTTCCTTTTTCTTAATTCCAGGATATTTGTTTCCTTTTCCTTGAGATGATGCTGGAGGTGGGGGGAGATCTGTTGTGGGCCATAGGGATGAGTTAGACACATTAAACAATGGCCATCGGATGTGGGTGAGTAAAGCTGAGGAAAGATCTGAGAGGTTAATTTTGATGGAGGCAAGTTTCTGGGGACGTTTCGCTGGGTGCATGAAGGTTGGGTCATCTCTAGTGGGGTGCATTATTTGGGGTGGATGTAGAAAAGAATGCTTAGGTGCATTATAAAGAGGTATAGATAGAAGAGGTGTTTTTCTATAAACATGGACGAAAATAACCTATTATGATTCTAAGCTTAGTTTAGGTAAGTATCCACCTACCAAAATATGTAACATTATTCGTCCTTTTTTTAACGGGGGTTACTCGTCTTTTAGTTCCATCAAACAATATACCATTTGATACAGTACTCCACAATAAAACAAATCTCTCCCTTTCAAAAAAAAAAATCAAACAAATTTCCGTGGGCTAACTTTGCTTGAAATCAATATAAAATGGGTTCATTGCTTAATGGGCTGAGAGGGTGTATAACACTTTTTTGGAATTTGGATAGCTCAGATCGCACGAAGCATCGAGCAAAGCCGATCGATCAAGCTGCTGCCTCCTTCTCTGGCATCGCGCTTCCTTCTTTCTTCCCCATTCTCCTGATCTGCTCGCGGCAAGCGCCTCGAGCAATTCTCCGCAACCAACCGGGGAATTCGTGGCGCGCGATTCATCGCTCTGCTCTGGCGGTTCCTGCTCGGTTTGAATCGGTAATCGCGCTGATCTCTTGTGTGTTGTTTATTCCTTTGGGCGATTCTACGCGAAATCTGGGGCTATGATGAGCGAGGCGTGCGATGTAATGTGGAGAGATTGCAAGTTCCGCTGATTCGGACTTACAATGTTATTCAAGCGTGTGATTTAGGATTGTTTGTGGAGTTCAGGGAGTAACATGGTTAGCTGCGAATTAGGTTTTGGCTTTGTATTGAGCTCCAGGACATGAGCGATTATGTTTGGAGCAGCTTGTATAACTGTTAGCACCCAAGTTTGGCAAGGTATGATCAATTTGTCAGGTTAAGGATCAGGCTAAGGATAAGAATCGATATTTCTGGCCGATATCGGTTAAAAAAGGAAAAGATAAGTTAAAGATGGGGCTATGACCGATGTGGATTCAAAGATGAAATTTTATTCGTACAAAGGACGATACGGATCACGGTTGGCAACGCATTGGAGAAGGATACGATCGGCTTATGCACTATAAAAAGATGATCGAGGGTGAGCAGAAAATAACAGCCAATCAATCAAACAACTCACATCTACTTTTTATTTACTTTTTCCTGTCAACTAGGAGTAGTCTTATAATTTAAATCTCTTGTAATTCATCGTTGATCAATAAAGCTGCTCATCGCCGATTGTAGATCTTCTCCGATTACGTCAGATTTGGTTTTCTCCGATCTTGTTGCGTATCACCTTTTTCGGGAAGATCTACATTTATCAGCCATCTAATTAGCCCTAACAGACTGTTTAGACTTATCTTTACCTTTGATTTGATCGGTTTCCTATAGCTGTTTAGATCGTTGCCGATCATCACATTAGATCGGCTTTGAGCATAATTTTTCAATCCATCTTGCCGATTGCAGGATCAAATCGGCTGGCATGCCTTGAAACTCTTGAACCCGGCGTTATCGTGTATTTGAGCCGATCAATCCGTCGTCACATTTTTCAGCGCAACAATAACCTTGGGAGGCTGTTTGCTTGTGACTAGGGGAGCTTTAATGCTCGCTATGTGTGCCCCAGTTGTTCTATCTGATCGGTTCCACACACTCCTTTGATGGTGCCCGCTGCTCAGTAGTGTTCAGTTCTGGATATTAGTATTAGTTCTGGTCCCTTTATCAGATCTTTTTAGACTGTTGGAGAATGAAGCTTTTGCATATTATTTGATCTAAGGATACAATGTTAAATATCTTTACCACACGCGCTTTCTGTTGTACTGATTCAGCTCCTGGAGGAAATTATCAGCCTACTATTTGTATTTCATCATTTATCAACTATGTTAGGGCTTCTTTTTCATGCTGTTTCCTAATCAGGCCTCGCCTCACATGATTTATATGAACCCAGACTGATGATACGCGTGGCCTGGGTGGAAACCACAGAGTAAAATTGACGGTCTGGACATAAGAGATGGTAAGTTACTAGTCTACTGTTGCCACATCTGCCTGATCAGGTTGATGGAAATTACACGGTGGCTCAGTTTTTCAGAACCACAACAAGTATTCTTGTAAACATCTTCTTCGGGATTTGTCACTGTATTTCAATAATACCAGTGAAACTGAAGGTGGAGGTATATAATACATTTCCTATTGTTGCATTCCCTGATCTATTGTTTCTGTTCTTGTCATACAATATAATTTCTGTTGTTTAGCATGTTAATTTATTTAATTTTCTCTCCTGAAATCTAGCTAAACTCAGAAACAAGCATTCTGGAGTATCTGTACCGGCAAGATCTCTTTTCGCACCATCAAGTCCAAAGTCGAAAGCTGTTGTTTTCTCTGATGGCTTCCAAGCCAACAAATGCAACAGGAAATATGCAAGCTACCTTGGATGCTCTGCATAAGACATACATGCCACGTAAACAGTGCGTATTATAGGTACACTACATCTCTACACCAAGCAAGTTCTTTACCTTGTGAAACTTACTATTTTTTAGTCAACGACACCATCCAATTCTTGTAGCTATATGTTCCTTCTAATGAGTCAGAAATCAACGTATCTTTCATTCTGTCTATCTCAGTCATTTGCATAACCATATTCCAGATATGTGGTTAGCTAATTGTAAATATTCAATGTAGGCAATAGCAGCTTCTATCGAATAAAGAGATAACAACGGTAGCTATTGTCCTGTACTGGTCCTGGTCATTTAACTTAAACTTTGGCTTATCATAAGAATAAGGTAAAGCGAACTATATGTTTTGTGCTCTAGCAATCTAGCTTATAATCTTAAGCCAGATCTGCTCTTCTACAGAGTACAGAGAAGCTGTAGCAAGAAAGTGGGAGGTGGCTTATGGGTCTAAGAAGTTTACATGGGTTTATAGTTTAGATTTACCTAAACTTCTTGGGAGGCTATACAGTAAATTAGCAGATTGAACATATGAGCTTTATATCCAATATGCAGCTTACGAAATATGCTTCATCTAGGCCCTTAAGAATCTAAAATTTCAACTTCGACATGAATGTTCAGTTTTGCCCCTTAGGATTTGGGTAAACGTTTGATGAATTGACTTGTTTCTTTCACAGGAGGTCCATATGTTGTAGTTCTATAACATGTATTAGGACACACTTCATCTTTTTTCCTGTTTGCTCAATGTTTGTTTCATTTGCTGGTTATTTTTCACAGTGGGGGTATCTGGATTCTGGAACGAGATTGCATTATGTTGATGTTTACAGTGCCTTTCAAGTTTGATACACCATCTCCCGATGACATGGTCACTACAGGCTTAAAATCATCCTTATATTTTAGAAAAGGTACTCTTTGCACTGCAGTTTCCCCTCGTTTAGTTAGACTACTGATAAAGATGCATGTGAACATTTTAATTCATGTGGAACTTTTTGTTCAATATTTCTCTGAGTGGTATCAATTAAAGGTTAAAATGAAGTTACTTGCCATACTCCAAATTTTTTGGCTATTTATTTCTTGCTATTGTTGCATGCTTGCATTTTGACTTGATTCATACCATTTGACACAGAGGCTCCATCTAAATATTCTGTTGATATCACTGGAAAGGCGGGCATGGATAATGATGATATTTTAATTGAGGACAGAAGTACAGATCCAAGTTCATCAGTTAAGTTGGATGAATTTGGTGGAAGTACTAGCACTGTTGCTGCTGATACTCAAAATGAAACTCTTGTTTTGGACCGTGAACTACAACGTTTGAGTTTGGAGAGGAAGCCAAAAAACAGTAAAGCCAAGATTAAGAAGCCGGTTTCTGTTTCACAGTACAAGCCAGAACCACGGATGCTCCAGGGTGAAGATCCAGAAACGTCGAGACAACTAAATCTTGCTATTGTAAGCAACCAACTATAAATTACATGCTTGTTGTTACATTGGTTTTGGTATTTCTTTGCTTTCGCTCTCTTCCTATCTTTATGAATAAGTTAAACAGGAATCTTATGCTAGGTTGGTCGTGTCGATTCTGAGAAATCAACTTTATGTGGTCGATTGCTACATGCCCTGGGGAGGATTTCAAAAAAGCAAATGCATAAATATGAGAAAGAAGCAAAAGAAAAGGTAAGTCTAACGATTAACATTGTTTGCACATTTCAGCCTGTGCTTTTTATGCTTCTTGACAGCTGTTTATATTTTTACAACCTTTCTTCTCACAGGGGAAGGGATCATTTGCATATGCTTGGGCTATGGATGAGAGTGCTGATGAAAGGGAGTGTGGCATTACAATGACTGTGGGTGTTGCATACTTCGAGACCAAAAATTACCATGTTGTTTTGCTTGACTCCCCTGGTCACAAAGATTTTGTTCCTAATATGATATCTGGAGCAACACAGTCTGACGCAGCCGTCCTAGTTGTTGATGCCTCTATAGGCTCATTTGAGGCAGGTATGGGTGTCAATGTGATTGGGCATACAAAGGAACACTCACAGCTTATTGGAAGTTTTGGTGTTGAGAACTTGATACTTGCTGTTAATAAGATGGATTTGGTGGAATATTCGAAAGAACGGTTTAATTTGTTAAATCATGACTCGGTTTTTTTTCTCCGATCATGTGGTTATAAAGACTCAGCAATTGCTTGGGTCCCTTTGAGTGCAATGGAAAATGAAAATTTGGTAACAACAGCTTCAGATGCTCGGTTATCATCATGGTAATAAGATATTCCCTAATGCAGACCTCCTTGCATATCATTTTTCCCCAACTTGGCAGTTGATCATCTATGTATGGTGTCATGTATGATGGAAATTGTCTGCTGAAAGCCATTGAGTCGTTACCACCTCCTAGTGGTGATGTTTCAAAGCCACTACGCCTTCCAGTCTGTGATATTATTTCATCCCACATGCTGGGGCAAGTGGCGGTTTGTGGTAAAGTAGAGGCTGGAGCAATCCGAAGTGGTTCCAAGGTATCACTCTGATGTTATGCTAGGCAAACTATAATGCATTGCTTCTGTAACATTGCCTAACGGTGTGGGAGATTTTCTTACGACCGTACATCACCTGATGATTTCTAACTATGCATTCCATTGCTTTCATTTCCTATCAGATTACCCATTGCTTTCATTTCCTATCAGATTACCCATTGCTTTCATTTCCTATCAGATTACCTTCTAAGTTGCTAAACGATCCCTACATTGTTAAGCTTGATCAAACCATCTACCGCGCATTTACCTTGCTTTGTTTATAACCTGCCCGAGCTGTTGTCTGATCTCAAAGTACTCTTGTTTCAGGTTCTTGTCATGCCTTCTGGAGAGTTAGCTGCAGTGAGAATTATTGAGCGGGATTCCTCTAGTTGCAACTTGGCAAGAGCCAGGTACAGCATTGCTATTGGTTTGCAATGGATTGACCCTAATCATGTTATGACTGGTGGTGTTCTTTGCCATCCAGATTACCGTGTCTGTGGCTTCTTGCTTGGAACTGAAAATGTTGGTTCTAGATATCATTGTACCAATACTGGTCGGCCTTCAGGTTAGTAATGGAAAGAGTGCCATGGATGACATCTCATTTAACCGTTCAAGCGTTAATTTCTTTTTTTGGTAAGAGAAATTGAAGGATTAATACCATCACCCTACGTTTGGTTGCTACTTGAAATTTCTAGTTTGAGCTCCACATACACCATGCGAAGGTGTCTGCAAGTTTGGTTAAAATACTATCATTGTTGGACCAGAAGACCGGCAAGGCCTCAGAAAAAACCGGTTGTTCACTGCGAGACATTCTGCTATCATCGAAGTAAGCTTACAGCAGATGAGATCGAATGCTTCCTGCTAATGAAATGAAAGTTTTTTTTTTTGGTGGGGGTGGGCGGGGGGTTTAATCTTAGGTCATGTGTACCTTTCAGGTAAAGCTGGACAAAGAAATTTGTGTGGAGGAATTCTCAAGCCTGAAGGCCCTTGGCCGAGAGTATTCCTACGATCTCTAGGAAACACCGTTGCAGTGGGCATTGTGACTCGTGTGCAGGAGCAGGCTTAGGTCCATTGTTCGAACAAATGCCGACTAATTTTCACGGTGTATCCGGTGGATCAGTGTTGTGATAGGACATAAATGTAAAAATTCATGTTGAGGTGGAAAGGCTCTAGCCATGAAACAGCAACAGGCTTCGCTGCACTAACTTTGATTTTCGCTCGCTGTATAGCTTTAGCTGATTGCATATTTGCAGTCGTTAGCTCGAGTTACGTAGCACTGTTCCTGCACTGGTGCGGCCTCGCAGCATCCTTGGGCCGTGTGAGGCATCGCGTCGCAATTTACGCTGCCGCGCCGCGCGCCTCCTCGTGTCGTACGCGGCCGCTGCTTTCTGTTGCCCGTACAGTCGGGCGCCCATAAATTGTCGCCCGGGGAGGGGGGAAATTTATGAAGGCCACGCGAGGGAGGTGACCCGCGCCGGATGATGCCGCTGCCGACCCGGGGACCGTGCGTTTCCTTTGGGATCTTTCCCCTCCGGACGCGGCCGTGCGGCTGCAGTTGAGCGGTCCAATCACGGAATCACCCCTAATCAGTGATGATCCGGGATCAAATTTTAGAGGGTGTTTTACCAACTTGCCAAATATCCTCTATATAGTACTTCGCTAGGTTGGCTACATGTCAACCGCCCGCTGCTCGGTCGGCTTGGCCCCTGCAGCCCAGCGTCCATCGTCGGTTCGGTTTGCGACGCCGCTATCCACCGGCTCGCACGCTGCTTGGCGCCCGCTCGTTGAAAGAACTTAGAGAGTAACCACGGCGTCACCAACAATAGATTGTGCGCCAGCCTCATTGACCTACAGTTGGATCCGTCACTGCCCCAACTCCTACACAAACCGCCGAACCGAGAGCCACTCGTACGTGTTCCTTCCTTCCTAGCCTTGCTGCTGCTCGCTTCGCCACCCGTGCGACGGTGCGATCGGTCGAGGTGGTTGGTTGATGCGTCAATTTATGGAATCCGATGTGCCGAAAAGCCCCGCCGGCCGGTAAGGCTAGAAGCGTCCCTGTCCGTGCTCTGGTTATTCATACGCTGGTCGTTCGCTTGTTGCAATCCCGCGTTACTCGTTTTCAAATACGCACCGACACACATGCTACCGTAGTACTAGTGTGAACGAACTACTAGTACACCTTAATTGGTGCATACAATGCTAGCTACTACGCTATACTACTAATTCCAACGGCCGTAACGACCAAGTTTGACATGTATGCACGTATCAAATCAAGCTCACAGTTAAATAGTATTCCCTCTGATAAAAAATAGTTGTCGTTTTGAACATCGACATAGTCTGAAAAACTCAACTTTGATCACTAATTTATATTGTAATATATTAATTTTTTAATAAAATTATAATATTATGAAAGTACGTTTCGAAACAAATCTACATATATGATTTTTATACATCCAATCTAAATATTTAAAAAGATATTGATAACTATAGTTTCAAAAATTTGACTACACGTATTTCAAACCGACAAGTTTTTATTAACACGAGGGAGTAAGCTAATTCTCTCTTCTCTGTGTTTGCTACGCTGTCTTGTAACACAATACGGTGATTCGGTGAATGATTAGGACGGTGACATGTTTCTTGTAAACATAATATATATATATTTATATGTATATATGTATAGCTAGCGCCTAGCGGTCGAGTTGTGATGTACAATTGCAGCTTATCTTGTCAAGGTCTCGCTCATTGGTTCGTGCTGGTCGCTGCTGAATTGAAAGTTTTATTTTACATGTCTGGCTGTCTGTCGAGGTCGTTGGTCCTGCCGGTTACTTTGCCACGTCAGCAGCGGAGCTGTCTGAAACTCTCAAGTTAGATAAGTACTACTCCTACAGTGTAGAGGACAGAGCCGCTTTGTCCATGCATTATGTTGGAGCAGTGGGTGATAGGCTTAGGTCACCAAACATCGTTTCAACGGCGCGCAAATAAGATCTCGCTCGCTTAAGCCAAACCCATATTACTAGTTAATTGTAGCAAATAAATTAAAGGTTATCTCGGTCTGCCGTATGCATATACATGCAACAAAGGCTCGTGCATTAGTGGCTAGAAATCAGACAACATACTATCAGTTACTAGTATCTGCTCGATCATCAACGATGAGTTCAAAAGGTTCAACCGATCACACACCGAGATCTCACCAGCTTGGATATAGTAATTTCGAGTACTGAACAATGCATGGTAAAAATTAAGTAGAACGTGCACGTAGCTAGCTGTTCTGCCCGCGCAGTGGCAGCTAGTGTAGCATGGATGCGGTGGGCGGGTGGAAAGATCGAGGGGGATCGAGATGCACGGCCGCGACCACGCCAGAAAGGTCGTTGGCGCAGCAGTTGGACCCGGAGGGGGCAGTCCACCGTCGATTTGGACGACTCAACCGTAGTCTGAATAAATGGGAATGGAGTCGACGTACCCATGCATCTCAACGCACTCACCATCCCGTCCTCCTTAGTTTGCTTCTTCACGTCCCTAACGCGCAGCGGTGAAAAGGGCGGGATACGGTCCGATATTGCTTTTTGGTATTCAAATTTACGTTTTTTTAAGCTCGAATTCATAATCGGATATAGATATGTTAGATATAAATATAAATACACAGGATGGATATAGATTGGATTCGAATCCGCCACGAATAATTTATCAGACACTACTACACACATAAAGAATATATGAAACGTCAGCGATGAAAGTATCAAATTGTAATATCAATTAAGGAATTATTTATCCTACTTAACAATGTAAATATAATTAAATGCAATTTTATATTATAAATTAGTCAATGACTAGGAAATCGTAGATGATGTTAAAGGATATTGATGCTTTGTCGGATAGCCATTTTGTTGATTTATCGGTTATATTTTGGATATCCTATCAAATACAGATACGGAGCGATATTATTGTTCTCGTATCCTAATCTATATTTCTCAGATACAGATAATATCGGAGATGGATCAGGATTAAAAAATAGCATTTCATGTAGATATTTTTCAAATACGATTGAACAGAAAATATCCGTCCCATTTTTCACTCTTATTAATGCGTGCCCCCTACTCTCACCTACAATTTTAATCTGACCCCTCCCTCCGAATATACGCAGTACATATGCACGTGCGGTCCTCTGCACAGCTACTTCCTCTTTTCCTTTCTCAAATAAAGGAATGTGCATGATGCTCGTAGTCGGGCCATCAATTAACACTCACTTCTGTAGTGTTTCCTACGTCTTGCTTGTTAGCACGGCAGGTGATCATAGATTACGTAACTCGGGAGCGAACGAATTGTGAAACAAATGGTCCAGTTTCTTCTCTAGTTAGTTGTGTTTTTTTTTCCTGATTACAGCTTAGACACACTGTACACACGACTGCATCTTCTCAGTACATGCGTCAAAATACGGAGGTTAGGAATAAACAAAGTTCCTACTGAGATATACTCACGTGTCCTAAAGATGGACTTCAAGATTTAAATTCTGATAGATAGAGTCATACATTTGTAACTGCAACTGATCCATCGCTTACTAAGACATAGTTCCCTCTCTAACGAGGTAGTAATTCTAGACTCAATCAACAGACTGGTGAAGAAGAGAGAAGTGCTACCACACAATGTTATCGGATCCCTCCCCCCAATGTTCTTCGATAGGAAAATATCCATACAACATTATGAACTTTGCTTAAAAGTCTGTACAACACCTTCAACTTTGAACCTGGTTATTTGGCACCCTGAACTTTTTAAACCCGTTCGTTTAACACCCTAAACTGGTTTCGTAGGAAGAAAAGTCTATATATTATCCTGAACTTTGCTCAAAAGTCCGTATTTCGAGGTGTTAAATGAACGGGATTGAAAAATTCGGATGATAGATAACTGGTATTAAAGTTTAGGGTGTTGGATAGACGGACTTTTGAGCAAAGTTTAGTGTGTTATATGGACTTTGCCCCTACAAAACCAGCTTAAGGTATTAAACAAATAAGATTGAAAAGTTTGGATGCTGGATAATTGGTTTCAAAATTTAAGGTGTTAAACGGACATTTGAGTAAAGTTCAAGATATTATATGAACTTTTTTCTTTTCAATATGCCAACTTAACCACTGCTAATCATGAACCCGACCAAGCTGGCCCGCCCCATTAAAATATACCACTAATTTTTTTTGAGTATTAGTAGTATTATTATTGTTTCTGCTGATATACTACTAGTTTATTCTCTATTCATCGTCGCTGTACGTGAAATTTAGCTTCGAACGCGGTGTTTTTATTCTCCAGCACTTCACTCAACAAGACAAGTGTCTGCGTCTCCTCACGAAATACGCTGCTTTGTCGAGCACAGCAAATGACAGGTGATTAAGCTGACAAGGAAGCTAAAACTTGCCTTAAGCAACAAACAAGTAGGAGTAGCGAGTTACCAACATTGTGTTCACCAAGTGCAAGATGTCCCCCTAATTTGTCAACAAACCAATTCATACATGCAATACTCCAATTTACCCTTTTAAAATTTTCTTGGTGAAAGCAGAGCATTAGTCGAATTGAAAAGGCAAATTAAAATATTTATGAGCTAAGAAGATAATGTCTATCTGAAAGTGCATCTAGTCACTTATGTTATTTTGGTGATTAATGACAAACACTCATAATGACAATCTATGCAATTAAGTAAATGCTTAACTTAGTGCTTAACAAATGACAAACCTCTAATATGATTATATTGCTATGAGACTAACTTGTTATTGCCTAGTTGAGTATCAGTCTCATCTATTTAGAGGAAAATCAAGTAGGATGGTTAAGCAAAGATAAGGTACGCAATTTTGGTATCTATTCTATATTTGTTATTGCATTCCTTTCGTGCAAATGCATAGTGAACTCCAAGTAGCATGTTGATTATATATATGCACATTGGTTCATGTCATATTTATTTGTGCATATATATTCATTTGAGTTCATTATGTGCTTTGTTTTTAGTATGCATGTATTAACTAGAGTTAAACTTCAGATTGCTATAGATTGACTTGGTGCATGCATGTCTTAGTTGTGTATCTTCTCATGCACTTCTCTTGGTGAAGTTTAATCTAGAGTTGGATCACATATTTACTCTTATTCCAAATATTATTTGCACATGTACAATTCGTGTACATTCTATCATGTGCTTCATTTAAGTAAAGACTGTGATCCTTGCCATGATTTAATTGATTCATCATATTGGCAATTATCTCTCTAGTGCATATAGATCAATTACATATTCATCATGATGTACTTAGTAGAGAACATTTCTTATGTCAAGTGTTTCCAGTTATATTGTGCTTCTTCCTATGAAACACTTGTTGTAATCAATTGCTCACAAATATCAACTTGTTCATATCTATTGGGCTTTTGGGACTAATGTCTTTCATGAGTAGTTTGGAAAGAATTAGGTCCCGTCTGTGTATGATGACCAAGGTATCTTGGAGGATGATCATTAAGCCGAGGTCAACAAGACGGCGGTGTCACCAAGAGCTGAGGACTAAGTCAAAGATTGACTTGGCGTGGAGATCGTCAGAGAGAATGATCAAGTCAAGGTTGATAGGACGAGAGTCTCATGAGGTGAATCGAGTCGAGTTGGACAAGGCGAAGATGTCATCAATTATATAGTGAAAGTCTTCATGCATCGACATTAAGAAAGAAGACGACAAGTGACTATTTCTAGACTTATATTATCTTTGATTTAATTTGAGTCTAAGGATTGCCGTACTATTAAGAGGGATGCGATGTCGAATGACTTTTAGATGTGTCAAGTGCTCAAGTGATCCATCCTTGTGAATCTTAGAAAGAGAGTGGTGTTGGTGGTGCCGAAAAGTGAGGGTTGTAGGTCTCTCTTGGATTCTTTGTGATATCTGTATTTATCCTTTGAGTTTTGGGTAGTGAGACCTTGTTAGTTGTGTAGCCCTCGTTCTTAGCTTTTGATAGAGTACAAAATCGCTGAAATCGGAGTCCGGAGTGAAAAGTTATGCTCGTTTTTCGGTGGCGGTGCAATCCGGACATTCCGGGTTGACACCCTCGGTGGTGCTCTCACCAATCCGAGTATCCGGGTTTTTCCGAGTCTCCGGGTTGTGCCCACTGTCTCCAACGGCTAGTTTTCTTGGGACCTCTATTTAAAGCCCCCTTCTTCCCCACTTCAAAGAGGCTTTTACCTTGTAGATTAGAGGTGCTATACCCTTGTTCTTGAGCCCCCAAAACACCTCTTTACCCTTAGATCTAAGTGATCCCCTTGGTGAGAAGGGTTGGGAAGAGTTTGAGGAGTGAGGTGCTAGGTTGAGTGAGATTTGAGTTGTTTGAGCACTTGATTTCATCTCCAAGCTTGTTCTTCGTGAGCATTTGCTACTCTGGGAGGTTGAGGACTCCTAGACGGTTAGGAGGTTGCCTACGAGCCACCGGAGCTTTGTGTCGTTGGCCGTGGGAAGTTTGTGAAGGTCGGTTCCGCCTCCGTAAGGGAAGGAATCAAAGGAGTGAAGACCGACGAGTGCATTTGTGCAACACCGGGAGGAAGAGGGTTGAAAGAGACCCGGCTCAAGTGTGACCGAGCCGCCTCAACGGAGACGTAGGATCCTCAAGGATCCGAACTTCGGTGAAAATCATCGTCTCCAAGTTTGCTTCTTACTCATGCTTTAGTATTTGATTTTGAATCTTGAAATTGCCCGATCTACTCTATTGTTGTGTTTGGCTCTAGATATTCATCATCCCCATGTACTGATAGCATTTAGATCTTTTGTATTCAAGTAGATTGTTGAAAATTGCGAGGATTTAAAATCTCATTTCGAGGTCTTAAATCCGAGTATCCGACTTCGAACCCGAATAGTCCGGACATTTCGGAGTATCCGGAGATAAGTCCCGGACACTCCGGTCTGAGTCCCTCGGATCCAATCCGGAGTATCCGGACTCCTGACCCCAGACAGTCCGGACATACCGGAGTATCCGGATAAAAGTCCCGGACACTCCGGACTTAGACCCTCGGGAGATTTTATTTAGCTGCAAATTTTTTTTATTCCGCTGCATTTAGTTTTAAATATTTTAATTCGCCTATTCACCCCCCTCTAGGCGACATCCCCTGTCCTTTCACTATCTCGGTCTACATTCCTCGGTACTTTCCAAAAATAAAAAAAGAAGAATAAATATAATAAGCTGCACAAATCTCGAGGAAAGATAACCCGTACAGATAGCAGAAGCATATGAGCTCACGGTCATAACCTTATCTTCTTGTTGCTCAAGTTAACCCATACAAAAATGTTCTTGGTGGAAGAAGAGCAACATTAGAAGAATTTAAAAAGCAAATTAGAAAATTTGTGAACCAAGAAGACAAAATCCATCTCCGTCCCCGTTGCCCACCAACGCTTTTCACACCATTTTTAATCAGCCCTCCAACCCCAGCCTTTCTTAATTCAAAATTTTCGAACCAACCCATCTTCTTCCTCCTTCCCCACCCCACCAGGCCCCAACCAGACAGCCCCGTTTCCCCTCCCCCCATCTCCTCCACCGCCACCTCAACAGCATACCGAACGCGAAATCACCACCGCATTTCCTCCACCTTCCACTCGCTCGCCTCGCTCCGCATCTCTCGGAGCGGCGGCGGCGGCGCCTCGCGCGGACGGCGCTGCGGCGCGGTGGTGGGTCCACCGGGCAGTGGCAGCGGCGGGGTCTCCCCCGGCAGGGAGATACTGAGGTGCGCGTGTGGATGGTAGAGTTGGGCTGGGAACAGGCGGCGACGCGAGATCCGGGGGTGGGGGTTGCCGTGTGGCGACGTGGTGGCGGTGTGATCTGAAATGATATTAGAGCCGGCGCCGCTGTATTCGGAGCGGAGGTGACGGCGATGACGACCAACACGAAGCGCGCCTACAAGCTCCGTATCCTCGTGAATTTGTTTCGCCAATTTTTTCAATTTTTTTTGTTGGGGAGGTGCGTTGTGTGCTTGTGTCTGTCTGACCGATCCATCGGTACTGTCGCATTCGTTCTGCTAGCTGAGTGGTTTTATTCTGCCAATTCCAGGGGGAGCTTCCGACTCTCAATATTTTGTTGCTTTTATTTTGCTTGGCCCTAGTTAAACTAATTGGGGATTTAGTGGTTGCGTGATTGTGTTACATGGAGCTGTGGGTGATTACTGATTAGTCGTTAGTGAGTTATGTTTGATTGTCTCAGAAGTGCAATTCTGCCACTCTGTGTTTATGAAATGTTGGAGTGGTACATTGGTGTAATGTGATTTTTTTGGGGTGATTTGGTTGCCATATTTTCGACATTGGAGTGCCTTGACTTACATTTGGCGTAGAGGAGTTTGTGGCGCACTCATCCAATGTCAACTGCCTCAAGATTGGGAGGAAGACATCACGGGTTCTCGTCACAGGAGGAGAGGATCATAAGGTTAATCTTTGGGCTATTGGGAAGCCCAATTCGATACTGGTAAGATTTATTTGTCTTGTGCTGAATCTAAGTATGGCCTAGTATGTTAAATGTGGTTCCACAGTTAAGTAGGCAAACGAAACACCTAACTCAACCCAACAGAACTCTTGCCTGAACCTTGAATTGATTACTAGATGAAAGTTTTACCATTTTTGCTGTTGATGGCCTCTCCAGCATAGCTCTCTTTATGTTGGTCTTCAATTAATATGGAGATACTTAATACTTTTATGTTAACTATCAACCTATTACACAATTATGTGTTTGATCATGGTGGTTACTGTTATCGGAGGTGTTATACGTGATGTTTTTGGTTGGAATATTATTTGATTCACAATTTGTTTTTCTTGTGGTGGTTATACAGACTTTATCAGGGCATACAAGTGCTGTGGAGTCAGTTAGTTTTGATTCCACAGAAGTGTTTGTAGCTGCAGGAGCAGCCAGTGGAACAGTAAAACTATGGGATTTAGAGGAGGCGAAGAGTACGTAAATAATGGATGCTTGACTTATCATTACATGTATTTATGAACACTCATGCTGTGTCACTGTATATTATTAACTGCATCACTTGGCTTGTTGTATGCAGTTGTCCGCACTCTTACTGGACATAGGTCAAACTGTATGTCAGTTGATTTCCATCCTTTTGGGGAATTCTTGGCCTCTGGGTCATTGGACACTAATCTGAAGATATGGGATATAAGAAGGAAGGGGTGTATCCACACGTACAAAGGCCACACACGTGGGGTGAATGCTATTAGATTCACACCTGATGGCCGATGGGTTGTGTCTGGTGGTGAAGATAATGTAGTGAAGGTATCATTTGCCAACAAGTCAATGCCGTGTATACTTCATTTTCAGTTGCTAATTCTGGTCATGTAGTTTTATTTTTTTCCATAATTCTTCTAAGCACATAATATATCCTTGTGCTGATAATTTTGTATCAATTAACTTTAAGGCTTTAAAAAACAGCTTGGTGATTATTTTCATTTTAGTGAAACTCAATATGATAATTATATCTCCTACTTTATTGAACTTATAATCAGTGTTGCCTTGGCAGCTCTGGGATCTGACAGCTGGAAAGTTATTACATGATTTCAAGTGCCATGAGGGTCAGATTCAGTGCATAGATTTCCATCCCCATGAGTTCCTTCTGGCAACAGGTTAGGTTCAAGATGTTATAATGCTGATCTGCCATTTAATTTTTAATTTTTCTTTGTCCCTTTTGGTTGCACTTTATACCTGTTTATGCTTAACTCCTGGAATAATGTCTTCGCATTTGGTTGGACTTTGGAGAAAAAAATCATTTGTTATTGAGGGGCCAGATTGTTATAAGCATGCACATGCTATTTAAAAATAAGACTTTATGCCGTAAATGGTAAAGTGAAATTTGCCATATTATGGTTGTGAATGATATTTACTAGTCCATCTATATTGTAGTAAATGTCCTGGCAATTTAATGAACTGCCCTTCATTTGCTGGCTAACAATGCAAAATGTCAAATTGTCTTATTCTGGCATATTTTACTTGTCGAATGTAAGTAAATCAGTCATGCATTTCAATCTTCATTTCGTTGCGGATATCTTGCTTGTTTCCACATATAAGTGGCTTATTGTTCATTACTTCATTTGGTGGCACGTCTATGAGGAGTTTCAAAGTGTTGATAAATTCTAATCCTTTACTTTCTTGAAATTCTGTAGAATATACTTCATAGAAGTTTTTGATTTAGTGGCGTAGAATAAAAATTCCATTTCGGTTCTAGTGGAGGACTGGAGGTGCATATTGTTTTCTTCCAGGCTGTGAACAGTATTTCAAATAAAACTGTTTCTGTCAGAAGCTGTCTTTGCCTATTTTCTGTCTGCTTTGCAACTAAAGATTCATTACATTACATAACATCGTTTCTCCACTCAGGTTCAGCTGACAAAACTATCAAGTTCTGGGATTTGGAGACCTTTGAGTTGATTGGTTCTACTGGATCTGAGGTATATTAATATCTTGGATTTTCTTGTGAGGATTATCCACCCTATTCAGATGAAGCTTTGGCATATGTTTTGTTGTAATGGTGCAGGCGTTTTTTTTTGGTGGTGGTGGTGGGGGGTAATTCAAATTTGTGATGGCATTGACTTCTGAACCACAATGTACGAGGATGAATACTGGAAATTGATTGTTTAGTGCAACAAGTAATATCTGAAAGAACAAACATCGGGAAAAAACATTTGGAGGTCTTTTTTGGGTGTTCAAAGAAAAATTGAACTAAACAGCACACCACATAGTGATCATGACATCATTCATTATCTTTTAACTTTTATGATATTTGATGCACCCATTGCATTGCCATATGTTGTGGTTAGCAGCATGTCTTTATCTTATTAGCTCTGCAAAATAAACAACTAGTGGGCTGTTATAGCACATGACATTTGGGGCTCACAGTTAATATCTGTAGATGGAATACTGTATTAACCTTAATTCTATGTTATAATTGGTTATGGCACAACAAGGATTTCGCCAACAGTCAAGACACAAGCAATACTTTATGTGCTCTCTGCGGTGACAAGTGTCGTATATGGATGATAAGGCGTCAAGTCTGCCGGCAATGGACGCCATGGTCAACTCCAGAACTTCGGATCTAGGTCAAAATCAAGGGGGTTAGGGTGGGGAGGGAGGGGAGCTATGGGAAAACACTAGCCACTGCCACCATAGCTCCAATCAGGCTGAATGCAGCTCAATCCGGCACTTCTCTCTACTCATCTCGTTTGCTCACTTGCTCTGCTGCCCTCTTTCTTCCTCGCGCCTTCTTGCTCTTCTCAGCATCTCTCTCGTTTTGTTCATGAAAGATTCAAGGAAGTAGAGGGGGAGGAAGGAGAAGAGGATACGGTGCAGATATGGCGAAGAGATAGAAAAAAGCCTCCATGGCTGCTCCATCGAAAGAATGGGAGAAGCAGGAACTACATTTGCACCATGTTGTTTATTACTTTTTTCTCTTTCTTCTGTTGAGGAGGCAAGGATAGTGGGTTGAATATATTATAATATGTGTTTGTGAGTGGATATATGGACACTTGGACTGCCATACTAATATAGCCTTGTAGAGTAGTATTGTATTGTATTTTAATCTATGGACACATAAAGCAAGGAGCCTGGATCTTCTATGACCATTGTTATACCAATACAACATGTATTATATAATACCAGTACATGTATTTCATGGTTTTCACTGGATAAAGCACATCGTCTAACTCTCGCCATGGTGGGCGCCTAGGTGTCTTGGCTCCCCAGGCTCGCCGCGATTTGCTGGAGTGCCGTGACAACCTGATATAACTACATAGCCATCTGCAACATATGCTTTCTTTTGTTTTCTGCAGTTTATTTTCTTCATCTTTTCTAATGCAACAGCATGTGAACATTATTTCCTCAACTAGTGGCATTAGTAAGGTTATCCCCTACTGTCTCATCAAAATTAAAAAGGGCAGGGAGAAACTCACCTTGTTTGATGCTATATTTTCTTCACTTATTGCTTAAAGGGGGTGTGATCCATATAGAAGCTAACTACGAAGGGTCATATATGAAAGTACAGTTCAGTTCAATATAATCATTTATTAGTTTCATTTTAATTACTTGCCGATGTTTCTATTTGAATATCAGACAACAGGTGTTCGATCGATGACATTCAATCCTGATGGAAGATCTCTGTTATGTGGGTTGCACGAAAGTTTGAAGGTTGTGCTTTTAATTTCTCATGTGACCATATCACGGCAGACATCATCTTGTTCTCCGTGGCTTCCAGAGTTAAACTTCTCTTAATCTACGCAGGTTTGCTCTTGGGAACCAATAAAATGCCATGATACAGTCGACGTGGGATGGTCTAGATTGTCTGATTTAAATGTCCATGAGGGAAAACTTCTTGGTTGTTCTTTTAATCAAAGTTGTGTTGGAATATGGGTTGTTGATCTAGCGGTATGTTATTGGCTTCTCTGCTACATTTCTAACATTAATCTGTTATTCTCATCAGGAGTCTTCCTTTAGTTGTTAGTTGAATGTACTAACCAAGTAATCAATTGGCAGCGCCTTGAGCCATATGCTACAGGCACTTCAACAAAACTAAATGGTCATTCTGAATTGAAGACTTTGTCAAGTAGCACTATGCCATTACAAAACGACAGTGGTTCACGGGCTAACATAGGGCGATCATCAGTTCTACAAAATTCAGAGAATAACTTAAAGGCTTCTACAGGAAGACTCTCAGTTTCTCAAATTTCAGATTCTGCACCCAAAGAGACAAAATCAACAGCTTGTATGTCATCAATTTCTCTATCTGTACTTTTTTATATTTAACGTTGAAACTTGAAACCCTTCATATGCCTTATCTGTCCTTTATCTGTTCTTCTTACCATACTGAAGCAAGTGGGTTGGTCCCAAGCACACCTCAAAGGGCTGGGACTGGCTCCAGTGCTAAAACAGTTGGAAATTCAACATTTGCACATGGTGGCACCACCTTGAAAAGAAGTTTACTGAAGAGCAACAATGCTTCTAATCTTCAGAATTTCAGTAAAGTTGATGTGGTGCCTGTGATTGTCCCAAGAACTAGCTCAGGAGCAGAGCTGGCTACTGAATATAGAATTGATGCTGCTGATGCACCTATTCTTCTTTCTAAGGCAAGCAGAAGGGTAGAGCCCGCTACTGATTCTAGGAAAGAAAGTACTGATGTGGGCCAGGTGGCACCTGTTGTTGTTCCCAGAACCACCTCAAGAATGGAAATATCCTCTGATTCTGCACCTGTTGTTTCTAAGGCAGGTAGAAGGTTGGATTCTGCTGCTGATTCTAGGAAAGAAAGTGCTGATGCAGCATCTGCTGCTGTTGTTCCAAGGACAACTTCAAGAATGGAAATGGCCTCTGATTCTGCTCCTGTTCTTTCTAAGGCAAGCAGAAGGGTAGAGTCTGCTACAGATTCAAGGAAAGAAAGTGATGATACAGCACCTGTCATTGTTCCCAGAACAACTTCAAGAATGGAGATGGCCTCTGATTCTAGGAGGGAACCTTCTGCCGGACGGGTGTTATCGCCATTCAGAGCCCAATCAAGATATACTGAACAGAGGAAGTCAACCAATGGCAAAGTTGATACAGACAAAGTTGATGCAGGAAGCAAAAATACTGAAACAAATGACTTTAATTGTCAAATATTTTTTCCTCAGAAGAATGCTGTTATTCAAACAGAAAATTCTGAAGAAACCCGTGAAGACGTAAAACATGGCACATTTGATAGGCTGGAATTTTCAAGTTCAGCAGAACCAAATATAAGTCACCGCAGTGAGAATTGTATGATCTGTTCCCTTAACTTATCTGTTTTATGTTGCTGCTGCTACATTTTGATTTAAATACTGTTTCACAACTATTACTCGTGATTGATTTCCTTCGTCATGTTCCTAATAGACATGTACTCACAAGCCACAACTCTTAGAATCATGGATTTCAAAACTCACATAAAAGCAGTGATTCTTATACGACTTTTAATGAAATTTCCATTATCCTACACTGAATAAAAAACTTTATGGGCAAGTTGTTCAATTATTTCTACAGCTAGATATTATGCATGGGCTGTAGTTGTCAGCTGAATTCGATTCATTAATGCCATCTTTGTTCAGTATTAACTGGACTAAGCATGGTTTGCTAGAGTTACATTCTGAATCTTTTGAGAACATGTTCTACGTTCTCTGTTGAGTTATTAATTATCCCAGTGTTTTGGCAAGAAAATTTTCTTTTGGGTAATCATGAGTCACCATTTTAAAATTCCTGGCAATTTTCATTTATTGTAACTAAGTTGTATCTGTTTTGAGAATTTGTTACTCCTTCACAGATGTTTCTAGAATACGTAGGCCAAGAGATAACTGCTATATTGAAGTTTCAAGAGCAGGTATATATTTTGATATCCTTTGGTAATTGCTGTAATATGTTCTGCGGGTTTGAGTCTTAAAGTATCGTGTAGGAAGAGCAAGATCAGTTGTTTCTAATTGGGAAGGCAGGGATCAGTCCCCTAGCTATGAAGAACCAGCAACAAGCAGTTCTGCTTCAGTGGCTCCTAGAGGCCGGTTGTATTCATCTGTATGTCTAAGACAACCCATAAGCTTTTATAGCACTCTGTTCCTTTCCTGTTCTTTCTATTAAATTCATTATTCACATCACTTCTGTTTAGTAGTTGTTAGTTGATGGTATTGTTATATCGTCTTAACTAATACGGAATTTGGATATGTTATGTAAATAAAATAAGGAAAATGATGCTGTAAGGTACAACCTATAACATGTAGTTAATTTAAGAGATGCCCTGTTACTGGAGTGGTTGTGTCAACGTTCATTATGAGGATAGATGGTTCTGTTTTTTTTCCTGGTTCCAAATGTTTGAATTAGCACATCCTGTGCTTGTTCTGTAGTAATATGATATCATTTCTCCTGGTGGTTTCTATTGTCCAATTCATGTGCATTGATGTCATGGACCAGAGATAGAGCCTAACTTAACCCTTATCCCTTTAAAATTAAATCAAAGATAAACTCAATGGATCATCATTGATCAATGTTACTCCTGCTGGACGAATATATGTTGAAATGAAGAGTTGAGGACCTTAACTTGTTTTGGCACGCAGCTTATTCCTGGAAAGTTACAGTAGAATTCACTCAATTCTATGTTTGGCTATCTCTTCCTTTTACGTGGAGAATTAATTTCTGCAACCCCCCCCCCCCCTCTTTTTTGTTTTCTGCAGAGAGGAAGCAATCAAGCTGCTGAAACTCCAACCATAGTGAGTGATGAAGATGTTCTATCTGTTCTAATGGAACAACATGACCTATTTCTAAGCTCAACACGATCACGGCTGACAAAATTGCAGGTCCGTAAAGTGCTTGGCCTTTTATTTTTTTTGTGTGACTTGTAATGTATTCTCCAACCGTCTCTATGTTGACTAATAAGACATACGTTCCAAGTTATTATTGGTAAAAGGGATAAAAGATATATACATATGTTATGCCCTATGTCATGGTGTTCCAGATTGTAGTAGGCTTCATTTGATACTCTATTTCATACTGAAGTATGGTTAGTTGAATTAGCTACATAGCTGCCTATTGCAATCTCAGCCCGTGTGTTGCTCAGTAAACTGATAGGTTTTCAAATTGCAACTGCTCAAAGCTCAAAGGCTGTACCTTACTGTTTTAAGTTACTTGCAGATTGTCCATCAAATGTGGGAAAGGAATGACGTCAGAGGTGTTATCACAGCGATGGAGAAGATGTCTGATCATGCTGTCAGTACTTTGCAACTTTTGTCTTCTGCATGCCATAATTGGTGTATTGATGATTAATGATTTCTGGTAACTGCAGGTGTCAGCTGATATGGCAAGTGTTCTGATGGAAAAAAGTGAAACAATCACACTAGATTTATGTACCTCTATCCTTCCTGTCCTCACCAACCTTCTGGAGAGTAAAACTGACAGGTAACTTCTCACCGCTGCTTTTGTGAGTGATTATGGTTGCATTCTGGGATTATGTAGAAATGGTCATTATTAATACCAAAGTTTTGATTGATTAATATATGTGTTGTGCTGTGACAAGTGCCATGTCGTCTTAGTTGTCATCCATTTATTTATTTATTACATTGCAATTCACATTATTTTTCATGAATTAAATCTATGCAGGCATCTATGTGTTTCATTGGAATTGTTGGTGAAGCTTGTCAGAACTTTTGGACCAGTAATACATTCAACAGTATCAGCTGGTCCATCTTCTGTGGGTGTAGATCTTCAAGCAGAGCAAAGGTGTTGTTTCAGTCAACTGCTCTCCTAATATGCCATTGCTAGATTATGTAGTGTGATTTTACTTGTTTGTTCATCTTAGGCGGGAGCGGTGCAATGTATGCTTCATTGAATTGGAGAAAGTAAAAAATAAGCTTCCGTTTCTTACAAGGTATTGTATAATCTAAATATGATACATTATTGAAATTGTACTTTTCACCTACACTAGCTGTGTAATTTGACTGCAATGTTAACCTGCATTTACTGCTTGAGTTGTACGTTTCAAGAGTTTATTGCTCAGTAAAACCAGCCGTGCAAAAGAAGGCACAATCTGTGTACCAGACCCTATTGGTTCTCACTGCTAGAACTGACACTTTCTGGACCTTATAAACGATTAGAAGAATGTTACAACGTACTGACTTGGTTTAGTTGAGTAATCATGAATGGCCCCCACCAATCATTATTACTATTGGATTTTTGAACCCACGTTTTTCTGAACTAAATTCGTAGCTTTCACTAATTTTGTAAGCCTATCCAAGCTTTATGGTTTGCATTCCGTGATGTTCATATCTTGTTCCTTTTCATTTAACAGAAGAAAAGGGGCAGTTGCAAACACAGCACAGGAGCTCAGTCTTGCCTTCCAGGAAGTTATGTAGTTGACTGACCACATATTCTCACACACACACAATTATATGGGAAATGCTTTGCCTCTGGTTTCTCTATGATTGGAAATCAGTTGACATGGAGCGCTGTTCGTTTTTGCGCTATCATCAAGCTCCAAGGACACACCAGCAGTAGATAGCATTTTGTTGCTACTGTTCATGCCTTTTGTACACATACTAACCCTCGTTGATTGGCATCCTTGTCATTTGGGAAATGGGAAGAGAAGCCTTCAGAACAATGACTTCAGCCGCAGTGTTCCTCGAATGATGTTTCACTGGCTTCTGAAGGTATTGCTTGGCCTCGATGGAATGATGATCGTGAGACTGAAGGCCTTTGTGCCGGCTTGTAATGTTTTGCTGGCTGCAGCCTCTCCTTTAACTGTGTATCGCTTATTTGAATGCGTGGTAGTTCAACAGCTTGCATTTGGTAGTTTATTAGTTGGGCTGTAATATCTTGTCGATTCAATGACAAGATTGACGAGTAAATCAATTCCATGTACAATTGTACATCATTTTTGAAGAATTGAGATATGCTCCTGATTCATATCGTCTGTCTCCTGGATGTGCGGAATAATATCACTCGATTTTGATTTAATGAAAATTTGCAATGAATATTTTATTTTAATTAATGAAGTGTGTGGAATGATATCAGTTTGCTAGAAACCAGTTGGGCTTGTGGTAGAATATTTGCCTACTTGGACCAGCACCTATGCATCGTCTGGAGAATAATCGGACCTGACGCCAAAACAGTACCATGCTCTTAGGCTCCGTTTGTTTAGACTTGTTTTTTTCCCGTAGCTTCAAGTTAGTCTTAAAAGCAATAAAAAGATTAGTGTCTTTTTTACGTGGTAGAGGTGAGTAATTTTATTTTAAGTGGTATATATTAGTTTAAAATCAGCTCGCAATAAGCCGAAAAAGCACGTCTTCTAGGGTGTCTTTTGGTTTAGACTTATAGTTTAAAAAAACAGCGAAAAATTCACCTCTTTATTTGTGCTTTAGCTTTTAAACTATAGAAAAATGCCAAACAAACAAGGTCCAGTCTTACAGAACTATTGTGCAACAACACCCACCACGCAGATATATATATAGAGAGAGAGAACGATGGTTAAGCCTAAAACAAACATGGAGACCTAAACAAATCAGTGCGACGACGCGAGACGAGAGGCAGGTACGCATGCAGCTGCAGCAAGTACTCGCCCCTCCTTATTCCCTTCATCAAACAACCAAACCAAGAGTTGGCGCAGGCTGCACGGGCACGGGCACGGGCACGGGCGAGGCTCCTAGCAGGTGGGGATGCAGGACTTGGAGCACTTGGCGGCGCACTTGGTGTGCGCCGAGAGCGTGCAGCCCTTGCCGCAGAGCAGCCGCTTCTTGTGGCACTCCTCCTTGCTCAGGCAGCTCTTGGCCTGCTTCTCCCCCTCCTTGCTGCTCCCATCCTCCTTCCCGTGCTCGCTGCCGGCGCCCGACGACGAGCTCTGGTCGTCCCCATGCGTGGTCACGCCGCCGCTCGGCTTCCCCTCCAGCGGCACCGCCGCCGCGTCGCCGCCGCCGTCCTTCTTCTCGACCGCCCGGACGGACGCCACCTTCTTGCCCGCCGCTGCCAGGCGCGTGGTGGCCTCCTTCGTCTGCAGGTGGGCGTCGGCCATGAGGACCCGCTTGTCCTGGGGCTCCTCCTGCGTGGGCGCGATGGCGCTCGCCGTGACGGCGAGCACGAGGAGGACTGACATCGCGAAGCAGGAGCGAGACATGGCTGGCTGCTTAATTTGGTTTCGTGGTGTCCGTGCAACTTCGTTTGCACTTCGCCTGGTGTGAATTGCGAGATGGTTTGCTCTTGTGCGCGCGTATATCTTGTATTTGTAGTGCTGCGTTGGTGAGTTGGAGCAGCGACCAACGCGTGGAGCACCTAACTACTTCGGTAACAAGTGCGAGGTGCGTGCAGGCTCCTGAATCCTGATCGAGTCGAACGGCCACGGCATGCATGAACCACTACAAAATAAAACACACACGGTGTTTATTTATTATTTACTCCCTTACGGTTTTGACTTTTCAGTGTCTATAAGATATGAATTTGATTATTACTTTTTGTAACGGTATATTATTATATACTAATAAAATAATAATATTATGAAAGTATTTTTAATGACGAATATAGTAATTTAGTTTTCATGTAGCCAATGTAGAATATTTTAAATATATTAGTGTCCAAATTTTAGAAAATTTAACAATTCGGATTTCAGGATGTCACTTAAAAAAACAAGAAGAGAGAACTGAGCTTAGCTCAATTGGCAAGGCGCCAGTTGCGCGCCAAGCCAGCCCGGGTTCGAGTCCTCTCGATCGCGCGCTTGTGAGGGCTGGGTACAGGCGTTTGGATGCGTGCGTGTGTGCGTTTGTAGCCTTACTATTGTTCTTTTTTTTTCTGTGAATACTAAAGCTCCAAACCAATTTTCAAAAAAAGAAAAGAACGAGAAGAGATATACATAAAAGTAGGCATGATTATAAACGACCAAGGAAAACGGTCTACATACGAAAATATTAAGAAAAATTGTACACACCCCCAAAAAATCAATCAAAATTTAATTTCTCTCTCCACGAGTACTTTTACAGTGATTATAAACCTTTGAAGTCTTGTGTATTTTGATGCAAATATTAACAAAGTTAATTAGTGCCAAATCGTAAAAACCTATGGGCTGACCCCAGAAGTTACCACTTGTTTCCGCCACTGGATGGCGCAGTTCCTCTAAAAAAATGTTAGTTGCAGTAAAATTGCTTTTAGTACTTGTACCGATTATCTCTAATCATTCACCTCAAAAAACGTGGGATATGGTTCTGAACTTACAATATGGAAGGAGTGGCAGATGCTTCGACGAACTTAGTGGCAAATCATAGAGACCAAAGTCGTATGTGGCATTTTCAGGAAATATAAAAGTACACATTTTTTTTGAAAGACAGCTAGGCTGTGAATTATATTAGATAGGAGAAAAGATTACAGGGAAAGGGTGCAGGGTTCTGCACCCGGGTTAAAATACAAGAGGGAGCACAACAAAAACATTAGGGCGGCCGTCTGTTGTGTCAAGCATGCTTTTGCAGAAGATTTTTTAGTTGAACAGCTCCAGCGATGATCCAGACCGTTGCCTCGTCTTTGAGTTGCCATGAAGTAGGAAACCTAGATATTAAAGTACTAGTATTCTCCTAACCATAGAAGTATTACCATACAGGCCAAAATTATTACGACGAGATAGAGCAACAGCATCTGCTCGGTTGTATGTGCTGTCATATATCTATTCTAGGCGAAATCACGTTTTTCGACGAATTCAATTCCTGATTTCATGTACGCCACCGCTGCTTGCACACGATTCTGATCTCTTCTTCGAGGCTTCTTTTCGTGGCATAGTGAACAAATGGGAACTAATAAAAATTGAGTGCTTATGTCGACGGGGAACCATGTAGAAAAACCTGGCTTCTGTCCGACGATCCTTGTACCTTTTGAGAGCACGGCGAAGAACAGCAAATGAACTTTTAAGGATGCGCACACCCGGGCAGGGTTCTTCGTAATTATAACCGTAACTTAAGCAGTTGTAATAACATTATAAGATAACAAATTAATGGTTCAGATGGTGTGTAATACTGTAGCAGCTTTTCATCGTAGCGATATCAGCGCTGTAGCAACGAATTTGATCGTTAGCTCTCAAATAGGCACCTCGGCTCAAATCACGTGTGATTGCTTATTATACCATTGCAGCAATGCATCTACACCTGATCTCTATCCGATTCCGAGTCCACCGCTGCTTAACCCAACTTGTGCTCGTACTGGTTAATTTCTCACCCAGAGTATGTGACCATGGTTTCAAATGAGGCGCTTTGCATTAAATGCATCCTGACAATTAATCAGGCTGTAACTTGGGATTAGGGCCGAAAAAAAATCATTAAGAGTCGAATCAAAATTTATTCTCGATTACAGTAGTCAATAGGTTTTAAATTAAAATAAATCTATTTTAAATAAAAAATTAATGAGACTCGACTCGATAGTAGCTCATTAGCTTGAATTTGAATTAACCACTTAAATCACAAATAAAATGATTTTACATTGAACTATGTCAATTTTAATAAAACTCATAAATAGCTTGTTAATCTTGATAGGCAGCCCTACCTATGTGGTCGTTGCTCCGTAACTAAGGGCTTGTTTGTTTTTGCTTTTGATTATGAATCTAAAAGTAGAATAAAAAACAAACAGGCTGATTCTATGAATCGATTATCACAATCCAACCCA
Source organism: Otatea glauca (assembly GCA_036346275.1). Taxonomy (NCBI): domain Eukaryota; kingdom Viridiplantae; phylum Streptophyta; class Magnoliopsida; order Poales; family Poaceae; genus Otatea; species Otatea glauca. The sequence goes on along the minus strand of CM070717.1, from coordinate 52,674,261 downwards.
CTCATATACACTAGAATCAACAATCCACTTTATATGTGCTTTTGGATTCCAACTTTTCAAGAATCAGTTTCTCTACAAACACAATTTAGAATAAATTTTTAAAGAATTCAAAGCAAAAACAAAAAGGTGCTAGCCCAAGCAATTGGTTTGCTTGGGGGCATCGCGCGGCCAATCCGCAGGTAGGGCCCACCATCAGTGATACTATACGACGGTGGTTTTTAAAAGATCCAGCACATTGCTGGGATTATACTCGTATTTAGATTGAATGAAAAATCACAGGTGCACGAGAAAAAACCGAAAAGAACGAAAGAAAAAGGCAATAAAAAAAGAAGTAGACCAGGCATCAGCTTCTAAAGAAGCTATGCGACCGGGGTAAGCATTTTTTTTACGCCTCTTTCCATTTAAGCATGGTGCTTCGTTAGCGCCCCAGCGTCCGAGTTCCAAAATAATCTTACACTTTTACGTTCGTCGCTACTTGTTTAGTTGTTTAAAGCGAAGTCAGTAATACTTCCTCCGTAAAAATTTATAGTAAGTAATTTTTGAATGAACTTGTCTATAAATATAGGATATATTCTATGTTTCAAAGCAAATTAATGTGGTGTACATTTTCTTTATACCTCTAATAAATATTCAGATTTACTTGATATTCTTTATAAGCATGCATTGAATATAATGCTTGAGATAATAACGAAGGATAGTATAGTCATTTTTAATATTTCATTAGTCTGTGTATCAAGAGAAAATATGTCATATAAACTTAGACGGAGGGAATATCTCGTATGAGATGATAATTACATTGAATAAGCTAGTTAAGCACAAATATGAACAATAGCTCGTGAAGAGTTTTCCTTATGAGGGGGCCGGTAAAAGGAGCACCTTTAGGGCTTGTTTGAGAGACCTATTTTCAATCGGGATTCATATAGATGGGTCTAGAATTTGAACTAAAGTCCCAATCCATCCACATAGACCTCAGTCGATAAAGAACTTTCTAAACAAGACCTTAAAATGTTGTGCTGCCATGTTCTACGGACAAACAAAAAGAACATGCATGATAGGATATAATGGATATGAAAACTCTACGCAATAATGCAAAACGAAGGTTCTTTTACTCAACAAATACAAAAGGAGCAGACGCGATACTAGGGGTGCTAGGTATGCTCCCGCACCACTTGAAATTTAAAAAGAACTACAAGATCACATCTTTAATAGATCAAATTTGTTGGTTGAAATGTTTTCAATTTTAGTTGTTTGAGATTTTTAAGACCTTAGAAATATTTGTGTTGTAATTTTATTAAATCTTATTAAATTTCAAATATATATGTTCGATTTGTGATCTTACAAAATTATTGTATAAGATTATAGAGTTGTACGTAAGAAACGTGCAGCTCCATCAAATTTTTTGTAGTTGCGCCACTTAAAAGAGGACCCAACGTGTTGTACTTCCGCGCGGTCCTGCAAAATATCTGCATCCTCCAAAACAATTTAACTTCTCTCTTAAAGTTACGTCCCCGTAATCTTGTAGATAAAATCAGATCGTGAATATAACAGAATTAAATCGATATTCCCACCCCAAAAGAAGACGAAGAAGAAGAATAATCATCCCTCTATTATTTCTCAAAGAGTTTTGGCGCTGCCAGCGCTTTGTGCCGGCTCGAGCTGAGCCGAAAAAAAATACGTTTAGATCATTTTTTAAAAAAAATTATTACGTTTAGGTCCGGATAAATACAAAAAAAGTTCCATTTAGATCGTTTTTACCGTTTTTTTCCTTTTTTCAGAAAAAAATTATTAGTTTAGATCCTTCTGACCATTTTTTGCGAAGAGGAGGACCCTGGATAAATGCCAAAAAAAAGTGTAATTACATTTAGATCGTTTTTTTTTTTCATTTTTTACGAAAAAATAACATTAGTTTATCAAATAAATGACAAAAAGAAATATGATTACGTTTAGATCGTTTTTGCTCTTTTTTTACGAAAAGGACATTCTGTTTATGTGAAATCACAGATACTTCGTGAGAGGACTCCGAATAAATATGAAAAAAAAATTAGATACGTATAAAAACAATGCCGTGACGTGGCACGCCGCGCAGACATTCTTAGTAATTATTCTATCTCCAGCAGTTTTAGGTGATGATCTCCTTGTATTGCATACACGTGAAGGTACATTGATCTCATAACCTTGCGTCCTTTCCTATGTTCAGTGTGAATATAGAGACGGAGTAAATATTTTTCTGGTGTTGATCCAATGATCAAGTCAATACGTTGCATCAACAAAGAGTAAATACTAATCTAAAAAAAGACAGAGTAAATATTTTTGTTTGAGGAGAATAAACCAGTTACGTTAATCTCATGCAGTCCTCTTTTTCATCAGTGTACCGAAGAACTCCAAGCTTTTATTACTGCAAAAGAAAAAAAAAACAATCCTTCAAATTTTTTACACCAATGTGTAGGAAGCAGAACTAGTAGCATCTTCAGAGTTGGTTTTTCATCATCAGTTTGACAAATCTTGGTTCCATCCTTAAGGCTCCATCCAGGATAACACAACCTCGGCGGCTCACAGGCGAAGTAGAGGAGGTTTTGTGCACAACGCGTTCGACTGCGAAGGTGTGCTCTCCAGTGACACGTCACGGTAATTTACAAGAGGATATAGGGTAGCAAGGAACCCTTGATTTGGACGATTTGCTCTACATGTACTTCTTTTAGAGGTACAAATCGAAGGCACACAACGCGTGCATACTAAACTCAAGCACCACACGTACGGATATGTGTGCAAGTTCTCAACATATGCTAAGTATTAATCAGAGGCTCTACGACCTCCGGAGCGTGAAAATGCGTTGTCTCACTTAACGTGCACGTTTGTGTACCTGTTTTTATTAATTTTGGTGAGGCATGAGAAATTCGTTGGCATGAAATTATGGTGGGCTGGGAGTTAGACCACACCCGTTGGCTCGGTCCTCTCTCTATATGTACTAAGGGTACGTTTGATTGTTTGTACCAAATGGTATATGTATGAGATGGTTCAAGAAAAAAATTATCGTTCCTTGAACGTAACTATCTAATCCTAGACGGTGGAAAACCAAATTTGAGGAATATTTTTTACCGATACTAACTATCCTATTCAACTAAAATAATAGAATCAAATAGTAGACTATTTCATCCTATTTAAATTTAACCTTGTACCACCGAGGTAAGACTACAGAGTAATCATGGGTCCGTAGGGCGTGGCATCGAGTGAAATCACGTGAGTTGGAGGGGTTTTGTATTAGCTTTTTCGTGTGCGTAGCCGGATTTGCTGTATCTGTATACCGCGCGCGCCATAAAGCAAACTGCCGCCCACCCACGGACCATTTACGTGCATAGTTGTTGGATCAGGCCGTTTGTACCCGCTATCAAGATGCCCGAGAGCCGGTCATCTCGTCGCTGTTGGATCTTGTAACTAATGTCCTATCTATGGAGCACGAGCTATTCTTTTCCTTATTCCTTTTTTTTTTCTTTACGCTCAGTTGCATATTTTGCAGAAAGTTATAGTAGGTCATTTTCCCCATCATGTTTGTTTCTTGAACTTTTGCTATTATTTCATATACTTTTAAAATAATATTCTAAAGGAAGTTACAGGAGGCTTGGCGTACCAGAGCATAGTGGTCCCCTCGTGCTGTGAATCTCCAAAATTGGTTTTCTCACGTAGTACTATTTGGTCATGTCCGCGTACGGACACGATGCCTATGACGTGCACCCACACCCGCACAGTCAGCAACATCTGCTTTCCAAAACCAACTACAGGTTATGTCACTTGTCTTCCGTTGGATGGAGATGATACAAACAAAGCTCCTCCACCTGTCTGTCTTTTCCTGGCGTATCTCCACCTGCCTGTCCACCGCATCGGCTTTCCGCGAAATAGAACCTTCTTCTTTGGAAAAGGGAAGAGGAAAAGAGAGAGCTCCATTCTTCCACGAGCTTACTCTAATATCCATGCTAGCTTGTCATACGCATGGACTGATGGAAGACCATTTGTGCTGTAAGTTGACTGACCGCCCACGATGAAACGTCGGGTCGTGCAAATAATGTACACTGTTCGTCAGTTGTCAAAAGAAAGGACGAGGCGACGATTGACGAATGAAAATGGCGGGCAGACGGGCTCATGAAACTGAGGCTAAGGTCGTGGTTAATGACGTGCGACGTCGCTGGTTTCGCCGTTTGGCGCCGCCCACCGTCACCGTGCCGTGCCCGTGCCGCGGGGGCATATGCCTCTGCGCGCCAAGGAAGATCCACTCGTGCCCACGCGCCCTCTCCTCGAGATGATAAACTCACCAAAGGTCACGTCTCAAGCGCAGGGTTTACCGATCAACTAAGGATGATACCTCTTCACTGGGGATTGGGGAACACGTTCTGTCCGTTACCATTTGGCGAATAGCGCTTCTTGGACAAACTACGCCTAGACTCTAGATTTAGCATGGTTTTTAGGATCTACTATATACTTATACACGGCGTGCCACGCCGTGGGCGGCGCTCCACACACGAATAAATCGAGAAAACGCGGCGTGCCACGTCGTGGGCGCCGCTTCACACACGAACAAATTGAGAAAACGCGCGATTGCTGCTCCCTACACGAGTAAATCGAGAAAACACGCGAAAAGGACCTAAAAAGAATTCATTTTCCGCAAAAGAGCTTAAACGTAATGCTAGAAAAATGAAAAAAGTACCTAAATACAATGTAAATTTTTTTCCCAAAAAAGGATCTGAACGTATTTTTTTTTTCCGAAAAGGACCTAATCGTAATTCTAATTTTCCGTAAAAAGACCCGAGCGCAATGCTTAAAAACGCATAAAGGACCTAGACGTAATATATATTCTTTTTCGAAAAAAGAACCTAATCGTAACTTTTTTCCCGAGAAAGGACCTAATCATAAATTTTTTATCAAAAAAGGATCTAAACGTAATTTTTTTTCACCGCTCGGCTCGAGCCGCGAATGAGCCGGCTCAAAGCCTCCTAAAGGCGTGAACTCTTCTATCTATAATAGACGGATGATTTGGAAGGCAGGATTTTGGAAAAAAAAACTTGTTGGATTTTTGAGGTATTTAGAAAATTCTCATGTTTGACACCCCCCAAAAACCTTCTTCCCTGTGAAGACTAAGGAATAAAGTGGAGAAATGACTCACACATCGCAACTAACGGAACAGTAACGGAAGGGGGGCAGGCAGGCAGGCTGTGTCTGGGAGTGGGAGCCTCCACTTGGCCGGAAGAATGTAAAGCAAAGATGTTCCAGAATTTAGTGGTCATTATTGACATATAGCTGAACTCTCGTGTTTTGAAAACTATCCTAGGTGGTTTTGGCTATAAATATAACCCTGTTATACAAGAAAAATAAATAAAATAGAAAAGAGTTGAGATCTTCTAGATCCGGTGTTTATCTATTGTGATTATTCTTCGGGTATTCTTGATTGCCATTGGGATCGATCTACAACGACTACCGATTATCTAAAATGTTATCAGTACGAAGCTCTCTAAGGTCGAACGTTATGTCACATGGATTTCTTTTTCAATCCCCTACTACTAGATTAATCTTAAAGATTAATCATTGTCTGTTAGTTCCCTAGATTAGATCACTTTAATCTCTAATTAGGGTTCTAAATCGAGGGATTTATGTTCATACCTATACATAACCGATAGTTACGATGGTCGACACCTCGAAGTGTTGCCAAAGACAGCCAGAGCCATCGCCACCATGCGCGCCCGTACCCTTCGCGGCTCCATGCACATGCACTCACGCGAGCAATCACCGTCGCTCCAGCCGAGCACTGCCCGCCCGCTCGACACGGCCGCCGTCACCACGCTCGGGCGCAAGGGTTTAGAAACCCTGGCACTTGGGTGCTAAATGGGTTGGACCTGGTCCGACCTATATACATAAACGGGCTGAATTTTGAATTAAACTCGAAATTAGCAATTTTGTGAAGAAGACTCTGAAGTTTTGCATGCTTACATAAATTTATTGGGACAAAGAAAATTTTACTTTCTAGACCTAAAGTTTCCTGTAACCCAAAAAATAGTTAATAAATTCTGAAAATTTATATTAAATTCTAGAAATTAAATTTTTATGTATATGAGCTTTTGTAAATTGTTGAACCTTAGGCATAGAACACATTGGAAGATTTATATCTCTGGGTTTACATTTTTTTAGCATATTTGCATATTTATATATACTAAAATTATTTTCTATTATTTGGTAATTCTAGAAAATTGCATAATAATTACTAGAAAATTATGGACAATGCTAGGAGAACTCTAGAAATTTTAGATAATTATCTACTAATAGATATAGATCAATCTTTACTGATTCAAATATGAGCATGCAATATATTTATTTTAGCAGCTGTAAATTTCAATCTTTCATATATATATATAGTATATGCGGACATCGCAAAGAGGGAATTTGTTGAGCTCGCCCTCAATGCCAACAATTTCCTCACTTGGGCAATGAATGCCAAGATCAACCTGACAGCTCGATTTCTTGGAGCTGCTATCACCCAACTGGAAACTAGCGCTCTTGTTCTCCCTGCAGCTGCAAAGTGTGCGGCTCTCTACTTCCTTAGGCACCATCTCTATGCGGACTTGAAGGCCGAGTATTTGATGGAGGATGACCCGCTTCCACTATAGAATTCCCTGAAAGAACGCTATAACCTGCAAAAATCCGCCCTGCTGTCAGAAGTATAATGCAAATGGACCCTCCTACGCTTTCAGGATTTCAAAATCATAGTAGCTTACAACTTCGCCATGCATAAGCTTGTCACGAAACTTTGCTTCTGTAACTGAAAAGTTCCACCCTAACATAAGGATACTACAGCGATAGTATTGTCATGTCAAGTAATAAAAGTACTATGAGCTTATGAACTCCAGATGAAGAATCATCATATTATTCCCAATGGGACATAGGCAATGCCCAAAACACATACCACTGCTTTGTAGACTAGTAACAGCCATAGACACGAAAAGGGCCAATGGCATCAAGGAAGAAAATAGAAAAAAGTTGGAGTGTAAAAGGGTATAGGCAAGCCCTAGGGTTGAGGTAAAGGGCAAAGAAAGTTCTAGAACCAAAATTCAGCCAACAAAGCTGCCTACAGTTCACAACCCTGCTTTAGGTGTAGATGCACAAACCATTGGTGATGCACTTACCGCACCCTGAAGTATTTGGTGGACTTTTACATGCAATCCACTAGGAAAGTCAAGAAGACCCAAGGGAACAAGGTTGAGGCATACTTCATCGCTCAACCTGTTGTTGATAAGGACGCTGAGAAGAGTGATGACATAGCTCTTGATCCCATGGAGGACACAAACACTCCCATGGATCAAGATGATCTTGTCGAAGTTGAGCTCAAGGAGTTCCAGTACGATACCCATGACTTATACGGAGACCTGCAATAGTATCCAAAATATTCCTTTGCTTTGTTAGTCGATGTCATATTTTTGTTGTGAGTCTTCTTATCAATTTAGTTTTATTTACTGAATGAACATTGGTCTACGCTCCTATTGAGCGATTATCATTAAAGTTGAATAAATTGTCATTTCCCATAATATTTGATTCATTCATTTATTGTGTTATGCTTGTTCTATATTTTACAATATGTTCTTGATTCAATAATTGTTTTATTGCTAAATAATACTTTTAATATATAACAAAGTATTGTCTAATGGCAGAAGGGAAATCTGCCTTGTAGACAGTTGCACCACCAATTCAATTCTCAGGGAAACTATTTTTTTTATATTTTGACTCAAAATACTAGAAATAGTATGACCATTGCTAAAAGCGATGCTCTCATTATTGGCACTAGAAGGGTCATCATAGTTCTCGCTATGAGTACTCGTATAATAATAGGTGATGCTCTCTTGTATCATGAGTTTAGTCGTACTCTATTAAGTTTCAAAGACATTCGTCTAAATGGTTTTCACACGGAGATAAAATGAGGATGATACAGAATACCTACTCATGACTAAGTTTAACAGGTGTAATAAACGCGTGGTTGAAAATCTTTTTTCCCTTCTCATCAGAATTATACTATACATATATAAAACATGAAGTTTATGTTACGACGAAAACAATACTTAAAAACTCAAAACTATTTAAGATCTAGCATGATCGACTTAGGCTGAGTATGATGAGAAAAATTATTAATAATTCTGCTGGCTATAACATAAAAACTGCATTCCTCCCTATACCTGAAGATTTCTTATACCATGCTTGTGCTAAAAGGAGGTTCATAACTAGACCCTCTTATATGAAAGTTAGGGAAGAATCACTGAGTTTTTTAGAGAGAATTCAATATGATATTTGTGGACCTGTTCAGCCCCTGTCGGGTCTCTTTAGATAATTTATGGTAGAGGTAGATGGTTCTACTATATGGTCCTATGTATGCCTCTTATCTACTCGAACCCATGTTTTTGCTAAATTAATTTCCCAAATTATTAAATTAAGTGCCTCCTTTCTAGATGACAGATCGAGTCTATTCGAATGGATAATACAGACGAGTTTACCTCAAAGACATTCAATGATCATTGTATGGCTTTGGGCATAAATATAGAGCATTCAGTACCTTATATCCACACACAAAATGGTCTTGCAGAGTGATTAATTAAATAATAAAACTTATTGCTAGACTATTATTACAGAATTGTAGGCTACTCACCAATTGTTGGGGCCACATGATTCTACATGTTGCTATATTAATTCAACTCATACCAACTGCATACTATGACATTACCCCTCGCAGTTAGTGCATGTGAAAGAACCGATAATTTCGTATCTGCGAAACTTTGGCCGTGTTGTATACGTGTTCACCATAACGGCATACATCTATGGTCCCTTACTAGAAGTTGGGGATCTATGTAGGTTATGAATCTTCGTAAAATATTAAATACCTAGAGCCTATAACATGGGATCTATATTCTGCTCGGTATGCTGATTTTATCTTTGATGAGAAAATTACCATATGAAAGAATGTTGAAAAATATATTGGAATGTCACGTGCATCCAGTCCTTAGACCCACGCACTAAAGAATCCAAACTTGAATGTTGAAGGATAATAAATCTACAATAAATAGCTAATAATCTGTCAGATGCCTTCACTATCATAAGAGAGTGACAAAATCTCAAATACCTACGGTAAACGCACCAGAAAGAGTGAAAATACCACACAAGGATATTGAATCCACTCTTACTCCTCATGAGAAGAAGAGGGGAGAGCTCCAGGCACACGAGGCTTAATTATGTAGAGACATTCGCAGAAACAAAGAACCGAATAAATCAAAACACTCTCCAAGACTGTTAAAGAAGAAACCTAATGTTAAGAAAATCCCTAAAGCGAGCCATCTTGAGGATGTTAACCCCAGCAAACATTTGCACACACTATCTGAAGCTGGGAGATCAGAACACCCAAAATCCATCGTTGTAGAAAATCACGAGGAGCTTAAAGAAATTAATGAAGAAATATCCAATAATTATGTGGATTCGAGAGACATATAAAAGAAAGGCTGCAATTGTTGACATATATTTTGCCTCAAAAATTGTTAAAACTCTTGATCTGAATCCAGAACCAAAGTCAATGATAAAGTGCTAGAAGCACTCAGATTGGGTCAAATGAAAATAAGCAATTGAGGTAGAATTACACTCGTTTAACAAAAGAAAAGTATTCAGTAATGTTGACCGAACACCTCCTAAAGTGTTCTCTACATGATCCAAATGGGTTTTCATTTGGAAGAGAAATGAGAACAACCGGGTGGTGAGATATAAAGCGAGGCTTATAGCACAAGAGTTCGTGTAGAGACCTGGCATCGATTACGATAAAACTTACTCTCCTGCAATGAGCGAAATAACGTTCCAGTATTTGATTTCAATGGTAGCTAATTTAGACTTGACAATGCAGTTGATGGATGTAGTGACCACGTATTTGCATTGGTCACTGGACACAAATATTTATATGAGAGTCCTTGAAAGAGTTAAAATTCTGGATCCTGATAAAACCAATCGCAATATGTATAGCATCAAATAGCAGATGTCGCTATACAGATTAAAACAATCAGAAAGAATGTGGTACAACTGACTTAGTGAGTTCCTCTGGGAGAAGGGTTACTCTAATAATGATGATTGTCCCTATGTGTTCATAAAGAAGTCTCAGAATAGATTATGTATCATCTCAATCTATGTCGATGATATAAATATCATTGAAACCATAAACATAAAGCAAGTAAGTTCTTACCTTATGAAAGAGTTTGAGATGAAAGATTTGGGTAAAAATAAATTTTGTTTAGGCCTGTAGCTAGAATATTTTCATGAAGGAATTTTTGTGCATTAGTCCACCTATACCAAGAAGGTATTGAAAAAAATTCAATATGGATAAATCTCATCCTTTAAGACCCTATGGTAGTAAAATCTCTTGATGTGGATAAAGTCCTATTCAATCCAATGATGGAAAATAAGGAAGTCTTAGGGCATGAGTTCCATATTTGAGCATATGTATCTTGCAAATTGCACCTGACCTGATATAGCATTCACAATAAATTTATTAGCTAAACACAATACAGCTCCAACCAGAAAGCATTAGGCTGGTGTTAGATTTTACTCAGATACCTCTAAGGTACACAAGATCTTGGCTTATTTTACCGGAAGGATCAAGACTCGACCATTGTGTGATATATAGATGCTGGCTATTTGTCTGATCCTCACAGTACCAAATCTCAGACTGAATTTATATTTCTCTATAGTGGTACAACCATTTCTTGGTAATCTTTTAAGCTGATATTGGTAGCTACTTCTACCAACCATTTAGAGATAATATCATTATATGAAGCCTCACATGAATGTGTTTGGTTAAGACGTGTGATTAGTCATATCCATGCGTCATATGGCATTAACTCCGTTGATATCCCCACAATTATCTATGAAAATAATGTTGCTTGTGTTGTACAAATACAAATGAGTTATGTAAGGAGCAATATCACGAAAGCATATTGTCCCTGAACTTTTCTATCCTCATGAACTATAGAAGAATGGTGAGGTAAATATCCTGCAAACTAAGTCATGTAAAAATATAGCTGATTTATTCTCTAAGTCTTTACCTATATCAAGTTTCCAAATATGTGTTTGTGACATTGTAATAAGATGACTTAGAGTTCAGAGAAGTAAATCCCTGAACTATAACCATCAGTATGATCTTGAAGATACTACCCTAATTCAAAAGATTACAACTTACACTCTTTTTCCCAAAGAGGATGCTTGGATTACAGGTATTTCATTCGAATGTTTTAGGATCTAATTCAAATTTGAACTAAATCTCAAAACCTCTCAACCAATTACCACTCATCCAAATAGGGCCTTAGTGAGTTCTCACATGAAGGTTTTTAATAATGCAACAAATGTGATACAATATGTGGATGCAGTGTACTCTTTTCTCCATATCTTTTGTGAGGAGTTTTTGATGAGCCATATACATGACGTGGTATTCGTTAAAGAGGAGTGTTGAGATATAACTAAACTCTAGAGTTTAGTGGGCGAATTTCGAAACTACTTTTAGGAGTTTTGGCTATAAATATAGTCTATTATACCAGAGAAATCAATAAAAGAGAAGAGTGTTGAGATTCCTTATATTCGATATTAATCTATTGTAATTATTTTCCGATATTGTTGATTGGTATCGAGGTGGATCAAAAAAAAGTGAGTGTCGACAGTCTAAAAATCACCTCTGTAAATAAACAAAAAAGAGCTGAGTGGCGACCACGTGTCCTCCACCTCAGTCTCATCTTCCTTCTCCGCTCTTCCTCGCCCACCGAATCGCAGCAATTCCCCACACCCCACTATAAAAATCCGCGACCAAATCTCATCTCATTATTAACACAACACAAGCAATCCTTCGCTCGTTTCTCTCTCCAAACTTGCATTTCGGATCGCGGCGACCACCGGAAGCGCCATGGCGAACATCGACATGGCGGCGATCCTGGCCGACCTGGAGCGCGGCGGTCCCGACGAGCAGATGCCCAAGACCAAGCTGGTGTGCACGCTCGGCCCCTCCTCCCGCTCGGTGCCCATGCTCGAGAAGCTGCTCCGCGCCGGCATGAACGTCGCGCGCTTCAACTTCTCCCACGGCACGCACGAGTACCACCAGGAGACCCTCGACAACCTCCGCCAGGCCATGCACAACACCGGCATCCTCTGCGCCGTCATGCTCGACACCAAGGTAAGCCTCTCTAAACTCTCTCTCTCTACCCGCTTGCTCCGCTCTACCTACTTTAATAAATGGTTGTTCTGCTTAGTTGGTTGGATCAGGCCATCTGGTGGCGGTGGTTCGGTTTTGGGGGTGTTGCTTGGGTTCGTTAAGGTCCGAGGGAGGAGGATTTGCAGTGGGATCTACTGATCTGTTGATCGGGAGTAGCTTGTTCGGATTTGGAGGTACCATGGTTGAATTAGGATTCGAGCTTTGGTGGTTTTGACTTTTGAGGGCTCGACAAAAATGGTACCATGGGTTAGATTGGCCTGCGCCTGCGCCTTTGCCTTTGCCTTGTTGCAGAAGGTTGGGTCTTGGATTGGGCTCACGCTTGTGCTCCCATGTCGGTAAATTTGGATCTTATGAGGGTTATGGATTCTGAAGTAGTCTGGTTTGCCGTGGCTGCCGGTTAAGATGTTGGTGAAATGGAAGCAGTACATCTTGTTTCGTAAAGTTAGTTTGGATTTTGTCTGTATGTTTTTTAAGTAACTTTGTCCATTAGTAGTTTTGGTTGTGTGTTTAGTTGGCGAGAGATTACTTGAATGTTGATCTATTTGAAGGATGTATTGGCTGCTTCCTAGGTTATAATATCAAATCATTCTGTCTCTCCTTACCTTGGGGATTGGTGGCAGTTTGCAGTGAAATGTTCAAGCCATCGAGGTCGGTGTTTTGGTATTGATGGCTTTGGTAGGAGCTTTTAGATGTTCTTCTTAATTTCGTCAATGCATGCAGTACAGGAAGATACGATTAACACAAACACAAAAAGTCCTATTTGGGATAACACTGCATGCCAACCTAACGTATAAAGAATGAATATTTATCGGTAATGCTTAGGAAGAAAGAAGGGGGGTCATCTTTTTATTTTATATTCCACCCTTATGTACCATTCTTTGCATTTTTCTCTAAAGCTTTTTCAATCTCATATCACCTAGAACAACCCATGGACTTCTTCAATGAAAGAAAGTCTCATGGAAACGTTTTCAACGAGCTAAGAACCATGCAAAATAGATTTCTTTAGGAAAACAATTTTGTTTGCTGTATTTCCTTTTATCCTAAAGTTATGCTGAATGAATGGATTATGGAATGTTTGTTATCTAGCTTCACATACAACGCTACTTAATCGTTTAGTGGTTATCGATGAAACTAATTCTCCATAGAGAAAATATTATGGAAGTATATATATTCGATGGGAGAATGAAACCCGTTAGATTAGTCGAAAGAAGAAAGAATGGGAAGAAAGCAGCCATGGGCAAGCTTTAGTTAATATAAAAAGTTGAGAGTTTCAGCCTTTAAATTCAAGTGAAACGAGCCTTTGATGTAGTCTGAAATTCGACCGCCCTTTCACTATTATTATTATTTCGAGTAATAGCGAAGGAGTGCCAAAGCCCTTTTTAGTAGAAAGCTGCTGCCCTTTTAGTAATGCAGAGTGGTATAATCATTCGAATTCGACTGGTTGGTTCCCCTTATTAGTCAATTGCTTTTGACATATCAGGTGGGTATGGGAGAGCCTTTTTTTTCTTTCCGCAATGGAATTGGCGTAAGCTCAACCTTTTCTTTCATTTCCTATACTATCATAGGGATATAAAAAAATGTGTTTTTATAGGGATACAAAAAAATGTGTTTTAGTTTAGAATATCAAAAGGCATCCCACAACCCAGTCTTAGGTTCAGAGTCGCTTTGTGAGAACTTCAAGAGAGAGAAGAGAGATCATAGCTTAATATGGAAAGTCAGGTAGTTGTTTACTATATATAACAGCTTAATGTTTGATCACATACATAACTAGTTCGTTTTCTTTTGCTTATCTTGTTGGTTCACATGGTCTTATTTGGTGGTTTTCTTTGTTATTCAAATAGGCTACAAATACATTGGTGGCTGGTCTTGCACTCAGTTGCTTTTATTGCAGCCTTTTCTCCTGTTGATCATTCCATAATGTGTAGCGTGTATTCTGATTGGATTCTTGATAGTAGGATATGTTAGGTCATTATATGACGACTGCTCTGAATATTTCTTTCATTGTTGCAGGGTCCTGAGATTCGTACTGGATTTTTGAAGGATGGTAAACCTATCAAGCTAACAAAGGGTCAAGAACTCACTGTTACCACTGATTATGATATCAAGGGTGACGAGAATATGATCGCTATGAGTTACAAGAAACTCCCTGTAGATGTGAAGCCTGGAAATGTCATACTATGTGCAGATGGTACCATTTCCTTGACTGTTCTGTCCTGTGATCCAGATGCTGGAACTGTGAGGTGTAGATGTGAGAACACTGCAATGCTTGGCGAGAGAAAGAATTGCAATTTGCCAGGAATTGTTGTGGATCTTCCTACACTGACTGAGAAGGATAAAGAAGATATTTTGGGATGGGGTGTACCAAATGACATTGACATGATCGCTTTGTCATTTGTCCGCAAAGGATCAGATTTGGTGACCGTCAAGCAGGTTCTTGGACAGCATGCAAGGCGCATAAAGTTAATGTCAAAGGTTTGTATGTTGTCACTGTCAGCTATTCTACTAGTTCTGTTCGTTTCTCTCTCTCCGTAATTTACCCAAATCTCTTGTATTTTGTGCAATAAAACTAGCGCAGCTGAGATAATTCGTCTTTCAGTGAGTTGCTTTAGTGCTTTACACTTCAGTGAAGGTTGATTCATGTTGGAACCCACGAATTCATTGACTTTCTCTTACGATCCATTTCACAACTGTTCCTGGTTGTAAACAGCATTATTCCCCAATTTGTGCTATATTAGGCAAAATGTAAAATTGGTTCTCTTCTGTGTGCTTTCCGCTAGGATAATACTTGCTTGAACTACAGTGTTGTCTTCAGTAGAACCTTTTGCACAATTGGTTGATCAAAGGCTCTGCCTCTTTTTCCATGTATTCCCCCCTGATAAGGTTTATTCTACTTCCTGGTACTCATAACATTAATTCAGATTATACTGAACATCTTTTCTGCTATGTAAGGTTTCATACTATTACCCTTGGAACATTCAGAAAATCATTGCTAAAAGATGATAAAATCTAACTGGCATGATGATAAAATCTACTTGGTTGATGATGATATAAACATGCACTTGCTTTTGACCATGTTGGTTATGGTGTTGTGGATCTGATTTCTTTCTTAATTATGTAGGTTGAAAACCAAGAGGGTGTTGTAAACTTCGACGAGATCTTGAGGGAAACTGATGCCTTTATGGTTGCTAGAGGTGATCTTGGAATGGAGATTCCAGTTGAGAAGATATTCCTTGCACAGAAGATGATGATATACAAGTGCAACCTTGCTGGCAAGCCTGTTGTTACTGCTACTCAGATGCTTGAATCGATGATCAAATCCCCCAGGCCAACTCGTGCTGAGGCCACTGACGTTGCAAATGCTGTTCTTGATGGAACTGACTGCGTCATGCTTAGTGGTGAGAGCGCTGCTGGAGCATACCCCGAGTTGGCTGTGAAGATCATGGCTCGTATCTGCATTGAGGCAGAGTCTTCCCTTGACTACGATGCTGTCTTCAAGGAGATGATCAGGTCTGCGCCCCTTCCGATGAGCCCATTGGAGTCTCTTGCATCCTCTGCTGTACGAACTGCCAACAAGGCTAAGGCTACACTGATTGTCGTCTTGACTCGGGGTGGCACCACGGCCAAGCTGGTCGCGAAGTACCGGCCCAGGGTACCAATCCTCTCCGTGGTTGTCCCGGTGCTAACTACCGACTCGTTCGACTGGACCATCAGCTCTGAGGGCCCTGCGAGGCACAGCCTAATCTACAGAGGTCTCATTCCCCTCCTTGCCGAGGGCTCTGCTAAGGCCACCGATTCAGAGTCTACAGAGGTGATCCTGGAGGCTGCTCTGAAGTCGGCTGTACAGAAGCAGTTGTGCAAGCCCGGTGATGCCGTTGTTGCTCTGCACCGTATCGGCGTCGCTTCTGTCATCAAGATCTGCATCGTGAAGTGATCACTAGACACCGTGACTTGAGTGCCACATCTTGCTGCTTTCGTGTGGCATAACTTCCATGCTTGTTTTACTCCTTTCTTTCGGAGACAATTAATTACCCTTATCATCCTTGCAGTTTGCAAGGGTGCCTTTTGGCTACATAGATTTGAGCTGGTAAATGAGGAGAGAGAGGACTCCATTATTTAGAGCTCTATTGCTGTCAATGCCCCCGTTAGTATTAGACAGGTCGATTCTGTTTCATGCCTGCACAATTTTCTCGTAGCTGTTGCCCGTTGTATTGTGGACTACTCTTTTTTCTGTTTTGGTGGCGATGTCAATACATGGTAATAAGATTGGCATCTGATGATCTACCGAGTCGAAGTTGAATGAAAAGCGTTTCCATGAATCTGATGAAACGTTGTGTCTGTGTCGCCAATACTTTCCAGTTACCACACTGATGGCTTGAGATACAACGGCATGAATTGAAAACCTCGTACTTGCTTTGGAGGCCAAGTATGTGTTCGCGATCCATGCACTGGCTCGCTGAGCACCGGAGTCCGGCGGAGCAGAAAAATGGAAGTTGCGCCTAAACTAACCGTCCACGAAGGGCAAGAAAGGCAAGAATCCGTCAAGGGCAGGGCAGGGCACGACGCGCTTGCCTTAACCGGGCGGGCGTGAAGGAGCTAGACACGGACAGTGCGGCCTTCCTCCTGCCCGGTCGCCACAGATGGGTCTCTTTGATGTCCTCGTCGGCCGGCCCATCGACGGCGACGACAGCACGAGGAAGGACAACCAGGCGGCCATGGAGGCGACCGACGCGCCGGCGCACTACGCCATCCCTCTCGCCCACCGCCGCCTCTGTCGTCCACTGATGCGCCCGGTCCGTCCATCTCATTGTCCGAACGTTTCAGGGATATATTGTCTTGTGTTGAAGTATAAGTGAATTACCCATCTTTCTTCATCAGTTTAAGCTTTTGGGTGAACTGGCTGGTGCATACAACTCAATATGGTATCAGAGCCAAGAGGTCTCGAGTTCAAGACCCGGTTGGCGTAATTAAAAAAAAAATTGCAGCCCACTCCTATTCCACGTTCTAGGTCTGAGGGAGCCTACACGTGAGGGGGAGTGTTGAAGTATAAGTGAATTGCCTATCTTTCCTTATCAGCTTAAGCTTTTGGGTGAACTGGCTGGTGCATGCAACTCAATATCTTGGAGTCTTGACATGTTTCCTGGCTTTTTGCTCGGCTCTACTCTCTTCATGCTATGGCAAAAGCATAACGGGAGCGGACAGTTGATAGATGAGACTTTTTAACAAAATTTCTTTGAAGCTAGCAAAATTTACATTGAGGTAGTACCATAAAAAGTCTCGTTGATAGGTGCATTGAAGCCACAACTCCTCCTCGGAGACGAACCATGGAACAGCTGCTGGCTCTGCAAGAAGCCATCTCGCAGCTGGAGGCACACGTGCAGGCTGGGAACATTTTTCTCCTCAAGCTTCGGTCCCTCATGCTTGCAGCATTCCCTCAGGTTCTGCTCCTTGATCACTCCTATAAGTCCTAAATATGACTTTCTGATCTCGCAACTAAGCCAATCTGACAATGTTACTTGGTCCCATAGCACGAACAAAGTTGCAGCGGCGCTGCTCGTTGCGGCTGCGGCATTTGCGTTCCTGCCTTTAAGGAGCATAGCTCTGGTGATTCAGCTGGAGGCGTACACAACAAGGCATATGCCGGTGAGGAAGAAGAGCAGTGAGAAGCTGGTGAGGAGGTTAAGGGAGTGGTGGCTCCGGATTCCGGCTGCTCCTGTACATCTCTTGAGGCCTCACCGAGATGAGCAGACCGGAAATGTTGATATTTTTTTTTAAAAGAAACAGCAGGAGCTCTGCCATACGTTAAAGAAGAGACTTATGGGGGCCTTTTCTAAGGTTCGTAACGACGCAGAGCTCAGGGAGATTACGCTAATTAGTAGAAATGTTGATATTATACAGACAATATGACAATCCAGAGAAAAGAGAGAACTGGGGCCTGATCTTGATCGGTAATTCGGTGAGGAACTAACTATTACTCGCTCTTCATCGTCGTTAACAGTTTTTGCGTTGAAATGTTCATGTTTCGTTTGAATGTTTTTAACACGGAATTAGTTGAAGGGATATAAGCTAGGGAGGAGCAGCAAGGAACGCTCGTGCCATGCGAATGTGTGAATTGGGAAAGATTGTCGGCGACCATTGGCATTGATCACGTCACGCCAGAAATCAACACATAAACAACGGTCAATTGAAGTATGCTTACCTGCAGGGATTAGAGGCTTCTTCCGGGCAATTATTCAACTAGCTCTGTCCTGACGGGCCGGCCATGCACCATTCTATTCTGCACTATTTTTTTCTGATCCACGACAGGGCTTAGCTAGGCATGACATGATCGAGAATGCTGTGACACGGACCGTCCGTCCGTTCAAGGGCTGCTCTGAATCGTACATGCGTTGCGTGCCCCTGATCTCGTCAGTAATTCTTTGCTCGGTTACAACCGTTGAACACGACGTACGAATTATGATCTCAGGTACAGCCTACCTGCCTACGTGCCACTAACACACAGGCGCGACCCAACTCATACTATTCTCCGCGATTCGAATCGAAATGCAACACGACAACAACCAGAGCACATGATTAAACGATTAATCAATCTTTCTCTTGGTACAAGGTAAATAGTATAACGCGTGGTACATGGAGTCGGAAACTTATCCACGAGCATCCCGTGCGAACACACAAACATATGTGATCTCTACTTCCAAGAAACGAGAGAAAATGACTTCGAAGAAAGAAGGCAAGGGTTAAGTCAATCACGCAGCCATGGCGGCCAAGTCAAGGACCCCCTAAAAAATCAAATCAATCGTCTAGAAGCCAAAGCATAACCAACCAACGTGACATGAGATATCACATATAAACTGGACCGAGAACTGAAACCGTAGCTTTTCACCAAACCAAGTCTGCCGTCGTGTAGTACGCGCCACTTCTCTTCCCTTGCTGCAAGCAACTCGATCGGAGACAGGCAAGCAAACATGGCAGACTACCACAGGATCCACCCGGCCACCGTCGGCTCGCCGCCGCGGCCGTCCGCGCCGCCGGACCAGGCCAAGGGCAAGAAACCCAGCCATGAGCAGCAGCAGCTGCCGATCACCGCCCCGTCGCCGTACGCGCCCGCGCCGCTGCCCCCGCCGCGTCGCAAGAGGCACAACCGGTGCTGCCGGTGCCTGTGCTGCACCCTGCTCGCCGTCCTCGTCCTCGTCGTCGCGCTGGGCGCCACGGCGGGGATCCTGTACCTCGTGTTCAAGCCCAAGATCCCCAAGTTCCACGTGGACCGGCTCAAGGTGACCCGGTTCGACGTGAACACCACAGCGATGACGGTGACGGACTCGTTCGAGGTGGAGGTGACGGCCGACAACCCGAACAAGCGCATCGGCATCTACTACGACGGCGGCGAGGTGACGACGTCGTTCAACGGCACAGAGCTGTGCCGCGGCGCGTTCCCGGCGCTGTACCAGGGCCACCGGAGCACGGTGCGGCCCCGGATCACGCTCGCGGGGGAGACGCGGCTGGACAGCGCCGTGGCCGGGCAGCTGGTGCAGCAGCAGCAGGCCGGGTTCGTGCCGCTGACGGTGCGGGCGCGCGTGCCGATCCGCATAAAGTTCGGCGCCATCAAGCTGTGGAAGATGACGGGGAAGGCACGGTGCAGCCTGGTAGTGGACAGCCTCCAGGCGGGCACGCAGCTTCGAATCCGGTCCAACAGCTGCAGCTTTAAGCTCAAGCTCTAGACATTTTTCGTCAGGTTTCAGCTTAAAACTGCATGTTTTGAGAAGCGCAAGCATGTATTGTGCATGTGCTATGTATTTCCGTGTAATATAAGGTCCCAGCTCCATTCCTGTGAACCCATTTGTTGAGATCAGCAGGTGGTAGAGATGGATACTGTCATACTGATTCTTTATATTCATTAGTTTCAGTGCAATAAGGTCCGACATGTATTTCGTTTGCCATGAATTTCTTAATTTGGAGAACAGAATAAATATGGCTAGTTTGTTCTTTTTGGTACTATCCCATGCATGGTGACAGGTTCCATGTCAACCCCCTAGTACAATCTTCGAAATAAGACTAGACGCATTGGCTTCCACCGCATATGTAACACTTTGGCCAGAATATACGTGTATACGGTAGATATATAAAACCACCCCTTGTTACACATCCGTATGTCTAGTGCCGACACATATATCATACGCTCCGGACCCATACGCACATGTGATGTATGTTCGTGCCCCTGCCACACGTGCCCGTGCAGCGAAGGTTGATACTTTGATTCCATCTCTAACACCTTAGTTCAAATTTCACTCGATGTCCTATCCCAACGTGAGTCGGACCTGTGCATGTATAGCACCCCGCTTACACTTTCGCCCTCACTTCGTGTAGAAGAGTTAACCCGAAAGTGTTATGTTTAGACTCAACAAGTATTATATAATACTCTAACTCACTTTAGACCAGTAATGTGGGACTAATTCCACCACCACTCTATATTGGCTACATGAGTATTCACATTAACGGACCGGGGTATTATAACATACGCAATCACTTTTTTTAACACTCAAAATAGAAATCACAATCTGGAATGTCTGGAAGCAGCGAAATGGACTCATTTTCCAGCATAAATACAGCATGGTTATAGTACATGCTTTCTCTTGCATCCAAGACAATGTCGAATGGAGAAATAGAGCCTTTTGTGCTGGTGCCCAGAGTTAATCGATCCTCTGTTGCGTTGTAGTAAGATGGTAGCAGCGTTGTATAGTAGGGGAACCCTTTAATTTGTTGTCCTGATATTGGCAATACCCGGTCTTTAAGCCCGTTATGTTAGATCGTTTCGTTCCTTCTAAATTGAAGAGCAATTACAAGGCCTTGAGTGAAAAGTTCTAACCAGACCGATCAGTATCGCAAAAGAAATACACATTGTCCACAGATAATACCGATAAGATGATGGGAGCAGACAGTGTTCCCTAAAGTACAGAAAAAAAAATGGAATGAAAAGGCTATAAAACTTATGTCACGACGCTGGAGGCATAAGAGATCCTGTTAGCATCAAGACCTCCACGACTGTACAGCAGGTGCAGCAATCCGGCCCTCTTTAGGACTCGTTTAGTACGATCCCTTCCTTTCCACTTAGGACCTATTTAGTACCATTTTAGATTCCCATTTGTTCAGCTCATGTTTCTGCTGAGAATCTAGCGCTGACTAGCAAATTGGCTCTAAAAACCGTAAGAGATAGGATTGGAGCTGAATAGACCTTGCTACCCCTGGTTGTAACATTTTAATTATATTTGTATATTACCCTTTTGTATGAGTACATATATTTATAGAGTTTTTTTTTTACAATTTTTTGCAAGACCATATGTATGTACGTATATAATGGTACGGGTATCATTTACCTGTCTTTTCTAGGAAATTAATTTGACTTAGTTACTCATAGACATCATTTTTAATTGTTTCTTTGCAAAGACAACACACTATTTATATATCATGGACAAAGAACAATATCAGTAAATAGTACATGATGTAATGAGGATAATATATATATCAATATATGAACATTCAGATACTTCATAGTTTAAGAATCGAAATGTACAAAGATGCATCGGGCCAGTCATCTCCAATACTTGATTTCTTTTGCATCAGAAATCAATACTACGTCTGCACATAACATTAGCATACAAGATAAACGGCCTATTACATCATATTGCCAGCTTAGAAGACAACACCATATTTCACCAGCTAATTCGGAGGTCAGTAGCAGGAAAGAAAATAAAAAGTCATTTCACAGTGGAGGAAGGAAGAGATTGGCTCAAGCAACAAAATCGCGACCAAAACTTCGAATTTGAAAAATTAACAAGTTACTCACTGTTGTATTATTGGGACCATTCTCTGAATCATTTGCTTGAGAGCTCTGGTACACTACTGCAATAACAAAACACACATACATCATTAACTTCAAAAAGAATCACCGCAGTAACAAGATGCAAAACCAGGATGCTAGAACCAAAGCTGGCAAACCTGGTTGGGTATATTCACACCTAAAATAGCATAGGCGCCACTGAAACCTATACACTGTTAGCAATAAACCTATAAAGTCTATCCTTGATAACCTAGATAGTAAAGTACATGCGAATGCTGTCATCAAACTACAAAGAATCAATCATCAAACAAAGCAAAGGTTATCCATTAAGAGAGGCTGGGGAAAGGATACACGCATGTTTGCTTCTCAGATGTAATAGGATCACCGCACGCATCAGGTTGGATGCAATGGGAGGAACTGAAGTGTATGGTTGTCAGTATGGCAAATTAGCATTAATAGTCGGTAACCCGTGCATACGCACGGGCTAGCTTCTTAGATAAAGTCGTCGTTTGGATTTGCTAATTTGCATTGTATTTGATAGCCGTTATAATCTTGGTCTGTTAGATAGACGTTAAATTCTTTTCTTTTCTCTACTAATGTGAAATTTTTCTCATAGTTCATAATTAGTATAGTTAATAGATTATATTACGAATTTTTAATAATTTTACAATTTAGCATTGTAATTCACATACAAATCAAAATTTTAGGCATCTTTTAATTTATTGCTAATTGTATACTTCTTGATTGTACTTTTGGTGGATTTTCTTTTCAATTTAGGCTGGAATTCGTATAAAAATCCATATTCTATTTTTATTTATTATCACTCAGAATTTATTTTTAGGTTTACTCTCAAATTACAATGGAAATAAAATTGCTAATTTTTTATTTTATTTAATTTGGCTTGTACTTGATATAGACTCGCTGCGTCAAAAAGTATAAGATGTATTTTTTTAATGGTCTTGTGCATAAATATATATTGTATTTCCTATTCCAATACAAAATTAGTGTGGTCTCCCCTCTATACCACTAATAAATATCTAACTTTACTTTATATCCTCTACATACATGCACTGAATCATAGTGAGTATGGATAATAATTAGGGATTGTGCAATATCATTGAATGATCAGTTGCAATATCATCTTAGTCTATGTGCCAAGAGAAGTACACCCTATAAACTTGGACAGGGTCAGTAATTATTATTACGACTTTGCGTATTTTTTATCGTACCTAGGGTGGATTTTTTAAGTTTTAATCTGGAATTCATATGAAAATTTATATTTTCATTTATTACTATTCTGAAATTATTTTTAGGGTTTACTTTAGAGTTTGTATGAAAATCAAATTATTTATTTTATTTTATTTTATTCTGAATTTTCTTAATTGGCCTTGTACTTGAGATAGACTCATTGTTTTAATTTGCTAATTTTTTTAATTATTATTCTAAATTTTAGTTATTTATCTTGTTCTTAGTGCCAAGAGAACTCTATAAAGTTGAACGGATTGAGTAATTATTATTCAGAGTTTGTATATTTTTTCATACGTGGGGTGGTTTTTCTTTAGGTTTAGGTTGGAATTCATATGAAAATTTATATTTATATTTATTAATATTTTGAATTTATTTTTAGGGTTTACTTTGGAATTTTTATGAAAATCTAATTGATTATTTTATTTTATTTTTATTCTAAATTTTACTTAATTTGGCTTGTACTTGAAATTGACTCATTGTTTTAATTTACTAATTTTGTTTAATTATTATTCTAAATTTTTTATATTTATGTATTTACTTTGGAAATCACATGGAAGTGAGATTGCTAGTTTTTTTTCATTTCTTTTCTGAATTTTAGTTTACTTAATTTGGCTTGTACTTGAGATAGACTCGTCATTTTAATTTGCTAATTTTAATTAATTATTATTTCAAATTTTATTTATTTATGGATTTACTTTGAAAATAGTATGGAAGTCAGATTGCTAATTTCTTTAATTTTTTATTCCGAATTTTAGTTTACTTAATTAGGCTTGTACTTGAGATAGACTCATCGTTTTAATTTGCTAATTTTATTTAATTATTATTCCAAATTTTATTTATTTATGGATTTACTTTGAAAATAGTATGGAAGTCAGATTGCTAATTTCTTTAATTTTTTATTCCGAATTTTAGTTTACTTAATTTGTCTTGTACTTGAGATAGACTCATCGTTTTAATTTGCTAATTTTATTTAATTATTATTTCGAATTTTATTTATATATGGATTTACTTTGAAAATAGTATGAAAGTCATATTGCTAATTTTTTAATTTTTTATTCCGAATTTTTCTTAATTTATATTGTACTTGACATAGACTCTTTTTTTTAATCTAAACCGTTATAACTCGGGCCCAACAAATAGATGGCCAGATATTTCTGGTTAACGTGGGAGCTATTTATATTGTACTTGACATTGACTCTTTCTTTTAATCTAAACCGTTATAACTCGGGCCCAACAAATAGATGGCCAGATCTTTCTGGTTAACGTGGGAGCTTCCTCAGAGTGCGTAATTAGTATAGGTATAGATCAATATCACCTGGAGCTCTAGATCACCCCACCTATTTTGCAGCAAATGTGCATATTACTTATGAACTGGAATCACCCCATGCATTGCAACTTGCAACAAGCATAAAATAGAAAGAGGATGGCTATCACTTGGTCTGTAATATTATTAAATAGAATCTAGAAAGCAAAAATATGAAAATGAAATAGATAACAAATACACACAAGTGGAAGCATATTCAAGGTGGACTAATGAAAGATAAAAGTAAATGGAATCTGCACCATGAAATAATTTGGAGTAAATCAAATGAGCTATAGTTGACACTTGCAGATATAAGGAACAAAAGGTTGACGGGGCAAAAGAACATTTATGGTTTGAGGGTGCAAAAGAAAATTTGGATGTTTTTTTGCTAAGAAAACATCCGGTGATGTTTATCAAAACCCATAAAGAAATTCTGAAAATGATGTCCGAGAATCAAATCGAGATACATATGTCCCTCATCTGGCTCTTTGATCGGTGCTGCCTCGTTAAACAAAACAACATGGTCGCGCTTCTTCCCCCGCTCTTTGACGATCTTTCTTCGTCGGAGCACAGGTAGGTCGGAGAACCTCCCGACCATGGAGAAGGCAAATCCTACCGGTGGTGACCGATACCCAATACCTAAAGACCAGACCACCACGAAGATCATGAACACATGTTGATGCAATGGAACTAAAGCAGATGGTTCGTCTCAGGCAAAGCAGATGGTTCGTCTCAGGCAAAAGATCGCACCTTGTAGCGCAGGTCACTCCTTGGAAATCTTCGTCGCCGTCGCCTCAGTCATGACCTCCTTCTTCCTCAAATCAACTGTATGTATCGGTTCATTCCAGATCAGGGAAAATATTCCACACAAACAAGTGGCTTTCTAACTCAAAGAAATTTTACTCAATTCAAACCTAACAAATCCAAAGAGGACAGATGAGATCTAGAAATTTGGGGGTGTTACAAAATGCACGGCAAAAACATAGGATCAAAAGAACGGAAGACACATATTTATGTGGAAAACGCTTGCAGGAAAAAACCACAGACGCCCGAAGGCAATATCACTATATGAGGAAATGTTTACAATGAAGTTCTTGCTTTTCCTATGGACTATAGAGACATATTTATAGTGGTACATAGCAACCGTGTAAGAGTAGATTTGATATGGAGTAGGAAATGAATTCGTATCGCCGTCAAATTCAACAATCTCCATCTTGAGACGAATTTCTTTTGTAGCAAAAAATATAATACAACTCTCCTTAAAACAAATTATCCTAAACACCTTTTTCGTTAAAAGTCCAAAGGACTTTGGACTTATCTGAACATGAAAGACTGGAACAGTCTAATCAAAACGCTTCTCATGAAGCCAAATCATCACCTGTGACGCTGGATAGTTCAATGCTTACTAGTTTTTTCCATAAGTATTTTTCACATAAAATCCGTGTCTCTCGTTCTTTTGATCCTGTAATTTTGCCGCGCATTTTGTAATAGGGACTATTGGGCGACAGGAGAGGTCATAGGAGGACGAGGTGGCGGCGGGGAGGAGGTCTGGAGCTAGGCAAATGGGGATATTTTTTATGGTGGTGGAATTAGGATTAAGGGGTAGAGCGGGTCACCTTTGCATCGTCGTCACCAGGTCACCGCTCGCTGTTGTCAATGTAGACGCAAGTCGCCTCGATTCAGTGGGGAGGGGATGTTGAGCAGTGAAGACGGGATTCTGGGTGGTGGAGAAGGGATTCTGGCCAACAGAGAGGGGATTCTAGCTGGCAGAGACGGGATTCCAGGTGGCGGTGAGGTCCTACGGGCTGGCGGAGAGGTGTTCCCTGGGCGGTGCCACTGGGGCTCCATGGCGCCGTGAGAGAGGCAAGTGGAGAGCGAACGAAAGAAGGGGAATGTGAGACAGGAGGGGCCGAATCGCCATGGTTACTGGGAGTCGCTGTGGTCGCCGGCGTGGTGTGCACTATCATAAGTAAAGTATAATGTGTTGTTAACTTGTGATCCTTTCTATCAAAAATGTTTATTCAGACATTTTTGTCCACACGCAAAGGTTCATTTATCATCTTACCTGTAATGCTGCTTTATCAGAAATGTAATATTGATAGTATAAATATACATATTTGTCAGGAGTTGTATACTGGTATTTATGACCTTATGCTTGCGGTGAACTCAATGAAAGTGTCGAAGCTTGAATCAACGAATTGTGTGTCAAAGCTTGAACCGTGCTTCCAGCTCGAGATGTTCATCATTTCAATGAGAATTAACTGCACCCTGTTTAAGTTTGTGTATCTGATACATTTTCCCATGTGAACCACACACACGCACACGCATACAATGGGGCATGCTCCAGGCAAATTCTAGCTTCAAATCTCGGGCGGATGGTACCGCGGCGAGTAAGTCCCGCTGGGTGACGATAGGCCGGCTGCCGGCTGATGGAAATAATTCTTGCGTGCTTCAATTAGCTGTTATGTTTTCCTTAAGATGATTAGCCAAGTTTAGTAATTTATCTTTATTTGGCAAATAGCCCTTAGTTTTAGCAAGTAGTCTAAAAATAGGCGTGTGATTAGGTCAGACTGATTGAGAGACTTTGATTTGTTTCCATGTAATTCTCTTTATAAGCAAGGCAATGAGACACCAGAAAGCAGTCAACTTGACAGCACAAAAACAAGATCGTATACATTGTCCTTCGTGAGTTTTTGTGTCCTGTTGGCCGTGATCTCGCCGGCAACCTAGGCGTTGTCTCTCCGGCGAAGTCTCTAACATTTGGTATCAGAGCGCGTCCGATTAGGGACCTGTGGCCGAGGAGATGGCGCCAGAAAGGACCGAGGCCAGCGGCGTTGTGATCCAGAGGGTGATCCGTGAGGTGGGCGGCGGGAGTAGCTACCCCGTCCTCACCAAGACCACTTACTCCGACTGGGCGCTCCTAATGAAGGTAAAGCTGCAGGCACGGGCTCTCTAGAACGTCATCAAGGACGGCGGCGCTGATTCTCAGGAGGAGATGATGGCCCTCGATGCCTTATGCGGTGCGGTACCACCGGAGATGGTGCCGATGATCGCAAAGATGGAGACGGCCAAAATGGCCTGGGACGCGATCGCGACCATGAGGGTCGGGGACGATCGCGTGAAGAAGTCGACAGCGCAGCAGGTAAGGCGGAAGTTCGATCTTGCCTCGTTCAACGACGGCGAGACCGCCGAGGACTTCGCGATCGCGGTGAACAATATGGCGGCACATCTTGCCACCTTGGGTGAGGAGGTCAAGGATGCCGAAATCGCCGCCAAGATACTTCAAGCTCGCCATCCCGTTTGTGCGGATCGCAATTGCGATCAAGACCTTGTTGGATGTGTCGACCATGACGGTCGCCGATCCGACGGCGGTTGAAGGAAGCGGGAGGCGTCAAGAAGCGCCGCATCGCTACAAAGACGAGGGAAGGCAGACCTCACGGAGGAGGAGTGGGGCGCGCCGAAGAAGCGCGAGGTGGAGAACCACCGCGGCGGCTCAAGTGGTGGACGAGGCGAGCAGGACATCGGGAGGAGGACGAAGAGGACGGCGGCGCGCAACATGTCATCGTGGGCGTCAATTCAAATAAGCCCACCGGCGATGAGTGCCGGCGTTGTGGGAAGATAGGCCATCGGGCCCGTGAATGCCGATCTCGCCCAAGCGGAGCAAGCCCACACCGCTCAAGAGGAGGCGGAAGCCTCACTTCTGCTCGCAAAGCTGTCGTCCATTCCCCCGTCTCTGACGAAATCCGCCGCACCCTCACCGGACGGGGCTCCGGCGAACTCACCACCGACAGGTGCTCTTTTCTCGCAGAACATTTTGGTATGGCAGGACAAGGAGCACAAGCATGGCGACCCCGAGGCGAAGGCGGCGTCGAGCACCCAGATCGAGATCTGGGAGCAGAAGGTGTTCGCCCAACTCGGACAAGAGAAGGACCGGGAGGCAGAAACCTGGGTCCTGGACACCGGCGCCACAAACCATATGTCCGGATCCAGGGCCGCGTTCTCGGGGATGGACACGGCGGTACTCGGCACCGTCCGGTTCGACGACGACTCCGTAGCACGGATCGAAGGGCGCGGCACCGTCACCTTCGTTTGCAAGAATGGCGAGCTCCGGTTGTTCTCTGGAGTCTACTTCATCCCCCGATTGACGACAAACATAGTCAGCGTCGGGCAGCTCGACGAAGGGGATTACAAAATCAACATCGAAGCTGGGGTGATGAAGATCCGAGAGCCCGACGGAGGCTATTGGCGAGGTGACTCGGCACCAACCGGCCGTACACGCTCCACGCCAAAATTGCGGAGACAAGATGCTTGGCGGCGCGCAATGAGGCGATGAGGTGGCGTGGCGCCGGCACTAGCGGTTCGCACGCCAACATGGCGGCGCCCAAAGCTAGCTCGGGAGGAGCCGGTGCGCGCCCGCCTCGCCGGGCAACTTGAGAAGCTGTGCGAGGCATGCCAGGCTGGCAAGCAACGTCGCACCTCGTTCCCGGCTCAGGCGGAGTTCCGAGCAAAGAAGTGCCTTGAGCTGGTGCACGGTGACCTGTGCGGCCCAATTGCGCCGACGACACCGAGAGATAACAAGTTTTTTTTGCTCCTGGTGGACGATTTCAGTAGATACATGTGGGTAGCCGCGATCCCGTCCAAGGATCGTGCCGCGGCTGCCATTAAAGAAATCCAGGCTCGCGCTGAGGGCGAGTCGGGACTCAAACTAAAGGCGTTCCGCACTGACCACGGCGGCGAATTCACCGCCGCCGAGTTCGCGGAATACTGCGCATCCGAAGGGGTCCTGCGCCAGCACACCGCGCCATACACCCCCGCAATGTAACGGCGTCGCCGAAGCGCCGAAATGGCACGCAGTGGTGGCGGCAATAAAAGTATGCTCAAGTCGAAAGGATTGCCCGGCTGGCTCTGGGGTGAAGCGGTAAGCACGGCCATGTATGTGTTGAACCGGTGCCCGACGAAGAGCGTGGATGGCATGACGCCGTTCGAGGCATGGCACGGCAAGAAGCCGGCCGTGCACCACCTCAAGACCTTCGGGTGCATCATGTATGTACGAACACGCTGTCGCGATCCAAGAAGCTCGAGGATCGTGGGCGCAAGATGGTCTTCATCGCTCGGCGGCTCCAAGGCGTACCGCGCGTTCGACCCCATCACGAAGCGTCTCCATGTGACACGCGATGTGGTGTTCGACGAGAACGCCCAGTGGGACTGGGACAACAGCGGCGACATCGGCGAGCCGAACGGTGGTGACGACATCTTCACAATCGAGTACGCGACCACAACCCGTGCAAAGACCGGCGGCCGACATGGCGAGGCAAAGACCGAACATCGCTCTCGGTCGGGCGACGACGCCGCGAACCAGACGTTGAGATCGACGACGCGAACTCGATGCGGACCACGACGACGACGCGCCTCTCGGTTCCGCAAAGATCAACGACATAATCGGGCGACCTCGCGCGCGGGTTCGCACCGCACATTCGGTGATCGAGGAGCTACACGTGGTGAGCTACGACGAGCCGGCGCTGCTTCTCGGCGTAACGCAGCCGAGCCGGAGGAAGGCTATGATGGAGGAAATGGAAGCCATCGAGGAGAACGGTACTTGGTACCTCGCCGACCTCCCACCTGGACGCAAGCCGGTCGGAGTCAAATGGGTATTCAAGGTCAAGCGCGACGAACACGGTGCAGTGGCCAAGCATAAGGCGCACCTTGTGGTGAAAGGCTACGCGCAGCGGCACGGCATCGACTACGACGAAGTCTTCGCGCCGGTGGCCAGACTGGATTCGGTGCGCCTCCTCATCGCTCTCGTAGCGCATGAAGGGTGGGAGGTGCACCACATGGACGTCAAATCGGCGTTCTTGAACGGCGACTTACAGGAGGAGGTCTACGTCGAGCAGCCGGTGGGGTTCATCGTCTCCGGCCAAGAGCACAAGGTGCTTAGGCTACGGAAGGTGTTGTACGGATTGCATCAGGCGCCGCGCGCATGGAACGCGAAGCTCGACGACACTCTGTTGTCGCTTGGCTTCCGTCGGAGCGCGTCAGAGCACGCCATCTACATCAGGCGGAGCGGCGGCGCACAATTGGTGATTGGGGTCTATGTCGATGACCTTGTCATCACCGGGTCAGACTCCGGCGAGCTCGCGGCGTTCAAGAAGGAGATAGCGGCCGTGTTCAAGATGAGCTACCTCGGCCTGCTTCATTACTACCTCGGGATCGAGGTAAAGTAGAGCGCGAGCGGCATCAGTCTCAGCCAAGGCGCATACGCCCTGAAGATCTTGGAGAAAAATGGCATGACGGGGTGCAACCCGGCCAGGCACCGATGGAGGCGAGATTGAAGCTGAGCAAGCACAGCGTGCAGCCGCTGGTGGACGCCACGACATACCGAAGCATCACCGGGAGCTTGAGGTACCTCGTGAACACTCGCCCCGACTTGGCATTTTTAGTTGGATTCGTGAGCCGTTTTCTGGAGGAGCCAAGGGAGGATCACCTTGCAGCAGTAAAACGAATTCTTCGTTATGTGGTGGGCACAATCAACTGGGGACTCTGGTTTGGCCGGAAGAAGGGAGAATAGGCGCTGTTAACTGGGTTCAGCGATGCTGATTTCGCAGGTGACATCGATGCAAGGAAGAGCACAACCGGGGTCATCTTCTTCCTGGCAGAGAGCCCGATCTCCTGGCAGTCCAAGAAGCAGAGGATAGTAGCTCAGTCCAGCTGTGAATCGGAGTACATTGCTGCTGCAAATGGAGCTTGTCAGGCATTGTGGCTTGCCCAAGTTCTTGCTGAGGTACAGGGGTCCGAGCCAGTCGCACCCTTTCTCAATGTGGACAACAATCACCATTGCTCGATCAAGAACCCTGTTCTTCATGGATGAGCAAACACATTGAGGTGAAGTATCATCTAGTCCGAATACGAAGATAAAGGCTTGATCAAAGTGAAATTGATCAGAAGCGAAGAGCAGCTCAGTGACATACTGACGAAGCCTCTGGGAAGAGCAAAATTTCAGGTTTTTCGCTCTAGGATCGGCATGATCAATGTAGATGGTGCAGCACGGCAAGTCTTAGGAGGAGATTGATGGAAATAATTCTTGCGTGCTTCAATTAGCTGTTATGCTTTCCTTAAGTTGATTAGCCAAGTTTAGTAATTTATCTTTGTTTGGCAAATAGCCCTTAGTTTTAGCAAGTAGTTTAAAAATAGGCGTGTGATTAGGTCAGACTGATTGAGAGACTTTGATTTGTTTCCATGTAATTCTCTTTATAAGCAAGGCAATGAGACACCAGAAAGCAGTCAACTTGGTAGCACAAAAACAAGATCGTATACATTGTCCTTCGTGAGTTTTTGTGTCCTGTTGGCCGTGATCTCGCCGGCAACCTAGGCGTTGTCTCTCCGGCGAAGTCTCTAACACCGGCGAGGACTGACGGGAGATGGTGGAGCAACGATGGGAAAGGGGATTGAGGCGGAGGCGTTGCGGCGTGGCGCGGCGCGTAGAGGAAGGGGATTGGATTACGGCGCAGTGCGCAGAGGAGGAGAGAGAGAGTAAGGAGGCAGCGGATCGTGGGTGGCTGGGTGCCTGGGTGGCGGCGTCCACAACGGAGCGAGAGCAATTGAGTGAAGAGGGCGAAGGACGCGTGGGTTTCCGCGAAAAGTCCAGGCCGCGCGGGGGCATTCTAAAAAACGCTACCCGCCTGACTCTGACTTATCTGAGCTGACTGAGTCCGATCGGACGGCCCTCGTTTCCATTTGCACATTACCACTCAAGTACCCATATACAGGGTTTACAAAACAGAATCGAGACTGAAAATAAGATCTGACGGCACCGATTTTATCGTGAAAATCAAACGAAAATCGTCAAAAATCGAAGGGTTTCGAAATCAAATGGTTTGGATTTTTTAAAAAAATCGATCGATGTTGAAAATCGAGGCGAATTGAACATTTCTTTCGGCCGATTTTTTAGCGATTTTCGACCGGTTTATGTGACATAAAATTTTTCAATTTTTTTAAATTTGACCGGTTTACCGATCGATTTAGGATTTCGAACTAGCTCGATACAATCGATTTTTACAATTGTTAATTGATTTTCATCGATTTTGTTAACCCTACCCATACCTATACCCATAGGTAGTTTATAACGTACGTAGGCAGAACTCTGAACGCTAATGTATCCATAAAAAACCTCTAATCGCTAATTCTGTCATAAGCCGTTTTGAATCTTTTGATACACGAAGAGATCTGCATGACAATACTTCCAAATCATACCGCCCCAGTGGAAAATAATCAGTCAGCAAGTTGCTGTCTCACCATCCAGCTCCCTAATTAATCCACCTCTGATACCGATCAAATCTTCCTGCACGGCGGCAGCGGCTTGCCGCACAGGCACAGGTTGTGCGCGTATGCCGCTGAGGGGAACAGATTGAACGGCTTGGCCTGCGGTATCCTCCCGCACAGCTTGTTGCCCCTGAAGCTCGCGTGCCGAACTCCCGCGAGCGTGGTGAAGTTGTCCGGTATCCTCCCGATCAGGGCGTTGCTCGAGAGGTCTAGCCACTGCAAGCTGGCCATCGCTGCCATGGTAGCGGGGATGGCGCCCCTGACTAGGTTCCTGGAGATGTCCAGTCTCTCCAGGCCGCTCAGATTCGACACCGAGCTCGGTATCTGACCACCGATGGGGTTCTTTGAAACGTCGAGCCACTTCAGACTCGCGCTGTCGGCGAAGTCAGGCAGCGCGCCGGTGATCCTGTTCCTTGACAGGTCCAAGTGCTGTAGTCTCTGAGGAAAAACAATGTGCGAGGCGTCTGAGCTTACATTGTTCTTGTTCGAAATCTTGGCACGCACTGTTGCTGATAGGCTTCTGAAGAATTGATCGATGCCGCCGGTGAGATGGTTGTGGGAGAGGTCCACGGACACCAAAGACGGCAGCCCGTTGCTAATTCCAGAAGGAAGAGAGCCGGAGAGCCCGTTTCTTGACAGGTTCAGGTACCACAGCTTCTGTAAGCCCAGCAGCGACTCTGGAATGGAGCCTACAAGCAAGTTGTTGTCAATGGCAAGAGAATTCAGGGACTGAAGGCTGCCGATTTGTGGCGGAATTTTGCCTTTGAGCTTGTTATGGCACAGCGACAAATCCGTAAGGTTGCGCAAGGCGCAAAGCGACGCCGGTATCTCCCCGGAGAAGCTGTTGTTGCTGAGGTCGAGCAAGGCCAGGCTCTTGAACTGCCCGAAGAACGCGGGAACAGCACCGGACAAGAGGTTGTTGCTCAGATCAAGGTACGCCAACCTGGACAGATTTTTGTAGCTCGACGGCACACCGCCGGAGAGCCTGTTCCGGGCGAGGTTGATCTGTTCCCGTTAGAAATTGACAAGCAAACAAGAACGAAGAAGATCAAACCAACACAGATCAGACACCAGGATTTTAACGTGGAAAAACCCTTCAATACGAAGGGAAAAAAACCACGGGCACCAACCAGACAAAACTTCACTATTTTAGAGAGAGTTTACAAAACGCCGTATGATTCCTGACGGCTTACAGCCCAAACCTCCGACGGGCTCCGCTTCGCTCCGCCAACTTAATCAGCCTTGATTAGAATTTGGATCACAACATAACAGTTCCATACCGGGAACAGCCCCGAGCTCCGGCGGCAGCTGGCCCTCCAGCCGGTTGCTGCCGAGCGACAGGTACTGGAGGGACCTCATCTTGCCGAGGCTCCCGGGAATGCCGCCAGAGAGCATGTTGCCCTCGAGGTAGAGCTGCTTGAGGCGCGTGAGCCGCGAGAGGCTCTCCGGGATGGCGCCCCCGATCCTCCCCATATCGCTGATCACAATGGCCTCAAGAAACTCGAGGCCGCCCAGGGAAGGGGACAGGGTACCCTCCATGTAGTGCTGCTGCGGCGGCGGCGGCGCCTCCAGCTGCAGCGCGACGACCCTCCCCGTGGCGGCGTCGCAGGACACGCCCTCCCACACGCCGCAGCAGTCCTCGCCAGCCCACGTGGCTAGGATGCCCGTGGTGTCCGCGGTGACGCCGGCCTTGAAGCCGAGCAGCGCGGCTCGGTCGCCGGGCGAGCACGTAGGGGACGGCCTTTCGTCGTCGCCGCTGCCCGTGCCGACGACTGCGTGCCCCGCGTAGCGCGACAGCAGAGTGGCACCCAAGAGAAAAAGCAGAGCACGAATCATCAAAAGCTTCGCAGAAAGCTGCATTGCTCAGGTACGCTTCGAGTTGAGGTGGTGCGCTACTTGTACCGGTGATATGAATATATGATGTGTGCATATGCACAGATCAGAATTCAGGGAAGTAACCCAAAAGGAAAAGCTATGGTGCTTGTGGTGTAGCAGCTTTCTGCGGTGTCGTCTTGTTTTGTGGCTTACGTAGAGAACAAGAGCTTGCTATGGTGATCGTGGAAATGCGAGTGCGATCTGCTGCTGCGGCGGCGGCGCCTCGTATGCATTTACTTTGTTCATACGTTGGGGCCTCTCAAGGGAGCCTAAGGAAGTTAGTACTGCAGCACATGAACTTTTGAATTGGAGCATTGCAGGCGCGGCCAACCGCAACGACTTCATGGAAGTTGCTCCTGTCTAAGTTTATAAAGTGTTTTTTTTGTTATATAGATTAACAAGATATTAAAAATAACCAGGCTACGTCTAATTATTATCTCTAATCGCTATATTTAATACATGTACGTAGATAATATAGAGTAGATTTGAATATTTATTAAGAGGATAAATCATTCAGAAAAATATATCGTACAAACTTAAACAGACCAGTAATTTTGTTCAGCTGGGAGCCCTGTGACCTATCGGGGAAGAAGAACGGGCTGCATGGCAGATGTAAGGTGCAAAAGACTTTTGACGCATCATGGCTAGAAGAGGAGGTGGCACTGTGGCAGTACTCGCTGTGCAGTCAGTTACTAGCGGTTTCTAGGCTCAGTTGAGTAGTTGACTAGTGCCAGTCTGACAGACATGAGAGGCACCAGTGATGAAGTCTTTAGTTTCGAAGGCTTTACAGCTCCGGAATATGGGAGCTTCCTAGTGGAGCATACGCGCGTAGCAATTATCACATCTCGTTACAGCTTGGCAGTTTGTGCTGTAAGTTTTAACTCAAATAATTCGTATTCTTGGCCTCTATTCTCATCAAGCATGCCTTCAAACTCACTCATGCTTCGATCGGAATGAAATCTTTTCGCTCACGGTTTGACTAATGGGAAGT
Source organism: Otatea glauca (assembly GCA_036346275.1). NCBI lineage: Eukaryota > Viridiplantae > Streptophyta > Magnoliopsida > Poales > Poaceae > Otatea > Otatea glauca. Next base: position 52,638,443 of record CM070717.1, on the reverse strand, counting down.
TCATTTCAGATAAATAGAGTATGAAATTAGGATGAAAGGGAATTGCTTTCCGAAAAGGCGTGATCAAAATATCAGATCATCAAGTGAGTACAAGCCTGTGAGGCTTCTGAGAACAGAGTGGTCCTAGAAGACCAGCATGGCCATTGGGCCCTGTCCAATCAGGTTGCCGGCCCTCTGCGTTTTCCAACCTCGATCTCTTCTCTTTCAAGCATTAGCTTTTTTTTCTTTTACTATCTCTCTTGAACATTTATTTTACAAATCTAGTCTTTGTACAAATAAAATTACAAAAATAACTCATTTTCTGAACACTGAAGCAGCGTTAGGTGACACGCCCGTGTATCACGGTAGGTGCCTGGCTCCGCGGCACCCCGGCCGACCACGATAGCAGCACCGGCAGCACGTCAGCAAGTCCTGTTGCGTAGGGCCTAGGACTGTGACACCGGCGACACTGTTGAGCCCAGGACTACGGCATGTTGTTGCCGGGTTGCTGTTGCGGCCGGTCGTGGTGCCATGGAGCTGACCACTTGTAGCAATATACAGACACGGTAGGTGACACGTATCACTTCCGCGGTCGAGGATAGGACTATGTTTGCAATTTTATTCGCACTAGGATTAGATTTGCAAAAAAATATACAATAAGGCTAATTAAAGCCCTGTTTGGGGGCTTTAAGCCAACTTCAACTTTCAAAAAGCTAGCAAGCCTCCCAAACAGCTCAGCTTTTAAGCTGCTTTTGGCATAAACTAGAAGTCATATATAACTAGCAAAAGCTCAAAGCTGAAAGCTAGACTAGATCTGTTTTTGTAGCTTATTGCTAAGAAAGATTAACTATTTGTCAAACGATTTCTTATAGAAAGCTATAATTGTTTTTTAGCCTAAAAATCAAAAAGTAACTTTTCAGAAAAGCTATAGCTCCTCTAAACATAGCCTAAGCCAAGGTCTCGTCTTTACTGGCTCGCTCTCTCTATTTTGAGAGGTGTTTCAATGCTTTTCTTTTTTACAGTTGCACAAATATTAAAGCATGAATGAAGGGTAGATGGAGATTACTTACCCTTTTGCTTGCTTCAAGATTTGTGCAACTTGTATTAGGCGGGAAAGCATTGAAGCACTACTCCTCTATTTTTCGGGTGTTTTATTTTTCTTTGCTGATTCTCCAGCTTTTTCATCCATGCAAGTCGAAAAAGGGTGCTGAAGTTCTGGTAGAACAGCTGTAGGTTAACTTTGATTTACGATGATTCACTAAGGGTATGTATAATAAAAGCACATCAACTTATTTTTAGTATGTATACATCAGTTTTGTCCTATGTAGAAGAGTGAAAAAAGAGAGAGAAAAGAACCGGCTCTAATGCAAAAGCCACCATGGCACAGGAAACAAGATAGATTGTTATGTACTACAAGAGAGCAGAGAAGACATAGTTATTGCACAGCATGTAGAGATAACCTTTAGAGATAATTATTGTACAAATTGACTTTATTATTTACTCTAGATGATATGGATGAGAAACGAAATAAATAGTAGGCTTTATTATTATCCACGCTCTAATATTCTAACGCCGTGCTATCATAGAATGATGACTACGCATTTGTGGTAGTACACCTGTTTGCAAGAGTTGTAAGTAGTAACCAAGGACACCCGTCGACTATCTTTCCAGGATCGGAGTCGATTCGACATGCTTTCATGGGCCGGCTAATTCACCTATAATACGGTACCCGCCAGAGCCCGTACAAAGCTCTAAGATTAAAAAAAAAACCCGTAGCCTGCCTTAGTGCCTAGCTGCATGTCCTGTGCCCGCTCCTCCGCTGCGCATGGTCCTGGACCCGGTTGCCTGCCGCACAAATCCGCGGCTACCAAACGTACAGCCTGCGCAGTCAGGCTCAGCCCAACGGCGCACGAGCTTTCCATCCAGTCACTCGAGTTTATCTGCGGCTCCGGCGTTTCGCGCATGTACAGGACAGAAGCATCGCACCGCGCACGGCGCATGCACGAAGGCCAGTGCGGCGCGTACGCGCAGTTCGATTTGCGAGCTGCCCACCGCTACGAAATCAACCTCGCTTTAATTGCTTGTAATACGTCTACCCAATTGTTTCTCAGCAAAGACGTGTCTTAATTTGAGCTTACAGCTCAGATGTACAAATGTACGTGGAGCTAACATGAAGAACTAATCTCCAAAACTATTCAAACGTATATTTCTCGTCACGTCTTTGAGCTTACTCTGAATGTGCATGGAACTATTTACTCCAAACTATTCAAAGCTATATATTGCCAGACAACTTAAGAACAACTTCTTCTCATACGCTTTCACCGTCGAAACGATAGTGTCACTGGAAATGCGTGATTTCTGAGCATTGTTACATGCATCCGAAAATTCTTCTCTCTTGGAGTTCTAGTCGCCGTTTGGTCGGTGCTTCCTCCACAGGCATATGGTATAGATTAATGGGTGAGAACTTGCATCTCGTAGCTACCTATGTGTGGCACCAAGTAGAATAACCCGGCTTCCAAGCGACGCTCTTTAAACTTATTCGTTGTCTGCTTAATTATTAATCCGTATTGAGGTAATAATGCCCGCGCGATGTTCCTTGTAAGCTTTCCACCTAAGCATCTCTATCCTCTTCAGATCACAGCACTGATCTAATATATATATCATTCCGAAATGCACGCGCATGGATGCTTCACGGTACAAAGATGCGGTTTTGAGAATACTAGCTAGCATCTTCGCCACAATGTTCCGGTACCATGCTCGCTGCGAAGGAAAAGTCTGAACTCTTTCCTTGGAATATTGAATTTTATCCTGGAACTGTCTAGCCTTCATCCGGATGTTTTGTTTCTTACAACCATCCAAATTTTAGACCTTTAGATCAAACCCTTTTATCTTCCGTTGTCCGTCCCTGCAAACCCATGACAACGTACATGTACATTCAAAACATTTCATTCAAGGGAGATCAAAACCCTTCATTCAAAGGTGGAAGTCCAATGTATTTGGCTTGTAAGATATGTTTCGTTTGTCTTATTTTAGCATTGATTGAATTTGAGTTTAAAAGTTCAGAATTGCTATACATCATGCATCTGATATATTTTTTATGCAAATCATTCGAATTTCCGATCTTGTGATTTGCTTGGAGATTCGTGCTCTGGCCGACGAGGTCATCTCCTCCGGTGGTGAGGTTTGCCGGATTAGTGCTCGCATTCACTGGGTTAGGGTTTGAGATTCACTAGGACTAGGATTTAGAGTGAGGACGTGGCAACGGGAGGACCAGTGGTGCGTGATGGCAATGGCGGGGCAGCGAGGGCGTTAGTCACGGGCTTGGTGACCGGGGATGAGCGTTCAGATGAGTATGGTGTGGGACGGTGATAGGTGGTTGGGACAGTGGATCCGACGGCGGAGAGCTACTGAAGATAGGGAAGAAGGGACGGTGATGGTGGAGGAGGTGACATGCGGAGCGACAGGTTGGGTTGCGGCTCATGGTAGTGGGTAATAGTGAGACTGGGAGTGGGATTAGGGTTGGGATTAGGGATGGTAATCAGGCACAGCGGGCACGGGTAGTACTCGCCCATACCCGTGCCCGTGACCCCGAATCCTCCCGCGGGCATACCTACGAAGCTTCACGGGCGAAGAACATCGTCCATACCCGTCGCTAGCGGGCATACCCGTTTACCCGCCAACAGTTGCACTGGGAGGACGGCACATCCAAGGATATAAACCACAAGCTAACCTATATCTGAGCATATTGGAACGTGGATACATCAGTAAGGACGTCATCATAAGAACTTCATAGCAGCAAGTCCATTTCTACTGTCATATTGGATCATTAGTGAAAAGGCCGACAAGGTCATCTCCTCCGGTGGCGAGGTTCGTCGGATTAGTGCTCGTGTTCACTGGGTTAGGGTTTGAGATTCATCAGGACTAGGATTTAGAGTGAGGACGTGGCAGCGGGAGGACGAGTGGTGCGTGATGGCAATGGCGGGGCAGCGAGGGCGTTGGTCATGGGCTTGGTGGCCGGCGGTGAGCGATGGGTAATAGGGAGACTGGGAGTGGGATTAGGGTTGGAATGGGTAGTTTTAATACGTAGATACGGAAGGCTAGTTGGTCATTGGATCTAGATCTAGATATAATCTAATAATTTGAAATACGAATGATTTTGTTTGATGAAGTATGTCAAAGTTTTTTTAACGATGCATAGACAATCCTTAAAAGTTTTGTGTTTTTATAACTACATATCTATATTGATGACTTCATTTTTTTCTTAAGAGAAACGTAGTACTAGTAGACGTAGTTTCCATATGTCTAATTGCATACAGAGATCTTTTTATCATTCTTGGGAGGAATCAAGTCATCTATTAAGCTAGCATCAAGAGTTAGAAAGAGTTTAAGCTAGCATCAATAAGGATGGTAAAAACTCTCGATTCCGAGTCCAATCGGAACTCACAGCCAGACTTAGTATAGAGAAATTGTATGACAGATATCTTTTTTTCTTCATCTGCTCAGTAAACAATATTTCTTGCTCCGTTTTGTTTTACGCTAGGGCCGGGGAGCAAGCAAACTGCGAAATTTTTGTGCGCTGCCAGAGCAGGGGCTCGAACCCCAGCCCACACCTCATGCAAACTCCCCAAAACGAGGCCGCCCAGAGCGAGCATGGTTGCACCTGCCCCGCTGGCAAACGAACTTGGCCTGCCGCCGCTCCAATCCGCGGGGACCTCGCGCGTCGCACACGCAATCAGCCAACTGCCGGCACAGCACGGCGCACGGGCGCAGCTGCACACGTAGACACGGGCCCGTACGTACGTGCCGTTACTCGTTTGCACGCGCCTCCCGGGCTCGTTCCATCCGCGAGCCGCCGTTACGAAATGGTTCCAGGAAAACATTCCGTCTACCAGTTTGCCGGTCATATATACCTGCAGCATGCGCGCCTAACCATCCCTTGTAAGCATGCTTTCTCTTTTAATTTGTTTAAGCAATCATTCCCCCCCAGCCAGATTTTGTCGTAATCTTTCTGAACCATTGTGGTCCTTAATATAAATTAGTCCTAATTGGGCAGTTATACATGTTATCATAAAGTATATATTCTCAACCGATAAATGTAGTAATTAATAAGCTCAAGAAGAAACGTGTTCTATTATTGTCCTAGTTTTCTAGAACTAAGCTCGTTAATGATTAATTGTACACCAACTAACTGCATGTGACTTGAGGTGACATGGTGCACACAGAATTCAATTACTTACAATACATAAGCAATGGTCTATATATACAGTGCAGCCTCGCAGAAGGTAAGTCCCTGTTGCTGGTCTTATAAGCTGTCATTTTCGGTCGTACAAGTTAACAAAATGACTAATGAGTTACTCTTGGTAATCATCTTTTGGTAAGCACTAGTGACAAGCTAGAGCAAATCATACGCTAGTCTTTCAAGAATGGACTGCCAACTTAATTTGCGTTCAACACTTAACTAACTCGACCCACTACTTAATTAATCGATTAGTGGCCGGTACCGGTGAGCACACAATTTTGAACGCGCGCTTCACCACGGCAAAAGGGCACTCAAGGATATTTTTAAAGGGCAAAAGGACGGCCGACTCAGATGTCATGTTTTAACACAGTGACATGTGCTTGCATATATTGTAACCAAAAGAAACTTAACTTTCTAACTCATCCCACTCATAGGCACATCATAATTAGTTGGAAAAGATAACAATGATGGTAACTTTTATTCCTGTAATCAACTTGTGATTATGCAGTGCATGCAAACGTTTTGTTTCTAGATGCATGCAGCATGGTAGACTGTTAAATATATATAGTGAAAACCCTTCTTACCGGGATAACTTCGTGAAACCCATGTCTATAAGTTTTAAAAAATTCTTAAAAAAAATAACCAAACGTAGGGGAAGTGAGCTTCTACAATTCTACAAAATTTTAGGACTAAACTCAGTCGCATTTGAAAGATATAAAAAAGACAAACAATGAAATGAATAGTGTTAAACAGTGAAAAAAATCACATTTTATGCTGAATTTGTCTTTTTCATATCATTCAAATGCGATTGAGTTTAGTCTTCAAATTTTGAAGGATTGTAGAAGATCACCTCCCCTATGTATGATAATTTTTTAAGAATTTTTAAAAACTTATATATATGAGTTTCATGGAGTTTTCACGGTAAGAGAGGTTTTAATTAGATGTGTTGCCTGTAAATATATATAGCAGAGACTGCTGTCTTTCGTTGAATACACTCTTTCGTTGAAGTAGGAGTAAAAACAGGGGTGCCGAACCAACAAAGCAGGAAAAACAAAATGAAAAAAACTATACAAGAAGAGAAACATTTGGAGCTAGGGACTTATTACAGCGCAAAGTAAAACAGCAGATTGGAGTTCAGTCTCCCTCAGTCTAACTCCTGTGCACCAGCCAGCTTCCAAACCTCTGCCTCGTCCCTGATGGCTTGGAAAAGTTGGTTCGTCCGCTTGGCCTCGTTTTGAAACACTCGTCTGTTGCGCTCCTTCCATACTTCCCACAAGACAAGGATGGTTGCCGTAGGCATCCATCCCTTTCTTCTTCTTGGTGTGGTTGTGGTTGAATCGCTGCTCCCACCAGGATCTAATGTTGTTCGGCCTTGTAGAAGTCCAATTTGAGGGTAGCAGCGCCGGCTCTTTGCACCACCCCGCTGTTAGCGCCCAAACTCGTTTTGAGTAGGGGCAATCAGTGAAAAGATGCAGGGCATTCTCCGATTGGTGAAGGCAAAATCAGCAGTGTAAACTTTGTTTTGAATCAATGTCCATGCAAAGAATTTACACCTGCTGGACGCCCACACCTTCCAAATCAGGCGGTTGAAGGGTTTTTGTGAGCTCCCCAGAAATTGGCAATTGTAGGCGGATTTCGCACCATAAGCCCCATCCGCGGTCCAATTCCATGTTATTTCATCCGCAACATTCGCATCAAGAGATGTGGCTCTGACGGCACGCCAAAGAGCTATATATTCGTCAATTAGAGGTCCTTGCACTCGATGTCTGATACCCTTAATCCAACGCTTATCTTTGAGTGCCGAGGCTACATTCCTGTTCTCTCGCCTTGAGATCTCGTTGTATATATTCGGCGCTAGTTCTTTAGGGGGCTTTCCCGTTGAGCCATCTGTCATCCCCAAAACATATAAATATGCTTTTAGTATGTAGAGATCTGTCATCTGTATATCAAATTAGCAAAATTAGTGGTACAGTAGTAAATTATAAGTGATCATGAACATTCAAAACAGATGAAACATACCACTAAGTAGTGCTCTCATCAGTTGAAGTACTACTTAAATTGCTTATGAAATAGTTACACAAAGTTCGTTTCTCCATTATTGCAAATCTACGGGCAGATTATATAATTCATCGACACAAAAAAATACAATATAGTCTAAATATTTAATGTCAAATTGTCTATGTAAATATGCAATACAATATCGACAGTTGGCAATACAACATCAATATGCAATATACCATTTATGCATTATACCAAGATTAATTGAGGCAATTAGGAAAAAAAACACCAATTAGCCAATCACGTCCGCGTTGGCAAATCACCCCATAGTCAACCCCTCGTGTGGCCTCGCCCTCGATTTCGGTCCCCTCTGCCTCCTCCTCAGCCAGTTGGCCTCCTAGGCCCTTAACCGCAACATAGCGGTGCAGCCCACAGTCGGTGCTTGGCAGGCAGTAGATAGAGATCCCCACTGTGCCTCTGTCCTCTTGCGGCCCCCTCCACAATTCTCCTCGAGCTTATCGCACCGCCGCCCGCCCCAAGCCTCGGCTCTCAGGTGTCCAGGTTCGAGCTTCCAACATGGGTGTGTGGCCTCCCCCCCCCACCTCGGCTTCCACGCATTGTTGTTGGCCCGCTGCCACCTACCGGTAGGGTTTCTCAAGTTCAAGCGCTTAGTCGCTTCAGGTGTGCACAGTCCCCCTCGATCTTCTTTCAATTCAATTGCATCTGATCTGATCTGGTGGGGTCAGGTGGATGTGAGAATTAGTTGCTAGTTGAACCTTGTGAAGTGATGCTTATGGACCGGCCAGTGAGAAAAGGGACATCTTCTAATTTCTTCCTCTCTCAGCTCGTGTCCATGACCATGACCAGTTATCATGTAGGAAGGGAGGAACCAGGGTGTTATAGTACCGACAAAGGGTAGGCTTGAGCCTAACGAAGCCTCCTCGGTGGATCGCTTCTACCTCAGTGCTTTTTGGTAGGCATACCTTATCCCATACCACCTTGCATTGGCCGGCAGTCACTGCCTCTCCTGTCCTCAAGCCCATAGCCATGCTCTCCGAATCTTGTCAATCTTATCTGTGGCCCATTTGGGAAGACAGAACAATGTCACTAGGCACTGTACATGCAGAGCGCTAAGGACCGCTTGTAGCAGCACCAGTCGGGCTCCCTTGGACATGAGCTTGCCTTTCCAACCCATCGTGCGGCTTCTCAGGCTGTCGAACAAGTGCTGCAGGTCTGTCGTCCTTTATAGATTACTTAGAGAGAGGGGGAGCTCCTGGCAGAGTTCGACATATCATCGATAATCGAGCAATTTTCTTGATTATCGCCTGTATCGTTACGGTTCATCTCTGAAACCGCTCGGTAAACCGGTGGGATTTAAATTCAAAATTTAAAAATTCAGAAAATTTAAAAAAAATTATGAAAATATGTTAACATTTTTTTGAATTTTTTTTGTGTGAGGTCTTGAGGAAATGCTAATGTTGATATAAAATTTTCAGATTATTAGGACCTGTGTATTTTTAAAAAATTCTAACAGTGCTACTGTTAGAATACATACTCTTCTGTTTTTGATTTTATAGGGGCGATAAATGAAGTATAATATTTCTAAAAAAAATTGTGAGGTTCTGAGGCAATACTGATGATTATGTAAAATTTTTCGATGATGATCAGACTTGTGTATTTTAAAAAAACAAAGACAATGCTATTGTCTTTGTATATGCTCTTTGGTTTTCGATTTTATAGGGGCAGTAACTAAAGTCTAATATTTATAAAAATAATACTACATGATCCTTGGCACTATTTACGATTCCATAGAAATTTTAGAGCATGATCAAGATTGTAAATTTTATAAAAATCTGACAGTGTGTCTGTTCCTTTTCATTAATTGCTGTTTTTGATTTTTTTAGAAGCATTGATGCGGATATGCACACGTCAAGTACTTTCCGATTTAGTATTTCAATTAATTGGAAAGAATTACTAAGCCGCATCAAATATCAGCAGGTGAATCATTTCCTTAAGCAATATTTGTTATATTTTCACGAGAATTTTATACTTACTAATAGAGGGTGCTTGTTTGTTATTCGTTATGAAGATTGCACAAAAATCAGTATTCGAGCCAAATTGCGCGAATGTATTACGGTGGACCCTAGTGGAAGGCGAGGGAGGACGGGAGCCAAATGGAAAATACTATTCACGTGCACTGTTCATATAACCTCCATCTCCTTCCATATATACCATCAAAGAAAAAAAAGGAAAGAAAGAAGAAAGGAGAAGAAAGAAAGGAAGGAGAAAATTCAGCCAACTTCAAATAAAGGAAGAGATGACCATAACATCGAGAGAAGAGATTTGTTTCCAACTAGATGAGCACTCCATATGGTATTCTTGTGCCCGAGTACTGTAGCACGTGTACTGTACACGGAATAAAATCCGAGTACTATTCATCACCTATACAATTCATGCCCCCTCTCATATGTGTATATATATATATATATACTCTCTCTATTGTAAAGAGAACCGCGAATTTTCAGATTAAACATATACTCTTGATTCTATGGCTTGTGCTGCAATGCCCCCATTAGAATAGGGAGTTCCAATCTGAAATTATCACCGTTGTTTTTGCAACTTCTTCGGAGTGATTGCAAGGAAACGTGCGTCTACTTTCGCGTGGTCAAGTAGGCGAGGATCAAAGCGTGTTCTTGGGCGGATTCACGTGTCGCAGTTTGCCGTATCGAGACGGTGGTTGACGCAGTATTCGTCAGGATTCACGGGTCTAAGTTATCATATTCGTCATCGCAAGATCGGGCCACCCCCGTATCACGCACTAAATGAATTCAAAAATTATTGAAATTTATCTAAGGTGTTTTGTAGATTAATTGGGATTTATTCATATTTTCTGAATTTTTTTCTCAATTTTTTTAATTTTCCTGAGCGTACCGAAAATAAAATGAAATCGCTCGAAAATCAAACAAAACCGGTCGATAATACTGAAAATCGGATGATTTTCGATTTTTTCGATGTTGTTTGACTGCTGAGTTCAAAATTTGTAACTTCGAACTCTTTTGATTTCGAGGTCCATGTAAGGAAAGTATCGTCTTTGTGCTGGGAAGCTCTGCAAGATATCGTCGAGATTGAATGTCATTGCAGTGGATCGGTGTGACGGAGCTTTTTTTGGGCTTTGTTTCAGACTAGTAGCCTTTCCGAACAATCAAGGATCGCCGACCCCCCAACTGCTGGAACCTCCTCTTTGGCCGGTGAGACGAAGAGCACCGCATCACCCATTCACCCGCATAGAGCGACACTTTTATTTTGGCAGCTTTTTTCCCCCGAAAAGATTGCAGGAGCTTTATCGTTCATTAAGGAAAAAAATAAAAATACAATAGAACGAAAATAAACGAGACTAACCTTCCATCCTGGCTAGGAAAAGACAAAAGACGTCACACCAGACCGTACAGAATAAAGTAGAGATGTAAAAAATTACATGCACCAAACAACTAGGCAACAACGGATCGATGAAACCCAAACAAAACCGAAAAACTATTCTCTTTACCATGCGGAATGACGCCTTGTTCCGTGGCCGCTTTTCTTCTTAGAGGTTCTAGTATAGTACCCCTTGTTCCGTGGCTAAATCGAGGATCCGTTTGGTCGGTGAGAGAGGGTCACCCTGACGAAGACCCCGCACCGCATATGATGCACTGATATTTGAAGGTTCCAGATAAGAATATTCTAGATGCATGCGTGGTGGATTCTGTTTATACATTGTACACGATCTTACACCTAAGTGGAAGTGCAAATTCGACTACAAATTCGTTCCCTGTCTTGCTGAGCATGCGTATGGCAAAGCCACGCACGGCGAAGCCACCCTGAAAATAGAGAATGGGTTCAAGATCTCAAAGGACTAAGTTAAACTGAGATAAACGTAGCAAATATATTCTTATCTAATTAAAATCTATACATGAATAAAAGAGAAATATAGCAAAAACAAAAACAAAATATGATGAAAGTATCTTACTAATGGAAAGGTATCCCAAAAACACATTAATATACATCTGATCCAAAGCCATGTGTATCAAAATTTGCAAAATTAGTGATAAAATAGTAAGTTATAAATGATTATTAACATTCAAAATAAAAGAAGCATACTAGCAAGGCGCTATCTTGAATCACGAGCCAAATTCATTCTACGAGCTTTCATGCCTTAGAAATGTTTTATGATTCTAGCTTCATCAATGTTTGTAAATATCTCTCACTCGGTGTAGCATACCATAAATTCATTGAGCCAGTCATTCACCACATGTTGTGCAAATATGTTTTGATAATATTCATTACAGAAAACATTCTCTCAATAAATATCGTTGCCACCGGAAGGATCAATATCAACTAAATGAGGTGATATACCAATGGAAAAACTTTATCTTTTTTTTTTGTTTTAATCATCATTTGAGCCAGTTTTGAAATATCATAACTTCCATGAAATTGCTCGTCAAACTTAGAGGAGTCACTTGGATCAAAGCAAGACATGCATACAAATAACTCCAAGAAAACTTTATTGAAGCGATGATTCATCTGGTTCATAGTTGCATCACCGGCAGCATTAAAAATATCAACTTTATAATAACAATGTTGAGTCATTGCATGCTTGTGACGTATAAAATTACCTATAACTCCAATAGTACCATCTATATTTGGCATAACAATCCTATAGGCCTCACAAAAGCTTTTGACTTGTTTAAATAATAGCTCCTACCTATTGTCCCTCGTATCTTGCAAACATCTTGTATCAAATAAGTAAGTAACAAAATATTATATTTATATATTATATATATACCTCTTGAGTATTGAGTCTTCTCTTGTCAACGGTAGTCTCCTCGCCTTTGCGCCTCCTCAGACCAGATCCACTCCAGTCTCCTCACTTCCTCTCATGGCCACGCCGTTCGCCCGTCGCCCTATCCACCGTCGGCCGTCACTTGCTCAGCCACCCTGGGACCCAAGTCGTCGCACCGCCCTGGCCCCGCCTCCTTGCGTCTCCCCTCGAGCCCGGCGGTCGGCTCCTCACCTCACACCCACCGACCGCTGAGCCGCCGCCCCAGGCCGAGGCTCCTTGCACCCGCCGACCACCACCCCGAGCCAGCCTCCTCGTGCCGTTGTCTAAAGCCCGGCTCGACGACTCACGCTTCGCCGCCGGCCGCCTCACTGCCTAGGGTTTCTTCCTCACTTAGCTAGGTGCGCTCTCGACTCTTCCATTCTCGTGTTGTTTGATGATTGACGCCGCTCGGGTGGATTGAGATTTGTCATTTGGGGAACACGGGTGGTTTGGATACGTGGATTCTCGGCCACAATTGGGTCTTGTGGCGACAAAGGCCCACTTTTTTCTCTCTTTCTTCCTCTGATACCCTCTTTGTTTCTTCTTGCCAACGCCATGGCCGTCGGACCGAAAGGGGAGAGGGGGGTAGAGGTACCGCCAACGCGTGAAGGATAGGCTGAGTCTGATGAAATCCCCTGTTGGATTCGCCCTTGGTATCTTACGCTGACATCTCACATCTTTACTCTTTGGAGATACTCATTCAGCACAACCAAACTAAAGACTGATCCTGTCGGTCGTGCGTGCAAGGAGCTTTCTGCAGTCCCCGCGTGCTTTTGATACAAGGCCAGTGGTACATTTTGAAAGCTACTACACATCTAGACTCGTAGCCGGTACTATATCCCTGATCGTCACCATGCATGTGACAATTGGCGAGACGAAGATTCTTTAACCTACTCAAATACCTCCTTGGAGTCTAGGTTCAATTCACTGCACCACTATTGCGCATGCCCTGCTTAATTTGATAGATATATAGACAGATCTCTTTTGTTCTTCCAGTTCAGCATGTCGTTTAATTTGTCACGCCGTCATGTACTCCTTGTTCTGCAAAACTGGAAATCAGAAACCATCGTCTTATATATACGGATCGGCATTTGTTATATGTGCAGCACAACAAGTATCTAAATCTAAATTGGTAGTGATTCCAACCAATGCAAGAAAAGAAGTACAAACCAATATATGCAACAAAAGAAGTATCAGGGAAGATAAAGGACAAGATCGAATCTACAAGCAAAAGGTCTTTTGGTTCAGGCAAAAAGGAGGAAAAGGAAGCACGTTAAAAGACTAAAAGAGAACACCAAAAACGGCCAAAACTGAATCACGCTCCCTCGCTATCGAACTGACTGTAATCCAACTACACTTCTCCATGCACGCATGGCATGGGGATGCTTTAGTTTCGGGACGTTTCTCACTGCAGAAATGCACGGTCGTCAACTATTCCTTTAGTTTGTATCCGGTGTGATGATAAAGTGGTGAGGTGATCCTGGATTTGATCACCAGCGAAATCAAGTAACAACGTCGTTATAGTAGCAAAGGTAGAAGAGTTTTTCTCTCTGAAGTCAAATGTAATTTACTTGGAATCAATAGAGTAGAAGAGCCGAAAGGTGATGATCTATCTGCACCAACCACACCGTCATATCTACAATGGTGCAGAAGCGAAAAATTGCAAATACTATTTTACTTACGTCATAAAATCTTGACTAATAATAAATTTAAAACTATCTAAATTAGCTATGTAAAAATTATATTATTTGATTTGTCGTTAAACTGCTTTCATAATATTATAATTTTATTACTATATTTTAATGCCAAGTTATAAAAAGATAACAGCCATAGTCGAATATTTTTAGACCATGAAAAATAAAAGAAAAACATCAAATAAAAAATGGATAGGATAAAAATAACAGGAGCACTCGAGATCGAGTACTAGCTACAGACAAGTGGAGGAAACACTTTATGCCATCCAGGCAGCATGGGCGCTTGTCTGTGCTCGTCAGCGAACCATTGTTGATAAATCTAGTTGAGTCTCGCTGACATCGGAGTTGAAGAACCAGACTTTTCTTAGATAGTAGTTAGGCTTGTCCAAACACCAATTTTTTTAATAGTTCTGCCACTTATTGTCTGTGCTCGTCAGCGAACCACTGTTGATAAATCTAGTTGAGTCTCGCTGACATCGGAGTTGAAGAACCAGACGTTTCTTAGATAGTAGTTAGGCTTGTCCAAACACCAATTTTTTTAATAGTTCTGCCACTTATTGACACAGTCACACATAAGGGTGCAAACAGAGCGGATACGGATGGATTTCGCTCATCCCGTATCCTATTCCAAATTGTTTCTCGGATACAGAGTCGGATACGGACAGTGCTAGATTCGAATACGAATGCGGATTACCTCAATCACGAATACGGATAATTCCGAATACAGTTAATCTCAGTCACGAATATTTAGTCAGATAATGTGTGAAAACAAAAACCATATATGTCGCACATAGTAAGCAGATGCCATGCAACAATTTTTAAGAGCAGTTGGATGAGGATATGCATCGTTACAATCTCCAAAATAATCATATTATGAGGCTAAGAGCAGTTCATTGCTCCTACATACTGCAACAATTTTCTACATTTTTTAAGCAAACATCTATACAGTAAAGCTACTATATTCTAGTGCATTTCTAGCCAACTTGCACAAGTAATCCAAAACCACATTGAAACAACCGTCTGCTATATATCGATTGACACAAAAAATAGTGTAAAGGAGCTCAAAATGAAAACAAAAATAAAGGCCAACTACAAATTGACAATTAACAAACTTCCTCGTTCATGTATGTAGTAGCATATTCTTTATCCTCCAGGTGCAAATCCAACTCATCATTAAGTGATGCTATCTTCTCCTTAGAACCTGTAATTTGAAAATGTCATGAAGCTAGTAAACAAAAGTTGAAAGTGGTGTAAGCTATGAACAAGATGACTTACTTTTACCTTTCCTAGAAGAAGATGCCCATTCTTTGATACAAATTAGAGCCTTAACCACCTCAGGCTCTGGTCGACTACGAAATGGATCAACAACACGTCCACCAACACTAAAAGTCGACTCTGAAGCAACAGTTCATACTTGAATAGCTAACACGTACGTCACGGGCTAGTCGTGAGAGAATAGAAAATGTCCCTTGATGTGTGTTCCACCATGGCAATATATCAAACCGTGCATCCTTACCACTAGGATCAACCCACCGAAATGGTTTTTCTTTCATGTATACCTCCAATCATTTATACCACCATGTGTTGTCAAAGCTGCATCCTCATACAAGAACTGTTCAATATCAAAGTTGGCATCACCAAGTGGCTGAGAAGGTCCTTCTTCGAGATTAGACTTTGATGTTTTAGGTGTGTTGGATTGGTAAGCTTTGAACAATTTTTTGACGACATCAATGAAGTGATTAACTTCATGAGTTGCCCTCTCATGATAAATCCTCCCCATAAAATATTCAACTAGCCTTTTCTTGTATCTAGGATCAAGGAAGCATGCGACAACAAGAGCTATGTTGGACTTGTCCCAATACTTGTCATATTTGGCTTTCATAGCCTCTGCCATAGAAGATATAGTAACATCAACACTATCACACCATTCTGCAAGTGCAATCTTAATCTCACAAAATTTCCCCCAAAATAGGTTTGATATTGGATATTGATTTCCAGAAAATATAAGAGTAGCATCATTGAATTTTTGCAAACACTTGCATAGTAATTCTGCCATATCCTATTCTTCATCTGTTGGAGCACACTTCTCATATTTACCCTTGTTCAAGTACAATAGCCTATCAAAATCCCTTCTATAGTAAATAGCTCGCCTTAACATTTCATATGTGGAGTTCCACCTTGTAGACACATCCAAAGGAATACCAGATTTGGTGTCTAAATCACATTATGATGCACACTTCTGAAATTCCTCCCATTGCAATGGAGAATTCTTCACAATTGTAATAGTAGCTCTAATATTTTGAACTAAAGATGTAATTAATTAATTTCAAACCATCTTGGACAACAAGGTTTAGTATGTGGCAGAAACATTTCACATGAAAAAAGATTCCATCACAAATCAAGGAAGAATGCTTATTAAGCTCGGTCACAACTTCTCTAACACATTTATCATTGGAGGATGTATTGTCTAGAGTGAGAGCAAATGACTTCTTCTCAATGTTCATAGACATGACATCCTTAACAAATTCATTTGCTAGATTAGTTCCTGTATGGCTCCCTTTGACATGACTGAATTTAACTATTCTTTTTTGCATACGCCAATTATCATCAATCCAATGCACAGTGATGCACATATAGCCTTTATTTTGATTAGATGTCCACATGTCCATAGTTGCAGAAAATCGACATGAAAGAGTTTTTAGTTGTTCATACAACTTCTTCTTTTCATCCTCAAACATTTCCAATATATCTTTTCTAGTGGCTGTGCGAGACTTGAATTAAAAACCAGGATGTAGAGACTTAATGAAATTAATAAAGTACTCATGCTCAACCATAGCAAAGGGATATTCATGCATAACTATTGCCAAATAGAACTTCCTCAAGCTAGCTTCAGCATCATACCTATAAGTCTGAACAATTGCATTATTTCCTTCACCTCCACCCTTCTCTAATTGGAGTTGTTGCTGGCCTTGCTTTACGGCATGCTTGAATTCCAAATGATTCCACAAGGCCTTCGTGCCCCTTGAGGTTTCAGCTCGAGCTTTGTGTGGATATTTTTTGCATTTCGCCCAAACTTGTTTCTTCTCTCCACCATGTGTTGTCTTAGCCGTCAATGAGTACTTAGTGTAGTGTTTCCAAACCTTGGAGCTACACTTCTTCTGCTTCTTGAGAGCAGGCTCAACTTCTCCAGTGGAAGTCTCAGCAGAAACACTTCCCACGGCTGCGGCTGTCTCCGAGTCATATGCCACAAGTGCACTGTCATTCGGTGGTGGTGGTGGTGGCGGTGGTGTCGACTGGCCCGCACCAACTGTTGTGCCAACAGTAGCAGGGGATGCTCCTGTGCTTCCACAAATGCTCGCACTTCCACTTGCAGCATCCATCTCAAGTTCTTAATGCCCTACATGTTACAAATAGCATCAAAACCAATTGCCATGCACAAAATGAAAATGTTCAGTTTCAAGTTTCAACTCCTTGCAGTTCAGTACATTGAGCTTCCATATTGAACAAATGAAGAGTATTTGATATTTTGATACATTCCGGTAAGTAAGGGTTTAAATTCAATGAAGTAAATTATTATGCTTATGTTTTTCAATGAAGTAAATTATCATGCTGCTGAACAGTAAAGAACTCTGAAAACTTCTTTTTCCAGTGTGTTCACCCTCACTCTGGACTCTGGTGGCCTTCGCCTGAACCCAAACTTGTACGAGTCGGGCAAAGTGTGTCTAAGCCTTCTCAACACATGGACAGGAACTTACAATGAGAATGCTTCCCTGCTGTCATGCAAGTCCATGTTGTACATTTTACACAAACCACCAAAAGTACGTTTATCAGCTCTGAAAATTTTGTACACGATAAACTCTGAAAATATCTAATACACCTGTTTTGAAACAACTGGTATGGTTAAACTGAATTTGGAAGCACATCTTAAATTACAGAAGTAAATGGTGTTGATTGTTGAGAATTTAGAATGCTCTGAATTTTAGTATAGTGTATAATGCTTGATGTGTATTAATGGATCTCGTATGCATCTCTTAAGCAACCTATAAACATATGTTAAGCATATTTTCTCTTATATTTTGCCGAGTTCAGCTGTAACTGTCACTCTTAACAAGTATTATGCTGTTGAATATTCAGAATGCTATGAGTTTAGTGTATAATGCTTGGTGTGTATTGATGAATCTCCTTATCAACCTATAACTTCGCATGCGAGGCTTATTTGGGCAGCGATCTCGTCAGACACGCTCGTGACAAGCGCATACATATAAGATGACGGCTGCAAGAACTGCTCAACCGGAGGGAGGCCGGATTGGGGATCTTGGCTCTTACCTCTTGGTGTTGCCGAGTTGGGGATGGTCGGACGGGTTGGGGATGGCGGGGACGCGATCGAGCTCGGAGGAGGCTGACCAGAGCAGGGACACACCGGAGGTGGACCAGCACGGGGACACGGCCGGCCCTGGAGGAGGCGAGAGATCCTCGTGATGGCTTTGGAGGGACGCGAAGGCGAGGCGACCGGCCGGCGACCGCGCGACTCCGAGGCTCCTAGTGACGCGAGGGCGAGGCGGGCCGCTCTGGAGGGACGCGAAGGTTAGGCGGCCGGCCAGTGGCCGCGCGACTCCGAGACTCTGAGCGACGCGAGGGCGAGGCGGCCGGCCGGTGGCCGCACGATTAGGGATTCAGGGCCCGGCGACGATGAGGGATTCGGGCATTCGGCCGAACTTGGGAAGGAGAACTGGGGACTGGGGAGTTGGTGACTCGGCGGTAGGGGATTTTGGATAGGGACCGGACTAGGGTTTCATAATCAGATATTTACCGGATATATCTGAATTCGACGGATACTTTTGTTCCGAATCCATTTTCGTATCCAAAAAAACTATTCGAATCCATATCTGATATACCAAAAAAAACCGGATATCCAAACTTACGCTTCGAATAGTATCTAAATTTATACGGACAGAATTATCCGCTCCATTTGCACCCCTTAGTCACACAGAAACAAGGCAGCCCAATAAATAAATGCACCCTCCCCAGTCCCAGCACATTGGCTTCCTCGCAGCCAAACCGAACTGAAAGGAGCGCGCCTACACATAGAAAGAACCATGCAGCACGCCGCAACCACCGAGCTTCTCCTCGTCTTCATCTCCGCATCCGCACTGATCACCTCCCACGCTTCATCCCTACGCTTCCACTACATCAACCCTCTCAACTTCACCACGACGGCGACCCCTACCTCATCGCCGCCCTCCTCTGCTCACCGCAACCGCAATCCTTCGCTTGCCTTACTGCACCGCGACGCCATCTCAGGCACGACGTACCACTCGCACCGCCACGCCGTGCTCGGTCTCGTAGCCCGCGACAATGCCCGGGAAGAGTACCTCCTCCGGCGCCTGTCGTCGAAGTACATGCCGACGGACATCGGCTCGGAGGTGGTGTCCGGCCTCGACGAGGGTAGCGGCGAGTACTTCATCCGGGTCGGCGTCGGCTCGCCGCCCACGGAGCAGTACCTTGTCGTGGACTCTGGGAGCGACGTCATCTGGGTGCAGTGCCGCCCGTGCGCGGAGTGCTACGAGCAGGCCGACCCGCTCTTCGACCCCGCCGCGTCGGCGTCCTTCTCCGGCGTGTCGTGCGGCTCGGCCATCTGCCGGATGCTGCCCGGCTCCGGCTGCGGCGACTCGGACAGGTGCGAGTACGATGCAGAGTACGGGGACGGGTCGTACACCAAGGGCGTGCTTGCGCTCGAGACGCTCACGTTCGGGGGCACGACGGTAAAGGGCGTCGCCATCGGCTGCGGCCACCGGAACCGCGGGCTCTTCGTCGGAGCCGCTGGGTTGGTCGGCCTCGGCTGGGGCCCCATGTCCCTCGTCGGACAACTCGGTGGCGCCGCCGGTGGCGCGTTCAGCTACTGCCTCACGAGCCGTGGACCCGGCTCCAACGCCAGCTCCGGGTCGCTTGTCCTCGGCCGGACCGAGGCCGTCCCGGTGGGCGCCGTGTGGGTGCCGCTCGTGCGCAACGCGCAGGCGCCGAGCTTCTACTACGTCGGCCTCACGGGGATCGGCGTCGGGGGCGAGAAGCTTCCATTGCAGGACGGCCTGTTCCATCTCACCGAGGACGGCGACGGCGGCGTCGTGATGGACACCGGCACAGCCGTGACGCGGTTGCCGCAGGAGGCGTACGCGGCGCTGCGCGACGCGTTCACGGACGCCGTGGGCGGTCTCCCGCGTGCGCCGGCCGTGTCGCTGTTCGACACGTGCTACGACCTGAGCGGGTACGCGAGCGTGCGTGTGCCTACCGTGTCGTTCTACTTCGACGAGGGCGCCATCCTGACGCTGCCGGCGAGGAACCTGCTGGTCGAGGTGGGCGGCGGCGTGTACTGCCTGGCGTTCGCGCCGTCGCCGCCTAGCCTGTCCATCTTGGGGAACATACAGCAGGAAGGGATCCAGATCACCGTCGACTCGGCAAATGGCTTCGTTGGGTTCGGACCCAATACGTGCTAGAAGCCTAGAATAGATAGTGCCAGTACCAGCTAATTTACTACTACTATATAGTATAGGAGACTTTTACCATTCTTGAAAATTCTGTACTGTCTCGATGCAAATTTTGATATCTTTTTAAAATAAAAAAAAGTCTCATAGTATATATATACTCGTGTTGTGACGTATATGTGCTTGCAAACGTAGGCATATACGGAATGGGACTGTACCGTACATTGTATATACGTATAGAGATACTAAGAGTCTACCGGAGAGATTGTGGTCTGTGGAAATGGCAAGTGTGCTTTCCATGATGTTAGGAAGGTCCTGAAGTTTGGAGCTGCTATTATGTCTGTTCAACCTCAAACCAACAGAGTGGAAGAACAGGAACATGCAATTAGCAATAGTTTCATCAAAGACCAAAGATAGATTATGCCATTCTGTCAAGCACCTTGTATTTGCATATGTGTAATGAACTAATGACTAGCTCAGGAGTCAGGACTCACCTCATACTCTCGTCCCTGAATCGATGCTACCATGGCCAGCACTGCAGATGGAAAAGAAGTAGCGTTTGCGATTACAGCGTATACATCATGGAAGACACTGCAGACCATGTACCCTTTGCTTGTGTAAGGGATGATGTCCTGGACCAATAATGTAGCACCTCAGCTTTCACCATTCAATTTGGCCAGCGCAGAAGTGGAGGCAACGCAAGCAGTCATTCGCTACAGAAAACGATCCACACATAAGTTCACTCCCAACATTATCTGCAAATTAACTTCAACTGCAATGTTAGGGAAAAGCTTAACAAAGTAAGACCAGTTTCAGTCACATCCACATGGTCACATGGATATTCAAACCACCTGCTTGTCAGCACTGGGAAGTAAGAACTAAGAACTCGAGCTACAAGCCACGCATCTACAATAGAAACAGCGACATGTAAACACGATGTTCATATATTGCACTTGCTTTAATCTAAAGACACCTTATCTATAGTTTACTACAAAGGAGGCAGAACAAGCTTCATCCAAGTCAATCTATTTGACAGAAACTTAATTAAGGTTGCAGGCCGGTTCACGATTGGATTGAAACAGAAAGGACGTTCAAAGCAACCGCATTGGTCGCTTTGTGCTGAACAACATTACCGTGCAAGCCTCACTTTACGCAGGCTTTGTCACCATGACTAAAGTACGTACAAGCCTCAGCAAAGTAAAAGTTCAATGTCACAGCAGGTCAATTGTATCCTTTTAGTTTGAAGAGAGAGAGAGAACAACTTATCTCAGTTTATCCATCTTTTCTCACCTTATCCCTCTGAGGCTAGCTTAATCATAACTGTAGAAAGATAGAATAATCCATCTACTATACTTGGCGGAGCTCGCGCGTCCAGGAGCGTTTGAGCCGGCGCGCGCGGCTCGAGCCAAGCCGCGAATTTTTTTTTTGTAAGTCCTTTTTTCGAAAAAAAAAATACGATTAGATCCTTTTTGTGAAAAAAGTTACGGTTAGGTTATCTTCCCGAAAAAAGAATACATATGACGTTCCTCTATGCGTTTTTTAGCGTTGCGCTCGGGTCCTTTTACGAAAAAAAATTACGGTTAGGTCCTTTTCGGGGGGGGGGGGGGGGGGAATACGATGAGGTCCCTTTTTTTCGAAAAAAATTGTGCATTGTATTTAGGTCCTTTTTGTGTTTTTCTAGCACTACGTTAAGCCCTTTTGCGGAAAACACAAAAATCTTTTTAGGTCCTTTTTCGCTCGTTTTCTCGATTTACTCGTGTAGGGAGCGACGATCACGCGTTTTCTCGATTTGCTCGCGTGGGCAGTGGCGCTCGCGGCGTGGCACGCAACGTATATTTATCTAGTAGCTACAATACTTGATGTATATTGATTGAGCGTGAAAGGCATATATATATATGTAGAGAGAGAGAGAGAGTACAATGTGACTTTGAGATAAGTCGATCTATTAGAGATATGGAAGGAACTGTCACATGCAATATATATATATATATACACACGGTGGCACTATTATACTCCCGAGTGTAAAATAGCTATTCTGCGCTCCGGCCAGAACGTAGTGAGTTAATGTGATGAAATAGTTTACTACATAACAACTGATGAATTTACTGCTGAAGCACATACTAAGCTCACCTGAATCTAATTCGGTAGTAAATCACAAATACATTTTACTATAGAACAACAGATTGAATTACTACCGAATCAGTTACTAGTTCATGCGTTGGTCAAACCAGCTAGTTAATGCGTATTGTAGTTTGTATATGAATCTATCTCTTCTTTGTTTCTTTTTCATATCTTTCAGCTGATATTGATTTTGGTCTTAAAATTTTACAGTGTTGTATAATCTCTCCTCCCCTATCTATAGTATTTTTTTGAGAATTTTTGAAAATGTGTACTTATGATTTTCATGAATAAGAATAAAGTTCTGTTTGCTACATCTGCAGTAAAATGTTTGAAAATTTCTCAAAAAATTACCACACATAGAGGAGTTGAGCTTCTACAATCCTGCAAAATTTGAAGACCAAACTCAATTGGATTTGAGAGATATGAAAATAACAAAGTACCAAACAACAGCGTATACTATCTTTTACTATAAAAAAATAACACTTTACTGTGATTTTTTTTTAAAAATTACATATACTACATTTTACGATCAAGAAAGCTGTATTTTACTCCCTCCTACTCAATATGTTACTACATGCTGTACACAGCAGCCAAATGGTATAAAGTCTACGAAAATCATATGTATAAGTTTTCAAAAAATCTCAAAAAATGACCATACGTAGGATACGTGAGCTTCTACAACTCTACAAAATTTTAAGATCAAACTAAATCGCATTTAAAAGATATGAAATTGACAAAGCACTAGATAGTGAAAAATCACTAGTCAACCGAATTTGTCTTTTTCATATCTTTCAGCTGGTATTGGTTTTGAATTTCAAATTTTTCAGGGTTGTATAATCTCACCTACCATATCTATAGTAATTTTTTAGAATTTTTGAAAATGTGTACCGTTGGTTTTCATAAATAAAAATTTAGTTCAGTTTGTCGGACCAGTAGTAAAATATTTGAAAAATTCTCAAAAAATTACCACACGTAGAGGAGTTGAGCTTCTACAATACTGCAAAATTTGAAGACCAAACTCAATAGGATTTGTGAGATATGAAAATAATAAAGTGCCAACAACAGCGTATACTATCTTTTACTATAAAAAAAATAACACTATACTGTGAAAAATTCTCAAAAAATTACCACACGTAGGGGAGGTAATATTCTACAACCCTGGAAAATTTCAAAACCAAACTCATTGAGATTTGAGAGATATGAAAATAACAAAATACCGAACAGCAGCATATACTACAGTTTACTATCAAGAAAGCTGTATTTTACTGCCTCTTACTCAATCTGTTACTACATGCTGTACACAGCAGCCAAATGGTATAAAGTGTATGAAAATCATATGTATAAGTTTTCAAAAAATCTCAAAACAATTACCATACGTAGGATACGTAAGCTTCTACAACTCTACAAAATTTGAAGACCAAACTAAATCGCATTTAAAAAATATGAAATTGACAAAGCACTGGACAGTGAAAAATCACTAGTCAACCAAATTTGTTTTTTTCATATCTTTCAGCTGGTATTGATTTTGAATTTCAAATTTTTCAGGGTTGTATAATATCATCTACCATATCTATAGTAATTTTTTTAGAATTTTTGAAAATATGTACCATTGATTTTCATAAATAAAATTTTAGTTCTGTTTGTCGGACCCACATTAAAATATTTAGAAAATTCTTAAAAAATTACCACATGTAGCGGAGTTAAGCTTCTACAATCATGCAAAATTTGAAGACCAAACTCAATAGTATTTGAGAGATATGAAAATAACAAAGTGATAAACAGCAGCGTATACTATCTTTTACTATAAAAAAATAACATTTTACTGTAAAAAATTCTCAAAAAATTACCACACGTAGGGAAGGTAATTTTGTACAACCGTAAAAAATTTCAAAACCAAAATCAATGGGATTTGAGAGATATGAAAATAAAAAAATACCGAACATCAGCATATACTACAGTTTACTATCAAGAAAGCTGCATTTTACTGCCTCCTACTCAATCTGTTACTACATGCTGTACACAACAGCCAAATGGTATAAAGCATACGAAAATCATATGTATAAGTTTTGAAAAATTCTCAAAAAAAATACCATACGTAGGGGAGGTGGGATTCTACAATCATGTAAAATTTGAAATCAAAATTCAATCTCATTTGAAAGTTATGGCTATATCAAAGAAAGAAAGATTCATATACAAACTAGAAGTAGCATTTACTAGTTATTTGCTGGTTGGTTGTCACGGACCGTTTTGTTGCACAGATTGGCTCGATCGGACTGGATTAAATGGCTGAGGAGTAGAATAGACTATTCTACATGCAGCCAAAGAATAGCGCATGTATTATATATAGGAAGTCGAAATGGGGCACCATGGTGCCTGAGCACCATGATTTCAAATACGCGAATTCAAACCATATTTAAGTATATTTTTCAAAAAATTCAGTTTCAGGGTATATACCCATCTATAACAATTCAAATGAAACACATACCTTTGAAAAAATATACTTGAATTCAAAGATTTTGAACGAGTTTAGATCACATGCTTTGTTGATTTATATATAAAATCAGCACATACCTACAACCAAACTATCATAAAAAAGAAAAACTCTAGTTTGAATTTTAGTTCAAACTTGTTTGAACTAGTTAGTAAACTAGTTAAACTCAGCATCCTAAAAATTTCAAAAATTTCGCAATAAAATACATAGAGAAAATATTCTTTTTGGATCATGGTGCCCAGGCACCATGGTGTCCTAGGTAATTATACTATATATATATATATATATATATATATATATATATATATATATATATATATATATATATATATATATATATGAGAAAATAATTCCATACTCTTGGGTGTACGTACTCCTACCTCCAGTATACCATTTAAATGCTGTTGTTATACCTTTTTATCCTTTTGAGTAGACCCCAATATTAATTATAAGATACTCTAAAGTGAGCTCCACGAAAAATTTCATTAAAGTCCACCCTTTGTAGCATAATGTGATTATATATTCCTTTTACATATGGAAATGGGTATGTAGCAAAAAAAAATAAAGTGCTCTAATGAAATTTTTTTA
Organism: Otatea glauca; assembly: GCA_036346275.1. Classification (NCBI taxonomy): domain Eukaryota; kingdom Viridiplantae; phylum Streptophyta; class Magnoliopsida; order Poales; family Poaceae; genus Otatea; species Otatea glauca. The sequence continues at coordinate 52,612,996 of CM070717.1, read as the reverse complement.
ATCATGTCGCATTGGAGTATCATAGAATTATTATTGGAGTATACCGAAAGTGATAAAGGAGTATAAAGCGTTCATTTAAGTGGTATATTAAAGGTGGGAGTATGTACTCCCAGGAGTACGAAAAAAGCTTCATATATATATATATATATATATATATATATATATATATACAATGTGACTTTGAGATCAAGTCAATTTGCTAGAGATATGGACTGAACTATATCGGATACATATTATCCTAATTGATTCTATTCTATCTGTTATAATCTATCTATACATATACTCTAACATCCACCCGTAGTCAAAGCGGGATCGTTGTGGACACTCAGACTGGAGAAGAAGTCAACGAGGATGCTCGAGTTGGAATAGAAGTCAACGAGGAGTGCCATATTAAGAGCCGGTAGTAGAGTTATTTGCCATGGAGGTAGTCGTCGAAGCAGGATTGCCAATGATGAAGAGTGGCACCATTGACGAAGAAGTCGTGGGAGGTCATCGTAGATGAAAAAGACATTAATGTAGCGAGAAGTCAATGTTGGGTTGTCGCAGTCAAGGAAGATCGCCGTAGTCGAGGCACAGATCAGCCATCGTTGTTGAGGGAGAAGGAGGAACAAGAGGACTTAGCAGTAGTGGCAGTGCGCAAATCAGCGTAAGGTAGAGAGCTGTGTAGCATAGCAATTGCCGGAGTAGATCATGGTGCACGCATACAACTAGAAAAAAAAGAGAGGGACACTGGAGGCAAATTTATGTTGGCTATGGAGAACAGCTAGAGATGGTGGCAAAGATGATTGCCGCAACGGGCGTAGAAGCCGATGGTGCAACGGTTAAGGAAGCCGACAACATGAGTCAAACTAGAGTCGTGCACTTGTAGTGACGAGAAAGAAGAGAAATCGATGATGTAGCGATCAAAAAAGAGACTATAGGGAGTCGAGTGTGAATCGCACACAGGTATCAGTGAAGAAGCGGAGGAAGAAAGATACGAGGAAGAAATTCCATGGTGAATACTGGTGAAGTGCGCGACAGCCGATAATAATAGAGAGATGATATATGTGACATCATGTCAAGAGAGGCAAGCATGTGCAACCAATAGGAGCGAACATGGCCGAGTAGAATGACAAAAAAAAAAGAAATCAGGATGACGTGATAGAATCACATGCATGCATGGAAAGGGAAAAGAAAGGAAGATTAAATAAGGAAATCACGGCAAGAGAATCAACAGCACGAACACAGATGGGCAATCAAGGAGGCGACGACTTGAATAGCAACAACAGATCAAATTGGTGCGGTGAGCACCAGCAGAGTGCACAGCGGCTGGGGAGAGAGAACGAATGAGCAGTCAATCACAGTGGTAGGCATGGTCGACAGTTGAGAAAAGTCTAAAACAAAAACCTGATCCGATGTACTGATCGGAGGAAAGAACCAATCTGTTGATCAACGAAAAAGAAACTGATTTATTGATCGGAGATGAAGAGAGGTCGTCTATCTATAATACGTAGTCCTCAAAAGATTACATTACCTCTTCCGAAGGTGGCGTACAACAGAATTTGGTGATGGCTAAGAATGGACTAGATGCAAACCTGTTTTGATACCATGAAGAAAGATAGAATAGCTATAATAACTTATGTATATTGCTTGAGCCTGTGAGGGCATATATATAGAGAGTACATCATGACTAGTCAATCTACTATAGATATGGAAGAAGCCATATCGGATACAAATCATCCTAATTGATTCTATTCTATCTATTATAATCTTAACATACATATACTCTAACAATAATTTAGTCAGAAAACATACCGACGCAAAAGCATTTACCAATCAAAGCACTCGATAAATTGAAATCCTGCAACCGTATCTTAACCACACTTGGATGCAAAATTTGCATAATCAGTAGTCAGTACAGATTCTTTACCTCCAGCAAAAAAAACTACCAAAAAATGAAGAAAAGGTCAAAAGAAGGGGAGGAATCCTCGGTTGCTATCGTTACTGTTAAGAAACCCTAATAGCCCATTGGAAGGCCCATGTGGTCCCTTAGCCAAAACCCTAGAGGAGCGCTATAAAAAGAGGAGGGGGGTCCCCCTATGTACCAGAAATCATTAGCAATAAAGAATTCCAGCAGTTGCTCTCCCTAAACACGTGTCTCTCTCTCTTTCTGTTCTCCACTTCAGATCTGTTCGGGAACCCCGAACTATTCGATAGCGAGGTTCCTTAACACGTTATCAGCACGAAGCTCTACGGAGATCAGAATTGAAAAGGTGAGAAGAGGTAGAATTTCGGCAATTGAATCTAAACGCTTGTCGTTTCTATGCATACATCTAACCTACGTATCCGGTACTGATCGTTGCGTGGCACGAAGCTACAAGACGGCTCGAAGCAACAGTACATGCGTATTTTCTGTTCATCATCACAGAAAAGAAAAAAACCCTGGCAACAAAAGCACGAAGCACCGTTGCCGCCTCGGTTCGCGTGCACGACATGAAGTCGCCAAAGAACAGCGCGCAACCTTGGTTCACGCCCGAAGCGCAGCCGCCGCGGCTCGTAGCCGCCACGGTTCAGATGATCGTTGCAGCCGCACGAGACGCCACCGTCCGGCACGGCACGAAGCCACGCTGCAACCCCCGGCCTCGGCCCGACCGCCACCGATGGCAGCGACGCCGTCACTTCTACGCCGCAGACGGCTAGCTCGAAGCTGCCTCCGCGTCACCGGCCAAGACGGTTACTCCGCCGCCGCCGGCGGGCCCGCCCGTGGCACGCCTCCAGCCGTCGCGGGCCGCCATTGCCGACTTCGGTTGGTGCCGCGCAGACGAACGCCGGCCGGCGCGCGCCCGGCCGCCGCCGCCGCTCGGCTCGGCGGCCACAGACGCGCTGCGTTCGCGCGCTCGCGGCCTCGCGACGAATCGCCGCAGAAGCGCCGCCGCGCCGACCCAGTTGGGCCACCCGGCGTCGCGCCGCGCCGCCGCCGCCGACGGGTCCCACTGGCCGCCGCCACCACAAGACGCCGCCACTCGGCCCGCCGCCGCTTCCCGCCGGCTCAAGCCGCTCCGGCCATCGGCCTCGCGCCGCCAGCGCATGAAGCGTCGTGCTCGTCCGCTCTCGGCGCGCCCTCGCCCGCCGTGCCCGCCACCGCGTTCGCGTCCGCGCTCGGCGTCGGCCCGAGCCGCCGTGCAAGGCGCCGCCGAGGCTGAATCGCCGCCGAGATGAAGCCGCACCGTCGCACACGGGCCGCCACCGTGCGCGCTCTCGATTCCGCAACGACGGTTACGCCGCCGCACGCACCGCACGGCTCGCCGGGGCGCTCGCGCGCTCCACCGCCGTCGCCTCCCTCGGCTTGAAGCCGCCGGCCCGGCGAGCTCCTCGGCCTCGCCGGACGCTCCGCCACAAGCCGCCCGCCTCGCCGGCTCGCCGCGCCAGCCTCGGCAAGCCACGCCGCGCCACCCGACGCCCGTCTCGGCAAGACGGCCGTCGCCCGCCGGCCGCCGGCGACGCCGCTTCGCCATTGCGCCTCTCCTTGCGCCGAATATTTTTTTTTCTGGGAGCTGCATAAGTGGCGGCTAGGATGGAACCCTAGCATTGGAGGACCTTCTTCAAGTCGGCGCGGGCCATGGGCGGGAGGCAGCCGTGGGCGTTCGCCACGCAGCGGAAGGCCCAAGTGGCCGGTGGTGGGGAAAGGGAACGCCCATAGGGCGGAAGAAAAGAAAAGAAGAAAAGAAAAAAAGAGAAAAATTGCAGAAAATTTTGAAAATTGCGTAAAATCAAGAAGATTTATTTGGCTCTATTTTTAATTTTTCTTGCTTTATTTCTCTGTTTTATGAATTTTCTTTATGAATTTTGAATTCATTGCTTTATTTTATATAATGCAACGCATATGTTTTTTTTCTGCACTTTATGCTTTATGCAACCATATCCTATCAGATTACACGCAGTAATCTAAACCAGAATTTTGAAATCATGCAGATGTCTGGTATTGTGAATCGTGAGTTTGAAGAACTGACCCCGCATGGTCAGAACTATCTCACTTGGGCATCGGACGTAAAGATCGTCCTTGGGGGCAAGAAGCTCCGCTCCGTGATTGGTCTAGGGTCCTCGCAGGACGCAAAACCTACCGCTGAGCAGAACGATCAAGCTCTACATTTTCTCAGGCACCACCTCTCGGCCACTCTAAAGAATGAATATATGACTGAGGAGAGTGCACTTGAGCTTTGGACTGCACTTCAGAAGCGGTTCGAAAAGCTCAAGTACACCATCTTGCCCCAAGCACAGCAAGATTGGGTACGCCTGAGGTTTGCGACTTGAGCAGTGGCGAGTACAATTACGCTTTGCACGTAATTTGTACCAATCTCTCTATGTGGCAAGAAGATCACCGATGAAGAGAAGATTGAGAAAACTCTCTACCTTCCACCCTAATGCTATCCAGAGTGCACGCACTATCGTCGGACGCATACAAGGAGTATAGCGAATCGATTGATGTAATGAAAGTCGCGGAATCGCGAGACGATGTTCTACGCAAGAACTATGTCTCACAGCCACTTGGAAGGGGCACTAGCACAGAAGTTAATGCCAATAGCTATAAGGTGAGAAAGCCCATTCATAGAAAGAAGGGCGCAGGGTGAAAAGAGAAGTTTCGTGCCAAGGAAAGTCCAAAGCCCGCTAATGCATGAATCGCATTTTTTTTAGATTATGGTTGTTAGCATTTTCTTTGAATAATGAATTGTAAGCTCTAGAAGAGCATACCTTTTTCATGAATAAATATGCAATTTATTCTTTATTCCAGTATTCTTTCATTTACAAGCAATATTTGAATTATTTTGCCTCTGTTTGATTAGAATTATATTTCTTGTATCTAGTAATCGTGTAGCGCCCAAATGGAAGAGATATGCATTGTTGATAGTGGCACAACAAATACCATCTTAAGAGAGTCTAAGTATTTCCAGTCGATCACGAAGAACGCTGGAAAGATTACTACGATCGCAGGAAGCGACTCATATGTAATCGGCTCAGGAAGAGCCACTATTATATTGCCTATGGGTACAACTCTGGTAATTGAAGAAGCCCTTTTGTACCCTGAATCAACGCGCACTCTCTTAAGCTTTAAAGACATCCGCGCCAATGGTTTTCACGTAGAAACCAATGAAGAAAATGGCAAAGAATACTTGTGCATTGTGAAGCACGCGGTATGTGGGAAAATGGTATTAGAAAAATGTCCTCATATAAATCAGGTTGTACTACACGAATATTCATGCACCAAGTGTATACTTCCTTGAAGACTGCTTTAGAAGCTCAATTATTTTCTTTATGGCATGGTAGATTAGGTCATCCCGGTCTTAGAATGATGAGAAATATAGTGAACAACTCACGTGGTCATGGCATAAATGTTAAAATTTCCCGAATCATGAAGGTTTTGTGTGCCTGCATGTGCCACCGAAATTAATAACTAGACCCTCTGTCATGAAAGTGCAAAGTGAAATCCTGCATTCTGGAACGCATCCAGGGGATATTTGCGGTCCGATTCAGCCTGTCGGGCCGTTTCGATACTTTATGGTGCTCATCGATGCTTCCTCGAAATGGTCGCATGTATGCTTGTTGTCAACAAGAAACCATGCTTTTGCAAAGTCGATCTCGCAGATCATAAGAATTAAGAATGCTTTCCGATCATCGCATGAAGTCCATTAGAATGGACAATGCCGAGAATTTACTTCAAAGGCATTTGATGATTATTGCACAAAGAACAGGATAGCGATTGAGCACTCCGCATCGCACGTCCATACGCAGAATGGACTAGCGTACACTAATAAAGAGGATTAAGTTTATTGCCGACCACTTTTGTAGAGTTGTAACTTGCCCAACACTTGTTGGGGACACGCAGATCCGCACACACAGCTCTTATCAATTTCGCACCGTCGGCCTACAACATCCATTCTCCTATGCGGCTTGTGCACGGATCATCCCAAGATCTCCCATCTTAGAAAATTTGGGTGTATGGTATATGTACCTATACCACCCCCAATGGATCGCAATGGACCCTCTCCGCAAGTCCGGGATATCGTTGGTTATGAGAGTGCATCCATAATCGTATTTGGAACCCATGATCGAGACTTGCATACGCCCGATTCGTCGATTGCATCTTTGACGAGGATCGCTTCCGTCATTAGGGAGAAATAAACCTTTGGATGAAAAATACCGAAATCATATGGCATTCCACCGATCCCGCACATGACCCCGCACTAATGAAGCAAATCAAGAAGTTCGAAGATAATTGATTTGCGAATTTAGCAAATGAACCGCTGATCATTTTGTGATCCGAAGGGCGTGGTTAAGTCGCATGTACCCGCAAGAAATGCACCGAGAGGGTGGAAATACCAAAGAAAATAGAAGGTATCCTCAACCTGCTCGAGGCCTCAAAGAAAAAAGCGAGCAGTAACTGCTCCTCAAACCCAAAGTACCCGGAGACGTCTGGAGAAAACTGGGCGAGAGGACTTACCACAACCTATCACGAAAATGCCCCAAGGAAAGAAGGGGAGCCAGTTGAGACCTAGCACTGGAAAGAAGCCAACGGAAAAGGCAATTCCAGACTTGAATCTTCCACTGCAGGAAGCCGCCGGAAAGAATGTGTGCGCACACATAGGCGATGAAAAGCTAAAGGAACTTGCTCCTGCGATAGAGAAAAGCAGTGAAGAGCAAGTAGAAGTGCATGAAGCACCCCATGAAGAAATGGCCATAAACTTTGTAATAACAGGAGAATCCCTGAATAGAGCAACAGCCAACATTGATGCATACTTTGCAAAGAAGATTGCCTCGATCATTGATCATGATCCCGAGCCTGCATCTCTCGCAGAGTGCAAGAAAAGGCTAGATTGGGAAGAATGGAAAAGGCAATCAACTGCAGAGTTAGTCTCTCCAACAAGAGAGAGGTGTTTGGGCAGTATGCCGCACACCTCCCATATAAACCCCGTAGGTCACAAATGGGTCTTTGTTCGGAAGAGGAATGAAAACAACGGTTGTAAGGTACAAAGCAAGGCTTGTAGCTCAAGGTTTCACTCAACGCCCCGGAGTTGATTATGAAGAAACCTATTCTCCGGTCATGGGAGGAATTACCTTTAGATATTTGATCTCAATGGCATCAACTTGAAGTTGAGAATGAAGCTAATGGATGTTGTCACAAAGATATTTGTATGGAAACTTGGATTCGAGATATACATGAAAGTACCTAAGGAATTCCTATCCCGAACCAAGATGGAGCAAATAGAAACACATGCAGGTGAAATTGGAGAAATCATGTATGGGTTTGAAGCGATCAGAAGAATGTGGTACAATCGCTTGAGTGACTTTCTCGCAAGAAAGGCTACACAAACAGCGAAGATTGTCCATGTGTGTTTATACAATGATCCCGAATGGATTCTCAGATAATCTCCGTCTATGTAGATGACTTGAACATCATTGGGACGGATGAAGAAATTGAAGAGGCATGCTCATACTTGAAGTCTGAGTTTGAAATGAAAGATTTGGGTAAAACCAAGTTTTGTTTAGGCTTGCAGCTTGAACATGTCCAAGGAGGAATCTTGGTACATCAATCAACCTTGGTAAACCAAGTGTTGGAAAGGATTGGATTTGAAAAAGCATATCCTGCGAAGACTCCAATGGTCGGAAGGTCACTCCAAGCAGACCTAGACCCATACAGACCTAGAGAAGAGGGGGAGGAAGTCCTGGGAGCAGAATTCCCATATCTGAGTGCAATTGGAGCGCTCATGTACCTTGCGAATAGCACTAGACCGGACATTGCGTTCGCTGTGAATTTGCTAGCTCGGTACAGTGCTGAACCCACCAAAAGGCATTGGAAAGGGATCAAGGATATCTTCCGTTACCTCCAAGGAAGCAAAGACCTCGGTCTATTCTTTAGAAGAAATAATGAATTGAATTTGGTTGGCTACGCCGATGCTGGGTACCTATCAGACCCGCATACTGGCAAGTCTCAAACTGGCTATGTTTTCCTATGTGGAGGAACAAAGAATTTCTTCAAGTCGTCTAAGCGCACTCTTGTCTCGACGTCGACAAACCACTCGGAAATCATCGCTTTGTATGAAGCATCTCGTGAATGTGCATGGCTCAGAAGAATGGTTCACCACATCCAGAAGTCATGTGGTTTGAACATTGAGCAAACTCCCACGATAATTTATGAAGATAATGCAGCTTGTGTTGCCCAAGCACAAATTGGTTATGTGAAGAGCAATCTCACGAAGCATATCAACCTCAAGTTCTTCTATGCTCATGAATTGCATAAGATGAACGAGATCAAGATATTGCATACTAAGTCATGTGAAAATCTTGCAGATTTGTTCACTAAATCACTCCCAGCGTCTACCTTTGAAAGGTGCGTGAAAGGAATTGGGATGATGAGACTTAGAGAAGTGCAGATTTCAGGGGGAGATATTTCACATACTCCCACATGGATCCTGAAGATGAATTATGAATACCCGACATGAATCTCGAAGATTAGCAATTGAAGTTGGGAGAATTGTACTCTTTTTCTTTAGCAAGTTTTTCATGAAGTTTTCTTGCGTAAGGTTTTAACGAGGCAATTCGTGCAACATAGTAAGCGTATGCTATGTACTCTTTCTCCAAGTATTTTTCCCACTGGATTTTTCTGGAGTTTTTGAGGCATATGCATCTCGCGGCAAAGGGCCCAAGGGGGAGTGTTAAGAAACCCTAATAGCCCATTGGAAGGCCCATGTGGTCCCTTAGCCAAAACCCTAGAGGAGCGCTATAAAAGGAGGAGGGGGGTCCCCCCCTATGTACCAGAAATCATTAGCAATAAAGAATTCCAGCAGTTGCTCTCCCTAAACACGTGTCTCTCTCTCTTTCTGTTCTCCACTTCAGATCTGTTCGGGAACCCCGGACTATTCGATAGCGAGGTTCCTTAACAGTTACTGTTACAGCTACATCTAAGAAGCTCAACATCAACGACCGATGACTTCAATTCATGGTTGCAGAAGTGGCCCTCTTGCAAGTTGTAGGATCTTTCCTAAGGAGGTTGGGGAATTTAAAGAAGGTGATGCAAACACCAAGTTCTTTCACATAAAAGTCAATGCGCGCAGGCGGAAAAATCATCTGCACAGCATCTCAACCGACAGGGGTATTATCCACTCAGAGGCCGGCAAGCATGATGAGCTATTCAATTACTTTCGTCAGTTATTGGGTGCAAAAAATCAGAGGGTGCATTCCTTTAATTGGGACATGTTAGGCATCCCCTGCCACGACTTGGCCATGCTGGAAGAACCTTTCCTCATCAACGAGATCAAGCAGGCGGTCTTCGTTATGCCGCCTGAGAAGGCATCGGGTCCAAACGGGTTTACAGGCCTTTTCTATAAGGTTTGTTGGGATATCGTCAAGGATGACCTCAAGGAGGCCTTAGATCAACTGTTCAATCTAAATAGTCGGCATCTCCGTCTCCTAAATTCAACCAACATTGTCTTATTGCCGAAAAAGCAGGGCGCTAACAGGATCGCAGATTTCAGGCCGATAAGCCTGATACACAGTGTAGGCAAGATATTCTCCAAGATTCTTGCAACCAGGCTGGCACCATTCCTTCGGCATTTAGTACCATCCAACCAAAGCGCTTTCATCAAGACAAGATGTCTACATGATAATTTCATCTATATCAAGAACTTGGTCAATGACCTACATAGGAAGAGAATTCCGACGCTCTTCATCAAATTGGACATAGCCAAGGCCTTCGACTCCGTTAGTTGGGAATTTCTTCTGGAAGTCCTTAACCATCTTAGTTTTGGGTCGCGTTGGAGTGGATTTCCATCATTTTAACATCAACCTCCTCTCGAGTGCTGCTCAACGGAATTCCAGGTTGGGCAATTCAGCACAGAAGAGGCTTGCGTCAAGGGGATCCTTTATCTCCCATGCTCTTCATCTTCGCTATGAACCCGCTACAGAGGCTAATCTCCAAGGCAGTGGATGAGGGACATATTAAGCACATCCCTACCACACAGGCCACAACGCGTATATCCTTCTATGCTGATGATGTTGCCATCTTCGCAAGTCCAGACAGAGGCGAATTGAGAATTATACAGGAACTACTCAATGTTTTCGGTGGAGCCACAGGTCTACACACAAATTTGCAAAAGAGTGAGGTATTCCCAATCAGATGCGAGGCCATCGTCATGGCATCTCTTCTACAAGAATTTCTGGCTCGTTTCAGTTACTTCTCATGCAGGTACTTAGGGTTACCACTACGACCTACATCTTGGAAATGTCCGAATCTGCAACCTTTAATCGATAAAGTTCGCATCCGCTTAGCGGGATGGAAAGGAAAGATGCTCTCAAGGGCTGCGAGATTAATTCTAACAAATTCGGTCCTCACATCCCTCGCAGTTCACCATTTAACTGTATACCCTTGGGGCAGGTGGATAACAAAAAGGATCGATAGGTCGCGGAGAAATTTTATTTGGAGAGGCGAACAGGATTGCAATGGGGGACACTGTCTTGTGAATTGGAAGAAAGTCTGCAGGCCGAAGGATCTTGGAGGCCTTGGCGTAAAGGATCTTGATACATTCGGTTGGGCTCTTCGGGTCCGTTGGCTATGGTTTGCCTGGAAAGACCATAGCAAACCTTGGGCAGGAATGCAGCTCCCATGTGATGAATCGGTTCGCAGGTTATTCAACACGAGCACAAGCTTAGTTCTGGGAAATGGCGAAACAGCTAAAATCTGGGAATCCAATTGGCTACGGGGAGTATCTCCACGCGAGTTCGCACCCTCCTGCTTTCATCTTTCCCGCAATAGAGGACGTTCAGTCAAGGACGAGCTTACTGGCATGTGGTGGCTTCGTTCGCTACATAGAGTTACAACCGCAGCGCAGTTAGATGACTACGTTCGCTTGTGGAACGCGATCCAACAGGTGCACTTACAGGATGATGTACAAGATGACGTCATTTGGAAATGGACGTCAAGTGGCGCGTACTCTGCAAAAATGGCGTACAGGGCCCAATTCATAGGTTCGACCCAGACCCAAACTACAGCATGATCTGGAAGGCTAGCACGGACGGGAGATGCAAGTTCTTTGCATGGCTCTTCGCCCAGGAAAGGATCCTTACGACTGATAGGCTAGCAGCTAGGGGGTGGCCACATAGTCCAACCTGTATTTTATGTGGATCCGACTTGGAAACAGCGCGGCATCTTCTCCTGCTTTGCCCTTTTGCGAGGCAGGTGTGGACGAATGTCTTCCGAGATATGGCGGTAATCCACATGCCTCCGGACTCCACATCCGTACAGCTTGGTATCACCGTTTGGTGGATCAAGGTCCGCTCCAATACGGCAAAAGACCGCAGGAAGGAGATAGACGGCATCGTCATGTTCACCATGTGGAACATATGGAAAGAACGAAAATAGCAGGATCTTCACGGACACGTACCGAACGGTCTAGTTGGTTCCCAACACCATCATCCAAGATGTGCACAATCGAAAACGTGCTTTCACGATTTCATAATCTCCAATTATGTCGACATTCCGGAGATTTGTTGTGTATCTGCTGTGTTTCGTGTTACGTTGTGTCTACTTCTCTCAAGTTGTAAAAATTCATTTGTAACTGTCTTTTATCTCTATCCTTAATGCATTGGCAGAGCTCCTGCCCTATTTAAAAAAAAAGGAGGCTGGGCCAGCCAGCCAACTGCGAAAACCAATTCACCGGATGGCACAATCTGTCACCAAGGTTTTGTTAGACACTATCCTTGTTACATTATATAAGAGATTGCTAGTTACTCTGTATAGATATTGTTTGCCTTGTATAGATATTGTTTTATATAGGCTTTTCTTTTATACCCTCCTGTACATGTATATATATTGGTCCATTAGCCTCACGTTGAATACAAGTGCTATTCATAGCAGATTTGACCTCATGTGCTGTTGTATAACAACAAAATGGAAAGCATCAGAGAGGCATAGGGAACCGTGCTACTTTCATTTAAACATAATATAAAAGATTGTGAGGTTATAGAATATTCATATACCAGGACAGATGACCAATACAAAACTAGTGTCAAAATACATTGTATCAAGCTACAGTGCTACACAAATGTGAATTCAAACTTGGTAGAAACTTCACATTCTTTATACCACAGAACGGCTTGCAACTTGTCGGATTGGTGCATAGACAGTTCAGAACAAATCATGGTTCATTATAAGACATGGGTTAACCTGTTCCTAATTTAAGCCATGTAAGTCTTAATCCAACAGCTGGGAGGGCATTCCCGTGCTCCAAGCCTCTATGGCAAATTTGCATCAAACAAATGCTCCATAAATGAAATTTTATTACACAAGTAGGCAGCATATGCAGTTGTTCATTCTTGCAATTCTGAATTTGCCTATATGGACTGCTAATCTGATACTTCCAAATAGCATAACACAAACTACAAACAGTATAGCATGCTAAGGAATTTAATTACTCTGTATAGCTGGTCAAATTTGAATCCATGAAAAATCAGATGATAACAAGGTATCAATTGAGAAACTGTGTTGCTTTGATCAACATAATAGAATTAGCATCAGCTACGATAAAACTATAGAAGTACAGACACGGGAACTTACGAACACCCTACGCGAATATTCAGAAAACGTGGGTTCTCCTTGCTCTGGGACACTGTTATAGAGCCTTCTATAATTTGATCCTGCTTCACTTCTACAGGATAAGGGAAGTACAAAATAGTCTGCAGAAAGATGACAAGATCATATAACACCATAAAGAGAAGGAATAACTGAATAAGTGAAGTGTTTCATTAAGGAAAAGAACATCTTAAGAAACCAGAACCTGTTGCCAATGGGTTGGCTCATCCTCTGGGGCTGTGGACAGCAGAACTGTGTCCGATCCTCGCCGCCTTTTCTTCTGAATAATATCAAGTGAATTTGAACTGGAAGAAAAATTGCGAGAAGAGACTGCGGACGGCGGCGCGCGAGGGGGGAGTGACCGTTGTGGGGCGACGGCATCATCGTGAGAGGAAGGAATCGAGGAGAGAGATCCGAGTTGAGATTGCCGTGCGAAATGCGCTCTCGCTTGGCTCGACGCTTCGATTTTGATTTATCTGCCTTTGCTCCAGGGTGGTTTTGGGGGGCTAAAGCGCTTCCATGCCTTCCACCCTTTAATGAAAACATATTCTATATAAATTTACTTTCAGATATTATCTTTATAACCCTTATGTGAACTATCTGATTTAGACTCAATGCACGAGATAGAGGTGGGATTGATTTCCAACCACTTAAAATGTTTTTTTACAGAAAAACCTATGAACTCTCTAACTATTTTATTTCTACGCAATCTATTTATGAATTATAAACTGCTTTACAACAGTCACATAATATGAGTTGGTCTTACGGTGAAATGGGTGAATCATTGGACGTAGGGTGTACATCCTCAAGCTGTACTAGGTGTAGCCGTGTAGGTGTGGGTATTCATGTGATGTGGGACTAAGGCTGGTTTAATTGGTTTAGGTTGGCGCATGTTACCTTCTGCGTGAAAATCCTTACTTAGGGTCTGTTTGGTAGAGCTCCAGATTTCAGCTTCACCTGAGATCTGAAACTTGTAAGCTAAAATAAAGTGAATTAAGTTTGTATTTTTGGGCTAACATGTAAACAAGATGATCTATCTAAACACTCTTAATGTACTCACAGCTCTAACTCCACGGATCTGGTGGAGCTAGGAATGCCCAGCTCCGTCTGGTGGAGCTAAGCTCTACCAAACACACCCTTAGAATTGTGGTCACTTATGATTAATTTCTAGTTGTTCTAAATGCATTTTAGACAAGATAAACATCATGGTTGCACCAAAAGGAGCATTTTGAATGCATTTCTTCACGTTCCATGTGTTCTCCCTTTGTGGACTAATTTTAGTAGATTTTTCCCCTGCTAGCTCTTTCATTCCAAACTAACTAAAATGTATCTCTTAATAACTAAACCACCTGTGTGATAGCTTATAATGCCAGCGGAAGGACAAGTCAAATACCCTGTAGTTGAGTGAATATAATTCTAATGTGAAAATCTTTTTTTGTGTTTTCTTACTAAATACAACTTCAAGTACTGCATGATTAGCATTTTCTCAATCTCTGTAGCACTACATAATAAGTATTTCTATTATATATATTTAACTTTATGCTTGTTGGTGCACCCTCTCTGTCCCTTGGTTTTCATTGGTTACACATTTGCATCATCTCATCATTTGGTGTATGGCACCATTTGGGCAATGCATTAATCAGTGCTTTGTGTTAAAAGTATTCAATCCTGAACAAGTTAGCATATGTTCATATGTGCATGTAGGACATGTACCTTTTGGAAGTAGTCCTCTTCTCATTTGCAACTTATTTCTGCCATTTTAAGTCATCTTTTGCACATTTTTTTTATAGTAAAAGGTGATAAATTTGCAATATCTTATTAGGACATGTACCTTTTAGAAGTAGTCCTCTTCTCATTTGCAACTTATTTCTGCCATTTTAAGTCATCTTTTGCACATTTTTTATAATAAAAGGTGATAAATTTGCAATATCTTATTAGGACATATACCTTTTAGAAGTAACCCTCTTTACATTTACAACTTATTTCTGCCATGTTTAGCAATCTTGTGCACATTATTTCTAGTAAAGGTGATACATTTGCAATATTTTATGAGCACGTTGGCAATTTTTTGAATGAGTTTTTTTGTGATCGATGAGATGGCATGCTTGTGAGCTTGCAAGGAAAAAAAAAAGGATCATACTTAACTTACCAAAGCAATGTCAGAAAATCATAATAAATATAAATATTTAATGAGAAGTAATTGAATGCAAGAAGTAACCAGAAACAGCTACACACCTGTTGCTCTTTTGCCCATTCTCAAGGCAGATTTGGAGGAGAGTTCTCCACTCCTTGGAAGATCACCCCTCCATCCCGCAGACAGCCATCAATGCCTCTCAATGGTGGGAGCTACTGCACGTCAAACGACCAGACGCTCGCGTAAGCGCGTTGACGGAATTGTCGTCTACACGCTCTGGAATATTTGAAAAGAAAGGAACACAAGAATCTTTAGTAATCACTATCAGCCACTGCATGCGGTCTTCAGCTTCATTATGCAAGACGTCAACAACCGAAGGATGGCGATGCAGCTTGGTCCAACGACTCCTGCTCTTTAGGGAATGGGGTTTTGTGATATTTGTTTAGGCATAAATATCCTTTTCGTGTTTTAGTCCTTCTCTCCTGGCGGGGTGTTTTTGGTTAACAAATTTTGCTCCCCAGCTCTGTTTCAAACTCTTGAATTGTTCTTTTCAAACCCTCTTTTTAATGAAAGGCAGAGCTCCTGCCAATCTTTTAAAAAAAATGCAAGAAGTGACGAATGCTAACTAGAATGCCTTGAGAATGGCCCAGCTAAGTGACATGCATTTGATATATGCCTAAAGGGTGTTCTAATCATTGCTACGAGTGCACACGGATGGGTTAATTCAGTATGAACCGCGGAATGATTTGTGTTCGGACGTCCGTTTTTTCGGACGCTTGCAACATTTTTTTCCCACGTGTGAAACATTTTCTTCCCACGCGTGCAACATTTTCCTTCGATAACAGTAGAAATATCCGAGGGAAAAAAAATGTTGCAGACGTTGAAAAAAATATTGCAGGCGTGGAAAAAAAATGTTGCACGCCGAGAAAATGAACAGTGATCGGACGTCCGATTGCTAGTATCACCCGATGAATTGAGAACAACTCAAGTGGAAACATGACTGTAGCAATGATGCAATAAGCCCTATTTTTTTGCTTCTGAAAATAGTCATAATATGGAAATAGTAGCTCATGCACATAATCCAACTGTCTGTTTTAATCATTGCTCCTTTGTTTGCGATGTTATGTAATCGAATTAATGTATTACTGATATTCATGCAGGTTATCTTTACTTTACTGGTTATTGATGTGCCCTGCCACTTGATTTTGAATTTGCAGACTGTTCCTTCTTCGACTTGAGGAGTATGGCAAAGGTGACTGGAGGAGCATCTCAAGAAACTTTGTGATCTCCAGGACACACACTCAAGTAGCTAGTCATGCACAGAAGTATTTTACCCGTCTGAACTCAATGAACAGAGAGAGGCGGCGATCAAGTATACATGACATTCACAGGTCAAGCAAATGGGCAGGCTGCCAATCCTGGGAAATCCCCTAAGCAATCTACAGTCTACACAGCCTGCAAATACGCCTCCAGGCACCGTTGCTTATGGTACCACAATCGGACAGCCAGTTGGTGTCCCCCTGTGTCCGCGGTTGGCACCCCCGTCACCCTTCCTGTTCCTGCTGCACCTCATATGGCCTACGGCATGCATACCCCCGTCCCAGGAGCTGTAGTACCTGGTGCCCCAATAAACATGCCTCCGATACCCTATCCAATACCGCCTCCGTCATCTCATGGATGAGGGCCTGCTGCTGAATGTTGAGTGCTACAGGGCTTTTTAGACAAACTCATAATCTCTATGTTGTTTAGTCTTTCAATGGATGCTCTATTGTGTCTCGACTCTCAATAAAGCCATATCATAAACTCTTGTACTACATTACAAATGATTATTGAATGTAGCATTTTGTGGACATTGCAGATTATGTATTTATCATTTGAGTTCCTTCGTTCGATGTACACCTGCTCGAAGTGTTTCAGGATGAATGCTGCGTCTCAATTTGGCGGCCTTCAGGCCAGACGTGGTTCAGTCAGTACCTGTGATTTGTAACTACATACCTGCTTCAAGTACAAGAGCAACCTAGGCACCTTGCCCTGTTGCCTGCCTATTTTACCAAATTCTCTGCCTAGTTAGTCGACAGTGGACATGAATTAACCTTTCCGCAACCTTAAGAGATACCGGCTATCATCTTATAGCTGTGATGTTTCTGGATCAGTCCATTCTCCATTTCTGCTAGTAATTGCACATCCCCACTGCAATCGTGGTTGTAACACTGTGAAGTTCTCTTTTTTTTTTCTTGCTCCCAGACATGTAAAGTTATCAGGAAGGAATGGTGCGTTTGGTTGCCTGGGTAAGATTGGATGAGATATGACCATCCAGCTTGAATGGGATGGAGCAATCTAGGTGGATGTTTGGTTAAGTGGATAGGGATGAATCAATTTTTTGTTTGGTTGGATGAATGAGAATGGATAAAATGAGTCAATTTTTTGTTTGGTTGGATGGATGTGTTAGTTGTAATCAAGATTTTGAATTTTGGTTTGATTTTTTTGATAAAATTTGACCGGAATTTGAATTTTCGGACAAAATTTGACCGAAATTTTGATTTTTGGAGAGAATTTGACTTTTGGACAAATTTGACAGAAATTTGAATTTTTGGACAAAATTTGACAAAAAATTGAATTTTCGAACAAAATTTGACCGAGTATACTTTTTCATGCAATAAACTGGATGAGTCCATCCGGCCTTTTTTTTATATCTCTATCCAGTATCTTGAGGGAATATTTCAAAAAAAACTGGATGATCATATCACATCCATCCATTCATCCAAACAAATGGATAACCATATCACATCCATCAACTTATCCAAACAAATGGATGGCTTCAAATCCATTGATAGCTATATCCCATTCACCTTCATCTACCTAACCAAACGCCACCAAAGAAGACAGCACGAGCATCATGCATTGCCAGACATTTCCTCGCTAGCTCATGTTCCCATTTTACGTTCGATCGATCCATCAGTAATTGTTTATTTAGAAGCAATCCATCAGTAATTGTTTATTTAGAAGCAATCCATCAGTAGAAGTTTGTACGATGGCTTGTGTACATTCTGATCTAGTAAATTACTTATTTTTAAGAACGTGGCAGTTCAAACTGGGGATTAATCTGAAAGATACGGTGCTTTAACATTAAGGATTACAGCATTTTTTTTAGAGATAAACGATTACAGCTTGGAAACAGTAACGTTTAACATTCTACATCATCATATCCAGCCGCCTTAATTCTTGCCATTGTCATCCTAACTTCCTAGGCACATTTACATTCAAATCTTCAATCATTAATCATGTGAAACCAATCGTAGAAACCGATATGGTAAGCGCTAAGCATGGAGCCAAAATCCGGTGATCTTGAGAGCAATGCTATCCAAAGCATCAACGGTTTCGTAATGTGAAACAGCCCTGTACCCAAAACCGTGTGCCGATACGATCTTCTCTTTTCATCTTTAACACAGAAAACTGCCGTTCTTGCTACGCAGAATTCGTGAATCTGCACCAGGACAACGAAAGAAGAAAGTCCCACGTTGGGAGGCATGCTCCAGCCAAAAAGGAAACAAACCAAAAAAAACGTCGTGAGCCATGAGTATTGTCCCCATGGTTTTACTTAAAAACATATGCAGCCAGGTCTACATGTCATGCGAGCTATCACGGTTGACAGTAGTGATATAATACAACCATATGTTAATAGTACTCTACTAGTACAAAGTGAAGAGCCGTTTGCACACGGATCATTTTTTTTTTGTCCCTGGAGTATCATAAAATTTTTGCAATAGTTCAACCAAGATTTTTTATGGTTATTTCGAAATATTGCAGTGCAAACAGTTTTCTATGGATCGAGGATAATTTTTTTCCACACCCTTAGTTGACCCGAGGATTGAATCCGGGCAGCAAGGTTATATTGCGGCATTTGTATATAACTACATTAAATTTTCATATGAAATAAGGCATGCAAGAAGAATTATTTAGTCGAAAATCTAATCGACGGTTGCCTCCTTGTAAGGAAGAATCAAATCAAAGATGGACGCACCAAGGTTCAAGTCTCGACGGGAATAACAATATGTATTTTTCTAAGTAGAAACCCCGTTAGAATATTCATTTGGGACGAATTCTGGACTAATTTTTAGACTAGACCCTGGAATAAAATTCCTGCATACGCCACCGGATCAAACTGAGCGTGTAACCTTATCACCCCAAGGTCCAAGCCTTGATTTTTACCCTTTAGAAAAATGATCATAATTATGCCCCTTCTTTTTTTTTTTACCGAGCCGGCCAGCTTCCTTTCCCACAGATTTTCCCCCCCCCTCTCCTCCCTAGAAAAATTCCCCAAATCTCGAAATACTACCAAAACAACAGGAGGCAGAGAGGCACCCACCACAGCCCCCTTCAAGCCCACGGCGCGGCCATCACCTCCTCTCTCTCACACACACTGCCCAGCCATACAAAACACACAGACGAAGCTGCTCCGCATGGCCGACGCGAAGGGCTCCTCCTCCCTCGGCGGCGGCGGCGTCGGCCGCGGCGACTTCGTGGGGGGCGCCCCGCACGGGTACCAGGCGCTCCTTGCGGCCGTGAACACGCCCGCCCCCGGCGCCCCGAACGTGCACCAGTACCGCGCCGGCCTGATCCACCCGCCGGTGCCAATGCCGGTGCCCGTGCCGCCGGCCTACGTGCCGCCGCAGCTCGCCGTGCCCCCGCCGCTCGTGCCACAGCCGCAGCACCGCGCCCAGTCGTCCCAGCTTCCCCCCGGTTAGTGCCGCCATACATCGATCGTTGCACCATCATCATCATCCGCGCTTGCCTAATTCTGCACGAAACATCTCCGTGATCTTTCGCCTCTAGGGTTTCTTCTTGGCCGTCCTAGGGTTTTGATGCGTGTGCGGATCTGTGCGTTGGCTCGTGGTGCCCCTTAAGCGCCTAGATGTGAGATCTGGTGTCGTCGTCGTCGTTGCTTGTCCTTTAGCTAGGGTTTCTGTTCTCATTAGGATTGTGTGTGTTCTCTCGTGTGCGTAAAAATCGGCTCGAAGGTTTCGGAGCCACTGATACACATTGTAAAGGGATCTTTCTTTGCGATTTTGATCACTTCGGGAGGCGAGGATCAACGAAGAAGATTATAGGAAGTGGAATTCAGCGCCTTTTCGCATAATCTACTTGCTACATCGATCATATCAGGGTTTCCTATTTGTAGCCAAATAAATCCTTTTACTGGGGGATAGATAACCATATATATAGCATTTATGTTATGCATCATCATCTTTTTTGTTTTTTGAGAAACAACATCATCATCTTGTTATGGCAGTATTATTCATGCAGGTTCTTGATGCTTCATATTTCTTGTTCTTTCCTTCCTGTTCTGTTTCATTCATGTGATCTTAGTTTTGCTTGCCTGTTCTCCAGGAAGCTACCAGAATTGGACTGCCTCCAACAATGTTGCAGCACATTTACAGCAAGTTCCAAGCAGAGCTTTTGTGGATTGGACATTAACGTACAACGGAGCATTCATGTCTCTTGCTCAGGCCGCGGCCTATAGCAACAATGGCTTTCATCAGAATTTGACTCCATTCTCCACCACTACATGGCCTAATTACATGCTGAGGAACCCTTGCTACAGTACTGCCCCTACTGCGATAGAGGATCATCAAGCTTCTTCCTTCCACAACAGCAATCATGAGAAAGATTCAGGTACATGTGTATAAATGGCTTTAATCAAATAGAATATGTACATGCATGGATCGAATGGCTACTCTGTGGTTATGGAGAGCTCTCGAGAACCCGCCGGAACAAGCGATATTGAGTGTGTAGAAAAGGGGGCTGAAGTAGAAATAGATAGCTTGTGAAGTGTTTGTAAATTGTTTCTCCCTCGTAACTACCAGCCCTATTTGTATATGTAGAAGGGGGGACATCGAGATTACACCCTATACAGAGGCATATGGGTCTTTTCCTCTAGTGAGATTCCTTAAGGCCTTGTTTGGGAGGCCATTCTCAGCCAGGATCTCTGTGGATGGGCTAGGGATCCCGACTGGGAATGGGTCTCTCAAAACCTAAAGGTATGCAATGCTCTTGGTCCGCCACTTGCCCTCGGTGGGATCTATCAGTGTGAAGGATATTTAAGAATCCATTTTATTTCTGAACGGCATAAAATGTACCCTGAAACCTATCTCCAGTTTTGATGGCCGAAGCACCTTATTGAGGCAAAGTAGCATGCGGTCTCTTGTTTGTCGTTCTTGTTTGGGACCCTCAAATTGATTGAGGATGCCATGGCACCCTAGGGATTTCTTCACTCTTCTCCCGTCAGCTTGATGATAGTCCTAGGAGGTGTGGGGGCTCCTCCACGTAAAATAGTATATTTTAGCATGCATGTATAGTGGTATTACTGTGGATTTTATGATAATACAAAAGCAGTAATTAGGTTTTGGTTTACTTTCCGTTTGTTTTATTTCTCTTTGAGAAACCTCCAATTTTTTTTGGTCTAGTTTATTTTTAAAAAATAAGAATGCGGGAAGTTATGTATCTTTGCTTTTGTTAAAAAAAATGAGAATAGCGCTTCGAATCCACTACCTAATCACCACAACATTGTGCTCTACCACTAGGCTACATGGGTGGCCGGCCTGTCTTTTTAGATTTTACAAATCTGGTACAGCTATGTTGAATTCTGAAACTTAGCTTTTCTAGTTGAATTTGTTTGATATGCAAGTTTTTTATCATTTAGTTCAGCCTGGACCTTGAATCAACGTACAGTTACTGCTTAAAGGCTTTAGTGGTGAATAAAATACTTGATTGATATGAAGACTCCAAAAGCAAATAAATTGTATAGAGACCAATGGTTCACAGCTTCATTCCCAAAATTCTTAATCATATTACCATAATGTATATTATCATTTATTTTTATATCATAATATTTAGGTTATGAACTTAGCCTAGCTCAATTGGTAGGTGTTGGTATATATTTCTACCACCTAGGTTCAAAGTTCTCTTCGGCCTGAATCTTAGTGCCTATTTTTTTTTTGAGGAATAAGTCCATTTTATACTCCTTAATTTTTCAAAAAGTCCATTTAACATCCTCAACTATAAAACCGGATCAATTTACACCCTAAGTCAGTTTTTTGGGTGGTTTTTGAAGATTTTGATCCCACTCAAGATGGTTTTTGCCATATTGACATTTACGTCATCGAGTTTTGGTAACGATGATCCAATTCAAGAGTATTGACATCAATATCATCGACCTCCTTCTCACTCTTTTTCTCTCAATATACCTTCTTTTTCTTCTTCTTGTCATCATTCCCTCTTTTATTTGGATCTACATCAGCAAAAATCAATGACACGGCTGTCAACATAGCAAGAACCATAAAAATCACCTTAAGTTTTATCCCTGTTAGCAAAATCGTTCTTTAAACCCGCCTTAAAGTGTAAATTGACCCGGGCTTATAAGTTTAAGGTGCTAAATACCTAATTGAGGTTGTTAAATGGACTTTTTGAAAAGTTGAAGAGTGTAAAATAGACTTATTACTTTTCCTAATTAAAAAGATACCTAGTTCGTCCTAGGTATTCTCGTTTTTTATAATACGTTAGGCTAGTCTCTTACATTGGATTGACTTAAATGCCATGCATGTCATGCAACTATATATGGCTGTGTTTGGAGCAACCACTTGTACATTGCCTCACACTCTGTGAACATCTTATGGTGCAGGTTTTGCAACTAGCTTTAGCGTGGATCCATCATTAGTACCTGCTTCACCTTTTCCACCAATGTCTCCGGCATCGAACAATGGTTCTTCCGCGCAAATCTTCAATGAAGCCACATACACCCAGGAAGTCAGGAATTTAGAGGTGAACAGTATGACTCTTTCAGAGTATGCTGATATATGTCGACTTAACATGAGTAGTCCTAATATCAGATTTCTTCAGGATCCACCTAGGGTCTTTGGAAGCAATGACATGGAAAACGAAAACAGTGATGACCTAGATCACACTCCGGTTGGTGAGCTTCCAAGCTTGAATGAGAGCCCTGAAAGTTGGACTGCTGTAAGTACCGCGATGCGTTGATGCATGACATGGTTCCTGAACTGAATCCTATTTACTGCACTGTAAATGCTGTTTTCTTATGTTCATGATTTTCATTACCTAACTTGATAAAGCTATCGCATTAATTGTACTTTAATAGTAATGGCAGAATCATGCCATTAATTTTTTTAAGAATTATTCCACAATTTTTTCAACTAATTGATTTTACCTTAACCTCTTCATGTGCAAATAATTGAAACATGATGGTCTTATGAAATGGAGTAGCAAAAAAAAGCTCTTTTAGTATTCTTAGGTATCTTTTAATTCCAAAAATGAAGAAGGTACCACTCTCTAGTAGTTCAAACTAGAATTGCTAACATTCATAGCTTATATATATGGTCATCAGTTGTTGTTTGCAGTGCCTCCCCTCTGAACTAACTCTGAATTTCTTCCGACAAATCTGTTTTAACAGAGGTTCAACTGTAGAGAATACCGTGTTGTCTTGCGCAAGGATTTGACAAACAGTGATGTTGGAAATATTGGAAGAATTGTGCTGCCAAAGGTAGAGCCTAGTATATTCTCTTAATTAATCGACCTTAAAGTTATCTGTGATTGATATATTGTATCGGAAACAACCACAGTTTCAGCCCGGCCACAACTATGAGCTATGAGTATGCTGTGTAATTTCACTATCTTTCTAAATTGTGTAGAGGGATGCAGAGGCTAGTCTTCCAGCTTTGCTTGATAGGGAAGGTGTGATACTGAAGATGGATGACTTCAAGCTTCCAGCTACATGGAACTTTAAGTACAGGTGATCTTATCGTATTATTGCATATTACTAGGCTTGAGGTGCTGTGAAAATCACTAGTTCAGGGTTAAATATATTGTCTGCGATGAGTTCGTAAAACGAAAATATCAGTGTGTTAGAGAGTTGATATATCTGCCTGTTGTTCACTAATTCCGCTATATCATACTGATGCAAGACACTTTTCAGGTTCTGGCCTAATAACAAGAGCAGAATGTATATCTTGGAAACTACTGGTATGTTTGAACATTGAAGCAAACATTTCTGAATTTTCAAGTTTCTACGTATATTGATGAATTGCACTGTCTTATTCTCCTCAGGAGAATTTGTGAAGTCTCATGGTCTCCAGACAGGGGACATCCTCATCATCTACAAAAGTTCAGAGTCTGGCAGATTGGTACGTCAAAATTCCATCCTCCACTACATTTTGTCAGTAACAACTAACAATCTATTCAGCATCTGATTTCCTCAGTTGGCAACTCTCTTGATACTATTAATTGAGAACCAATACCTGTCCTAAAGTTGCACTTTTGTTTGCAAGTTACTTTCGTGGTAATACTATGTTTTGCCTTATGCCAGTAGTTTTGTGCTCTCTTGAAGGTTGTCCGTGGGGAGAAAGCCATTCAGCAGAATGCTCCCGCGCCTTGTCCGGAATGCAGCTGCAAGGGGGAAGGCAAGAACAGCGAAGAATGCAGGTTCGCCATGAGCTTGCAGACGAAGAGAACCTGATCGATGGCAGTAAGGCCAGAAAGGGATCAGAAGGGGGTGCATGTTGTGTCTTATTCGAGAAAATTGAAAACCGTCAAGAGCGTATCGCCTAAACTGTGAACTATCGTCATGTTGTAGCATTGGAACTGCATTTAGACACAACTCCCGTAGGCCTCTAGCAAGTGATAGCTCTGGCCCAAAGAATACCAAGTTCCAGTTTGTTGGTAACTATGTCGTGTCATGTAGCTTGTGTGTGTTATGTACTAGCTAAGTACCCGCACATTGTTGCGAAATACTATATACAATCATTTCTTGTGTTGTATAATAACAAGACCATTGAAAGTATACAAAAATCATCTTTCTTTCGTTAGTCATCATGCTATAACGTATCTAAAATATTATGGATTGATTTGCAACAGTGTTGTTTTCATTTCATTAAGCTTACACTATATACATAGTATACATGGGCCCTAATGGGCTGAGCACAGCTCAACACTCCCCTCAAGATGGGCAACAGATATCTAACATCCCCATCTTGTCACATGCTGATACACACTCATTAGCCCTTAACCCTTTTGTTAGACAAGCAGAGACTGGGATAGGAGACCTCTCATCCATAGCATCTCACTCACACACTGACATGGCTCTATATTCTGCTTCCGTAGTTGAATGGGAGACCACTAACTGCTTCTTGCTCCTCCAAGATACCAAGTTCCCCCCCATAAGGACACAGAGCCCTGATGTAGATCTTCTATCATCAAGACAGTTGGCACAATCAGCATCGCAATAGACATCAACCTTTAGATGATAGTTCCTTTTATATCATATGCCCTTTCCTGGACTTCCCTTCAAATATCACAGAATGCGATGAGCTGCCTCCAGATGTCTACTCCTCGGATCATGGATATAGCGGCTTACAACGCTCACTGCATATGAGATGTCAGGACTTATATAACACAAGTAAATGAGACGACCAACAAGTCTATGATAGCTTTCTTTATCAATTGGGTCTCCTGACTGAGCACACAGTTTGTGGTCTTGCTCTATTGGGATCGTTGCAGCCCGTCAACCAAGCATTCCTGTATCACTAAGGAGGTCCAAGACGTACTTTCGTTGTGAAGAGAACTATCCCTTTGGGGTTCCTTGCTATCTCAATTCCCAATAAGTATCTCAACTGACCAAGGTCCTTAACCTTACATTCCTTGCTCAACCTCTGTTTGAGTTGCGACATCTCAGTGGCATCACCCCCCGTAATAATTATGTCATCCACATAAACCGCAAGGATTGTGGTGTGACCCCCTGAGTGACGATAGAACACAGTGTGATCTCCATTACACTGCTTGTATCCCATACCACATATGGCACGACAAAACCGATCAAACCATGCTCTTGGAGACTGTTTGAGCCCATACAATGACTTCCTCAACCTAAGGACCTTTCCATTAGTTTGAAACGTACCAAAGCTAGGTAGAATCTCCATATAGACCTCTTGAAGATCACTATGCAAGAATGCATTCTTCACATCTAGCTGATATAAAGGCCAATTAAGATTTGCTGCACAGGATATCAACGTTCTCACTGTACTCATCTTTGCCACAGGTGCAATTCATCATAATCAATTTAATATATCTAACTATAACCCTTTGTAACGAGTCTAGTCTTGTATATTTCTATCTTCCCACTTGGGTCTTGTTTCACAGTACAGACCCATTTGCAATTAACCACCTTCCCCATGGAGAGAGGAACAAGCTCTCAAGTCTTATTCTTCTCTAGAGCCATCATTTCTTCCAACTTTGCGTCATGCCACTTGGGGTCTTGCTTCACTGCTCTCCAATCAGTTGGAATTACTACCAACTGTAGTGAAGCAATGAAGGCTCTGTACTTCGGTGATAGTGAGTCACATGATACATAGTTTACGATATCATGCTCAAAGCCATATCTTACAGGAGGCTTTCCTGCCCCAACTCGTGGTTCTTTCCACAAGGCAATAGATAAATTCATCGAATCATCTATGACATATGGCTCATCATCAGATCCATCAGCTTCCACAGCCACTGGAACATGCTATTGTTGTTGCTCCCCATGCAACTGCACCTCATCCACCGCTGAAACCTGCTACTGCTATGGTTGTCATTGTTGTCTTATGTACACCCACATATTTTCTTCCTCATTGACCCTTCTCCACTGCCGCTGCTCTAGCTGCTATTGTTGTCTTGTGTACACCCTCAAAATTTTTCCTCATTAACCCTTCTTCACCAAGTTTCATCCATAAGACATGGAATTGAGCCAACAACAATCCTCAGTTGCTCACCTTCCTATGTCCTCGAAGCTTCACTCTCCCCCTTTTGACTAGCATCACTCATGCTAGTCGAGTCAAGATCAAACAAAGAGCTCAAATCGGTCTTCTCCCCATAGAAAGGCTCAAAGTCCCTGAAAGTCACATCCATACTTACAAATGTGCGTCGTTCAGAAGGACTCCAACACTTGTATCCCTTCTGTCTAGAGGAGTATCCCAAGAAGATACACCTAACAACACGAGGATCCAACTTCCCCACAGAGGGTTTGTGGTCTCTACCGAACTATGTACACCCAAATACCTTTGGAGGGACAATGAACCCATTTTCTCACTTCAACATCTCACATGGAGTCTTCATTCCAAGTACCCTTGATGGCATACGATTAATTAGATATACCGCAGTCATTATTGCCTCACTCCAAAGAAATTTAGGGACGTTCGTGGTGTACATGAGTGACTGTACTACTTCTAGAAGATGACAATTTTTCAGCCACTCCATTCTAAGGTGGGTACCCAGGCAGGATGTTTAGTGTAACATTCCTTCAACTGATATGAATGCATCAAACTTCTTATTCACATACTCTGTTCTTATAATCTGGACACGAGTATTGAACTGGTTTTGGACATAGGCACAAAAATCTTGGAAACACTTCAGCACCTCTGTTTTGTGTCTCATGAGGTATATCCAAGTCATACGAGTATAGCAGTCAATAAAGGTGACAAAATATTTCATACCACTAACAGAAGTAACAAGAGATGTCCATACATCAAAATGAACAAGCATAAAAGGAGACACACTTCGAAGTCCCTTGCTTACATATGAGGACTTTATGTGTTTCCCAAACTCACATGCATCACATACTAGTTTCCCTTTGTCCACCTTATTCATTATATCAGGAAATACTTTGCTCATAGCATCAAAAGATAATATATGGCCTAATCAACAGTGTATGAGCATCACTCTAGCCTCCTCTTCACTTGTTGTTGCCATCAAAACAATACATTGCCCAGCATCCACCTCCTTTGAACCCAAGTACCACAGCCCATTACTTCTTATTCCAATCCCAAGCCTCCTTCCACCCCGTCTCTCCTGAACAAGGCAAGTTTCTCAATCAAATACAACCCGGCAGTCCAAATGATCAACTAATGAACTTATTGAGAGCAAATTGACCGGAAAGGAGGGAACATGTAAAACTGATGATAGTCTAATGGTTGGACTACACTGGACAACCCCAACAACTTTAATGGGTTGAGATGTACCATCAATCGTTTGGATAGTTTCCATGTATGTAGGTGGGAATGGAGTATATAATTTGAATTCTTCCAACATACCTGTAACATGTGTTGATGCACCAGAATCTATGATCCATTTGCTTGGAGTTGAGTGAGCTAGGTTAGCAGATGCACTGGATAGAGTTGTAGTCCTCCCTTCTTTGCTCCCAAAGTTTTCAACATCCCTCTTTAGCTACATTAGCTCCTCTAATTCTATGGCTGAGATCTCCACAAGTTCAGGTGACTCATCCTTAGCTGTTGCATAATTTGCTTTGTAGCTGTTCTTTCCCTCTTTGTTTCTACTTCCTTTCGGTCTATTCTTGATGTAGACATGTTCCTTGCGAGGTTGGGAACAGTTACGACTCAAATGACCCTTCTCTCCACAATTGAAGCACTGTCTAGTTTCTGTCACTTCAAATACAGGACGGATAACTAGTGATTTAGTGCTCGTCATCACCTTCAATCTAGTCTCTTCTTGTGCAATAGCAGCAATAGCTTCCGCCAGAGAAGGAAGGGTGGGCCAATAGAACATAATAGCTCTTCTCCCATCGAAACTGGAATTCAACCCCTTCAAGGATTCTATCACATGTCTGCGTTCAATCCACTTCTTTACAGTGGATATGCAATCTGCATGAGACAACTCAATAGGATCATCATAGTGGTCTAGATCCACCCACAATCGCTGTAACTCAGCAACATACACCATCACAGAGTGCTCCTCCTGACTCAGATCACTAACCCTCTCCTGTGTCTCAACCATTAACAACACATTCCCCTCCCCCGAGCACAACTTAGATAAAGTTTTTGTAACATCCCAAAATTTTCCCTAATTATTTTTTATGGATTTTTGTTCATTTTGTGGATTTCTTGAATTTATTGGATTTATTTCAAATTAAGTATAATGGCCCTTTTGTGAAAACTAATTAATTATAGACAAATTTAATATAAAGTATTAACAAAAATAATTTATTTGAGCTTAAAATGTCTCAAACTATTTTTGAGATTTTTCTTGGATTTTTCCTGATATTTTTGTTACTATTTTTGTTACTTAAAACCAATTAAATGAATTATCTAGATTGTTTTAAAATGAAAAAAATTCTAGAAAATCAATTAGCAGTAATGGGACAAGCCCGTTCTATGTGCGCGTCAGCCCGTTTGGCCCATCTTCTAGAAGGTGATGTAATCGCCGTCGGATCGGCAACGAGCGGATCGGATTTGATGATGCAGTTCGGAACCCTAGCAAGATCTCACCGTTGGATTTCAGTAGGCGTGTGCCGCGTTGCGTGTAAGAAGGGCCGTCCGATTGGGACGCGTGGTGCTCAGCCGTTCATCACCTTCAAGCGTGTCCGAGTTGGAGACCTGCGCCGCCACCGTATCGGCCATGGACTTCGATTCCGGATCGACTACGACATGTACCTCTGCCGTTATATAACGCGAGCACCGGCTGCGCAAAGCCACAAGAGACAAAAACCCTAAGGTTGTGGAGAGAGTTGCGCCGTCGTTTCGAGGGATTATGCAAGGATCATCGAGCGTCGACGAAAGTTTCACACCGCCGATTCATCGCCATCCGTGGGAGGGAAGGCTTGGTAGCGGTGCCGTTCGTTTCGCCCTGTCAAGGAGCATCCTGTGCGCATCTTGGATCTGCCCGTGGATCTTTGGGACGTCATCGCCGCCGTAGCTTCGATCATCGCCAAGAAGAAGCACCGTCGTCGCCGAACCAGTGCTCAGGAGTCGAATCCGATCACGTCACCAGATCCGCGACATCGAATCACATCCGTAGGTGCCCTCGCCGACCGGCGGCGGCGACCGTAGGGTCCCGTGCCGGTGGCGGTGACGTGGGCTGATGCTTCGTCGATGCGCGGCTACCTCGTCACACCATCGGCTGAGGTGGCAGTTGCGTAGCAGTCGCGTGGCACTTGCATGGCTGACGCGTGTGCATTTCCGTGGACACCGAGTCAGCCGAAGCGTGAGTCCTGCATGTCAGCAAACCAGACCCGTGTGGACCGAGTCCACCGTGAACCCGATGAGGTTCATGGACCCAGTCCATGGACCGAGGGACACGTGTCGGCATAGGAGCGCTTCGGGTCAGGGCTGACATCAACATGACTCAATAAAGCAATTTTTCAGTATAAAAATAATTTGGGAAATTTGGATTTTCTATTTTCTGTATTTTCAGATTTATTCAAACTTCAAAAGGCTATATCTTTTGCATTTTAACTCGGATTTGGGTGATTCAAATTTCTAAAAATTTGTAAAATTGAGATATTTTTAATGGTCAATTTTATTTGATTTTTCGAGTTTATTACTCTCTGTTTTGGTGTTTATTTGACTTTCTCTCTCGTTTCGCGTAGATGTTGAATTGTGTGACGCATCCAAGGAAGATTCGTCGACTCAAGACCAAGGTCCAGAGCAAGAATAAGAGCTTTTATAAGGCAAGTTGTGCTTTGATCATGTTGAACCCATGTTTATAAAATCGCTATATTGTTTTTATCCTATTGCATAATATTTCACATATACAATTGTTTTCAATTAAATTGGGACTTAGCTATTATACCAATTTGATCTATACCCTACCTTGTCATTTATATGCCATGATCTATTGTCACCCTAGATTGGTTCACTATAGTTGGTTAATACTAAAATCAACATGGGATAGTTAGACCGTGTTAGTTGCTTAGCCATGCCACGTCATCACGTACTCGAATCATCAATGTTTAATCTTGGCTAATGGAATATGGAACAATGATATGAACTTGTGTGTCATGTGAGATCACACAATGAGATTGAGTTGTAGTGGCGAGTCATGTCACGCAACGATGTTGAATTGTTGATGGCACGTGGTGTTTGGTGATCAACTTGGGTGGTAATCACTTAGATTGGGGCAAGTGACAAGGGGCGAGTATGCCAAGGTGGGCCCGATGGGCATAGGGTATGTGGAAGTCTTGCTTCGATCATCTTAAGGACTTAACCTTACAAACCTTTGACCTGAGTCAATCATGCAACGACATGTCTGGCATGGGACAACCTAGCTGATTAATTTGCAATGCCTTAGCTTGGTACTATCATTGGCTTTGTGAGTTCCCGAGTTATGGAGTAATTCACAAGGTGCAAGAGGGGGGCCCTGGTTGTGGTTTTCAGACCCACCAATGTTGAAACCTTAGCGGGTAGTACTGGGTTAAGCCAGAGCATTATAAAGGCTTTGTCATGATCTCTCCGCCGACACACCAAAGGAAGTGTGTTAATTGCATGACAACAAGAGACGATCATATCGTGTGGGTAAAGTGCATAACCTCTATAGAGTGTAAATCTATTCGAATAGCCGTGCTCGCGGTATTGAGAAATGCTCGGGAATTACAGTTAATGGTTAGCTTAATTAAATAGAAAACTTGGTTGGGATGGCAGGATTGCCATATGAAAGGTTGGAATTTGACTTAGGATTGAAAACTTGGTTTACTTGAGAAGTGCTGAATCTATCTACTACTATTATTTGTTTTACAGTCTTTACAATCTATTTACTGTATTTGTTCATAAATGCTGCTTATTGCAAAATAGCCATAATAGCATTTTCCTTTGGAATAAGCCTTGCATATAGTTACATAGAATTGCATTCTGTGCACAACTTGTTGAGTGCTTTAAGTACTCACTCTTGCCCACAACAACATCACCAGTTGAGGAGTCTACATCCATGCTGGAGGAGAAGTACCAGAAAGAGACTAATGTTTAGAGTGCAAGCCTTGTCAGTTGCCTGTGGTATACTGAAGGGTTGTCTACGTTTTTATTCCACTACAGTTTAATTTGTTGTTTAGCCTTGCGAGGCATAGTCATGTAAGTTGACCTTAAGGTCATTTAAATAGTATTATTTAATGTATGATATCTTTCATAATGTTTCCGCTATATATGATTGTGATATTTACCGACGTTGAGCCTGTGTGCACTAGCGTGATCCTGGGCTAGTGCAGTATACACAGAGGGTTCGGATTTGCATATTTGGGTCCCAACAGTTTTTCATACCTCAGCTACACTTGAGATGGCCTCCACAGTTGCAGCAATAGACAGAGACAATATCCATGCCACCACCAATGAGTTAGTGGTGCTACAAGTCCTCCATTCTGCACCTGTCTTGTCCACTGGCTCGATTGCTTCTTCCCCGACAAAGCTCTCTACCCATTTTGTCTTCAAGATCAGCAATATCCTCCTCAACTAGCTAAGTAATTCTTAACACCCTCTAGATTGATGTCATTTGGCATCAATTCTATCTTCTGAATTGGCTCTGTTGTAAGTTCAAGCTCCATTAGTTTTGGTGATTGGTTTAATATTAATGTTTAATCATTGTTTAATGACAAATCTAATCATTATGAGACTAACATGTTTAATTGAGCCTTATTCTTATTAGTCTCATATTTGGATGGAAAATGGAAAACCTAAGGTATGCACTTATATTCACTCTATTGACTTAATGCATAATTAGGATTCAAGTTAAAGTATGAACTCTTCCATTGCTTTAGTCCAAATAGGTGCATTATGTTCCTAATTCATATACTACATAAATGCACACATCTAGGGGGAGTTTATAATTTAACTTGTTGTTTCAATAGTATTGATCCATGTCTTATTGCTAAATAACATATAAAGGATCAAGACTTTGAAACAATCATTTGAGTATATGAAACTTGTGTAGTTATATATATACTCATATCAATTTAAATGAGTTTAAATTGAGTTCGATTGTCTTTCAATCAATCAAAGAACATTTCATCATGTGTTGATGGTGTCTCTTTGTTGATTAAAGACAAGCGGAAAGTTCTTGAGTATAATGAAGCATTAGTTGCATCAAAGTACTCAAGACACAATTAATCATTCAAATTGATTAGGGTTGTGCTCAATCGATCTTAGAGGCATCCATTATGTGTTAATGGAGTGCGGTGATGATTGAGACAACCGTGTTTGTTGGACTAACATCTTCCATGAGTTGTGAAGTAGGTTGAGTCCAAGATGATAAAGAATCGGGAAGAAGAAGAAGTCATCATGTGTTGATGAGCTTCAAGAGGTGATCCTGAAGTGAAGAGAAGGGCTAGAGAAGGTTCATCATGTGTTGGTGAACAAGATGAAGAAGATGTGATCCTGAAGAAAAGATGATTGGAAATCATAAAAGCTCCAAGTGGATCGCTAGAGGCAAAGGTATAACTAGCTTGGGCTAAAGATGTGTTCCTAGTCTTTTACTGATCTCGGTGTTTGGTTGGGAGACCGGGTTGCTAGTTAGGTTGCCGTACTATTAAGAGGGGTTGAGTTTTTTAGCTTGAGCTTCATCATGTGTTGATGAACTCGATTCGGTTTACTCTAGCCCACTCTCTTGGTTTGTTTTTTGCATTGAGCTAACCATTTGGCATGTGTTGCAAATGGGTGAAGCTTATGCATTGGATTTTGTATGAGCTAAGTATTTGCATATGTTGCAAATAAGGGTGCTCATACTTGCATCTTAATTGAATCTTATTTGATTTGGTTTTTGCTTGGAGCTAAGTTTTGCATATGTCGCAAAAGGAGAGAGCTCAAGCAATTTGGTTTAAAGTGGTTGCATAGAGTTAGAGATTTGCATGTGTTGCAAATAGAGAGCTCATGCACTTGTAATTGTTGTGGTTGCTTGCATGGTGCTAGAGATTTGCATGTGTTGCAAATAGAGAGCTCATGTTTTGGTATTGCTTGGAGCTAGGTTTTTACATGTGTTGCAAAGAACAATGCTCAAACATAAAATTGGTTTAATGTGTATTTGCAAGTTCGTTGTGCGAATAAACCGAGGTCTATGAGTCCTAATCCCGAGAGCATGTGAGTAGGGCTTGCAACGGGTGTTTGCAAGTTGACTGGGTCTTGTGTTGACCTTCACATGGCTAGGGGGATTAATCTCATAGACTCGGGTTTGATTTGCTTAATACGTTTTGCAAATAGATCTTGAGTTGTTTACTAAAATGTGTTTTCGTTAGTTGGATTTGTTATTTGCAAATGTGTTTTGCAAATGAACTTGAGATTATGGGTTCCGATCCTAAAGCATGTGAATAGGGTTTGCAAATGTGTTTTGCAAATTGACTTGATCATGTGTTGATCATCACATGGCTAAGAGGATTGATCTCATAAGTTCTTGGTTTATTTGCATATGTGTTTTGCAAATAAATTGTGCTAATGAGATTCTTTGGAGTATGTGATTAACATGTGCAAATGTGTTTTGCATAGTGTTGTGATCATGTGTTGATCCTCACATAGCTCAAAGAATATCTTTAATGGTTTGGAGAAAAGTTTTGTGAAAAGCAGTGTTTTCTCCCCGAGGCGGTCGTCGCTTCTGTAGGCGGTGGCACCGAGTCCGTGCTACCGCAGATTTGGCCGTAGCACCGACCGTCCGGTGCTACCGCCCCCGGCCGTGTGGAAATTCCGAGAGGATGTTTTTGGCGATCAGCGGTCGGTGCTACCGCCCATGGTAGGCCGTAGCACCGAGGTCCGGTGCAACCACTCCTCTGGCCGGTGTGAAAAATCCAGAGGAGGTGTTTTTGTGTTCAGCTTGAGTCTGGTGCTACCGGAGTGAAGGCCGGTGCTACCGCCCGAGCGGTAGCACCGCTCCTAGTTGGCCGGTGCTACCAGTTTTCCTGCAACGGCTAGTTTTGTAGCCGTTGGCGAGGAGGTCGGTGCTACCGGTCCCAGTTGGGCGGTAGCACCGGGAATTCTGGCTTTGTCTAGAATTTCCCCCCAACGGCTAGTTTTGGCTTGGAGGCTATAAAATGAGGCCTTGGGGGACAAGGGCATAAGGTTGGCTGTGTGCTAGAGCATTTGGGTGTTTGTAGGAGTTGTGTGCATATGTTGCCCTCTTCTGTTTGCTTCTTGAGCTAGTGTGAGCCTCTAATTGCATGTGTTGCAATTAGGAGAGGATTGAGAGCCTCTTGTGCATGTGTTGCACTTGAGGAGGATCCTTGTGCATGTGTTGCACTTGGTGATCACCAGAAGCACATGTGTTGTGCTTGGTGAAGTTCAAGCGAGAGGATTCGGCTTGTTACTCTTGGAGGTTGCCGACTCCTAGACGGCGTGGGCGTCGTCTTGCGGGAGCTCTCAAGGTTGTGAGAAGCCCCGACGAAGTTTGTGAAGGTTCGGGTTGAGCCTACGCGAAAGCGTGAAAAACCACATCTAGTGGATTCGAGGTGGGTGCTCAATTCGTAGAGACGGTCCAATTCGTTTGGGCTAACCTCAACGTGGACTAGGGGAGACCGGCAAGTCTCCGAACACCACGGTAAAAAGTATTGTGTCTCTTGTGCTTGCATTGTTTTCGTTATTTATATTCAAGCAATTTATATTCATAGAATTAAATTGATTGATTGATTGTCTTTAGAATTGCATATTCTTGTTAGAGATATAATTAGTTAGTGCACATAGTGAGCCTAGTTGTTTTAGGCTTTAATTGTCAAAACCTTAGTTTATCGCTTCCGCATTAATATTTGTTAAGGTTTTGGTATTAGGATAATTAGGGGTGAATTGCTTTGTAGAAATTAGCGAGAGAATTTTAAAAGCCGCCTATTCACCCCCCTCTAGTCGGCATCCTCGACCTAACATCAGTGTGAGGGACAATTGTGTTGTCTACCTTTGCCGTACAGAGTTGAGCCAATTTCTCAAGCACCTGCTCAATACCTTGATTATCCCCCATGATTCAAGTATTGTGGTCTTTACTTTTCACAGCAAACAACTCTAGCCGCTGCTTGCCAGCACTCCCTTCGGCTCGACCTCCCTGGTCGCATAGTCATGTAGACGAACCACCACCTCCGCGCCCAAGCTCCACGGGCGACGCTCTTGTGGTGCTATCTTGTTTGTTCTTGTTGATAGTAATCTCCCTTTCCAAGGTCCAAACTTGATGGAGATGTAGATGTATAGAACTTTAGGGGCCCTTCAAGTTATGGTGCTCCTAAAGGAGGCTGGGCTAAAACCTGATTGTAAACTTTACACCACACTGATATCAACTTGTGCAAAGTGTGAAAAAGTTGATGCCATGTTTGAGGTCTTCATGAGATGGTCAGTGCTAGAATAAAGCCAAATGTTAACACATATAGTGCGCTAATTGATGGCTGTGCTAAAGCTGGACAAGTGGCAAAAGATTTGGTGCTTATGGGATCATGAGTTCAAAGAAGGTGAAGCCAGATCGAGTTGTCTTAAATGCTTTGATCAGCGCATGTGGTGAATCTGGAGCTATTGCTAGAGCTTTTGATGTTTTATCAGAAATGACAACAAAATTCTCAGAATCTAAAGAATCTAAGCCAATTCTTCCTGACCATGTCATAGTTGGAGCACTGATGAAGACATGTATTCAGAACGGCCAGGCTGATCGAGCTCGCGAGGTGTACAAAATGCTTGAGGAAGATAGAGCGAGGTGATTTTAGGTGCCCCAATTGGTTTTCACACAAACTCTAAAAACTATTGTACAAGATCTTGGACCCCAACCCAAGCACACGGATTTCGATTTGGAAGATAAAGGAATCTACCTGGTTCTGTAAAGGTCCTAGGGAGACCCTTACATTAAAGGAGAAGCTCACGAACTTGCCAGATGCCTTCTCATCGTCGAGGTCGTACTTTGCAAGGGGAGATCAATTGGTGCGGACTCCCTCGTGAGCCCCAGCGTTGGCCGGAGTGCGTCAGCGAGGACAGCGCCCTCCCGCAGCACCGTCTCCGCCACCCATCATGCCTTGACCACCCTAGCATAGTTACTTTCCACTCGCCCGGATGTAAGCAGCTCGCTCCCGACGACTTGGTGCTACGCCTGCATGAGGATGAGGCGGGCGAAGCGGGATCTGCCCTCGGCGACCCTTTGGTACCGAGAGTCCATTGTCCCCTTCGACAGTGAGAGCAACAGCAGTGCACCGGCCTCCCTCGCATCGCCCCGCACCACCTCCTCCACGAGCCGCTGCGACACCGTCTTTCGGATTGGTTTGCAACAATGTTGTTTTCATTTCATTAAACTTACACTATATACATAGTGTACATGGGCATTAATGGGTTAAGCCCAGCTCAGTAGTATCAGATTAAAGGGACTATCCATCATTCACATGATTTTCTGGTACAAATTATCCAAATTTTCTAGCTATTAGATCTCCATCCAACTGTCCACATATATCCCCTCTCTACCATACATAAGTTCCACCTACCCAAGCCAACAGAACCCTAGCATTACCTCCTCTCTTTGCTACCTGCATTTCCACCTCCCGTCACCGTTGTCACCCTCCTTCCCTATCTTTGGCGGCTACCACCGCTCGTTGCCTCCCAATTACTAGTCGGTTCTTGTCACCCCCGTCAACCACCACAGCCCACCACCCTCCTCAGCCCACGGCCTTCGACACCACTACCACCTCGTTGCTGTTGCTGCTGCTACCCACTATCGGTCTCCCTGCCCCTCGATCTCCCTTTATAGCAGCCCAGCTAAACCCCAAACCCTAATATGGTGAACTCGAGGCCTAACTCGTTGTAGAAAATGAACCCATTAGAGACAGAGATGGAGGTGGGTGGACACACGAATCCAATGCAAATCACAAGGTTATAAATTTGAATGATTTGCTAAAAAATCATGTGCATGATATATATAGCAATTCTACAGAATCAATCGAAAAATAAACAAGGAACAAATTAGCTTTATAGTTGTTGTGTACACACGTGTGGTGTAACGAGTGTGGTTTTTGCATCCTCCATGTACTTAAAGAAATTACTTGACGTAGAGTACATCGACCAGCTATATTTGTGTTGTTCATGTTTCCGCAGGTGCATCGAATGTAGTGCGCATTACCAAATCCTACTACCACCTCCTATTCTAGATCAGTTAAGGCTCTAAAGAGCCGCAATGAAGTTATTACAGTAAGAACTAAGAACAAAATTCACGCTGTAGAGAAAGGCTTAGTAAAACATATGAAAGATTCAGAGCATTAACAAATACATTGTGTATTTAGCCAATATTGCGATGAAAGCCGAAACGACGATGCGTACTGCAAGGTCAATCCCTGCAGCATTCATGTGTTGGACAACGATAGGCCATAGAAAGTGAACTCGTTGTCCATCATAGGTATCGGTAGCTTTATGCAACGCTATAGCGCCTTTCTTCATCTACGGTGACATAGCCGGCTGGCAACGCAACTTGTTCGCCCAATGATGCAACCCCACGCACCACACCGTCATCTCAGTTGCACCGTCTCTACCCATTTGCATCCACTGCATTGCTGCCAAGCGCTCCTCACATTGCCATCAGTGCCTACTTTGCTCCCAAGCGCCGCTGATGATGGATCTCCATGCTGCATGGTGCTTTGGCGTCGTTGTCTCACTTATCACAACTAGCTTGTTCCTGCCCATGCGATGGCATCAGAGCGCTGCCACACGAGGCTAGGATCCACATGAGGGTCACACAGGCAATGATGGAGTGCATGGGAGAGTTTGTTAGTAGAGAACTAAAGTTAAGGGATAGTTTATTAGGAGAGTGATATTTGTTCGGAAGAGATGGTAGGGTTGCAGATGCTCGTGAGAGAAAAGAAAACGCGTGAGAGGGAAGGCCCATATGTTGACATGTGAGAGGGAAGGTCAACTAAGGAACTCACCATCACCACTTTTTTTCATTTATGCGAATGAATTGTAGAACCAACAAAAATGGGTTGATGGGAGCTATTCTCTAGAATTTCAAACTTGGGATGACTTGCTTGAAGGAAATGCTTACACTGAAGCCTATTACCCTTTATGGCTTATAGCGATCAGGGAGAAGAGAACCAATTCCGGTCATCACTGTTGTTACCTTCTTTTTAAGTATACTAGCTGAATGTCCGTACTTTATTACAGATAAAAAAAGGAAAAGGCTAGAAAACGATATACCGTAGAATACAAATCTAACGGCACTTCCCACCACCGTCAGATTTCCACTTCATTGTACGATCTTTTCTCACCATGATGCCTACCATTGATCCAAACAAACTCTCCCGAATCCTCTTTTCTTCACATCATCTCTCTCTACTTGGTCTGCCTCCATAGACAACTAGATGGGGAATGACGGCGTGTCCATCATGGCTTGGATGAGAGTAGCCCGAGGAGCCTCGCCAGAGGGCGTAGGTGGCGAATACGCAGTTCGTTGTAAGGCGGCAACAAGGATGAGCGCTTGGTGGAGAAGGCGCGGTGCAGCAAGGACAAACACACTACCAGCAATGAGGTGGGGAGTGATTGGAGGTGATTCGTGATTCAATTTTGGGGGTTTTGTATTGGTTGATTTTTTTTTTGTGATTTATGGTCTAATTTGCAAGTACTGGGCTTCTAATCTTTTTGTATAAAGTCTGAAATTTTAGAACTTTGAATCATGAATCATGAAATTTGTCGATGCTCTCAAAATATGAAATCTGAAACGTGTTGAAACTAGAATACGGAAGGCTGAAATTTAAAAGAATCATGAAACTAGTTGAAACTTTCAAGACATCGAACCTAAAAATTGAATTGTAAAGAATGTTGAAGCCTTAAACTTGTTGAAAATTTCGAAACATCAGACCTAAAACTTTTTGAAACTTGAGTCTTGGAGTCTGAAACTTTAAGCATGCAGCTCAGCTAAACTTTGGGAACATTGAATCTGAAACTTGAATCCCAAAGTCATCTAAAACTAGACTCCTGAAACTAGTTGAAACTTGTTGGAACTTTCAAACAGCACACATGAAACTTGGTGAACTTGGGTCTGGAAGCTTGAAGCTTTGGAACTTGTCTTGAATCCTAAAACTTGTTGAAACTTGGGTCTTGAAGCCCGGAATTTTAGAACTTGTCTTGAATCCTGTAACTTGTTGAGATTTCAAATACAAAAACTTTGGTCTGGAAGCTTGAAGCTTTTGGAAACTTGTCTTGAATCATGAAACATGTTAAAACTTGGGACTTGAAGTCTAGAATTTTGGAACTTATCTTGAATCCTGAAACTTGTTGAGACTTCAAACACAAAAATTTGGGTCTAGAAGCTTGAAGCTTTGGAACTTGTCTTGAATCCAAAAACTTGTTGAAACTTGGGTCTTGAAGGCTGAAACTTTGGAACTAGTTTTGAACCCTAAAACTTGTTGAGACTTCAAACACAAAAACTTGTCTTGAATGCTGAAACTTGTTTGAAATCTATTAAAACCTGTAAAAACAATGTTGAAACCTGCTAAAACCTGTTGATTCAAACTTTGTGAAACTTGAGTAATAAAATCTGAAACTCGTTAAAACTTTGGCTTAGAATCTTCTAGAAACACGCGAAACTCAATGAAACATGGAAAAATTTTAAACGTTCTCTTGAAACTATACGAAACTTTGCTATACTGTTGGTAGCACTTCCAATGGTACAGCATTAGGATAGCAGCACTCTAAAAAAAATTCATTTTACCTCCGGATGAACCACCAATACTAGCTTCTTTAAGTAAAGATAAAAATTTCCGTAGGCAACAAAAATTACGAGACCTGTTGTGTCGTACTTCATTCGGATAATTCTAATTTTCGTAGCGAAGTGGCCGATGGGTTTGCCTGTAGTGCGGCTGCAGATTTTATCATTTTACGGTGGTTGAAAGTCTTAATTTTCATCTCTGTAGTTGCTGAAGTTTTCTGAAGAAAGAAGGGAAAATTTTCAGCAGAATTGCCCTTCTAAAACGAGCAGGCAAGAACATAGTTGGGACTTGGGACTTGGGAGAAGGCAATCATTAGGCATCAAGTCGACTCACTATTCCAGATAATCCAGACAGCTAATGTTGCGATTGGACTTGGCTGTAGTGTGCCA
Organism: Otatea glauca; assembly: GCA_036346275.1. Taxonomy (NCBI): domain Eukaryota; kingdom Viridiplantae; phylum Streptophyta; class Magnoliopsida; order Poales; family Poaceae; genus Otatea; species Otatea glauca. The sequence continues at coordinate 52,572,428 of CM070717.1, read as the reverse complement.
GATATTTTCGGTTCAACAGGAAGGCTCAAGGTTTTAGTGATATAGGGTTGGTGTGCCGACCTACACACCCTATTTCAACACGAGCCACATAGGTGCAGTTGCATAGAATTAAAATTTTAAAAGTAGTGAAACATGCAGAGCTTCAGTCCTGTAATGTCGATGTAGCATAGAACCTAGGGGACTCGCTCGCCTAGGACTGGATGTAGCTTCAGTCCTGTAATGGCTATGATGGAATCGTACTGCATTTTCTGTCGACTTGCTAAGAACGGAAACATGGACTCGCTCGCCTTTGGACCAGCGCGCCTCACCAGCTTAAACATAGCTGAAAAGAGAATATCTGATGAGCGATCATCCAAATGCAACCATCTGATCCATTTAGGGGACATTTTACATTTTTGAAAAGTACCGAAATTTACATTTAGTATCAAGAGGTACGATAAAAAAAAAAGTTAGTCATCTATTATTTAAATTTTGAAATCTCTTAATTAGTACTAACTCAATGTAAATTTCGATACATTCCCTTTCTTTGTTTAATCATCACGACAAGTAAGCAATCATGTGGGCTATTACACAAGACTGGCCTGCAAATGAGGGTCCATGCCTACAAAACGTACGACACTCATCCTCCAATCTTGACTATGTCTTGTGTCTACCTACAAAATCAACCAAAAAAAAAAAATCGGAGCATACCCTCCGTTCCGTTAACTCGTCACTTTTGACCATGACACAAATGACAAGGTAATTAACTTTTTTTATTCAAAGTGACTAAAATGCCCTTGATAACTAATGAATATGGGCCCACCGTGGATGAGAAGGGGTGGGTTAATTAATAATGGCAAAGGGGGAATATCTAGGAGTAACTAGGTTTTTAGAAATTGAACTTGGGTGGTCGGGGTGCACATCACGGTCATTGCCGAGCCGAAGGGCCACTTCCTCCCCCACATCATTCTAAAGTTGATTGCTGGTTGTCATGCTAGTGTATGGTGCTTACCGTGGTGCTTCAGCTGTGGTGAATCTGTGGTTCCATCTTACTATTGCATATATTCTTCTCTCTCAAAGCTTTGTGCAACGGTGGTTCTCTGCATCTAGCTTGAAAATCAGTTAAAAGCTTTAGCATATCGTGCCTATTCGTTTTTAAAAAATAATAATAAGGGCAGATTGGAAAGTGTGCACTGTAAAATGTAGCGACAGCGACCTCTACTGGCTGCAGTGCGTCCAGGGGTATCAGGCGGCGTTTTTTCCCTCGGCGGGTTGGGGGGGTGGTGAGCGACACGAAGATCTCAGTGATGGAAAGGCGGCGAGAAGAACGAAGACAACGGCGAGAAGAAGGAAGACGAAGAGTGGTTAGAGGCCGAAGCATGCACGGCGCGGGCACGGGCGCCGCCCGGCGTTGCCAACAGGACCTGGGCGCAGGCCTAGGCGTCGGCGGTGAGTTTCCCTCCGTGTGGAGGTGAGGTTCGCCGTGTGGTTGCGTGAGGAAGTCCAGCAGGTGGCGGGTGATGGCGTGGGGACGACGACAGGAAGATCGACGAAGGCAAGCACGCGAGGACGATCAGTTGCACAGCTCCATTTCCTCCTCCATCTCGAGGATTGGGTTCAGGGCAGCCAAGAGAAGGTGGACGATGAGGATGGTGCATCGTTGTTGGTGCCGTGCGTCCGCAGTTGGCTCCGCTGAACCCTTTGATTCAGGTCAGGGCGGTTTCTGTGGTAGTGGTCTGCTTGTGGTCTCGATAGTGCGATGGCTTGGTCGCTTCGGTAGAAAGTCGTCTCAGTAGAGGGTCGTCGCACCTATGTTTTGGTGGTCTTTGCAGTGTGTTTCATGTGTGCCGAGGGAGCTTCCAGGTTTAGAGCTCTCTATCCGTTGTTGGTGTTCTCTTTGTTGGAGATAGTTGTAGGTCTTTTCTTTGTATTTCCTCTCCGGAGGTTTCTGTTACGGTGTCTCTCTTTCTGAAATGAATGGCAGAGCTCCTGCCCTTATTTTCAAAAAAAAATGTAGCATGGCAAGTATTCACAAACAAATAAAATGGTCAAAAGTGGAAGTATACACGAACGGAGGGAGTATATATCACGCGAGTGTAGTATTCCTGTTAAGGAACCTCGCTATCGAATAGTCCGGGGTTCCTGAACAGATCCGAATTGGAGAACAGAATGAAAGAGAGACACGTGTTTAGGGAGAGCAACAGCGGAAATTCTTTATTGCTAATGATTTCTTGTACATAGGGGGGGACCCCCTCCTCCTTTTATAGCGCTCTCCTAGGGTTTAGGCTTAAGGGACCAGCATGGGCCTTCATAGCCCATTAGGGTTTCCCAACACTCCCCCTTGGGCCCTTTGCCGCGAGATGCATATGCCTCGTTAAAACTCCAGAAAAACCCAGTGGGAAAAATACTTGGAGAAAGAGTACATAACATACGCTTACTATGTTGCACGAATTGCCTCGTTAAAACCTTATGCAAGAAAACTTTATGAAAAACTTGCTAAGGAAAAAGAGTACAATTCTCCCAACTTCAATTGCTAATCTTCAAGATTCATGTTGGGTATTCATAATTCATGCTCGAGATTCATGTGGGAGTATGTAAAATATCTCCCTCTGAAATCTGCACTTCTCTAAGTCTCATCATCCCAATTCCTTTCACGCACCTTTCAAAGGTAGATGCTGGGAGTGATTTAGTGAACAAATCTGCAAGGTTTTCACATGACTTAGTATGCAATATCTTGATCTCGTTCATCTTATGCAATTCGTGAGCATAGAAGAACTTGGGGTTGATATGCTTCGTGAGATTGCTCTTCACATAACCCATTTGTGCTTGGGCAACACAAGCTGCATTATCTTCATAAATTATCGTGGAGTTTGCTCAATGTTCAAGCCACATGACTTACGGATGTGGTGAACCATTCTTCCGAGCCATGCACATTCACGAGATGCTTCATACAAAGCAATGATTTCCGAGTGGTTTGTCGACGTCGAGACAAGAGTCATTTAGACGACTTCCAAGAAATTGTCGTTCCTCCACATAGGGAAACATAGCGGTTTGGGACTTGCCGAGATGCGGTCCGATAAATACCCAAAGATCGGCATAGCCAACCAAATTCAATTCATTGTTTCTTCCAAAAATGCATCGAGGTCTTTGCTTCCTTGGAGGTAGCGAAGATGTCCTTGATCCCTTTCCAATGCCTTTTGGTGGGTTACGACTGTACCAAGCTAGCAAATTCACAATGAGCGCAATATCCGGTCTAGTGCTATTCGCAAGGTACATGAGCGCCCAACTGCACTCGGATATGGAAATTCTGCTCCCGTGACTTCCTCCCCTCTTCTCTAGGTCCAGATGGGTCTAGGTCTGCGCTTGGAGTGACCTTCCACCATTGGAGTCTTTGCGGGATATGCCTTTTCAAACCAAACATTTCCAACACTTTCTGCGTGTAGGTTGATTGATGTACCAAGATTCCTCCTTGGACATGTTCAAGTGCAAGCCTAAACAAAACTTGGTTTTACCCAAATCTTTCATTTCAAACTCGACTTCAAGTATGAGCATGCCTCTTCAATTTCTTTATCCGTCCCAATGATGTTCAAGTCATCTACATAGACGGAGATTATACTGAAATCCATTCGGGATCATTGTATAAACACACATGGACAATCTTCATTGCTTGTGTAGCCTTTCTTGCAGAGAAAGTCACTCGAGCGATTGTACCATATTCTTCCCGATCGCTTCACCCATACAGTGATTTCTCCAATTTCACACTGCATGTGTTTCTATTTGCTCCGTCTTGGTTCGGATAGGAATTCCTTCCAGGTACTTTCATGTATATCTCCGAATCCAAGTTTCCATACAAATATGCTGTGACAACATCCATTAGCTTCATTCTCAACTTCAAGTTGACTGCCATTGAGATCAAATATCTAAAGGTAATTCCTCCCATGACCGGAGAATAGGTTTATTCATAATCAACTCCAGGACGTTGAGTGAAACCTTGAGCTACAAGCCTTGCTTTGTACCTTAAAACTTCGTTGTTTTCATTCCTCTTCCGAACAAAGACCCATTTGTGACCTACGGGGTTTATATAGGGAGGTGTGCGGCATACGTGCCCAAACACCTCTCTCTTGTTCAGAGAGACTAACTCTGTAGTAATTGCCTTTTTCCATTCTTCCCAATCTAGCCTTTTCTTACACTCTGCGAGAGATGCAGGCTCGGGATCATGATCAATGATCGAGGCAATCTTCTTTGCGAAGTATGCATCAACGTTGGCTGTTGCTCTATTCAGGGATTCTCCTGTTATTACAAAGTTTATGGCCATTTCTTCATGGGTTGCTTCATGCACTTCTACTTGCTCTTCACTGCTTTTCCCTATCGCAGGAGCAAGTTCCTTTAGCTTTTCATCGCCTATGTGTGCGCACACATTATTTCCGCGGCTTCTGCAGTGAAGATTCAAGTCCGAATTGCCTTTTCCGTTGGCTTCTTTCCGGTGCAGTCTCAACTGCTCCCTTCTTTCCTTGGGGCATTTTCGTGATAGGTTGTGGTAAGTCCTCTCGCCCGCTTTTCTCCGCACGCCTCCGGTACTTTGGGTTTGAGGAGCAGATTGCTGCTCTTTTCTTTGAGGCCTCTGAACAGGTTGAGGATACCTTCTATTTTCTTTGGTATTTCCACCCTCTCCGTGCATTCCTTGCGGGTACATGCGACTTAACCACGCCTTTGAGATCACAAAATGATCAGCGGTTCATTTGCTAAATTCGCAAATCAATTATCTTCGGACTTCTTGATTTGCTTCATTAGTGCGGGGTCATGTGCGGGATCCCAGTGGAATGCCATATGATTTCCGGCATTTTTCATCCAAAGGTTGATTTCTCCCTAATGACGGAAATGATCCTCGTCAAAGATGCAATCGTGAATCGGTCAGTATGCAAGTCTCCATCATGGGTTCCAAATACCGATTATGGATGCACTCTCATAACCAACGATATCCCGGACTTGCGGAGAGGGCCCATTGCGATTCACGAGGGGTGGTATAGGTACATATACCATACACCCAAATTTTCTAAGATGGGAGATCTTGAGATGATCCCATGCACAAGCCGCATAGGGAATGGATGTTGTAGGTCGACGGTCCAAATTGATAAGAGTTGTTTGCGTGCAGATCGCGTGTCCCCAACAAGTGTTGGGCAAGTTACAACTCGCAAAGCGGTCCGCAATGAATTTAATCCTCTTTATTAGTGCTTCGCTAGTCCATTCTGCGTATGGACGTGCGATGCAGTGCTCAATCGCTATCCCCGTTGTGCAATAATCATCAAATGCCTTTGAAGTAAATTCTCCGGCATTGTCCATTCTAATGGACTTCACGCGATGATCAGGGAAAGCATTCTTAATTCTTATGATCTGCGAGATCAGCTTTGCAAAAGCATGGTTTCTTGTTGACAACAAGCATACATGCGACCATTTCGAGGAAGCATCGATGAGCACCATAAAGTATCGAAACGGCCCTAACAGGGGCTGAATCGGACATAAATATCCCCTGGATGCGTTCCAGGAATGCAGGGATTTCACTTTGCACTTTCATGACAGAGGGTCTAGTTATTAATTTCCCGGTGGCACATGCAGGGCACACAAAATCTTCATGATTCGAGAAATTTTTAACATTAATGCCATGACCTTGTGAGTTGTTCACTATATTCCTCATCATTCTAAGACCAGGATGGCCTAATCTACCATGCCATAAAGAAAATAACTCAGAGCTTCTAAAAACAGTCTTCAAGGAAGTATACACTTCGGGTGCATGAATACTCGTGTAGTACAACCCAGATTCATATGAGGGACATTTTTCTAATACCATTTTTTCACATACCGCGTGCTTCACAATGCACAAGTATTCTTTGCCATTTTCTTCATTGGTTTCTACGTGAAAACCATTGGCGCGGATGTCTTTAAAGCTTAAGAGAGTGCGCGTTGATTCGTGGTACAAAGGGCTTCTTCAATTACCAAAGTTGTACCCATAGGTAATATAATAGTGGCTCTTCCCGAGCCGATTACATATGAGTCGCTTCCTGCGATCGTAGTAATCTTTCCAGCGTTCTTCGTGATCGACTGGAAATACTTAGACTCTCTTAAGATGGTATTTGTTGTGCCACTATCAACAATGCATATCTCTTCCATTTGGGCGCTACACGATTTCTAGATAAAAGAAATATAATTCTAATCAGATAGAGGTAAAAACAATCCAAATATTACTTGCAAAATTGAAGAATACTGGAATAAAGAATAAATTGCGTATTTATTCATGAAAGAAGTATGCTCTTCTAGAGCTTACAATTCATTATTCAAAGAAAATGCTAACAACCATAATCTAAAAAAAATATGATTCATGCATTTGAACGGAAGTACTAGGTTTGATCGTTCTGCTCGACGGTAGGTTTCACGTCCTGCGAGGACCCTAGACCAATCGCAGCATGGAGCTTCTTGCCCCCAAGAACTATCTTCACGTCCGATGCCCAAGTGAGGTAGTTCTGACCGTGTGGGGCCAGTTCTTCAAACTCACGATTCACGATTCATGATTTCAAAATTCCGACATTAGATTACTGCGTGCAATCTAATAGAAAATGGTTGCAAAAAGCATAAATTGCAGAAAAATTAAATTGCTATGCATTGCAATATTTTAAATAAAGCAACGGATTCAAAATTCATAAAGAATATTCATAAAACAGAGAAATAAAGAAAGAAAAATTAAAAACAGAGCCAAATAAATCTTCTTGATTTTCTGGCAATTTTTTCAAAATCTTCTGCAATTTTTCTCTTTTTTCTTTTCTTTTTCTTCTTTCCTTTTTTCTTTTCTTTCCGGCCGAAGGGCCTTTGGGCTGCCTTTCACTACTCCCTCTCGGCCTTTGGGCGCCTTTTCCGCTGGCCTTTGGGCCTTACCGGCCCATTAGCCCATGCGACGGCTAGGGTAAAACCCTAGCCGCCACACGAAGCGTGCCGCCTCCTCTTCTTTCTTCGCGCCGCCTCCTCTTCTTGTGTGCGAGCGCCCATAGAAAGGAGCTCCCCATACCTGCCGCCGTTGCCCCCTTTTTTTTTTTTTTCACGTCCTGCCGGCGTCGGCGGCCGAGGGTGCGGGCTGGCCGACGGCGGTCACAGACGCGAGGCCGAGGCGACGGCGGCGGCGGCGCGGTCGGGCCGGTCTTCATCGCGGCAATGGCGGCTTCTAGCCGAACGGCGGCGGCGGCGGCGGCGGCGTCGCGCAGCCGGGCTGCGCGACGAGCTCGAGGCCGTGCCCGGCAAGGTGGCGACAAGGCCGTGGCGTTTGGAGCCGGGCGCGCGTGGCGGCGCGGCGGCGGCGTGGCGAGCCGGACGGCGGTGCACATGCGGGCGAGACATCGATGCGCTGCGAACACGAAGCGAGACGGCGCGGCGGCGCTGAGCGCATCACCGGCGGCGACGCGGCGTCGGCGCGGCGCGGCGCCGACGGCGTGGCTTGCGGTGCTCATGCGGCCGAGCCGGCCGACCGAGCGCTGCGGCCGGCGGCGCCGTCGCGGAGTCGAGGCATCGGCGCCGCCGTGTCGCGGCGGTGCCGGGCGTGCCGTGCCGAGGCGGTGGCGCGGGCGGGCGCGCGCGACGCGGCGACGCGCCAATGCCGGGCTTCATGCTCGGCGGGTCGGCCGGCGATGACGCTGGCGGGGCCGACGACGGTGCGACGGCCGCGAGCCGTGGCGCGCAGCGACCAAGGCGATCTGATCGAGGCCGGTCTTACGTCCGACGGCCGGCGTGGCGGCCTAGGCGACGCTATCATCGCGGCGGCGCGGCAACACGCCGACGGCGCGGCTGCGCGAGGCCGACGACGGCGCGCGACGCATGCTAAGGCGCTGCAAGGCCGGGCTGCGGCGGCGGCGTCCGGCCGGACGACGCGACGCGGCCGAGGCCAATGCGGTGCGACCGGGCGCGGCGTGGAGGCCGAGCCGGCGGGCGCGCGGCGAGGCCGAGCCGCCGTCGGCGGGCGCGCGGGAGGCCGAGCCGCCGTGCGGCAATGGCGGCGGCGCTTCGAGCCGATGGTCGGTGCTGCCGGCGCGCATGCCGAACGACGGCCGGCGGCCGTGGCGCGCTGCCGTGGCGGCGATGGCAGCCTTTTTTTTCTGTGATGAACAGTAAAAACCGTGTGTTGTATCTTCGTGCTAGTAGTCTTCGAGCGATCGCCGTGTAGTTTCGTGCCACGTGACGAAAGCGGTACAAGATGCGTAGGATAGATGCATGCGAAGAAAACAACAAGCGTTTAGATTCGATCGCCGATTCTCACCTCTTCTCACCTTTTCAATTCTGAACTCCGGTAGAGCTTCGTGCTGATAACGTGTTAAGGAACCTCGCTATCGAATAGTCCGGGTTCCCAACAGATCTGAATTGGAGAACGGAATGAGAGAGAGACACGTGTTTAGGAGAGCAACAATGAAATTCTTTATCGCTAATGATTTCAGCATAGGGGACCCTCCTCCTTTTATAGCGCTCTCCTAGGGTTTAGGCTTAAGAGACCAGCGTGGGCCTTTATGGGCCATTAGGGTTTCCCAACAATTCCAACCCGTAAGACACCAACTTAACCGAGGTCCAACTTATTTTAGGATGTCATGTTGGGTCATTTTAACAGTTCTGTCTCTGATAATTAACTTCTTTCAGATTGTCTTTGAATGCTGGATGACACGGGCTCACGAGGAGCTCTGCCGAAGACACCGAACCCTTGACGGCTACGGACCACCGTAATTATTCCCCGAGACGGCGACAAGCCTAGCTTGGCCGGCGGTGGTGGGGACGACGACGACGCTTTAGCTGGTGCCTCTCAGCAACCTCGCATCAGTGGCAATCCCCCAATGGCCCTGCCTGATGCATCACACCGAGGCCTTTGCGGATGTACTTATCCTGCGCCCTGCCTTGTTCGCTGCACTTTGCTCCCGGCATCGCTTTCTAGTTTCAAATGGATAGGATACACAGCAGCGGCAAGTACACAGCAACTACTGTATGCAGGTTACATTACATATCTACATTGCATTGCACAAAAAAACAAGGTGGTGAGCATATATACATGCATACACTTGTGGTGATGAGTAGCACGAGGACCACTCTAAGCTATTCATGCAGATATTTGTGAAAAGATGGAGGTGGTTGTGTTGTCACCATAACAGTGCTCTAATGTTGTTGCGGGGTTAGTTAAGCGCTAAGCCCTGTTCTAGTATAGTTTAGTGGTCATAATTGAAGCCTAGGGCATGTCCCTATTAGCCTCAAGCAATTAACCAACCACAAACAAAAACTACTTCCTCCGAGGCACATCCACAGAAGTTATTACCGGAGAGGATGTGTGAAGTTGCATAACCATTAGGATCTGTGGCATCTTGTCTAGGGTAGTAGGAATTCAGGGTGTAACCTTTACAAATTCATCTGCATGCACGGTTCGCAATATCACTCGAATATCACGATCATCGACCTTATCGAGCCGGTACGGTATATAATACCGGTTGGTAAACCGGTTAAATTAAAAAAAATCAAAAATTCAAAAAAATCTATATGATGTAAATATCGCGATAATCTGTGAATATCGCTCGATTTTCGATGAACATCGAGCGAAAATTGCTCACAAAATCAACCGCAGTTCAAAAAAATCGCTCGGGTCGATTATCGAGCAATTATCGGTGAAAATCGATTTTAAAAAAATTCATCAAAAAGTTTGATTTTGAAATCCTTCGAATCTCTACCGATTTTGGACGGATTTTTACCGATTTTCGAAAATCTCGATATGGTACAAATGCGCAATGCGCTTTCGAGACGACGGTACTGCTGCCTTTCACGCAAAGCAATATAATGTTCTGCTTCACCAAATCACAGTCATGCAGTTGTGCTTGTAGCAGGGATGCTTCAGTTCATGGGCCTTCTCTCAGTGCGATGCGAGGAGCCATGCCGATGATGCGGTTCAGATGCCACTTTCAGTAGCCACTAGGGACACACAGTCCTCTCAGCCTCATCTCAACAAAAAGAACATGGACAAGAGTGGTTAAACAACAATACTAACACAAGAGGGCATCAGCTGATTAGAAGCATCATATTCAAATAGACATATACTCCTATTATTGCCTTGTCAAGTTATCATCATAACCTTTTATAGGGTAATCAGTTCATAATCCTTGAAGATGACTTTAAGTACTAACTGTATGGCTTCAACTCATCAGGAATCGATTCTGGTTATGTCATGCTGAAAGCAATACTGCTGAGTTTTCAGAGCTAAGTACGCATATACTAGCACTGCGTACTAGATAGCAACAGAATATCTGTAGAAGCTGAAAATGTTCTCTGGGCATCATGTCAGAACCAACAGAGATGTTCCATTGGTGTCATGCCAGAGTTGCAGCCTTTACATTTCAAGAAATAGTCTCTGGTTCTCTGAAGTTCAATGATTTTCACCACTGAGGATTTCTTTGTCGTTATATATGAGAGGGCAGAAAAGGATTACCGTGTGAGAGAGAAAGAGGAACAGCAGGGCAAAATCAATCCTTTCCTGACCATTATGACAGTGGACCATTTATGTGCGATCTTTTTCCTCATTAGTAGTTTACAACTCTATGCATCAATGGTTTGTTGTCCAAATGAATTGTTGATTATTCACTTCAAACAGCGAGTAAATACATAGCACTAGCAGCATAGAACAGGATGCATCTAAATGACCATACCATGACAACAGCAAAAGAAACTGTAAGATCATGTGCTGAAAAATTGGCTTAGTGATGAAATTGGCATTGCAAAGTGGTTGTGCTCATGGCATGTGTGGTGCTTTGGCATGTGCTATTTCAGATGTTTTACTTGATATGCTTGTGATAGCATGGTAATGGTTTTGCTTTATGCAATGCACTCGTGTGAGTGGTTGCATGGATTGATGTTGAGTCAAGTCGTGGACTTGTGCTCGGAGTTGTTTCTTGTTTACTCATGTGCAGTGTTGCTTGAGGGCTTAACGTGGTCGATGACGGACCGGAACTAGGTTCATGGAGGAACCGAGGTTCGGGACTAGGTTCGAGGAGGAACCGAGGTCTTAGTGGTCAAGGATGTCATGCGGGACGTTCGGGCTGAGAACGGTGCACATAGAGGTCGGTTAGTCACGCGAGTGCGGCAGTGGGCCGTCCGCGTGCGATTATAATTGATTGGGGCGGTTTGCATGTATTGGGCTATGTTGGGCGGATGGATATGCATGCGAACTGTTGCTCATTATAAATAGGAGAGGGTCGTCTCTGTTTAGATGAGAGAGCTAGGTTTTAGGGTTTGTACTCTTTTGTTTGGAGTACTCTAACCAAATTAGACAAAAGAAATAAAATCAATTTCTTCTTGCGCTGGAGTTCCTTGCAATGAGCGAGACGAGAAGCGAAGGAAAATCGCGAGGCTACAGAAACATCCACGCTACTGATGATTCGCTTTTTGCTACTGTTCATGCGCGTTACTGTTCATACGACCGCCGGTTTCGGTTTGTTCGTGCGTGGTTTGCTCAAGATTCGAATTTTTAGTTTGGTCGCTCGGTTTGATTTAGTAGATTGATTCATTGTCTCTCTTGATTTAACGTGTTTAATCTTGATTTGATCCATCTAAAACCTTTCTAGGGTATCAACTTAGAGTTCCTGAAAGTTTCGTTGGTTAATCTTTTGTAGATTGTGATTAATCACGAAATTAGGGTTTGGTTAATTCTCGTCATAATCTATCACAGCATGCTTGTGAGTTTAATAACTTTTGATCTGTATGTCCGATCGAGCTGATTCTTTTTGTTAGATTCGTATTGGAATCTAGTTTCTACAGTTCAAATATCAGGTCAATCCGACGGTTGGATCTCCGGTATTAGCGATTTACCGAATGCATCTACTCTGTTTTGTTGAATACGAAGCAATTATTTGAGTCCGAATTGGGGTGAATTTTTAGTAGATCAAAATTTTAGTTTTAGCTTCCGCGCAATCATTCACCCCCCCTCTGATTGCTAGTTTAGTGTATATCGATCCTACAAGTGGTATCGAGCACGGTTTTCTAATTTATCTTAACCGTGATTAGATTCATGGATCGTTATTCGACAAAACCGTGTGTGTTCGATGGTGTTGATTTTCAGTTTTGGAAGGCCAAGATGGAGGCGTACATCCAAGCGCAGGGCTTCGCAATTTGGGAGAAGGTTTACAAGCCGTACGAAGTTCCTGAGAACGACAACGTCAACGACGCCAATCGCGCACATGTTGAAGCAAACAGCAAGGCGCGCAACTTGATCATCCAGGCTTGGGGCGTAGCGACTTGATCGAGTAGTTCATCTTCGATCCGCATATGAGGTATGGAAATCTCTTTGTGACTATCATGAGGATCAAACATCACAAAGAGGTTCGCCAAGATATTTACAAAAAAGAATATATGCGTTTCGAGATGAAACCTGGTGAGTCTGTAGATGACTTCTTTGCACGCTTTAATAAAATTCTTAGCAATTTACGTGCTGTTGGGGTTAGCTATGACGATGCTGCTAATGCTAGACAATTGCTTGGTGCATTAGACATGTCTATTTGGGAGATGAAAGTTACATCCATTAGAGAATCAACTGTCATGAGTACACTTACTTTAGATGTTCTTTTCTCTAAATTAAAAACTCATGAATTGGATGTTCTTGCTAGGAAGAATGATCACAAATCAATTGCTTTGACCTCCCAATCTAGCATGTCTCATAATAATGCTTCTTCAAGTTTTGCTTTGTCTTTCTTATCTTCACTAACCGATGAATGTTGAGGAATTTCCTAAGAAGACTTGGCATCACTCTCTTCTCGCTTTAATAAAGCTTTGCGAATGTGAGAATGAGGAAGAGAGTTGATGGTGGCCCTCCAAGATGCTATCGGTGTGGTGATCTCAACCACATTCGTCCAAATTGTCCTAAACTTGCGGGTAAATCATCGAAGGAGGAGAAAGAGACAAAGTACAAGCGCCCATTCAATGACAAGAAGAAAAGGAGCTTCCTAAATAGCAAAGTTGTGCATCGAGTTCTTTCAAAGACTTGAACAAGTCAACTTGAGTGATGTAGACTCAAAGCGTGATGAAGATACAATATCCAAAGGTAAGACGAGACAAGACTTGACGAGCTTGTGTCTCATGGCAAGTATGGACAGCTCAACCAAGATGAACTTGACAAAGAGGGAAACGAGGTAAATCCTTCTTACGATGAGCTTTGGATCTTTGTTGTTCGTCTTGGTACGCTTTTAGAGAAAAGAAACAAGAAAATTAAGAAACATGATGTTTTGATTGAATCTTTGAATGCTGAAATTGCTAGACTTAAATCCTTGATTCTGATGATGATGCTTGCAAATCATGTGACTTAATTTATTCCGAGCTTACTTCACTAAGAAATGTTCATGCTTCAACTCTCGATAAGCTTAGAGATGAAATTGAGAAGAATGAGAAACTTGTTGCTTTGAATTGCAAACAAATTAAAGATGCTAGTTCCTCTACTTCTAATTTGGATGAATCAACTTCTTGTTCTAAATGTTCAATTCTTGAATTGAAGTTGCATGATGCTAATGCTAGAGTTTCTCAAATGACAAATGATTTGCTCACGAATGAGGTTCTTTCATGCTCAACTTGTTGCAACCAAAAAGGAAAAGTGGACGTTTCTTGTAATAATTGTTTAACTCTTTCTCGAAAGGTTGATTACTTGGAAAAATCTTTAGAACGTTTCACTAAAGGAAAGAAAACCTAAACATGATTTTGGATCAATCAAGGGTTAGCATTCATAACAAAGGTTTAGGTTTTGATTCTTATACTCATCATAAATCACATGCTCCCACTGTTGTTAAGGCTCTTGAAAGTGAAAATTTTGAAATTGTCAATGAGCCTAAGAAAACTGCTTTTAAGTCTCATTGAATTTTATCTTCTACTATAATGAATGCAAATGTTGCTTCCACTTCTAAAGCTAAACTCGTGTTAAGTACACTTGCACTCATTGTGGTAGAGATGGACACTTAGTAGATTTTTGCTTTAGACTAGCCAAACAACAAAAGAAAGAAAATGCAAAGGCTAGGTCTAATTTGAGACAGCACGCTTTACTCCTCATTATGTGCCTAGGGTGATGCAAACACCTTTTGTTGCTAGAAACACGAGAAAGGGCAAATTTGATTTTGTGCATAAGAATACTCGTGTTGTGCCTACTACTATGTGTCGTGTGTCTCGATCGATCCCTAAATGCTTTATTTCTAACCCTAGTACCGAGGCCTCGACATCTTCTAGTGCTATGTAGGTTTTTCAGATGCGGGTTGGAGAACGAAGCTTAGTGGATCTTGGTCTTTTGTAAGATGTGATCAAGACTTGGATGGTTCTCACCCTTGAGATGGCCTTCAAGAGGCATGTGCGATAATTCTTCACCTACTTTGTGAGCTATTTTATACACTCATATCTTTTACATTCACAGATATCTAATTGTGGTATGAGATGAGATGTTTGCTTATATGCTCATATGTATCCCCGGCATGTTCAATTATGTTATATCTTAAATCATGCCTTTTCATGTTCAAGATTTATTTATCATGATTCATACTTATGCTTAATCAACATACCGTGATAACTCAAACACATGTATATCATCACCTCTCTTTTGATTTCATTGGTTATTTGTTTGAGGGGAGTTAATGGACTTTTGGTGAAAATTTATTTCGTTTGCCTAGTGAGAGGACTGTTCTTTTAGACTTTTGTTTATAAAATTAATCCCACTGGGTGACAATTTTGAAGAAAGTTTTAAGATGTTGTTTTGAGGGGGAGTTTGTGAAAACTTTGTAAAATTTTGTTAACATACTTTTATTTTGTGTGTTTCAGTAAATGAAAAACAAAAAATGAAAAACAATGAAAAAGTAATGAGCATTATATATCATACATATATGTCATTTGAAGCCATGTTTATGCTACAAGGTCATTGCAACTTCATGTTTATGCATATATGGTGTAGTTTATGTCATGACTATTTAATTGGAATGACAACTTGAATTAAATCTTGTCATGGTTGAACCTTCTTGGCTATCTTGATTCTGCTCAAAAGTGCTAAATATGAAATTTATCAAAATTAAGTGCTAAAGCTCAAAGAGTGATTGTTGGTAAATGCAAGATCAAGGTTATGTACTATCGCACTTCTTCTTTACTGACCGCTTATCATTGCACTTTGATATGAACTTGGAAGAGGTTGTGTATGACCGAAACTATGAAACCTTAAGCTTATGAAATGAGGCTTGGCATAGTTGAAAAGTAAGGTGATGGTGCATATAATTCCTTGTAATTGTTATTGTTGCAATCAATCAATGAATCAGTTTTCAAGTATCAATAAAGTGCACAAAATTCAATGTTTTCAGTTTTGAGATTGTTGAGAAAGGAGATCATGCCATGCAATAAATTGTTAATAATACTTAATTTCTAGTTATGCTTATTCTACATTGTCTATGTGTAGATTTGAGGTGCAAGTATTTTTGATAGCATGACTTGGTGATGAATTTGCAACATTTGTGGATGACTTAGAATGCTCATTACATAAAAAAATTGTCAATTTAAAAAAACAAAAAGATTTTGTTTTCTCTTTTGTGTTCTTGATGAATCCATTGTCAAAGGGAGAACTTTGCCACTTTGGAGAACTTTTTACATGCACTTTACACATGCACATGTTCTTGTTTAAGTGGTATTCATTCATTCACTCATATTTTTCCTTTTAGGAGATATTTTCTTATTTTCACCTAGGGAGTTTTTCACCTTGAATATTTGTCAAAGGGAGATTTTGTGTTTTCACTTTGGCTTTTGATTTTGAAACCTTTTGATTTCAAAACTTTTCTTGCGAGGTGAATGCCAATGTTCAATTCTAAGTGGTGTTGCCAATGTTTTCATCAAGGGGAGATTGTAAGATCATGTCTTTGAAAAATTGGCTTAGTGATGAAATTGGCATTGCAAAGTGGTTATGCTCATGGCATGTGTGGTGCTTTGGCATGTGCTATTTCGATGTTTTACTTGATATGCTTGTGATAGCATGGTAATGGTTTTGCTTTATGCAATGCACTCGTGTGAGTGGTTGCATGGATTGATGTTGAGTCAAGTCGTGGACTTGTGCTCGAGTTGTTTCTTGTTTACTCATGCGCGTGTGTTGCTTGAGGCGAACGTGGTCGATGACGGACCGGAACTAGGTTCATGGAGGAACCGAGGTTCGGACTAGGTTCGTGGAGGAACCGAGGTCTTAGTGGTCAAGGATGTCATGCGGGACGTTCGGGCTAGAGAACGGTGCACATAGAGGCTGGTTAGTCACGCGAGCGCGGCGGTGGGCCGTCCGCGTGCGATTATAATTGATCGGGGCGCTTTGCATGTATTGGGCTATGTTGGGCGGATGGATATGCATGCGAACTGTTGCTCATTATAAATAGGAGAGGGCTGTCTCCTGTTTAGATGAGAGAGCTAGGTTTTAGGGTTTGTACTCTTTTGTTTGGAGTACTCTAACCAAATTAGACAAAAAGAAATAAAATCAATTTCTTCTTGCGCTGGAGTTCCTTGCGTGAGCGACGAAAGCGAAGGAAAATCGCGAGGCTACAGAAAACATCCACGCTCTGTGATTCGCTTTTGCTACTGTTCATGCGCGGTTACTGTTCATACGACCGCTTCGGTTTACGGTTTGTTCGTGCGTGGTTTGCTACAGTATTCTGAATTTTTAGTTTGGCTGCTCGGTTTCGATTTAGTAGATTGATTCATTGTCTCTCTTGATTTAACGTGTTTAATCTTGATTTGATCCATCTAAAACCTTTCTAGGGTATCAACTTAGAGTTCCTGAAAGTTTCGTTGGTTAATCTTTTGTAGATTGTGATTAATCACGAAATTAGGGTTTGGTTAATTCTCGTCATAATCTATCACAGCATGCTTGTGAGTTTAATAACTTTTGATCTGTATGTCCGATCGAGCTGATTCTTTTTTTGTTAGATTCGTATTGGAATCTAGTTTCTACAGTTCAAATATCAGGTCAATCCGACGGTTGGATCTCCGGGTATTAGCGATTTACCGAATGCATCTACTCTGTTTTGTTGAATACGAAGCAATTATTTGAGTCCGAATTGGGGTGAATTTTTAGTAGATCAAAATTTTAGTTTTAGCTTCCGCGCAATCATTCACCCCCCCTCTGATTGCTAGTTTAGTGTATATCGATCCTACAGAAACATGGAACAAGATTGTGGCATGGTCACTGGCCATTCCGACAACGCCCATCCCATGTGGCACCAACAGTTTATAATCACAAGCACATCCACTACCCACCAGTATTAACACCTAGGAGCTTGGGCACCAGAGACAATTAGCACTGTTATAATCAGTAAAAGAACTGTAGGAAAAGAGAGGGAAAGCTAAGAACAAATGCCAAGCCACCAAGGGGAACAACTAAAAAGGAGAACCTAACAACGAAGTACCAACTCAAACCATCATTCAGCACATTAAGGTTATCTCAGACTCTAGCTAATACTGGCATCGCACCACCATCCATCCAGAACCTTCATAACCTGCAAATTCCAAAAGGGGTGGAAACAAAATCTTCAATTTCTGGTTCTTGCCCACTTGTCAATGATACATTTCACTATACACATCTTGTTCTAGTAAGAAAAGGGGGATCTTTTACGCTCCACTGAAATGAAAATCATACTGATTCTAAAGCTATCAACGGAGTTATCAGCTAAGGGTTAGTCTACATCCAGCCATCAGTATGTCTACATCCAGCCATCAGTAACTACATTTGGTTTATGATCAGTACAGCTTCCTGTTGTTAAAGCAAAGAAGCACCTGTAAGAATGTAAAATGTTTATAACTCATGGCAGTTTTTTTAAGTTGCTGTTATCCTATATGCACTGAGCATTCAGAGATTCATAAACAGAATTTACCAACAATATGTTTTGACTCTATTTCTTTTGGATAGAAGAAAAAGAAGACACCACACGTAGAAATATCCAACTTTAGAAGTCAGCATGCATCTGCTAGATCCTAATGGCACCGAAAGGGAAGAAGTGGACCGGACTGCGAGCGCAGAGGCTGACCAACCAATTTTGTTGCTTTCTTATGGAAAGTAACAACGCGAACAGCTTAAGCGGCAACCTGGCTCAGCTCCGGAGAAGCGCAAACAACTCGACCTGGCTAAGCAGTAACGAGCAGTTCAAGTAAGCAAGCAAGGAGGAATTAATTATATTACTGATCTCTCTGTTTTACTTTTACCACGGCAGCACAAAATCGCACTGCAAGTAATTAGTCTCGGTTAAAAAACTACAAGCAGAGCCCCCGCAATGAGATTTAGTTACCTAAAGATGATGATTCCATTAACCCGCCTCCGCTCCGGCGATCCATGTCTTCGGCACACCAAGAAGAACCAAAGGTGTATTTTTGATCTGTATGATACGGTTGCGATGCGAGATGAGCTTAGTTTGGATTGGATTGAATCGGAGGGAGCTTATTGCCGCCGGAAGGAGTGGCGGCTCTTCTTGATGAAGTCGTCGAACCGCTTGTTCATCTCCTCCGCGCCAACCGACGGGTCGCGCGCTCTCGGCGGCGGCGGCGGCGAAGGCTGCGTCGGAGGGGCAGCAGTTGCCGCCGCGGCCGCAGGACGTGTCTTCTCCATGATGGCCTTCCACGTGGCGTCCAAGTCGTCGTCGTCGTCGTCCACGTTGCATTCTACGGCCGTGGCTGCCACGGCTCGGGGCGGTTGCGAGAGCGCCCGCTCAAGAACCGCGTGTTCCTGCGACGGCGCCAGGCTCCGCCTTGCCTCGGCGAGGTAGGACGATGCGGCGGAGGAAGAGTCCTCGTCAGACTCCGTCGTGACGCAGGACTCGCCGCCGCCTGAGTCCGGGGAGAACTCCAGCGGCTCGCCGTAGTCGGCGGCGGCGACGAACTCCTCCTTGGGCTTGACGGCGGCTACAGCCTCCTCGGCGGCCGGAGGCTGGTGGGGAGGGTGGTGAGGCCACGGGTCCTTGTGCTGCTGCGCCTGGAAGTGCTTCTTGTCGGAGAGCTTCCAGATGACGAGGATGATGAGGTGGACGGTGACGAAGAGGTAGGGCGGGACGAGAAAGACGCGCGCGGCGGCCCACGCGCGCGGGAAGAAGGTGCCGGCCACGGACACGAGCTGCGGCACGGCGAGGCGCGCGAAGGAGGCGGCCGCGGCGAGTGCGACGGACGCTAAGGCCACCTTGGCAGCGAGCGACGTCGTGGGCAGGCCGCCGCAGCCTCCAGGGCGCCCCGAGGCGTACCTGTATGACATGGCTCGAGGGGAGGTGGAGAGGAGAGCAAGGTGGAGGGGAGGTGGTCGGGACTCCGGAGGTGGCGTGGACGGGAGGAGGTGGGTAGAAAGAGGCGGAGTGGAGCGGGTGCGCAGCTATTTATGGGGGAGAGCCGGAGGCCCGGAGAGGAGTGGCAGAGATAAGTGAGTTTGCTCTCGACTATTCGGGGTTTTTTCTGTGTTTAGATTTTGTAAAATTTTACTAATTTTAAGTTTCCATGGACGTGGGATTGTAATTTGTACTTTTCGAACTCAGGAAATGGCATGATAGTGAGTACGATTTTCACGTATTTAGACACGTTTCAGTACTACTACATTTATGATTGTTCAAGTAGGGTTGCATTTTTTGATAGAGAAATGAAGTAAAGTGATCATCAGCTGGTGGCCAATGCATGGCTGTGCCCGTACTACTGTCCTGCTTGTTTAATGCACTTAAAATCTGTTTTTTAAGCTTGGGCAGCTTAAAAACAATTCGCTTTTATACGTGATAGAGGTGAATAATTTTATCTTAACTTAGTAGCATTGGTCTAAAACTAATCCTCAATAAGTCAAAAAAAAACACATCTCAAATGGCTTTGACTTTTAGTTATATAGAGCCTTGTAACTTTTGAAAAAGCAAGTTAGAAGTTACCCATTTATTTAGATTTTGACTTTTAATTTTTTAAACTAGAAGAAAAACCCCAAACAAACATGTCCTACAACCAAGGTTTTAAATTTCGGTTTCGGAATTAATTTCGTCTCAGGCCGGATAACAAAATTTCGGCGAAATTTTGAAATTTCGGAATTATTTCGGATGAAATTTTAATTTGAAAATTCAAATCCGGTTCAATCCGGAAAATAAAAACCGAAATTCGGCGAAAAAACCCGAAATTCCGGGCGAAATTTTTGAAATTTCGGCTTTTTTGCACTGGCTGAAAAGT
The DNA here is from genome assembly GCA_036346275.1 of Otatea glauca. Classification (NCBI taxonomy): domain Eukaryota; kingdom Viridiplantae; phylum Streptophyta; class Magnoliopsida; order Poales; family Poaceae; genus Otatea; species Otatea glauca. Next base: position 52,552,241 of record CM070717.1, on the reverse strand, counting down.
GGTCTAAACGTTATCGAAAAATTTTGAAATTTTTTTTGGAGGTTCCTGACACAATGATAATGTTCTCACAAAAATTTTAGCTGATTATCACGTCTGCGGAATTTTTAAAAATTCGGAGAGTGGTACTGTCCGGATAAAACACTGACCGACAAGTTTGATCGGAATGGAAAATGGTACCAATCAAGTTATAAACTGTTGAAATTTTTTGTGCATGGTTATGATACATAACTAATATTATCATAAAAATTTCAGCTGATTATCACATGTGAGGAATTTTTAAAAATTCGTAGAGTGGCGCTGTCCAGACAGAACACTGATCGACAAGTTTGATCCGAATGGAAAATGGTACAAATGAAGTTAGAAACTATTGAAATTTTTTTTGCATGGTTATGATGTATCTATAATGCTCTCATAAAATTTTCAGATGATGATAAAACTGTATAAATTTTTAAAAATTCGAACAGTACTACTGCCCTGTTAAAAGGCTTACCGGCAAACTTGAACAAAATTAAAAATTATGTAAACCATAAAATTTTTTGAAAATTTTACAGAACGGTGATAAGGAATTTCTTAATATCCCATAAAAATTTTGATTCATGATCACACGCCAGTGAATTTATAAAATTCTTACAAGGCACAGTACCATTTATGTTCTTTTCTTTTTGCTTTTTGAAATATAATATAACAAACGAAGTTCAATGCTTGCATAGATTTGATTGACCAAACAAACAAAGTTTAAATTTTTTTAAAAATTTATATAATGGTACTGAGTCAATTATTAATCTCTCAAAAGAAATTAGATCATAATCACACTCAAGAAAATTTATAAAATTCTGACAATATAACTGTCCCAATTATGTTCATTCTGTTTTTGATTTTTAAAGATAACAAATGAAGTTAAATTATTTTGAACTTTTTTATATATTATACTAAACTACTAAGGATAGTACCATAAAATTTTCAGATGTTTATCAAGCTTGTACAATTTTATAAAAATCGGACAGTGTTTCTGCCAAAATTTTAAAATATTTAAAAAATTAGGTTTTTCAACAAATTTTCATAGTAGATGACTTTCCTAAGGGTTATTGGACCAAATCCGGTCAAATCCGGCCCTAAAACTTTCAAAACCGGCCAAAAAACACGAAATTTCGGCCAAATTTGGCGAGTTTTCGCCGAAAAAACCCGAAATTTCGGATTTACTGTAGCAATTTCAAATTTTTTTTCCGGACGGTACTTGAGATTTCGGGGTGATCCGAAATCCGAAATCTCGGCGAAATTTCGCCGAAATTTGGAACCTTGCCTACAACTACCTCAGCTTTATTCCTTTATCGCTGGACTTGGTTGTTTTCAGTAATCGTTTTTTTCATGGTAAACCTATACGGATAATGGAATGCTTGCTTCGGTGTAATAAAAATAGGTAGATTAATAATGCACAGCAAGAAACTCTTCGGCCCTCTCTTTTTCTCATGTGTTAGAGAGCAATTTTTATTATTTAACTTTTCTTAATTTATTTTTATCAATAACCTCTCATTCAATTTTATTTTTAAATCTAATCCTTTTAGCCACGCCAATACCTATGGCGTGACAAACAAGACGGCTACATCACAAGTTAAGTGTAGCTCTAAGCCAAAAATGACCCTTTTTGTCACACTGCTGGTCGTCGAGTGGCAAAACAACATTGCCACAATATGGAGCGGTAGGTTTTGATTACTCCAGGATGATTGTTGTGGCAGCGTTGTTGCCAAAACAATCAGATTTAAAAATAAGTTAGGCGAGAGGTCATCAATAAAAAATAAAGAAGTTTAAATAATAAAACATCTGGGTTTGGAGAGAAGAAAAAAACTAATAATCGATGATTGAGCCAGGAAATTGAAATAAGGAAATCAGTAGATACAACCAAAGGAATCAGATCAGACCACCAAACGTCGGCATTGGTACTGTTCTGACGGTAGCAATCTCATAATTAGATTTCGGTGCTTGAGAAATGTCTAAACCTGATGCCACAGAATCATCAGGCCCCCGATTTGACTACCGGAGGTCGTGGGAGAGTGTAGTCAAGGTTCCTAAAATCGATAAACATAGCATAAAACTCATGATTTTTGGCCGTATCGAGTCGGCTCGAGATTTGAAGCCGATCGGTAAACCAGTCCAAATCAAATTCAAATACAAAAAAATCAGAAATTTTGGAAATTTTTATGAAAAAGTGCTAAAAAAATTTTGAATTTTTTTTCGTGAGGTCCTGAGGCAATGCTAATAATGTTGTAAAAGTTTTAGATGACTATCATACCTGTGTAGTTTTTTAAAATTCTAACAGTACTATTGTCTTTGTATATGCTCTTTTGTTTTTGATTATCTAGGGGAACTAAATGAAGTCTAATATTTATGAAAATTTTCAGATGATGATCATACCTGTGTATTTTTTTAAAAATTCTGACAGTACTATTGTCTTTGTATATGCTCTTCTATTTTTTATTTTCTAGGGTAAATAAATGAACTCTAATATTTCTGTAAATTTTACTATGTGATCCTTGGTCACTCTATGATACCATTAAAATTTCATAGCATGATCAAGGTTATATATTTTTATAAAAATCTGACAGTGCCTTTGTTTCTTTTCATTAATTGTTGTTTTTTTATTTTTCCAGAAGTACTAAATGAATTAAAAAAAATTAAATTTTCTAAGGTGTTTTATAGATTAACTGGGATTTATTAATATTCTATGCATTTTTTTATAATTTTTTACAATTTTTTTTTAGTGTGCCGAAAATCGAATAAAATCGATCGGAAATCGATGAAAACTATCGGAAATAGGTGAGGAAAGTGATGTCGCTTAGTTTGACGATTTTCGACGAAAAACCGGTCAAAATCGGTAAAATCAATCGAATTTTGATTTATTTATTTATTTATTTTGCCTTTTTTGACCGCCGATTTTAAAAAATTGACTTTAAAACTATTCGGTTTCTACCGATTTTCCATGGGGTTTTGCCGAAAAACGAAATTTGATATTATGAACCACAGGCAAGTCAACTTCTGTGTACTAAACAATGCTTATCTTGGATCACCGCGCTGGTTGATACAGATCAACCCAACCGGTGTAGTCAAAGGCCAACGTTCCAGGACACAGCAAGCAGGGCAGTTGGAGAAGGCACTCTGTCTTTAACCTAACCGTTAGGATTTATATATACTAATCGGGATTACCAACTCGATCATCAAACGACCAAATTTTAGTATTTACCTCTGAGAGTAAGTAAAGAACAAGAAATGAGGCCATTCAGTAGAGTACTAGCAAAGGACTTATCCACAAGACGTCAAGATCAAAAAATGGATGGATGGTGGATATAGAGCCGACTTTTCTCTTTTGCTTTTGTTTGGGAAAAGCGCAGCTCAGCAGAGATTTGTTGGGTAGCAGCGGCACGCGTTCTAGATGCTTCCTGCCTCCCTCCCCTCGATGCCGTGGATTTTTTAGTTTTTTTTTTTTACCCCCACACACTTTTTTTTTCTTAAAAAGAAACCGATCGTTCCAAAATAAAATTGAAAAAAAATAGCCTGCGCTCTCATGTCGCGGCAGCATAATCCATCTTAGCAGGTAGGTAAGTGCCGAGCTATGCTTGCTCGGTATGTGACTTAATTAGTCACTTGATTAGGTAAAGTCAATCAACGACTTACTTAAATAAATAAAGTGATTATTTAAGTAACTAATCAAGATGTTTAATCGATGAACATACCAAGGACAGGGTGGTCTGTAGGAAAACTTTTCACGGTTAAGAAAGGACCATGTTACGGCTAAAAAAGAAGACTTCGATGCCTTGCGTTGCCGCCACCCATGGAATGATCCAACGACGAAGGGATCGATCAATGGATGGGTCGAGTGAGATCTATCGCCGCCTTAATTAAATTGTTACGTTCGTCGCCTTCGCCGTTGGAGCAGTGGATTGCATTGCATCAGTCGTCAGTCGCCGCGACGGATCAGGATCACGTCCCCGTTTTGGACGGACGCCCACGGCAGGCTCTGCGAACGAACCGCTTTTGCTCCAGCATTTCAACGCGGCCTGCGCCCGAAGACAAGGCAGCACGTCACATGAGGACAACCTCCGCCGACGACGTGATGCACCGATACGCCGACCGGCGAGGATCTCCGGCATGCAGACCGGCACGTACGGTCGATTTGCAGAAATCGGTGCGATGTGTACATATGCACAATAGGACCCTACTTTGTCCGCGATGCATTTGAGAAATTCCGGTCAATACCAAAACATCAGTAATGTTCTAAAATAAAATCAGATAATTATCAAGCATGAGGAATTTTTAAAAATTCGAACATTGCTACTGTCTTGATAAAACGATGACTGACAAATTTGAACCGAATCAAAAATAGAATAAACGACTTGAGAAAATTTTGCAATTTTTTGTGCATGGTTCTGACATATCACTAATGTTCCCATAAAATTTTTTATGTGGTTCTGATATATCACTAATATTCCCATAAAATTTTTAGGTGATGGTAAAGCTCGAGGAATTTTTAAAAATTTGGATAGTGATGTCCGAATAGAAAATGCTTGAAACCATGTCGGAAAATTTTGAAATTTTGTTTGAATGGTCCTGATGCATCATTAATCTTAGTATAAAATTTTTAGATGATTATCAATCTGTAAAGTTATAAATTTTGGCAGCATTTCGATTGATATTCGGATTTTGAGAGTTACAATTGGAATCGATCAATATATATTTGCATCACAATTAATAGGCATGAAATAAAATTGATACATACAATAATTTATCACATATATACCAGAAATATTACCATTCAGGAGCATGTAAGAACTACCTGTGAAAGCACGGATGACGTCAGAATGCAACGCTCAGTCCGAAGTACCGAACCACCTACAAAAGCCATAATTGAAGAATGAGTATGTAGTATGAACATGTATTGTAAAAAGATGCATAATTAAAGGAGCAGGATCATACAATGTACGGACAACAATGCGACATACCTACGAGTAGTAGTATGACTGTGGTATAAATTCCACCTCCTCGTTATTGACAATGACCTCTAATACCTTCTCTCGTGCAGTTGCTTGTATTCTTCACAGGTCATATCCTGCAGTAGGTAGGCAGACTTCCAATATTCGTAATAAGCTGTCCAACCGGTATAATTCTCTAACTGGTGAAGGTACCTGATAGATGTATCTCGAGCGTACGGATCGACGTATGGATCAGTTAGTCAAACGACAAAGAGGTGCTCGATCCGTCATAACTCTGCATGTCATCGTATCCACCCTGATCCCATCCGTAGGGCATCGAACCATATGTAGGATGCTCAGTTGAGAAGTCCAAATGGCTAGAAGACTGTCTACTACACCATGAACCTGTGTTATCCTAAGGCTGCGCTGCCTGTCGCCCACCCCCATCACTCAACGCGCCATTTCTTATACTACGGGTCTGCCTCTACGAACCCCTTCTCGGGGGCGCTACTCTCCTGTTGCGAGCCTCCCGACGATTGTGGCTGTGAACGGGGCTGGAGGGAGTAGCAGCTACCGTTCGTCCCGTCGTCGCCTTCAGAGTCCGTCGCTGAGCTATTACTAAGATACTGCATATTAAGAGAAAGTGTATCTATATTATTATCACTGTCGACATCAGGTTCATTATCACTTTGAACCTTTCCTTTTTCCTTTGGCACATGATCAAATCTCATAAATTCTCAAAAAATTGTGACATAGATACAACTGTTTTCAGACTTCAGAGTTCAGAGCGCGTGGTTGTACAATTTATAATTTTTTATTGAGAAACCAAAATAAGTTTAAATTTTTTGAAACTTTTAGACAAGGGTTCTGAAGAAATTCTTATGTTCTCATAAACATTTTAGATCATCATCAAACTAGACAAAATTTATAAAATTCCGACACGGTTACTACCTCATTTATGCTCATTCTATTTTTTATTTTTTAAATATAACAAATGAAGTTAAATTTTTTTGAAAATTGTTATGTATGATCCTAAACCTCTTAAGATGGTACCATAAAATTTTCATAGCATGACAAGGCTTGTACAATTTTATAAAGATCCAAAATTGTTTCTACCAAAATTTTAAAATATCTAAATAATGATTTTTCAATAAATTCTCACGGAAGATCACTTTGTTAAGGATTATTAGCCCAAATCCGATCAAATTCGGTCGTCCAAATTGAAAATCCGGATCAAAACCCGAGATTCCGACCGAAAATAGCGAGATCTCTCAAAAAAAAAATTGAGATCACTGCTGAGACTTGAGTTTGCCACTAGCCATGTCGGTTATTATTGTCTGACGGGAGACCGTCAAGGAAGTTTTTCTCTTTTTACCCTAGTTGTTTTTAGCCATCACAGAAGATCGGATATTTGGTAGTGAGTAGTACAAGACATCGCTACAACTGTAATTGTAGAGTGAGCTGCCATATACTTTGCTCGCTAAACGTCCATGCCCGTTTCGATTGGGATACGTACATGGAAATTGAATGTTGTTGATCGTAGCTTTCTCCGTGCATCATCGATCGAATTTTTTTAAGCCAGCAATTGATAGGGCATATATTAAAAGAGGTTCGAACAAATTATTTTATCTCTACTACTTTTAATTAGGAGTTGGTGGCACTGGTCCGTTCTCCTCTAGAGTATCTGATTCGTTAGATATGACATGAACGACTGAGATAGAAGAGGATTTAATCATATCTTAGATGAAAAGATTTTATCATATCTTTTTTGAATAGAAATATTATTTAGCATATCTCTATTCACATGTTCTTACTATGGAAGGATGTTATTCATATATCTTATAAATGGAAGGATTTTCTCATCATATCCTGCATGGATAGAAGGATATACTCACTATATTCCATAATACGGGAATTCTATCTCATCATATCTGGAAATGCATAGATTAAAAAGAAAGAATCACGCAACCAAATCATGTGTCAATCACGAAGATGTCGGGGAGACCTAGCTTCTATCCGCTTGCGTACGCTGCCTTCTGCTTTCATCTACTCCTTCCTGTAAGAGGAAGGCAATAACTTTCTCCTCCTTCAATAGTAAGGATTGATATCTCTCTACTAATTCTAATTAATAGTTGGTTGCGATCGTCCGTTCTCCTTCACTTGATTCGTTATATTAACATGAACGGTTGAGATGGAAGAGGATTTAACCCGTTAGTCAAATCTCTTTGGAGGAACAAACTTTTTCTACTATTGAAACATAACTAAAGTTAGTGTTCTTTGCAAATAAATTTTTTATCGCAAATTGAGTTTTCGTTACAACACACGGGCACATGACTAGTTATAATACAAACAATGCTTATGATAAAATAGTAATAGATGCTGCTCTTTATACAAAAAAAAAGTAGAAGGTCGACAAAAAAAGATGAACCCTGTTTGCTACCAGGCATGGTTTGTCTGACCGGTTGAACTTGTTACCGCAGAACAGCACCACGGCAGAACAGCACCACAGGCAGGGTTAACAATACGTTTTTGACGAGCTATTGGTATCGAAATTCGTGAAAAACTGAATATTTTTGAAAGTCAAACGAATTTTAAATTTGGTCAAATAGCGGAGTGAAATTTGAACGAAAAGTTCGAAATGCGGCGACAGGTTGAAATTTTTGAAAAAAATGTAAATTTTTTCTTTTAGGGAACTTTTCTCCAAACTTCGTTTTTCAAAAAAAGATTCACACTAGAGGTTATAAAGCTATTAATACTAATTTTAGGAATTTTTTGAATATTTCTCAATTCTTTTGAATTTGAATTTGAACTTGAGCGGTAAATATGCTTTTTCGAACCGATGCGATACAAGAAAAAATCGTAAAATCCAAGCGGTTTTTGACGAAATTTTAAACCTGGGCATGAGTGAAGCTGGCAATATCGGGCTTGTTTGGTAGAGCTCCAGATCCAAGTTTCACCTAAGATCTGAAACTTGTAGACTAAACTAAAGTAAATTAAGTTTATATTTTTTGTCTAAAATATAAACAAGATGATTCATCTAAACACTCTTAATAAACCCATAGCTTCAGCTTCACGGATCTCATGAAGCTAAAAATAACCAGCTCCACCAGATCTAAAATTGGAGCTCTACTAAACACACCCGTAGATTGACCACGACCCAGGCTCTGCTGGCATCAGCTGGTCTGTCGGCCTGCATGCGCTGCCCGAAAACGAGGCCTGTCTCTCTGCGGTGATCCAAACATGGACGGCGCGAGGAATTCATTACGGTGCGCACAGTGCAAATCGCATGAGATTAGGGATATGGATCTCGGCATTAACCTCCTCGATCAGGATGTTCCATGAAACGAAGAAAAAGAAAGCGATAAGCAGATGTGACTCGAAGTTAGCAGCGTACGTAATTTAACCCAAACTAACGGCTGGTTTCAATGAATGATTGCTCTGCCTATATTTGTGACGAGTAATTGACTGTATTTAAGCCTATGATGCTCAGATTTGAGTTTGAAATGTGATTGCTTTGGCTTTGAGCAATTTGGTTTGAGTGGTTTTAGCCTTGTCTAGAGAGGTCTTGGCTTTGCCTAGAGTGGTCCTGGTTTTGTCTTGAGTGGTTCTGATCTTGTTTTGAGTGGTTCTGGTCTTGTTTAGAGAGGTCTTAGTTTTGCCCAGAGTGATCCTGGTCTTGCCTAGAGAGGTCTTAGCTTTGCCTAAAGTGGTCATGATCTTTGTGACCTCTAGAGTGGTCGTGACCTTTAAGGATCGGTCTAAACCACTGTAAAAGTGGTCTTGATCTCTAACAAAGTGGTCGTGGCCCCTTAGAGAGTGGTCATGACCTCTAAGGACCACTTGGAAAGTGATTTTGATCATTGAGTGAGTAATTGTGACCTCTTGGAGAGTGGTCATAATCTCAAAGGATCACTTGAGAAGTGGTCATAACCTCTGATAAAGTGGTCTAGATCATTATGGGAGTGATCTTGACCTCTAAAAACCACTTGAAAAGTGATCGTGATCTTTGATGGAGTGGTCTAGGCTACTATGTGAGTGGTCTTGATCTCTAAAAGAGTGATCTTGACCTCTAAAGACCTCTTGGGAAGTAATCCTAACTACTGAGAGAGTGGTCTAGACCTCTCACTTCCTGACAAGCGGTCAAGAATATGTGGTGCCCTAAATGACTTAGGCCCATTTGCAAATGAGGACGGTTCAGGGGATCCGGATGCGTAAGAGGTTTAATGGCAAGTCATTGAGGGCCACATGGAAGGTGGAGGTGCTAACTTAAACTCTACTCAAGTGAATAATGATCGTTGGACCAAGGATTCGTGGGTGGAATAAAGGTTAAGTTAGTCTTAAGGGGTATGAACAAAACTCGTTATGTTGTTCGATTTTGGGTTAGCCCATGTATAAGTGAGTGATTTAATCCTAACTATTGATAAGATTCCTTATGGGAGAAAGAAGTCATCTGAGGATAGCGATTGACTAAGTTGTGCTATAAATAGAAGGGTAAAGGGATGCCTCCAGTACACTAGTTGGAACCAAGGTTAGAATCAAATCTTAAAGAAGGGTTTTTTGGTTTCTTTATGCTATGTTGAGCTTTGCCCACCTGATAGGGTGACTTTGTAACCATCCATCCTTAAGCAATGCAAGATCCAAGTTTATCTATGTTCTGAAATTTATTTTTGTTCTTGTATTTTCACTTGGTTCTTTCTTGCAACTTGAGCTGTGCTTCACCTCCTTCTACTTGCTTTGTCTCTACTGGATCTAGATCGTATAAGAGGTTGAAGAGTTCATTAAGAACATGTTCCAACCCAGTAAGATCCACTAGAACTTAACTTTGCTCGAGTTTTTAGTCTCCCCTCTTATTGAGTCTTTGACCTCATTTGGTTTCTTTCTCTCTTGATCTTATGCTGCCAAGAATGAATGGTTAATGGATAAATCTTCTTTAGATCATATCCCAATCATCTAGACAAGCTTTGAACAAGATCTCCGGTTCTTCTTAAGAAATTGGTAGATCTTTTCTTGACTCGTTTGAGGGGTGTTTCTTTAGGATTTTTGCTTGCTGTGACATATGGGAAATCATCTAAGATCTTCTTGATCATCAAATCCCCACGAGTAAGTTTAGGGTGAAGTTTATGAGTTTATTACGTCTTGGCGCAATCATTCCTTCAAATTGGAAAAGTCAGAACTTTGATATAAATCCTTGCCATTGAAAGTTGGAATAGGTTCCTGACATCCATAGGAAGAAGCATACAAAGTTTCACGAAATTTGTACCAACCGATCAAAATTTATCTCGATTCTTGTTTCTAAAATCATACTGATTTTATTGTTCACCTAAAAGCACAGAACTTTTTCATAGTACTGCACTGGCTAAGTCCTTTAGTTGGCTCTTTTAGAAAAGTGGCTTAAATGCTCTTTTGTCTGGTACTAGCTTGGCTGAGCCTTTTAGTTGTCCCTTTTTAGAAAAGATGCTTAAATACTTTGAGAAAAAAAATTATTTGACTTCTATTCAACCTCTCTCTCTAATCGTCTCTTCGGTCCTTAATCTTAAGTACAAGCTAGATTGCTCGAGAAGCGCTAATACAATTTTGAATGAGTTTTTTGTGGTCACTCTTTCGCTTTACCAAAGGCATGTTTGAGCTGTCCGCTCTTGTCGTCAAAAAGAGCGATGAGAAATCAACAACCAAGAGAAGAAGAACGCCCGGTCGATCGTTTTATCCGTCAATCCCATTTCTTGATGAATATTTCGCATCAGGGAACATTTTTATTTGCCTCTGCAATCATAAGTGTATGTCCTAAATTCCATGAGGTTATCCTTTAATGATGCCGTGGCATGTTTAAATTAACGATGGTGCATTACTTTGTCCCGAATGAAATACTAATCACAAATTTAGAACATGTATGATCAAACCAAAGTGAGCATATTATAGTGAGATACAATACCAACTTATCGATGATAATATGATACTGAAAAGGAAGCAAATGTATGTGTACTTGATACATTTTTAAGGGAGGAATGGTTGTGTGTTTACGCCTTTGTTAAACTAGAGCACTATCGGTAAGAGGTTTGTTTAGCTTAAACAATGATTAGTTCCAAAGTTAAAACGCGAACCCAAACCACCCAAGTTCGGTTCCCTTCCGTACATTCCAGTTCAACAGGGGTGGCTTTCTTTAGTCTGATGCTCTCTTTAGTTTGAGCGTATGTAGCTTTATTCCTTGCTTCTAAAATAAATACTATCCGATGCAACAACAAATAAAGATCACACTTGCTGTCCATGCCTGCCGTTGGAGCAGTGAGTATTATTTAGTTGGAACTGGTCCAAAAATATCCGATGAGCTCAATTAGGGGCGTGGAACTCGGTCCATTTGCAATTCAATAAGGTTAATTTAGAGTCGGAGAACAACTAATATTTCAGGCAATTAATTGTGATGCTTAATTAATTAGCACTTATGCAGGGGAGGCATTTCATATCGTATCTCCATGTTCTGGTACCCATCTTTTACCTCTTTCTCTCAGAACACGTTGCGGAGATTCGTAGCGGCATCTAAAAAAACACGATGTGACTATTCCTGTCCACTTATAGCTTATAGCTTCGAGGGGTGTTTGAATTAGCGGCATTTTATTAAAATGTTTTAAGATCTAATTTAAATTTGAACTAAATCATAAAACCTCCTAAGAAATTACCACTCATCCAAACAAGCCCTCAGCCTTCGAAAAAGGGTTCTTGCGCAGTTATAAGAGGACTGTAACTTAAACAATCTCCAAGTCTCAACACCGTTCGATCGAGGCGACGAACGGTCTGGATCACCTAACAGTGCTCAGCTATAGTATTTGCTTTAGTACTTGCTACAATATTAGAATCGGTGCAATATTTTTTTAACAGTATTTTGAAAGATCTAGATCATCGCTTTTTATCTAAAGGTACACATGCAACTGCTAAAGTTACGGTCGTTATAATAACTATATTGGATCTCTTTTCCGAACATGGTGATGCTATAATTGCTTTGCAAACAAGTTTTAAGCCCCCTTTTGAGCGACAAAATTAAGCCTGCCTGACTTCCTAGGTTGTATGAAATGTATCAAATAAGCTACGTTGCTTACAAAAACAATTCAAAGAACTCAATCACTGGTAGTATATCACTTGACCTGATCTTGATCTCTAAGGAGTCGTCATTTCAATTTTTTCTTTTGGGGAGGAACGAGAGTTGCTTCAATTTTGAACACAGATCATTTTCCAGTTAGAATTTGAAAGCGTTTTTTGTGTGTGTGTGTGTGGTGGGTGGGGGGGCTTGTGAGTTGTGTGAGATGGCTCCCTGGCTGGCAGGCATCCCCATCACTCAAGGCAGGCAGACCAGCAACTAAAACCAATTGTAAAGTGGGTGTACTGCGGGGTTCTTATCTTTCCATGGCCGGTGCAATCGTGCGTGGCCTGACCCTTGTGTTTCCATCTCCTTCTCCTTCTTTAGACTATTATCACCATCATCATTCATTAATCCACACCCACATTGCCTACGACGAAACGCATTCCATGCATCTCCTGATCTTCCTGCCTCTGATCGGAAAGAGAGTGGAGGAGGAAATCAAGGAATAGCTAGGAAGGTTGTAAAGTGACACTGTGCGAGTGTGGCTGTGATGTGCTCAGCCTTGCCTTTTCGTTTGCATGTAGTTCTGAATGCGCCTAATTTTTTCTAAGGGAACTGTCTGACGAAGGAAATCTCAGTGAAAGTGATCGGCAATTCGGCATACGCTCACGATAAGCACTGCCGAGTGCTAGCTGACAGAGTGACAAGCGATTCACTGGTGCATGCAACGAAATTTCTCTGCACTAGACTTCTGCCTTCAACAGTCAAAGTCTTGCAATTGCGAATATATATATTTGCCGGGCCCTTGAGGATTGCAGTTTTTTTTATAAAATAAAAATTATCCGCCACAATCGGCGCCTCTCTTCCATGACCGAATCTGATTCTGCAGAAGGATGGTATAATTAGGACGAAAATGTGGGATGCTTAGATGTCAAGAAATTGCAAGGTTAGTGCCATGGTCTCTCTGGGTGGATGGAATATATATAGACCACCTTTGCTTTGCCATCATGTGTGTTTGATTCCTTGCCCCAAACCGCACCATTTGCATTTGCGTTTGCATGTGGGTTGCCTTTGGCTAAGCTAATCATTCACTCCCACCTTTACTACCATACTACTACTAGAATGCCGATGGATCGTAAGCATTAGCTAGCTAGCTTACGGTAATGCTTAGTAGAGTTTGCGTGAAGCAAATCTTACAGAGGCTGATCCCGAATGAAATGATATTCCGAAAAATTAAAATCTCAACGTGGGCCATCCCATCCAACAATGTCGTTGTTACAAGTTGACTCCAGTGCTTGCTACAGGATCGATCTGCTGCTGCAGTTATAGAAGTTAGCTATCAGTGTTTATGTGCATCTCCGTTCTAATACAATTTGTGCAACTTTTAAAGTAAATAAATTAGTAAATAATTATTATCTAACTTTTATTTATATTTTAATATTTATATAACTTCTAAATAATGATACATAGGTACACCTCTGCCTTTCTAATTACTGTACTATACATTATACGTGTTTCAGAATATATCACGCTGTCAACAGTTTGCTACTGGGGAGAGAAGAACATAACTAGTACTAAATTGGACGTACTACTCCTCACCAGCATGTGTCACGTGTTGTCACGCATCTCGTAGAGTAAACTATATAGATTCCAACAAGCTAGCAGATGCAAGAAATAGAGAAAATAATTAGTGCTCGCTCCGTTGATTTTTATAAGATGTGATTTAATTTAATGTGGTATTTAAAGATGAACTTTAACCGTTAATTTTTTTATAATACTTTATTCATAGCTATAAAATTATAACCATAAAAAAATGCCTTCAAATACGTATCTAACGATAACACTTTTATATCATATAATCTAGACTCGGTGGGAGCCTGAGCTGACTAGGGCGTTTGCCGATGAGCTCAGTTTCTGATCTGTTCTCTGTTCTCTGAAAAATCTCTTAGTAATCTCATTTATCGTTTTCGCCATTCCTGGCCTCAGGTAGTTGACCCAATACCCGACGACGCCCCATTGGAAGAGCGCCTCGTTCCGCATTGCCGACTCCATCAACTCAATTGTCCCTGGTTGATTCACTCCTGAGTTCAACAGGCTCCCAACGCTGCAAGACTTCACAATGGCCTTGTCCACCTTGGTCGTCTGCTCCTCATTAGAGTTAGACTAATTAACTCTAATCAGATCTCCTGCTCCTAATTAACTCTAATTAGATCTCATCCACCTCGGCACGCTACCTCGTGGCCTAACTCCGGCACTCCCTCCTACGTTAAAAAAACAATGGATAATTACACTACTACACCTTGTACAATTTCTACTACCAATGCTACCATAGGAAGTATAGCTAAATCCTAACTAATCTAATCCGTTGGATCAAATACAATGGACGGCTAATATTCAATATTGTGTACCGTAAAAGAACTCTTTTTACAAGATGTCTGTACATTTCGATGTAGTTTGTAAACTTTAATCAATAATTAGTCTAATAATATATAGATTATATGGCATATAAGTGATACCGTTAGATTCGAATTCGTATTTGAAAGCATATTTCTATTGTTATGATTTATAGCTATGAACAAAGTATTATAAAAGATATTAATGATCAAAGTTTAACTTTAAAGATGCATTTAAGTTAAATCATACCTTATAAAAATAAAAGGGAGGGAGGGAGTAAGATATAGGAGTAAGTTAAAGAAGTCTCTCAATCTATAGGTGCTGGGAACTTGGGATTTAGCCGCTGGTATTCACTTGAGCATTCAAATTCTTGTGTGTGTGTGTGTGTTTTACTTTTACCGGTTAGTTGGTCACTTATTCGTGGAATCGCCGGTGATTGAAGTTTCTAGGCCAATAGAGTAGCAACAAAGCACAACTAGTCCACTAGTCGAGTGTTTTTAGATGAACAAGACATCACTCAGAATATACCATTTTCAATTATTGAAACTGAGTTTAAGTTTCAGCTCTTTCATACATCAGTTCCATGCTCATCATACTACATAAACCCTTTGCATTACATTAAAATTTCATCAAACTATACCAGCATTAGTACAGACATCAGATCTTCAGTTTCTTTTTTTCCTTGGTTTTCTCCTCCTGAGTCTCTTCTTCATCAAACTTCATCGGACTAGCTAGGCTCACATTTCTCATATGGCAGCTAACATCCTCGGCCTTGTCAGTAGCGTGTCTACCAATCCACAATAGCGATCCATCTGTTGAAATTGAGGCTAGCTGGTTAATAACTAATATCTAGCTAACTATTAGCTGGCTAATTATTAGCAGGGGCTATTTGGATCCACCTGCTAATAAAGTCCACAAAATCAGCCAATTAAAGAGAAATGACCATAATGCCCTTTTAGTAGGATAGTGGACAAGTGGACAGGGACGCTCGAGTGGATAGGGTTGGAGGGAGGGCAAAAGTGTCATTTGGCTATCTATTAGTAGCTTTTAGTAGGGTACAACCTGCTAATGAACTAATTGTTAGCAGGGTGGGCTACTAATAATTAGCAGGTGTATTAGCAGACCTGTTTGGATCCATAACTGCTAATTTTAGCAGCTAACTATTAGTGCTAATGGATCTAAACAGGCTATGTGTATCCTGGAAAAGTAATCTCCACCTCTTCGACTACGTTGCTAACCCCCTCCAGATCTGCTTCAGACAAAGCCAATGATTGCTAGCGTGTCTACTAGTCGAGTGTGTGTAGGTTGCTTTCATGGGCTCGACTGTGCCGGGCGGCGAGGCGACCTATGGCTACGATCCATCCACTCCACTTGGGATATACCGGAGTTGGATTTGTGCGCGCGCGTGTTGGGCGATCGCTGTCCGCGGCGGCGACCAAATACGACCTTATCCGGGATGTCCGACGTCCTCGCCACAAGCACAGCTGCTGTGCACAATCCGTGTCGCCATTAGCGACCGACCGACCGGCGCCATCAGGCCAAGTCCAAGGGCATGTTTGCTTTGCTCGCTCGTGTCATGTTGCAGTCTATATAGTCCACTAGCCATGCGTGCTTGTTCGATCGGCTCATGCTGGCCATTGACAGACTGTGTCACAACAGGATGGCTTTGCCTCGTAGCAACTTGAACACATTTTGGTCATTTGGTGTGAGGCAACAAATTACCGAGCCCCTGGTACAAAGTTTGTGTACCACAAATTAATTACTGGCATGCACGTCGCGTAAGAATTGAGATTGCTGTTGGGAAGAAGGTTGGGTGTTGTTCAACGGAGTCTGAATTTGGGTTGACAATTACCTCTCACCAAAGTGCAATAACGAATGAATGAAAGAAAGGAGAAAGAAAAGGCTTACGTGAGACTCCCATCAGGCCCTCAGCTTTGGACAATGCTGCCTGGAAGAATCCTGTGCTAAAAAATCAACTTCTTTATGGTTTGTTTGGTTAAGTAATACTACTACTACTAGAGGAACGTACGGATACTACAACAGATGCCTTTTAGAAGAGTCGAGGGCCTCACCACCATCAGCACATCGCATCGCAACAAGTGGCAATTAACAAGCGAAAGGGACATATGAGAAAGCAGAATGGTCCAGATTTAATCAAGCAATGCAAAGTTAACAAAAATGAGAGGACCTAGGTAAAATATTGGTTTAGTTACATTAAACTGGATAGATCATGGCACTTAGTTACACTACGTTACCAGCCTGAAGGATCACCACTACAAAATTGCTAAAGGCCCAAGTAACAATCGTCGTTGACGCTGATGCGCACCAGCTTCAAATTAACATGCAGCATCGATCATACAACGACAAATGAATGGCGACTACAGAAAACGTCAAGCCCATTAGGACGCATTTAGGGCCGTTCCGTAGAGCTCTGGCTCTCAAATTCTCGTTCGGAGGAGCCGAAGCTCTACCGAATGACCTCAGCTCCCTCACGCAAATTCTCAGGAGCAACCGGAGCGATTCTCCGAAACACACGCAAGGCCAGCCTAAAGGCAGCTCCCCGCAAGAATCAGCGCCTCCCCGCCTCGAGCGCCGCCTCTCCGCATCGCCTCCCCGCCTCGAGCCCTGCCTCCTTGTCTCGAGCTCGCCGTCCCTGACTCGAGCGCCGCCGAACTATCCCCGCCTCGAGCCCGTGTCGAGCGCCGCCGTCCTTGCCTGCACTGTCGGGCCCCTCTCTTCCGAGCCCGCATCAAGCCTCGTCGTCCCCGCTAAGCGCCGCCGAGCCATCCCCGCCTACGCCATCGACGAGCGTCGCACAGGTATGGCTCCCCTCCCTTCCCTTTCTCCTGAATCCCCTCTTTCAAGAATCTGGAACCAATAGCCGAACACTTTCAGAAACTACTCTTGATTCCTTAGAAAATCATAATCAGGAGGAGTCGGGGCAGAATTTAGGAGGAGTAGAAACTGAAGTACTGCCGAATGGGCCCTTACTCCTTCCGGTAATATAAGTCTATATCCCACCGTACGTAAAGACCAAGGAGACACTAAATTTAAGAAAACTTAATATTATTGAACCATGCAACACTAAATTTAAGAAAAACTAAATATTATTGAACCATGCGTACCCTATTAAATAACATAGTACAGGTACTTATCAACTTTTTTAACATTAAAGGAAAGGTATATAGTAGAAATATTGCAATAATTATGTATTTGATATCCACAATGGACTGGGGACAACACTTCTAAAAAATGAGGACTTATATTGCGGGACTGAGGGAACAGTAAACTACAACATGGGTACATGACAAATGCTCAATGATAACAAAATTAATCAAGCACCACGTACTAGAAGACCTCAAAATAGTCAATGATCGTGCATGAGAAGTAGCCATAAACAACCAGGACATCTCACCAACTCTGTAGATGCCGTTCAGCATTCGGTTCATGCACATGCAGCAGGCGTGGTCAGTACAAACTGGAAGATGCACAAGAAAGTTCATGATGTTTTGTTAGACTTGCAAATAGGGACATTTCAAATGAGTGAACCTGGAAAGTGCAGGCACTTGCACGGTTGCACAATCATGATGTTCAGATATTTCATCTCAATACATGGGAGTAAAAGGAGAGCAACTCAAATATGATTGTTTTCAGTCTGATTCATTTGAAACTCCAGATAACATACCTGAGGCCTGAGCAGATCGATGAGTGAAGTGTCAATTATAATTCAATCTGCTTTCAGCTAATTTGTTCTGACTAAGGATAACAGGCTTATGAGCTTGGTCTTACTTCACCTCCGGAATTGCATGTTTTTCAAGAAAAAAATCAACTAAGTTATAACAGGAACAGACAGGAAATTTCAACGGACAAGCAAGGAATTCATCATGGCATTAAATCAGCAAACTGGCTAGCATGTTAAGGCAGTCCAGGTCATTATCCCGTACTTTTCACATATAGGTGGCCAAAAAAAGAGAGGGGCAAAACTCAGTTTCAGATATCATAAAACTTATAAAATATTCTTCCGCATGGAAGCCTAGATATACACACAACCAAAAAATTTTGGTGTATGATGTATATGCACGTGATACAACCACTCATAACTAAAGGTTATAATGAGTACCACACCCAAAATTGTTTCAAGTTGGTTTTTCTTTTCCAATAACATCCAAATGAATTTCATAAGCATGCTTATGGATTGATAGCTTCTCGAGGAAATCACATGATCTTGATGGTTATTCAGGCCTTCTCAGAAATCTCCACAGCTCATCTGACATCAGCTCCAACTGCTTCCTGAACAGATTTGAAACCATCCCTTTCCAAACATTCTGCTAGCTCAGCCTGAACGTGTCAAATATCAGTATCAGAATTCAGAAGTGATTCTTTTAGTATATAGAAGGGAACATAAGAAAATATTTTGGTCAGGATGGTTGGGCTCATTTCCGGTGAATAGTGATGTATATAAGTGTATTGTGACAAAAAAGCAGTGATGGACTGCAACTGGAAAGCTTCATACTATGTAATAAATTTGTTTAACTTATAACCTTTATTCTGGGAATAAGAGCTGGACCACCATAGGCAAGGGCAGTGTAAAGTTGAACAAGTGTAGCTCCAGAACGAATCTTCTTGTATGCATCCTCACCACTGTATTTACATAAATAAATTTGCTTGAATATTTGTGTTAGAAGTGCAAAACATCGTTGAAGTAAATACAGAAATTACATTACCTAGTTACACCACCACAGCCTACAAGGGGAACCTTGCCCTGCAAGAGATATGCAAGACTTGTTCTTGAACAAGGCTCCAATGGAAGAAACAATAAAATATACTATAACCGAAAAGAAAACATGCTACAGTAAATAGATGCCGTATTCAAGAAAGCAACAGGGATAACAAACACACCCGTGTAAGGATATACATCTCCCTGAGAATGTTAGTAGATAAGTCAAATAAAGGCCTCCCACTTAATCCACCGGCTTCCTGAACTAATGGATGTGTGTCTGCAGGAGGCAGTCTTGAAACAGTCGTGTTCGATATAATCTGTGTGGTTAACAACGTCAACACAAGAATAAGCAACATTAGTAAAAACAAATGGACTGGAGAAATACAAACGGTAATAAAAGTTAAATAAGATTATGCTAGTCAGTGAAGTGTCACAGCAAAATCGGTTGTGGAAGAATTGTCTACCTACCAGGCCATCCAACCTAAGAGCAAGAGCAACCTGGAAAACATTTAAGAAAAGGCATAAGAACATTCTGAACTCAAATATGCAAGAGCATACAGAACACGGCTTAGTTCAGTATGTTACCGCAGCAATGTCCTCAAGATCCTGCTTAGACAAGTCTGGTGCGATCTTCACAAGCAATGGTGGAGGGCCATCTTCAGCCCACTGCATCTCATCTCGTGCAGCTTGCACCTGCACATCCAGTGTAGGTCATACAAATTTCCCATGCAAATGAACAAAAGATGCACTTCAGTTAAAACGATTACAGACCTTCTTCACAAGATCTTTCAGTTGCTTTCTACCTTGCAATTTGCGAAGACCAGGAGTATTTGGGGAAGAAATATTTATGACCTGCATTAATAGTAAGAAATTGGCTTTACAATTCACACAAGGTCCCTATATGCTGCCCACCCAGAAGCCATCATGAAGTTAACGATATTTCATCCTTGAGACAGAATATAAGATAATGAAATGTCTTAGCAGATGCTAACAGGCATAAAAAAGAAGCCATTCTCTTCTCCATTGCGTATTGATTACCAAAAAAAATGAACAGAACCAAAGAGTCCAAAAAACAACAATAAAATATACAAGTAAAAAGTTCTAAAATAGTTCTATTTTTCCCACTTTGACAGGCCACGCTAATGAAAATGGATTAGCATGACAAATGCAAAGTTTATGATCTAACAACCGTATCAGTCTAAAACCATGGTGCACATGAAACTGAAAGTACCAAAGGTATAATGCGAAGTTATATTGTAAGACCAAAGGATGGATACCAAGTAATCAGCATATTGTGACAACGTATGAACTCCTTGTACATAATCAGCAGCAGCATCTTCACTAGTCTTGTTCTTGCCGAGATTGACTCCCAAGATTCCAGGTCCTGCTTTCCCTCCTTGCTTTACATCATTGGTTGAGGGAGACGTGGAGGTTGAAGTTTCTTCCATCTTCCGCTTACCATGTTGTGCCCCAAGACGCTTAGCAACTACTACGATTCCTTCACTGTTGAACCCGCAGCGATTGATTACAGCCCTGAAGAAAAGCAAGAAAACAGCAGTATAAGAAACCATTTAGTAGCATTTTGATTTTTCAGAAACTTGATTGACATGGAACAGTTTGAATACCGATAACAACACATAAATACTTACCCATGCTCTCGTAATCTGAATATCCGAGGCTTAGGATTTCCCTCTTGAGGAAGAGGTGTCACAGAGCCAACTTCCACAAAGCCAAATCCCATACCTAACAGACCTTCAACTGCCTCGGCATTTTTATCGAAACCAGCGGCAAGACCAATTGGATTTGTAAACTTCCTACCCCAAACCTCTAGCCCAAGAACTAGTGGATCAGGTCTCTTTTCTCTTGGAACAAGTCCATGAGCAGCAGCAGAAACTGCCAAACGATGTGCAAACTCTGCATCTAGCAGTGCAAACAATGGATTCACGAGTTGTGTTGACTTGAATAACCAGCCACTGCAGGATCAGAAAAGGCATAGCTATTAGTGAAAAGGCTCTCAAGTCAATAGTTATGCCAAAAAAATGTGGGAATAAGCAGGAGCCCAGTGAATTCCTAGAATCACAAATAGTGCAATTTTCAAGCACATAAGGGGGTGCTTCCATGCTGTTTCAAACAAATTAGAACTAGTATTGGAGAAATTAGGTTCAAGAACTTATATCATGTACCAAAACTTAGCTTCATCGGCAGTACTCAAGTAAGCACCTCCGGCAATGGCCAACCCTATCATGGCCCCTGTCAAAAGCCTTCCCTGCCAAATTGATAAGAGACAACAAGAACTAATTAATGAAGTAAAAGACAGTAAAAGGCACAGGTAATCATTCTATGATAGATTCAGTCCTCAATCTCTCACAAGATCGTTCACAAAACTTGGCTTTTCTAGACCCGTTGACATGTTTTTTTGCAAATCTAGCCCCCGCGCAAATACAAATGCAAAAATAGCTCTCTCTCCCACCACGTTAGCGCTGGTAGGTGACACGTCTCACCTGTCACGCTCATGTATCGCGGTAGGAGCCCACACTCGTGGCAGCACGGTCGACCATGGCAGGAGGATGAGTACGGTAGTAGCTGGCTGTCGAGCCAGGGCAGCTCAGCACGACCTGCTGTTGCGCCCGGGGAGCTCAGCACCTTGCTGACGAGCTAGGGGAGCGCGGCAAAAAGCCTGCCGCGGTGGGCCCACCGGCTGCTACCGTGGGTCTGGGCCCATGCCACAGTACACTGACTTTGCAGATGACACGTGTCACCTGTCGACACTTCCGTAGCCAAAGAGGGGGCTACTTTTGCAACTGAGTTCGCACGGGGCTAGATTTGAAAAAAAAAAAGTTGCAAGGGGGCTAGAAAAGCTAAGGCTCCTCCACAAGCAACTAATTCGTCAATATTTTTGCAAAAATATGTGAGTTGGTGTTATTATCAAAGTTTTAAATAATAGTGCCCTCGATCCATTTTTCATCTAGACAAACATTAGGAATCAGAGCTTGTCTCCCTATTTACATCATGTCGAGACAGAATGTAAATGACAGTGCTACAAAAGCTTACCAAAAAAAAATTGTCTTTCTTCAAAGATGCAATGCGTTTTTTTCCCGAAGCAGAAAGATGCAACGCGCTAAGATGGCATAAGAACATGGAACGAGTCAACAACATCGCGTCAGCGCGGCAGCACTAGCAGCAAGCACAATATGTAGTAAGCAGCAAATATGCAGAACGCCGCCTACCAAATCACAAGCCATTGCTCCACATGCTACGTTCTGGACCCTTTTTTTTTTGTGAAAAGCAACGCACGGAGCTCAGCAAGAGTAGTGCACGTGAGTCGTGAGGTGTGTGCCCAAATGCCGAGGAAAGGGTGTCGGCGGGGCGGGAGCGTTACCTTTCGGGGAGGCGGGGGAACCTTCTTCGGCGCGGATGCGACTTCCTTCGACGCGCCCGACGCGGAGGCCGTGCTGGCCTGCCGCGCGGTGGAGGCGGCGCGCCACGGAGAGCCGCGGAAGAGGGCGTCGCGGAGGGAACACCGCCATGCCCGCGCCGCGGCTGAAGACGACATGGGGAGGGCGGGAGACCCGGAGCGGAAGAGGTGGGAGGCGGCGGAGTGTGCAAGGAGGGGCGGCGGCGGTGGCGGCGAGATGCGGGTCGGGTCGGCGGGGAGCAAGCAGGAGGAGGGCTCAAACGCGAAAGGGATTAAAGGCTTGGGAGGGCTGTGTTGGCCCAGCATTATGGTTTCATCGTGTCTCTTGGCCCAGTTCAGCACGTCGGGCAGCAGCCACATTCTCGGCACATGCTGAATGTGCGTGCTTTGCAATGGATAATAGAAGAGTAAATTATATAAACTATAAAAAAAACTACAGATTTTAGTTTTTATTTCACAAAACTACAGATTCAAAAGAATCTATTTCACAAAATTGTAGGTTTCTTGTACAAATTATCATAAAACTATATATTTTAGCTTTATTTCACAAAATTACAAATTTTAGGAAAACTTGTATCACAAAATTACAGGTTTTAGAATTAATCATTTCATGTAACAGGTCTAACAGTCTAGACCCACATGACAGCCTCACGCGTGAGTGAAAAAGGAAATAAAGGCTCGTGAGACTGTCATGTGGGCCCACACTGTTAGACCCGTTACAAGAAATGGCTAATTCTAAAACCCGTAGTTTTGTGAAACAAGTTCTTTAAAACCTGTAGTTTTGTGAAACAAATCCTTCTAAAAACTGTAGTTTTGTGACATAAGTTCTTCTAAAATCTGTAGTTTTGTGAAATATAAGTTAAAATCTGTATTTTTCTGATAGTTTGTATAAGAAACCTGCAGTTTTGTGAAATAAGTTTATCTAAAATCTGTAGTTTTGTGAAATAGAAGCTAAAATCTGTAATTTTTTTATAGTTTATACGTTGTTTTTCTGTTTTTTCTTGTTAGAGAATTTCTAGAGAGGAGGAAATTCCTTTTATATTCTTGTTAAGAGATTTTTTTAAGTAGTATTTAATGGAAGTTACCGGTCACCAAGGTTCACAAAACCGGCGAAAATCACTCGAAAACCGCGGTTTTCGAGTGTACTGCTGCGGTTCGAGATCCAAAACCGCTCGGTAAACCGTTTTAATTAAAAAAATTAAAAATTTGAAGAAAAAAAATATACGTCGAAAACCGTTGGAAAACGAAAACTGCTGAAAAACCGTTTTTTAAGAACATTCAATTGGGCGCTGGTTTTTGTGAAAACCAAACGGTTTTCAATTTTTTTGGATTTTTTTAAAACTTTTTTATTTCTTAACCCTTCGGTTTCTGACGGTTTTCAAGCGGTTTTTGCGGTTTTCGAATTTCGAACGAATTTTCAAAATTCAGTTTTTGAACCCTGCCCATCACCACCAACTCCTTTTAAGTGATAGAGATGTTAAAAAAAATAGTTTTCGTGGCTAATCTAATGATACCATTTTTTTATTTTACCAAACTAAATAGTTTTTCATATATTAGTAGTCAAAGTTAAAGTAGTTTAATTGCAAGCTTTCTAATGGTCATTCTGAGTGAAGGGAGTATTTTTTTACCTATATATATCATTTTGTTTTTTTATGCAAAGTGTGTGCATAGCCTAATCTTTACTTATATTAATTAAATGCCAATGCTTTGATACGGATAACAAAAATGCAATACCCCTAGCACTTTGAGATGACATCGTCAGGATTGTCTAGCTTGGACCATACCCTCGACTCCTCCGTGTTCGGTTAAGCTTTGACAAAGTTAGGTTGTGTTTGGTACGGTTCTAGCTCCATAAGATCTGTAGATCTGATGGAGTTGGGTATTTCTAGCTCTACAGATCCGTAGAGCTGAAGCTATGGATATATTAAAGATGTTTATGTAGGTCATCTTATTTACATTTTAGACTAAAAATGTAAAGTTAATTCAATTTATTTTAACCTGCAAGATTCAGATCTGAGGTAGAGCTGCGAAACTCTACCAAACAGAGCCTTAGTGTCGTGCCTTCACACCCTTAGCTCCGCCGCACATCCAGTAAAGCATCACAATTTTTTCTATTTTTTTCTTATTATTGAATTTTTAGGGAGGAGAAAATTATTTTTCTATTTTTTTAGGTAGCTTATAGCGGTAGTTGGGAGACGATGTAACACCTTGATCACCAATTTCTTCTTTTAAGCGGTAGGGATACACGGCTTCCATTTGAATTAGTCCACACACGCTTGATTGTTGATACGATGCATGATATTTTCCAAACGTTTTTTCGATCAGAATATCAGATGATACAAAGTATAAACAAGTCATATACAAAATGATTTGGCTTGGGTATGAAGTTGATGCTACTAAAACAAACTTGGCAGGCATGAAACTAGATTCGTTTCTATTTATTTCGATGCTTCTATGTCATTTTAGTTACTAGTATAGTGCCTCTGTCTTCCGGTTTCCTTTTCCCAGCACGTAATATATGATCTTTTCCTTTTCTAGAACGTTTGTTTCCTTTTCCTTAATTCCAGGATATTTGTTTCCTTTTCCTTGAGATGATGCTGGAAGTGGGGGAGATCTGTTGTGGGCCATAGGGATGAGTTAGACACATTAAATAATGGCCATCGGATGTGGGTGAGTAAAGCTGAGAAAAGATCTGAGAGGTTAATTTTGATAGAGGCAAGTTTCTAGAGACGTTTCGCTAGGTGCATGAAGGTTGGGTCATCTCTAGTGGGGTGCATTATTTGGAGTGGCCGTAAAAAAGAATGCTTAGGTGCATTATAAAGGAGTATAGATGAATTAGAAAAGATCTGTTAGCTCTTACATAAATCTATACCACTTTATAATGCATCTAAGCATTCTTTTCTACGTCCACCCCAAATAATGCACCTCACTAGAGATGGCCCAACCTTCATGCACCCAGCGAAACGTCCCTAGAAACTTGGCTCCATCAAAATTAACCTCTCAGATCTTTCCTCAGCTTTACTCACCCACATCCGATGGCCATTGTTTAATGTGTCTAACTCATCCTCGTGACTCCACAATGATTTCCCCACCTCCAAAGATCATCTCAAGGAAAAGGAAACAAATATCCTGGAATTAAGGAAAAGGAAACAAACGTTCTAGAAAAGGAAAAGACCATATATTATGTGCTGGAAAAAGAAAACCGGAAGACAGGACGCTATACTAATTACTATTAGGACACTGGACTATTCACGTTTTGGATTTCGATGCAGTGGAATCACGAATCATGTTTTCTACTAGATAATCATAGGCGGTGTGCCACTCCTTACACGAGCAAATCGAGGAATTACGAATAATGTTTTCTACTAGATAATTATACGCGTCGAGAAAACGTGCGACTGTCACTCCCTACACGAGCAAATCGAGGAAACATACGAAAAGAACTTGAACAGAATTTTGTGTTTTCCGCAAAAGGGCTTAAATGTAATGCTAAAAAAAGAAAAAGGACCTAAATGCAATGTATAATTTTTTTCCAAAAAGAAAGGATCTAAACGTATTTTTTTTCAAAAAGAACCTAATCGTAATTTTGATTTTCAATAAAAGGCCCCGAGCGCAAGGCTTAAAAACGCATAAAGGACCTAAACATAATATATATTCTTTTTTAAAAAAGGATCTAATCGTAATTTTTTGGATCTAACCGTAATTTTTTTCGAAAAAGGAACCGAACGCAAAATTTTTTGGCGGCTCGGCTCGAGCCGCGAACCGAACCGGAGCCCAGCCGGCTCAAATCATCCTGAGAGCGTCATTTCCACCAAATTTAATAGAGGTGAGATTCCTTAAGATGTTCTCCGCCTGTCGCTCACTTGTATTATGTCAACGGTGTAGTATTTCATAATTTGGCTCAAGTCCGAACGTACGTAACAACCTGACGAATGACGATATATACCGTTTCAAACAGCAATTCAGTCACCCCGCGCGTTCTGAACGTCTACTTACATCGATTACCTGCCTGCCATCACGACGACGCCGCCGCAACTCTCGACCGGAGCACCGTCTGCCTGTCGCTTCCCACGGTACCCAAGCGCGCTTTATCCAGCGATATCACGCAGCCGGTTTGCCGTTGAGCTGATACCACCGGCGAACCCAACACCTGATCATTTGCAAAGTTGGATGGTCCTGTCCCACTTCGTAGTCGTACGCGGCCACCCACGGGGCCCGCCGCCGCGAGTCAACTCGGCCAATTTGCCTTCCTCTCGCGACAACTTGCTGGCACGCCGCTGTCGCCTTTCCCCTTCCCGGCGCTTACGCTTGCCGCCAACTCGCGCGCGGCCAATCGCCAACCCCTGCCGGAGGCAAGGAAACCCAAACCGCGCGTGCCGCGTGCAAACCTCCACTGTGGGGCCACCATGCCACCTCCCTTGCCGCCGCGACGACCTCTTCGTCACACCTCCGCACAGTGGCGGATTCAGTTTTTAGTTGGAGTTATAAAAATATTATTCAGTGTAAAATATAAAAATTCATAATAGCAAAAATACAAAATATAAATTATTCTTACTAGAGGCAACACCTAAAATAATTTAGGAATTTGTGAATTAGGGATTTAAAATTTACATGCTTCCTCTTCATTTTTGAATGCTCTACATGCTACATTTCAAAAATTACGATTCATAGTTACAATCAACATAAGGCTGATAGATTTGTTAAATGGAGTTTTCATATTTGAAATTAAGAATGAAATTCACATGTGTGGTTGCCGATGCTGAATGCTTAGCTGATGCTTGTTGTTTTAGCACCAACTTCCTATCCCGTAGGGTGTAAGCACCTTGACCCGCTGGTCGCTGCTGGGGTCGCACCTCCCATCCCCAGCTCGATACTCGCCGCGACCACTAGACTGCCTTGCAACACGCTGTGTATTGCTCCTTGCCCCGCGGGATACCGTTGCTCTGACCTGTTGGCCGTCGTCGGTGTCGCACCCTCCATTCCCGAGTCGGTGCTTGCCGTGGACACAAGGGTCAGGGTTACCCTGCCGCGCGCCACCGCCTACCATGCCGCCTCTCTCCAATTCGCCAGTGCCGATGACTGCTCGATGCTCGTTTGTTCTTCCCTACAAGTTTGCACCTGCCCCATAGCCCTCGTCTATCGTTGCTGGGCTACCGCTTACTGGCTACACTGCCGTCATAGAGAGCGAGAGAGCGTGAGGCATGCGAAATAGAGAGAAAATTAGGTGTTGAGCTTGAGGAATAGAGGAAGACTGGACATTGAGTGATATGGCTGCGTAAGGAGATTGAGAGAGGAGTGGGTGGGACGAGCTGAAATGAATATAGAGGTTGAAATACATATTTTTAAGCCTATGTACTAATATATATATATATATATGCTAATTTTTTATCAAAAATTTTAGGTACATTCTTGTACACCCATCTCCATAGGCTGCGTACGCCCCTGCCTCCGCAAAATCCCTCCTCTTCCACACTGCCAGCTCCACCCACCAGCACGAAGACACCGTCCCGTCTAGGGTGAAAACGGTATCGGTAAATCCCGGAATTTTGGAAACCGTTTTCGGAATTTTTCGATCGGACGTGTAATGTTCGGAATCGGAATCGAAATCGGAATTTTTTGTCGGAAACGATAACGATAACGGTTTTGACAAGTTCCGATCGTTTCCTTCGGTTTTCGGAAAAAATCGGTAAATTCCGTCGGTAATTACCGGAATCGTCCAGCCCACAGATCACACTCCTTCAGCCACTAAAACGCCAATAACTTTTTACCCCGAACTCCGATTTAGGTGATTTTGGACTATATGCGAAGCTTATCACGAGAGCTACAATCTCCACCTATTTTTAGGATTTAAGCAACCATAGATATTTTTAAATATGATAAAAATAAAACTCTAATGTAGTTATTCAAGTCTAAAATCTGATTTTTCGAAATCCCTCACATAGACTTGATCAAGGGCATGACTGCAAGCTCGAAAGAGTCAATAAGATCAAATATTGAGCCATGTGATGATCAACTCATGATCAAAACAATTTTGCAAAACATATTTGCAAATTTTAATCGCATGCTCCAATATCAAATTAAGCACACCTCATTTGCAACATATATTTGCAAATAAACCAAGAACTTATGAGATCAATCCTTTCATGCCCGTCACTCGTTTAAAAGCTTATGCCTTCTATGCCCATCACTCGTTTTCATTGGTCGTATTCCTGATGCTGATGAGTGATAATAACTACTCTGTCAGTATCACATGTTTTTTTTTTGCTTTTATTTTTGTATCTCCAATGCTTCATTATCGATTTATCGCCGTGATTATCTATATGCTCTGAGCTCCGATTATCTATGTGCATGTCTTTGTATGTCATATTTTCGGTTTGGCGCCGCAAGGGTCTGGTCGGTCTAGTAGCAAGTGACTAATAAATTTTAATCCTCGTGTGGAGAGATGTATTATTTGATATGAGATATTGAGACTATCTTATACTATGTGATGTAAAGACTCGTGTGGAGACTATCTTATGCTATGTATGCCTGTATGGAATGTGTGATATCATCAATTGTAAATGCTTATAAGGTATTGCTTTTAAGTGCTATGCGAATCGTTGCTTAATGCTTTAATGTATGCCTGTATGTAAGTGTTATGTGATGTTGCTTAATGCTTATGCCGTTATGCGTTATAAGATATTGATTTTCTAGACTATTTATGCTATTGTATACATTTACATTGGTAATGTATGTTCATCGTAAATTTGTGAATATTTATTTATTACTAATTTCTATGTGGATGTACGATTTGTGTGAATTTTTTGAAGTCAATTGGTGGTACATGTCGTTACGATATTACCGGTCTCTTTTTCAAATTCCGATCATTACCGATATATATTTTGTATCGAATTTTCGTTTTCGATATTTTCGAATTACCGATGCCGTTTTTGTTTCCGTAGTTATCGATTCCGGTATCGTTTCCGAGGAAAAATATGAAAACAAATATGATTTCAATATTTTCCGACCGTTTTCACCCCTAGTCCCGTCCCGCTCCTACGCCGCTCTCCTCAAGCCGGGCCTCCTCGCGTCCCTTCTTTTCCTGTGCAACCACCTCCTCATTGCCTACTTCAAGTCCCGCCTCCACCACCACGGCCTCCGCCTGCCTCGGCGAAATGCCCCACCGGAACGCCGTCTCCTGGTCCGCCGCCATCGCGGGGCTCACGCAGGGGGACCGCCCCCGCGAGGCGCTCGAGCTGTTCGCTCTCGTCAGCGCGCTCAATGCAAGCTCGTTCGCTGGCGGCGCTGGCTTTGGCCGCTCGCGGCAGCTCTACGCCCTCGCCGTCCGGCTTGGGTTCGAGTCCAATGCCTTCCTGATGAACGCGTTTCTCACTGCGATGGTCCGTCACGGGCAACTCGCCGACGCGGTGCAGTTGTTTGACAAAGCCTGTGACCGCGACACCGTCTCGTGGAACACGCTGCTTGCGGGGTTCGCGCACCATTCGTGCATAGACGTGTGGAGCCTCTGGCGAAGGATGGCCAGTGAAGTGTTGGGCCAGACGGGTTCTCGTTTAGCACCGTGCTGTCAGGGTTAGCGGCAAGCACCAACTTGGCGAGCGGCTTGCAGGTTCATGCGTAGCTTGTCAAGAGTGGCTTCGGTGATGATGTCTGTGTGGTAACTCCTTGATGGAGATGTACATGAAGAACACAGTCCTGGAATCCAGCACCAGAGCGTTCACTGAGATGCGACGGAGAGATGTTGTGTCGTGGACAGAGATGGCCGCCGGTTGCCTGCATTGTGGCGAGCCTGCCAAGGCACTTGGAATTCTCAGTGACATGACGTTGGACGGAATTAGACCTAACAACTACACATTTGCAACGGCAGCAAATGCTTGTGCAAACGTCTCCAATCTGAACGAAGGAAGGAAGGTTCATGGATATGTGATCAAACTAGGAGAGGACTCCGACGTGGGCGTCCACGATGCGTTCATCGACATTTATGCTGAAAGGCTGAAATAGCGATCAGAGGGGAGAGATGATCTCAAATAATTTTTCTCACCTACTGGACAAGAAGAGCCAACCAAAAATCAAAAACTTCACCCTGTGCTTGCTCGTGGGGTTTTAATGATCAAGATGATTTTTAGATGACCTCCCACATGTCACAGCAAATACGAATAAGAGAAAAGCAAGCCTAGAATACGATCTACTAAATCTTTCTTCTCAAGCACAAAGAACGGTTTCTTATAAAGATCGAAATAAAGTTTCCCTAGATGATTGGGATATGATATAACAAAGATTCATCCATCAATCATTCATCCTCGGCAAAATATCCAAAAGCAATTAGAAAGAAGGAAGACAAAACCAACTTGCAAGAATTTAAAGTGTGGAAAGTAAATACTGAATGTAAATTTCAGAATAGTAGAGAAAATAAAATTTGCATTGCATAGATAGAGAGATTTACAAAGCCACAATATCAGGTGGGCAAAGCTCACAAATGAGCACACAAGAAAACCCTAAAACCTACTACAAACCTTGGGAAGAGACATCCGGCCTCTACCCTTCTATTTATAGCCTAAAAGTACACTAACTTGACCGCTACTCCATCTGCAAACATTGATCCAACGATCCTCCTTCATTTGAGTATAGCTCAAGTTGGCATCCCAACCATCTACTTGTCCTAATGGGTTTTACCTATTTGTACTAACTTGACCGCTACTCCATCCGCGAACTTGATCTAACGATCCTCCTTCACTTGAGTAGGGCTCAAGTTGGCATCCCGGCCATCCACTTGTCCTCTCGGTTCATAGCAACTCCTAGCCTCGGTCATCTTCAGCGCCGCCTGACAGTCTGGACCTCAGTTTTCCTAGCCTAGTCCCGATCTCTTCCGCCTCACCATGACCTAGCTCAAAGTCCTATAACCATCATAAACAAAGGAAACTCATCACATAGCATTGTTCACAAGATATACAATTTATAATTAACATAATATGAATTCCCAATTAAATATATCACTCAAGCTTACTGGGAAGGCCGACCGCAACTCAAAATTGCAAATTTAGTTTTCTAAACTAAAATAAACTCAGACAAATCGATACAAACCTAATAAATATCAAATGCTCATCACATATCCATGGATTGATCTCCACGTGGTCTCACAATGTACACCAAGTGTGGGTCAGTGAGCTGTGCATACAACGTATTCCAGTCGATGCAGTAGCGGCCTGTTATATCTTGGACGGCGATGATCATTGGGGTTTGTGCAGAATGGGCAAGCTCGGGAAGCAGTGAAGGTGTTCGATGACATGCTTTTGGAAGGTATCGGACCGAACTACGTCACATTTATCTATGTTCTCTATGCTTGCAGCCAAGGTGGGTTTGTGGATGAAGGCTGGATATACTTCAACGCCATGGCAGACAAGTTTGGTGCTGAGCCTGCCGAGGATCACTATGTCTGCATGGTTGATCTCCTTGGAAGAGCGGGCCATATCGAAGAGGCTGAAGAGCTGATATCACTGATGCCATTCCGCCCAGGAGTTCTTGTCTGGCAGGCACTGCTCACTTGTTGTCAACTCCACGGCAATGAGGCCGCGAGCAAGCTGACTGCGAAGCATGCACTTGCGCTCGAAAAGGAAGATCCACCGACGTACTATCCAGCATGCTTGTCGGCAGGCACAATTGGGACGGTGCAGGAAGGCTGAGAGGGCTCACGGGGGATAGAAAAGTCATGAAGCTGCCTGTGTCTACTTGGTCCCGGTCAATGCCTGACAGAAACCAAGCTTGTGTAGCGTGAAGTCATGAACTGTAATGCACTTTTCCCTTATGGAACCACCTGGTTCATTTTTAGCCTGAAAGGCATCAGCCTACAGAAGGAAGTGAATGACATCTTGGCTGGATGGACTCCTGCACAATTTCAAAAGTTACCATAATACAACATGGACGTATCATCATTAGAATCGGCAATTTGGTCAAATGTAACATTCAGCTATTTTTGTCGAAAGCTCCACATCTTAGTTTGTTACATGAGTAGGTGAGGAGAAAACAGACTTCCAAATCGAGATGACATGTCGATCTCGAACTGGTAATTTTTCTGCCCATAGGGTTGCATCCTCTTTACAAGTGTTTAGGACATGTATAAGCGATGGTTCTCTTAGCCCTGAAAACCAGGTCGTGGTGGTGATTCCACAGTCGTCCCCAGAAGCATAGGAAAAGGAAAGTATTCCAAGCATTCGCCAGAAACATTGCGCAAACGAGCACCTGAAGAACAGGTGGCCTCCATCTTCATTCGCATTACCGTAAACATCACAAGCTCTGCTATGAACCATGGATTTTCGGCGCAGGTTCGCTTTCGTGCGCAGCCAATCATTTGTGAGGAGCAAGGCGAAGAACATAACCCGCGGCGGCGCAGCGCTGTGCTGTGCCAGATGAATAGCCAGTTGGGGCACTGCGATCTAGTCGCGGCGAGGAGCTTGTACAGCCGCGCAGACTGCAGCACATTAGGGTCAGGGTCACGCGTTACGTCGTATGAAATTTAGTTCGACGGGTGTATTTGAAAAAACTTACGTATTTTTGATATTCTTATTTTTTTTAAAAAAAATAGGCTGCTAGAACCGTCGGTGAATATATGTTTTTTTCGGAGGAAAATGCGAAGAGATTTAAACGTATTTTCGTTTTTTTTTTTGCGTAATTCCGGTTTTCTTGTTTTTTTTTTTAAAAATGGGTCGCTAGGACCCGTTGACGAATCTGTGGACTTCTATTTACTGTCGGCGAATATGTGGTTTTTTTTAGTGAAAACAAATGTATTTTCGTTTTTTTGCATAATTCTGATTTTTTTTTTAAAAAAAAAGGGTCGCTAGAGCCCGTCGGCAAATCTGTGGACTACTATAAACCGTCAGTGAATCTTTGGATTTTTTTTTGAGAAAACCGCGGAGGGACCTAAACATATTTTTTTTACTTAATTCCGGTTTTCTTATTTTATTTTTTAAAAAAAGGGTCGTTAGAACCCGTCAGCAAATCTGTAGACTGCTATAAACCGTCGTCAAATCTGTGGACTGCTATAAACCGTCGGGAATATGTGATTTTTTGTTTTTTTTGAAGAAAACAAACGTATTTTTATTTTTTGTGTAACTCCGGTTTTCTTGTTTTTTTTAGAAAAAAAATTGGTGGCTAGGACCCGTCGGCGAATCCGTGGACTACTATAATCTGTCGGCGAATCCGTGGATTGCTGTCGGGTCCAATATGCTAAAAACAGATTTTTGGGACTCAAACGTAATTTTGTATTTTTCGGGTGCATTCTGCTAAAAACCGCCGGGAGGATCTGAACGTAAACCGCAGAGGGACCTAAACATAATTTTAATTTTTTTCGAGACCTTTCTGTTAAAAACCGACTAGAAGACCTAAACGTGATTTTGAATTTTTCGAATAACTTCAACGCAGAAAAGGTGATGTGGTATAGCTGGGAGGGCATCAATCCTCCCAGCTATAATATAAGGTATTAGCCGGGAGGGCGCTTCCCGCTATAATATAAGGTATATATATTAGATCAGGGTACGCACCTTCGGTCTATTTCTTCAGTGAGTGCGGTCCGGGCCAACAGGTCGTTCAAAATCGGTGGCTCTCTTGCCGCCACCGTCGACAAACGCGACACTATGGTAGATTGCACACCACACACCTGCATGCCAACTACAGTTGCATGCGGCTGCTCACAGTGGGAGTACAACGCGGACAAGCACTTGCGGAGAGGCTCATGTGTCAGCCATTGAAGTCCCTGAGGAGGACCTAGATGAGGTGAGGGAGCGGAGTTCGAAGAAGAACTCTTCGTTACCGGGATAGAGTTCCTCTGTAGTTTGTAAGAGGTTACAACTAAAGTAGTTACCTACCGTGAGCACTGTTCAATAGAAGCAACGAACGGTCCGGATCATCGATAACGTTAGCTACAATACCGCTATAGAAATACAAATAGTGTTTTACGAAAGATCTAGGCCATCGATATTTGATCCAACGATAGATCCATTACTGCTAAAGTTGAGATCTTTATATGACCGCATTGGATCTCTTTCATGTTTATGATTGTGGTCGGATGGAGCATAAGTGTTAGTGAGAGTGAAAGAGAAATCACAGGTGGTTGAGAGGAAGCCAACGTAGAGATAATGTTTATGAGAAATGTATTTATTTTTGCCTTTTTGGTATGTCTATGCATCATTTAAACAAATTTGACTAATTTTATCTCACAAAATCATTTGTTTTTAATTCAACGGCCCACGCTCCCCTCACCTTTTATATTACTCCACTCCACCCTGACGCCACCTCCCGATCGCACCCAACACGCCGCTGCCTTGCACGATGTCACCTCCGATGAGGCCCTTCCATGCCTCCTCCTCCCCATCGGTGCCACCGCCCGCTTTGTCATCTCCCGCTATCGTGGCCGCTCGCCACCTCCTCTCCTGCCATCGTCGCCGCTAGCCTCCATCTCCCCTACCCCGCCCTTCTTCCCCATCTCCGGTGGCTATTGTTGTCGGATCTTCCACCTCATCCTTTCGCCTCCTAATACTCTCTTGATCTTGTTGTCCTCACCTATCTCCACCGTCCATGGCCTCCCTCTAAATTCTGGCCCCAATGAATCCCAAACCATAATCCGGGTGAACCCTAACCCTAAAGAAACTCGTCGGGGCCTCCACAGAGACAAAGGTGGGATGGGCGCACGAATCGTGATGCAAATCAAAAAGTTATAAATTCGACTAATATTCTAAAAAATCATTCGATGTATTTCTTGCGATTCCAATTTATTTTTGGAGAAAAGTGACGGGTCCTGGGCGGTGAGAATGCCACCCCTAGAACCATCAGATTCGATGAATTCAAACGAGGATAAATGGTGGGGGAGCAAGGTCACCAGCATAGTGCGAGGGAGGGTATTGAGTCTAGTTTCTTGGAGACAAACGATAGATCGTCGAGTCTCAAGTAAGGTGCCGAGAACCATGACAATTTGCTTGCCTCACCTAGACTACGGATATTACAGCCGAACTCCAATTCAATCCAAAACTCCAATTTAATCCGGTTTGGCTCCCGGCTCTGGCTTCTTGGATTTTGGCTCCAGCTTTTTGACTTCTGCTCTGACTTCTCAGCTCTAGCTTCTGTTTTTCAACTTCTAATTTTCATCAGATCTTGCTACGTGCACCCGAAACATAAGCGTACCAAAAATTACTACGCACATCTGAAGCTTAACAGAAGTTTTTTTTATTCTATAATCTACCATACATTTTTTATCTGCAATTTTTATCTACCATGTCATCTACTAAATTTTACATTGAGAAGTTCGATGGCAAGATCAATTTTTTGATATGGCAGATTCAAATGAGAGTCGTTCTTCTACACATGGACATGAGGAAAGAATTGATCTTTACCCCAGCGACTGTTCTAGTGTCAACAAAAGTGGGATTTTATTGCAATTCTGATTATCGGCGATATTTCATGCATAATTTCGTATTATTGGCGGTATTCATGCGCAGTTCAGGCTATTATAGGCCATTATGTCTATTATTTTGTGTTCATATTATTGGTGATATTTCATCGCAATTCAGGCCATCATGCCTATTCTTGGTAGATTTCATTGTTGCAAATTAAGGCTTTTATGCATATTATTGGCGGATTTCATTGTAATTCATGTGAGATTTATCATTGGCGATTTCTTCGATGTTTCATTGTTGCTTTCTTTGACGTTTCATCGTCTAGTTTGGAGAGAAAAATAATGTCAGTCTTTGGTATTTCATCACCGTTAATTTGAATTTGGTGTTTTATTCATCGTTTGTATACGTTGCAATTTGGATCGCTTACGCGACCATTATGGAGGTTTTGGCAACGTTAATTTGGAATTTGATGACACCCTGATGATAGCATTATACTCTTCAGAGTTTTTCTAGTGAAGGTTTTGCTCTAATGTCAGTTTAAGATGAAGGTTTAAAGTGCAATAAGGAGTTTGCTTCTGCGTGGATACTACAACGTTGTTTAGTTGTCTTTGCTCAATATAAGGGGTCTACTGCAATTTATACTCCATTGATGGCACGAAAGTTTTTCTTCATCTTGACATTTTTGCAGGTTGTTCTTTCAATGAGCGTTGTTTGCCGAATTTTATGTTCTAGGTGGAACATATCAAACATCCATGATATGAGTTCTTCGTTTTTTATCAAGCACCACAAGTGGTGTCTTAGGTTATGCCATTTGATGATTGAGCGTTTGTTTCAGAAGGTCAGTTGTACAGACTCAGACTTTACTAGGGTTATGAATCATGGAAGATCCGAATTTCATCGTTTGCCTTGTTGATAGCTATGTGTTTGGATTGACTGTTTCAGTCTTTCTCACTACCCTCTAGTGATTTGCTCAATCTTGCTCCATGAGAAGCGTTTGGATAAGACTGATCTAGTCTTTGTCTTTTGCACTACAAGTGTTTGGATTGACAGTTCCAATCTTCCTTATTCAGTAGTCATTTGGACTTTTAACGCACTTGGTATTCATGGTGCTTTATTACCCTTTGGGGTTTTTCAGAAACAATTTCGTTATAAATTTTGAGTTAAGAGGAAGTTTGTTACAGATATCTCAAGTATCCCAACAAATCTGATTTACATAAGCCATACCTCTGTACATGTAACATTAAACCATTGCAGTGGATTGTTTTCCGTGGGTTTTTTTTTGTAAAGGTTTTTTTACGTTAAATCTTATCTCTAGTTTTTTTGCTGTGCTTTTAACCCTACCATAGAAAATGGCAGAAACAATGTGAAGACTGTGATTCATAGAAGGAGTGACACTAAACACATCTAGCATAGAAGTTCAAGTTACAAAACAAAGGATCCCTGCAGTTAGAACGGGGAATACAAATTTGGCGGTATCTATTCAATTGAGCCGTTCGATCCAGTGAATCGACGGCCCGGATCATCCCAAAACCGTGTGCTACAGTAACTACTACAGTAGGAAAATATCGCTACAATATATTTGCTGCGATACATCTCGAAAAATCTTGACCACCGGTTTTTCGTCGAGCGGTTGAATGGAACCGCTAAACTTGCAATCCCGTTCAACTAAAAAAAATCCCTGTGCGCAAAAGGTACAGAACCACATACAGCAGAGAGCAGACTACTAGAGTACTAGGAACGACAAACGGCATATCTAACATGCGCCAGGCTGCGATCAAAATGCGGCAAACGTCACACACCCAACATACTGACTCGGACGGTTGTCGTTTCATTCCGCACACCGGAGCACCTCATGCAGACGTTCCATGGAGGTGTCAGACAGCTTACTGTATGTGGCCAGGTCCAGAATGACTTGGTGGTGTCCACAGTGTCTACCAGACCATGCTTACGGCCACCAACTTGAGATCATCAGAACACACGCGGAGTCTTTCCTTGAGCGTCTTGATGCGCATTGCACGCGCCATCATATACTGGAACACGGCCCCGGCGCCGCTTGTGAACAGAATGTTCGTGCTCCGGGTCGGGTTCCACGTCCACACCAGCGTCAACAGAGGCATCAAGCTGAGCACCGGCGGCAGACTGTTGAGACGGTGATCCTTATGGGACGTCCATGTTACTGACAACGGGCACCGCCATGTTACCATATACGGGAACGGTGGTGGAACTAGAAAATTTTCGGTGGGGATGTGCACTTCACATGTACAACTCTATAATCTTGTGTAATGATTTCGTAACATCGTAAATCCAACACATATATTTGAAATTTGCTAAAAGTACAATACTAATATTTCTAATGTCTTAAAAATCTCAAATCACTGAAATTGGAACCAATTCAATCAACAAATTTAACCTATTGAAGAGATGCTCTTATAGTGTTTTTTAAATTTTTGAGGGTGTCGAATCATACTCGGCACCCCTCGTAGATCCACCCCTGCTAGGGAAGAGCTAGGCTGGGTGCTGTGGTGGTGGCTGGCGAAGGTGGCAGAGTCGGTGGTAGGACATTGATGACGACCGAGAATGTGAGTAGACAAGGCAGTGGATATGTCTGGATATAACCATAGTAGAAGGGAGCATATCTGTGGGGGGTGCCTATAGATGTACGGGTCACGGCCTCCGTTCTGAGGCGGGGAGTTTGGTGGTGGTAGGGCAGGGAGGCTGAAGCGAGGGTGCTAGGGATGCTGGTGGTGTGGAGGTGGGTGGTGGAGATGTAGGTTGTGGTGGGTATGGCGGGAACATAGGGGCGTAATTGCCGATGATAGCAAGGGCAATGCGAATGTGAGCCAGGAACCCGTGCTCAAGGGAAAAGTCTAGGACCAAGAGCTCTGCTAGGATTTCTAAATCATGGAGGAAACGAGCATTTGATTCCTCGTGCCTTTCCAGGAACACCGTATGGCTCGCAGCTTTGGGTTACTGCCGTCACCCGATCTGCGGGGGAACTGAAGAGAATGAGCATGACAACACGAAACGGAAGGATGTCACTAATTTGTAGTGGAGGCGGAGAGGTGGCACGACGGATGGAGGTGCTCATCTAGGCAGCCTTCTCTGATCCCGACATGCCATCCACTAGTTCAATGTTTCAAACCCTCCGCATCTGCAGTGCATCTCCACCGCCTCCCCCGAGACATCCATCAAAATCTACACATCGCTACGCTCCACCCTCCTGCCTCGCCCACCCTTACCACATCTTCCCATCCCACCACCGCCACAGATTCCCCACCCCAACTCACCACTCCCTTATGGCTCAGATCTCGCGCCATGGCGCCAGGACTTTAAGGAAGTTTTCATGTATGCAGGCTACAATTGACATGTCGATCGCGGCAAAGTTTGCTTTCACCTTCGTCCACTTTCAGCTAATCTAATCTATATATCTATATATATATAAACAACCGGCAATATTCAAGGCACCTTCTTCATTTTTAGGGCAAGAAAATCCCACAATAATCTTAAATTATAGAAATTTTCACATTAATCGAAAGAAAAAGATAAAGATCTCCACCACTTATTTTGGCGGGGGCAGATTATAACGATGCAGATTAATCATATATAATAAATGCAATTGTATTTCGATCATTAGAAGTAGAGTTGTATATCAAAAAAAGGATCTCCACCACTTATTTTGGTGGGACCAGATTATAACGGTACAGATTAATCATATATAAATAGTTATATAATAAATACAATTGTATTTCAATAATTGAAAATATAGTTGTATATTAAAGACAATTATATCATAATATCTAGACGTGCAGTTGCGCGTGTAAACCTACTAGTTTGATAAACAACAAACCATCGTATGCACAGGGAGAAGTAATATTAATTGAACTTGCTTAACAATGAAGAGTATGGGTACATCCTCATGATAGCCCTTCATATATACTAAATTTAGCCATCAACAATGACAATCATACATAGTCAGTCATGATCGTGTAGGTAATTACAAACTAGAAACAAGGAGCTCATGGAGGGGAAAAAATTTGAGAGGTGCTTCCATGCTTTTCCTTTTAACAGTTGCACAAATATTAAAGCATGAATAAATAATAGATGGTGATTACTTACCCCTTCACTTGCTTCAAGATTTGTGCAACTTGTATTAGGAAGGAAAGCATTAAAGCACTGCTCAAAAAATCTTCGACATGCAAGATGTGCATTGCGAGTCGATGCCATTGGCATCCTCTGAACCATATGAGATTCAGTGCTGCAGGCTGCGGCGAAGATATTAAGCGACAGTTGTGGTCT
Organism: Otatea glauca; assembly: GCA_036346275.1. NCBI lineage: Eukaryota > Viridiplantae > Streptophyta > Magnoliopsida > Poales > Poaceae > Otatea > Otatea glauca. Next base: position 52,512,007 of record CM070717.1, on the reverse strand, counting down.
CCAAGAGAGGTTCGATGAATTCCTTGAATTTGTCTTTTGTTATCGCACCTTCTCTTCGGCTCCCAGGCACCTCCTGCCCATTCTTGAAGAGCATCAGGGCCGGTAGACCATAAACCTTATATTCTTCAATCAGTTGAGGATTTGCATCATGATCGATCTTGACAATTTTTAATCTCCCCTCATATTCCTATTTCACGAAAACTAAACTATCAGAGCTGGCAATTCCATAAAACAACAGAGTTTCCTCTAAAAAAAATGCAAAATATCAGTTTATGCTAAACCATACAAATTTCTTCCCACATTAGTCGATTAACCATATATATGGATATCTCTACACATTAGTCAATTAAACAGAGAATTTTCCATGATAGCTCAAAATACCAAAGTTGGAAGTTGCAAACTAAGTCTTTCCACCAAATTTCCACATTAATTTAGGAAAGCATCAAAGCGAAGAATGAATCAAGTTCTTAAGAGTACGATTACTTACATGAAATCAAAATTAATCGTTGCTGAAATTTTCCCAACCCGACATACATTATGCTCCCTTGCAGTCTCTGGTTATAACGTTTAGGATTTTGCTGTACAGCTCTTAGCGAGTATTTTGGCTGCACAACAAAACCGTACTACTTGTTATAGACTGATTAAAACTTTGCTGTTCTAAGATGTACAACTCAAACCACAAACACAGCGCTTGCTGATAACTGTTGAATTTGCATTTCGCCTAACAGGAAGCCCATGTATTCTCTGCTAGTTAATTCCACGACAGCTGCTATCTCTCACACTAGACATTATCCAGCATAACAAAAATTAGTCTTTTGTGCTTTGGTGGTTTAGTATTTTTGCAAATCTCAAATATCCCAACTATTTGAACATGCAATAACAACCATATGGACATTTCTACCATGAAGCAGCAGACCTCGGAAGCCCAATCGACGACGGGCGCGATGAGGCGGCACGGCCCGCACCAGTCGGCGACGAAATCGACGAGCACGGGCAACTCCGACTGCAAAACCACCGTCTCGAACTCGCTCTGCCCGACGAACTTCACCGCCGCGCCGCACCGAACGCGCGCGCGGGCGTGCCGGCCTGGCGCGGGCGCCAGGCGGCAGCGAGCCGGCGTGGGCTGAGGGGGCGGGAGGCGGAGCGTGGTGGGGTGGCGGGGGCCGCGGGCTGAGGAGAAGGGCGAGCGGAGAGGGGGCGCCAGGGTGTTTGGTGCGGATGCCATGAGGGCAGCAGGACGATGCCAATGACGGAGGAGGAGGAATCTTCTGGAAGGTGCCACTCGGCCACCAGTTCACTTCTCCGGGCGAGATTTGTTGACGAGGAGCGGAATTTTTCCTCGTCTCCCGACTCCTGAGGCGCCGAATTCAGCTCAGCCCAGCAAACAGAATTGCTTCGTGCCGGCCCATGTGGACCATCACATCCGTACCTCTAAATACGCGCGGCCCAATAGCGACGTATGTGAAAACATGTTGGATACAATGTATTTTTTTTTCCGATTCGGAACCGAATATAGGATAGCCGGATTCGGATATGAATCCAGATTATTCGGGATACGAATACAGGACGGATATCAAACAGATTTAGGTCAAAAATAAATAAAGATATATGTACAATGCATGTATATATAGAGTAATATATATTGAATTAAAACCATACGAGTACATGACCGTAGTAGCAAGTTAATATGCTACTTAAGGATCAATAAAACTAACTAATTGACAATATAAATAGGCTACCATGAAAAAAATGTGATGAAAATAGGTGGGTCTTGCTGATATTCAAATAGCAAATATCCAGATATCCAAGGAAAAGCATGATCCATCGTCCCCAACCCTCCTTCGAAATGTTCACTCGTCTGGTCCCCTCGTCTTTTTTTTGTAAAAATAGTTTCCTTCTAAAGAAATTGTAAAAATGGCCTCCTTCCCCATCGCGGAAGGAGTTAGGGGCAACACCCGGCTCCTTCCACACCCGGGGACCGCGGGAGGTCGAGGTGCCACGGATGTGTGGCGCGGGAGGCGGGCTGCGTGGGAACTCTCGGCAAGTGTGGCAACGCTCTAGAGGCATGAAAGAAGCTGCAACAACGTAGGGGAAGCACGAGAGTAGAGATGGCGTGCGCGGGAGCTGATGCGCAGCATGTGGAAAACCGATGTCGTGAGGAGGGAGTGTGGGAGGTACTTCTATAATAGATAGAATGTTAGATTTGTAAATATAATCGGGAGAGCTATCTCTACTACTTCTAATTACGACTTGGTGGCAGCGGTTCGTTCTCCATACCCTCTTTTTCCTTCTATTCGCTCAGCCTGCCCCCACCCCCCTTTCCTTCTGCTCGCTCAGCTTTTCCTTCTATTCGCTCAGCCTTTCCTTCTGTTCGCTCAGCCCGCCCCCACCCGATTCGGATTCCCTCTATTTTATAGAAATATTACTAATCACATCTCCTTAAAATGGAAGGAATTTATTTATATCTCTTATAAATGAAAGAGTTTCCTCATCATATCCCGCTTGGATGGAATGACATACTCACCATATCCCATACACATGAAAATCCTATTTCATTGTATCTTATTCGGATGGAAATGCAGATATTAAAAGGCAAGAATTGTATAATCAAATCACGTGCCAATCCTGGAGATCACAAAACACCGTATCATAGAGGTTGAGCACTCACACGCCTGGCTGCCCTCTCCTCCACCTATAAAAGATCACCTTCATCTCCATCATAGAGGATATACGAAGAGACATAGAAAGAGACAGGAGAGGAAGGCTCATACACACACAGGGGAAAGAAGCAATACAAAAGATTCAAGGGGGCGCAAGAAACGATATGGAAAGAGATCATGGCTATAGCTCCTTCTCTCTCTTTTTTAAGACAGCTAAAGCTGTGATTAAATTATGAGGATAGAAAACAAAGTTTAAAGTTACAAGGTGCAGAAGACTGCACTTGAGACAAAAAGGGAAGGAAAAAAAAGAAAAAAGACTAAATTCTTTAAAGTTGTTATTGTACTATCATGTTGAGGCTTTTTTAAAATTATACTAACATGAATGATTAACTGATAATTTAAAGCATTCTTAAGTAGCTAACAAGGTCGTTTCATATATGTCTTTCTCATCAACCAATTTAGATGTTGTTTTGAAAAACTTCTCTTAATAAGATTGTTTGAGAATTTTGTAGAAACGAATGGGCACTTAACTAGTTTTCGGTAAAAACACAGGAGAGGGGCAGAACAGTGACCGCTTCACCTCCTCCGGCCTCCGGCTGCTTCGCCTTCACTAGGCCTCTCCCCGTTCTCGTCCTCACTGACGCTTTCTCCCTTCATTCGCACCTCCACCTCCCCAGCACCCCACACCCTAAAGCTACCCTTCACCCATGGAGGCGTCCGCTTCGGAGAGGGCCGGTTAGGGTTCGGTCTCCGGCCATGGTGATTTCGACGGTGGCCGCTGCGGCGACGCTTCACCCCGCGGTCGCCTCCCCGTCCTCGACGCGGCGTGACGGCGTCGGAAATGGCAATGCCTCCGCCGCCGCTGGAGGTGCATTCCTGGCCGTCGGCCGCCGAGGGGCGGTGCGTGCTAGGGTTGCGGAGGCGGCTCCGGTGGCGCCCGAGAGCAGCAGGCTGGATGCTTCCTCCGCACCGATGGTGGAGATCCCCGTCACTTGCTATCAGGTGAATTTGTTTCGCCAGTTGTTCTGTTTATGAATTCGAATTTTAGAAATGTGCCCCCCCCCCCCCTTGTTGCATTGATTCGTCGCTTGATCTAGTTTAGCTCAGTCCGTCCCCATTCAACTGATGCAATTCTGGATTAAATAGGATTTTTCTCATGTAATTCAAATTCAATATATTTGAATCACGATGTCCTAGAAAATTTTCGCCTGTAATTTCATATGCTGATATGCTTACCGCAATTTGGAGTGAAATGTCGCAAGTTGGTTCTGAAATTTCGTTGTTTCCAGTTCAAAAGTGATTGGACCATTTGTCTTCTTTTTATGACATCTATCCAAGTGACCGTGCAGATTCTAGGTGTTACAGAGAAAGCGGAGAAAGATGAGATTGTTAAAGCAGCAGTGGAGCTGAAAAATGCAGACATTGAAGATGGATACACAGCTGAGGTGTCTACTTGTAGGCAGGTTGCTCATCGAATTCTGGAACTATGTGGATATAGTTATTCTCTGTTTAATGGAGGAACACAGCATCATGGTGTTTAATGTTGTTTGTTAGGCTCTGTTGGTAGACGTGAGAGACAAACTTCTCTTTGAACAAGAGTATGCAGGAAGCATAAAGGAAAAGGTTCCACCTAGATCCTCCCTTCATATACCTTGGAGTTGGTTGCCTGCTACTCTGTGTGTCTTGCAGGAGGTAATGTGTAACACAAACACCCTTCAATTAAAATATTCATGCAAACTAATAGAGGACAGTTATCAAGTTTGTTTCATTTTAATTTGGTTTAGGCTTTTCACCATCAGTGGCTATCTTGCATGAGGTAGTTATTAACATGACCATCCTCTGTTCTCTAAACAACCAAAGCCCTAAATATTTAGGGGCTGTTTGGGGGAGCTGTACTTCAGCTTCGCTTTAGCTTTGTGCCAAAAGCTCCCCCAAACAGCATGGTTGCAAAGCATCTGGGAAGCTAAGCCACAGCAGAAGCACCTCCAAAAGCTGCAGCTGCTGAGGAGGAGCTTTTCAGCTATGGCTTCGCTTGAACACTTCCTAACTCGCTCGCTCCGTCTTCCCGACTTTTGCCACCCCGCCTCGCTGCCTCCACGTCACCTCCTCACTCGAACGACGCTGTACTTCGCTATGTTGCTACCTTCCATTCGGTTAGCCCTCAAAAGCTACAGCTGCAGCAGCCAGTTTGACAAACAACATAACAAGAAAAGCCACACCGCCACTATAATGCTTCTGATCCAAAGAAACCAAAAGCAGCTTTTCAAATTACAGCAGCTCCCCAAACAGGCCCTTAGTTGAGCATTGGCTGTGTTTCTTGTTCGTCTGTCTGTATTCTTCTTTGTCAGAGTTCTATTTACAATTCAGTGAGGTGATTTGGAAGGCTCCAGAGGGTTTAAGGTTTATTCTGTGTAATGTTGGAGACTAATAAAAGAAAAACTTGTATGTCAAATTCATGGTCATTATCTTTAGGACTATGGTGAAAAACATGCATATATTGAATTTTGTCCTTTTTTCAGTGTTCTGACCGGGTAGGGTAAAATGCTGAGAATGTAACTGATGACCAATTTGATGTTTGTAGGCTTTATGGGCTCAAGTAAGGGAGATGTCTTAGCAGCCCCAATTCATTGAAGTTGAAAATGCCTTTCTTATCATCATGTACTGGTCTGCAAGTTTATTGTCAGTGTAAGATGCCGCATTACTGTTTGCAGGTTGGGGAAGGGAAGCTAATTTTGGAAATTGGTCAGGCGGCTCTACGATGCCCTGATTCTAAACCCTATGTTCATGATTTGCTTCTTGCAATGGCATTAGCTGAAGTAAGAACCGCACAAGAAATTTATCAAAAATAGCCACATGATAGAATTTTCATGTACCTCTTTGGTATATTTGTAATGATTCCATGCATTTTGTTGTAGTGCTCTGTTGCAAAAGCTAGCTTTGAGAAAAGTAAAGTATCTCTTGGTTTCGAGGCTCTAGCACGTGCTCAATATCTTTTGAGGAGAAAACCATCTTTGGAGAAGATGCCCCTTCTTGAACAGGTAAAATGTTATTACTTTCACTTTATAGATTCTTCTACATGTGAAATCATGTCATAACTTATTTCGTTGGCTGAACTAGATTGAAGAATCACTTGAAGAGCTTGCACCTGCTTGCACTCTAGAGCTTCTAAGTTTGCCTCAGACACCTGAAAATTTTGAACGTAGGCGAGGTGCTATTGCAGCTCTCTGTGAATTGCTTAGACAGGGCCTTGATGTAGAATCCTCTTGTAGAGTTCATGATTGGCCTTGCTTCTTAGGCCAAGCAATGAATAGATTATTAGCCACTGAAATTGTGGATCTACTTTCTTGGGACACTTTGGCTACAACTCGTAAAAATAGAAAATCATTGGAGTCTCAGAACCAGCTGGTGGTGGTTGACTTCAACAGCCTCTACATGGCGATGCTTGCTCACCTTGCATTTGGATTTTCAACCCGGCAGACTGAGTTGGTACCTTCCTTTTTTCTCCACTCATAGCCTATAGAAGTCATCCTGTTTGCTACTTTTGCCTTCTTTAATTTACATTACCTCTATGCAGATCAGTAAAGCTAAAACCATCTGTGAGTGTTTGGTTGCATCTGCGAGCACAGACCTAAGATTTGAGGAATCTTTCTGCTCGTATCTTCTTGGAGAGGTGATAAGCTAATCTTAACTGCTATAATTTTACTAGCTTACATTACTAGGACTAAATATTAGCTTCTCAGGAATCTGGCACCACAGTTTTTGAAAAGCTTCAGCAGCTTCAAAGTAATGGAAGTTCCAATTCAAGGAATTATGGGTTAGCTAAAAAGAAAGACAGCGCTGACAAGGTTACTATCAACCAATCACTGGTATGCACATTTCACAATGCTATGTTTCAGAGCAAATAAGTTCACTATTCTAGATTAGTAGGTGTCATATTTGTCTGAAGTTATACTGTGTCTATTTGTGTTAAAGCTTTCTCATGCCAGGCAACTTGTCTTTACCAGGAACTGTGGCTGAAGGATGTGGTACTTTCTCATTTTGCAGATACAAGAGATTGTTCACCATCTTTGGTTTGTATCATACTATTTTTAATAATCAAATCCATCATGGCATTTTCTATGGAGTAATTTAAATATCATTATCCTCTTATGACAGGCCAACTTCTTTGGGGCTTCTAAGCGCATCCTTAGCACTTCCAAGCAGAAACTAGGATCCACAAGAATGGTCCTTTTGAGCTCTCAGTCGTCTTCTAGTGTCTCACCATGCAACAGAACTTCAGGGGAGCAGATTCCAAGATTAAATTCTACCAGTCATTTGGGGGAAGCTGTAAAACAACTTGCACCAACCAACCTGGGGGTCCATTCGTCAATGGATAGGCCAGCAAATGGCACGAGCTCAACATCTGTTTCCCTGAAGCGCAATCCTGGATCCCATCCTGTAAGAACCTTGGAATCATGGGGCCTAACTGGAGATAATATAGGAAAACTTGCCTATACTGCACTCCTGGGGTTTGCCCTACTCGGGACATTAAAACTCGCCAGATTTCAATTTGGGCATACAAAATCTGCAGCCACATTGTCTCAAGCATCTACATCAGAAAGTTCTTTTATTACTAGCAGCGTCAGGAAACAGTTTGAAAAGCTTTCAAAAATGCTTTGGTTACGCGATAGGCTTCATTCAAGAAGTGAAGAATGTGATCTATCTCCTGTAGCTAATGCTGTGGCTGCTACTGTGTGCAAGCAAAGGATGGATCTTCAAGAAGCAGAAACACTTGTGAAGCAATGGCAAGATATCAAATCTGAAGCTCTTGGCCCTGAATATCAGATTGACATGCTCCCTGAGATTCTTGACGGTTCAATACTCTCAAAGGTAAGTTCCTTTTATTGATCAGGTAGTTGCATATGGAGTACATGTTTAATTATTTATGTTGTGCTTAATCAAAGTCCCTCTTGTTGAGCAGTGGCAAGATTTAGCATTATCAGCAAAGGACCAGTCCTGCTATTGGAGAATTGTTTTGTTAAATCTCTCTGTTGTTCGAGCTGAGATACTGTTGGATGAGATTGGTGCTGGTGAAGTGGCAGAAATTGATGCTGTGCTTGAAGAAGCGGCTGAGCTTGTAGATGACTCCCAGCCCAAAAGACCCAGTTATTACAGGTATTTCAAAAGATATCGTGGCTGTTGATCATTATTTCTCAGTCTTCTCTAAAATAAACATGGTCCTAATGATTTATATGGCTATAATTGCAGTACATATGAAGTTCGGTACATACTAAGGAGGCAGAATTATGGATCATTGAAAATCTGTGAGGCTGTTGTCCGGGATCTGACATGATTATGCCAAAAAGACATCTTATTTGTCAGTTGATATGTCATAGGGCAGTGTTAATTTTATGAAGTTGCAAGATGGCGAGCTTAACATATTAAAAATCTGTAGTGTCACTGTTAGGTCACCCTTGAATCAATCTGAGTATCGTGCAATGTTTTGCTGATCTCCGTTGGGATGCTCGAGCTGCTCATGGTGACCTCCGGAGACTTTGCATCAGATCTGACACAATAGCTGCTGATATGCACTACATTAGTACAGATGCTAACCGCTGCTGATATATCACACGCCTTTATTTGTTTCCCGAGCAATGTTTCAATGCTTTTCCTCTCAATGCAAGTTGCACTAATCTTGAGGCAATCGAAAAGATAAGTAATAATTATTTACTTTTTATTTATACTTTAATATTTATGTAACTGAACCACCTCTAGCCACTGGCGAGATCAGCGTAACACAAGATCTCACCTGCCGATGAGACAATGATGAGGCGCCGTCTTGCATTTTTGAGTTCTGACTCTGGCAAGCCGCAAGCTGCTTTTTGTCCTTCAGAAATCGGCAACTGCGAGGCTGCAACTATACGCATGCATGTAACTGGCAAGATGAGGTTGATGCTTCCCCGTGCATAACATCAGATCTCACTATCTCGCACCTCGCCGCATAGGAAAAGTCGCTGCCGTTTGCAGCTTCGAATCGCCGTCGTCATTGCTAAGTAGCCAAGTACAATCGCCGTTGTCGCGCAAATTCGCTTCTCTCTGCTTTTGCATCACCCCGCTTCCACCATCCTCTATGACCGCCGGCGCATGGCCGGCCGCAGCCACCTCCGCTCCACTGTCCGCCGCGGTGCACGCGGCCATGCGCACGCTCGGCCGCCTCCTCGCACGCCCCCACTCCGCCACCGCCACCACGACTGCAGCCGCGGCCGCTGCCACACCCTACACGACTACAACAGCCTTCTGGCCGCCTTCGCCCGCGAAGGCGACTGCGACGCGGCCCTCCGCGTGCTTCGCCGCATGCGCCACTACTCGCCCGCCTGCGCGCCCGCCGCCGCCTCCTACACCTACGCCATGTCCGCGCTCGCCAAGGCCGGCCTCCCCGCCGACGCCGCTGCCCTCTTCGACGACATGCTCTCCCACGGCGTCGTCCCCGACCGCGCCGTCTTCTCCCTCCTCCTTCATATCTACTCCTCCCATCTTCACCTCCCATCAGCCGCCTACTCCGACCTGCTCTGGATGTCCCGCCTCGGCCTCCCACCGACCCCCATCGACTACGCGGACCTCATCTTCTCCTTCTGCCGCGCTGGCCGCCTCCCGGACGCCCTCCAGCTGCTCGACGAAATGCGCACCCTCAACTACACGCTCACCCCGCACACCTACGCCCCGATCCTCCAGGCCTACTGCGCCAATGGTGATATCCAAACGGCGGACACGCTTATCAGCTCCATGCACCGCTCCGGGTGCCACCCTGATGTCGTCATTTATAATATCTACATCCAGGGGCTACGCAAGATCGAAGATTTTGGTGCTGTGGAGAGGGTTGTCGGTGAGAGTGGCCTGAATGGGTGGGTTCCAGACGCAGTGACATACAGCACCTACATTACTGGGCTTTGCCGATTTAGATACATCGAGGAGGCATTCCGGCAGCTGGAAGTCGTGGTAGCAAAGGGGCTACAGCTGACAGTAGTTGGTCTGAACATACTGTTGGATCATGTTGCACAGGATCTTGATATGTGGGCAGGTAAGGAGGTGCTGGAGCGATGGCAAGAACTGGGTTTTGTGGTTGATGTTGTGACATACAACAGTCATGGATCATTTCTGCAAGAAGAGGAAGTGGCTGCGTATCCTAAAGCTGTTCACCGATATGCTCAAGAAGCCCATAACGCCGAACGTGCAGACATACAACATTTTGATTTCATGCCTGTGCCGAGCCGGCAAGTTTCGGTTTGCCAAGTTCGTGTTCAGCTGCAAGGGGTTTGTGGCGGATGCTGTTACGTGTAACATTCTGATCCATGAGTTCTATGAGGCCGGAAAGGAGGGCGAGCTTGGTTTTTTGTTCGCTGATGTGAATTCAGGGAAGATTACCCTAGACATGATCACGTACAATACACTGGTCGATTTCCTCTTTAGGTCTGGGAGGCGGTCAGAGGCTGCCAATTTGGTCAGGCACATTGATGATGGACAGTGGACGACACCCTGCGGAGCCCGTTGCACATTTGACATATTGGTTGGTTAGAAGTGGAAATATTCGAGAGGCTTTGAGGCTGTTTGATGACATACTAGTAAAAGGATCGGCCTTAGATAGTAGGGTGTTTGCTAATGTGATCAAGGCATTCAGCAGAAAGGGTCCAGGGGAATGAACAGAGATGGCTCAATTGTGTTCTGTATTGGATAGGATGCTCGGAATTGGATGATCCTTCTCTTGCATGTGTTTATAACTTGGGAGTGATTGTAGCTCTGCTAATTCTTTTTCACTATTTTACATGGTAGTGGCTTCATTTTTCAACTTGTACGAGTAGCCATTGAAGGTAAGACACCTATTTGGTTTCTTCATGCAGTTCTTTGTCATTACATATACCAGTATATTACAATCTGTCATCCTAAAACTAATTATTTTTAGCCTATGGAATTTGCCTTACATGTAATGTTCCATTCTTCATATTTTGGAAATTTTGTCTCCAAAAACTTGTATGTTCGAATGGTTTATTTGACCAAATTAACCTCGTCTGTGTGGCAAGGGATTTCCTATATTGGTATTGTGTTGTGTCAAAGTCCTGGTCATTTTATTTGTGGATAACAAATTGTAAGGACACTTTTCCTCCTATCTGGAGTAAAAATAGTACTTGTTACGGCAAAACATGAAACCACAAAGTAATAGAGTTCTGTTTCTTGTTCATGTATGTTGTTTTTATGCACTCTGTGACAATCTTCAGAGTAGTGGGAGTAGATCAAATAGCTTGCTTGCTCCTAGAAATTCCTATGGAGGAATCCAGCTAAGGCATGTTCTTGATGTCAACTTGAATATGTTCTAGCCATGCAATTGCTGTGATCCAAAGGAATGATTGTGTGAAATTTTTGGGTGCATTTTTTAACTGTTGGTTTCATTAGTTCTTTGAGGAACTGTTTGTCATAGAACAGGCTTATAATCATGGCGTGTTGCATTTTAAATATATTTATTATGACCACGATTTGATTTGAGCATGTTCTTGTTTATAAGTTGTCACCTTATAAGCAGTGGCGAAGTTAGGATGAAAAAAAGAGGAAGGGCTCGTAAGCTAAAGCTTCCCCAGTTGCCCGTGTCAACACTTTAGATTGACACACGCGTGGCCAATGCCATCACAGCCTATGCTGACATCATCGGCCCCGCACAAGCTCACAGTCTGTACCTGTCGGTAATAGCGGATGCAAGACAATTTTATACGAGACAATTCTAAATATGGCTAATTCGTCCCAAACAAGTCGATTTATGCATCATGCATGCGAAATCCACAATCATAGTAGTTTTGGACTAAAATCAATCCTTGAATTAGATAGACAAAGGAAGTAAATTCATTTTCTTAATTTGACTCACTGTTAGTTCTTAGTCAGATAGTCCTCCCATTCAAATATTCATCTTCAAATAATCAAATTTAGTATGTAGATTTTTTTTTGAACAACACAGGAGAGCTACGTGTCATTTCAATAAGAAGATTGAAAAAAAAGCCATAAGGCCCAGAACAAAAACAGGGTCTAAAAAGCACCAAAAATAACAACAACAGGTACAGAAAAGCACCCGCCAACTAATAGTGCAAAAAAGCACCAAAAGTCAAACTACCTAGATAAACCCAACAGCTGGATGAGACTGCCTAGAGAGGATTCCTTGAAGAGCTGAAGCTCCTGCTAGACTCCACATCTTGCATTCCTCACTGATTTTGAGCAAAAGCTGTGTTTTTGATGGATCATGTAGATGTTATTTTGCAATGAAAATTGATATACAAAATTTTACAATATCAATCTCTCAATTTAAAATATAACATTCTCTCATTCTCTCTCACAAAATGTGGCCTCGTACATGATATTGAAATTAGATTTACAAGCACTAGCGGGAGAGTGGGTGGCTACCGGCACCGGAGGGTGGGCTCGAGTCCACTAAAGCCCACCTAGTGGCTGCACCCTGCTTATAAGGAAAGCAAAGTGACTGAAAAAATACATGTTGCCATTTTTGTGTGTGTGTGATTGCAACTAGGTCAGGTCATTCATTTACTGTAGTTCCATTGTACATTTTTACCAATATTAGATTTGGTTGTTTTTTACGTTACTGCTGATGCCACCTAAACCGGGAACGTATTGTACGCAATCATGTTTTTTCGTGTTATCATGGTGCAATCCAAATATACATCGTCACAAAAAATTCCGAAAAAAAAATCGTAGATGTACTTCTAAACTTACTCCACTTATATATAAAATTTCAAGTTCAAATTCATTCTATATTAAGAGTGCCAAAAAAAGAGAAAAATCTGACAAACATTGAGAATTCAAATTTGTCAATACTCTCTTCTTCGTTACTCTTAACATGTAATAAAATTGAACCTGAAATTTTATACCTATAGGTGGAGTAAACTACGAAGTACTCCCTCCGGTCACAAATAATTATCATTTGGACATTAACACGGTTTTCAAAATACAACTTTGATCACCAATTTTTATTATAATATACTTATATAGTCCAATAAAATTTTAATATTATAAAAGTATTTTTTGAGATAAATTTAAACATATGATTTTCATGTATCCAATTTAAATATTTAAAAAGACATTGATAGTCAAAGTTTGAAAGTTTGACTGCATATGCTCAAAACTACAACTATTTGTGACCGGAGGGAGTACATTTACAATTTTTTCAGAATTTTTTTGTGACGATATTTAGTTGGATTGCACCATGATTACACAAAAAACCTGATTTCATACCATACATTCCCAACTAACCCTGCATTAATCTTGCACCGTTAAATGTTGCACATAACCACAGAAGGCATAGGATTATAGCTACTAGCAAACACCAGTCATTTGGAGAGTTGCGAGTGCTTGATGTGTTTGCAAATTGCAATGCTGAAGATGTTTCAGTTTCAGAAATGACAAGCTTGATTCTTTTGCTACTACCTCACTTGATCATGTATGTTCCACTTAATTCTGCAGATCACCCAAAACCATATATATCTCTGGTCTGCGTGCTGAAAATGTAGATATACTCATATATATCTCAGGGCTGCGTGCTGAAAATGTAGATACTCTGTAAAATCAGTGTATACAAATTTTCTTGGGGAAATTGCTTGTTTGTCATTGCAAAATTTCACGATCTTCGATAATTTTGCAGTGGCCTAAGAGTTTATCCCAATTTTGTACCCTCGATGTACTGCGAGTTTACTATAGGACTTTCTGATCTGTGGGACCAACCCCACAGGCACATGGTTAGCCATCATTTTCTGCGTGCACGCCTGCGTCACCGCCTCACGGAACGGGAAATCCACGTGTCTACCACCTCCTCAAGCCAATCGCGTGCTGACACAAGTGGGGCCCTGGTTCCAGTGTCACAGAAGCATCTGTATGCGACCATCCACGTCAGCGACTGCTCGGCCGGCCTACCATGGCCCACCTGTCAGTATAACTAACTCATGCCCAAGTGGATATATCCATTAATCCCCCACCCGAACCACCCTGGCCATCGCCTCCCTCCACTCGGAGTCGGAGTTGGACTCGCCTGCTCTCGTCTTCCCCGATCTCCCAGATCCAAACCAAGCGAACTCCACTCTAAAACCCCCTGCTCCACGCGCACATGAAACCCTAGTGACTCAGATCTCCTGCATCCGGATCGACGCGCCGCCATGGTCGGCTCCGTTCTGGACTCCCTCCCGGCCCCGCTCCGGCTCAAGACGAAGCAGCAGGAGCTCCTCCTCCGCGTCTCGGCGCTGGCTCTCATCTACGTGCTCGCCTTCGCCGTCCGCCTCTTCTCCGTCCTCCGGTACGAGTCCATGATCCACGAGTTCGACCCTTACTTCAACTACCGCACCACCCTCTTCCTCTACGAGCACGGCTTCGGCGAGTTCTGGAACTGGTTCGACTCCGAAAGCTGGTACCCGCTTGGCCGCGTCGTCGGGGGCACCCTCTTCCCGGGGCTCATGGTCACCGCCGCGCTCCTCCACCGCCTCCTCCGCGCCCTCACGCTTGCCGTCCACATCCGCGAGGTCTGCGTCCTCACCGCGCCCTTCTTCGCCGCCAACACTACGCTCGTCGCATACGCCTTCGGCCGCGAGATCTGGGACTCGGGGGCGGGGCTCGTCGCCGCGGCCCTCATCGCCGTCTGCCCCGGGTACATCTCCCGCTCCGTCGCGGGGTCGTACGACAACGAGGGCGTCGCCATCTTCGCGCTGCTGCTCACCTTCTACCTCTTCGTGCGTGCCATCAACACGGGATCTCTCGCCTGGGCGCTGGCCTCAGCGTTCGGGTACTTCTACATGGTCTCCGCGTGGGGAGGCTACGTGTTCATCATCAACCTGGTCCCGCTCTACGTGCTCGTGCTGCTCGTCACCGGGAGGTACTCGCAGAGGCTCTACGTGGCCTACAACTGCATGTATGTTCTCGGGATTCTGCTTGCGATGCAGATCCGGTTCGTTGGATTCCAGCACGTACAGTCTGGGGAGCATATGGCCGCCATGGGTGTCTTCTTCTTGTTGCAGGTAGTTTTTCAGTCATTATTATGGTATGACCTGAAGCAATTGGTAAACTGGGATGGAAAAAAAGCCCTTTTGAAGGCAACCTAACCTAACCTTACCAGATAGATAAACCACTAAATTGGTAGAAAAGTAAAACATGACTTAAAGTTGCTGGTTCAAATTAAATGGCACGTTAGTTGCTTAGGTTGTTTACATCGTTGAGCTGACTGGCATCCATTAGGATTCACTGAGTTGTGAAAAATGCTTTCGGATTAATGGAGTGTGAACATTGTCACTTTATCAGTCTATCAGATGCTACTTCCATTTTATACATCTTTAGACAGCTTGCGCAGCTGGGTATGCTTGTACATGCTTAACTGATGGGCAGTACTCTTGACTCTTTATTTTTGAATACGTCAAGGGTCAACTTAACTCACTAGTGTTTGACATTTACTGTTTATCTTTATGCAACATGGTGAGTGTGTGGATCTCATGTTCTGCTATTCTTAATACGAATTTCACCTTGACAATTATCTATTCTAACCCAAGGTCTTCCTGTACTTACTCAAGTTATAGCATGGATATAGGACAGCTATCATAAACCCTTCCCCTTTTCAGGTTTTCTTTTTCCTGGACTGGGTAAAATACCTGCTGAATGATGCCAGACTATTCAAGTCATTCCTGAGAATTACCCTGACATGTGTGATTACTGTCGGCACCCTGGCTCTTGGAATTGGTACTGCATCGGGTTACATCTCCCCTTGGACAGGACGGTTTTACTCGCTGCTTGATCCGACCTATGCAAAGGACCATATACCAATCATCGCATCTGTCTCTGAGCATCAGCCAACAGCATGGTCTTCCTTCATGTTTGATTTCCACATCCTTCTTTTCCTGTTCCCAGCAGGCCTCTATTTCTGTTTCAAGCGGCTGTCAGATGCCACCATATTTATAGTTATGTATGGCCTCACAAGTATGTACTTCGCTGGTGTTATGGTTCGGTTAATTCTTGTTGCAGCACCTGCTGTTTGCCTTATTAGTGCCATTGCGGCATCTGCTACCATGAAAAATCTGACAACTTTGATCCGTACAAAAAGAAAAAGTCCACAGAATGCTTCTGGAAAAGCAACAGGCTCTAAGGCAGCAGCAAAGGTATTTCTGATTTTTATTCTCACCAATATGCATACTCTTAGATAATCAGTTTCTTAATGAGGCGGCAAATCTAAAATAAGTAAGTTCTACAAAGGTTGTAAATAAAAACACAGGCTTTGTGATTGAAATTGAGTGTGTACAATTGAAATCCCTTTTCCTCCTTCAGCGTTGTACATCCTTCACAAAAGAGATGTGGAAAACTATAAATCATAATTTGATATATAGGCAAAAACAGGTATCTAAATGGTCACTAAGGAATTGTGAATACTTCCTTGCTGTTTTTAAGGTGGGGTTGCACTTATTTAGGACTCTACCACTACCAGATGCAAGATTGAGAAGAATATACCGGTTTCTTAAATGAAGTATTGTCTTCATTGAAAAAAAAAAGTTTCGGTTTTGCTACTGCTGGTGTAATTCAAATTATTGGAGAATAATTTCATGATTTTTAGATTACTTCTGTTAACTGTTTTGATTTCTTTTGCTTTCACCTTACTCTGTAACTAACTTGGCTTCTTGTGTAAACAGGGGGCCAGTGATCAATCCTTGCCTTTCCAACATAATGCAGCTATTGCTTTACTTCTGGGTGCTTTTTACTTGCTTAGCAGATATGCCATACACTGCACTTGGGTGACATCTGAGGCTTACTCTTCTCCTTCTATTGTTTTGGCCGCAAGGGGTCATAATGGAGGCAGAGTTATCTTTGATGATTATCGCGAGGCGTACTATTGGCTTCGTCAGAACACTCCACCTGACGCTAAGATTATGTCATGGTGGGACTATGGATACCAAATTACAGCCATGGGAAACAGAACTGTTATTGTTGACAATAACACATGGAACAATACACACATAGCTACTGTTGGGCGTGCAATGTCATCTTACGAAGATGAAGCATACGAGATAATGCAGTCACTGGATGTAAATTATGTGCTTGTTGTATTTGGAGGTGTTACTGGGTATTCTTCAGATGACATTAATAAGTAAGTTCATCCGGTTAACCGGGAGCCTTTTTTAAGTAACCTTGTGATGCTTTTGATTTGATGTGAACTAGTATGTGACAGTTTTTTTCTTACAGAACTGCAAAACAATGTCTCTTACTTAGCTGCACATTTCCAGGTTCTTATGGATGGTGCGCATCGGTGGAGGAGTTTTTCCTGTAATCAAAGAGCCTGATTACCTTGTTAACGGGGAGTATCGTGTTGACAAGGGGGCAGCACCAAAAATGTTGAACTGTCTAATGTAAGTTTTTGATACCAAATACTTGTTTGTCTGATACTGTTTTCCTTTATTGTTTAACGTATTCTATGACATTTTAGCAAGCTGAAAAGAAAAATTTATCT
The DNA here is from genome assembly GCA_036346275.1 of Otatea glauca. Taxonomy (NCBI): domain Eukaryota; kingdom Viridiplantae; phylum Streptophyta; class Magnoliopsida; order Poales; family Poaceae; genus Otatea; species Otatea glauca. The sequence continues at coordinate 52,494,850 of CM070717.1, read as the reverse complement.
TGTGAAGCATCTCCCCCCTCCTCAAACTTCCATGTGAAAATTTTCGTACCCTACAAAATTTATCTGCTGAATTAGAATAGAAGTATAAAACTTTATCATGTGAAGCTATCAGCTTGGTCAAATTTACTACATATATTGCTTGCTTTACCTCCTATCCAATCAAATTTACCTAATGTTTCTCATGAACATATATTTTATAGAGGTGCTTAATTGGTTCTCCACTCACCCCCTGGTATCATGCTGGTACATCTGTAGTATTAGCAGCACAGCCAAATTTTGGTGATGGGGATGATACCATTGCAACAGTTTGAATAAAAGAAATTATGTTTGGTTTGATTAGCTGATCTGCCATGATTTTGGCTTGTACATCAAAATGCATAGTAGTTCACCTTGGATCTTTAAAGTGGACCATTCCAACCTCCAACCCATAGGGGGTATGCTTATCAAAGATATGTTCAAGAACATTTAGTTCTTCAAAGTTTTAGCTGCCCCTTTTGTATTTCCATACCCGCGAAACCTCTCAAGATATTTGTCATGTTTCTAGTTATCAGTTGCCTTTCTAAATCCGTGCTACTGCTACCCTTTCTAATTCAGTTGCTCTAGTTCATGTTAAGCTATCCGTTCCGTTTTTCTATGTTTTATCTCTTTTCTTGGGCAGGTACAAGCTTTGTTATTACCGATTTGGAGAACTGACCACGGAATATGGAAAACCTCCAGGGTATGGCACACCTTTACCATGGTTATTGATCATTCATATGTATCTTATAAGTTCATGATTATAATAAAGAGTCTAAAATGAAGATGTCTCTGCTTTCTTGATTTATTTGAAATATACTTTGTAGACAATTTATTGTCCTTTTGGTTATTGGTGATTTTTCTAGATAAGCCAAGTAGGCATATTTGCTCATTGTAGCTTGCGTGATCCTGTTTCATGGAGACTACATTTTGATGACAAGCCTATTGTTGACACGACTACTATAGATGCATGGTAGCGAATGATGGATATGGATATGATGCGTTTGTTCTCCTATTCTGTTTATTCTCTATGCAGGTATGATCGTGTACGAGGAGTGGAGATTGGCAACAAAGATGTGAAGCTTGAGTACTTGGAAGAGGCATTCACGACTTCAAACTGGATAGTGCGCATATACAAGGTCAAACCCCCGAAGAATAGGTCTTGAGGTATCATCTCTGGGTTATTGTCTGGAGCTATTACCTTGGACAGGGACATTATTGTCAAAAATCTGAGAGAAACAACAGGAGATGGGACAATCGTTTTGAAATCTGATCTAGGCTCCCCCCAAACGCGAGCTTTGTTTCGCTGAGACTGACAGTAGTAGTCCATAGTGCCAGTTCAAAGTAAAGAACGTACATCTTTCCCCTCAACATTCGGTTAGATGTGATCGGTGTCATTCAAAACAAAGCAATTGTGATGGCAGTGAGTACTTATTTGATTGAACATGTTATGACGAACTTTAGAAGTTTTTGTAAGCGCAATGGCTTATTTGCGTAGTAACTTTACATTGTGTTAATCAATATGGCAATTGCGATTTATCAGCTCTGAAGACGAAAGATGAATAACTGTTGGCTGTTCTGTTGTAACCTGTATGTCGTGCAGATCCGGATAGCGATGTTTGTGTTAATAAGCGCTGCCTTGGCTTGTGTGAGTTGATGCTTAACTTCTCATTATCTCAGTTGCTAGTCATTATACATGTTGGAGAAGACATACCAACCCCGAGGAGAGAGGCCCCCTTCACCTAATGCATCGCGGGTTAGTGAACACAACTCCGTGGGGTGTCGAAAGGATCTCCCTCACGAGTATGAGCACGCTACGGGCCGCTCCCTCATGCCCCCCACGGGCATCCCGCGGGACTTTTCATCATGCCCTCGCAGGCGTTTACGGGAGGTACCCTTTTACCCCGCGGGTGTCTACGGGAGGTACCCTCCTACTCCGCACGTATCGGGAGGCACCCTCTTACTCCGCGGGCGTATACGGGAGGTACCCTCCTACCCCGCGGGCTTTTACGGGAGATACCCTCCTATTCCGCGGGTATCGGGAGGCACTCTCCTACCTCGCGGCGTCTATGGGAGACACCCTCCTACTTCGCGGGCATCTACGGGAGACACCCTGTGGGGTCCCAGAGTCAGAGGCCTGCCCCTACGAAGCGATGACGTGGGGTCCACTATCTTCACCCGAGAATGACCAGGATACCCCCGGTTGAGTTATTATAGTAGGGGTAAGATGGTATTTTGTGTAACAGGTTGGGCGCCTATAAAACCCCATTGTAACCCACACTTGTGCGATAGCTCTTATTTACAAAAACGGAACTACTGGTGTGTCCCTCGGAAGCCTGGACCAAGAGCCCCCTCTCTGCTCCCCCCGGGGAACATACCGACAGGAGTAGGACGCTTGCTTAAGCGTTCGAACCTGTATAAACTTTTGTGTCCACTCTTTCTCTCTCGGACGTAGGCCCGTAAGACGGCCCGCGTCCACTCCCTCTTGTGTCACGTTTCCAAACATACGACAATACACTACTTGAAATTCTGAAGGCTGGATATGAATCTACAGTACTACATCCCACCATAGTACCACCTTGCAACTAGAGGTGGGCACTCGAGCTGGGCTTTTTTGGGCTGGCTCGAGGCACGGTGACACAGCCTGGTCCAAAGCCTGGCACGACACTGTAACACGGGTTATGCTGAGCTCGAAAACTGGGCACGATGGGCACCACAGCTTGGCACGGCACTGTAGTACAGGTTGTGCTGGGTCGATGACCCAGGGCATAAGGAAGAAATTCAGCATGAAGGTCATTGACCTGCAGAGCATGAGTGCCATGGACGTCACCCCCGCTGTCGACACCTGAGAGAGACGACCAAGAGGGGAGAGAGAGTTGAGAAAAATTGAGAGGCGGTGCAAAAAGCTGCTCTCTCGCTAGTCTCTCAATCTCTCTTAGCTTTTTCCCACCCATCTCTCAATCTCTCCCTCTCTCGCTTAGCTCTCTCAATCTCTCGTTTGTCTTCCTTGCTCTCTTTCTCGCCTGTTGCCCCCTCTCGTCCGTATTCAGCACATTCCTCTCACTCTGTGTAACTGTTCAAGAATAAAAAATTTTAGTTCCTTTTTTCATAATATCTGTGTCCACTACCTCAACTTCATACGCCTCCGACTCCTTTCCTCTCGTTACAATAGTGCAAATGGACCAGACATAGGCCAGCACGGCACGAAACAGACACGAAGCACAAATGAACCGTGTCTGGGCTCACCGAAGACGAACCGGACCGACACGGTACGGCATAGCGGGCACAACAGACCATCGCGACCCGGCACGATACAGACACGAAACACCTTGCAACAATTCTATGTATACTCAAATATTACACCTTTCGGCTCCTCAATATATGCCCATTTTGCATGCACATTCATTTCGTGAAGTCCTCTTCGTTTCTTGCAAGCACCTGAATTAAACCAGTGACAGCCGCGCCGATGATGAACCAAGTCACGCCGGCGAAGATGACCTTGAGTTTGAAGATGTTCACCACACCGAGAGCAACAGCACCACCAATGTGGTCCTGAAGTCTGCCACCGGCCATCTCCTCCCTGTTGTAACCCGCAACCCCCGCCGAGAGGATCCCCATCGGCAACGGCGCCGTCAGGTCGATGCTGTTTACACCCCTCCCGTCGCCGCCGGCTTCTTTTTTAGTACTGGAAGCTACTATCATGTGGCTGTCACCTGTGAGGAGCAGCGCTCTACCTCCGGTGAGGATTTGGTTCTGGAGAAGCTGAAGACGTCAGGTTCAGCTGCGGAGTCCAGTAACCGTCGCGGTGGGTGTACACTGCAGTTGCTGCTGCCGTCGTGCCTTCCGCCTTGCGTCGAGCGGCTGCTTCTTGGAGCCTGTCCGTCACGGGGTCGGCGGCTCTGGAAGATGGCGGCGGCGGCAGGTAGAGAGAAACGGGGGCGGTGGTGGCCGGAGCTCTAAATGGCCTCCAGTACCACCAGTTTGAGATGGACCTAACCTAATGGCCTGGACGGCCGAGGTCCTCGATTGCCGTACTGCCTCTGACTCCTGCGTGCAGCAGTGAGATTAGTTAAGCTGAGCATAAAGCATCACATATGCCCATGTATGCAGAATGTGGTATGTACTTTTGAGAAAGGCTTTGGTACTGATTCTGTATACGCCAGGATACTGGATCGAATTACCTCGGATTCTCTTGTCGCGGATTTCTGCTTCATCTCCTGGAATCTTCTCTGGAATTTATTTACCTCGGCGAAGATGTTGTGGTGCACGAGCTCCGACGGCGTTGCCTTCAGAAACCCGGTCTCTGCCACAGGGCTGGTTGGACAGCAAGAACTCGAGAGCTGTCAGGTCCGCCCTCTCAATCATCCTCATGCATGCTCTCTCCATCCAAATTTACAAGGTTTATCTGTTGAATAATTTTATTTACTCTTTTCAAAAAAATAAATAATTTTATTTATAAATATAAAGTTTTTATGTATTTTTTTCTATATTCCTATTTATATAAAGTTTTTATGTATTTTTTTTCTATATTCCTATTTATTCTCTCTTAACCATATATATTTATTCATTACAACTCACTTCCAAGACAAATAATTTTCGTGCAAAATTAAAATACATCTTATATTTTTTAGACTAAGGAAGAAGGAAGTAGTACATAGAGATCAAACCAATCACAGAGGGAGATCCTCGGCGTCGGCCCATTGAGCGACGACGCGGGCGCGGCCGTAGACGGACTCGACAGAGAAGGTCTTTTTGGTGTAGTGCGCGCACTTGAGGCAGCCGAAGCACCTGACATCGTCCACGAACACGGCCCCCCGGTCGTCCTCGCCGCCGAACCACGCCGAGTAGAGCGGCCTTCCCGTGTAGCCGAGGAACTCAGACCGCTTGGCCTGCTCCTGGTCGTAGTCGAGGCGCGCGGCCGGGTCGGAGAGGAGGGGGTAGATCTTGTTGAGGACGATGGCCATGTCGTGGCCCCTGGCGCCGGCGACGTCGGGGTGGCACCGCTTCTGCAGCGACCGGTACTCCGCCTTGATCTCCGACTGCGACGACGACCGCTCCACGCCCAGCAGCTCGTACATATCGTAGTCCGTCACCCACGAGCTGCGCCCGCTCCTGGCCCGGAAGTTGTCGCTGCCGTTGCCGCCGCCGCTAGAAGAACCGGAGGAAGAATCGCTGCCGTTGTTGCCGCTGCTACTCGAAGAAGCTTGCCATCTATGGCGAGAGGGCCGCCAGGAGAAGGGCACAGGGGTGCTAATGGGCCGAAGCCCAACGCAAACCTGATCCAAACCCAAAATTTTGTTTCTTTCATCTAATCTATTCCAAGCATAAATAAAGGCGTGGACTTTGATCCAAGCTATTTGCATGCACAGCTGACAGCACTACCCAATCTGAGTGGAGCATTTATCCAATTTGTTGTTCTGTTTTTTTAGGTATTCTACTGTTCTGTTTACAAAACTAAACATCACTATCGATCACTTATGCACTTCTCTACCGGTGATGAACTAAAACAAAAACTTACTGTAGTAAAACAAGTGATGATTAACTACTATACTGATATATTTGTGTGCTAGAATTAACACATAGTACCATTTTTTTACTTGGCTGGCATGCATGCACACATGCATTTCCTTGCTTTGACTGGTAAGCATGTAGGGGTGCAATCGGATCGGGTATATGGCTACCGATCCACCCAGCGGGTTTGTTTGGCTTGAATTCGACTAGTTGTGTCAGATAGTTATCGGATTCGACATCGGATTCAGGAGATCACTATCCATCGGATCATGATATTCTAATTATATTTTTGGATAATTGAGTCGGATATTTTTGGATATCAAAAAATTTACGGCCCATATTCTAGCAGCTTCAATTGGGTCCAGCCAAATAGCCCAAGCTAGACCCTCCCTCCACAGCTCCACCCTCCTACTGTCGTCCCATCCGCTATCCAGCTGGCCGGTGCCGGCTGCCACCAAAGCTTGACATGTAAGAATATACTTTCGCTTGCCTACGTGAATACATGGTTTTGTTTTCAAAACATAAAGGAATATTTGACACTTCTACAACTTTGATGAACTACATGATGAAATGACTTGTTAAATTGCGATAATCCTGTTGCATGTTAAACTCATACAATTGGTTAATCATTGCTATATGTGTGCTATATGCGGTGTATGTTTTCACGCGATATCTGACAAAAGATATTCGATACCGTATCGATTTCGCTCCATATTCTCTTCGAATTTGTGACTGATATTATCTGCGCCATATTCATATCTGTCACTATCCATATCTGAATCCGAGTCCGATAAAAAAAATATTTTAGGATACGAAAAGAATGATATCCGACTGAATCCGAGCCGATTGCACCCCTACAAGCATGGATGCATTTGTGTGCTAGAATTAACACATAGTTCTTCTTCCTACATAAAGAAAATAATCAATTACAAGAAAACATCAGCTCAATTCAGAATGCTTCAATTTCATCATTCATGTGACAACAAAACCAGTCTAATTACAATTACTCATCTGCTTTGAACAATTTCACATCTTCTCTCTTCTTGGCTTCCAAGTTTCATTCTGTACCTTAGAAAAACAAGATAACTTTTAAGGCAACTACTTAAATACTTCTTTTGTGCAAGTTAATAAGGTGTATTTTTTTGGTACATAGACCAAGAAGATATTAAAAATGAATAGGTTGCCCTTAATTATTATCACTAAGTATTATATTCAATACATGCACGTAGAGAATATAAAGTAAAGATGGATATTTATTAGGAGTACAAATGGAGAATCACACTAATTTTGCATTGGAATACGAAATAAATCCTATATTTATATATAAGATCATTTAAAAAATACGTCTTACAAACTTAGACAGAGAGTAGCACTTAAGGCCAATAAGAGAATAAATATACAACTTAAATGTTAGCGATTAAGAAAAACTGCTACAACAAAATGCTTTAGAGGAACTACGGTAATCCACTTTCAAGTGAACTCTAAGTGCACCGTCTAAGCGAGGGTCTTTCTATCTTATCTACTGTGGAAGGAGAAAGTGGTAATATTGATAGGGATTGCAGGATAAGGCAGAAAAAAAAGAAAGTATTGGCGAGCCCTATTTGTTTAAGCTTAGATATTTTGGCTTATAGGTTAAAACCATCATTTAGACTTAAACAGTTTAAAAGCTATCGACTTTTATACGTGATAGAGGTGGATAATTTTACTGTAACTTTAGTGATACTTGTCTAAAACCAGCTCTCAATAAACCAAAAAATACTCATTTCCGGTGGCTTTTGGCTTTTAATTATATAGAGGCTTATGGTTTTTAAAAGCCTAGATAAAAGTTACTATTGCTTTAGCCTTTAGCTTTTTAGCTTTAAAGCTGGTGAAAAAGTCCAAATAAAAAGAACCCGGCGACAGGACCATACATGGTCTAGACCATACAGACCATGTGCATGTTCTCCTGTTCTTGCAACCAGCTAATGCCATGCAAATACCATAAAATCTTCCGCCTCTTAAGATTGCTGACATCATGAATCTCTAGCTCTATTAAAAAAAGTACCAAAGGGCTGGACTGATGGTGAGCGATTTAGTAGAAAAGTATAAGGTCTATGTCTAACCTAATCTGATCTAGATCTAGTCTAAATAGATATGTATCTAAAATGAGTTAAATCTATTTGCACTTTTAGATTAGTCTCCAGTTCAAACCTATTAGCACTCTAGGCAGCTCTGGGTTGGTGAGGGAGATGGCGGTGTCAGAGACTTAGAGGGCATGGCTGCTAGCTCCGTTGATTGATTTGTGCTGGTCATCTTCCCGAATGGAATGGTGGGAGGATGGGAGCTTCGGCTTGCAAAGGCGGGATCGGATGAGTAGCAAGTGACTCTAGTAGTAACATGGTGAGAGAGTGCATGTGATGATACCAAGATACGTCGTGTCTCCTCCCAAGCTTAATAGGCTCCGTTGGAAAAAAAAATTGGTTTCCATCGAAAGAAATTGTATTTCTAGCTATACGACACGTATCATATATCATACTCTCGTATCGCAGCACCTCGTCGGTGCTGCAAGTGGCACAATGCATCACGGTCCTACCATAAAAAAAAACTACCACGCTCTTTGGGCTTGGTAGGAGATTAGGCCCACCGTGTTAAGAAATGTGTCACGCACCTCGGGCTTAGCAGCAAATCTGCTATGATCCTACACTACAGTAGGTGGTAGGGCCATACCTGTGCCGCAGTCAATGGGCTACCGCGGTGCTAGCGAGGTACACGATCAGAGACTATGGCAGAATCTACCGCTACTTCTATGGTCGAAAAGTGAATTAAATTTATAAATCCGTTCACGTAGATATCAAATATAAAAAAATAGCAGGATGCCAAATAAACCAAAAACTCCTCTTCACGGGCGAGAGTTACAGGAGATATTTTGGTTTTGCACTTTTCGCTTACTTAGGCAACATAGCAGGTGGCGCTGATATTTTGGAGGCAAATGGGTTTTTCACCTCATACGCTCTCTCGTTCAATTCTTTCGAAGGGATTTTTCTGGCTCGAGAGTCTCCGCCCTTCTTTCACTTCGGTGGATACTGAGCCTACTGACCATAGTTCAAAATTTTGGTGAAATTTCGTAAATTTAATTTTGGCCAGGGAAGAGATTAAAAATCCCGGTCAGATAATTTTTTTTTGCTACAATAGTTTCAGACATTTCGGCAAAGTTTGCCATATTTGATCGGATTTGGGTCAATAACCCTTAAGAATGTCATCTTACATGAAAATTTGTTTAAAAACCGAATTTTTGAGACGTTTTATAAAAATAGTAGAAACACTGTTAGATTTTTATAAAATTATACAAGGTTGATCATGCTCTGAAAAATTTATGGTACTATCTTTAGCAGTCTAGGACCATACGGAAACATTTTCAAAAGAATTGAACTTCATTTGTTATTTAAAAATTCAAAGACAGAATAAATATAACTGAGACAGTAACTGTGTCAGAATTTTATAAATTCTTTTGAGTATGATCATAATATAAAATTTTTAGGAGAGCTTAACCATTGCTTCAGAACCATTTTATAGAAGTTTCAAAAAATTTAAACTTGTTTTGGTTGTCAAATCAAATCTATAGAAGCAATACATGTAGCACCATAAAACTTTTATCAGGACAGTACCGCTGTCACAATTTTTAAAAATTTCTCAAGCTTGATAATTATCTGAAAATTTTATGATAACATTAGTGATGTGACTGAACCATTTTTTTTTCAAAATTTTCTAACGTGGTTTGAACCATTTTTCATTCAGTTGAAATTTGTTGGTCAGCCTTCAATAGCACTTTCCGAATTTTTGAAAATTCCTCAGGCTTGATCATCATCTGAAAATTTTATGAGAACATTATTGGTGCATCAGGACCATCAAATTTTTTTCAAAATTTTATAACGTGGTTTGCACTATTTTTCATTCGGTTGAAATTTACTGGTCAGCCTTTTATCAGGACAGTAGCACTATCAAAATTTTTAAAAATTCCTCAGACTTGATCATCATCTGAAATTTTTATGGTAATATTATTGATGTGTTGGGACCATCCAAAATAATTTTTCAAAAATGTTTAACACAGTTTCAACTATTTTTTACTCGGTTAAATTTCATCGAGATTTCAGCAATTTCGACTGAAATTTCAAAAATTTCGATCGAATTTCAGTTCAAAAATTTCGGATTTCAAATTTTCCTTTTATATTTTGACCAGATTTCATCCAAAAATTCAAGATTTCAACAAAATTTCATCCAAAAATTCAAGATTTCAACAAAATTTCATCCAAAAATTCAAGATTTCAACAAAATTTCAAAGCCTGCTACTGACCGCTTGTGTACTTGCTAACTTATTTGGTAAGGCACACGGTCATGCAACTCAAACTTGCGTTGCTGACATATATATTGTGATTTCAGGTCCCTTATGACATGATGTCCATCAGCAAAGGAAACGAGATTTTCAACAGTTGAAAAATGAAATTTGGACCCTCCACTTTGAGCTAGATAATTCGTCTAAAAGAAATCTGAAATGTTAGGCATCCTGCAGCTGTAATTCTTGAAGTATTTGAGCATGAGGGGAAACAAGCTTTGAAATATGCGTTTTGGTACAAGGCCCGTTCGTAATCACATCGGAACCGATAACTGCTTGAAGTGGAAAATAGATTCATAAAAGAATCTAATATGCACACTAAAATGCATTGTGGCTGTACAGGGGCTAGAGTTTATATTTACACACGGGCCCATCGTTTTCCATTTTAGCAGATTATGGAAAGCGAGATGCAGTTTTGCAATGCACAACAACCAGGCCCAATATCGTAGCATTTTCATGTGAAAAAAAAAACCAAACAGATGCCCGTAAATATTATATTTTCATGGCCTGAATATTTTCATCATTCTGGATACTTGCGTCCGGCAAAATGGGCATCGTGAAACCGAACTTGAGCATCTATTACACAGCACATGACCGCATGGTATTATAGTCATGTTGACCTCAGCATTCAGACAGACACGGCATGACCATGCTGCCTTGGCAACATCGGCTTCTTTAACCGCTGCCTCAGCCTTCTCCTGCAACGATAGTTCAAACAACTTTCAGTGTCAACAATAGGCAGCGTACACGAATGAAGTGTATTCAGTTAGATCTTTTTTAAGACCAAGAGCAAATCTCTTCATTAAGGAAGCAAAGTAAAATCATGCTGCAAGCATTGCAGCAAGAAATCTAGTGCAAACTATTAAGGATTTTCCTCTAGAATATCAGGCAGCTCATTGCCTCATAGTTTGCTGTGCAAATTATGAATGTAGGGAATTTCACCAGTCAGTGTGTGGATGTGCTTTGACAAGCCTATGAAAATATCTAAAAATCCTGGTCAACAGCCTGATCCAACCTCATCTCAATGTCCTAAAAAACATGATCCATCCATGATGCATAGAGTCTGCACGACCACATCCATTATGCTCCAGCATAAGGATCTTGTTCGATAGTGAAGCTCATCTCACATCAATAGTCATTAGGTGTCACTACAGATTACAAGACAGCCTCTCTAAGCAGAGAATTGACTAACAGATATTCTTGATGCTACCAATAAAAACTGAATTCAAGACCACGCAAGATATTGAAGGGCACAAACCTGCTCCACCAAGAGAGCCACTTGAGATTCTTTAAGCTGGTCTTGCAAGGAAAGAGTAGTCTGGAGTAGTGTTCCCTTCTCAGCATCCATCCTTACCCCTGCAGCTGAAAGCATATCATGGACTGCTTGTACCAGCTCGGTGGAAGATACTTTGCCATATTCAAGCCCAGCAGCCTGTAAACAGTAAAACTAAGAACTAGGGCAACAATCCATCTTGCAAAAAGTAGAGATTACACAAAAGCGAAACCAACCACATCGCCTGAGACTTCAGTTCTAGTGTTGATGGATGAGAGGCCCAGTTGTCCACCTTCTGCCACTCTACCATCATCCAGTTGGAAAGGCGCAGAAGAGAGATCAGCCATTGAAACACTTTTAAACGAGTAAACCTGACTAGAAAGTAGCATGCGAGTCTCGCCAGGAGCAGTCTCCACTGGAAACCTGTAAAGTGCTTGGCCAGCTGATGGCCTTACATCTTCAGGAACCCTACCATACCTGAGCTTTTCCCCATCTTTTCCTGTCTTCCATGCTACAATTTCTCCGCTATAGAATGGTCTGAAAGGAAGGAATTGCACCTGGCGAGCATCTAGAGATAACAATTCTGCTCCCAGGGAACCATCGTACCTTCCTTCACATTTTGAAACCCCAACGTCGGTGCCCAGATGGAGTAATTCAAGGACTTCTTTCTCTGAACCATCTGGGCATGCAAATATTGAAGCAATCGGCAAGATTACTGGTGCCCCTAATCTGTGACTAACAACAATTGCAATAACATCATGTATTGTCAAAAAACTTGGGGGCTCTGCAACTAGGATATGGCCCGTAGATTTGTCGGAAAAACAAATGCTTCGGTGTTTTCCATTGCTTGACCATTCAGATATAGAAGGATACTGAGCAGTTCTTGTAACATCTTGGAGCTTGGGAAGTAAGAGAAAGCGAGTATGGATACGTTGAACAAACAGCAGATTCTGTGATATATCCTCAAGTACACTTCCTATCTGCACTAAATGGAGGGCTTCAAATGAAGGGAAATGATTGGATATACCAATCATCACAATCCTTAATGCGTCTTGCAAAGATTTACTAAGCAGCTTCTTTTTTATTCTGTCCAGAGTAACAGAGCAAATGCTATTCATAACCTTAAGTTCTTCTTTTCCGTCAAGTTCCTGACAAGGAGGGAAAATTCAAGTTTATTTGAAATAGAAAAATTAATTAAACTCACATCCACAAAATTATTTAACTGGCAAAAAAAATGTCAGATCCCATAATATTAGTATACCTCTACAATGACATCGGAGAGTTTTTTTATGCCCAAGGCCTTGCAAATATTCTGAGGAAGATCTGGGTGAGCAAATCTTATCCTGGATGTATTTATATTACTCAACAAATGAGAACCATATGGGTCAATATATACACATGATGCAGCTGAAACCAGCCTGCAGCCATCATCTGGTATTACTGAATCAAAAATCCCTTCTGATCCGTCTGAAATAGCCTGGTTGACTCCAGAACACATGAAGTCCAAGATTTCCATCACTGCACGGAGTTCATTTGGGTTCAGGCGTTGGTAACCACATGCCTTTTGGATATCCAAAAGAAGTTCCCTTGCATAAGAGTTTGTAAGGCTTTCCTGCATCCCAATTTCTCTAAGAATCGCAACAAATGGAAGATACAGACTTGGAAGTTCAAAAGCAAAAGGTGACATGTTGATTGTCAGACGAGCAAAAAGTGACTTCACAATGACTAAGCGAGTACCATTTGCAACTGGTATAAATGCAAGTTTCTGCAATTCTGTTTTTTCTGAAAAAAGAAGAAGCAATGAAACACTTAGTTAGAGTAATGCCAGATCTCTTTTCCCAAAGTAACAAAAACTAATTGTGTCTTTCTGTTTTGTGGTTCTCTTTATATAGCAAAAAAGAGCATATATCAAGGGCATGTCGTAGTAAGTTCATAGTTATTAAAGCGATAAGGAGAGGCGAGGTGAGGCGACTCGCCACTTTTTACCGCAAAGCGCTTAAGGTGCGTGGCGAGACGACGCCATACACACACCACACATGGTATTGCACACACAGTTTAACCACAGAGTTTAGCAAAGATCGTTGGAATTTGATTCAAATCAATTGGAATACTTCTTTAGAGATTATGGATATGTTCTCTCTTGCTAAGTCACAAGCTGGGACTGCTCAGATATTTGTCAAGGGACTTTTTTACTTTAGGCTGTTGGAACATATGGACTCGAAGAAACAAGTGCATTTTTGAAAACATTTCTCCCAATAATAGATTCGGAATTATTGAAATTCAGAATTTCTTCTAAGATGGTTGATGCTTTGGAAAGATGGATTAGTAGAATTTAAATGAGTTAATTAATTTCGCAAATGGTTACCTTGAGTAGTAGCTAACCTATGTTAGAGGTTGTTTGGATCCTATGGATCTTTTATGTAATTAAGTTAATTATGTACTATATATTAATTAATTAATATTTATCAGTAGGGCCCTCCCCTACTGTTCCCCTAAAAAACCACACAAAAGATCTTTTCTCAAAAGAAATTAAAAAGAGAGAGAGAGAGAGAAGATCGGCCCAACCAACCTATGGGTGAGTTGCATGTATGCCTCGCCCTAGTGCTCCTCTCCCACTACGCCGTTGCAGCTCCTCGCCTATCCCACCGCTCCTCTTCCACTGCTGTTGCTCCTCTCCCATTGAGAGACGATAGCCAAATGAAGTAGCGTTGCAAGGGGGGATCACAGATCAAGTAGCGGGTCGGGCGGGGGTGGCCAGATCCGGCTTTTTTCCTCAGCTCCGGCCGCCTGTAGATCCCACGGTGGCACGAGCAGCGGAAGTCAGATCCGGCAGCGGCTTGGGCAGGTGGATGGATCCGGAGTCAACACGAGTAGGGGTGGCTGGATCCAACCTTCTTCCTTGGCTCTAGAGCTAGAGGGGATGGGATAGCGACGTCCGATAGTAAGTTCTCTCTCTCCCTCGACGCCCGCCTCAACAGTTTTTAGATACCATACTCCACCTAAGTGACACCATGGTGACGCCTTGGCCGAAGGCGGACGCCATAGGCATGTCTGGCAAGGCAAAGCCGTGGCAAACCCTCCCTCCCCCGCAAAACCGCCTTACCGCTAAATGACAATAAAGAGATGCTTCAAGGACACTTTAATAACCATGAGTAAGTTCATTATTAGCATTGTTGGCTTTCTGGTTATAACTTCTTAATGCCAACATAGAGCAACATGCATGAGCATACTGACAAGATAATACCTATCCATGAAATATATGTTTGGTTCTTCACAATACCGGCAAGAACATATCGCTCAACCAATGCAATGATTCTTGCTGAAAAAAATTGAAGATCTAAGTGTTAGATAGTATCTTTGTTACCTTATATACGAGATTGCTAGTTGCCTTGTATAGAGATTATTTGCCTTGTATAGTTATTGCCTTATATAGTCTTTCCTTCTATATCCTCTTATGCGTATATATCGCCCTTTGGCCTCATGTAGAATACAAGTGCTATTCATAACATGGTATCGAGCCAAGTTAGGGTTAGGGTTTTCTTCACGGCGTTGCTTTGCGCTCTCCCGACCTCTCCTCCGGTTTTTCTTCGCGATTCGTCCTCCCTACCGTAGCTCCCGCGCTTCTCCGTCGGCCGCCGCTAAGTCGATCCGTCGTCAAGTCCGTGCCGATCGTCCTCGCATCTCGACTTCCGCTCGGCGCTGCTTCCGCCGACGACGATCGAAGCGCGGCCGTCTCCACGCCGCTGTTCGCAGTTCCGCCTTACGCCGCCGAGCCCGTGACGCACTGGGGTTTCCATCTGCCGCTTGCCGCCGATCGTCGCCGTCGCCGCCGCCTCGCGTCGCGCTGCCCCTCCGCTTCGTCCGGATCCGCAGCCACCTCCGGTCGCGCTGTCGCTTCATTCTTCGCCCGCCACCACGGCTCGTCTTCCACGCGCGCGTCCACTCGACTTCGGCCGAACTTCATCGCACTCCGGCCGCCGACGCGATCGCCGACCGGCGCCGCCGCTTGCGTGACGCCGCCGCCGACCAGCCGCCGTCACCCGTGACGCGTCTCGAGCCTCCTCCGCTTCGGTTCTTCTCAGTGCGATTGGATCGGACTTTAATCGCTTTAAGTCCGGTCCGGACAAAAAAATGTCGCCACCGCAGCTCTTCTTCAGCACCATATCATTCTCTCGTTGCGGTTATCTTTGATGGTCTCAATTATCGTGATTGGATTCTTCACACGCGCCTTCACATGCGAGGCGGCGTCTCGGAGTTTCTTCGGTGAGCTATCATGTCCGCCTCGCCCCGCTCCCCGACATGCTGTTATTCCTAAAGAGGCGACATCGCGCCAATGAAGGCCTCCGGCGAGTATGTCGATGTTTGTGGAGTCTTTTCGACTCGATTCATCGCATACAAGATATGGCTTGATGAAGATGCTCGTGCTTCGCTATTCAGTTGCTAGTATGGAGGTGCATCTCACCGATGATATTGTTGGTTTGTCTTATTTCAATCGATGTGGCGCATCTTCGCGATCACTATGAGCCTACTAGGATTCTTTGTACCTTCTCGTTGTAATGACAGAGCGGTCGTTACAACAGGTGATTCTATCGTTGACGAGTTTTATGCTCAATCGACCTCGGTATGGCGTCAACTTGATTCTCTCGGACCGGAGGTTTGTCAGACTGTCGGTCTTTGCCAATGTCAAGACTCTCACTTGAGCTTCGCAGATCTCGACTTTCGACACGCCGGGCCGAATTTGAGCGATTCGTGCTCACCGCTTGCTCGTCATCCTCGTGTGACCTTATTGGAGGCTCTTGCGCCTATTCGATCGGGAGACTCGTCTTCGTGGTGCGGGCCTACTAGTATCTCCTTCATCCGGCAAGACTCGTGCTATTCCTCCATCGCTGGCGCCTCCTCCTTCAAAGATCGATTACCAAGGTGCGCAGGCTTCACCGCACTCACCGCAACAAGGATGGACATGTGGAGCGCTTTGCTATCGAAAGAAAAAGGATCTTGCTCGTCGCAGCTGGGCGTCCTCCTAAGGGCATGGACTTCTTGGTGCCTCTCCTCAACGAGCTTCGTTGGTTCTGACCCCACTCAGAGATTACGATCTTTGCTACGTCGCATGGCTACTCGCACCGCTGTGGTTCTGCTGCTCGCTACGCAGATCTTCCAATGAGAGACCATCTTCCTCCTCATCGTATCACACCATGGATTCTTGACTGGAGCTTCTTTTCATATGACATCCGATCCAACGAGTCTCCATTCCATTAGTCCTCTTGTCGCTCCTATCATCGCATGCATCGCAGATGGTACCCTCTTTACATTGCGGGGACGAGGCACTCTTCATCTTCCTCTTTTCATGTTCCCGCTGCTTCTCATGTTCCTAAACTCACCATGCGGCTTATATCCGCCGCCACTTCATCGATCATGGTCGCCGTGTTATCCTTGACTCGACTCTTGCCGTGTTCGTGATCGCAGACGTGGTTTCGTTGGTATTGGCCTCGCCGCCATGACTCTAGCGCTTTGGGAGCTTGATCGCTTCGTCTTCCTTCCGCCGCCTCTGCCAGTCTCTCCGTCTCTCCATTGCTTCGCCTCCGTTGCATCGTCTCATCGGGTCGCTTGCTCGATGGCATCACCGCTAGGGCATCTTTGTGGGTCACGTCTGTCTTCTTTAATTCGTCGTGATCTTTTAGGATCTGTGTCCGTGATACCTCCTTAGATTGTGCGGGTTGTAAGCTTGGTAAACAGCTACAACTCCCTATCCTTCTAGAGAGTCGTATCCCAATGTCCTTTTGATCTTGTTCATTCGATGTGTGGTCCCATCCTTTTGTTTCAAAAGGGTCATAAATATTATATTCTTTTTATAGATGATTTCTCTCGCCACACTTGGATATACTTTATGTCTTCTCGTAGCGAGGCCTTGTCCATCTATAAGAATTTTGCCACTATGATCCGTACTCAGTTTGACTCTCCCATTCGAGTTCTTCGTGCTGACTCAACAGGGGAATATCTGTCCGGCGCCCTTTGTACTTTTCTTGCTACGCAGGGCACTCTTTCTCAGTTTTCCTGTCCTGGTGCTCATGCTCAGAATGGTGTGGCTGAGCGCAAGCATCGCCATCTTCTTGAGACAGCTCGTGCCCTTTTACTTGCTTCCGCTGCTCCACCTCATTTCTGGCCGAGGTCGTTTCCACCGCCACTTACTTGATTAATATTCACCTTCCTCCGCTCTTAGGGTGGGATTCGGTGGAACGTCTTTGTGGCATGCTTCTGATTACTCTAGTCTTCGCCTTTTTGGGTGTGTGTGCTATGTCCTCCTTGCACCTCGTGAACGCACTGTCCGACCGCCACCGTTGAGTGCGTTTTTACGGGCTATAGTCTTGAGCATAAGGGATATCGTTGTTGGGATCTGTTGGCGACAAATCGCGGATTTCTGGGATGTTACTTTTGATGAGTCTCGTCCCTTCTACCCTCGCCCTTCTTCCACTCCAAAGATCTCTTGTCGAGCCACTTTCTTTTCTTACTTTTCCTGATACTCTTGTTGCCACTTTTCCTTCTCCACAGTTGGCATCTCCTTCTTCGCCAGCCTTTCCACACGAGTCTTCACATTCCGTGCCTCCTCTAGAAGTTTCTTCTGACATTGTTCCTTCGTATCCTCTCTACTAAACTCGTCGTCCGCGAGTTGAGGATTCTTCTGATGTCTCTTCTTCTCCTGTTGAGTCATTTTCTTCTGGGCTTCCTCGCTACGCTCTTCGTGATCGTCGGTCTATTCGCCTCCTAAGCGCCTTGGCTTTCTTTGGTCTTTGTTCTTGCCGAGCCGACTTCTTCCGTGATGTCTTGTTGTTCATCATGAATGGCAGCTGCGATGGCGGCAGAGAGATTGCTGCCCTTGAGCGCACCGCACGTGGGATCTTGTGCCCTTCCTCCACGTGTCCATCCCATTACATGCAAGTGGGTCTATAAGGTTAAGACTCGCTCGATGGTTCTCTTGAGCGCTACAAGGCTCGCCTCGTAGCACGTGGTTTTCAGCAGAGCATGGTCGTGATTATGACGAGACTTTTGCTCCGGTGGCTCATATGACCACCGCTCGCACTCTTCTTGCGATAGAGCATCCGCTCGCGCTGGTCTATCTCTCGACTTGATGTCAAGAATGCCTTTCTTAATGGTGAGCTACGTGAGGAGGTTTTTATGCACCACCACCGGGTATTCTGCTCTCGAGGGCATGGTTTGTCGCCTTCGTCGCTCTCTTTATGGCCTCAAGCAAGCCCTCGTGCCCGGTTTGAGCGTTTTCTTACGTGGTCATTCTTTGCCGGCTTTTCCGCTAGTACTCATGATCCTGCGCTCTTTGTTCACACTTCACCGTGGACGGACTCTTCTTCTTCTCTATGTTGATGACATGATCATTCTCGGCGATGATACTCGATATATTGCCTTTGTGAAGGCACGCCTCAATGAGCGCTTCTCATGTCCGATCTAGGTCCTCTTCGTTACTTTCGGGATTGAAGTCTCTTCTACACCCGAGGGTTTCTTTCTATCCCAAGAGAAGTATATTCAGATCTTCTTGATCGTGCTTCTCTCATCGATCAACAGATCTTTGAGACTCCTATGGAGCTCAATGTCCACCTTCGACCCACCGACGGTGAACCTCTTGATGATCCTACTCGCTATCGCCATCTTGTTGGGAGTCTTGTTTACCTTGGTGTTACTCGTCCTGACATTTCCTATCCAGTTCATATCTTGAGTCAGTTCGTTTCTGCTCCCACCCAGCTTCACTATAGTCATCTTCTTCGTGTTCTACGATGTCTTCGTGGAACTATCTCTCGCCGTCTTTTCTTTCCTCGATCCAGCTCCCTCCAGCTTCAGACATACTCCGATGCTACTTGGGCTAGTGATCCCTCTGATCGCCGGTCTCTTTCTGCTTATTGTGTTTTTCTTGGTGGTTCTCTCATACTTGGAAGACTAAGAAGCAGATAGCGCTTTCTCCAAAGGTCAGAGGTCGAGTTGCGGCGATGGCTCTTTTGACAAACAGAGGTTACTTGGCTACGGTGGCTACTTGAGGATTTTGGTGTTTCTGCTTTCTACACCAACTCCTCTTTATCCGACAAGACAGTGCTATTAGCATTGCTCGAGATCCAGAAGCATGAGCTCACCAAGCATATTGGCGTTGATGCTTCCTACATGAGGACACAGTGCAGGATCGTTGTGGCTCTTCAAGATGTGCCTTGAGCTTCAATTAGCGATTTCTTCACGAAGACACAGACTAGAGCTCAAAGACACTTTTATCTCTCCAAACTCAGTGTTGTTGATCCACCATGAGTTTGAGGGGGGGTGTTACATAGTATCTTTGTTACCTTATATACGAGATTGCTAGTTGCCTTGTATAGAGATTATTTGCCTTGTATAGTTATTGCCTTATATAGTCTTTCCTTCTATATCCTCTTGTACGTGTATATATACTGGCCCTTTGGCCTCATGTTGAATACAAGTGCTATTCATAACACTAAGCAAGCGGATGCATAGAGCAAACCACTCTGAATATTTCACTTCATCCTAAATATCAAAATGGAAAATTTATAGAGCTGCACCAAAGTTTCACATAAAAAATAAATTCAATCAGATTAAATCTAGATATTTTTAGGAAGACTTGCATGCTCATTTCAGGTCAAGTTTAATCTGAAAATGTTGTCTTGAGGGTTCTTCAAAGTTACATGCCCCTCAAATACAAAAAGATTAGTGTGAAATACTTCCATTCATCATAAACTTGTATAAAAAGATTGAATAGAACAAGGATTATGGTTGATCTTTTCCCATACTCCCATAGCACTCCAAAAAGAATAGCATTAGGATTTGGGGCTATTGCTCTTATAGTGTACATGCCAAGTACAGCATCTCCGTTTCTGTGTTCCAGTCAGAAAGGACTAATGAACTTCAATGCTAGTTAGTGCACTAAGAATTAGTTCAAATGCTTATTCCGTTATTCGATATATAGTGCAAACTTACATCTGAGTGCAGTCATGCAAACTCACATGGACCGTTGGATGAGAGTTGGGTGGATATTGGTCTTATGAGGTCGCCCTCACAAGTCACAAATAACCATCCATGTGATTCTTGTTAGATTGAGTGGAGAAGAGAGGAATTAGGGATGAATAGTTAGATGCATCCCTAAAGCCCGAAGGGGCTAATATATAGAGTACATGAGAGAATCAGAGAAACCCTAGGCGACTACAATTCCTTAACTACCACTAGCACCCACATGACTATTACACTTCTACCCTGACACATTAACACTACTATCCTTAACACCCCCCTCAAACTCAATGCGTATGCAATAGCATATGAGTTTGAAAGGGATTAAGGGATTATGAGAGAGAGAGAGTGAGAGAGAGAGAGAGATAAATCCAAAGTCCGAGCTTAAAGATCGTCAAAGCGTGCAACTCTTGAACAAAAAATCTGTGTGGTAGCAAACAATCTCCTCCCTGACCAAGTGGTACCTCGATGCCTTCACAAGCTGTTCTTCAGCTCTTCACACACCGATGACAGCCATCCACAAGGCGGTACCTCAAGTCTTCACAAGCTGTTCTTCGGCTCTTCACACGCTCAAAATGGTTCATTGCACATCGAGTCTTGGAGAAGAGACGTTGAAACCAACAGGAATAGAGAGATGTGTTGAATTAAGCCAATGGAGAGAGAGAGAGAGATCAAATCATGCCCACAAGAAGGCAAGGTAGAGAAAGATGCGTGATGGCGATGACAAAGAAGGCCATTAATCATGAGTCACAATGAATGCGAAGATGTGTAGCAAGACGACTACGAGAGAGGACCAAGAGGGCAAAGGTCACATCAACAACGACGATGATGGGGACGACCGCAATCGATCCAATTGGATGGACCATGACAACCCGAAAAAGGAAGAAGCAATCGCCTGATCAAGGAAGGAATTGATGGACTAGCACAGCTTAAACAAAGTGGGAGGGAGATGCAATGAACTTGGATGGATGGACTCAAAGGAAACAAGGAACTAAAGAGCTAGCAACAGCAAGACCTCTCTCGGCCAAACAACAAGCAGCGACCTGCAGAAACTCAAACATGACCAGTCCCAGACACTAAACATCCAGCAATCTACACCAGCAATGGTGCCGGTGCAGACTACAATCAATAAATCAAAAGAGAGTTGGGCTAGAGAAGAGCTTGGTAAAGCAGCAGCTGGAGTGAGGTCTGGCTGGAGGTGCATGGCGACGGCCATGGAGGGAGCTAATCAGGGAAGCCTGAGGACGACAACCAGTCGTAGAATCCAAGAGCAATGGCGCAGGGGCAAGCAGATCTGAACCGACAACATGAGAAGATGACCAGCGATGACGGGACGACGATAGAGGCCAGCGGCGACGAGGAGATCCAGTTGGTGGTGGCCAGGGCAAGCACGGCCAGCTTCAGATATGATGGCGAGGGCAAGCTCAACCAGCTTCAGATCTGGCCAATGATGGCGAAGGCGAGTTCGGCCAGCCCCAGATACGGCCAATGATGGCGAGGAGCATCGAATCTAGTGATGACGATGATGGAAAAGCTCGAATTCGGCTCGAGATGGTGCTGGTGATGACAGGGACGATGATGGAGGCCTACGGCGAGCACCTCGCCAGTGAAATCGAGCACAAAGGTGCAAACCTCAGCCTTGGGGTGCTTCGCCCTGATCTCGGATGACATCACGGCGAGCTTGTCCGGGTTGCGACCGACGAGCCTGAGCCCAAGCCCGGAGGTCGTGAGGAAGGTGATGGCGCGGCCGATGCCGTCGGTGACGACAGCTCATGGCCCCTAGCGGTGGCACAGGGGCTTGTTGGGACGCAAGGGCGCTTGATCCAGTGAGCAGAGGTAGATGACAAGCTGGAGTCACTGGATTGAAGTTGCCGTGCACCGGATCGAGGCCTGTTCGCTAGCTCGAGGCCGCCATGCACCGGATCATGGAGCTACGGCCAGAGGGGAAGATAAGTGAGGCAGCATAGAGAAGGGACTATGGCGGGGGTGTGTTGGGGGCGGCGGAGGGGAGGCTAGGAGCTAGGGAATAGGCACGTGGATCTGACCAGCGACGGTGTGGATCTAACGGCGGCGCCTAGTGGAGAGGAAAGGGGAGTGGACATGGCGGTGGACGGTGATGTAGTGGTACTGACACTTCAGGAGAAAGGGGATGGCGCGGTGTGGTAGCGGCGAAGAGATGCTGACTGTTGCTGCTAGTTGACATTAACTAGTAGAACTAATGATATGCTAAAGAGTAAAAACAAAGTTGGATGCCTGCCTCGAGAAGTGGAGATTGCTCCTCCTTGGGGCAGCAACCCTGGTGGAAGATGAGGCTAGGGATTGGATCTATTCTCTGATACCATGCTAGATTTAGTGAAGAGAGGAATTAGTGCTGCATAGTTAGATGTATTGCTAAAGCCCAAGGAGCTAATATATAGAGTACATGAGTGAAACCCTAGACTAGACTACAATACCTTAACTACCCCTAGCACCCACATGACTATTACACTTCTACCATTGACACATTTACTATCCTTAACAATCCTCAAGTCCATCCAACCTTTATCCTACGGCCTACACAGAAACTTCGCATGATTGCACTCAAATACAAGTTTGCAATAGACATGTCCCTCCATATTACATAGCCGTTTATACCACAGTTACCAGAAACACGATTCGTTTGAGTACGGTACGGGATTCAGGTTCGCAGTTCACAACTTTTTCTTCCAATTTCCACTGCGAACACGGACTCTGTAGTCTGTACCCTAAACTGGTTCGCGATTCGCGAGGGTTTACAGTGAATCCGGTAACTATGGTCTATACATTAAGGATCGGAGTGAGATGATCCGTTTGCAATATATTGTTACTTCAAAAGATCGAATAAGAGAAGAAACATCAGCTAGTTTTCCCCCTTAGCACTGGGAAATGAGTAGGATTAGGATTGGGAGCAGTAAGTATAGCATCAAATGTTTCCCAGTAAAAAAAAAGAACGAACTTCACTGCTAGTAATTGAAACTAAGGACAATGCAAAGGTGATGGAAGAACTAAAGCTGTTCTAACATAATAGCAACATATGTATGGTATATACAGGGAGGTAAAGGTAATTAATTGTGCATTTGAGCTACCTGAAGAAGATATTGTTCCCCATATTTTATCCAAGTACTGCAAGATCCGGAGAAAGGCATCTTCTACTGTCATTATCCCTGATGAAGTTGGCCAGTGCGCCAGTGTGTCCTCACCATTGCCTCTCCCAACACTCTGTTTTGTTTTAGAAAAGGTTAAAAAAGAAATCATTTTGATATGAACATGTAATTATTTGACAACATTGACCTGCAAGTGCTTCAGAACTGTGGCGAAGGCAGGAGGACTCCTAAGGCGAAATGCTCCCCAAGAATATTCAGGTGGGACAATTGCTTGTTTGGTAAGAATTGGAGCAGAACTCCACGCTAATGGCCAGTCTTTTGATAAGATAGCTTCAGTATATGAGGCAAGTACCCTTCTACCCCCTCTCTTACCACCAATACTTGGAAAACCTTTTTCAGCAGGCACAAATGCAATTTTGCCAACCTTTTCGCAAAAAGCATTATCATACAAAGTAGCAAAATTTGCAAAAATCACATTTACAACAGATTCTGACAAAGACCATATCTCAAAAGGAATTTCATTTTTCCTGTCTGAGAAATCTGCCTCAAAATCATCGGGATCTTCTGAAGATGACATAATATCATTTCCAATTGTTTCTATTTTTTTTGCACATTGTACTATCATATCAGCCTCTGTGGATATTCGAAGACCTGCTTTTCTGAGTATACCAAGCCAACCATCTGACATGAACCTTTCAGCAGGGAATTTATTTCTCTCCCCAGAGAATACTGAAGTCAGCAAAGCATCTGAAGGGTCAAGCAATTCCTTTGGTTTGAACAACTCTGTACAAAACTCATTTGCATTTGTCACAAAATTAGTCTCCTTCAAGGTATTTACTACAGCAGAATTCAGCTGCAGATCTTCCCAGTTAGCATACAAGTAAGCTAAAATGTCTTCCTGCTCTTGATCTGTTTTATTCCCAAAGGCAGGCAAAGCAAACCTCACTAATATTTCTTGATCACTTAATTGTTCAACCCCCAAAGCCTGAAGAAACAGATTTGCATTAGCTGAGCTAGAAAGACACCGGGAATCACTGGGGTGAAAGAATGCTGTAGGAGAAAGAATGCAATTATCAGACCCTAACAGATTGGTGTATGTTCCTCTAACTGTTTTATACATTGGAAGCTCTCTCAAGACATCCAATTCTTCTCTCTGATACAAGTGGTTGCTAGATAATCTGAACTCTGAGACAAACAATGCAAACAGTCCATCACAATCTTCACTTGATAGGTTAAGTGGTGAAGGTAAATGGGCATCATTTTTTGTTGCAACCAACTTCGAAGCAATCATCTGCCCAAGTGTTCGATCACGTGAAGGAAACAAATTGCATATGGCACTACACTCTGGGAAAGAGAAATCGAAAATTGGTATGTTCAACTGGTTAAGCAGAGCAGGTAACCACGGAAACTTCGAGTTCATTGACCCAAATGCAGTATCAAGTACACTCTTCTGTACATCTTCTCCAGTACCATCTCCAGGGGGGGCAGATATGTCAACATCTCTAGCTTCGTCATCAACAACTCCACTAACAGTATTTGAATCATCAACTGGTGGTACAAATATTAGATGGCGTTCTTTCACAAGGCAGAGAACTGGCTTGTCTAGGTAAGCAGGAATCAAGGGCCACTCAGAGAAAAGTGAGAGGTCACCATTAAAGGAACTACATATTTTCCAGAAACTTCTAATCCATTTGGCAGTTGGCCCAGTAGTTGATGAATCAGCATTACTATCCCAAGGAATCCATGGGGACTTCTTCTCTACTGCAAGGTGTACCCAACGCTCATCAAATATGTGCTTCAAATGGTTCGATAACAAGTGAGGAGAAAAACTCCTCAACTTCAGAGGCCTATGAATAACCAGAGTGGAGAGCAGCAGTGTCAAGAAGGGCTTTTCTAAGCATTGATGATGGATAAAGTGATCCAACAACGGGCACATCAATAGCTGCTGCTCCTCACTGGCTATCCAAAGCTCAGTACTTCCCAGCCTTGTTAGACATTTTGTTGACGTTGGAAATGGGACTCCTCTGAGCTCAGTGATGATAGATGACAGCACATTATTTTCAGCAGCTTGGGTCCTATGAGATGCTGGGCCACTGGTCTTGCTGATATCCTCAACAACCCCCCGACCAAAGTCATATAGGGCTTTTCCGAAGTATGTCATAATTTCAAGTGCGTCGCCCCCAGAAGTACCCGACCTTTGTGTACTTGTATGGTAAGACAATGAGCTGCTTGAAGATGGCATGGAATGTGATATGGAAGAATTCATTGGTTCAACATGTTGACTATTAACTCGTGATTCATCAGATATATGAAGACCGGAGAACCGGTATGGGTCCATATCTGAGAAGCAATATTCAAGAACATCCGTATATGTTTCAATAGATCGAAGTAAAATGGATGAAGAAGCTTTTAGTAGGTCCCGAACCATCTTAGGCCTGATCTCTCTTACAGTAACTCCAACTGCTTGAATTTCACTAACCAACTCCCATGGTACAGAAAAAACAGGATAGTGCTCTTTAATGAAACTACAAACACTAGCAGACGGCAGGTTATCATCATCTCCACTCCCTGAGTGGGATAAGAACATACCCTCATCTACTTTAACAAGATTTCCCCGGTAAAGTTGCCAAACAGGAAGATCAGCCAAGCGTAAATAGAAAGGTCTTATAACTTGCTCTATCAAGGATTGCCAATCTGCTTCAGATGCTCTAGGTGAATTCAAATTAGTTACGGTAGAACCATGCCCAGTGAGTGAAGATGGATGATGTTTCGATCTTGGCCAGAAAGAGTATACCCTATCACCATAAGCCTGTAAACTAATACTCAGAGAGTGTGCGCACCTTGATTCAATAGCAGAAGATAGAGGGTCCTTCCTAAGCTTTTGAAATTCCAGGACCATCTCAACATATGAATCACGCACGCATAGCATAAGTTCCTTATTCCATTCCTCAATCAATTTGCTTCTGTTCATTTCAAGTTCTGGCAGAGATTTATCATGTGTGCTGCCAAATATGTAACGCCCACCATTATGCCTCACAAGGAAATGACCTAGAGTTGTGACTGGCATGCGTATAGATCCAGATAGCGGTAAGGGAGATAATATACAACTGGATGCATGTATATTGGTCGATGTTCCATTTTGAGCTATGTGCGCTGCTACTCCAGCAACAGGGGTTAAGTTATAGGAAAGATACCGTCTGAAACAGGGAAAAATCAGTATGCGTTATGCCAAAGGTCCTTCCATCAGTATGCACATTTAAAAATAATAATGGAAGTTTTTTGGGCAATGGTGAAAGAAGGTAAAGCAAGTGGGATTCAAAACTAGAAAGGTTCTGAACTATAATATGATCTGCAAGAGAGACAAACCTGTCAAGAGCCATATTTCGTGTTTGCCCTGATCCAAGGCAAAGGGCAACAAACCATTTGTCAATATAACTGCAGCCACTTTCAATAACATGAACATCTATAGCTTGCATTTTGATAGCTGCACTTGAACTTGTAAATATTCTAGATATTTGAAACTTTCTCCATTTCTTTTGCGAAAATGGGTTCCTCAAAGTAGCTACTGTTGGGTCAACAAGTACAGAATAGTTCAGGGTTGGCTGAGAGGCTCCATCCTCCCATGTCGATAAAGATACCTGATTGAAATCACATTGACAGCACTTCAGACATGCAGAAGATCCTGTGTGGTTTACATAAAATTATGCTTTCAAACAACCCAATAAAACTTTCTTGCCACTATTTCTGAACTGACATGTTGTTTATTGCAATTATGATTATTTTCAAGTACTATCCGCATTCCATATTGTAAGTCACTATCATGTTGATGAAATAAAACTTTTTCAACTTTGACAACTATCATATAAAAAGATTACACACATGGGCCATGGGGAAATAATATTAGCTGTTTAAAAAAAATACTTGCATATCAAATACCATTTGATGAGTTAATCTTAACTCCAAAAACACTGAAACAACAAAGAATAAAAGTGTGATGGCCTTTTTGCATTAATATTATAGATCTAAAGTATATAGCAAAAGTGGGGATCTTTGAGTGCTATAGAACCAAAATTTCCTAATATTGTAGATGCATGTTTTAGTCCATAGGAAACACTGTCCCTCTGATCCAGCTCTATAACATGTTCACATTACAGTATTATACACTGAATAAATCAACTAAAATATAAAAAAAACAATTGTGCATTACTGAATATCTTCCAAGAAAACATATAGGCAAGGCAAATGAACATCCTAATGCAAAGGTAATGTGGTCAGTTTCCAACATATTATCTTGCATTCCTGCTAGAACTAAAGATTTGCAACATGACAAAGAATTAGTCAGTAATATCTGATTTGTCTTCAGTACATGCTCACCCAATTAAAAAAAAGGCGTTCCCAGCTAAACCCAAGAGAACAAAACAAAATAGAAGAAAGATAACAGAAAATAAATACAGAACAAGATAAAATAAATTAAGTGTTTCCAATTTAAAAAAAAGGCGTTCCCAGCTAAACCCAAGAGAACAAAACAAAATAGAAGAAAGATAACAGAAAATAAATACAGAACAAGATAAAATAAATTAAGTGTTTCCAATTTAAAAAAAAAGGCGTTCCCAGCTAAACCCAAGAGAACAAAACAAAATAGAAGAAAGATAACAGCAAATAAATACAGAACAAGATAAAATAAAGGAAGTGTTTCATTATAAAAATATGGAGGAAAATGTTGATTTTGAAATGTAAGCCTAGGCACCTACTCAAGTGAAATACAAACAATGTGAACCTTCTTCTTAAAGGAATGAAGTACACATAAGTATCTTAATTGCAATTAAAGTACATCAATGTGGTCTCAGGATATGAAATTCCATGGTAAAGTAACTGATTCTGAGTGTAAAAACAGACAAGGGGTTACACTTTGCAGAGGAAAGACTAAACAGAGAAGACAGAAAGTTTACTGCTTTGGAGTGTATGACAAATAATTCTTACCTGAATGATTGACCTCAGGAACAGGAGGGTACTGGATGGATTCTGCGTAAATCGATCAAAAATTTGCTTTACTCTATTGCAACCGGCTTCAAGTTCTTTCAGACATTTTGATGATAAAGGTATCCGAATAATCGTGGAATTTGCGGAAGACAATGAAGCATCCTGTGTAACACGCATTGGGAGGAATTGATCATGAAATCTCTCGACCAAGTCATTTCCTGAAAAGCCAATAGCATCAGTATACATAATTTCACAATTTCAAATGTTACCGAACAAGGATGCAACAATCCAACTAATGAACTATTGCAGTAAAATTTAGTGGGTTTTCACTTTCAACAGAGCAAATGTGAACTTTTTGTGTTTCTTTTACTTTTTTTTGGTTCGCGTTGTCTAATTTCTGGGAATGTCAAAATAAATATGAACCACATCATTGAACATCTGATAGAGATTTAAGCTGGTGAGTGGTGATCACCACAACTTACAAGTATTCACAGAACAAATATTGTTCAATCTAAAGATTAACATCTTGACTATACTAGATCTACCATGTGTCATGCAAGTTCATAATCAGCAACTTAAGGCATCTGTAGTTCAAAGCCTTTCAGCGAATTGTGATACAAATGACTCTCCATGCTCAACGTTTCATGAGGCAGTTATGATAACCCGGTGGGTTATCAGTTTAATTAAATGATTAATTAAACAATAAAAACATGATTAGGCAAGAAAAATTAAAATGTAAGGATTTGAGAGGTGCTGTCAGTCCCGCGCAAGGGTATCGCTCATCGAGGTACCCAACCTGTCCGAGACCCAGGCCAGCCCCTCTCGCTAGTATCGGGTTCATCATTCGGCGTTTAGTAGCTTACCTAGTACGGTTGCGGGTACCGTTAGTAAATTGAGCGAGATATGACTGTAATACCCTTATAACCAGCAGAGGCCAGTAAAATCCCAAGGGCAGTATGGTCATGTACCACAATGCCAAGTAAATAAAGCCAGTGCCTTGCCAACGAGAGGCAGGCAGCCAGCTCATATCTTTCTGTCTCCCACACTCGCACAAACCAAGCAATAGCTAGTGCTCCCATTGCTCCCACACCAGCACCACCAAGAAGTCAAGAGCCAGCAAGCTTCCAACTGAAGTGAGGAGCCAAGGAGGGGAGCATCCAAAAAAAAAGGAGTAGCCAGAAGGAGTTCCCAGAAGCCAGGAGGAAAGGTGGTCCAGAAGGCACCCAAAGGAGAAGCAAGGTGGAGGCATCCAGAAGCAGGAGGCCAGCATCACCATCTTCATCTATCACCTCTTCAGCTAGCTTCTTCATCCAACCAAAACCCCATGTGCATTCACTAGTAGAGTAGTGGTAGATCGGGTTAATCCCCATGGTCTGAGTAGTTGGGTCAACCATTAGTGTAATATTTGTTCTTTCTTTCATGTGTAGATCAGCCCTCCCAACACCATCATAGACCTTTTCTTAAAGCAATGAGTAGCAAAAGTAAGCAAAGCAAAATCATCAAAATTAAAGGGTAGCAGAAAGAGGAAACCCTAGATAGTTGAGCCAGTAGAGCAGGGGTGCGGCTAGGCCGGTGTTGGCGGGAGGGAGCGCCAGGCCAGGGCTGTGCGGGTGCGGCCGGGCTTGAGCCGTGGAGCTTTGGCCGGCGTCGGGCCAGGTAGAGGGAGGAGTAGCTCGACCGGGTAGGGGAGCCGGCCGGTTGGACAGGAAGAGCATGGCGCAGCCCTCGTGCGGACCCATGGTCGGCCGGCCAGCCAGCAGTGGCGCGGAGGTGAGCCCGTCGCCTCCGGTGAGCGTGGAGGCCGCCGCAGCTCTGGTCGGATGCACGCGGGAAGGAGGCGCAGTGGGCCGCAGGCCGAGCAATCATGAGGAGAGGCCACAGGGGAGGGCTTCAACCGGCGCCGAGTTGCAGGAGGAGGAAGGGGTGGCGCAGGGTGTTGCCAGCCAGTGGGAGAGGGAGATCGATCGGGAGAAGAAGCCGCAGGGGGCGATGCAGCCGAGAGAAACAGAGAGGCCGTCGGCCAGCCAGAGAAAGAAAGGGGTAGGCAGAGAGGAAAAGAAAAGAAGAGAAGAGGAGAAAAGAAGAAAAGGGAAGAGAGAGAAAAAAGAGAGAAAAGTGGGGAGAGAAAAAGGGTAGAAAAATAAATTCATGCCGCGGACCGCGTTGATTTTGTTGATCAACTTGCGGATCACTTAAAAATCACCAACAGGATATTAATTAAATAGTGCCAAGATAAAATATGTACGGCAGATCAGAAAATTGGTTGGACGCCAGAATAATTTATTCACTTTAATTGCCCTAGTTAATGTTGATGCTTTCAGGATCTGACCTAAGCATCCCAGCCAATCAGATTCAGTATACGAGCGAGGACGATCCTTCCACTTATATCCCAGGCAAGATCTCTATTGACCATCTTTACTAAATGTTTTTGAATGCTTTTCTATAAGTATCTATATCATCACTGCATGGAAAATCTTATATTGCAATTGAAAACCTTAAATTGGATTCGAATGGAAAGATGGTTTGTGATGAGATGATGTGATAATGAGTTGGTAATTGAGAATATGGAATTGATGTTTGGCTCGTCCAACGAATGGAGCCGTGGATGTGCGTATATGTATATATGGTGGGTAGAGGGCGCCGATGAGAAGGGAATGGCCGGCGGGGTCCTCTACATAGGCTATAATATAAGATCAACCAATTGTATTCGAGCAATGAGCCGTATTTTAGTATCAACCATAGCGAGATAAATCGCTGTCAGAAAAGGTCCTATGAAGGTATCACGATCTCCACATTGGGAAATAAGTAGATAATTAGGAGTGTAAAGCTGGGTATGCCGGGAGTCCCAGTGAGGGACACGATATCAGCTGCGGTTGATCAGGCGCTATATTTAAAGCCTAGAGGAGTATCAGTGCTACTGCGGTAGCATGGTACAACTGGTATGCTGAGGGTAAGTAGGGAACAGTCGAGGACACCACTAATCGTTGGCTACCAGGGTTGGAGATCAAAATACTGGATTAGCAATAAACGTTCTAGAGCCTCTGTGGTGGAGGCCGTTATGGGTAAAGTGATACGAACCTGCGCAGGGTTAAAATCTTGAATTCAAGCCTGTCTACTGGATTAGAGGCTATGGAAGCTAAGTCTGCCTCATATACGAGTGCAATAGTTGTTTTCATATTTTAAAAATATCCAACCCTTAAAGAAAACCAAAAATCTATATTCTATAAAAAGGGATTTTGAGGGAAGGTAAGAAAATGGCTGGATTTGAGAGGAAAATTTATATCTGCATTTGTTATTAATGCTTGATGAGTACTTTTGTACTCACTCCTGCTAAATCCCTCTTTTCTAGAGTTTGGCTCCGGTGTTTAAGCAGGCGGTTGGGTGGACCAGCAGAGTTCTACCAGGAGGAATAGAGGGGATGAGTAGCCGTGCATCGGCTTTGTTAGTCTTTTGGTGTAATGGCACCTATGTTATATCCTTTTGTTGTACAAGGATCAATATATCTATGTAATGGACATATAGCCCTGCGTGGCTTGGTTTGAATATATTTTCATTCAGTCTCTAATTATTGTTCTGTTGTAACACTCTGAACACGGTGTACTAACTGATAAAATATCGAGTGCGCTTGATGTTTTGATTAGTTAGTATGCCGAGATTCGCGTAGTTATCTCAGAGTGATAGCAGTGCGACTGTCGTTACCCTGGGCTAATTATGCGGGTCGCCACAGCAATGAAATGCTTCTTCCTGATCTTCAGCTACCCCTTTACTTTTTCCTTTTCTAGGTAACCTCTACAACAGAGATATTCAACTTACTAAAAAAATCATCCAAAAGAACAGGCATTGCAAAATTATGCCATAATTAGTAATGTGACATGTTTTGTCAATTGTCATGGATAAAGAGCTTCTTCCTCCCAGACAATCCAGTAATGAACTTTAGTACAATAATTGTGGCGACCCGTATAATTAACCTGTGGCGGCGACAGAGTATCGCTATCACCCTAAGCTAATCACGCGGATCTCTAAGACAAATGTCTTCAAAAACATCTAACATCCGGTGCTTTATCGGCTACTATGTCGTGTTCAGGGTGTTACAGCGGAACAATAATTAGAGACTGACTAGAAATATATTCAATTCAAGCCACGCTGGCCTATATGTTCATTACATATTAATATCTCGAAACCCTGATACAGCAAAAGAGATCACTACTGCCTATACACACTAAATACCTCCTAGGAGCATAATAAGGCTTATAAAAGCTCATAGCACTCCTGGTACTAGTCGGTGTAGTAATAGCCCTCGGAGGGATCCTCCTGATAACCCTGGAACTGATCCTGTGAATAGGCCTCCTCGCCGGCCTCAAACGTCGATCCATCAAGCTCACCTTCTAGAAGAAGGGGAAAATACAAGAGTACAGAGTACTCAGCAAGCATTATATCACAAGATGCAATATAAGTTTTTCTCTCCACCAACACCAATTCTTGCCCTCCAACTCCATTTTTACAGAAATTAGAGTTTTGGTTTTCTTTAAAGGTTGGCAAATTTTAATTATAGAAACTCACTACTAACACCCGTAGGCAGAATTAACTTCCGTAGCCTCCAATCCAGGAGACAGGCTTGAATTCAAGATTTTGACCATGCGCAGGTTTGTATCACTTTACCCATAACGGCCCTAAAACATATGAGGCTCCAGAACGTTTATCTCTAATCTAGTACTAGATCTCCAACCCTGTATTCGAGGGGGATTTCCTCCCGCCACTGCAATTCTGCTTGTACTCCCAGATCTAGCAGATCTCTGCTTCAAATATACCGCCCTCGACCATTCCATTTACAACTTCTCACTCCCAATACTTTCCATACACCGTCAAACTGGGATATACCGGCATTTCCCAGCCAGGCTTTAATACACTTACCCAATGTGTAGATCGTAGTACTTTCAAAGGACAACCTTTTCTCACAGCGATTCATCTCATTATAGTTGATACTGAAAATACGGCTCATTGCCCGAGCGTAGGTATTTGACCTTATATAATAACTTATGTAGAGGGCCCCACCGGCATGGGGTATCTCCCGCCTCTTTCCTTGGCACCCTCTACCCACCATAATAATCACTATTAACACATCCACGACTCCATTCGCGGACAACCTTAACACATAGCACCATTTCCAAGTCACCAACATCACATTACCAATTTCCAACCTCACAATACCAATTCCCACATCACAATACCAATTCCAACAACATAATCACAACACCTCTTCCATCCAACTCCAATTTGATATTTCCAATTTGTAAAATATAGATTTTGATGCAGTGATGATATATTTAACCATACCAAAAGCATCGAAAACATTTAATTAAAGATGATCAAAGGTTCTTGCCTGGAATTAAACCGGAAGGTTCGGCATCGCATGTAGATGGGTTCTAATTGGCGGGGCGGTTCAGGTCGAGACCTGAAAACATAACATATACCAGTTATCAGCGCGAATTGGGTGTCCAACCGATTTTCTAATCTATCGATCAAATTTTATTTCAGCGCGTATTAATTTATACCAGTTATCAGATTTTAAGTGATTCGCGAGTCGATCACAAAACCAACGCGGTCCGCGGAACAGATTTTATTTTTCTACTTCTCTACCTTTTTCTCTTTTCTTTTCTCTTTTTCCTTCCTTCTGCCGTTCCTCATTTTCTTCGGCTCTGGCCGATTTGGCCGAGAGCCTTCGACTCTACGCCTTCCTCTCCCTCCTTTCTCTAGACCGAGCGCACACGACCTCTCCTCCTCCTGCCGATTCTTCTAGCCGAGCCCCTCTCCTCCTACTCATTTTCTCCCCCGCGCCTCCCTCTCGTACCTCCTCCACCCGGCCAAGGCCTCCTCCTGCAGTCGCCTGATCGGGCTCTCTCACAGGCGCCACGCAGACAGCCCGCCTCCGATCAGGCTTGGTCGATGGCTGTCACGGCCTCTACTTCACGCCTCCCCGACATGCCGACGGCCTGGCCGTGGCGCAAGGGCTCCCCTTCCTACCCGGCCGATCCTGCTCTTCTCAAGCCTGGATGCATCTACTGAGCTAGGGTTCTACCCATTTCGGTTTTTATGCATTTTGCTTGCTTGCTTTATTGATGCTGCTAAAGAGTGATGGTTCTATGATGGACGTTGGGATTTTGATCTACACATGAAGAACAGATACTACACTAGCCTTAAGAGCTGTCCCAACTACTGAGAACCCCGAAGAAAAGACCCGATCTAACCCCCTATGCTACCCCATTGGCTAGCTAAGCCCTTGATCTACCATCTGCATATAAGAACAGGTACTATAGCTACTGTTGGGATGAGGACAAAATGCACCTGGGATGATGAGGCTAAGCAATGGGGTAGATGAACTGAGGGTGGTGATGAGGGTGCTGCAGATGGCTTGCTTGGCCTCTCCTTCTTGGTCGGCTGCCCTCTGGTTGCTCCTTCTCTTCTGGTGGTCTCTCCCTCCTCTTCTGGATGCTCCCTGGACCACCTCTTCTGGATGGCCTCCTCCTTCTAGCTTCCTTCTTCTTCTGTTGGATACTGGTTCTTGTGTTCTTGGATGAACAAGGGCACTGGATGCTGGTGGCTTGGGTGAGAAAAATAGAGGCTAGTTGTGTTGCTAGATGATCTCGATTTGTGTGTGGAAGCTCTGGCCGAATGAGCTGGTTCTGGCTGTCTATTGGATGGTGAAAACTGGCTTTATTTACCTCTCTTGCCTGCATAATGACCATCTTGCCCCTGGGATTTTAGTGCCCTCTATTGGCTTTATGGGCATTATGGTCATTAACCACTATTTTTACTAACGGTACCCGCATACCGCATCAGTTAAGTTCTAAACGCCAAATGATGAACCCGAAAACTAGCGAGAGGTGCCTGTCTGGGTCCCGAACAGGTCGGGTACCTCGATGGGCGATACCTTTTACTGCGGGACTGACGGCACTCTCTAATCCTTACATTTTATTATCTTGCCTAATCACTTTTATTATTTAATTAATCTTTTAATTAAACTGATAACCCCCTGGGTTATCACAATAATCCTGCCATTTTGCATGACGCATCCTTGCATTCGGTTCAGTAATTCTACTTTTAAAAACCATAAATAATTCCAACTCAACCAAGTATGTACTGCTTGATATTTATAGCTATCATTAAGTGTTTAAGGAGCCTATTAGTTTCCAATGGCGAAAAGTGTCTCCAAAGTCCAAGACTTCGGTAAGGAGTAGATACGAAAGTTTCATTTGCCTTGACTCAAAGCTTACTTTGGACATTTGAGTGCACTGTAACAATTAACCAACAAAAATATGAACGTTGAACTTGATGGAAGGAAACTATTCCAACTTGAAGGATATGCTTTTACAGTAAGAAGTATTTACACCTCACAAATCATGTGCAGTGTGCACAACATAAAACAAATTGTGATGGTATATACTATATAGATGAATTGAACAAATGTAATTGAACTAGCAACTGCACCTATCAAAGAGAAGAATCTGGCTGATGAGGTAGCAGTGGAAGTCGCACCACCAGTCAAGCCCAAGGGATCAAAAACGTAGAAATAGCCACCAGAAAGAATAGTCAAGGTATCACCCACAAAATAACTGCTAAGAAGTCCCAACCCATAGTTAAGAATGCTTCCCCTCAGTTTCCAGGGAGGGGGAAGTTGGAGGCTGCAAATTTCTTCTCGGCTCATTATGGTTCCTTCAAAGACCACTGTCAATGAAGAACCCTGGAGGTCACCTAAAAATAATTTTTGGAAAAAGAAAATGCTGTGAGCAACTAAGCATACATTAAAACGGTCAAATCTTTAGGTGAACTAAATTTGTGATTGTTAGATTAAGCATATAAACATAAACACACAGCCAGCATAATAACTACTAGCACACTGTTCATTGGGAAAAAACAATCATTAAATAATTGAATAGATAGAGAGTTTCTATCTTACCTAGACTCTGCTGCAGTAAGGACTGCTTGGGATGTTCTCGCTTATCATAGATTAGGTGCACTTTATTTGCATTGCAATAGTCAGCTAGCTCTATAAGGTCAAACAAAAGAAAGTCACTCTCACCATACAAAGCCAGCAACTCACTTATTTTAGCATAGTCCATGCATGGCAAATCCCTCATTAGCTCATCATCCAACAATGATGATCCGCGAAGAGATCGTACCCCTAGCCTATTAGCCAGATCATTACCAATACTAAGATGCACAAAATTCTTTGAAGTGGGATCAGCATTCATCCAGGGTGCATCATTATAGACAAGGTTTCTAGAAGATGTCAGCACACCAAATGAATCTGGGATTACCAATGAATTCAGTAGCACATCAGGTGCTTGACTGTCAGGGTAACAGTCAACAAATGCTTCCAAAACACAATGAACAAAACTCAGTTGCTCCGTAGGCAATGGCTCTCCTTTGGCATCACCTTGTAAGCGACGAAGTACATTCAGATAATCTATTGCATCAAATGTTTGCTTCACACCCAACTCCAAGAGTAATTTTTTAAATTCCGACAGTTCAGACGGAACAGCATAAAGATAAGGATGATATTTTACAGGTGAGTCAAAAGCAAGTGCCTGTGGAGGCACAAATCTATCCCCTACATAAACCCATGGTAGTCCATCCAGATTCTCTTTAAGAATGTTGGCATAGCCACTGTTAATGATATCTTGCAATTTTGAGTAGATTATTTGAATCTCCTTTTGCAGGACAGCATCGATGGCTGTTTCTTCAGAAAACATCTTGAGTTCATCATAAGAGTTGGAAAGCTCAACTAACTGGGAACATAAAATGTTCAGATTTGGTGAGTCCAACCAACCAAGTTTTCCTTGCAGATACATGGAACAAGAATCAGCACTAAGAATCCGCAATTTTGATGAAACAAGCCACATCTGTGATTTCGGCCTTGTTATGACTGGAGGTGCTACATGATCTTCAGATATGAACCACGGAAGTCCTTTAAGCAATGGTGCAACATGGACTGGACACCAAGAAATATTTTTCAGCTCTGACCAAAACTCATCTTCTGGTAGGTCATGATCAAAGTTTGAAAACAAAGATATAACAGTTTGATCAGGGTCACGCCTATCCCCATTATTTTCAACCTCGAAATTTCCATCAATTTGAGAAGCTTCCGGATTTCCATCCTCATGGAAGGTTTTTTTGTCCTCCATGTTTGAAGTCTTCAATTCAAGAACATTTAGATAGGTAAGTAGCATTTGCCCATGCGCAAATGCATCATCAGCTTGTCCTGAATTGTGCACCAGTGAAACTGACCTCGCAATGTCAAGCAAAGTACTAAAACCCAATTTTCTTTTCAGTCCAAAACATGCCAACAACTCAATTATTTCAGTTGTCATGAACTTTTCCGAAGGAAAAAAGGTTTCTTTGTGCAGCAACTTATGTAACTCAGGCACACGAGGATCATAAAGCCTGAAGGAAAACAAGTGTTATTTATTTGTACTGAAGTCTTGATGGTAAAGGCCAAAAGAAATGAAAATGAAAATCCATGTAAAGTGATAGACAGCTGAGAGAAGCATATGCTAATTGTTTAATGAAAATTAAAAGAAATTACAGATTGCATCCAACGTGAAATTATCACAATTTTCCTACTTCAAACAGGTATGACTTAGCATCGATTCTCTGTTTCAATTACACATTCCTTCTTTATGGCATGCATGCTGTTTCATCAGATAGAAACTGAAGGTCTGGCTGGTAGATCAGACAAACAGCAAGATCACAAATAATAATGCAAAATAAAAGCTGCTGCAGCATAAAGGAAAAATAAGAAAAGGTCTACCAAGCTAAATGTGTGTGAGAGAGAGAGACCTGGAGGGATGCACCCAGGCTCCACTGGCAGCCAAGACAAAAGGGATCTCGTACAATGTAGCTCTTGTGGAATTATCATTTTCTATCAAAAGTTTCACATCACGAACAATTGCTGAGACAACAGCTGGCTGTGATAGAAACTCCGACATTCGAGGAAGCACATGGTCCTTGTAAAATTCAGCCTTTTGAGGTTCCCTGATATCAAAGTATGATACCAAAATCGACTTTTCCTTTGCAGATTCAGTTCTTATAAAACTTTCATTCAACAGATCCTCATATAAACCTTCAGGTTTAAGCCATTTTCTAGGGTTTGTCAAATTAACTAGCTCCCTAGATTTATAAGATTCAAATATTGGGAGGTTCCTGATTGTATTCATGTGGGAAGAGTTGAGTTGATTTCCTGAAAACCACTTTGACTGGAAAATATAACTGCGGAGCTCATGTGTTTCTGCCAGTGAAGTACTTACAAACAATTCCTTAATATCCTGGAAACTAGAAGCAACAGACTGCACAGCATTCAAAACACCAGCTGCAGTGGATTCCTGAACAAAATTTGCTAATTGGGTATGTTCTATCTGCAGATCAGGTCTCAGAAAGAAACATCCCAGTTTCTGAAGCAGTGAGTACATATTTTCACTCCAACCATCATATCTTATTACATTTGAAGCACTGCCAAGTTGCATAAGCTTGCCATCTACAAGCGGTAGTATAGGCCATTTTGCAAATATTGAAAGATCTTCACATGAATGCCGCAAGAAATTCCAGAATGACATCATCCATTCCACACTTGGCTGTCCTTGCTGTTCAGGAAACCAAGATAACTGCTTAGCATGCTGCCATTCAGGTGGCAAGATCCTAGGCAGAAGCTCAAGGAGAAAATTGC
The DNA here is from genome assembly GCA_036346275.1 of Otatea glauca. Taxonomy (NCBI): domain Eukaryota; kingdom Viridiplantae; phylum Streptophyta; class Magnoliopsida; order Poales; family Poaceae; genus Otatea; species Otatea glauca. Next base: position 52,455,851 of record CM070717.1, on the reverse strand, counting down.
ATGTGAATAAGTACATGTTTGACCGTGCAGAACAAGCAATGTCAAACAATTTTTTCAAAACGCCATCTGGTAAAGAGTTGTCAATAACAAGATGTGGTATGGAATCCTTAAGGAGGTCAAATTCCAGTTGTGAAGTAAAGAATACTCTTTCACCCTCCCCTCGAATATTAAATGTTGTGAATGATCCATTTGCCAAAGGAAGAAGCGCCAATCCTTGCAATTTATCAAAAAAGGAAGGATCACCAATATCACTCAGGCAATACTCTAGAACAAGTATTGCCTCTTCTCTACTTCTGAAGCCACGCTTCCGGCGGATCAACAAATTCCTCAGCAAATGTGGATTCAGGAGATGAACTGATGGATACGAATTCAAGAAACTGTCTACTATTGGCTTGGATACAGATACCACAGGCAAACCAGCTTGGGAGAGAACTTCTGCCAGCTCAATTGCCTTTGAGAAATTGAAATCAGGAAAAATAGCTTGCCTTGTTGACACCCAATGGCCCCCTCGAGCTTTTGTATACAAAACGTGAAGCCCAAGCTCTGCGATAGATACATAAAGCTTCCTCACCATGGAAGACCATGGCTCCACACCTACAGCAGTAGGCCAAAATGAGAGAAAAAGGTCAGAGGGACCAAGCTCTTCTGCAATGGCTGAAAGGAGGTGGCCATAAGCAGGAGCAGCAACATCTTCAAGCAGCGCAAGATTCCATTCTGATCGTACTCTTCCTCCCCCAGCCATGTCATTTCCAATCCAGATATCCCTTCGATTTGAAGATAGTTCAAAATAAGCATTTACGTGCACTGGTATGCTAGTACTGATTGGTAGAGGAAGAAAGCAGAAGGCCCGACCCTCAAAATTTTTTCTTCCCTGAGAAGATCCAAGAGCTAGATGCTTGAGAACCAAATCGTCATGGTTGACTTCAGCTTCACCAGACAGTTGTTTGGTTTCGTCTACACTCACAGAGTGCAGATATGCAGCAACAGATGCCCAGGGAACAAAGAAGTGGGATTTACTACCAGAGGCAGTTGACAACCTTCTAGCATGACCCCCACCTATACACTCGGTTAAGATCCATGAGTGCACCAAGTGGGCAGTAGGGCTTTGCTCAAGAATAGCAACCTTTTGACAACTCCAAGGCAAATCACTGTCTTTAGTCTTATTTAACTTATTAAAAAAATGGTTCCTATCCATTCCTGATGATTGATTTCCAATTCCATGTATAAATGCAAGCATCGTATTAAGTGCATGAGGTTCTTTGGCCGTCTCAATATGCTTCGAGACACAATGAACAAGTTGCATCTCCTGACCATCATTCTCCTTGACATACAGAGTTATCTTCTTGACATTGCGGAGAAAAAGTAGAGCCTCAGACACAACTTCAGAGAATGAAGAGAAAAGCATTTCTACATCTCGGGGCGCATATTGTTCTCGTTTTATTTTACTTCTAGAAGCAGCAGCCTCATTCCTAAGAGGAAACCGGAAGAGTGTACCTGGAAACGGCTGTTGCAAGGTGCAACCGAAGTGTAAGAATGGGGTGAACTGATCAGGGAACTGTTCTAAGATACTCCGCCCTACAAACTTTATCCTCAAACCTGGATGAGAAGGAGATATTCCTGGCAAATAACAGGCATGTGGATCAAACATGACAATATTCTCACCAGAAACAAATCCAGGAATGTCTGTGAAGTGATACACACAATTGAAGCCAAGACCAAACCTTCCTATTGCAAACGGTTTCTCAAGTTTGCTGTCTTGACCAATTCGTGAGATGGCATAAAGGTCTTGTGGACTAAAAACTGAGTCATTAAAGCAGTAGAGAGCAGGCCCCTGCCATTCAGCCATTTCAGGTGAAAGAATGGATGAAGTACCATACTGGGTCTTATCCAGTAAAAACACAACCTCAGAAGCCTTAGCATCTTCTGCATTCTGTACCAGCTCAAAGAGAATCCCAGGACCATCTGCATACATCTCAACGATGTGCTTGAGTCGTGTAGTCAAGTCTTCGTGCTGTCCAAAAGCCTCAGCAACCCCTGACAAACCCAAATTCATAGAATCGGAACTCTCAGCAAGCAAGAGACGGCGAAGAGAGCGGACACCCAGCCTTTCTGCCACATCATTAGAAATGTTACCATGGACAAAATTGTGAACATACTTCTTTGAGCTGAAAGCAATGCTTGATGCATTCCCAGTGATGTCATGACCAAAATCAAGAATCCAAGGGGCATCATTAAATACAAGTTCGGAAGATAGACAAAGCCTAGCCGAAGAATCAGGTAAATATATTTGAGTTTGCTGGTCCTGAAACCGGAACTCGGCTAGATGCTGTACTACCAAGATAGCTGTTCTTAGTTCTTCGGCTTCTAGTGAAGCAGAAGCTTTTCTTATGGCCATTCTGGTCAGAATACTAGCATAATCCACAGGGTTCAGGTGCTCCTTTATGCCAAGCTCCAAGAACAAGTCCTTGAACACTGCCAAATCAATTGGAATGACACGAATGTAAGGCGTCAGGTGAAGGTGGCCACTTAGAACAACTTCATCGACTTTTGCAAATCCATCACCCACCCAAATCCATCTGCAGCCCTCTAGAACCACTTTCACGATATCCATTTCATCAGAACCAATCAAATTAATCAGCAATGAATAAATCTTAGGCATCACCAAAGCTAACTCTTGCCGAAGGGCTTGGTCAGTGATAATTTCATTGTTCTTACCCAGCTCAAGCAGTTGAGCTGCAATTACACTTCCAGAAGGAGGAGACAACCAACCTAAGCTGTAAGACAAGGCTGACGAAGTGCATTCACCATCGAGTATACGTGAGCTAGCAGAAACAATCCACATATCTTCATGCATCCTTACTTGCTTAGGTGGAGCAACCATTGATGATACTGAAGGCCATGGCAAAGCTGGGCTTGGTGCAGTAACCAACACAGGACACCAACAAATCATCCTCAAGTCACTCCAGAACTTTTCAAGATCAAATTCCCAAGATGTATCACGAGGCCTGAGCACAGTGGTAACTTTAGCTAGCATATTTACCTTCTTCTGGCCATCAAATGGCTTATTTACATACCATTTGTGGGCATGAACTTCAAGATATGAAAGAAGCACTTTACCCCTTGAATGAGCCTTCTGCTGATCTGTGTACACGAGTGAGTCAATTTGCCGAGCACTTTGTATTATGGCATCTGTAGAAACAGAAGTTCTAAGCCCCAAGCAGAGCAACATATCAAGAACTTCTGGATTTTGAAATAAGCCATGGGGAAAGCAGTCCGATTCCTGGAGAAGAGCAAAGAGTTCTTCCACCCGAGGATCATAAAGAGATTGAGGGCTTTTCAAGGTCCCATTAATAGTTGGAACAAATCTAAGGACTTTTAACAATTCCTTAAACCTTGGATCCTCCCAGGACAGCTGAGGCAGATCTTGTAAGATGGTTAATAGAACCGAATCACGAAACTCTGTTTGCAAATCATCTAACCTGTTCAGAACATACCTCTGGTAGAAGATTGATTTTGGCATGCGTTCAACACCGTAATATCTCATTATGATATCTTCGTCACTCGGGGATATACAAAAGACAAAGTCAGAGTTGAGTAAGTGCTCTGGAACACCAAGAGGTGGCAGATATTTTTTCGAACTGGATAAATCCGAGAAGCCATAAGAACTGGGTGACCCTCCATCAAATATTCTAAAGATGGGCAACTTTTTGCATAGCTTTATGCTCATGTCAGAAAGGCAGACTCCCAAGTACCATTTTGGATCCAGAAGAAACTGGTATAGTTCATTTTTCTCACCAGGAGTGATGCGTTGGAACAGCATATGCAAATCGACACCCTCCAGCGAGACAATCCCAAAGATTGAATGAAGAACTCCAGTTGCATCGCCATCATAAACGTAGTGAGACAATTGTTGATAGTCACTTAAATATTTGGTATCTAGTATCTTGCAACCTAACTTTGCCAGGAGTTCCGTCATCAAACTAGATAGTGGTTCTGTTTTAATTAATTTTGAGACAGTAGATGCTCTGTAAAGGTGCCCAGAAGTAGTAGGTAGTATAGGCCAGTCACTAAACAAATCAAAGTCATAAGAGCGTTCCCCAATATATCGCCAAAAAATTTTAAACCAGGCTGCTGTAGGAAATGACCCACCCAATACCGGATCCCAAGGGACTTGGTTTCTACACTTCCATCCAGGAGGAAATAGCCTGGGGAAGAACTGAAGAAAGATTGGGCCATCAATAAGTGAAATGTTTGCCTGAGAATTGTTGGCTATCCGATGCAGCTTGTCTAGTAGTACAAGGGGGATGCTCCGGTCAATTATTCTATCACCAACTGCAGAAAGAAGCTCATATTCTATGTTATCACAGACATAATAATGGTTCCCTTGTGAAATCTCGGAAAAAATCCCATACTGCTTGTTTGCTAGTGGAATCAGTGGGAGGCCATTCATGCATTTACCAATATCAGCACTGTCCAGATCAATAAGGCAATATTCCAATAATATTAGCTTATGAGATTTTCCTAATGTACCAAGTTTTTCAAAATCCTTGAGCGCATGCCTAACTGTAGCAGGAGTAACTCTTTTGAGCATAGAATTCATATAGAATATCGAAAACATGTCAGCAATGGCACTCGGTAGGCGAACAACAGGCATGCCTAACAACACAAGAGCCTCGCTAAGATCATTGGTTCTTGAGAACCCCTCGTCATGAAGAAAAGTCTCAGCAGGTGATATCCAAGTCCCACCTTCGATCTCTAAGTGCAAAACTGGAGAGGTGTAAATAACTTTGTAAATTTGTTCCACAAGAATACTCCAGGGCTCATCGTATAAACCAGTTGGCCATAAGGAATAATATGATATTGTGGAGTCCGAAAGTGTCCGCAACGCCAGCAACAGTTCTCTGAACAATGGAGCAACAACATCTTCCAATAATAGCCTGTTCCAGTCAGAGCGAAGCTTACCACCCCTGTCCATGTCAGCTCCATACCAAATGTCACGTCGGTTAGACGAAACTTCAAAATAACCATTCACATGCACAGATAGTCCCGTCCTTACTGGCAAAGGAAGAAAACAGAATGCATGACCTTGTCTGAGAATAGTATCCTGTAAAATTCAGTAATTACCATAAAGTAAACACAGGAAACGCTAAGAGATGAAAGATTAAACACTCTGAAATGGTGTGTCATCAAGCCTTGAAAAACTGATATATAGCGTGAAGTTCATTCCACAACATAAATCAAACACACATTTTGCAGTTCAACATATTATCAATCACAATTGAAGTTTAGTAGTCTGCAGACTCTAATGAAATAAAGCAAAAAAGAAAAAAGAACCCCTATTTTAGACAAAAGCACCATTGTTGATGTGATTTTTTCAATTAACCAGCAGATAACAACAGGCAGGGCCCAGCTGTTGCCACAGATTAGAGAGAATAACCATGAACAGAATTGTCCACTTACAACCATCGCATTAGCCATAGCTCCCTAAACCAAACAATTACCTGTGACTCTATGAGTAGGGCCTAGTCACATACCCATGTTGCTAGTTTCCTTTAAGTGCAAAATCAGATGAAAATAAACAACCTTTACACTTTACATTCACAAGTTTCATTCCAGCAACAATAACACGACAAAGATAATTGCATGCTGACATGCATGAATAACTGTTACTATAATTAATCACGAATCAATAGCAGAAAACATGCCAAAAGAAAAGGCAACTCCAGGGTAGTGACTGGGACACTTCTAAATTAGTAAACTGAAAATGAATCGAGCATTACCTCAGGCCCCACTTTGGAGATGCAAGCAGCAACAGAAGCCCAAGGCAGTAGGTGAAGATCATATTCCTTGGCAACACCAGTTGCAAAAATACCAATTTTACTTAATGCAGATGCCATTCCCTGTACAATGAAATAGCTACAGCTCTTTTTCTCAAACTTCTCTCCCAAAAATGCCTCTGATACGAAATCCATGGAAAAGGAATCGATTTTTTGCTCAAAGGATTCAGCGGAAGTGCCAGAGAACCTGATGAGGGCTTGGCGATGGAAGGACAAATTGTCATCTTGCGATCCTAAGGAGCAAGAGTATACTATTTTTGGCTCACTCATACCAGATTCCCATACATACATTTCAAGTGAGAGGACATTTTTAAGGAAAAGCAAATTATATACAGCTTCTTCGTACAGTTGGGCGAAAAGAGATAAGATATCATCTTCCGTGTATGCTTGCCTTGATAATCGACTAGAAGATGCTTGCTCAGCACTCCTCAAAGGAAAACGAAATAAAGTTCCCTGAAATGGTGCTTTCATGTCGCAACCAAATACACAATAGGGTGAAAGCTGATCGCTGTACAATGTAATTGCTGAAGAACTGACATAGTCTATGCGCTTTCCAGGATTTGCCACTGACACATTCGGAAGATAAGAACCCTGGGGATCAAACATGACAACATACTTGCCACTCACGAATGATGGCAAGTCAGTCAAGTGGTACACTGAGTTAAAACCAACCCTGCATAAACATAAATCATGGGTTATTACAGTCTTGCAAAGGTGAACATTATTGACTCAACAATGACGGTTACAAATGAGTGAATGACATGCTTCAGAAGCGTTCCAGATATAACTTACTAATCAACCTGATCAAACCCATGGCATGAGTTTTACAACTATTGAGTTATCAGTCCTTTCTGCCTCGGGTAAAAGGCTAATATTGCAACACAAATGAAAAGGACAGAAATCAAACTGAACTCAATAATAGAACAAAGGGAGTATATGCACGATCATTATTATTGTAACACCACAAACAATTCGTTGATCTGAAGCTGGAACCAACTCTCCCCTTACTCAGCATATTGATACATTCCCTAATAAATCCGCAATGATCAACCCCATAAAAATACGTACCACATTGTAACGGTCATGGCATCAAAACACAATAGCACCATCGAATATGTCACACCACGAGCAACTAAACGCAGACCACTGCAATTTTACTAGTTGGGAAGCTTAGCATTGCAAGTTACAACTCCAAGCAAGCGGTAGAGAGAGAGGGAGGAAGGAGGGGCGCACCCGAAGCGGCCGGTCTTCCAGGCCTGGGAGACCTTCCTACTGTCACCGATGCGGGAGATGCTGGCGAAGTCTTCGTCGGTGAACACGGCGTCGTTGTAGGCGAGCAGCGCGGGCCCCTGCCACTGAGCAAGGGCGGGCGCGAGCAGCGAAGCTGCCCCGTGCGAGCGGCGGTCGAGGCAGAGGCGGACGCGCGCGGCGCCCGCATCGTCGGCGTTCTGGATGAGCTCCCGCAGCGCCGTGGTGCCCTCCGGGTAGTTGGCGAGCACCTCGCGGATGCGCCGCGTGAGGTCAACGCGCTGGCCGAAGTCCTCGAGGAGCATCCCGCCAGGATCCATGGCGGGCGGCCCGGCGAGGCGCACCGATCGATCGAAGCTACCGGACCATCCTGGAGGCGACGAGGAGAGAGGAGAAAGAGAACTAGGTTTTGGGACTTGCGAGTATTTTGACGAGGGTGGAGAAGAGGTGGAGGATTTGATATGCCTATTTGGGCGTGTTCGTGTTTCCGCCGTCCGTGGTGCGGAGGCGGAGGTGGTTGGTTGGTCTCTCGGAGACTTGACTCTGCCTTTCCTTTCCTTGGAGGGGAAGAGGGGAAGCCGGCCGGAAGCGAGAAATAGACTACTGGCTGACGGGTGGGGCCGACGCAACGTACGGGAAGGTGGGAAGTGTGGGCCTGGGCCCGGTAGATGTGTAGATGCTGCTCTCTTGGGCCTTGCTTGGTAAACGGGGAGTACTACTTATAGTACTACTAATCACGTGCTCGTCCATTGCAACGAAAACTCAATTTGCGACAAAAAAAAATTATTTGCAAAGAACACTAACTTTAGTTATGTTTCAATAGTAGGAAAAGTTTGTTCCTCCGAAGAGATTTGACTATCAGGTTAAATCCTCTTCTATCTCAACCATTCATGTTAGATCTAACGAATCAAGTACTCTGAAGAGAACGGACGATCGCCACCAACTCTTAATTAGAATTAGTAGAGAGATATCAATCCTTACCATTGAAGGAGGAGAAAGTTATTGTTTTCCTCTTGCAGGAAATCTTCTTACTTCTTGCACGCAGTCTTTCTCTTCTCTTCCTGCGTGTGTCTCCACTATCGACCGGCCTGTTCTACTGGAGATAAGAGTGGGTGCCCTCTAATAGGGAGTAGATGAAAGCAGAAGGCAGCGTACACAGGCGGATGGAAGCCAGGTATCTCCGACATCTTCGTGATTGGCACGTGATTTGGTTGCGTGATTATTTCCTTTTAATCTATTCATTTCCAGATATGATGAGATAGAATTCCCGTATTATGGGATATGGTGAGTATATCCTTCTATCCATGCAGGACATGATGAGAAAATCCTTCCATTTATAAGATATATGAATAACATCCTTCTATAGTAAGAACATGTGAATAGAGATATGCTAAAATAATAATTCTATTCAAAAAAGATATGATAAAATCCTTCCATCTAAGATATGATTAAATCATCTTCTATCTTAGCCGTTTATGTCAGATCCAACGAATCAGATACTCTAGAGGAAAATGGACCACTGTCACCAACTCCTAATTAGAAGTAGTAGAGAAGAGATAGGACTCTGGGTCTCGAGCCTCATCACACGGACGGGTCCATCCATATTAAGGAAGGCGGCGGCGGCGACCTGTTTCGGTTCTTCTTCTCCTTTTTTTCAAAAATTTTAGGTGTCCCACATTAACACTACAAGCAAATAAGTAATAGATCTTATCGTCGTCTAAAAAAAAGATATTATTCGTCAGGAATACACTGTAAACATTTCTAACAAACAAAAAGGTTAACTACTGTATAATGTATGTAGATGGTTTCAAAAAAAAAATTTACTGCATGAAGTGTAGTGTACTCACAAAAAAGGGGATACTTTTCCAACTATCTGCTCCCTTGTTTTCAGTACACAGCATTCTATTCATTTTTGTTCTGAAAACGGTCATTCTACAGTTTTCAGATACAACTGTAATATATTTCCCTTCATTTTTATGGGTATTTGGGGCGTAGACGCATGCAGCATGAATTGTGACGGCCTAGTAGACTGTTGGAGGGCAGTGACGTGAGCAAGTCGACATTTTGAATTGCAGTTGCATGCACAACAAGCACAGAAGAGCTGATGGCACAGGGACAAGCGGCATGCACATCCGCGCGCGCGCGCGCGCACGCACTGACGCACGCCGTATCAATGTCCGGCTGCTTTGCCTTGCTCCCGTGATCGCATTGCCCTCCTGTCAGTAGAAAAGAACAGATCGATATACTAGTAGTATACTACTCCCTACTGGGATAACAAGTCGTGGACGATTTGGTAAGCAGACGATGACACTGGCTCTTGGCGGCCACCACACCATCTTGCACTCCACGAAGCAAGTAAAAGCATCTGAATCAAAGTGTCTGTCCCTAGTCTCCCAACTACCCATAGCCCGGTTCTTCTCTCCTGCCCTTTTAAACCCCTTTTACCTTTACCTTTTCCAGCTTCTAGTGAGCTGATGACGCGTGCAAAGCTGGCGTACTTGATTACTACGACAGTCCTATAGAAATTAACTCCATCGCTGCACAGCAGACAGCACCGACTAACCATTGCGTGATCCTGATTTAATTTGATGCTTACAATGTGATGGAAACTTGTACCTAACAACACATACTGCAGCATTGCCCTCGAAAAAAAAAAGTTATGCATACTGCGCGGGCGAGGCTGGACTGTGTACAGCGACTGAACGACGTCCATATATATCTCGTTTCACAATCCACCAAAACTGCCGAGAAATCAAGCAGATAATAACAGCCGTACCATGCAGATAAACTAGTAGCTGGAGGTAAAAGCTGGCGATAAGATTGGTCGTACCGGCCAGTGATCGATGGACCGATGGTTGACACTTAACGTCAAGTACAAATGCACCGAGTTAGCTAACTTTAACCTACCTAGGTTAGTTTAACTCAATTTTTGTGTTTGGCAACTAACCCAGTTAATCAGTTAACATCAAGTACACTTAACGTCAAGTACAAATACTGCTTGGCTGGGTTTACAGGGTTAAATTAGTTTAATGCCAATTGTACAATTTTACCCTTCTCATGAAGTAACATTTTTGTCGTCTGAAAGTTTTCGCCTCTAACCCTTTACTCCGTCGTTCCTCATGGCAGATGAACCCTAGATACATCTCAAATCTCTCCTCTGCCCAATCAATTGGCCTAGCCATTAGCGTCTTGAGAGCCCTTGCAACGCCCACAAGCTTGTCGACCTCTGCATCTGAAACAACCCAGAATTTTAATCATTGCAAATAAGGTTATCAACACAAATTAATCACACATAATTAAAATTGCTCAACAAACTAATCATCAACTTTATTGATTATCAAAATGTCATACAAGTACATAATTACAATGTATATTACAAATAAAACTACATCAAAAAGAAGATTATAAGAAAAATTAAATTTCCTAAAATCTATAGCTTATCTCGATCCTTGGTCTTGATCCCTGCAAATTATAAATCATTCACACACATACACATTAATCATAAGGCAAGAAATACAGAAAATTAGATTTTTGGAGTTGCATTCAGACCTGTATGCGAAATTATCACTCATTGAGATACCTGACTGTCCGATGCCAGTCGACACCTATCGCTAGTTAGGGTTTCATCATCTGGCATTTATAAATCTGTATTGTCGGGTGACCGTAGCATTGTAGAAATAGTGCCAAAAATATCTCATAATAAAAAAATAAAAAAGCACAAGCTCCCACACCACCAAACACCAGAGCACCCAAGGCTCGAAGCACAAGCAACACAACCATAAAGAAGCACATAGCCACCAAGCCAACCAAGCCTCCGTTAGCAAGCCCCAAGGCAAGCAAGCCCTCCATTCCAAGCACACCCACACAAGCCAAGGTCCAGGAGCAAGCCAAGTTCAGAGAGCACCACAAACACCACAAGAAGCAAAGCCCTAAGCAAGCAAGAAGCCACCACATGAAGCACCATAATCCTCACCACCAAGCACCACCAGCAAAGACCACAAGAGGCCACCACAAGCCCAGGAGCAAGAAAGAGCTTCACTAGCACCATCCGCAGCCCTGCATTTCTTCTCATTTCCCCAACCCTAGGTAACCCACATTTTGGCCACAGTACAGACATAGGAGCTACAGTAGAAAAACAGTATAGAGACTAAAGACAACAGGAGCTAGTAGTCTCAGTAGAGACCGTCGTAGAGGCGACATTGCATGTGCCAGGAGAACCACTGCACTCCCCGACGTACAGAAGGTTCCCCAGTGTCGTCACAACACCGCTAAATCTACAACAATCCCCACAATCATCATCTACCTAAAATAAATATACACATCACAAAGCATATAATAAAAAAATCCCAGTAGATCTTAATGAAAATAATGGAGGGAAAAGACCTAGGTATACCAAACCCGAGGGAGGATAAAGGGTGAGGACCAGGGCTCAGACCTAGGAGGAGGGGTGCTTCGGCCATGGTAGGGAAGGAGGTGGTGGCCTGGGGGCGACGGCCCAGGCTCAGTCGACCCGGGGTGCAGACGCAAGGGTGCAGGCTCGGGGAGGCGCGAACCTGAGCTAGACCCGGGGTGCAGACGCAAGGGCGCAGGCTCGGGGAGGTGCGAGCCCGAGCCGACGCTGGGGTGTAGGTAGGCATGGAGGCTCGGCCTAGGGGAGAAGCAGGCCGAGGAGGAGCGGCGGTAGGGAGGTCGAAGGCGGGGCAGCAGAGAGGCCGACGCCGAAAGGGAAAAAGGAGGAAGCGCCGGGTGTGGAGCCGGAGAAAGGAGTGAGGGGAAAAGGAAGAGAAGAATGAAAAAGGTAAGACTGTCGACTGAGGAAAAAAGAAAAGGAAAAAAATTAAAAAGAGAAAAAAATATGATCTACACCCCTGTAGCATCCAAATTTTAAAATGATGATTAAAAACTTAGTACATCAAATAAGCAAGCTGTCGAGCTTTAAATAAATACGTTAAATTTAAATTAACCAAAATTTTAAAAGAGGTATCATATGTAAATCAAATAATAAATTTTAATGCGGGTTTGGACGCCGTGAAATATGAAAGATCTAATAACCACTTAAGATGTAGTATTTTGTAATTTCAGGAATTAATTCGAATCATACCAGTGATCTGTGGCAGCCATCGGGTGAGGACGAATATTTGTACCAAAATTCAGACAAGCATCCCTTGACCACATTTTAATAGTTTCCAACAAATTGTTTGATTACATGTGATATCATCAATGCATGGAAAATTTCTTTTATAGAAAATCCTAAATTGACCCCGGATGGAAAGATGGTTAATGTGACTGCTATGGCACCAATTGATTATGGAAATGTGAAATGTTGATGACTGTTGAGATAGTGTTTAAACAATTAAAAATATTGAATGGCTCATCCAACAAAAGGAGACAGTGACGTATTTATAATTATGGTGGGTAGAGGGCACCGATGAGAATGTGGTATGTCGGCGGGGACCTTTTACATATATTATAATATAAAGATGAATAGCTACACTCAAGCAATGAGCCATATATATAGTATCAACCATAATATGTGAAATCGATCAAGAAATATCGTCATATGAAGGTGCTATGATCTTCACATTGAGTAAGCGTAGATAACTAAGAGTGTGAAGCTGAGTAGACCGAAAGGCCCCACGAGGGACACGAAAATTGGAGATAATGAGGAAATTAAAGCTCTATATGTAAAGCCTTGGGCTGAGTACTGCAGATAGGTAGTCAGGGTACAACTGGTATGTTGAGAATATGTGGGGAACAGCCGAGGACACCACTATTCTAGGCCACTAGGGTTGGAGATCTAATACTGGATTAGTAATAAACATTCTATGGCCTCACAGGATGACGTCACTATAAGTAAAGTGGTACAAACCTTCGCATGGTAAAATAATGAATTCATGCCTGTCTTCCGGATTGGAGGCTATGGAAGCTAAGTCTGCCTCATATACGAGTGCTAGTAGCAATTTCAATAATTAAAAATCAGAACCCACATTTTACTAATAAAACCCTATTTTTCTAAAGATGGATTTGTGAGAAGATTTCTTATGAGATGGATGTTGGTAAAAATTCATATGATGCATTTTATTAATAATACTTGCTGAGTACTTTTGCACTCACCCTTATTTAACTCTCTCTTTGCTTATAAGCTGAGGACTATGGATTCACCTGCGAGACATGGGCTGAGGATAACCTACAGAGTCAGGGTGATGATATAGCGGAGGACTATCAGGAGGACTGGATAGATTGGTGGACCGTACGGTAGAAACCGTCGATCCATTAGGTACTTAGAATTTATGTAAATTATTTATTGATGTACTATAGGTAATATGTAAGAGTTTGATAACAATGGATCTATAGTCTGCGTGGCAATGGATTGTAGTAAGCTTGAATTTCGGTCTCTAATTATTATTCTGCTGCAACACTCTGAATACGATGTGTTGACTGATAAAATGTTAGGTGCGCTTGATATTTTGTTAGCTAATATATCGAAATCAGTATAATTAATTTAGAGTAATGACAGTGTTACTGTTATTACCCTAAACTAATTATACAGTCGCCGCAGCATCCTTTGCCTAGAGAGGATTTGCACACCTACAATATCTAGTAGCTCGTTGATTGCAGGCTAAGAAGGGAATATCGAGATGTACTCGAAAGACTTATCAAATTGATGGAACTTATGGTACTTATGATGAAGGGGAGGAGATCAAAGCAAATTTCACCCACACGTGAAGCTTTGTTTCTTCGCCACTCGCTGCTGTTCGGTGCTTTGCCCTGTGTGCTGTGTGTAAATACATATAAGCCTAGAATTTTGTTCCGGAAAACTACAATCGCTGGTGATTTTGGCGCCATTGAAGGAGCGATTTTTTTTTTGAGAGAGAGCGGCGCGTACAACACGAAGAAGGAGCTAGCAAAATCTTTTAGTTTGATGACCCATCTATTACGGACATGTGCACAGGGAAAGAGATAAAACAGCCTTTTTTTGTGGGTTAGCCTAATCCTGGATTAGGGGCATTAAAAGCATTTGATCAGATTAACCAATTCCTGCTTAACCCATGGGTATTTGGCTGGTTAAATCCCTAACCCACCCCTTAAACCCGCACCAAACGCAGTCGGCTGCTACTGGGTACCTGCTTTTCCAAAGCTGAATATTTTCTGCCCTTTCAATTATACAGTATGTATCTTATTTTTGTATGGCAATTAACCAATAGCATGCTCTACATTAGTTTTGAGTCAGCTCGTTTTAGGTGTGGTTTAGTTGTCAGTGTCACCGAAGCAACACCAGAAGGGTAGCTGATGACAAAGTCCATAAACCAAAGTTGTTGGGACATTGTGAATGAGACCATTTTTTCTCTCTCCTGGTGTTGCATCACCATCTTACCTTGTGATAAGATACGGTCATCTATTTTTTGAGGCCAATTAACCTAGCATCCTAGACGCTAGTTGTTACAGATTGATGGGATGGTTATTAATACTACTGGTGCTAAATATGCGAGTGAAACACATACTGATTAATCGATGGCAGCAGGCTTGGATGCTCTTTTTCTAGAAAACAGAGAATTCGATGGGGATTAACCGATTAACTGGTACCTAGGGGTCGACACATTCCGGCTTGATCAAATAAACCGTGCTAGATTAAAGCAACTAACTCTACTGTATTATATATGACATTGCTCCAATCTGTTATTTTATATATGATCCGATAACTATTTCCACACAATCATCTCTCTCTGTTGTCACATACCTCTATATTTTCCTATAATAATGTTGCCTCTGCATCTCAACCATCTTCTCAACGCAAGTATCATCTCTACTCATGTCACACCCTATATTCCCTGTTTTGTTCACAGCCATTGCTGTTGTTTTTGTTTTTTTTTATTGGGCGAGGACACAGCCCTTGCTGTTGCCACTCACCTCCAACAACCACCACCCTCTAGCAACTTAGCCTCACTTATCCCACGTACATATCGTGATATATTGGATCTATAGCTAATGGTGTTACGCTAGAGAGGCTTGATTCGTGTAATTCTATGGATGATGAAGCGAACCTATGGAACATGGGTTGAAAAAAAAGGCGCATTTGGTTTTAAAAAAGGCATTTGTTTATTTTGCTAATCAATTTGTGTAAACAAGGAGATCAACATGTTCTGTATAATTTCTAAGTGATTCTTTTCTATGATTTCAAAAAAGTAATATTTTGTAAAAAAGCCCAGTGAAACCAAGATTTAATAACTCCCATAAACATCATTTTGCACATATTATAGTGTTTACTTTTGCTAATCAATTTGTGGAAGTGGGTTGTTATGTTCCTCTTAAGGCAGTGGTAATTTGGTAAGGTATTCACACGTAGTTATCATCCAAAAATAATAATCACATTGTGAATATGTAAATCTTTTAAATATTGAAGAAGCATCAAACATATGTTAGTACAGGCTGAGTTATCTAGAACCTCCATATAATTCCCTCTACTAAAGCCTGAAGACTTCCTGGATGGGGAGCACCCCCACGTGGCGGCTCGAGCCGGAGCCGCGAGCCGAGCCAAAAAATATTTACGCTTAGGTCCTTTTTCAGAAAAAAAATTTACATTCGGATCCTTTTTTGGGAAAAAAATTACGACTAGATCTTTTTTTCCAAAAAGATTATATATTACGTTTAGGTCCTTTATGCGTTTTTAAGGCTTACGCTCGGGTCCTTTTCCATAAAATCAAAATTAATTTTAGGTACTTTTTCGGAAAAAAAACGTTGGGATCCTTTTCCCCGAAAAAAACATATATTTTTCCCGTTTTTTTACCATTACGTTTAAGCCCTTTTTTCGAAAAAAACAAAATTCTCGATTTTCTCGTGCGGAGAGCGACGCCCGCGGCGTGGCACGCCGCGTATAGATTTCTAGTTGCATCATATGACATGCTCTACAACCTATAAAAAGTGGCCTATATATTTATTTGCCAATCATACCTTATATTATAGCTGAAGACGACAAAGGGAGCTGCCACATCACCTCCCTCGCGTAAAGGCCCTCTGTAAAATTCGAAATTATGTTCAGGTCTTTTCGTTGATTTTTTAACAAAATAGATCCGAGAAAATCAAAATTACATTTAGGTCCCTCCGTTGTCTGCGTTTAGGTCCTCATGTCGGTTTTTAACAGAATGGACCGGAGAAAAAACGAAATTACGTTTAGGTCCCAAAAACTTTTTTGCTGAATCGATCTGAAAAAACGAAATTACGTTTATTTTCTTCCGTTTTTATTTTTTTTAAATCCATAAATTTACCGATGGCTTATAGTAATCCACATATTCGACGACGGCTCCTAACAACCTTTGTTTAAAGAAAAAAACTAAAAAAATCGAAATTACGCGAAAAAGAACCCACGCTTTCGCATCGGTTTTTTTTTCTAAAAAGGAGTCCGTGGTTCCACAGATTCAACGACGGCTCCTAGCAATTCGCAGATTCACCGATGGCTCCTAGCAACCTATTTTTTAAGAAAAAACCCGAGAAAACCGAAATTACGCAAAAAAAGAACCAACGTTCTCGCATATTCAACGACAACTCCTAGCAGTTTCGCACCATATAAAGATGACCCGTGGTGCCGCAAATTCGCCGATGACACCTAGCTAGCACATTTTTTAGAAAAACCCCGGAGAAAAAACAAATTCACGTTTACATCCGCAGACCTATTTTTCAGAAATAATCATCGAACCAGATTTCGCGCGGCGCAGCAATGCGCAACCAAATTTCACACGGCGCAGCGTAGCACGCAAACCCTGACTAGTATCTTTACGTATGAGCGATCACAATTCATTTCAACATGTTGTACAACTGCCCCTTATAAAGACCATAATATATACAGACAATCTAATGTCTTCAACCATTTCCACTTATAACAAAAAGGGAAAAAAGTGTACACTAGATTACGAACCGAGTCGATATACTACATACACGATACGTCGTGAGGTGGACCAGAGATAAGCCTTACCCCACCAAACCCCCTCATGGACTTCATGGTTCATGCTCACACCAATATCCAAAATTAAGCCCAAATGACAACATAACACAGTGCACCAGCGCCCACAGTTCATCACTACCTAACTTTCAAGCTGCACCTGACCTGATGGAAACATAGCCAAAATCACTGGGGTTAGATTTATAACACGGGTATTTTACGGTTTTATCCCTGGCTATCCCCTTACCTACCCCTGGAGGCAGCCGCTTTCTTGTTGAGCTCACTGGGGCAGGAGGAAGATCAGGCACAAAAACCATCAAAAAACGTGGAGTTAGGACCAAAAATCACCCAAATCGCGTCGCTTTCCGCTCCGTGGTTCTCTCAGGTTATTTTCCCCCCAGCAAGCTATATAAATTACCATCCAGTCCTCTTCCCCTGTTCTCCCCGTCTTGCCTGCTCTTCGTCTTCTGCCCCCTTGCGGCTCGCTGCTCACCCAGTCTTTGCCTTTCCCGAACAAAAATTCAGAATTCTCTGTGTTGATCTCGCCATCGCATCGCAGTTCGCCGCTGACAAGGGATCGCGCAGTGGGGCGGATACTTGGTCTCCTTTTGGGGATTTTTCTTTTTTTGGGCGGAGCTGCAAACGTGGGTGCGTCTCTATGCTCTCTCGCTTCTTCTTTTTTTTCCCCCAGTTTTTCAGGGATTATTTTTTCGGGTTTTGGGGGGCGATTCGGTGATGATCTCGCCTCGATCAGTGGGGGAAGCGATCGCTCCACGCTTGCCCCGATTTTTCCTTAGCGTGAGGGGATTAAGTGGGGAATGCGGGTCCTATCGGGGTTTTCAGTTTGATCGGAGTTACGAATTCTCGGTGTGTTTCTGGATCGGAGTGAAGCGCCAGGCGGTGCTAAGAATTTGGTCATCCTTCGAGATCGTTAGCTTTGTCATGCTGCTCACACTATGTTTTTTCTTAATCATAATCATACTTGTAGTTGTTTGCTGTCTATTAGGATCTCTTTCGGGAAGTTAGGTGTAGCGAGTAGCAATTGGAGATAAGCTGGATAATGTTTAAATTTTGTTAATCTGTCGTTGTGATCAAAATGGAGCATCTTCACAATATTTTTTTAGTCTTGCGCTTTTCTGCTTTTTTAAAAATATATATATTTCTTAAATAGTTGCATACTATTTTGTAGTGCATTGATGCTGCCGTTCTCATCATAGTAAGGCGTGAGATGGCTTAAAATTGGTTATACAGTTGCTCGTTGATAGGTAGAGGCGTAGAGCAAGGTTTGAGATCGGTAGAGATCATGCATCTGTGCTAGAATCTGCTAGTAATACCATTCACATGATGGGCTTCGGATTTAAGAAATAGGTGCAAACCCTTTTGAGTTGTTCGTGAAATGACCGCAGAATCCATGCAGTTGTGTCAAGACGGCATGAATCCATACTGAACCATGTTGAATCTTGTTTAACTGAGCTGCTGAAGTTCTTGTTGTTCTAAGCCCTGCGAGGGGATACTGATGTATGGGTTTGTTTTCTGGTAGTTGTTCGGGGAATACATTCCTTCATAGCATTTTAGTATGAGCAGTGCTTCAATGCTTTCCCTCCTAATATAAGTTGCACAAATCTTGAAGCAAGCGAAAAGGTAAGTAATCACCATCTACCCTTTATTCATGCTTTAATATTTGTGCAACTGTAAAAAAGAGAAGCATGGAAGCACCTCTCAGTATGAGCAGTGCTTCAAAGATTAGGACTCTGGGGAATCTTGGGCTGCAAGTTGCTTGGTCAAACATGATTGTGTTGTATGCAATTTATGTAATGGTGGAAGCTTTGATTAAGTAGGTAGTTGGTCAACATGTTTTCCTTACTAGAATGTTAAATCTTATTTTGTGTTCAACTTCCATCATCTATAAGATCGTTGCTTCTGTGTGCAACATTGGTTGGTTGTTGCAATATTTCTTCTTCTATATTTAGGAACATTCGACGTAGCAGCTAGATTTCTGAGAGGTACAGTCAGTGCTCTATTTGTTCTCTTCAAGCATCCATTCCATGGTGGTTAGGTGGTTCATTTTGCAGTTTTTTGTTAGTGAAACATGTTGTTTTCTTCTGAAGTGCTATGGGTGGTTGCAGAGTTTTATTTTGAAAAAAAAAACGAGTCCTCTCATTGTACAGGATATGAGAGGTCTCGAAACCGGAAATCCGTAGACTAGCCGATGTGAGAAGAAATCAAGAGACAATATGCATTGATTCAACCCAATACATGAAGTCTTGAGAAAGAAGAAACAGAGAAGAACATAGAGAAGAACACGGGAAAGGAGGAGAGGATTCTTTCCATATCATTTTTCACTCTTGCGTTTCTGTTACAGACTCTCTTTTATACTCTTACTCACGCATCCCCTATGGCCCACTACTCAGCACCATCTTCCGCTTCCGCACCTTCTTGTTGAAGTTGTGTTCCCCTCGCGAATACGTCTTGCTCCTTCCCACCTTCATCCATCTTCTCACTCCGTGTCTTCCCGCTCTGGCCGACGCCCCTGACACTACCCCCGCCTGGAAAATCTGCTTGACCCCAAGCACTTGCCACAGGAAAGCTCTGCTTCAACACGTTCAGATCTTCCCATGTTGCCATTTTAGCTGGTATTGTGCTCCATTTAATCAACACCTGCGGAATTGCTGCGTTTCCTTTCTTCACCAAACGCCGATCCAAAATTGCTTCTGGTTCAACCGACTCCAAATTGAGATCAGCAATGCTGGGTGGAAAGTGAAACACTGGCGTGAAATCTGGAACAAAAGGTTTGAGCTGAGACACGTGGAAAACCGGATGAACTTGGCTTCCCGGAGGTAGTTCGAGCTTATAAGCTGCTGATCCAATCTTTTCCACCACCCGATACGGACCAAAGTACTTAAAAGCTAATTTTGGAAATGGGCGATTGACCACCGACGATTGCGCATAAGGTTACAACTTCAAGTAAACTTGTTCCCCTTGTTTAAATTGTCGATTTGATCGCTTCTTGTCAGCCTGCATTTTTGTGCGATTTTGCGCCGCCTGCAAATGCCGTTTCAGTAATGCAGTATGCGCAGCTCGGTCATTGAGTATTTCCTTCATTGACTGATTTGTTATCTTTTCCCAATCTGGCATCATGCCATACCTTGGTTCCTCGCCATAGAGCGCCTTGAACGGTGAACAACCCAAAGCTGTATGATAACATGTATTGTACCAGAATTCCGCCATTCCCAACCAACTGCGCCATTTAGTAGGAGAGGAGTGGGCTGTACAGCGTAAATACATCTCAAGGCACTGACTAACATGTTCACTTTGGCCATCCGTTTGCGGATGGTATGCTGTGCTGTACTTCAACTTCATGTCCATGGCGGCAAACAGCTCTTTCCAGAAAAGACTGACAAATATCTTGTCGCGATCCGATACCACAGACCGAGGTACTCCATGAAGCTTAACTACATTCTCTAAGAATAGCTTGGCTACCTGAGATGTTGTGAATGGATGTCTCAATGCCATGAAATGCGAGTATTTGGAAAACCTGTCTACGACTACCAAAATAGTGTTGTATCCTTCAGATTTTGGTAAACCCTCAATGAAGTCCATTGTCATATCTTGCCAAGCCCCATCGGGTACCGGTAATGGTTGCAATAATCCCGGCGTTCTGATGTTTTCGTGCTTTGCTTGTTGACAAACACTATATTGCTGAATGACATTGATTACATCCCTTTTAAGTCCTGACCACCAGAACAACTTTTTGACGCGCTGATAAGTAGCTGAAATGCCTGCATGGCCTCCTATTGCACTGGCGTGAAAAGCATGAATTATCTTTGTCTGTAATGCCGAATTTGCACCAATCCAAATACGTCCCTTGTGCTTGATTATTCCCTGACTTAATTTAAACTCTTATTCATTTGGACTCTGAACCGCCAGAGATGCCAATAGACGCTGTGCTTGCGTATCAGTAACATACGAGTTGAGAACTTGTTGAATCCAAAGTGGCAGACACGCGGATACAGCCTGCATCACCATCAGATGCCCGACTCTTGAGAGTGCATCAGCGGCCCCATTTGTCGATCCGCTTTTGTATTGAATACGAAATTGGAGACCCATGAGTTTGGTCATCGCCTTGCGTTGCCACTCTGACACCAACTGCTGATCCCCCAAATAACATAGACTATGATGATCTGTCTCGATAATGAACTCCCCTTTCTGCCAATAAGAGCGCCATCTATCAACAGCCATAATCACCGCTAAGAATTCTTTTTCATAGATGGATAGCTTCTGATGGTGTGGACTCAGTGCCTTGCTTAAGAGCGCAATAGGATGTTCATTTTGCATCAAAACTGCTCCAATACCAGCATCACAAGCATCTGTTTCAATCACAAAAGTCTGTTGAAAATCCGGCATTGCTAATACTGGGGTCTGTGTCATCACTTGTTTCAGCTTTTCAAAGGCTATTGTAGCTTCTGTATTCCAAAGAAAGGCTTTCTTCTTTAGCAAATTTGTCAGTGGCCGAGCCATGACTCCATAATTTCGGACAAACTTCCGGTAATAGCCTGTCAAACCTAAAAATCCTCTCAACTCCGTTACGGTTGTAGGTTGTGGCCAATCTAACGTCACTTGTGTTTTGGCTGGATCAGTCGCCACTCCCTTGTCTGAAATAATGTGTCCCAGATAAGTAATACTTGTTTGCGCAAAAGCACACTTCTTCCTCTTTACAAATAAATGATGATACTTCAGGAGAGCTAACACCTTTGCTAGATGTTCTGCATGTAATGTTAATGTTGAGCTGTATATCAGTATATCATCCATGAAGACTAAAACGAATTTCCGCAGATGAGGAGCAAGAATGGAATTCATAAGACACTGAAAAGTTGCAGGCGCATTTGTTAATCCAAACGGCATGACCCTGAATTGAAAATGCTTGTGATGAGTTTTGAACGCTGTTTTCTCCATATCTTCCTCCACCATGCGTATCTGGTGATATCCGGATTTCAAATCCAACTTCAAGAAATATCGAGTTCCTGCCAACTCATTCAGCAATTCATCAACTATTGGCATGGGAAACTTATTTTTTTATAGTAATGCTGTTCAGCTTGCGATAATCTATACAAAATCTCCAACTTCCATCTTTCTTCTGAACTAGCAATACTGGCGATGCGAACGGGCTCATACTTGGCTGTATGAGTCCTGCGGTCAACATCTCCGACACCTGCCGCTCAATCTCATCTTTATGCATAGGCGAATACCGATAGGGTCTACTATTGACTGGCGTTGCCCCCGGAATCAACGGAATTGTATGATCATAAATTCTGGATGGTGGCAATGCGGATGGTTCTGAAAATACTTCTGAATGTTTATCAAGAACTTGCTGAATTTCCTCAGGCAATTCCTCCTGTGTCGAACCGGCAACAGTATTTTCAATCAGTGCTAAAGCCCATACCTCATTACCGCTGTCCCATTTTTGTAGTTGTTTCAAGTGTATCTCAGTCAGACTGTTTCTCTGTTTTGCCTGTACTTTGTGCAATTTGATGTTTACCCCTTTTTCTATAAACTCCAACGTCTTTTGTTTCCAGTTGCAAGTCATGGGGCTGTGAGATTGGAGCCAATCCATCCCGAGCACTGCGTCATATGCCCCCAGTGCTAAGACTCATATCTATCTTGAATGTATACTGTTGTGTCCACCATTCAAGATGGGGAACATACCGTTCACAGTATAAAGCATCACCATTAACCACATATGCTTGTACTGCTAAAATTTCTTTTGTTTTGCATCTCGTGCGTTGTAGAAAGTCTGTACTGACGAAACTATGAAAACTTCCAGAGTCAATTAGCGCTAACATTGCTTGATTTCCTACCATTGCTCAAACACGAATAGTTTCACAGTCTTTAGTACCTGCTAATGCATGCAAAGATAACTTGTATTGCTCCTGTTCAAACTCCCGACCAAGTTTTCCAAGTTTTGTAACATCTCTTTAGTAAGACGTTCAGGACCTTCTATCTCCATTGCATGAACTTGAACACCCGGTACTGGTTTGCAATGATGATCCCGTTCATATTTTTCACCACATTTAAAACAAAGACCCCTTGCACGCCGATATTCCCTTAACTGATGCGCTCTGGCTATCTCATGCGTTGTTGTTTTACCTTGTCCAGTTAAGGCATCTCCACGATATACATTACCCATCTTGGATGTCACCAAGGTTTTTTGAGACTTCAGTTTAAACTTCTCCCATTTTTCCTCTTGGATTTGTGCTAACAGGAGTGCTCTTCTAACAATTTCAGGTAATTGGATCTCCACTTCATACCTTAATTAATCTTTAAGTCCCATAACAAAATGATTCACAAAAAACTCTTCTGTGCATGACTTATGGTATGCTCTGACTTTATACATTGCCGTTTCAAATTGAGTTTTATACTCTAAAACAGTTCCCGATTGTTTAATCTGAATAAACTCCCTCATAAATCTTCTAGAATCATAAGCTCCAAACTCCTCATCCACCGCTGCCATAAAGTGTTCCCAATCTCCCATTGGATGTTCTTCTTGATAAACCTGTAACCATAAAGCTGCATTTCCCTCCATATGCATAGCAGCAGCTGTCACCCAAAGTGATTCATCAATTTTATACATGGTGAAATACCTCAGACAATGATCCTTCCACAGACGTGGTTCTTCTCCTTCAAATTTAGGGGATGACATTTTTGGCACAGGCGGACGCTTCTCCGCATTCGATCCTTCCGTCAGTTGCATCGTTGTACCTTGACTTGATCTTTGAGAGATAGGGGTATACCCCAACGGCGGCAAGGTGCATCTTCCTAATAATCCTGCCGATGTGGTCGTCAACTTCCCTGCTTGTGTCGATATCCCCGGCGATGCTCTAGGAGGCGGGACTGTCGCTGATTCTTCTTTTGCTGGTGTGTGAACTGGCGTCGCCGAATTCCCTTGTAGAGATCGTGTCACCTTCTGAAACTGACTCATCAATCCCGTGATCACCACATTATGCTCTTCCACTTGAGCTTGAATCGCTGGAATCACCTCTACTGGTTTGATTTTCTCCACTATGAACTCCAAACTGGCCTTCAGGGATTCCCAACGTTCATCCATTCGTTCCCATCGAGCATCTGCCTGATCTGCTGCTTCACCCATCGCTTCTAGTAAGAACTTGGTTTGCACCGAAGGCTTCGGAGGCGCCGTGATGGAGTTCCGAATTGAACCAACCAAATCAGGTCACGTGAACTCGGGCGCTCACGAGAACACGAGAACCTTCTCTGGGATTTTACGGAACAATCGGGAAAAAAATTTCCAGCGATCGTCGGGCTCTGATACCAAGTGAGAGGTCTCGTAAACGGAAATCTGTAGACTAGCCGATGTGAGAAGAAATCAAGGGACAATATGCATTGATTCAACCCAATACATGAAGTCTTGAGAAAGAAGAAACAAAGAAGAATATAGAGAAGAACATGGGAAAGGAGGAGAGGATTCTTTCCATATCATTTTTCACTCTTGCGTTTCTGTTACAGACTCTCTTTTATACTCTTACTCACGCTTCCTCTATGGCTCACTACTCAGCACCATCTTCCGCTTCCGCACCTTCTTGTTGACGTTGTGTTCCCCTCACGAATACGTCTTGCTCCTTCCCGCCTTCATCCATCTTCTCACTCTGTGTCTTCCCGCTCTGGCCGACGCCCCTGACAGCATATCACATACTTGGTAGGTTTTTGAATGCTTAATTAATTTCCCCTACTGTTCTTGCAGGATTTGCACGATATGCTGCCCGGACCTGTAAGCATTTCGGGAAGTGTTGATAGGGCCACAAACAGGAGGCCTCGCCACATATTTAGGCGTTCAACGGAGAAGAAGAGTCCACTTAATATCCAGTTTGTATGTACCATCTTGGAAAAGGATATCTGCTATGGTTTGCATATGTTTTTGGAGAATGTATTAATGTTTTTTTGTTTATCGTTTTGCAGGAACGTCAAGTAGCTGCACTTGAATCCAGGCAGCAAGAACAGAGCCACAGGTACATTAACGTGTTCTTTCTAAGTTTCCTTTTTCCGGCAAAACCTAAGTCACCCCGTATAAATATGATAAATATTGTATCATCATGACAAATGGCAAGTGATTTCCACCCTCTGTTAGAAATGAGTAGGTCCTTTCTTTTCTTGGTTTTGGCTATTGTGTGATTGTTTTATAAGTTTAAATTACTTAATTACACCAGCATCTTTAAACAATATATGTGTGCTCTAACATCAACATGTGTAGAACACACTTCCTAGATTGTCTGGACTCTGGATAGATCTTTGGTTTGTGTTGTATGTGGCAATTCTGTAATGTTATCCTTTTCTGTACAAGTTGTATCCTGAACATCTTATTCTGTGGTTTACTAATTGATCAGTATTAGTTTCATGGCATTCATTTTGAGGTGTTATGTACTCTTTGTTCAGTACTAAATTAGTTGATGAATTGCATTTACTTACTTGTCAGGTGTGCTATTTTCAGAGCCTCTCCAGTTGACCTATACCTGGCATTGTCTACTTCATCACCCCATCATGTGGAAAATGGACATAGCCAAGTGTTATTCAAGTCTACAACGATATTAGATGGCCTTGAGTCATCGCTCTCATCATCATTGATATTTATTCACTTCGATTTTTCGGAGGAGTCTCTAAGAAGACGTTTAATGAATTCATCAATTCCATCGGTACAAAATTCCCCCAAAACAGATAAAGCCCCTGATTCTGATTTCTTGGTGAACACCTTCACCAAGACAAGTGCGGATGCAAACCGAACTACCAGAAAGAAAAGCAAAAAGAAAAACAAGAAGAACAAAAGAGGGCCTTGTAAAAAGGTTTCCAATGCATCTGAAATGCAATGTAGGCAGCGCAAGAATGCTTCTCCTATTGATGTTGCTGGTGGTGAAGCCTTGACACTTACATCCAACCATGTGGCTGATGTACTGTTTGAGAACACTTCTACTCCTGGTTCTGGAATGCAATGTAGTCAGGGCAAGAATACCTCTCCTTCTAGTGCTGTTGCTGGCGGTGAAGCTTTTCCTTTGACACTTTCGCCCAACCATGTGACCAACAAAATGTTCAAGGATTCTTCCCCTGGTTCTTCAGTGAGAGAAGTTTCTGTGGAGAGACCTGATAGCGAAATTGGTAATGAGTATGGTGGTTCTTCAATTGCCTCAATCTCGAGTACATCTTGTAGTGATGAGATGGACATATATAGGCCAACAACTTCTTATTTTGAATTATGTGAACAATCTAGAAGCAATAACTTCACATGTTTGGATAGTGCCTCAAATTCCACTCTTACTGACTCATCTACAGACGGCCATTGCACTGACAGTAGTTGGAACTTCAGTGATGATGCTGAGAACTTGTTAATTGTCAGAAATGAATGTCCGTGTGCTCCGTCAAAATTGACAGATTCCGGAGGTTTTAAGTATGGTGGTGACAAAAGCTGGGTAAACAAGTCAAATCATGGTAAAAACTTCTGTTTCAAAAGCAGTGGTAGTGATTGCAGTGGTACCCAAGAAGTGCAGTTATGCAGTAATGCTGCTGCTGGTGGTGGCAATTTCCACCTGGTAATTTCTAGAAAAAAAGCCCGAAGAAATAGAAAAATGCAACTTTTGGGTAGTTCTAATGCGGAACATATGTGCGATGTTGAGCATGGCCGAAATGAAGAACATGCCAGTTCTTCTAAGAGGATGCCTGTGGAAGTTAACACTATTGATTGCTCCTGTAGACCGAATAATGTTTTCATGCAACCTCAGCATGGAGTTGCATCAAAAGATTTCACCAGGGATTTCATCCACAAACCAAGTAAAGTTCGCACGTGGATTCCACGTGAAGTTACACTAAATGATTACATGACAGGAATAAATCTGAATTGTCTCTCGGATCCAGAAGAACACTGCAGGAGGGAACCCCAGAAGTACCCTAGTTTGAGTGAAGTGGCAGATAGTGGTTTTAGTGAAGAGAAGAATGTCAGTACTACTAAAATGCTGCCCGGCATTGTTCACTCAAGAGAAACAGATAGTAGTCAGATGGCATGGAGTTCAGGTTCTGATTTGGTGGTCCAAAAAGTTATTGAGCAGACTTGTACTTCAAGAGGTCTTCCTATGCAACAAGGAGAGCTGCAAGTTTTGGTTCCAGAAGATGATGATGCCATTGAGACAGATTCTAGATTACCGTCTTCTAGGATGGCTTACTCTCTGGATCCTTTGAATAATTCTTCTTGTATTGATCCCAAAGAACGGAAGAGAGTAGAGAACACTGTAGCCAACAGATCTTGTAGCATGCAAGGTGATCTACACACACAAGTTGCAGGTTCTCAGTCGCTTGCATACACCACAGATTACTGGAAGACTTCCAGACCTACTGAAAGCGGCTTGAGGGTTGGTGGTTATGGTCTATCGGTTGTTGAAGGGAATTGCAACTTCAACCAGCAAAAATCAGATAGTTCTGTGTTGCATTTAGCTGAGATGATTAAGGCTGCTAATGAAGCCTACAAAGTGCAAGTTGCATCAGATGTCCGCCTGATTTCTGGTCATCCAATTGCCAATTTTGAGACTTTTATATATTCTGCCACTCCAGTCATTGGTCAAATATCTTGCCTAAGAAGCGGCAACTGTTTGCAGGATTGGCCAGTTGGCAATTCACCATGTCAATACCAAATATCTAATGTCTCCTTGAGGAGTGTGTGGGAATGGTATGAAGAACCCGGGTCCTATGGGTTGGAAGTAGAGATCCATAGAAGTATCAGCTCTACAAGATCAACCTGCAGTGGCTCAGAGTTTTGTGCATATTTTATACCATCTCTATCTGCTATTCAATTGTTTGGACGCTCAAGGAAAAACTTGGATCATAAGTTCGACAGAGAGGATGAAGATTTCTTGTTGTCCCAAACAAATGGTGCGCATTTAGTACAAGATCATGGAGAACTCCTCTTTGAGTATTTTGAATCGGAGCAGCCTTCTTTACGGCCTCCACTGTTTGAGAAGTAAGTATTTATCTGGTCTTCTATTGTTGAATTTATGTATTTAAAGACTGTAGTCATCTACTCTAGACATAAAAAAGAAAACTGAGGGAAAAAGAAGTTACAAAGAGAGAAAATAAAATAAATAAACTAAAAGTTAATTATAAAGAATTTAGCCAGGAAGACAATGCCAAAGTATTAGGTGGCAAACGTGATGCCAACATGTGAATATTACAAGCAACCTAAGATTAACATGTTTCTTTTAATCCATAGTTGCTAGCATCCCAACGTGATGCATTTAGCAAATAGGCAGACATATTGATACCTGAACCAGTCTTGGTAACATGTATTCTACCCGGTAAATCCATATTAGAAACCTATGTAACATTATAGATTGGTCAGCGGGATGAACTGAATGAACAGCTTAAAAGAGTACACTTTCAGTCTTCAGAAATATTGAATGGGCACAGGGAGAAAAACTCAGTGCCCAAATACATTGAACAAATAATGACACCCATCCAAGCTTGTTCTCTGCCCAGATTTATTAGGTGTTATCAGTCATTAATTGCCTATCACATTTGTTACTTTATGAAATTTATGTTAGTACATAGTTCTAATCTCCTTGTGCATCCATCTGCTGACGAAAGATTCTTGAAGCTTTGTCTTGGAGGTTTTCTTTTTCTTGTTCTTACCAAGACCTTGCTGCAATGTAATATAGGATCAAACAGCTCGTTAGTGGCGTGAATCTCTCTGGTTACCAAATATTTGGGGATCCTAAGAAGCTGGAAAATCTGAAATTATGTGATCTTCATCCTGCTTCCTGGTGTGTTCTTGATATTGGCTGTTTCTGCCCACTGACTTCTAGATTTCTAGTGCTATTTTGTTTCCTTGTAAGTGCTAACCATTTGGTTAACTCTTGGTAACGATATTGTTGTGTTCCATTTTTAGGTTCTGTGTTGCCTGGTATCCTATTTGTCGTATACCTCAAGGGAACTGTCGTGCCACGTTCCTGACCTACCACTCCTTGGGCAAATTAGTTCCACAAACTTGCTCTCCAGATATGGCTGGTAGGCTTACTCATGTAGTTTCTCCAGTTGTTGGTTTGTGGAGTTACAATGACAAGGTACTAATCCAGCCATACCATAAGCATTTTTGTTTTCATACTGGCGATACGATTTTGTACTTGCAGTACAACTCATCTGCAATTTTTTATGAACAGTGATGATGATCACATCCAGCATGGCACTGAAAGTTTAACTCAAAATCTCATCTAACAAGAGTTTCAATAGAATTAAGTTTAGTTTCTTTGTAAAATTTTGTTTGATTAATCAGTTTGTTTTCTCCATTATGGCTATGGTCAGCTACTATATCCATTTGTTGTGCGCTTTCACTATTAAGTTTAGTCTAGAGTTAGTTAGATACAATGAACTAACTGCAGTACCAATTATTGGTATCATCTGGTAAAAATTAAACAATATAGTCGTTTAAGTATAACTTGAGAGGAAGTTTGAACAGCAGTAAGCCCCATTTCTGATATAATATCTAAGGACCTTCTCAATAATAACTAATAACCACTCTGCCTAATCTCCTTGTCCAATCCGATGATGACAAGCTTACCCATCTGGTTATGAACCAGATATTACTTTTGATTGCGAACTGATGAAGAGTATCAACCGTCAAGTAATACATGAGATAATTGCTACCGGTAGTTTTAGTTTTACTGTTACACCAGAGGGGAAGTGACATTTGTCTTGAGTACTAGAAATTTATGTTGCCTATTGATACTTCATAGAAATTTTGATGCTGACTAGTAACTTTCTGTTTATAGGATGAGCAGTGGTTTCAACTGAGGGATCCAGAGTTCAAGCCGATGTCATTAAATGATGGCCCCCAAGCCGATTGTGCTGAAGTCCTAAAAGAGAGGCTGAGAACACTAAGACGTTGTGCATCAGTTATGGCAAGCGCAGTGATACCCAAGGCAAATGGGGAGTCTATGAACCATCATCCAGATTACGAGTTCTTCCGATCCCGGTCTAACTAGGCTGCATGCTATACATTGCATTCCAAATAAACTGTATGGTTGGACAATACAGACAATGGGCTCTACAACCAGCATTAGAAAAGAGAGGTACCTGCATTATCTCACCCTTTGCAAATTAATCTAGCATGACGCCATTGCAAGGCTGCAAGTTGATGAGTTTTGTTTCTTTCTGGTAGTAGCTTAACATTCAATTGGTATTTTTTTTCCTTCAGATGTTTTAACTTTTAAGTAACCGTTACGAGATACCTGGTGGGTTCGATGAGCTGTACTGTAGCAGTGCATGTTCTTGCTTAGTACGGGAGTATAGGTCATGCAGGAGATCCTCTAGGTGTTTTGTATAGGCCAAAGAAAATTTTGGTTGTGGTTATCATGTGCTTAGTGAATTTCAGTGTTCTTTTCACGTCGAGAGTAGGGTATTGTTTTATGAGCAGTGCTTCAATGCTTTCCTTCTCAATACAAGTTGCACAAATCTTAAAGCAAGCGAAGAGGTAAGTAATCACCATCTACCCTTCATTTATGCTTTAATATTTGTGCAACTGTAAAAAAGAAAAGCATTGAAGCATCTCTCTTGTTTTATATGGGTTATATATTAATATATGCAGTAATGCCACCTCCTTTTGTTGTTAGAATTACAAAATATTGTCTTTCATGTAGAGAAACCAAATCTTCGGTTGTTCAAGTTTCAATTCCCTTCAACAGCTGCTACAGCATGAGACCAACTTCCAACTTACTTTCAGTATGTTTACAAGTAATCCAGTGATCTGCGGCATATTCAGCCGACTGAACTTGCAGCTTGTGCATGCTGATCACTTTGGATGCTACAAGGTCTGCTGGATACAATTTCTCTACTTTCTTCTATACTTTGGGCTGAGCACAAAAACTATTCAAAGAATCCAGAGATGGTACTCTGGAATATTTGTCAATGGCATCACCATCCTCTGTAAGCAAAACCTGCGGCTCTCTTTCTTGTCTAGGAAGACCCCTCTTTAAATACATTTTTGCCCAATCATCCTTTGGACCACCAGATCAAAAGTTGAACTCGATGCCATTTGACTAGTATATGTTTCTCTTAAATGCACACCAAGCGGCAGTTTAGTTTTATTGTACCAACGTTCTTCTCTTCACGGAAACTGCTCTTTGCCACTTCACTCAAGCTAGGGTACTTATGTGATATCCCTCTACGGTTAGTGTATCTTCATGGGGAATCCATGTGCGAACTTTACTCGGTTTTGTGGGTGAAATCCCTGGTGAAATGTTTTGTGCAATCCATGCTGAGGTTGCATGCAAACATTACTTGGTCTATTGGAGCAATACGTGATGTCGAGTTCCGTAGCCATCCATTTAAAAGAACTAGCAGGGTGGCCTGCACATTTGCGTGGCTAGTTTTGCTATAGATTTTGTATTATCAAATGATAAATGATATATTCTTTAGAATATCTTTTAATTTTTTTAAGATAAACATTAGAAATGATAATAGAAGCTTGAAGCCAAAATAGTACATCTTGCTGAACACAATTTAAGTATGAGATTTTATTCAAGAAAATCGTTGAGCATAAATGTGGGGTCTTAGAAATGTATGGTAGGATACACTTTGCCAATTCTATTTTCATCTGACCAACCCAAATACTTTTATGCATATTAGTAGTCAATTTTTTTAAAAAAAACAAATTGACTGCACATCACTCATACATGCACATATTTGATGCTAATATATTTGTCGAATTCTAGGGTGGTGACACCTACTCAAAAGGATAATGAGTAATACGTTCAAAACCTAATCAATGCATGTCCTTATCTCCAATTTGCATATAATGCGTGTAGGTGAGCAATTTCTTCATATTTGAGCTTGTGTCTCTTTATTTGATTCTAAGTTCAAGGGGAAAAAGATGTGATCATAAAGGTAGATACTTACGCATGTTTGTGAAGTTCGCCATTGAAGTTCAAATGGATGCTTCCTGCACTTAGCATGTGAAACGTAAAGGACAACAAATTCATATATCGTAATTGGACATGTTTCCTTGCAATTATTTTTTGAGAGGTGCTTCAATGCTTTTCTTTTTTACAGTTACACAAATATTAAAGCATTAATGAAAGGTAGATGGAGATTACTTACCCCTTCGTTTACTTTAAGATTTGTGCAACTTGTATTAGAAAGGAAAGCATTGAAGCACTGCTCTTATTTTTTACATCTCTAGCATATTTCCTTATGAAAGTTAATCCATACTTACGTTCTTGAAAAAAAAAGGTGGTTCTTTTGGAGAAGAGAATGAAAATTGTTTGCATCTGCCATTGCGTTTTTTTGATGCCGTGGAAATCATACCGTTGTTGTTGTGTATGGAACTATGGACTGGTCTTCTTGCTTGCAGTCTCATCTACTTCCAGCCAAAATGTGCCAAATTCTGCCCCGATCCAACGTGAGTTACGGTTGGTGCAGCCTTGCATCCATTAGCTAGCGCAATATTTTTTGTTAAGAAACCCTAATAGCCCATTGGAAGGCCCATGTGGTCCCTTAGCCAAAACCCTAGAGAGCGCTATAAAAGGAGGAGGGGGGTCCCCCCCTATGTACAGAATTCATTAGCAATAAAGAATTTCCGCTTTCGCTCTCCCTAAACACGTGTCTCTCTCTTTTCTGTTCTCCAATTCAGATCTGTTCGGGAACCCCGGACTATTCGATAGCGAGGTTCCTCAACACGTTATCAGCACGAATTGCTCTACGGAGATCAGTTTTGAAAAGGTGAAAAGGTGGGATAGCGTTTGAATCTAATCGATACTTTTCTATGCATGCATCTATCTTACGTGGCACGAAGCTACAAGGCGATCGCTCGAAGCTAGCCGACATGAAGCTACAAGACACTTGCCATCGCTCATCACGAAAAAAAAGGAAATTGACGCACTGCCTCGGTCTTCGCGCACGTAGCGCGTCGCCGACGGCCGCCGTCGCCGCCTCGGCCGGTGCCGCCAGACACGCAGCGGCGTCGCCGCATCGCCGCGACGGCGCGGTCTCGGCCGCCACGCCACGGCAAGACGGCCGCCTTCGGCCGCGTCGCCCGTCTTAGCCATCCGAGACGGCCGCCTCGCCCCACGCCGCCGTGCTCGGCACCGCCGCCGCCGCCTTCCACGGCGGCCACCGCCGAGCGCAGCGCTTAAAACGCACGCGCCACGCCGCGGCCGGCCGCCGCCGCCGTTGCGCACGCCATCACAAGACGCCATCCTCGGTTCAACCACCGCACAGCATCAGCGCCACAGACGGCGGCCGGCGGCGCCGCCAGCGCCATTCGCCATCCGCCATCCGCCACCGCGGGAGCTCGGCGCCGCCCGCCGCTTTTCCGACCGCAGCCCTCGCGTGGGAGCTCCGGCGCCGCGCCTCCGCCGCGCTGACGCCAGCGCCAGCCGGCCGGCCGCGCCCGCTGAAGCTCGCTGAAGCCGCCGCCGCCCGCTGAAGCCGGCCGCACAAGCCAAGGCCTCGCCCGCGCTGGCCGCGCCGAACGGCCGCCGCCGCCGCCACGTGATGCGCGCCCGCATGAGTTAGAAGCTGGCGGCGGCTAGGGGTGGGAACCCTAGCCGCCGTGTTTTAAGCGTTTCGCCAGGTGGGCCAAGAAG
Organism: Otatea glauca; assembly: GCA_036346275.1. NCBI lineage: Eukaryota > Viridiplantae > Streptophyta > Magnoliopsida > Poales > Poaceae > Otatea > Otatea glauca. Next base: position 52,422,210 of record CM070717.1, on the reverse strand, counting down.
GCCAGGCGGGCGCCCGGCAGCCTAAAAAAAAAAGAAGAAAATAAAAAGAAAGAAAAGAGAAAAATTGCAGAAAATTTTGAAAAATTGCCAGAAAATCAAGAAGATTTTTTTGGCTCTGTTTTTAATTTTTCTTGCTTTATTTCTCTGTTTTTCGAATTTTCTTTATGAATTTTGAATCCGTTGCTTTATTTTAAATAATGCAATGCATATGATTTTATTTTTTCTGCACCTTATGCTTTTTGCAACCATTTTTCTATTAGATTACACGCAGAATCTAAATCGAATTTTGAAATCATGCGGATGTCCGCATTGTGAATCGTGAGTTTGAAGAATCGCCCCGCACGTCGTAACTACCTCACTTGGGCATCGGACGTGAAGATCGTTCTTGGGGCAAGAAGCTCGCTCGCGATTGGTCTAGGGTCCTCGCAGGGCGCAAAACCTACCGCCGAAAGCGTAACGATCAAGCTCTGCATTTTCTCGAGCACCACCTCTCACCACTCTAAAGAATGAATATATGGTCGAGGAGAGTGCACTTGAGCTTTGACCGCACTTGAGCGGTTCGAAAAGCTCAAGTACACCATCTTGCCCCAAGCACGCAAGATTGGGTTCGCTTTGAGGTTTGCGAGACTTGAGCAAATGGCGAGTACAATTCGCTTTGCATGAATTTATACCAATCTCTCCTATGTGGCAATAAGATCACCGATGAGGAGAAGATTGAGAAAACTCTCTCTACCTTCCACCCTAATGCTATCCAGAGTGCACGCACTATCGTCGGGATGCATACAAGGAGTATAGCGAATCGATTGATGTAATGCAAGTTGCGGAATCGCAAGACGATGTTCTACGCAAGAACTATGTCTCGCACCACTGGATGAGGCAATCGCATCAAGTCAATGCCAACACTACAAGGTGAGAAAGCCCACTCATAGAAAGAAGGGCAAGCGGGGTGGAAAAGAGAGACCCTGTGCCAAAGGAAAGTCCAAAGCCCCGTGAAGAGGGATGACAAAGAAAAGACGACGCCAAGCCGTATGGACAGCAGAACAGACGTGCTTCAAGTGTGGCACTTGGGGACATTGGTCAAGATATGTCGAGAATCCAAAGAAGCGATCAACGATATCGGGCTAAGAAGAAGGCAAAGGAAAACGCCTCGCAGAGGCGCGCTTCGCCAACATCGGTGAAGATGATGTCATGGATGTAGACACCCCACTTGCCTCATCCTCACGAATAGCACGGACATCGATGTCGCACCATGATTATGGCAAATGAAGAGAAAACTTCTGCAGATGATATAGAAGCAGAAATTAATGCATATTTTACAGATTCTGTTTAATGCATTTTTTTTAGATTATGGTTGTTAATATTTCTTTGAATAATGAATTGTAAGCTCTAGAAGAGCATACTTCTTTCATGAATAAATACGCAATTTATTCTTTATTCCAGTATTCTTCATTTTGCAAGTAATATTTGGACTGTTTTACCTCTATCTGATTAGAATTATATTTCTTTTATCTAGAAATCGTAGCGCCCAAATGGAAGAGATATGCATTGTTGATAGTGGCACAACAAATACCATCTTAAGAGAGTCTAAGTATTTCCAATGATCACGAAGAACGCTGAAAGATTACTACGATCGCAGAAGCGACTCATATGTAATCGGCTCAGAAGAGCCACAATTATTTTGCCTATGGGTACAACTTTGGTAATTGAAGAAGCCCTTTGTACCTGAATCAACACGCACTCTCTTAAGCTTTAAAGACATCCGCGCAATGGTTTTCACGTAGAAACCAATGAAGAAAATGGCAAAGAATACTTGTGCATTATGAAGCACGCGGTATGTGGAAAAATGGTATTAGAAAAATGTCCCTCATATGAATCAGGTTGTACTACACGAATATTCATGCACCAAGTGTATACTTCCTTGAAGACTGCTTTTAGAAGCTCTGAGTTATTTTCTTTATGGCATGGTAGATTAGGTCATCCTGGTCTTAGAATGATGAGAAATATAGTAAACAACTCACAAGGTCATGGCATTAATGTTAAAAATTTTCCGAATCATGAAGATTTTGTGTGCCCTGCATGTGCCACCGGGAAATTAATAACTAGGCCCTCTGTCATGAAAGTGCAAAGTGAAATCCCTGCATTCCTGGAACGCATCCAGGGGGATATTTGCGTCCGATTCAGCCCCGTCGGACCGCTTGATACTTTATGGTGCTCATCGATACTTCCTCGAAATGGTCGCATGTATGCTTGTTGTCAACAAGGAACCACGCTTTTGCAAAGCTGATCTCGCAGATCATAAGAATTAAGAATGCTTTCCCGATCATCGCGTGAAGTCCATTAGAATGGACAATGCCGAGAATTTACTTCAAAGGCATTTGATGATTATTGCACAAAGAACAGGATAGCGATTGAGCACTCATCCGCACGCTCATACGCAGAATCGGACTAGCGTAAGCACTAATAAAGAGGATTAAGTTCATTGCCGCACCGCTTTGCGAGTTGTAACTTGCCCAACACTTGTTGGGGACACGCAGCCCGCACGCAGCAGCTCTTATCAATTTCGCATCGTCGGCCTACAACATCCATTCCCTATGCAACTTGTGCACGGATCATCCCAAGATCTCCCATCTTAGAAAGTTTGGGTGTATGGTATATGTACCTATACCACCCTCGTGACAAAGAATGGGCCCTCTCCGCAAGTCCGGGATATACGTTGGTTATGAGAGTGCATCCATAATCGTACTTGGAACCCATGATCGAGACTTGCATACAACTCGTTCACGATTGCATCTTTGACGAGGATCGTTTCCGTCATTAGGGGGAAATCAACCTTTGATGAAAAATGCCGGAAATCATATGGCATTCCACCGATCCCGCACATGACCCCGAACTAATGAAGCAAATCAAGAAGTCCGAAGATAATTGATTTGCGAATTTAGCAAATGAACCGCCTGATCATTTTGTGATCCGAAGGCGTGGTTAAGTCGCATGTACCCGCAAGGAATGCACGAGAGGGTGGAAATACCAAAGAAAATAGAAGGTATCCTCAACCTGCTCAGAGGCCTCAAAGAAAAAGAGCAGTAACTGCTCCTCAAACCCAAAGTACCCGGAGACGTCTGAGAAAATCAAGCGAGAGGACTTACCACAACCAATCACGAAAATGCCCCAAGGAAAGAAGGGGAGCCAGCTTGAGACTGCACCGAAAGAAGCCAATGGGAAAGGCAATTCCGGACTTGAATCTTCCATCGCAGAAGCCGCGAAATAATGTGTGCGCACACATAGGCGATGAAAGCTAAAGGAACTTGCTCTGCGATAGGAAAAGCAAATAAGAGCAAGTAGAAGTGCATGAAGCACCCATGAAGAAATGGCCATAAACTTTGTAATAACAGAGAATCCTCGAATAGAGCAACGACCAACGTTGATGCATACTTCGCAAAGAAGATTGCCTCGATCATTGATCATGATCCCGAGCCCGCATCTCGCGAGTGCAAGAAAAGGCTAGATTGGGAAGAATGGAAAAGGCAATCACGGCAGAGTTAGTCTCTCCAACAAGAGAGAGGTGTTTGAGCAGATGCCGCACACCTCCCCATATAAACCCCGTAGGTCACAAATGGGTCTTTGTTCTAAGAGAAATGAAAACAACAAAGTTGTAAGGTACAAAGCTAGGCTTGTAGCTCAAGGTTTCACTCAACGCCCGGAGTTGATTATGAAGAAACCTATTCTCCGGTCATGGGAGGAATTACCTTTAGATATTTGATCTCAATGGCATCAACTTGAAGTTGAGAATGAAGCTAATGGATGTTGTCACAAAGATACCTATATGGAAACTTGGATTCGGAGATATACATGAAAGTACCTAAGGAATTCCTATCCCAACCAAGATGGAGCAAATAGAAACACATGCAGAAGGTGAAATTGGAGAAATCACTTTGTATGGACTAAAGCGATCAGAAGAATGTGGTACAATCGCTGAGTGACTTTCTCTGCAAGAAAGGCTACACAAACAAATAAGATTGTCCATGTGTGTTTATACAATGATCCCGAATGGATTCTCAGATAATCTCCGTCTATGTAGATGACTTGAACATCATTGGGACTGATGAAGAAATTGAAGAGGCATGCTCATACTTGAAGTCCGAGTTTGAAATGAAAGATTTGGGTAAAACCAAGTTTTGTTTAGGCTTGCACTTGAACATGTCCAAGGAGGAATCTTGGTACATCAATCAACCTACACACGTAAAGTGTTGGAAAGGTTTGGATTTGAAAAAGCATATCCTGCGAAGACTCCAATGGCTCAAGGTCACTCCAAGCGCACCTAGACCCATACTGCACCTAGAGAAGAGGGGAGGAAGTCCCGGGAGCGAAATTCCCATATCTCGAGTGCAATTGGAGCGCTCATGTACCTTGCGAATAGCACTAGACCGGACATTGCGTCACGTGAATTTGCTAGCTCGATGATAAAGCGTAACCCACCAAAAGGCATTGGAAAGGGATCAAGGACATCTTCCGTTACCTCCAAGGAAGCAAAGACCTTGGTCTTTTTTCGTAAGAAATAATGAATTGAATTTGGTTGGCTATGCCGATGTTTGGTATTTATCGACCCGCATACTAGCAAGTCCCAAACCGCTATGTTTTCCTATGTGGAGGAACAAAGAATTTCTTGGAAGTCGTCTAAGCGCACTCTTGTCTCGACGCCGACAAACCACTCGGAAATCATCGCTTTGTATGAAGCATCTCGTGAATGTGCATGGCTCGGAAGAATGGTTCACCACATCCGTAAGTCATGTGGTTTGAACATTGAGCAAACTCCCACAATAATTTATGAAGATAATGCACTTGTGTTGCCCAAGCACGATGGGTTATGTGAAGAGCAATCTCACGAAGCATATCAACCCCAAGTTCTTCTATGCTCATGAATTGCATAAGATGAACGAGATCAAGATATTGCATACTAAGTCATGTGAAAATCTTGCAGATTTGTTCACTAAATCACTCCCAAAGATCTACCTTTGAAAGGTGCGTGAAAGGAATTGGGATGATGAGACTTAGAGAAGTGCAGATTTCGTGGAGGAGATATTTCACATACTCCCACATGAATCTCGAGCATGAATTATGAATACCCAACATGAATCTCAAGATTAGCATTTGAAGTTGGGAGAATTGTACTCTTTTCCTTAGCAAGTTTTTCATGAAGTTTTCTTGTATAAGGTTTTAACGAGGCAATTCGTGCAACATAGTAAGCGTATGCTATGTACTCTTTCTCCAAGTATTTTTCCCACTGGTTTTTCGGAGTTTTAATGAGGCATATGCATCTCAAGCAAAGGGCCCAAGGGAGTGTTAAGAAACCCTAATAGCCCATTGGAAGGCCCATGTGGTCCCTTAGCCAAAACCCTAGAGAGCGCTATAAAAGGAGGAGGGGGGTCCCCCCTATGTACAGAATTCATTAGCAATAAAGAATTTCCGCTTTCGCTCTCCCTAAACACGTGTCTCTCTCTCTTCTGTTCTCCAATTCAGATCTGTTCGGGAACCCCGGACTATTCGATAGCGAGGTTCCTCAACAATTTTTACTATCCTTCCATTCTTCTCCCCCTCTACTTTTTGTTGATACGGACTACTTGCACATATACTGAAGAAGAATCTAAATATATCATAGAAGTCTCATGTATAAATTTGGTCAGACGTCGTTAAAATAATTCAGTGTAGATTAGCTGTATAAATTCTAGAATTCAATTATAAAATTCATAGCTTTGACCCAAACTTAGCATGTCTATACTTCTCATAAGTCTCTCACTGGATCCATCGAATTAAGTGTGTATCTTTACCACCAATCTAATCATGTAATTGACCACAAAAACATCCATGACCTTGGTGCATCTTAACTTTGGATTTAACAGGGAAGTCGTAGGCCTTAATCCGAATCTTGGCTCTCTACATGTCACCCTACATTCACGTAATTATGCTAAAACTGAAAATGAGATGGATTAGCAAGCTACAAAACAGGTGGTCTTGCCATGAGCTGTAACCTACATGGATTCGACTTCCACAGTGAATCCTGTTTACTTATTTTCTCACTCTTAGTACCCTTTCCCCGAGCCAGGCCACCGCTGGCCTACCAGCCCGCACAGTGCGCGAGCCCAACCACCGCCGTCGTTGATCCAAGCTGTGCGACCACTCCGTTATAATTCACTGCCGCCGCACTCTGCTGCTCGCTTGGAATCCGTGCGTCGGTTCCACGCTGACCAGCCCCACTGACGCCCGCGCCTCCTCACCATGGCTACTACGGCGTCCGTCGAGGCCAGAGAACCGCTCAAGTTGGGCCGATCCCGTCGGGCACACACGTTGTCGTACTCTTAATTTGCTGGCCACTAGGTATGGACTCCGCCATACGCCGAGCAGGTCGATGCTGAATCGGCTCTCTAGTCTAGCTTGTCATGTCGTCGTCTTGTTGATGCCTGAGTTGTCGTCGCCGTTGACGCCCATGTTCGACCACCGCTGCTCAGCGCTTTGACGCAGCGATGCCCATCGCCGGTCGTGCTCCAAGCTGCCGGCTGTGGGTTGCCTGCTGTTCGCGTCATGTCGTCGTTGTACTGACGCCTGAGTTGTCATCATCGTAGACGCCCAAGTTCCACCACCGCTGCTCATCGCCTTGACGTGGTCACGCGCGTCGCCTGCTGCATTCCATGCTGCCGGCCGTGGCTTGCCTCGCCCAAGCATCGCCTTTGCGTCGGGTCGAGAGCATCGCCTTCACGCCGGGTCGACCTGTCATCCACCATGATCGCCTTCTCAAGAGCGCAGACGCCCCCGCTAAGTAGTGCAATGCCGTCGTACGGTGTTCCTCCATCTCTGAATTCTTCAATCTTACATGCATCCTAATATTTGATTTGGTTTGCCATGTTGTATTCTAAATTTCTAGCTTGATATAACAGTTTTATTCGTTACAAAGTTCTTATGCATATCTATTTGATCTGCACCGTTATAATTTGGATCCACTATAATGGATGTGATAGATCTTTCTTCTTCTTTTTTTTGACCGATTAACGTGATAATTCCTGACCCTAGAGGGTGAATAGGGTGGCTTCTTTTCTGTGTTTTAATAATACTAGTATAGTGTCCTGTCTTCCGGTTTCCTTTTCTCAGCACGTAATATATGGTCTTTTTCTTTTCTAGAACGTTTGTTTCCTTTTCCTTAATTCCAGGATATTTGTTTCCTTTTCTTTGAGATGATGCTGGAGGTGGGGGGAGATCTGTTGTGGGCCACAGGGATGAGTTAGACACATTGAACAATGACCATCGGATGTGGGTGAGTAAAGCTGAGGAAAGATCTGAGAGGTTAATTTTGATGGAGGCAAATTTCTGAGGACGTTTCGCTGAGTGCATGAAGGTTGGACCATCTCTAGTGGGGTGCATTATTTGGGATGGATATAGAAAAGAATGCTTAGGTGCATTATAAAGGGATATAGATAATAGACAATTGCCATGTTTTCTCCATGAAGCTGGCTTCACTATAAAGACTAGCATTTTACAACAGGCCAGCCCACAAAGCCCGCTGGGTCACCGCAGTGCCGCACGTGTCGGCCGCAAGTCACCACACGGGTCTCCACCCTCGTCCGATCAGCTAACTTCAAATCCTAGCCGCCTCCAACTTTGCGTGGCACGGCCGCCTCCTCCGCCATCCCCTCCATCGTCAGTGCGACCTCCTCCGACCGACTCCTTCGCCGTTGCCCCCATCATTGGGGCGGCCGCCGCCCCTATCATCACCGCGGCCGCCTCCTGCGCCGTCGCCCCCATCGTCGGCGTGGCTACCTCCTCCACCGTCGTCCGGTTCAGCCGACTCCTCTGTCGTGGCCCCATCGTCGGCGCGGCGCCTCCTCTGCCGTCCCCTTCATCATTGACACGGCCAACCCGCCACTGTGAGAATCTTGTCCATGAATTTCCCCTTTTGATTTCTTGATTTTTTTTTTCTTGTGGTGTTTGATTTAGGAGTGATTCATATTCATGTGTTTGGTAGATCCACGAATATCACCATATACAATGGATGTCTTCTATCATATTCATGTGTTTGGTAGATCCACGAATACCATCATATACACAACTGTTTATACAGAGTGTAACTATGCAAGATTTGCTAACATGAGATGTATGAGTAGTAATATAGTTGCATTAAGTTTTGAGTATCCTTACTACTGGGATTAAGTCAGATCATTAATAGGACGGATGGAAGTCTAGAAAAAAAAAGGACAACAACTTTCTGAAGTGCAATTTTGACAAGTTTAGTAATTTTGTTACGGAAGCAGTGAGAAAAATAAGGTTGCTTGAGATGAGATACCGATCGACAAAGTCAACAAGTGGAAATGGACATTTTTCCTTTTCCTCTATGAGCTTTCAGATTTAAATCACGTTTTCAGGAAATAAGAATGCATTAAAAGAATTGCCAAACCATATTTTCAATATGTAACATCATTCTGACCTAGAAGTAAACAATACTGCAAAATTCTAACCTAGAAGTAATATGACCTCTGATGGTATTGTGCAGGTACTGTACATGGGACTCAAGAGGGAGGGCTAGAAGCTGGCCATGTGTCGCTGCATGCTGCACAAGGAAGCGATGTTCATGAACAATCGGGAGTCTCATCGAGCAGCTTGTCGGTCGCGAAGCGGAAAGCCCCTGTGATGAACAGGCAGGAGTCCCTAGCAGTTAAGCGGCTAAGGTTACCATTAGTGAAAATAGTGAGGTCTCAGGGGTAAGGCTCGTGCTATCTTCAGTACTGCAGTCCCGATCTTTGACACGGGCGAGGTCCCCATCTGAAATGTCTCCGTTTGTTGGGACTACGGCATGGGCGAGGTCCCCATCTGCAAGTCTCCATCTCTTGGGACTGCCACGTGGGTGAGGTCCTCCTCCACAATGTCTCCGTCTCTTGGGGAACCAAGAAGTAGTCTTGGGCATGGTAAGCTTTCAAATTCTTATGAATTTTAATTTACCATTATAAAACCATATCAGTCAACCTCTTATGGATTTTGTTCAACTAGGTTAACCAACTGATTTAACTTCTTAATTCTATTTTTTTGTGGAATTATTGCAGATTTAATTTATTCATTCAAGATAGATTGTGGAATTATAGCAGATGGACAGTTTTGTAGATAGTGCATTCTTCACACTTTAAAATGCTTCTATATCTTCAGATTTCATATTTGAAGTTTGGATGGTGAATATCGATAGCGTGTTTGTTTTGTTTTTGGAAAAATGAAGCAACTTTATTTGTATGAACTATATGAGAAGTGACTAGATAATAACTGAAAAAATGGATGGTTGAAAGAGGATAGTGATAAATCTGGTGTATGAATGCAGCTGTTCAACTTTAACATATGTTAATTTAAATTTATATAGGCGGTGCTTTTTTTGATGCTTTGATCTTCTGAAGATGACTTTACTCAATAGTTTGGAAATAACACTCTTCTTTTTTTACTAAACTTTTTTGATGCTTTGATCTTCTGAAGATGACTTTTTTTTTATGTAGATACTAACGGTAATTTGTAAGTTCTGGCAGCATCATTTGGTTTATTAATTTTTTATCCTAGGGATGTAATCATAGTTGATTTGCTTTTGCTGTTTATACTTAATCTTGTCGTAATATATGCTTCCATTGAAATTGATTTAGGATCTTTGGATAGAACTAGAAGACACAAACTAAGATCAGATATCTGGACTGATTTTGAGCCTATATATGTGCTGGTAGGAAAGTTGTAGGAGCTCAGTGCATTCACTATAACAGACATTTTAATGCTGCATGAGATAATGGCCCAAGTACTTATCGTAGACATTTGGAAAATTGTGAGAAAAGAGCTAAATTGCATCAATTGGTAGATCAGATGAACTCTTCTAATCTTTCTGCGTGTGTGGCTGCTTTGAAAAAAAATGGAAATTTGACCAAAGAAATCTCTCCACAAGAACTCATTAAGTTGATTGTTTTGCATGAGTTGCCATTTAGCATGGTTGAGTACCCTAGATTCAAGAGTTTTGTGGGAAGCCTAAATACGTTGTTTAGACTTGTTTCTCAAACTACCATAAGGGGTGATTGCATTAGTGCATATGAGTAGCAAAGGTTAGCTCTACGAGAGGTTTTGAAGAACTCAACTTCTAGGGTTTCTCTCACAGCTGATATGTGGACATCTGTTTGCACCAAAATTCGGCAAGTTAGTCTAAATCAGGCAAATACAAATTAAAGATGCGGGAGCTAATAGAAGTTTGGAAAGAATCTGAGATGTTTGGTAAAACTAAGATTTTAAGGAAACAACCTCTAAAGATAAGGCCGATACGGATACGGACCTTGAAGCGTGTTGGAGTAGGACACGATCGGCCGAAGGGTATAAAAGAAGAGCCGAAGCAAGCTGCAAGGACATCATCAACAATACAAACAACCAGCTTTTACTTTTCATCTATTTTCTTGTCGACTAGGAGTAGTTCTTGTAATTTAGCCTTTGTAATCGATCTTGATCAATAAAGTTGCGCATCGCCGATTGTTGATCTTCGTCAATTACGACCCGTGTTCGATTTATTCGATTTTGTTGCGCATCGCCTTCTTCGTAATCAATCGCTTTATCCTCCGATTAGCTTTAATCGCTAATTAGACTTACCTTGTTACTTTGATCTTGATCGGCTTCAAGTCGATTGAGTATAAGCCGATTGATCTTAACGATCGGCTTGAGTGAATTTTATTGTTTTTACCTTGTCGATTCCGTGTCAAATCGACCGCACGCTGAACTGTGTTCGTCTGCGGTGTCGTTGTCGTAAACCCTACATCAAGTTTTTGACGCCAACACACTTTGGCACGCCGGTGGGACCCGTAATGTCTTCATCGTGAAGTCGATTCCGCCATCGGATCTCAACTCGAAGCTATAATCGCCCCAACAATGGACGATTTGTCCGCAAACAACGCCAAGAAATTGAAGCTCGGAAAGTCGCTCTTGAAGAGATGATGCTAAGTTGCTATCGTAAAACAAGACGTGGCGTTACTCAAAAATCCGCCTACCGACGGTCAACGCCCGGTGATGCAGGCATAACGTAACAAGTAAGCCGATATCACCGCTCAAGCCGAATTATCGGCTATGATTAATCAATCTGCACACCACGCCTTGATAAATCAATCATCGGCTCTAGTGACAACCCTCAAGCGATGATAGCAAATAGCGCCAAAACTATAGCCCGTGAGTTGGCCTCGTCAGAAGTTTGCTAGATCCACTACAAGCTCGCCAAATTATCCCGCTTTTTCAAGATCACAAAACACGCAGAGCACACCATCGATCCTAAACCATCGGCTATAACCTCACCTCCCACGATGATGCCCACACAACCCACGGTCATATTGCCTAGGATCCTCGGTCAAGTGGGGTGAGCCATTACACGCTTATACCGACGCCGCTAAGTTAGATTCGTCCATCAACCTACCGCCGGCTCCTTTTTACGCTTTTCCCAATCGGTTTCACAACCGATTGATCCGAGAGATATCCCCAAGAGCCTACCTCGCTTAGAAACCCGGGTCCACACAGGTAGTAACGTATTCGTAACCGCTTATCCGGTGCGGAACCACAATTAGGCATAATCGCACGATCAAGATAATCGAATGCACGACGCGACGGCGATTGGCAACCCGAGCTTGCACTCGGGGCGGATGTGATTATGATCGACATTATCGGGGCTCTTGTGCGGTGGCCGATAATGCCGATTGGACCGATCGATCTGCACTCGCTTTGAGGGATCGATTTGGCATACAACCGAAAGGAAAAGTGATCGGCTATAGAAAGCCGTACTCGATTACATAGATCGATGCCCTACCCTCATAATTTTAGAGTCCCGGACTTCGCCAAATTCTCCGGGATGACTCGATCACAACCTTGGAGCATGTTGGACGCTTTATCGCACAATGCGGTGAAGCGACCAAATTCGACGGTTTGAAAATTAGATTATTTCCGTTATCTTTGTCTGGGCAGCATTTACTTGGTTTACTTGTTTGCCTCCGATTCGGTCCATCGTGGAACGATTTGGAAAGCCGATTCCATGAATATTTCTTTTCGCGATGCGAGCTTAGAATTTCAGATCTGAGTTCTGACGTCAAAAATTTGGGGAATCGGTAATGATTACATCAAGAGGTTTAGAGAAATTAGGAATCGGTGTTTTAGTGTCACGTTACTCGACAACCAATTGGCCGATTTAGCATTTCAAGGTTTGATCCCGCCACTTAGGGAGAAATTCGAGGACAAGAATTCACCGACCTTAGCCATTTGTTGCACCGCATCGGCTCAAGAAAGCCGATTTATCGATCACAAAGTATTTAAAGACAGATTTAAGAACAATAATAGCAATAATAAAGAGAAGGATAAGGCCAAGGTTAATATGGTTGAGTATTGTCCTAGTGATTCGTCGGAGGATGAGGAAGCGTATAAACATAGCCGAATGGATAAGAGGGTCTAAGAAATCCTTAGTCCGTTCTTGGTCGGGCCGACTAGGAACAAGTCGGAGGCCAAATACTCTTTTGATGTTTCCAAGTGCGATCGCATTTTTGATTTACTTTTGCAAGAAAAAATAATACGGTTCTTGGGAGGGACATGTAATACCATCAACCGACGAGATCAAAAAACGCAGGTATTGCAAGTGGCATCATTCTTATTTACATAACACTAATGACTGCAATATCTTCCGTCAACAGATCCAGTCCGCCATTGAAGATGGTCGGTTGAAGTTCGCCGATGAGCCGACCATGCAAGTGGACGTCGATCCATTTCCTATTAATGTGGTACAATGCTCGGCTAAAGGAAAAGAGCCGATGCAAAATGAGCATAAGAAGGATCGACAAGACGATATACAATCGAGCTCGGACGGCGGCGACACTAAAGATTACCATCGGCTCGCATAAATAGAAGCCGATCGAGACGAAAAAATTCAAGGACCATTAAACCTAAGGGGAATCCCCAGATAGGCAAATGGTACAAAGCAGAAAAGGTTCCATTAAGGCAGCCAGCGAAAAGGCCAGGTCCTACGTTCTCACAATTAATGGAGAAATATGAAGGGATGAATAGCCGACCACGGTACCACACCCACGGCCGGATAATTTGTACCGCACAGAGAACGTGGAGAGGGCACATAGAAGGTGTCCTTTGGCAATTTTGTTGGGAGAGGAGAGTAAGCGTTGCCATCACCGTATACCGCCTGATGGAACATTATCCTCGAGACGGTGGGCCAACACAATCGCCGACACAGCTATCCGGGCCGATCGAGAGCAAGACAAGTCACGTAAGGCGGTCCATGAAAGATTATCTAAACCAAATCAAGAGCAAAGCCAAGCCAAGACACACACAACCGCTTCTACTCAAGAAGACTTGGTGGTCGATACGAAGCCGGTGGAACCTAAACCTGTGGTGCCCATCAGCCCGAGCAAATCACAACGACGACGGCTTCAGAGGCTAAGGACACAAGAAATTCGTGGAGCCGATGCCGAGAAAGAAAGAGACGAAGTGTTTAATGAACTTCGTCCAATGAGATGCGTCAGGAAAGAGTGGAGAAGAAAAGATCAAGCCGAAGAAGATTTCGAATCGGCTGATGACCTGGACTCTCCCATGATTAGGGACGATACACCTCCCATAGACATCAACATGGTGTTCACCTTGCCGGCTGAGTTCAAAGTCAGAAGAGAATCGACCAATGAGGCCGTTGCTCAGTTATGCTCCGGGGTACAGAACGCCATCTTTGAGAAACCCAAAGACGATCATCGGCATCCAAACCATTGTACCTAAAAGGATATATAAATGGCAAGCCGATATCAAGAATGCCGTAGATGGAGGCGCCACGGTGAATCTAATGCCTTACACGACATGTAAAAGTCGGGTAAGTCCGATGAAGACTTAATTAAAACTAACATGGTTCGAATGACTTCACAAAGACCCTACGTAGCAAAGGTGTCATGGTCACGAGCTAATCGCCGGTAGTAAGACTTTGCCGACGCCGTTTTTTGTAATTGACGCCAAGAGAAACTATAGTGTACCGCTCGGTCGAGATTGGATTCATGCGATTGTCAGATCCCATCGACCATGCACCAAGCACTAGTTCAATGGAACGGAGAAGAAGTTGAAATCATCACACCGATACATCGGCACACATCGCCATGGCTAGCTCCGATGCAAATTGGCAACACGAAGAAGTCGGGTGCATATCGGGCAAGGCATCGGACGATTGCGACTTCATATGCGTGAGCAACCGACTAATGCCGATCGCTGTCAAGCCTAGCACTTTGATCGGGCAAATGAAGTATTGCGCCGATGGGGACAAGAAAAGCATTGAGGGTGCTACAAAACAAAATGCAAAGCTATCGGCAAACAACAGATAGCTACGAAGTCATAGAAGACTATGAAGAAATCGAAAAGTTAGGTCAAGGATTCACGCCCACCGACTTGCTTGAAGAAGTCGATATAGGTGAAGGTGATAGAAAAGACCAACTTTTGTCGCTGCAAATTTAGACGTAAAGTACAAGGAAAAATTAATAAAAATACTTAGGAATTATAAAGATTGTTTCGCTTGGGAATATCACGAGATGCCCGGATTAAGCCGTCACCGGTGGAACATCGGCTACCTATTAAATCGGCTATCGACCGCTCAAACAAGATCCCAGCGTTTTAATCCACCTTGTACCAAGTCATAAAAGAAGAGATAGAACGATTGTTAGAAGCAAAGTTTATCGTGCCTTGCCGATACGTCAATGGGTTTCCAACATCGCTCCAAGAATGAAGAAAATGGAAAACTTCGAGTATGTGTCGATTTTAGAGATCCGAACAAGGCGACGCTAAAAGACGAATACCCTATGCCAATAGCCGATATGCTTATCGATGTTTGCATCAGAAATAAGATCATAAGCTTTTTGGGCGGTAATGCCGGATATAATCGATACTCATGGCGAGTCGATATACCCAAGACGACCTTCGATGTCCCGTGCAATAGGTTTATTCGAGTGGATCAGAATGACTTTCGCTTGAAAACGCCGGTGCAACATATCGGCGGCAATGAATCTTATTTTCCACGATTTAATCGGCCACATCGTTGAGATTTATATAGATGATGTAGTGGTAAAATCGCAAAAATCTCCAACATCCGGCCGATTTGGAGAGGGTGTTCAAGAACATAAGAGCGCATGGTTTGAAGATGAATCCTTACAAGTGTGCGTTCGCGTGTCTACAGGATGCTTTTGGGCTTTATGGTACATGAAAGAGGAATCAAGTCACCAAACAAGGGTCAAAGCCATAGCCAATACCAAACCGCCAACATGTAAAAACGAATTACAAAAGTTGATCGGCAAAATTAACTATCTTCGCTTGGTCATCTCGAACCTCTCTGGTAGGATTCGTGCTTTTACTCCTTTATCAAGTTAAAAGACAATGAAGAATTTATATGGGGAGCCGATCGTGAAAGCATTTGACGAAGTAAAAGGTATTTATCCAACCCTCCATCCTGGCCGCACCTCAAAAAGGTGTTCCTTTCAGATTGTATGTCTCACCAAGAAGATACTATTGAGCTGTTTTGGCACAAGAAGTACATGGTAAAGAGAGGGTTATCTTTTATTTAAGCCGACGGTTGCTAGATGCGTAAGTCGTGTACCCTTTCATTGAAAAATTATGTTTATCATTGTACTTTTCATGCACAAAGCTAAGGCACTACGTACTAGCATCGGCTTGTAAAGTCATCTCAGAAACCGATGTTATAAAGTATATATTGTCGGCTCCAATTTTGCGAGGTCGACTTGGCAAATGGGCTTACGCCTTGGTCGAGTTCGACTTATCATATGAATCACCAAAGCGCTTAAGGGACAAGTCCTAGCCGATTTTATAACAGACATGACACGGCAAACTTAGTCTTGATCGCGCCATGGCGATCGTTTTTTGATGGATCAAGATGCGAGGAAGGATATGGTATCGGCATTGTACTCACTTCACCTAGAGGGCATAGCTTTGAATTTGCATTTCGCTAAATAGTCGATGCTCAAACAACCGTGCCGAGTACGGCGCTACTCAAAGGCTTACAGCTTGTTGGAAAATATTGGAGTGAGCGCGTTGAAGCGTATGGTGATTCACTATTGGTAGTACAAAGAAATAAAAGGAGAATATCAATGTCGAGATGAAGTACTAACGAAATACTTAGAACAATGCTTAGAAATGATAAGCTCTTTTACATCATTTTTTATAGGTCATGTTCCTCGAGAATTGAACGACAGAGCTAATGCTTTGGCCCAACAAGCATCAGGGTATAGAGATGTTGGCCGAAGTCAGGAAACTGAACTTGTAGATAAAGCAATAATGTGCACGGATATTACTGATTGGAGGACGCAAATAAAAGATTATCTAGTTGATCCATCTAAGCCAACGGAACGAAGGATACGGCAACAAGCATTGAAGTACGTCATCATGGACGATACACTGTATTATCGGACTATGGAAGGCTTGTTGCTAAGATGCCTTGAGGCTGAAGAAGCCCGAGTGGCGATGGGTGAAGTGCATGAAGGAATTTGTGGTTCTCATCAATCGCACATAAAATGAAATGGATGCTTAGGCGACAAAGTTATTTTTGGCCAACGATGCTAGAAGATTGCTTCAAATATTACAAAGGATGTCGACATGTCAAAAGTTTGGCAACGCATAACTAGCACCAAAGATCGGCTTTGCATCCAATTATCAAACCTTGGCCATTCGGAGGTTGGGAATAGACATAATCGCCAAATTTTTCCTGCTTCAAGTAAAGGCCATAAATTTATTTTGGCCGCAACCGATTATTTTTCAAAATGGGTTGAAGCTATACCACTTAAGAAGGTGACTAGCATTGAGGCGATTAGCTTCGTGAATGAACATATCGTCCATCGGTTTGGAATACCACGACAATCACGACCGATCAAGGGACGGTATTCATGTCTAACGAGTTTCAAGGTTATGCAACGAGTCTAGGATCAAATTGTTAAATTCCTCGCCGATTACGCTCAAAGCTAATGGACAGCCGAGTCGCCTAATAAAACACTTATTAAATTAATCAAAAGAAAGATTGATGAAAAGCCGAGGAATTGGCACTCGACACTATCGAGTCATTGTGGGCCTATCGGCTATCTTATCACGGGCAACGAAGCTTTCACCCTACCGCTTGGTGTATGGACAGAAGCCGTTTCACCCGTGGAGATCAACATTGAGTCGATACGAATAGCCAGACAAAATGGGTTGTCGGCTCAAGATTACAACGATTTAATGATAGACAACTTGGACGAGTTGGCTGGGTTACGTTTGGTTACACTTGATCGGCTTAAGAAGAACAAGATCAGAGTAGCAAAGGCGTACAACAAAAAGGTCTTGCCTAAATCTTTCGATCAAGCCGATTTAGTATGGAAAACTATACTACCTGTTGGTTCCAAAGATAACCGATTTGGGAAATGGTCGCCACGTGGAAGGACCATACAAGATTAATCGACTAGTCGGTGGGAACTCGTACTTCATCGGAAACACTTGAAGGGCATGTCCCGCCTAAAGCCATTAATGGGAAATATCTAAAGAAATATTATCCTAGCGTTTGGATCGGAGCCTAGCCGACTAAAATCATGTTCGTGGCCAAGATTAACACGATGTCGTTAATCTACCAAAGGATTACGACTAGAGATGTAAGCAAGATAAAATCGGTTAAAAAGCCGATTATAAACATAACAAGTACAGATTACAAGAATATTCGTGATGATTCGGACAAGTTTTCCAAAATGAACAATAAAGTTTTATTGGATGCCAGATCCTGGAAGAGTCGCGCCCAAAGCCGATAAAGCACCAGCTGCCTTTGCAATGATCCCTTGGATTTCGTCCAGAAGACGTTCATCGTCCTTGGCATTCCCGGGCACCATTTTTACCTTGGCCGATTGCTTGGTTACATTTTCAACAGCCACTGCAATGCTAAGTTTTTCTTCCTTCAGCTCCGATGCAGTGGTCTCCAAGGTTTGTTGGCCTTTTCCGATTTGTTTCTCGAGCTTGACCAATTCTTCCTGGAGAAATTTCTTTGTTTTTTCCAATTTCAAGAGAGCTTCCTTGGTCGATTTGAGATGCTGAGCACCAGTATCAAATTTGCGCTTTTTGGCCTTGGCATCGCAACCGGTTCCTCCAGGAGTTTCCGATCGGCCTCTTGGGCCTCACGGCGCTTGATCCGGTTCTCTGCCTCCTCAACTTCTTTTCTTCGTCGCCCAAATGACATACATCCGTAAGAGCTTGCATTGCTTCGGAGGAAGATCGGCTTCAACGGCAGCCCATGGCATCCCTTATCTACCGATTGTTAACCAGATCTCCGATCGTGGTTGCATCACAAGCTTGAAAAGCCCGCCAAGACGCTTCTTTCATGCCCGAGCGGAGGTAACCACACCGATGCCTTTTCTCGATACTTCAAGAATTCTTCGATTTCGCATCATAGTCGCCCGTAGCCATAATCTCTCGGTCGCCAAGATCGCCGGTGAAAATCCAAGCGATTTGTCGGATCCGATGGTTCCGGAAATCGCGATCAAGCAGAGTTGGCTCGTGCAAGAGTTGGAGCAGCTTGAAATGTTCGAAAATCGGCAAGGATCTTCTCGACTTGAGCAGATTATGCTGGCTAAAGAAAAATAAAAGATAAGCCAATGCATTGGAGTATAAGAGTTATTGCACAAAGTGTTGTGACCTACCTTTCCAATAGCCGATACATGAGGCGAACTCTCGCCGCTTTGCTCTTTAGGTTTGGGTCCTTTCTTTGCTAGAGCCTTGGTATATTTTGCCTTCTTCTTTTCTGGAAATTTAAATCGGATAAAGGTTAAATCAAGGAGGAAGAGGAAATGTCAAAGCTAATTTATGCTTACTTGGTCGTTTTTTCTCGATATCCGATAAAGAAGGACTATGCACTCCCAGAGTGCCGAGGTGTAGCCTGTAAGGCCACCGATGGATGAGCTCTCTTGCCTTGCTCATTCCCAGTTGGCTAGAAATGCCTTCTTGCCGACATCCTTAGCCCGCAAATATATAGGAAGTGTGATTATAAAATGCATTCAATTAAGACCGATGCATGAGGCAAGATTATTCAAAGCCGATACCTTATCTACTAAGCTTGAGTTAGTATAACCCGACGAGCTAGCTTCATTGCTAGATTCACGTTAGATACTAAGGATGTCTCTGCGATTTGGAAAAATTCTTTGACAATAGTCGAAGGGTCTTCTCCATATACAAACATGCTGCGATAGCCGACCACCATGTCGTGAAACCTCGCGCAAGCGAGCATTCAGATGGAAGTGAGGAGATCACGCGTTGGAGTTCGCTCGGCTAACTCGTAACTAGCCTCGCGGATGTGGCATTGCGGACCACGCTCTTGGTTGAAGCCGATCTAGAAGTGGCGGACTTGGTATCACTTGGCCAAAGCCGAGCCGCCTTGCATATATTGAAGGGTGATAAAATTCGTATGAAGGTGGAAAGTCCGATTCCGAGTATGAAGGCCGACATGGAATATGCATGGAGAAATAAAAATTCTATACAAGTCCGAGTCTCCCGAGGCATCGAGAGCTATCGGCTTCGGATGAAGAAAAGAAGGCCAAAGAAAATCGGCCGCAAAGATCAGTAGCTAAAGAAATCTTGCCGCTTGAAACTTTCGTGTCCAATTGCAAGAAAATGACAGAAACCTTCTACACCGTCGGAAAGGCCCTTGTCTCATTTCTCGAGCACATCATAAATCTTTCACCAAAGGATCGGATTCTCTAAATTGAATAGGTGCCCTTCGTATATCTTCCTTGGAAAAGGAGTATCATCACTGAATCCAAATTAAAAGAACTACTGAATAAACAAGATGCTGACCATATTTGCACAAACCACATTGGGCCACCTACATTACCAACGGTGAATTTTCCAAAACCCGTATAAAGCCGACTCCTTATTATGTAAAGCATTTGGTACACAAAGACCCAAGAAGATTTTTCCTAAAGCCACCGACGACCCTCAACAAGTCGCTCTGCTATCATTTGATATACTTGAGTTGGTCCAAGAGATGCACCACGTAATAGAAAACGGTCTAGCCAAAGATTCGTAAAAGCCACATGTTCCTCGTCCGATACTAAGCCATTGACCTTGTTATTATTTCCAATATATTTGGCCCAACCTCTCCCTTGGATCGGATGAGCCTATATTTTGGTTTTCCACTAAAAGTCGATATTTGATCTCCATCCGCCAAGACAACACAAATGAGCAACATCTAAAAGAGTTGGGCCGATGGGACCGGTGCGAATAAGAAAGCATTAAAACAAATCAGACCAAAATAACAAAGCCGTGGCCACTAAGGGCTCATTGGCTTGTGGTCGGCTAAAGAAAGTGAAATACACTCACTATGCCCATTCTTTCCCATTCACTCCTCTTTGGGCTGCTACCGATAAACCAATTTCTCCATCCTTTGAGAGTCGTCGGCCAAGCCACAAACTCTTATTCCACCCTCTATGTTATGACCGAGGTTTACTGAGGTAATCGAGGGACTTCTTGGTTTGTTACTGTATGGACGCCTAGATTTCCCAAAGGACCCAAAAATATTGGTCATTGCTTATGCGGAATCGAATAAGTACCGACTAGGATCCATTGTAGCCGATGAAGGAAGTCAATGAGTTGAATTGCCTCAAGAGTACTTTAAACGGAAAGTTCAAGCCGATTGAAGGTGATTCGAGAGCTTGTGCGTGTGAGGAATGAATGAGGTGGGGCCGTATTTTATAGGACAGCTGAAAATTTGAAAAGGCGGAAGTGAATTTCAAAAGGCGTGAGCGATTAAAAACGCACTACCCGCATGTCGAGATTTACTACGCGAATAAAGCAAAGAAGCTTAATGGGTGAAGATCAAACGTTAGCCGATTGCACAAGCCGATAATCAGATTTTTGACAGATGACAAGTCATCTCTCAAAAATGGGGGCATATGTTTGCACCAAAATTCGCAAGTTAGTCTAAATCGTGCAAATACAAATTAAAGATGCGGAGCTAATAGAAGTTTGGAAAGAATCGAGATGTTTGGTAAAACTAAGATTTTAAGGAAACAACCTCTAAAGATAAGGCCGATACGGATACGGACCTTGAAGCGTGTTGGAGTAGGACACGATCGGTCAAGGGTATAAAAGAAGAGCCAAGCAAGTCGCAAGGACATCATCAACAATACAAACAACCAGCTTTTACTTTTCATCTATTTTCTTGTCGACTAGGAGTAGTTCTTGTAATTTAGCCTTTGTAATCGATCTTGATCAATAAAGTTGCGCATCGCCGATTGTTGATCTTCGTCAATTACGATCCAGGTTCGATTTATTCTGATTTTGTTGCGCATCGCCTTCTTCAGAATCAATCTGCCTTTATCCTCTGATTAGCTTTAATCGGCTAATTAGACTTACCTTGTTACTTTGATCTTGATCGGCTTCAAGCTGATTGAGTATAAGCCGATTGATCTTAACGATCGGCTTGAGTGAATTTTATTGTTTTTACCTTGTCGATTCCAGGTCAAATCGACTGGCACGCTCTGAACCAGGTGTTCGTCTGGTGTGCTGTTGTCAGAAACCCTACATCAAGTTTTTGACGCCAACAACATCTAATCAAACATTAGGCTATTTGTACGTCACTTGTCATTTTATTGATAATAAGTGGGAAATGCAGAAAAAGATTATAAGGTTTACTCTTGTAGAGACACCACACGATGGTAGAACTATATGTTTAATGCAATATTGAAGAACATCCAAGATCGACTTGTAGAAGATAGGCTCTTTAGTATTACGTAAGACAATGCATCGGTAAATGACTCTATGGTGACTTATTCGCAAAAAAAATCTTCTTGCGAAGCATTTGCTACCATGCAAAGGTCAACTATTTCATGGTCGTTGTGCGGCGCATGTCTTCAATCTCATTGTTCCAAAAGGGTTTAAGGCCATTAGTGGTGCTACTAATAATATCAGGGATAGTGTAAAGTATGTCAAGAGCTCACAGGCTCGCAAGCAAAGGTTTGAACAGATGATTGAGCAAGTGGGCATATCATGTGAGAAGCGGCCTCCCCTTTATGTATCTACTCGTTGAAATTCAACCTATAAAATGCTTAAATCAGCTTTGCAGTATAGGAGGGCATTTGAAGCTTTGGCACGGGAGGACACTCATTACACATATGCACATTCGGTTCAAGAATGGAAGATGGAAGAAAAGCTTTGCATCATGTTGAAGGTATTCTATGATGCCACTCTAGCAGTATCAGGTTCCAAAAATCCTACTGCCAGCTGCTACTTCCGTGAGCTTTAGGAGGTGAAGAAACTGTTGGAAAGGGAGTCTTCCAATCCAGATATTGTCATTGCATATATGGTGCATGAAATGAAAGAGAAACTTAAGAAATATTGGAACCTATCATTCTTGCAAATTTGTGTTCCTGTTCTCCTTGATCCTAGGTTTAAGTTGGGTTTTCTTGAGTATCGCTTGAGCAAAGAATTTAGTAATAGAGCATCTGGATACCTTTCTGAAGTGAAGAAGACCATTAGAGAACTCTTTGCTGAATATTCTGGCATTGAGAATTCTGGAGAATCAAACATTGAGATAGTTGTTGGAGGAATTATATGGTGAAAGTAGACACATGGCGAAAGGATAAAAGTAGGCAAACAAGAGAGTTGGATCGGACTCGAATAGTCTAGATCTAGATAGAATCTCACCTGCTCCACTTAAGGTGTAGAATTTTGTAATTTTTCTAAGGATTATGTAGTGTAAAATATGTTTAAGTGGAGGAGGTGAGATTTCGCCTGGATCTAGACCATTCGAGGCCGATTCAACACCCCTATTTGTCTAGTTTCATCCTTTCACAATGTGTCTACTTTCACCATATAATTCCTCTAGTTGTTGATGAAAGTAACCCATGGGCTGATTGGGGGGCAACATCTCAGTAAACAACAAAGGAGTAGAGCAAATGAGCTTGACAAATACTTGAAAGAAGAAACAGTTCCCATAACAGTTGATTTTGACATCTTGCAATATTGGATGATGTTTTCCACTAAGTATCCTGTACTTTCTTGCATGGCGTGTGATCTATTGGCAGCCCCTGCATCTATAGTAGCATTGGAGTCTGCCTTTTCTACTGGATGAAAGAATGTGTGACTGGAAAAGGATAAAAGATTATTGTCTAGTTTTCTTCTGTGCTATCTGTTGTGTCGTGTATTTGGCCAACGGTTATATGCTGCATAAGTTTTTTTTTTTAGAAAATGGTCAAGACCTCTCGCATTCTCGCATTAATTATAGAAGAATAGACGAGCTAAAAACGCGCGCGCGCACACGACAGACGCGCTTGCACTCGACTATACCCGCTGCGCTCGAACACGGATGGGTTGGGCACGCGCTGCACGCGCCAACCAACCAAGCAATAGCTTGGCCGCATCTGCTGAATAAGTTTGATACTGTTGTGGAACCTGTCACCTATTTTGTGCTATCTGTAGTGCTGTGTATTAGGTCAACTAGTACTAAGTACTTCTTTCGGTTCATAAAAACTCGTCGGTTAGGATACGTGCAGTCAAACTTTAGAAACTTTAGCCATCGATATCTTTTTAAATATTTACATTGGATGCATGAAAACCATGTGTATATTCCTCTTGAAACGTACTTTCATAATATTATAATTTTATTAGATTTTTTAAATATATTATAATATAAATTAGTGGTCAAAGTTGAGTTTTGGTGACCGTATCGGTATCTAAAATGATAACTATTTACGTCGATATTCAAAACGATAACTATTTGTGAGAGGGTGTACTAAGCTAAGCATCCACTAACTAGTACTCCCTCCGTCCTGGAAAGTAAGGGACAGAAGAAATTTTAGGACAGATTATGGTTTCTGCCAAAAGACCCTAATGCCCCTATTCAATACTGTGTCTCTATTAATTGGCAACATGCATGTATTAATTAATCACGATTATAGAGAATGACCTGCCGCGTTTTTGTTTTGGAATATGTGTGATCGCATGTATCTGCGTGCATCTGCATGCATGGGCACAATTTGAAGACACAATTTAAGAGAGAGAGCTCACAATCCCTAATATTGGAGGATACTATTTGAATGCTTCTCTCTTTTACTTTCAAGGACAGAGGGAGTACTAAGCAACATCGGGGCCAACCGCAAATGCATAGCACGCACGCGGCACTGCATTGCGGGCTAGTGGCAGCCGCAAATGACCCAGCGGCCAGCGCAGGTTACCATGCAGTCCATGCTCAACATTGCACATACCAGCTTGTAGCTAACTTCCTGTTTCATGTTGGTTGTTGTATTGATTTGGTAGGCCTAGTTTGTGGTTTATATTCACAAAGTAGGCTTTATACAACGAATTGACCAACCATAGCCCACAAATGAGTGATTTGTCTCGCGTCTTCTTCCTACCTACGGTTTGACCTTCGACGTGCAGAATGATGGCACGGGATAATCATTCGCATTAGGTCGGCCATTCGCAGACCGACTCGAGATCGATCAAATGATCAATATGCGATGCACAGTGTGACCATTGCCATACTAACAATCCTTCAAATCAACTAATTAGTATTAAGCATATGGAGGCTCAGAGCCGACACAGTTTGTTGCCGACACCAGGACCCCACGAATCCCCAACGTAAAACCCTCCATTTTTATATGCAGTAGCATTTTATCTTGTCGATTATCCATTATTCTACTACTAGTACTACATGAGTTGCAGCCATTTCTGTGTCCGGGCTCCAAGACGTGCATGGCTCAAACCCAGGCTCGTTCTTCTCCATTCCTAGCTACGTGCCAGGCACCATGTCACGGCCGGCCGCGCACTCCCCGATCCGTATAAATCCCGCCCGCCGCGCCGGGCTCTCCCGCCATTGCAGACGGTCGACGACGACGACGTTGCCTTACCTATTAGCTAAGGTCGAGCCATGGCGCGGTTGACTACCAAGACGTCGGCCACCTTGCTGCTAGCGGCGGCGCTCCTCCTCGCGGCGGAGGCGTCGTCGTTCGACTACGCCGGCGCGTTCGACAAGTGCCTGCTGTTCTTCGAGGCGCAGCGGTCCGGCAAGCTCCCCGCCGACCACCGCGTCCAGTGGCGCGGCGACTCCGCCCTCACCGACGGCTTCTCCCAGGGGGTACGCACGCCCGATCCATCCAATTGATTAATGGTTCCGAAATACGTACGCTAGCACTACTTACGAACATATGTGTGCGCGTGCATGTGCATGTACACATACATCTACAGGTGGATTTGGTGGGCGGGTACTACGACTCGGGTGACCACGTGAAGTTCGGGTTCCCAATGGCGTACGCGGTGACGATGCTGTCGTGGGGGGTACTCGAGTTCGAGAAGGAGATGGTCGCCGCCAACAACCTCAACCGCGCCCTCGACGCCATCCGCTGGGGCACCAACTACTTCCTCAAGGCCCACACCGAGCCCAATGTCCTCTGGGTCCAGGTCGCTATGCCCATCCTCCAAACAACTTGCTCCAATTTGCAAGCTCAGTCCATGTCTACCTCCTAGCTCACAGTCTTGCAACTTTGGGCCCGCAGGTCGGTGATGGGGACAGTGACCACCTGTGCTGGGAGCGCGCGGAGGACATGACGACGCCGAGGACAGCCTACAAGATCGACACCAACCACCCAGGATCGGAGGTCGCCGGCGAGACGGCGGCCGCGCTTGCTGCCGCTGCCAAGGCGTTCAGGCCCTACGACTCCACGTACGCCGACCTCCTCCTCTTGCACGCCAAGCAGGTACGGTACAGTAGTACATATATGCTTGAGTCAGGAGCTGGCGCTGTGGTACAGTAGTACACGCTGTATCACTATGAGATTTGAAGTTCAGACTCAAGAGCATTGAACTGAAATGTTGCTGTTGTGTTTGTCGATCAGCTCTTCACATTTGCCGACACATTCAGAGGCAAATATGATGACGCCCTGCAGGGCGCCAAGAAGTTCTATCCTTCCGGTTCCGGTTACCAGGTAACTAACTTTGCAGGTTTGCATTGTTGAGTTCTCAGATGGCGCTACACGTGCACGCGCGGTACACCTACTGTGATGTCTGATGCCAAAATCAAAAATTGATTTTTAGGACGAGCTGCTGTGGGCGGCGGCGTGGCTGTACGAGGCGACCGGCGACGCGATCTACCTCCACTACGTCTCCCAGAACGCCGAGGCCTTCGGCGGAACCGGCTGGGCCGTCCTCGAGTTCTCCTGGGACAACAAGTACGCCGGCCTCCAAGTCCTCCTCTCCAAGGTACAGCCACGCGCGCACAGCTAAGTTTACTGCATCGATAGATCGATCACTCGACGGTATTTAGTACGCTTAATTCGTTGCCGCGGGCCATGGAACGCCAGGTGCTCTTCGAGGGCGGCAGCGCCGGCTACGCCGCCACTCTGAAGCAGTACCAGGCCAAGGCCGAGTTCTTCCTCTGCTCCTGCCTCCAGAAGAACAATGGCCGCAACGTCAGGATGACACCTGGTACAGTATTAATTTAAGAAAAAAAAATTGGGCTTCAATTAAGTTGTGTTTGAATTAATTAATCCTACTCGTGATCGATCGATCATTCATGTCAACCTGATGTTATATATGTAGGCGGTCTCCTGTACGTGGACGACTGGAACAACATGCAGTACGTGAGCTCCTCAACCTTCCTCCTCACCGTCTACGCCGACTACCTCGCCGTGTCGCAGGGCACCCTCAAGTGCCCCGACGGCGAGGTCAAGCCATCCGAGATCCTCAGCTTCGCCAAGTCCCAGGTGGACTACATCCTGGGCAAGAATCCCAAGGCGATGAGCTATATGGTGGGCTACGGCAGCAGCTTCCCGACGCACGTGCACCACCGCGGCGCGTCCATCCCGTCCATCTACGCCATGAACTCCACGTTCGGATGCATGGACGGCTTCGATAGGTACTACAACAGCAAGGGCGCCGACCCCAACGTCCTCCATGGCGCGCTCGTCGGCGGCCCAGACGGCAACGACGCCTTCGTCGACGACCGCTGCAACTACCAGCACGCCGAGCCCAACCTCGCCGGCAACGCGCCCATCTGCGGCGTCTTCGCCCGCCTCGCCGCCGAACCAACCGCCGCCTCCGGTACGTACGTAGCATGCAGGATCACTCACATTCAGAATTCAGATACTATGCATTAGTTCGTGACATCGTTTATGATTAATCGCTGAACGATGGACTGTGTATCGTCGTAACTAATTGCAGATAACAGCCCGGCTTACGCGCCGCCACAAGACTCATCGCCATCAAAGGGTAATTAAGCTAGCACTAATACAATCAAAGCAACATCGTCGATCTCCATCTCAGGTTGATTCTAATACAGCAGAGTTGATCTTGTTTCCCTCTGTCAGGTGGCTCGCCGTTGGAGTTCGTGCACACGGTGAGCAGCTCGTGGAACACCAACGGCGTTGACTACTACCGGCACGTCGTGACGGCCAAGAACACGTGCGGGCATCCCATCACGTACCTGAAGCTGCACATCAAGCTTTCCGGCCCCATCTACGGCGTCTCCAGCACCAAGGAGAAGGACATGTACGAGCTCCCCTCGTGGCTCCCGAGGCTCGAACCCGGCGAGCAGCTCACCATCGTCTACATCCTGGGCGGCCCCGCGGCCAAGATCTCCGTCGTCAACTACAAGACGGCCTGAGAATGACACGCGCTGCCTTTCTTGATCCAATTTAGGTGTGCTTCCATGCTACTTTCAGTAAACGGGCCTATAATTTCCAAGCAGTATCATGCATTTTGATCATACTGCTTTGAAACGTATGCTCGTTTCTTGCTTGAAATAGCATGAGCTCGCCTCTCTCTCTCTCTCTCTCTCTCTCTCTCTCTCTTTACTTTTATGGGTCTTTCCCCCCTTTTATGTGTGTGTGTCTGAAGTTGAAACAGAGAAGAACATTGTGACATTTTTCCGCTTTCATGTTTGGTTTAACATGAGCTTCAATTGCAAATGACAAGATTACGTTCCGTCTTTTTTAAAAAAAGAAAAGAAATTATTACATTCCGTAATACGACTAATTTGAAGAAAATGTGCAGAGTTTTGATGCTTACAGAAGATAAGAAATTGAGGCGATATGATTGGTTAAGAAATTCTGCAAGTGTTGTAATCAGTCACACTCCGCGTGGCTCGAATGGACTGTTTGTGAAAACACAAACAAACGAGGAACATTGCATTTCATCAATTTTATATTGAATATACAAAATTACATACACGTGTAAGAGTTCATCTTTTGACTTTTGCGTCTTTGCTTAAGGAAAATATCTGACTAAAGATTGCATAGTCCGTTGATTTCCAGTGGAATACCTCTGATTAAGCTGCGCTATGGTAGTCGTCTTTATGTGTAGCTCGTCTATATGTATATATGGTGTTGGTGTAGATGCAGGTGTGATGCGGGTGGCTTTGTTTCGCCGATGCCCGGTCATGGTACGTCATCGTTTGTGTCGATTCGTGGATAGGATATGTCGATGAAGAAGATGCCTTTCATCTCGTTGGTGCCCAGTCATGTGTATGCCTGCCTTCATCAGATGCGGACGTGTATGGTGCTGTTGGTGCCTAGCAACGGAGTGTCCACTCCTATTCGTTTAGAATATGTTAATGGAGTAGTGATCTTGTTTTATCGGCACTAGATCATAATTTTGTCTATCCTCGTCGGTCTTAAACACGTGGTAATGTATATGATAAAGTGGTCCTTTTTGTCTCGTCGACACTTGTCCATGGTGTCAATGTGTAAAAGATTATGTGGATTGCACGCTTCAGCCTTGTAGCAGGCGATGTACATATGAAGTATTGAACGCCGCTTGCTTTGAAGCATTAAATAATTCTGCCCCGAGGGGTAATAATCAACATAGTATGATACTCTCATTCATTGATTTGCATGGAGCCGCAGTTTAATTTTCTGCCAATCAGAAATTTGAACTAAGATTTTTCATAGTTAGTTTAGTCGGGGAAAATTCATACCTCGCTAGTGTGAACTTGTATGACTGATTCCATCTCATTGAGAGAACATGAACTATGATCGTTTTGATCTATACCCAGTCTCATATCAACGGAGAATACGTGGAGTATGTTTTAGAGAATTTTATTTTTATCGGGCAAGATTAAGTTGCTTATCATCAAATATAGGTATTACTAGTTGTAGCGTGTTGAAGACGGTGCGTGGAGTCGACAATACGGAGATGACGGCAGGAGGCAAGAGAAATTAACAGATTTTTGGTGTTGTGTTCTTTTGATCTGCTGGTTTCTTCGTGGTGCTGTGAGTCACGTCAACCACCGTTCGGAGGAGTTGTGTGTGTCTTCCTGCCGCCTTTTATGTACGGAAAATATCTTTTTTCTAGTCACCTATGTAAGTTCAAGTTCTATTAGTTTTGGCGATTGGTTTAATATTAATGTTTAATCATTGTTTAATGACAAATCTAATCATTATGAGATTAACATGTTTTATTAAGTCTTATTCTTATTAGTCTCATACTTGGATGGAAAATGAAAAACCTAAAGTATACACTCGTATTCATTCTATTATATAAATGCATACTTAGAATTCAAGTTAAAGTATGAACTCTTCCATTGCTTTAGACCAAATATGTGCATTATGTTTTTAATTCATATATACATGAATATACACATCTAGGGGGAGTTTATAATTTAACTTGATGTTTCAATTGTATTGATCCATATCCTCTTGTCATACAATATAAAGGATCAAGACTTTGAAACAATCTTTTGAGTATATATGACTTGTGTAGTTATATATACTCATATCAATTTAAATGAAATTAAAGACATGCGAAAAGTTCTTGAGTATAATGAAGCATTAGTTGCATCAAAATGCTCAAGACAACAATTAATCATTCAAATTAATTTGGGTTGTGCTCAATCGATCTTGGAGGCATCCATTATGTGTTAATGGAGTGCGGTGATGATTGAGACAACCGTGTTTGTTGGACTAACATCTTCCATGAGTTGTGAAGTAGGTTAAGTCCAAGATGATGAAGAATCGGGAAGAAGAAGTCATCATGTGTTGATGAGCTTCAAGAGATGATCCCGAAGTGAAGAGAAGGGCTAGAGAAGGTTCATCATGCGTTGATGAATAAGAAGAAGAGGTGATCCTGGAGAGAAGATGATTGGAAATCATAAAAGCTCCAAGTGGATCAAGTGCGGCAAAGGTATAACTAGCTAGGGCTAAGGATGTGTTCCTAGTCTTTTACCGGTCTCGATGTTTGGTTGTGAGACCGGGTTGCTTGTTAGGTGCCGTACTATTAAGAGGGGTTGAGTCTTTTAGCTTGAGCTTCATCATGTGTTGATGAACTCGATCCGGTTCACTCTAGCTTACTCTCTTGTTTGATGTTTGCATGAAGCTAACCATTTTGCATGTGTTGCAAATTGGTGAAGCTTGTGCATTGGATTTTGTATGAGCCAAGTATTTGCATGTGTTACAAATAAGGGTGCTCATACTTGCATCTTAATTATTTGAATCTTATTTGATTTGGTTTTTGCTTGGAGCTAAGTTTTGCATGTGTTGCAAAAGGAGAGAGCTCAAGCAATTTGGTTTAAAGTGGTTGAATTGAGCTAGAGATTTGCATGTGTTGCAAATAGAGAACTCATGCTTTGATGTTTAAGCTTGTGATTGGGTCATGTGTTGATCATCACAAGGTTAAGCTTGGTTTAGTTGCAAAATGTGTTTTTGCAAAGTGTTGACTTGTTATTTGCAAATGTGTTTTGCAAATAAGCTGGAAGTTATGAGGTTCGATCCCGAGAGCATGTGAGTAGGGCTTGCAATGGGTGTTTGCAAGTTGACTGGGTCTTGTGTTGACCTTCACATGGCTAGGGGGATTAATCTCATAGACTCGGGTTTGATTTGCTTAATACGTTTTGCAAATATATCTTGAGTTGTTTACGAAATGTGTTTTCGTTAGTTGGATTTGTTATTTGCAAATGTGTTTTGCAAAGGAACTTGAGATTATGGGTTCCGATCCTAAAGCATGTGAATAGGGTTTACAAATATATTTTGCAAATTGACTTGATCATTTGTTGATCATCACATGGCTAAGAGGATTGATCTCATAAGTTCTTGGCTTATTTGCATATGTGTTTTGCAAATAAATTGTGCTTAATGAGATTCTTTGGAGTATGTGATTAACATGTGCAAATGTGTTTTGTATAGTGTTGTGATCATGTGTTGATCCTCACATAGCTCAAAAAATATCTTTAATGGTTTGGAGAAAAGTTTTTGTGAAAATGTTGTTTTCTCCCCGAGGTCGGCCGTATCGCCTCAGAAGGCCGGTGTAGCACCGGGTCCGTGCTACCGCAGCTTTGGCGTAGCACCGACGGTCCGGTGCTACCGCCCCTCTGGCCGGTGTGGAAATTCCAAAGAGGGATGTTTTTGGGCGGTCTGGCGGTCCGGCGCTACCGCCTATAGTAGACCGGTAGCACCGGAGGTCCGGTGCAACCGCTCCTCTGGCCGGTGTGAAAAATCCAGAGGAGCTGTTTTTGTGTTCAGCTTGAGTCCGGTGCTACCGGGGTGAAGGCCGGTGCTACCGCCCACCGCTCGCAGTTGGTCGGTGCTACCGGAAATCCTGCAACGGCTAGTTTTGTAGCCGTTGGCGAGGAGGCCGGTGCTATCGGTCCTAGTAGGGCGGTAGCACCGGGTTTGCTGGATCTTTGCCCATTTCATCCCCAACGGCTAGTTTTGGCTTGGAGGCTATAAAAGGAGGCCTTGGAGGGCAAGGGCATAAGGTTGGCTGGGTGCTGATATGAAGTGTGAGTTCTTGGGGGTGTTGTGCATGTGTTGCCTTCTCCCATTTGCTTCTTGAGCTAGTGTGAGCCTCTAATTGCATGTGTTGCAATTAAGAGAGGATTGAGAGTTTCTTGTGCATGTGTTGCACTTGAGGAGGATCCTTGTGTATGTGTTGCACTTGGTGATCACCGGAAGCACATGTATTGTGTTTGGTGAAGTTCAAGCGAGAGGATTCGGCTTGTTACTCTTGGAGGTTGCCGACTCCTAGACGGCGTAGAGCGTCGTGCGCGGGAGCTCTCAAGGTTGTGAGAAGCCCCGGCGAAGTTTGTGAAGGTTCGGGTTGAGCCTACGCGAAAGCGTGAAAAACCACATCTAGTGGATTCGAGGTGGGTGCTCAATTCGTGGAGCCGGTCCAATGTGTTTGGGCTAACCTCAACGTGGACTAGGGGAGACCGGCAAGTTTCCGATCACCACGGTAAAAAGTATTGTGTCTCTTGTGCTTGCCTTGTTCTCTTTATTTATATTCAAGCAATTTACATTCATAGAATTAAATTGATTGATTGCTTGTCTTTAGAATTGTTTTTTGTTAGAGATATAATTAGTTAGTGCACATAGTGAGCCTAGTTGATTTAGGCTTTAATTGTCAAAACTTTAGTTTATCGTTTCCGCATTATTATTGATAAGGTTTTGGCATAAGGGTAATTAGGGGTGATTTGCTTTGTAGAAATTAGAAAGAGAAAGTTTTTTAAAAGCCGCCTATTCACCCCCCTCTAGTTGGCATCCTCGACCTTACAACCTCCCCTCATGTTTGGCAAATCTAGCCTCCTCCTTTTTTTTTAGATTTAGCTTCCTTGTCATCGTGATAGCGCAACAAGCAGAAGCAGCTTCTCCCATGGTTGGGCAACGCGGCAGCTGGACTGGTGTTGTGGCCGGAGAGCACGGCGGTCGGGCTACCTCGTTAGCGGAGCACGGGAGGCGACTGCCACAGACGAGGAGTGAGGGAGCGGTTGTAGGGTAAGGAGAGCGTAAAATCTATAAAAAAATAAGATAACGATGCTATATTTACAAAAATACGAGGAAAGATGACTTCTCGCGTACGTGTGCTTCCTGGCTTCCGATGGCGAGTAGCAGCTAGGGTTCAAAATCTCGCCGGTTTCACACGAGATCTCGTTTACTGGACGGGGACGAGATTTGAAATGCCGGTCGAAGAGAAAAATTTCAAACAATTTGAATTTCTACAATAATCTCACTAAATCTCGCCGAGATCTCGACTTTTTTAATCGAAAATTGACCAATAACCCTTAAGAAAGTCATCTCCTATGAAAATTTGTTGCAAACCCGAATTTTTGAGATATTTTTTAAAAACTTCAGAAACACTATTGGATTTTTATAAAATTGTACGTGCTTTACCATGATGTGAAAAATTTATGTTAACATCCAAAAAATCTTAGGATAATACATAAAAAAAATAAACTTCATTTTTTATCTTTAAAAAATCAAAAACATAATGAACATAATTGGGACAATAACATTGTCATAATTTTATAACTTTTCTCGAGTGTGATCATGACCCAAAATTTTTATGAGAGCTTAATAATTGACTCAGTATAATTATATAAAATTTAAAAATAATTTAAACTTTTTTTGTTTGCTCAATCAAATCTATGTATGCATTGAACATCATTTGTTATATATTTCAAAAATTAAAAACAGAAAGAACATAAATGGTACACTGTACTTGTAAGAATTTTATAAATTTACTGGATTGCGATAATGATTCAAAAATTTTATGAGATCTTAATAATTTCCTTATAACCCTTATGCAAAATTTTCAAAAAATTTAAACATTTTTTGTTTTCTAAAGCAAATCTATGTATTGATCATCTGACTTTTATGACGACATAGCACTGTAAGACTTTTTGGAACTCCTTGATGCTTGATAATTAGATTAAAATTTTATATAAACATTAATGATACATAAGGACCATCCAAAAAAATTCAAAATTTTCTAACGTGGTTTGTACCATTTTTCATTTGGTTGAAGTTTGCCGGTAAAGCTTTTATCAGGACAGTAGCACTGTTCGAATTTTTAAAAATTCATGAAGCTTGATCATCATCTGAATATTTTATGAGAATATTAGTGATTCTTCATAAACATGAAAAAAAGTTTAAAAAATTTATAATGTCTTTTTTTTCATTTTTCATTCGGTTCAAACTTGCCAGTCAGAGTTTTAACATGACATTAGCAATGTTTGAATTCTTAATAAATTCTCATATTTGATAATCATCTGAAATTTTTATGAGAACATCACTAATGTGCCAGGAACCTTCAAAAGAAATTTCAAAAAAATTTGACGTCATTTGAGCCATTTTTCACGCCGTCCAATTTTGCCGAGCCGGCCAAGATCTCGGCTCAAAAAACCGGAATTCAAATTCTGATTTTACAATTCGGTCGGAATTTATTTGAAATGTTAAGATCTCGCCGAGATTTCGTTCTCTGGCCACGGACGATATTTAGAGCGAAACCGAGATTTCAATCCTTGGCACAAGGCTTGTTGTACTCGTCGGTGTCTATGCCTCCTCTTTTTTTGTGCAGCCTATGTATAATAACTTATCATAAAGTAGAGAGGATTCGAGCTCAACCAAGGGCGCCACATCAGCTTCCCTCAGGAAGAGGTCCTTCAGAAAATTCTAATTATGTTTAAGTCCTTCTATCGGTTTTTAATAGATTGGGCCAAAATTTTTTTGAAATTACGTTTAGGTGTCTTTACTGTTTATGTTTAGATCCTCTTATCGGTTTTTAACAAAATAGATCGGAAAAAACCAAAATTACGTTTTGGTCCCAAAAAATCGGTTCTTAGCAGAATGGACCGAAAAAAATGAAATTACTTTTAGGTCACTCCTCATTTTTTTTGAAAAAAAAGGAACCCACGGTTTCATAAATTCGCCAACGGCTCCTAGCAACCCATTTTTTAAAGAAAAATCCGAGAAAACTGAAATTACGCAAAAAAAAACCGATTTCGTAGATTCGATGACGACTCCTAACGGCCCATTTTAAAAAAAAAACGAGAAAACCGATATTACATTGAGGCCCTCACGAAGATTTGCTAACGATTCCTAGCTAGCGCATTTTTTAAAAATCCCCCAAGAAAAAACGAAATCATGTTCATGTCCTTGTACTTTTTTTCATAGGTAACCGTCAAACCAAATTCATACCACACAAAGAGGACTTGTGGTGCCGCAAATTCGTCGATGACTCCTAGCTAGCATATTTTTGAAAAAAATCCTGAGAAAAAACGAATCCACAGCGCAGTGTAGCGCGCAACCCTGATTACTTTTTTTCAGAAATAACCGTCAGACA
Organism: Otatea glauca; assembly: GCA_036346275.1. NCBI lineage: Eukaryota > Viridiplantae > Streptophyta > Magnoliopsida > Poales > Poaceae > Otatea > Otatea glauca. Next base: position 52,387,101 of record CM070717.1, on the reverse strand, counting down.
AAATTTCGCACGGTACATCGTCACACAGCCTAACCCATGACTGTGTAGGATGCTTTCATAGCCTGCAGCACCTCTGGATAGAGATTTAAACGTGTACGTCTCTATCTCCAAACAACCGCCGTGCGTTTTTGTTTTACTGGTCACGATACAGACCGCACGCAGGTCCAATGCCTCATCCTGTCACTGCATAGGGCTATATATACAGGCTAATTTGCATGCATACGGAAGTCGGTGCTGGCGTGAGCAATTAAGTCAGTTTTGTTTTTCTTTTGTACTTGTATGACCACTAAGCTTCTCGAGACTATCTTTTAAATCAAGTGTTGGATCAGTGATTCGTTTGAATCTCCCCGTTTTTTTAGATGAATCCTTTCAAATAAGTCTAATATTACATAGATTATGTGTAGAAAAATGTCTGGCGATATGTGGGGCCCACACGTTATAATCTTGCTTTGAGGAATGCCACTGTCGCTTTATTTTATTTAATGAATTTTGTGTAAAAAATTCGTCTATGACTAGTCACACATATACACTGTTTTGGGATACGTATAGTTAAGTTTTTTGAAATTTTAGCGATCGATATCTTTTTTTAATATTTATATTAGATATATAAAAATTATATATGTATATTTGTCTCAAAAATTAAGTACTTCTATAATATTATAATTTTATTTGGTTTTATAAATATAATTTAATAAAAATTAGTGGATTTTTAAATACTGCATCGATGTTTAAAATAACTTGTATTTGTGACCGGATCGGGTATATCCGGTCGCCTTTTACTGGACACAGAAATTGAGATTGGAATAAAGACCTCAAAAGCTTCCAGTTTCTAGAAGACCGGAAGAAAAGTCTCATTTATATTCGTCGAATTGATCTATCCGACTTTGACCCTTTATGGGCACACATAAACGACTCTTAGGAAAAGGCATGCTACTGTCTTCAAACAGGGACAAAAGGTTGCAAGTTGGAACTATAGGCGGCGTCGGGCGTATCTTGTGCAAACCCACCATCGGCAGCCGGACTGCTCAAGGGGAATGGAGCAACATGATTGTAGGCCTCCGTACTCTGAGGAATAGGTAATGTTAGAATCATCTGATTGTGTTCGACTTGGTCGATTTGTAAGTCCATCGTACAATCAGAGTTCATTTGGAGGTTTTGTTGCATCACCATTCTTCGGATGATGTTCTGCAGATGAAAGTCACGAGATACACATAAAAAGGTGAGATACATGTGTTTGTAATGCACTCTCACTACTTGTATCAAACTTGAGGATGCAAATCCCAGTTTCCAACTTGGAGATTACTCTCGTATGAACCAAGCTATTAATTAATTGATGGAATTGATCAAAGAGCATTGCAGAAATTGATCGAAAGTATGATCCTAGTTTCCAAATTGATCGAAGAGCTACTTGTATCAAACTAGTAGGGCAGAATCAATCTTGACCTTATGCAGCTTAATGCAGAAATTGATTGAAGAGCACTGCGGATCATATCTTCATTACAATCAACCTCCTGCTTCACTGCATCGCCCTTGGATCTGTGCCTTTGGGATTCCCAGCAGGCGGTAGTAAGTTCAAGCTCCATTAGTTTTGATGATTGATTTAATATTAATGTTTAATCATTGTTTAATGACAAATCTAATCATTATGAGACTAACATGTTTAATTGAGCTAAATTCTTATTAATCTCAAATTTGGATGGAAAATGAATAATCCAAGGTATGCACTCGTATTCACTCTATTAGTTTAATACATACTTAGGAATCAAGTTAAAAGATAAACTCTTCCATTGCTTATATATTAAAGATGTGCATTATGTTTTTAATTCTATATATTACATGAATACACACATCTAGGGGGAGTTTATAATTTAACTTTATGTTTCAGTAGTATTGATCCATGTCTTCTTGCAAAATAAAATAAAGGATCGAGACTTTAAAACAACCCTTTGAGTATATATATAACTTGTGTAGTTGTAGTATACTCATGCAAATATAGAATAAACTCATATACAATCTAAGATTGATCATGTGCATATTGATTCCATGTTTAATTAGTTATATGCATATACTTAATGGAGTTTGTTCTATAGTTGATGGTCTAAATGTATTGATCCCATTTCCATCACTCAAACATATTGGATCATTACTTTATATCAAATTGAGTATATGAAACTTGTGTAGTTATATATACTCATGTCAATTTAAATAAAATTTAAATTGTGTTCGGTTGTCTTTTAATCAAATCAAACAACACTTCATCATGTGTTGATGGTGTGTCTTTGTTAATTAAGGACAAGCAGAAAGTTCTTAAGTATAATGAAGCATTGATTGCATCAAAGTACTCAAGACACAATTAATCAACCAAATTGATTTGGGTTGTGCTCAATCGATCTTGGAGGCATCCATTACGTGTTAATAGAGTACGGTGATGATTGAGACAACCGTGTTTGTTGGACTAACATCTTTCATGAGTTGTAAAGTAGGTTGAGTCCAAAAAAATTAAGAATCGAGAAAAGAAGAAGTCATCATGTGTTGATAAGCTTCAAAGATGAATCCCGAAGTGAAGAGAAGAGCTAGAAGATTCATCATGTGTTAATGAACAAGAAGGACTCGATCCCGGAGAAAAGATGATTAAAAATTATAAAAGCTCCAAGAGGATCGCTAGAGGCAAAGGTTTAATTAGTTAGGGCTAAGGATTTGTTCCTAGTCTTTTACCGGTCTCGATGTTTGGATAGGAGACCGGGTTGCTAGTTAGGTGTCGTACTATTAAGAGGAGTTTAGTCTTTTAGCTTGAGCTTCATCATGTGTTGGTGAACTCGATCCAGTTCACTTTAGCTCACTCTTCTGGTTGGATTTTGCATGAGGTAAGTATTTGTATGTGTTACAAATAAGGGTGCTCATGCTTGCATCTTATTTGAATCTTAATTGATTTGATTTTTTGCATTAAGCTATGGATTTGCATTAAGCTATGGATTTGCATGTGTTGCAAAAGGGAGATAGCTTATGCAATGTTGTTTATGTAGTTATTACTTGAAGCTAAGTTTTGCATAGGTTGCAAAAGGAGAAAGCTCAAGCAATTTAGTTTAAAGTGGTTGCATGGAGCTAGAGATTTACATGTGTTGCAAATAGAGAGCTCATTCACTTTGAGTTTGATTGGTGGTTTGCTTGGAGCTAAGATTTGCATGAGTTGCAAAAAGAGAGCTCAAGCATTTGAGTTGTTTTGCACGGTGCTAGAGATTTGGATGTGCTACAAATAGAGAGCTCATGCTTTAGTGTTTAAGCTTGTGATTGGATCATGTGTTGATCATCACAAGGCTAAACTTGGTTTGTGATTTGAGTTTGCAAAATGTGTCTTTGCAAAATATTGAATGGATTTGCTATTTGCATATGTGTTTTGCAAATAAACTTGAGGTTGTGGGTTTCAATCCTAGAGCATGTGTTGGTATTTGGAAATATGTTTTCCAAAGTGTTGGGATCATGTGTTGATCCTTACATGACTAGAGTATCGATCTTATAGGTTCTCGTTTTATTTGTAAATGTGTTTTCCAAATAAGTTGTGCTAAATGTGATTCTTTGGAGAATGTGAATTGGGTTTACAAATGTGTTTTGCAAATTGCCCGATCATGTGTTGATCATCACATGGCTCAAAGAATCAATCATTATTGGTGTTTGATTTGAAAGGAAAAGATTTCTGTATGAAATCTGATTTTATCTGGAAATCTGGCAGTACCGTAGGTGTAAAGCCGGTAGTATCGCTGGGCCGGTAGTACCGCTTATGGGAGCCGGTACTGCCGCTTGGCCGGTACTACCGAAGGTCGGTGCTACCGCGTGATGGCCGGTAGTTATTTTCCAGAAGAGCGTATTTTCTCGGTTTGTGAAAGCCGAAGCTATCGGTGTCGATGGGCAGTACTACCGGAGGTGCAGTAGTACCGGCCCCAAGCCGCCGGTAGCTATTTTCCAGAGAGGTTATTCTAGAGGTTGCGCTGAGGCTGGCAGTACCGCCTGTGGAGGCCGGTACTACCGCTCTAGAGGTACTACCGGGCTTTTGCATGCGGTAGTATCGAGTTTCCTGCGCAATGACTAGTTTTCAAGTCGTTGCCCTGAAAACCGGTACTACCGGCCCTAGAAGGGCGGTAGTACCAGAAAATGCTGTTTTTGCCCAATTAGCCCCCAACGGATAGATTTTGTGTGGAGGGGCTATAAAAGGATGCTAAGGGCTAGTATTTGGGGTTGCTGGTTTTGAGACACTTTGAAAGTGTTGTGTATGTGTTGTATTCTCCATTTTGGTTTTTGAGCTAAAGGTGAGCTCTAATTGTATGTGTTGCAATTAGAAGATGATTGAGAGCCTATTGTGCATGTGTTGCGCTTGAGGAGGATCCTAGTACATGTGTTACACTTAGGAGGTCATCGAAGTGCATGTGTTGCATTAGGTGAAGTTCGAGCGGAATGGTTTACTTGTTACTCTTGGTGTTTGCCAACACCTAGACGGCGTGTAGAGGCATCGTGCACGGTGACCTTCTCAAGGAGATTGTGAGAAGGCCCGGCAAAGTTGTGAAGGTCGGTACTTCCCTACCCGGAGGGGGAAAGAGCAACCACTAGTGTATTCGAGGTGAGTGCTCAATTCGTGGAGCCGGTCAAATTCGTTTGGGCTTACCTCAACGTGGATTAGGGAAGACCGCGGCAAAAAAATTTGTGTCTCTTGTGCTTGCATTGTATTCATTATTTATATTAAATCAATTTATATTCATAGAATTAAATTGAATGATTGCTTGTCTTTAGAATTGCAATTATTGTTAGAGACATAATTAGTTAGTGAAATAGTAAGCCTGGTTGATTTAGGCTTTAATTGTCAAAAATGATAATACATGCAGTGTTTCAAATTTCGTCGAAAATCGCTCAGATTTCACGAATTTCGCTCGTATTGCGCCGGTTCGGAAAAGCATAATGTCGGTCTATCACTCAAGTTCAAGTTCAAATTCAAATTCAAATAATTCAGAAAATTTGAAGAAGAAAAAATATCCAAAAGTTCCCTAAAATTAGTATTAATACCTGTATGACCTCTGGTGTGAATTTTGTTTGGAAAACGAAGTTTGGAGAAAAATTCCCTAAAAGAAATTATTTTAAAATTTTCCCCAATTTTTCAACCAGTCGCTCGAAATTCGTCGCTTTTCGAGCGATTTTTGAACTTTTCGTTTGAATTTGGCTGCGCTGTTTGATCAGATTTAAAATTCGTTTCACTTTTCAAAATATTCCATTTTTCGTGAATTTCCTTCGGTTTATCGTGAATTTCGGTATTGTTGGCTAGTTGAAAACTGAGGTCAAAACGGTATGCATGTAGTTCGGAAGGTTCAACTGTTCTATTTGCGCTATCTTTTAACTTGTCTGGTCGAAAATCTGAGTTGAAACAAAAATGGGAGATAATTTATCTGCTCCATATCATCTATAGTTAATACTAAAGACAACTCATACAATATATTTATACACATATCTATAATAGTCTCTTATATAATTAATAGATTATCTATATATGATATGTATAATATAAAAATGTACATAAAACGGTATGTTAAAATAGTAGATAATATATATATTTATTTATTTGTCTCTTCCTTCTCTGTTATGTCACAGACAGCTGATATGACCGCCGTAGATGCCTGGTCAATTCAGAGCAGACAGGCACGTGCTACAGGTAACACATCGTCTGAACTTTAAAGGAAAACGATGTCAAGCATCTCCTGCACCTGCGAGAGGATATCAGGATAACCCGCTTGACCAGCGCCTATGATGTGCTGCTGACAGCTGACTTCGATCGATCTGTCAATTTTACACCTCCAATCTGTACAGATTAATTGGGACGGCTGCAGAAGGGACTAGTAGAGGAAGCGAGAAAACACAGCGAAAAGTAGTACAAGTGTCTAGCGACTATTGGGGAATGGGTTTGAACTTTGAAATATAAAGAAAGATAATTCTATTGGTCAATAGTGGGAGTGAAAACGGCTCGAATATAGCTGAATATAATTCTTTTTGCATTTTAATCTATTTTTTTTATTCGGAATCGGATACGGACTAGCCAGATTTGGATACGAATTCGGATAATTCAGGATACGGATACGGGTTAGATATGTGACGGATTCGGATCGAGAACGGATAATTCGGGAACGAATAATACACGCATACATGAAGTAATATATGTTGAATCAAACTACGTGAATACATGACAATAATAGTAAGATATATCTCAAACAGACTTCATTGATGTGTTGTCATGCAAGATACTACTGTACAAAGTAGTATGTGCGTCAGTTTTTCGATGATATAAAGAATAGATACTAGCTTGTGTTCCTACTTCCTAGTACTCTAGTAGTACATGAAAGCAGTTATTTTCATTTGTTTTGCTGCAGTAATAGACATAAGAGAAAATGAACACAAAAAACATTTCTATGCATCTGGATTTTTTTTGCCGCATGCTGCAATGTTTTATAAGAAACAAAACGAAATTTGAAATGAACTGTAGCAAGTCGTACTTGTTACAGTATCAGAAATACTAGAAGAATGCTTGGATGGTGTTTTCATGTTGTACTTGCTATAGTATCAGGCGATATTGCTGATAGCAAAATGCAATTGATGCTTCTGATTAGTAGCTAGCATCTGCTAGTACTTGAGACTGCTGAAGTGCTGATTGCTACTAGAGTGCTACAGCAGTAGTTCTGAATTCTAATCAAAATACACTTAAAAAGTATTCTGATGAGCTAGAGAGAGCAAAAAGGAAAAACTCAAAACTCCAATAAATGATCATATATCACACAGCACGCATGTACATTATATGATCATAGATTTTAATTGTGTGGTTCTCTTGCATGACTGTTCGGTAAGACCAAAAAAAGAAAGGTAATCTTTGCTAGGTAAAGTAGCTTTACCTAGTCAGATAAATATTATCCAGACATGCAAGGCATGTATACATAGAGAAAACTTGATGTGTAGTCAATAGTCACCACTCCCCTCCTCGGCTCTCCCACATAAACACATCAATTAAAACTTCTATTTCTATAAAGTTTTCTCTATGCATACATGCCTAGCAAAGTTTTCTCAGTGTGTGAGCTATTCAAAAAGCCTAAATCTCATTTAAAACTTCTATTTCCACAAACAAAATAGGTGCTGAGATGAATTTGAATCTAATATTTTGTATAAGCATCACATTGTTGTTCATTTGTAATAATTATTTGCGTATATTTGCTACACTTTGAACTCCAAGGAGAAAAGGGTTTACTCAAACAATGTTCCAACAAAGTGTTATGATAAGAAGGAATTAATTTTCCCAAAAAAAAAGAACTAGAGGCCATTCTTTATGCCGGTAACACATACATCACCTTGAAATTCTATTAAGCCGCAAACAAAGCAGTGGAGGTCATTCTTTATGCTGCAGGCAGCCAAGGACCAAGGTCCAACTCCAACCATTTACTAGCACTGATTCAGCAATGTCAAAATTCCTAACCTTATCTGATTACACATTGTACATTCATAACCTTCATTGATTTGGACAATCAAATTATTTAAGTGTTATCCACAAATATGCTCAAGAAAGTAACGAGTTGGCAGTGCTTATAAAGACTGAAAAAATTACCTGCTGGGGAGAGACTCGCTGCTGGGGGAGGGGAAGCGCTGGGCCACTGGTCGTGGGGAGGGGGAGCACCGGCCGACATGAGGAGTCGTCGCCACTGGGGGATGGACCAGAAGGGAGGGAGGCGTTCCTGGGGCAGGGAGATGTCGCCGGGCTCGAGGGAGGGGGAGCACCGGCCATGGGGAGGCGGAGTCACCGCTGGGAAGGGAGGGAGGCGCTGGCGCCTGGTCGAGAGACGAGGGGAGGGTCGACTGGGAGATCGTGGCAACCGTGGTTGGGGGACGGCCAGACGGGAGCGTCGACCGAGAGGCGGGAGAACATGGCCGTCGGGGCTGGGGGACGGTCGAACGGGAGCTTCGGGAGATCTGAAGAATGAATCAGATCTAGAATTCTGGATGCACATTGGAAGGGAGACAAGACATGGCTTCATCGACTTGGGCCGTGGGGACTTGGGGTTGGGGAACGGAGGCCGCACGACCGACTGAGTCACATGTCAAAATCGGATATCCGAATACCCGATTGCCCGATATCCAGTTCCCGAACCATATTTTCCGGATAGTATTTGCTCTGAATCCGATCCGATATCCGTTTTCAACTATCCGGATTCGGATCTGAATCCGACTCGATATCCGATTTACTTCCCGGATCTGAATCAGATCGGATACGGCTCCGGATTGGGCGGGAACTATCCGTCCCATTTTCACCCCTAGTCAATCCCTTCATTTAATGGCTAAATTTATCCTACGGCTTAGATCATATCCAGTTGCGTTTCTTAAATCTGGATTCCAATATTCCTATATACATAATCCCTAAAACATTCTTTCTCATATCTCTTCTCTCTCCAACAGCATTCCCTAAATCCCACTCTCTATTTTATCCCTCCTATATTATAATGATATTTCATATTCGCTAAATGATCAACGTTTATTTTTTATCAGAAAAAATCGAACGGCTATTTTTAATATAAGAATTTAAAATTTAAAATTTATTCTAACGGCCATCATGACGACTATATTGTAATGGTCACCAGCATTTTTCTGTAACGGCTATATTTTTTGGGTTATATATATGTAGCCATTTACACTTCCAAGACTTGCCCATTTCAAAGTGTTCACTATTTAGCATATCACAATGAGTCGTCACAACTTAGTCAAGCATTTTCTCTCAAAAAACTCATCGTCAAATGACGATGATGAATCTCTTCTTACAGTAGCATACCTAGTCAGGAGCAAGATGAGTGTGTGAATGCTCGATATCACGGGGTTCTGTTTTTGGCCATCAATACGTAGAAAGCAATAGAGAGGAATGGCATGGCAAGCTATACTGAGACTATTTTGCTAATCCTTCGGTCTACGGCCCAACCTTCTTTCTACGTAGGTTTACAATGAGAAATACTTTATTTCTTTGTATTTTTGGTTGGTTATTTTGTCTATTGCTCATTCTTTTTTTTCGGCACAAGTTTAGAATGAGTCGTTCTCTATTTCTTCGCATATTGCATGCTATAGAAGCCCATGATGATTATTTTTTTCAAAAAAAGGATTATGCTGTAATTGTCAGGTTATCTTCTTTTTAGGAGATAACTACAACATTTCGGATGATAGCTTATGGGGTACCAGCTGATGCTATTGATGATTGTCTATAAATTGCAGAAAGTACTGCCATAGAGAGTCTTAAAAGGTTTGTGCAAACTATTATTGTCCTTTTTGGATATGAGTATTTGAGATCTCCAAATGGGAATGATACTACTAGATTACTTGCAATCGGTGAGGGAGGTGTTTCTCGAATGCTAGGAAGCATAGATTGCATGCACTAGAGGTGAAAAAATTGCCCTATAGCATGGCAAGGCTTGTATGCTGGGCATGTACACAAGCCAACAATAATTCTAGAAGCCGTTGCTTCACAAGATCTATGGATTTGGCATGCCGTTTTTGGTTTACCAGGATCTCACAATGATATTAATGTTCTTCACCGTTCCCCTCTCTTTGCAAAGCTACTAGAAAGACAAGCGTCGAAAGTGAATTATACTATCAACGGTAACAATTACATAATGAAATACTATCTTGCAAATGGGATATATCCTGTATGGGCAACATTTGTGAAGACAATACCAGCTCCCCAATAATACCTTGAAACTAACCAATTCTATTTTTGCAGTGTGTCCAGTAGGGACGGGGAAATAACCTATATGACTTCTACGTTAGCCATAACATTCGAACCCTCGTTGGTACAAAGAAAATCAGCGATGCAACTACGTTGAAAAATACCCATCTAGAGGTAATTCGAGAACACTTCTCTGACTTGTCGATGCACGAGGTCATACATCCAAAAGGCACATTCCACACTGCCTAATTTGTGAAAGTTGTTTGAATTTGTGAATTATAATTGCGCATTCTATTGGTTAATATAATATTTGAGTTCATTTCTGAAATGGTTGTGTAATCTGTGGTATTATCAGCTTCTGATCTATGGGTTAATATAACATTTGAGTTGATTTCTGAAATGGTTGTGTAATCAGTGATATAATCAGCTTCAAACCTATCAGTTAATATAACATTTGAGTTGATTTTTGAAGTGCTTATGTAATTTGTGATATAATCAACTTCAAATCTATCAGTTAATATAACATTTGAGTTGATTTCTGAAGTGGTTATGTAATTTGTGATATAATCAGCTTGTGATGTGTGTAATCTGTTTGCGATATAATCTGTGTAATCTGCTTATTTTTAAGAGGGTATACTAGCATTTTCTGAGACTAGCCAATAATCAAAAACATATTCAGCAGTAAAAAATAATATCACAGACGGTTCCATATAAGGAACAATTTGTGAAGTGACGTCACATCATATACGGTTAATTAATAGAATCGTCTGTGATGTGAGCCATATACACTATTGTTATCATTGACAAATGTTTACAGATAGTTTACAAAATTATCTGTAATGATTTTTTACAATGGACGTGATAATTTTTTCCGTACTAAACCAACTGATCGGCCCCTGTTATACTCGCATGTGCTCTGACTGAGCCAGGCCCCAGAAAATTCAGAGATAAAACCAAAAAAAAAATGGCATCGAGTCTTTCTATTGCACCGTGAATTAGCATCCGTTGGACTACTAAAAAGTCTGTAGTAAGGCTGGGAGGGAGCCATAGTGCTCGTCCCTCCATTCCAATTCAAATTTTTAGAAGAAAATTTTCAAAAAAAAATCAATTTTTACCAATAATAGCTCGATATGCCTCGATAATCGACCGAAATTTTGTGATCGATTTTGTGAACTTAACTTTTTCGACGGTCGATTTTGTGAGTGATTTTCGCGAGCGATATTTAGCGATTATCGTGATATTTATGTCATATAATTTTTCCCGAATTTTTGAGTTTTTTTTAATTTAACCGGTTTACCGACCGGTATAAGATACCGTATCGGCTCGATATGGTCGATAATCGCGATATTCGAGCGATTATCGACGATATTACGAACCCTGCTAGCCTGATTTCCATCCTAGATCGAACTCGGTGTCTCTTATCTTTATCTGAATAAATTATAACGGGTATGCATATATATACGAGTTAAATAGAATAGCGTATTCCCGCACCCGTAAAGTTAGTCTCCGATCACTTCCTTAACGTGCGTAAATAACGCACACGTGTATATTGTGTAAGTGTGGTGTGCGTGGATTGGGTGCGTGTGCTTTGTACCCAAAAAAAGTCAGGGTTTGCCAGACGACTCATCCGCTAAACACTCAGCTTCTGTTTCCAAATCATTAGCTTTTTAATCCATTGGTATAATTATTTTTAATCTATCAAGTATAATTAAAATTGTAAAAATTGTTCTCTCTTCGATGGTGAAAGCGGTGACCTATCGCACCCGTGTACCATGGCATGTGGCTAGACCCATGACAAGTGATTGGTGCCAAGCTAGGATAGCGCGGCAGCATAAGGTACCACGGTATGTCGGTACATGAGCCCGATAGATACTACGGTACGTATCATTTATCGGTGGTTGAGAAAACAGCTAAATTTACTATTTCTAGTTGATCTATACCCTTTTATAATGCACCTAAGCATTCTTTTCTACGTTCACCCTAAATAATGCACCCCACTAGAGATGGCTCAACCTTCATGCATCCAGCGAAACGTCTCCAGAAATTTGTCTCCATCAAAATTAACCTCTCAGATCTTTCATCAGTTTTACTCACCCACATCCGATGGCCATTGTTTGATGTGTCTAACTCATCCCTCTGGCCTACAACAGATCTCCCACCACCTCCAGCATCATTTCAAAAAAAAGGAAACAAATATCCTGAAATTAAGGAAAGGAAATAATTAGTCTAGAAAAGAAAATTATCATATATTACGTGCTGTGAAAAAGAAACTAGAAGACGGAGGACTATACTAGTAGAGTATAAAAGTACAAATAAATGCGTAAAAAGGCAAAGTCGTCGCCGTTTACACAGGTTGCCTATATCATCTAACTGCCACGCTTGCTCTCTGCCTCTCTCCTTCCCAACCAGTACCACCACGAGATTGGTCATCGGCGAGGTCGTCGCCGTTCACACGAGTGACCGCCCAAGCCTCCTCGTCCTCCGGCGGCCCGACGGCCATGGAGAAGCTCGGAGCGAACCCGGCCAACTCGTGCCCTCTCACGCCGCTGGGCTTCCTGGAGCGCGCGGCCACCGTGTTCGGCGACTGCCCCTCCGTCGTCTACCACGGCACCGTCTTCACCTGGGCCCAGACCTTCCATCGCTGCCTCCGCCTCGCCTCCGCCCTCGTCTCCCTCGGCATCTCCCGTCGCGACGTCGTAAGCAACCACCATCCCTTCCTTGGTCAATTCAATTAATTCCTCGAACGCATCACGCATATGTACGTGCTCTTCGATTCCGTGAAATTAAATTGCTGGTCACCCGAATTGAGCTAGGTGTCCGTCCTCTTGCCGAACGTGCCAGCCATGTACGAGATGCACTTTGGCGTGCCGATGAGCGGCGCCGTGCTCAACAGCATCAACACGCGCCTCGACGCGCGCACGGTCGCCGTCCTGCTCCGCCACTCCGGTTCCAAGCTCATCTTCGCAGACCAGGCGTTGCTCCCCGTTCTCCTCGACGCGCTCCGGCTCCTCCCGCCCGGACACCCTGCCCCGCGCGTCATCCTCGTCGAGGACCCCCACGAAAAGGAGTTCCCTCCCGCCCCTGCCACGACTTTGACATACGAGAGGTTTCTTGACAAGGGCGACCCGGAGTTCACTTGGGTCCGGCCGGCGAGCGAGTGGGACCCGATGATACTGAACTACACCTCCGGCACGACGTCGGCGCCCAAGGGGGTGGTGCACTGCCACCGCGGGATCTTCTTGATCACCGTTGACTCGCTCGTGGACTGGGCGATGCCGCTGCGGCCGACGTACCTGTGGACGCTGCCCATGTTCCACGCCAACGGGTGGAGTTTTCCGTGGGGGATGGCCGTTGTGGGCGGCACCAACGTCTGCCTCCGCCGCGTCGACGCCGCCGAAGTGTACGCCACCATCGCGCGCCGTGGGGTCACCCACCTCTGCGGCGCGCCGGTCGTGCTCAACATGCTGGCCAACGCTCCCGAGAGCTTGCGGAAGCCGCTCCCAGGGAGGGTGCGGATCCTCACGGCGGGCGCACCGCCGCCGGCCGCCGTGCTGCACCGCACGGAGGCCATCGGCTTTGAGGTCAGACACGGGTACGGGCTGACTGAGACAGCGGGGCTGGTGGTGTCGTGCGCGTGGAAGGGGGAGTGGGACAAGCTCCCCGCGTCCGAGCGGGCGCGGCTCAAGGCGCGGCAGGGCGTGCGCACACCGGGCATGGCCGAGGTGGACATCGTCGATGGCGAGACCGGCCGCAGCGTGCGCCGCGACGGCTCCACGATGGGAGAGATCGTGCTCCGCGGCGGGTGCATCATGCTGGGGTACCTCAACGATGTCAAGGCGACCAAGGCGGCGATCCGAGACAACGGGTGGTTCTACACGGGGGACGTTGGGGTGATGCACCCGGACGGGTATCTGGAGATCCGCGACCGGTCCAAGGACGTGATCATCAGCGGCGGGGAGAACATCAGCAGCGTGGAGGTGGAGTCGGTGCTGTACGGGCACCCGGCTGTGAACGAGGCGGCGGTGGTGGCTCGGCCCGACGAGTTCTGGGGGGAGACGCCGTGCGCGTTCGTGAGCGTCAAGGAGGGCGTGGCGGGCGCGGTGACCGCGGCCGAGGTCATCGCGTGGAGCCGGGAGCGCATGCCGCACTACATGGTGCCCAAGACCGTCGTCTTCCGCGCCGAGCTGCCCAAGACCTCCACCGGCAAGATCCAGAAGTACGTGCTCCGGAACCTCGCCAAGGAGATGGGGCCCACGCGCAGGGGCAGCAGCAGTAAGATGTAGGGTTGTCGTCTTGCTTCTCTTGGGCATGTGTTTTGCTTGCTCTGTTGCATGCTTGCAGCATTGCCATGGCAATGCTATGCTGCTTCTTGATATCACCAAGCCTGCACGATTCTCTACTTGTAGCATGATGCCAGAGACATTCTCAGCGATGCCAGCAAAAGAAGAATACAATAACATTGTTTCATCGTATGGTAAAATCACTACGTACTAACCTCTTGTGTTCAGATGCTGACAGTGGCGGAACCAGCACGAAAATGACCGGCTTCGCCACTTCACCTTACAGATAACATACGTATAATTTTAAGCTAATGTTATAGTAGTAATGTGCCCAATAATTTTAGCATCAATAATTCTACATAGCTGATGATAATGTACAATAATAAAGAAGTAGCAAAACTCTTATCAAAATCAAAAAACCCTCTCAGTATTGGTTAGCAAAGCGATGGAGCTAATAATGATAAAAGACCAAACCATGTATTAAGAGGTATAACAAAATTAAAAAGTGAAGTACCAATTTTTCGTGTCTCTTGTTATTAGCTCAAAATAAATTTTAGTACTTTCAAAGGTAGCAAAAAGTCTAGTTGAAATAAATAGGAAATAAAGAAATCGAAAGTATTTGTAGAAGAGTATCAAAGAGGAAGAGGACTCTGCTTGAGCTGCTACCGCCCGTCCCGCCAGGGGAACTGGAGAACGACGGCCAGGGGCGAGGGCGGCGGAGTGGTAGGCGATCGACGGTGGGTGATTTCTCCGGTGATTTGATGATCCGCGGCTGGGCCCCTGCTGAGGAAAGCTTTAAATTTTCAAGCCCTGTTGAGTAATTTTTTTTTCAAATCTAGTCTTCATTAAATGTTTTCATAAAAATAACCTCTCTCGGACCATGAAAGGAGCGGAAGGAAACATATATGCGCTCGTGCATCCCGAAAGGCATACGGGGACGAAAAAACTGCCTGCAGCATGACATGAAGGATTCGATAAGCCCCTGCCAAGTGGTACTACCGCGGAATGTCACTTAATTAAGTGACTAATTAATTAGTGATTAATTAAGTGACTAAGTAATAATAATTAGTGATTTAGTAAGTAATTAATTAGTGACTGATTAATGGTTAATTAATTAAGTCGCTAATTAAACAAAACGACACCGATTGCCACACACTCCCGTTGCAAAAGCTCTTGCTGAGTAGGCTTGTAAACGAGCCGACCTCGAATAAGCATGGCCTTTCCAGGCTTGAGCTCGATAAAATATCGAGCCGAGCTCGAACAAGCTTAAATTAGGGTCCGAGCTTAGACCCAGGTTCAAGCTCGATTCGGTCCAAACTCGAGTAAGCTCGATAGTAATAAACAATTTAGTATGTACTATTTATCAACAATAAAAAATACTAAAGTTCAAACTCGGTTCGAGTAAACTTGGTAAAAGTTAACATATATTAATATTTAACAAGTAATCCATAAATTTATTATGCTCACGAACTATTCATGCTTGGCTCGGTGAAGCTTACAAGCTCATGGTCAAGCTTGAGTTTGACTTGTTTGGAGCTCGAATCGAGCATAGATCGAGTTGAACTTGAGTAGCTCGCGAGCCTTGAGCTTTTTTTATAGTTCTACTGCGAGTCCAAGGAGCGCGGTAGCACGGATTTTTTTTTTTTTGCCGGAGACCTGCGGTGCACAAGCGCGGCAGGTGCTCCTTCCGCGATTGGAGAGAAGATTATTTTTACAAAAACATTTGGATAAGAACTAGATTTGCAAAAAAAATATACGCAATAGAACAAACCTTCACGCCGAGCATGCATGGTGCAAGCATAGTTCCAACGGCAACCGAAGTTATCACTTTTCTAGCCTCTTTTACCTTGTTTTTTCAAGTCTAACCCCCTCTCAAACAGAATTGTAAATTTAGTCCCCTCCCTACCGCGGAACATGCCTCCCACTCTCCCCTACACAGGAGGCTGCCTCTCGGCCCGGTCGTCGAGCTCACCCGCCTCCCGCGTTCACCCGTCTCTCCCTCCTGGCTGCCGCGGCAGCAGTTGCCTAGCGCTCACCCACTCCCGTGCTCTCCAGGCGCGATAGACGATAGGTGAGGATGCTAGATTTAAAAAACGAGAAAGAGGCTAGAACATTGGTCACTTCACGACAATGACTATTTTATTCATGTGGCCCTTTCTTCGTTTTATTTGCAAAAATGGTACCATTCCAACTTTTTTTTGCAAAAATAGGCTCAGAACAGTGCATTTCAGCGGCATGCATTGTTTTGGGGGGTTTTCGCACCCCACACCGCGGAAATGCGAATTGCCGCGCCTCCGCTTCGCAGAAATTCAGCTACACACCGCAGCCACCGCCAGTTGTCGCGTAGGCGATTCCCCGCGCTCAGGTTCCGCGGTATAACAAGTTTCCACGCTCTGATGCCACCAAATATGCCACGTATCATACTGTGGCAATTTTTATATTACTGTAGCACGGGATAGTGCTGTTTTTGTAAAAAAATCAAAAAGGTATTATTTTTATAAAAAAAATAAAGAAATGGACCCGAATTAATCATTTCCACGGCAACCTCCTCTGCTCCCCACAGTGCGTCTCGGTGGGAAGCAAGATAATTGACGTAGACCGTTGATCTTGACGCAGACTGTTGATATAGTGCGGGCATGCCGCATGGGTCATCTGAACTTCGGGGTTCAAGCTGTGGGTGGCAGCGTGCCTTCTATGTGGGTATTTTTAAACTGAATTCGAATTATCAAATCGAATCGGACCGAATTAATTTGGTTTTTTTGTTTTCGGTTTAGTTTTTCTTTTGGTATAATTCGGTGTTCGGTTCGGTTTTTCGCTACCAAAAACCGAAATAACCGAATAACCCACATACAATACCACTTTTATAATATTCTTCCTAATGCCACTAAACAATTCTCATGTTCTAACACATTTATACATATGTTTGGTATATTCATATGTTCTATTATGCTTATACTGTAATGACTTATGAATATTGTTTGGGTTTATCTCTACTCTGTGTTACGATATGAGAATGACTAAATCTAATCTAACTAGTATTTATTCATATTTCGGTTAACCGAAAAACCAAATTAACCGAATCGAAATATTTCAGTTAATTCTGTTCGGTTTTTCATTTTGATCCAAGAAATTCGATAGCTAGTTTCCAAAAAACCGAATTATTTTAAAACCAAAAAAATTTGAATCGATTAAATCGAAAAAACCGAATAGCCACCCCTAGTGCCTTCACCGTAGGCCCTCTTGGATCAGCCCCTGGATGCTGAGTCGCTGATGCAACTACGACTGTATGACCATATAATCAACTGATGTCACCAGGGGCGGAGCTGGGCCTCGGGCCACTGGGGCCTAGGCCCAGCTCAAAAAACAAATTCAAATTACTATATACACTATATTTGGACCTGAGGCCTAGTTTTGCCTCGCCCATGCCCATGCGGCCATCCTTGCCCAACTGAAGAAGGCTGAAACCCTAGCCAGTACCAATCCCGACCCGACGCGCTCCTAGCCTCGCACCCAATCAAGGCCACGCCGCGCCGCCCCGCCTCCCGCCGGCCCGCCCGAGCCAAGCGCGCCACCGCTTCGCCTCTCGCAGTCCCGCCGAGCCGAGGCCATGCCGTCGCCGCTCTCGGCCTCCCGCCTAGGCCGAGGCAACGTTGTCGCCGCTCCTGGCCTCCCAAGGGCTACGCCGCCACGGCCCTCGCCCCTCGCAGTCGCAGATCCTGAACGTCAGTGATCCCTCGACCACCGACCTGTCGCCCTCCGACTCTGACCAATTTTGAAGCCTTCGACTCCCCCCTTCGCCGGTTCGCCCCATGCGGCTACACCCTCTGCGGCTCTGCGCCTTTGCAGATTGCTCGCCCGCGCTGGCCACGCGTGCGCCTGGTCGGCTGCTCCTGCCTCCGTACTCGCAGATCTGGACACCGCTGCTCCCTCGACTGCCGCCGGCCGGCCTGCCGCCTCCTGACTCCGGCCAAGCCTCCACTCCGCCCTTGGTCCCCCATCCGGCCACGCCCTCTACCCTCTGCTCCAGCGCGGCTGCACCTGCTCAGCCTGGTGCCCTGAGCTGCTCTGGAGACCTCTGGTATTGCTCAATCTTGATGCCTCATGCCTTGATAGAATGATAGTTGGTAATTTAGTTGTATGATTAATGATTGTATTGCTCCAGTATTGTTTGCTATTTGTTAGTTGTTACTATATGAAAAATTGGAAAGGATAGTTGTATGATTGTATCTATGAATTTTTTGCAATTTATGTAGTTTTTTTTGTTATACCTCGATGTAGGTAATATTTGACGTTAGTTATTCTCGTTTAGTTTTTGGCCGCAGTTTGATAAAATCCTAGCTCTGTTACTAAATGTCACCGTATGTGCGGAAAGAAAGCTGGCAGGATCTGTACTGTCAAGAAAAAACGTGTATTTTCGCACTCAACGTGCACGTTGTGATGTACTCGTTTTTACGAAGGAGACCACCAACACCAAGCGAAAGCTGGCGACGGACCTAACCAACTGACTGACGGTCGCTTTGGCAGTTGGGCAGTCGGGCGAAACCAGCCCTGTTTTTCAAAGTGAACTTTACGTAACTACAACAAATTTACCGTACAAACTATTCAAAAAACTACGCATTTTAATTTCTATTTTATAAAACTATAGATTTTAAGAATACTTGGGTCACGAAACTACATATTTTAGTATTGACGTTTCTTTTAATATGCCTGACAGTATAGGCCTACATGTAGGGATAGCAATCAAGCGGGTACCTCCGAGTACGACTGGTGCCCATCCGAATCTGAAACCGTGCCGCCCGCCCGAACCACCTAGATTTCTCGGGCACGGATATGTATCCACACCCAAACCCGATGGTTACCCGAACCTGAAACATTTCACATGCACACCAGAAGAAGATCTTTGTGCAAAATTTTCTTCAGGTAGAATAACAGTGCAATAAACAAGTAGATTAAAAGGTAGCATAATAGTGCAATAACGCATCAATTTTCTTAAGTTACAAACAGCAACTCATCGCCGAGCTTGAGCTTGTAGAGCATTAGAGCATGGTGGTCTTACTGGCCGCATCGAGACCAACCATGAGGATCCTCATCTCCTCCTTGGTGAAGAGGTGGCTGAATAGCTTAGTGAACATGAGCCCCATCTCCTCTTCTGCGCTGAAATGAAACAAAACTGAAAGCTTCAGCCCCATAGATCCACACAACCTCGCTAGAAGGGGAAAAACAGCGAAACTGATGCCATATTCCTCGAATCAAATCATCCAAATCGATCGAATCTACCGAGAAAAATGATGTAAACAACCCACCAAACCACACAGATCGAGCCGAATCGATCGTGACAGATAACACCACATGAACCGATCGGATCAAGGGAGGAGATCGGGAGGAGCGGCGGGGGCCGAGCAACGGAGAGGGAGGAGATCAGGGGGAGCCGGAGGGGAGGGAGCCAGTAGGACCTACAGGCGGTAGGGGGCGACGGGGTCCGAGCAGTGGAGGCCGAGCTACGAAGAGGGAGGAGATCGGGGGGAGCCGGAGGGGAGGGGGTTGGCGGGGACTGCGGGCGACTGGGAGAGGTGGGGGTCGAGCGGGCGGAGACCGAGCGATAGAGAGGGAGCAGATCGGGGGGAGTGACGGGGCCTGAGCAACGGAGATGGAGATCGGGGGGAGCCGACGCCTTGCGGGCCTTGCGACGGGCATGGGGAAGGAAGGGAAGAATCTGGAGTGACCGAGTGACTTCGAGAGTAATCGAATGAGTGTGTTAGGGTTTTATTTTTTCTGTATATATTATAAATGTAGGGCCCACATGTAATAGGATACTCATTGGATACCTATAGGTATAAATCGGTACCCATGCTCATCCTATAATCTTATCGGGTACCCAAACCCGAAAACCCATGGATCTAAAGTGCCACCCGTACTCACCCTTATCAAGTCGGGTACCCGTGGGTACCCAAACCCATGGGTAAAACTACCATCCCTACCTACATGGCAGACTCACGCGTCCCTATTTCTCATTTCACTCTCACTCGAGGTTGTCATGTGGGTCCACTGTCAGATTTGTTACGAAGAATGATTAATTCTAAAATATATAGTTTTATTATATAAGTTCTCCTTAAAATCTATTGTTTTATAAAATAGAAGATAAAATCTATATTATTATTTTTAGTTTTTATAAAAAACTTAGTTCGGTGGAATTTCCTCCTTTTTCTTTTGTTAGCGGAATGACACAGCATAGCATGTTATGAGCTTATGCCGTCTACTACCCAACTCTGTTGGGTAAAGACAAGATACTGGACCGGGCCACGGGTAGGCAGATTTGATTTTTCTGGGCTTGGCCGGAACTGGACCCAGACTCCATCCTAAATTTGCTTCCCATAGAAAATGCTCTGCGGCTTGGGCCTCAGATATAGATCGTACTTTTTAAATGATCATATTCACAAATATAACATATATTTTTGGTTTTTAACCTAAAATTAGCGTGATGTTTTCGCTACAACACTAATAATTATCCATCTTTACTTTTCTATTCTTCGCGATATTTCATCAACCTCCTCTCACCCTCCACCATCGCTCATGCGTCATTCCCCTTCTTATTCTTCGTCCCGGGTGTTTCCCGCTTGTGCTCTTCTGCTGCTGCTGCTTGTTCTGACTGTTACCGCTGACACCAACACCGCCGTTGATCCCAACGAGGTAAGCGCGACCGATCTATATGTGTCTGCTACGTCCTACGTACGTAGGTGTACCATACTCAGCGGCATGGAACGGAAGTTTCACTCCATGTCTCCATCTGTACGTACGTGTACTAGCCCTCCATTGACAATTAAGCCAGGATCGAGTGAAGTCTTTTAGTCGGACGACCTTTTCCTCTGGCACGTGCTGCAGGTACTGGTCTGGAACGGTGCACCTTCTCCCATAGTCCCATGGCTTCCATCGGCAAGTCCTCTTCTCTCTACTTTTTGTTGTTGTTGTTGCTGTTGCTGCGAAACAATAAACAAAAGGGGAAACTATTTCTTCACTGTACCTGTCCTTCCCCCTTGGTTCTTTCCTGAATTAATTTCCTGTGCATGAGAGCGTGCGGGTGGTGCTGCGCCCGCTGCAACTGCGTGCCGCCGGGCACCGCCGGAAACCACGACAAGTGCCCCTGCTACACCGCCATCCCTTGAGCCACGCGTGCGCCGCGCCTGTGCTCCTCGTGTGTAGTCATGCATGCATCTACCCGCATGTGTGCAGAATCAATGAAACAATAATGAAACCTCGCGCGTGTGCGCTGCGCCCTTGTAACACATACAGCATGTTCGACTGTGGCTTGCTAGCTCCGTCTAGTCAACGGTGCGATGCTTCATGCCCGTACAGGTTTTGGGCATTCGATTGTGAAAGAGGCTAGCTCAAGTAGTTTTCTTGTGTCAACTTGCCAATTTTAACCGCGTGCTATCTTCACGGGAAGACGAGTGAGACGAGAGACACTAGCCGAGAGAACCGGATCCCGGCAGAACAAGTTGCACTGCCCGGCAAAATCGCCACTGCTAGCCCCACATGTCATTCTCTCATAGATGACCATGCGTCCCAGTACTCTTAACTCCCACAAACACGCGCGCTCGCTCTCGCGTCCACGTCCGCACGGCACGGGAGAGAACGGTCGGAAAGAACCGCCACGATCGATCGAACCACCCGCGAGCGCGCGCCATGGCGAGGAGAGGCGATGAGCGCGAGGAGGAGGAGGCGGCGGCGGAGTCGGTGGAGAGGACATTCGAGGGGAGGGTGGTGCCGGGGTGGAAGGAGCAGGTGACGGCGCGGGCGCTGGCGGTGAGCGCGCTCCTCGGCGCCATGTTCAGCGTCATCGTCATGAAGCTCAACCTCACCACGGGGATCATCCCCTCGCTCAACGTCTCCGCGGGGCTCCTCGGCTTCTTCCTCCTCACGTCCTGGACCAAGCTGCTCGACAAGGCCGGCGTCGCCCGCGTCCGCCCCTTTACCCGCCAGGAGAACACCGTCGTCCAGACGTGCGTCGTTGCCTGCTCCGGCATCGCGTTCAGCGGTAAGTACGTACGCGCGCATGCACACGCCCGTCTGTCCATCGATTTCGATGGCATTTTTGCTTGCAGACGCGCTCGATCGCTCCATGGGTTGTACCTGGGTTCCATTTATCGTAGATTATCGCGATTATCGACCTTACCGGTCCGGTTCGATATCTAATACCGGTCGGTAAACCGGTTAAATTAAAAAAAATCAAAAAAAATTATGTGATGTAAATATCGCGATAATCGGTGAATATCGCTCGATTATCGATTAATATCGAGCGAAAATCACTCACAATATCGACCGCCGAAGAACACGAGTTTGCAAAATCGATCGGATCGATTTTCGACCGATTATCGGTGCATATCGAGCGATTATCGACGTATATCGAGGTATATCGAGCGATTATCGGCGAAGATCATTTTTTTAAAAAAAAATCATCAAAAGTTTGATTTTGAAACCCTTCGATTCTCTGCCGATTTTCGACCGATTTTTTTCGATTTTCGAAAATCTCGATATTGTCGATTATCACGATATCGATAATGTGAACCCTGGGTTGTACAACTGCATTGCAAGCATGGGTTGGAAACTTTGAAATTGGAACTTGATTGAGATGGCGACAGTTTTGTTGGAACACAACACCAAAAATCTTTGGGATAGTTTTCTTTTTATTACTTCTCGCTCTGGTCTCTTACAAAACTCAGGTCTACCTATGTATTTATATCCAAAACTACAGCTCTCACAAACAGAATAGGATTCCACGTCCTTGTTATAATTCAACTCCTCATCTTAAACTTTCTTAATACAAACTTTCCAAACTAAAACTTTCCTATTACAAGATTACTTCTAACATTTCCTCCCTAATCTTGTAATACTTTTGATCATGCTAATCTTCTCACTCATCTCCAAGAACTTGTTCAGCTCGTTTCGTGTGTGCGAGAACTCCTTTGCGTTGTCTCGCCTGCGTACATGAAACAACGTTATCCTCTCTCGAGTCGCCTACACCTGCACCCACCTGGCGCCTTTGCGTCCTCCAGACGCCTATGATGCATCCACCCGGTGCCTCTGCGTCCTCCTGTCGCCTGTGTTGCGATACTGTGGAAAAGACACGACGGGAAACAAAATACACCGAATGTTGAACTATTGTTGTTTTCGAGAGCCTTTACTTTACTTTTTACATCACCCTCATGATAATTTGCTGGCTTGGCTTGCTAGAGCTTGCCTTCCCTCCAACCGACATCTCAACTTCCGGCCGAGCTGCCATCTCCGACGTCGCCTTGAAACCCGGCTTCTACTGCTTCTTGCACTCTGATCGCTGTGTGCACGTAGCCATTCCTGTCCGTTCACACCGCGATCTCGTGCTTTGCTCGTGCGACTCTGAATCAGCAAGCTTTGGCTAGCGCCTGCGCCCTCCTGGCGCTCTCTGCTTCGCTCGTTTCCTTCGCGGCACGTGCGACGAACAAGCCTCTTTTGCTTGCTCTCGCTTGAAGATCCGATCTCCCGATGAAGGCCTTGTCCTGCTTGATTTTTTTCAGCCATACGAAACTCCTTTTCCCTCCGTCCCTAGCAAATCAGGTGCACCTTCTTTTCTTTGCTTTGTGTTGCGCACAGCAGCCAAAGACAACTTGTTATTGTTGCATGTGCAGTAGCTTCTCCTGTGCTTTGATTGTTTTTCACGTCTCGGGAATCAAAACCTCTGGACAACTTGTCCCCCCGGGTGTTGTCCTGTGCTTTGATTGTTTTTCACGTCTCGGGAATCAAAACCTCCGAATAGCTCGCCAAGACATCGACTCGACGAATCCGACGATTGCCGAGATTAATTTTTACTTCAGACTCGAGATTGAAGGGTAGCTCTGATTTCTTCCTTCTTTTCTTGCGGCGTGGTCGCCGTGCTTCTTCTTCTTTTTTCTGGTGTGGTTGTTCCAGTAGCACGTCTCCGCCCGATTGGCCACCCCGGGAGTCTCCTCCTCCCGGGGGAGGCGGCTTGATCAAAAATCCTAAGCTCCGATGCCAATTGTTGGAACAGAACACGAAAAATCTTTGGGACAATTTTCTCTTTATTACTTCTCGCTCTGTTCTCTTACAAAACTCAGATCTACTCATGTATTTATACCCAAAACTACAGCTCTCACAAACGGAATAGGATTCCACGTCCTTATCCTAATTCAACTCCTCATCCTAAACTTTCTTAATACAAACTTTCTAAACTAAAATTTTCCTATTACAAGATTACTTCAAACAAGTTTTTTTCCACCCGAACTGCATGAAACGTGAATTTGGACCGTGCTGGACTGTCATTTGGGCCTTTAGATGTTTATATAGGTCGCATATCCTTCCTTGTGCCAATTCTGGGCTGG
This sequence comes from Otatea glauca, assembly GCA_036346275.1. Classification (NCBI taxonomy): domain Eukaryota; kingdom Viridiplantae; phylum Streptophyta; class Magnoliopsida; order Poales; family Poaceae; genus Otatea; species Otatea glauca. The sequence continues at coordinate 52,362,733 of CM070717.1, read as the reverse complement.
AAGGATTTAGAGTTGGGCTTTGTGGAGTTTTGTTAATTGGGAATGGTAAAATTCAACTTTTCATATATATTTTTTAAAGTTCAGTTCTGTTTGGATGCTGTCCACCAGTCTCATTCTGTTCCCGACCCAACTGCATCTTAGCAGTCCATTACAAATTGGCCTGTACGGATGTTGCACGTACATTGACAGTACTAGCAGTACATCGACAGAGTGCACTGTGCACTACGATCGCGTGAGACATCAGCACCTCATCCTCTCTGTTCGGCGCTCACGATCTCGCTCTGCTTGGTGTCAGTAATCTTTACAACGCCGATCTGCCCATGTGACAGGCGGATTTGGAAGCTACATGTTTGCGATGAGCGACACTATCAGCGACCAGTCTGGCGAAGTCAGGGACGAGAACAGCATCAAGAACCCCAGCTTGGGCTGGATGATTGGGTTCCTCTTCATCGTCAGCTTCCTCGGACTCTTCTCTGTAGTGCCCCTCAGGAAGGCACGTATACACTGCTCGTCTCATGATCAGCTCAGATGCTGCAATTTCTTCTAGCAACTTCGCATATATGCTTCAATTCCTTTGAAGAACTTTGTTAAAAATCATGATGTCAATTGTTTTCAGATAATGATCATCGATTACAAGCTCATTTACCCTAGTGGCACTGCGACTGCTCACCTCATCAACAGCTTCCACACACCTCAGGGTGCAAAGCTTGCCAAGTATGGTTCATACATTGACTACTCTCTGGCATACATGGAGACAGTGTCGTGTCTTTGTACCCATGCATCCATGTCCATTACCTGCACCTTACTAGTTACTTGCTGGTTAAATTCCTGCAGGAGACAGGTCAAAACACTGGGGAAGTTCTTCGTCATGAGCTTCACTTGGGGATTCTTCCAGTGGTTCTACACCGGCGGTGACGGCTGCGGATTCATGGCGTTCCCGACGCTGGGCCTCGAGGCCTACAGAAACAAGTAGTTGGCTTGCAACGCTGTGACACCAGCAATTGTTCACATTTCACTACTGAGCTCTTGTTGTGCTTCAGTAATCAACGTGATACCAACCGTTCAGAATTCGTCTCTTGATTGCAGGTTCTTCTTCGACTTCTCGGCGACGTATGTCGGCGTCGGCATGATCTGCCCTTACCTCGTCAACATCTCCGTCCTCCTGGGAGGCGTCATCTCGTGGGGCATCATGTGGCCTCTCATCGAACAGAAGAAGGGAGACTGGTACCCTGCCGACCTCAAACCCAGCAGCCTCCGTGGCATCGTCGGCTACCGGGTACGTAGGTGCTGCACGCGCAGTTCTTTCGAATCGATCACTCGATCGGTGCTTCAGTAGTGTGCTTTTGCTATGTGATGCAGGTGTTCATCTCCATCGCACTCATCCTCGGCGACGGCCTGTACAACTTCCTGAAGGTTATGATCAAAACCATCACCGCGCTCGTGGTGCAAGTGCGCGGGATGTTGTCGGGGCCGACCCTGCCAATCTCGGGCAGTAATGGCGGCGGAGGAGGCGGCGCCGTCCAGACGCCGTCGGAAACGTTCGACGACAAGCGCCGCACGGAGCTGTTCCTCAAGGACCAGATCCCGAACACACTGGCGCTCGGCGCGTACTTGGTCATCGCCGTGATCTCCATCGCCACGGTCCCGCACATCTTCCACCAGCTCAAGTGGTACCACGTGGCGGTGACGTACGTGATCGCGCCGGTGCTGGCCTTCTGCAACGCCTACGGGTGCGGGCTCACGGACTGGTCCCTCGCGACGACGTACGGCAAGCTGGCCATCTTCACGGTGGGGGCGTGGGCCGGCGCGTCCGACGGCGGCATCATCGCCGGGCTGGCCGCGTGCGGCGTGATGATCGGCATCGTATCGACGGCGTCGGACCTGACCCAGGACTTCAAGACAGGGTACATGACGCTGGCGTCGCCGCGGTCCATGTTCGTGAGCCAGGTGATCGGCACGGCCATGGGCTGCGTCATCGCGCCGTCGGTGTTCTGGCTCTTCTTCAACGCCTTCCACAACATCGGCATGCCGGGGTCGGAGTACCCGTCGCCGAACGCGCTGGTGTACCGCAACATGGCCATCCTCGGCGTGCAAGGGATCGGGTCGCTGCCCAGGCACTGCCTTGACCTCTGCATCGCCTTCTTCGTCGCCGCCATCGTCATCAACCTGGGCAGGGACATCGCGGGCCCCAAGGTCGCGAGGTTCGTGCCGCTGCCGATGGCGATGGCCATCCCGTTCTACCTCGGCCCCTACTTCGGCATCGACATGTGCATCGGGAGCCTGGTGCGCTTCGTGTGGGACCGCGTGGACAGCGCCAAGGCCAAGGCGTTCGCGCCTCCCGTCGCGTCCGGCCTCATCTGCGGCGACGGCATATGGACGCTGCCGCAGTCGGTGCTTGCCCTCGCCGGCGTGAAGCCGCCCATCTGCATGAAGTTCCTGTCACGTGACACCAACGCCCAGGTCGACGCGTTCCTCCGCACGCTCTCGTCTTAGCTACCTTACCGAGCTAGAGACCCGGCCAGCAGCTGACCCATGAGCTAGCTGATCACATATATAAAGTAGCGAGCAGTAACACACGCATACATTATTAAAGCGCTGCTAGCTAGTGTAGCCTCGTGTCTTGCTTCCTTTAGAATCAGATGCTTGCTGCGTGTGACGCATATAAATAGCTAGCTACTAGGAACCGAGCAGTAAGTAGCAAGTACTACTACATTGGGGTGGCGAGCTCTGAACACTCAAGTGCCTTTTCTGGTTTTGCCACCGAACTAGGAGAATATAGCTCATCTTTTCTTTTGGGTTGCACGAGTGTTGTATCAGTGGTTGTTGCTGGATGGTTTCTTCTTCTCGTGTTGCTTGTAACTATATAGGAACTCGTAGCTAGGAGAGGGAGGTAGGTTTCATGTGTAGGTCGGAGAATACAGCGAAGAATATCTCGTGTGCCCTGTGAGAGATCTGGTTGGTCCCCTACGGGGCAGGAAGGGTCTGGATCTGCACAGCCCAGAGTGCGTCAGGGCCTCCATCATTGCGAGTCATGTGATCCATATAACTCATCCCCAAATGCTACTAATCAGACACTCACTCTCTTGCCAATTGCCAAAGACCACTGCATCTCAGGAATGCATGCAGGTGAACTGCAGCCGCCTGCCCTGCACGGCATGCAGATCGGCAGATGTGTAGATGCAGATTCCAATAATCTCCGTCGATCTCATCCCATGCACCCTCCTCCCGTCACAGAGTTAGAGGATAACAACAACTGAGACCACACTTTCACTAGCTACTTAACCAGTCACTCCTCATGGGCATGAACTGATAGGCACTGCAATGCAGTTCACTTCGTACTCGAGAAGCGCGAAAAATTCCCTCTCTTTCAGAGCAGGTCCGGATTGGGTTGCTGCTACATGTAGTTGCAGTGCAGGTAAGGTAGTAGTAAATCATAAATGGGAGTGAGGCAGACAGTGAGATTGAGATTTTATGGTTTGCTGGGGAAACACATGATGTGGTGGTTATGTTAGCTTTTGCTGCCCTCTTTTCCTCAGATATCTTTCTGCAGAAGCGTGATTTCCACCTGCCGAGGACAGAACGCCATGCACCCCCACCGCCCTGACTGCTCAGCCTGGGGCTCTTCTTTTTTAAGGCAGGATGGAGATGGAATTGGATGGGTTTCTAAACTGTAACGCAGCAGCAGCAGTAGTAATGCACTACTACTGCAGTACTGCTACAAGAAACCGATCAGAACAAACACCGAAGGCAAAGGCAGCTTGCCTTTCTGTTTGTTTCTTTCCAAAGGATGTGAGGCTGTGAGGGCAACTCAAAAAAAAATGTTTTGTCGTCAATGCTGCAGTAATTAAACAAGCTACATTGTATGCTAATTTTTGCAGGTGTTAAAAATTGGAAATCAAGTGACAGAGTAGTTTCCAGTTGTGGTCTTCTGAATGGACAAGTAAGAGCTGTCAGGATTCAGATTACGCAAACAAACGCAGATCCAATGAAGCTGTAGATGCTGATTTTGAAATTTGAACACGATAATTGTACCGATTTCTTTCAGCAATTAAGGGCAAAAGTGTAGAATAGCTCTTTAGAAACATGAATTGTAAACAAACTCTGAAACCACCAGATCGATTCTGATCTGAATTCTCGTTGAATTCCCAGTGATTCAAATTCTGAAAATTGATTCAGTGAAACAAATTCTGAAGATTGCTTAGCCAAACATTCTGAGAGCATTTCTGATCTGAACTCTCAGCATGATAAACCGTTTCAGCAATTCTCCGTGGCATTTGCTTCATCGCAAGTTCCATTGACATGTCTGATCTGCAGAACTCTTCGAATCCAGCTAGCTCTCATGTGTTTCTTCGGGCAATTGTTTCATAAAAACCTGTTCGGAATTATTCATAAATAGTATGCCAATTACCAAATCGGAATTAGAAAAATCGTCCAGACCATATGTACCTAGAAAAATGTGAAATTCAGGATATCAATTTCAAACAAAATTGCAAGATCAAGCAAAAGAAACAGACGTGGAAAACCACGATCCAGAGAAGTTTTAATAACAAGCAAGGAAATCTTTACTCAATTGCATCTGAAGACGCATTTAAGACTGCCAAATTCAGAGGACAAGAACCATCCTGTTGCTGAATTTAACCAAAGTAAATGCATAGCATAATTGCAATGAACTTCCTGAACCACAGAAGACAATTAACACCAAAATTCTCCCCACGCACGGTAGAATTCATATAAGCAACAAGTACTTCATGGTTCAAGAACGCCTGCCCAAGGAATTCCCGCAGAATCACTCCCCCAGAGAGGCACGTAACACCAAATTCAGAACAAAAACATGGAGTTCCCTGAATTCTCATAGAATTACCCCGCAGAGAGCCGCGAAACACCAAAATTCAGAACAGAGCACGCAGAATTCCCTCAAGAAAAAAGAAACACATAATTGCTAGCCAGAATTCTCCGCGGAACGGCACGAACGAAACGCAAGACGCTGCATGGTTTCCATGGGCTTTCTTGAACCATCAACAGGTAGAGATGACGCGAGAGAAACCGAGAGCTCCACAATTCTGAGAGAATTGGACTCACGATGCCATCGACCACATTCCACATACCCCCCACCCCACGAGTTCACAGTTCAAGAAAGCCTGTGGAAAGCATGCCCGCACATCTTTCTTTCCCATCAGACGAAGGAATTCTCGCGAGCTCCTGCCTCATCACATCAAGGCAACAGCAGAGAGAGAGAGAGAGAGAGAGAGAGAGAGAGAGAGGTGTAAGTATTGTTCCTTTGGAGTGAGAGCAACGGCCCACAGAGCGGGGGATATAAATAGTGGAGAGGGAAATAACTAACCGGGAGGGTGGTGGCAGTGGCAGTGGCAGGGGCAGGGGCAGGGGCAGGGGCACGGGCCGGTATATAGTACGCAGCAGGAGGCAGGCAGCCTCATGGCGATAGAGCGGAGCCCCACGCATCGCCCCTCCCCTCCTTTTCCGTGCGCTTGCCGGCACCGCACCGATTAATCCGTCCATACTGAGTGGATCATGGAGGAGTAGCACAGCACAGCAGTATATAAATTTCTTTTCTCCTCCTTTCTTCCTCAGTCTGTCCCCCTCTTCTCTTCTTGTGTTTTTATCCTTGTAAAAACAGTTCCATCTCTGAAGATGAACTGCAATGCTGCACGCATCTACTGAACGCTGATCCAACCACTTCGGGGGTGGTTGGTACGATGGAGCCGTTGTTTGCATAACTGGAATAAATCACTCTATCAGATCGGAGCCTACGTCTAGGCGAGGACTAGCTCCGGCGCCAACTTTAGGGCAGGCCAATGCAAGTCGGGTTAAATCTCCTGGTCTGGTCCAGTTCATCAGCTACGCAAGCCTAGCTACTAGTTTGGTGGTGTGGTCTTGTTGCCATTGCATTGCATGGCCTCGTTTCGGACAAGACAAACTGACAGAGCTAATCTCGTGCAGCTCGGTCGATCGCCATGAATTGGTGACACAAGCAAATAATAAAGTGAATTCGACTCGAACACAAAGTTAGATGCAGGATTTCAGCACCACTTCGCCTGCCTTCCATGTATCGTATCAGGCCATTCAGGCGGCGTGATGTTCGTGGGTGGGTGGATGGATGGCTGCTGTCAGCCGGAGTCGTCCAAGACACTTCACACATGCTGCTTATCTTCGACACAACGCAAGATAATGTGGTACAGACTGCAGACAGAGGTATGTATGTATGTGTGGCCGGCTCTGGATCTGCAAAATCTTCTTATCTGTACACTAGCAACACATGCTTGCCGCACATTGCTCAAAAGAAGCCTACCAATTTCTGTGATTCATCCATCTTCCTTCCATGATCAGAAGAAGTCTTCGAGACAAGTCATCCCAAATTCCCTATCTGTATAGTATCATCACATCGCCAGTCCATTGCAAAACACGAAAACACAATGCACTGCTAACAATCAGTCAATTACCGATTCTTTTTATAAAAAAGTCGATTACAAATTACCACTTGGAAGTTGTGTAGGTGAAACAAATCAGCAGAGATATATCAACCACCAACCACGAACTGGCGATTGAGCAGAGGCAGCAGGAAGGCACATATGCTCCTACCATTCTTCCAAAATCACTTAAGAAACTTTCGCTCTAGTTGTCCAAGAAAGTTTTTTTAGCAATCGCTTGTCGTGCAGCTGAGTGGGCAGCTCTTCATTGTCATGTCCATGTGCTGCCCGGCCGGCTCAGCTATCAGACAACCTGCTACAACATTTTCTAATCCATCTTTTGATTGCCTCTGCTCTCACTATCATGTCCATGTGTTTGCTGCATAATCCTCTCCATCTTCCCGGTTAAACTAAACCAATTACAGGTGACTGACAGGCTAATTTATGCCCCTGGGTTGATGCAAGGCTTTTGTACGCGCTAATATTGAAGAAGATCTGGACCACATGTACTGTCAGGGAAATGGACATACCACTGTTTGTGAGGGGAAAAATTGGTGAAGCCACTGTTTAAACCGGTTTCCCCTCGAGGAAAAATGCACTGTTAATCTGTCGCTGGTGTCACGAATTCTTATGAATACTTGCTGCGACATGCCAAGTACCGTCCCATGATTTAAAATTTTTCACAGCTCCTTGTCAGTCACCATCATGAGCGCATGACACTTGCCACAGAGCTTTCGCCATATGATTGATTAACCATGCATGCAAGGATATCATTGTCGTTGCAGAAAGAGGTGAACGATGGCTGGCCTGTTGCAACAAAAGGGTAATGTGCAGTGAAAATCCACAGTCAGTTCAGTGAAGTTACAACAATCAATCAGCACTGAATTCTAATGGCAACAAAAGCTTACATTACATGCCTGAATGAGTAACTAATTAAACTACCTGTTGTGCCTTGGCTTTATTTACCTCTAAAATAATACTCCGTCTGTTCAAAAATATAAGCCATGTAGCTTGAATGCTCTTATTTAGAAATATAAGACTTGCATATAGATTTAATGAGGCTTTTCCTAATATACCATTATTTATTCTCTTACAGCCATATGTTTTTATTCATTACCAACCACACAAAAAGTATTCTCTCATCTTCTAAAAGAATTAAATGGAGGGTATCTAAGTCATTCTCTCGTAACTTTCTCTATTTTATCGTAATCTTAATCCTTGTGCAAAATCAAAATACGTCTTATATTTATGAACGGATAGAGTAATTATTTAGAGCTTTACAACAACCTGACGGCAAGAGCACGGCAGCAACAGCATTACAGTAGCATGGCCATTTAAAGCTCAGAGGAGCACAGTTAAGAAAAGCAGCAGCAGCAGCAACCAAACAAAACAAGGCACAAATTATCAACTTTCATAAGGTTGGTCAGGCATAAAGGGAGGGAAAAGAGCAGAAAACACGAAGGTGAAAAGGCAGAGATAGATCGGCCCCAGGCGGCCGGCAATCGTACGAGCGAGTGCGAATTCACGGAACCGTGGCTTATTCTTTGCAGCTCTAATCCTGTATGTATGTGTATTTATAAATTTAGTCCCCTCACCTCCGCAGAAGTTTTGTCTCATAATATATGTCCCTTGCCGCACTCAGAAAGTACGGAAGCCGTTGTAGCTCGGCCAACCGTAGGAGCAACGTGTCCCACCTCAAACATGTGGCGTTGTAAATCCATGTACGAAAAAGCTAGATTTGCAAAAATAAAATTATATATATATATAAAAGAAGCTAGATAAGTAATGAATTCTGAATTTACAGTGTTTGGAAAAGCGGATATCTGTTGGATTTGGAGCCGAACCGCAGCATTATTGTTTATTCTTCTCCACCTTTCGCCCTATCTCTCTCCCCTCTGGAGGATGAGCCAGCCGGCCAGGCCAAGAGGAGCATGTGCAATTTGTGAATCTTTGAGCTGTAAAGAGTAAAGACAAGCGGGCCAGGCTCCTACTCTTCCGGTGTCCGGTCTTCCCTCGGCTCTCCCTGTGTGCAGTAGCGCAAGTGCAACTGTGCAACTCGCGCAAAAGATTGAACATGACATTAGAGAGCTGGATTTCCCTCCATTCCTCTACTACTCGTTCAAAGTATGAATTACTCCCGCCTCCATGTACAAACTCATGTCGCCGTGGTATGCGTGCAGCCAAGCTAGCTTTGTCGAATTTGGCCGCTGATATAAAAGAATATCAAAATTCGTCCAATTGAAATTATTCCGAAAGATTTATCGTTATCTACCATTAGAGATGAAAATGGATCGAATACAGCCGAATAATGGTTCTATCATATTTGTTTTCATATTGTTTCTCAGATGCGGATACGAATACAGATAACTCGAATACAAATACAAATACGGAGCGAATATGAATCGAAACGAGTACGATCATAAATATTTATGTGTTTTTGTGCATTTTAGCTACTTATTTAAAATATTGTCCTGTTAAGGATAGCAATGTTTGAATTTTTGAAAACTTAAATGCGGATAAAATCTTGAAAATATTTTTTAAAAAGATAGATTGTGTTAAGAACTTTCCTAAAAAACATCCGCATTTTTTGGAGCTGGTTTGCCAATTTTAATAATTGAAACTTAATTTATGGATTAATTATTTTTTTTAAAAAAATCAGAAATCTTTTTGGGTCAAAAGAGTAGCCTTGGCCCAGCTCGCATTCATTTTTCTAGATAATCCGGCCCATGAATATCCGAATTATCCGGATCCATATTCGTATTCGACGAATAGTGAGCTACCGAATCCGTATTCATTTTCGATCCGATGCTATCTGACAAATATCCGAGACGATAGAATCCATATCCAAAAATTATCCAGATCGGTCTAGAACTATCCGATCCGTTTTCATCATTATCTACCATATATTTATAAATGAAAGGAGTACATTACATGCATGCACACCCATCCATCGCAGGCACTACACGTGTCACCTGCCTTCTTTTTTCAGCCCCTCGACACAATTCTTTTTTCAAATCCGGCCCTCATCCAAATAATTTTATAAAAATGGCTCTTTTATAGACCACAGAATGCGCAGTAGCTGACACGTGTCACCTGCCGTGCTTCTATAGTGCAACAAGTTTTCCTGCCGAGCTCCTTTTCCTTAGCATGTTCATAAATTAATCACCTTGATTAGTCACTTAATCAACCACTTTAGTTATTTAATAACTTAATTAAGTTACTATACTTAATTAAGTGACTAATTAAAGTCAATAATTAACCATGCACCTGCCTAAAGAGCTAGGCTTGCTCGGCAGGTCCCTGTTGCCAAGCTCGTGCTGCGCGATAGGTGACCTGCCGAGTCTGGAGCTGCCACTGCTACGATGGATTGTGTTGCCGTGGTACGGGAGCATGTCAGGTGATACGTGTTGACTGTCACGCATTCTATAGTCGAGAAGTGAGTCATTTTTATATATTTACTTAGAAGGAGGGCCATATTTATAAAAATATATATATGAGAGGGAAAAAGAAAAGAAAAATTCACCCATGAGTGCCGCGGCAGCGAAAGGGTGCGAGCACATGCAAGGCAACATGCCAGGGACCTGCCAGCCTTGCCCTGCTCATCTTCCTCCTCATCATGTCTCTACTACGGCCGGCTTTTGTTTTGCATTTTCCTATTGACTTTGCAAGCGCTGATTGGTCTAGATAATTAGCATGTATATTTTGCGTAGTTTATTTATGCACACCATTCGTGCCTGCACTGCATGTGCCACCAAAGCAAAATTCCATCAGGAATGCGATTAAACTAGGTGTGTACGGAATCGTAACGCGCAGCCCGCAACTTAAAACTACCACGCAGCAGAAGCAAAACCGTAGGATGCACATTGCATTATGCACTTGTTACCACCAGCAAGAATTTGCATGTTGCAGGGAACGAGATGAGAGTTAATATATAGAGAAAAACTAATCTACGGTATACCGTAGATAGCTAACTTACGGTATTCGACGTCTACGCCTCCCTCCCTCGCTCACACTCCACCCCGTCTCCCCTCTCCCTCCATCCTCTTCGTCGGCCATGGAGGTGGCACGGAGAGGTGTCCTCGGATCCGGTCGTCTTTCACGGACCTCACCGCCATAATTCGTCCTTAACTCACCGTCGATGGTGTCACCGCTCCTCTGGGCTATAGAGGGAAGCTAGGGTGGTGGTGGCCTGACGGCGGGCGATGGGTGAGGGTGGAAGGCGGTGGACAGCGACAGAGGGAGGCATAACGAGGCAGCGGCACACTGAATATTAGGTTGGGTGGGGAGACCGATGGATGAGGAAGTGATAGGATACCGTGCTATAGTGGCTCTCTAATATATAACTAGCACATGCCATGTGGCTGTGGAAACAGAGATGATTAATTCACGAGAGAGACAGACAGAGTCAGAGATCTGTCATGTGTTGTTCTGAGGAAGGCCGGGTTTCCTGGGACAACGGAGCACGCAAGGTCGATTGATAGGAGCAAATATCGCTAATCTTGCGATCGAATGAAAGCATGTGACGGAATTAAGATCTGAGACACATACCTGCAGTTAATCTCGCCGCGCGCGCGCGGTGGTTCAGTAACTTGCTCGATCCAAAGGCGTGGCATAGTCTCCATGGACTTTCTTGAACGATCAACGTGAAATCGCTTTGGCATGATCCTGGTTAAACGAGAGTACTGCAATGCCCTGCAATCCAGGTCCATCGTTCAAGAAAGCCTGTGGAGATCATGCTCACGCTCTTCTTTCTCCATTGGCACACGGTATGTCTCAACTCTCAATCTCTCATGGTACTCTCCAACGAGAGCGCACTCCGAAATCTGAAATTGCATGAACTAGTATCTTATCTCTGCCGTGGAGCACGGAGATCACAGAAGGCTTGGAGAAATATCTCGTATGAACTTGGAAAGAATTGATTTTTCGATTGGACGGCCATTAACTTCGAAAGAAACCTAGGGAATCAGAGGAAATTGATCTGCGTCATGAATGTTCAAAGTGACAGGCAGGCTTTAGTTAAATAGAGGAAGAAAGAAGGGGCACGGCAGTGCTTGTTGCCGTGGATTGCGTAACTGAATCCGGCCGGGAAACCCGCGGGAAGAGAACTAATCCCGGGCAGTTCGGTCGGGGTACCGGCCGGCCCGCACGTGTGGGGCGCGTGCCGGCCTTCACGGTTTCACGGGGACGTGTCTCCGGACTCGCTGCCCGGCCTGACCACCCTGGCCGTGGGATAAGGATCGGATGGTGCTAGCGATGCCACCACGTACCCTCTCCGGAGAAGCCGGCTCTGACCCCACCCGACGTGACCGAGCGGTGGGCCCCCCTACAAAGCCTTCCTTGACGCTCGAGCTCGACACGAACAAGTTAACGGCTACAAACAAACAGCTAAAACCAAACAAAAGGTGAGACACATTGCCGCTAGATTTTTTTTAAAAAAAATAATATCAAAAAAATACAAAAATATACCTCTGTCGATTCACAGATGGCTCAACCTTGTCGAGCAAATAAATCCACGACAAAGTATTCCGTCAACTAATTCAATCCGCAATAAAACATACGCTGTCACTATTTTTCAAATGGCGATAGAAAAGATATATTTTTGTATTTTTTTAGAAAATTGCTTTTGTAAAATTATTTTAAATATATATTATTTTTTTAAAAAAAATCCATTGCCGCTCCCCTTCTACCTTCAAACATCCCCGGAATCTCACGCAACACAAGTCTAGCCTCTGAATAAAGTGGCGATTCAATATCAGAGATCACAATTCAGCCCAAACTTACCCTTACTCCAAGGCAATCTTGCTTGCATAGCCAAGGTTTCAAATTTCGGTTTCGGAATAAATTTTGTCCCTGGCCAGATCGCGAAATTTCGGAAATATTTCGGACGAAATTTGAATTTAAAAATTCAAATCCGGTCCATTCCGGAAATGAAAACCCGAAATTCGGCGAAAAAACCCCGAAATTTTGGGTTTTTTTGCACTGGCTGAAAAGTGGTCTAAACATTATCAAACAATTTTGAAATTTTTTTTGGAGGTTCCTGACACATTGCTGATGTTCTCAAAAAACATTCAGCTTATTATCACATTTGAAGAATTTTTAAAAATTCAGAGAGTAGTACTGTCCTGATAAAACACTGACCGACAAGTTTGATCCGAATAGAAAATGGTACAAATCAAGTTATAAATTGTTAAAATTTTTTGTGAATGGTTATGATCCATAACTAATGTTCTCACAAAAATTTCATCTGATTATCATATGTGAGGAATTTTTCAAAATTCGGAGAGTGACACTGTCCTGATAGAACACTGACCGACAAGTTTGATCCGAATGGAAAATGGTACAAATGAAGTTAGAAACTGTTGACATTTTTTGTGCATGGTTATTATGTATCTATAATACTCTTATAAAATTTTCGGATGATTATCAAACTGTATGAATTTTTAAAAATTCGAACAGTACTACTGCCCTGTTAAAAGGCTTACCGGCAAACTTGAACAAAATGAAAAATTATGTAAACCATAAAAAAATTTGAAAATTTTACAGAATGGTGATAAGGAAGTTATTAATATCCTATAAAAATTGTGATTCATGATCACACTCCGGTGAATTTATAAAATTCTTACAAGGCACAGTACCATTTATGTTCTTTTCTTTTTGATTTTTGAAATATAATATAACAAACGAAGTTCAATGCTTACATAGATTTGATTGACCAAACAAACAAAGTTGAATTTTTTTAAAAAATTTATATAATGTTACTGAGTAAATTATTAATCTCTCACAAAAATTTTATCAGTTAGTACACCGTGTTCAGAGTGTTGCAACAGAACAATAATTAGATACTGAAATAGAAACTTTATTACTATCCATTGCCACGCAGATCTACAGGTTCAGTACAATTATTTATACATAGGATCCAAATAAAATAAAATATAATACAAACTTACTAACTGCCCTAAAGTCGGTCAGAACTGATATACAGTCAATTTGACAGTCTAACCCTATTGATAACCCTCCTCCCACTAGTTCTCCTGCGGGTGATCCTCACCCCAAGCCTCTTAGTCGAACCCATTGGGATCCATGTTCCAATCGGATGCATGACCTCTGGAATCATTATCTAGCAAAGGGGATTTAGTAAGAGTGAGTACAAAGTACTCAGCAAGCATTAATAGCAAAATGCAATATATGAATTTCTCTCTCAACCAACTGATGTTCAACATCCCTCAAATTCCAGTTTTACAGAAATTAGGTGTTGGATTTTCTTTAAGGGTTATGTATTTTAACTTATGAAAATAGCTACTAACACTTGTATATGAGGAAGTCTTAGCTTCTGTAGCCACCAATCCAGGAGACAGACATCAATTCATGATTTGACCCTGCGCATGTTTGCACCACTTTACCTATAGTGACCCCATCATGTGAGGTCCTAGAATGTTTATCACTATTCCGGTATTAGATCTCTAATCCTGATAGTCAACAAGCAGTGGTGTCCTTATGTGGCCCCCTACCTACCCTTAGCATACCATTTATACCGTGCTACCACAGCAACACTGATACACAACCTAAGGCTTTAAATATAGCGCCTACCACATCGACCCTCAGTCGAGACCTATATTCTCAACCCTCGGTTGAGTCCTACATATATATCGACCCTCAGTTGAGCCCTACATTCTCAACCCTTAGTTGAGTCATACGTTCTCAACCATTAACTGAATTTCATAATCTATGGCTCACCAGGCCTTTCGGCCTACCCGGCTTCCACCCTTAGCTATCTACTCATACCCAATGTGGAGATCATAATACCTTCATAGAACAATATTTTCTAACCGATTTCGCACACTATAGTTGATACTATAAATACGGCTCATTGCCCGAGTGTAGTTATTCGTCGTTATATCATAGACTTTGTAGAGGGTCCTGCCGGCAATACTCATCTCAAGGCACCCTCTACCCACCATATATATATACTCTTCAGCCCATAGCGGAATTCCAAAACTATCCTCCAGCCCACAACAACCAATCCATTCACTCTATTCTCATCCGATTTAGGGTTTTATTTTTAAAAGATACTTTTCCCATGCACTGATGACATCTAAAAACATTTAAAAACGATTTCACAAATATGATCAAAAGAAACTTGCCTGCAATAGAATGGAAATATTCGACCTCACTCAAATGTTGATATTGGTCTTCTACTGGATTCAGCTCAATTCCTCGAATTATGGAATATTAAAATTCATGGAGCAATTAAATTATAGCGTGTTTTATGGCTCCAACTTTTTTCTGAACGGATTGAAAGTTGGTAAAGATGTGTTCTCATTTAGGTTATAATTTATTAATTGTTGCATTTTAATGTGGTGTATTTAAATTTATAGTGATTTTATTGCCGGTATTTTAGTTTAGCACCAATTTTATTTTATGTGACTTATTAAAATACTTGGTTATGATTTCAATTTAACAAAGGCATTAATTCCTAATCGCATTTGCAGAACATATATAGTTCTTGATTTAATTAATCGCGGTTAGATATGTTCTTTTTAAGTTTTCTGGCGTACTGCGAGATGATTAATTAAATTTAATGTGGTTCGCGATGGTCGGAAATATTTTCCTATTTTCCCTCTTTTTCCTTTCTCCTCTTCTCTCATTTTCTTCTCTCTTTTTTTCTTTTCTCTTTGCCTCTACCTTTTTTCTCTCTCCTTTTCTCCCTACGGCCGAACTCTCCCTGGCTTATCTCTTTCTTCTTCCTCTCCTCCCCTCTCCATTCTTCTTCCTTTCTCCCTGCACTCCATTCCTCCACCTCCAGATCTGACTCCTCCTCTCCCTGCCGGCCCCTAGCCCGACCGCCTTCTCCCTCCTCTTTCTACTTCTCCCTCTCTCTCTCTAGCCTGGGTTCTCCCCAGCTGGCACTACTCCCTCCGACGCCTTCCTCGCCTTGGCGCCGCCGACCATGGTCCCAGCCATCGCTCCCTGGCCTTCTTGCACCCATGGCCCCTCCACCTTCAGCCTCAGGCTGGCCCGTGCTACTCCCACACCTAGCACCTCAATCACCTCACCCCTCTTTCCCCTCTGGTCTGGCTGCCACCGGCTTGTCCTCATTTGGCTCGGTCTTCTACTCCCACGCGGCACCAACCTGGGCCACGCCCGGTCGCTCCTTGGCCCCTCCCCCTCTGACTGCACGCTGGCGCGCGCCAGTCGAGTCCCCGTTAGGCCAGCCCGCCTTGCGGGCACGAGCCTGTGCCCAACTGGTGCCTAGTCGACTTCCCCCTTGCCCCCAGATGAGGTGTTAGTCTTTTGTTCTTGGTGGTAAGCTACTGAGGCCTATTGATGTGGTTTTGGAATGCATGGTCGATGATGAGCATTTAGGGAATGTTTGGAGCTGAAGGTACCGTGACCATACTCGGATGAATCTATGTACGACGGGGAGTACATCTGTTCTTTGGGGACGAACGGCGCAGCCCTCCAAATGCAAACTATTACACTGAGACCATCTTTACTTTGCTATCCATCTACTAATTAATGCTTGCTGACTCTACATACCAAATATTACTGACAAGGTGAAAGCATCTAGGCCTCCAATTCGATTTGGTTTTGGTAATTAATGACAATCGCGGTTTAAGGACTAATATTTTCAATTTGAGTATTTTGAGAATAGGTTGGTCCAAATCTCGATGAACTTGGAAGCATGAAATTGGGAAAATGGAAAGCAAGCATCAAAGACAAAAGGGCTAAGGTATAAAATTTAAGGACTTTCATAGCCTTTTGTCGATCTCGGAGGTTGGAAGAAAAAGATCGGATTGCTAGATTAGGCGCCGTGAGGGGTCATTGCCGCTTGTTCAAAGTCGGAAAAGGTTTAGAAGCTCAAACTCATGCATACTTAAGATTTCCGTAACATTGCATATAACTACAAGCAAAAAGGTTGAAAAAACTCGTGAGAAGTCAGAAGGGGCAGTATGACTGGACCCCATCCGGGCATACCGGCCTACGGTCATACCGACGGCTCTCCGGTGTGGAAATAACATAGAGAAGGTTTTTGGGCTATGTAGGGCCGGTATGACCGGCTGAAGAGGGGGTTTGTTTTTTCCAGAAGCGGTGCATTCGGCCCTGAGGTGGGCGGTATGACCGGGGACCATCCGGTTATATTGGTTGGCGGTATGACCGGACCCCCTCCGGTCATACCGGCCATGTGACCAATGGTCACTAACAAGCATTAAATGCACTGTATCAACCGTTGGCCACTGATGGGCGATCATACCAGCCCTAGGGCGGTTGATCTGTCTCTCAGGAGGATTTTGGCCAACGGCTAGATTAGGTGGGTGGGGGTTATAAATACCCCCACATGCATTCTTGAGCTCTCTTTGAACCTCATTGATGATATTTGAGCTTTAACTAGTCTCCAATACTCTTTGTGCATTAAATTCACTCTTTGAGAGAGTTAGGAGCAAAATTGAGGGGTGCATTTAGTGTTGAGCCTCTAGACACTCAATTCGGCCTCGAGCAAACGTCAAGACTTATTACTCTTGGAGGTTGTCGACTCCTAGACGGCTCGGAGGCGTTCGTGCGCGGTGAGCTTCTCAACGAAGGTTGTGAGAAGCCCCGGCAAGTTGTGAAGACCGGAGTTCGTCTACCCGGAGCGGGGAAGAACTATCTTAGTGATCGAGGAAGCCTCAAGCGAGTGGAGCCGGCTTGAAGTTGTTCAAGTCACCTCAATGTGGATTAGGGGAGATCGGCAAGTCTCCGACGAGATAAAATTCTTGTCTCTCATTCTCTTGTGATTTGCTTTTATAATTCTTGTGCTCAATTCTTCTTTCTAGCAATTTGAGTACATTATTTGTAATTAGAATCCTTTATTGCTCACTTGACTTGCTAAAGTACTTGGTGATCACTAGAAATCATAGTTGTAAATTACCATTATTGCAATTCTAGCTTAGTGATTTAATTGATTGCAATTAGAGTCAAAAAATTTAGAAACCTCCTATTCACCCCCCTCTGACTATTCACCCCCCTCTAGTCGGTTATCCAAGCCTACACAAGGTTAAAGTTGTGGTTGTGCACCTGATGGGGAATGGAGTCGATGGTGATGGAGCTGGTGTCGGTGTGGCGGTGTGGATGGTGAGGGCGGTGAGGAGGTGGCCGAGGTCCCGATCTTGATCTGGGCCTTCTCCTCTTATCTCCCTTCTCTTGGCCTCCTCTTTGGTCCCCTCTTGATGATCCCTTGATCTGGACCTCCTCTTCTTGCCTTGCTTTGACTGGGCTCCTGGCTCTCCCTCTCTTGCTCTCGGTTGGGATTGTGTAGAAATGAGGAATGAATGGCTGTGCTCGACAGTGGCTTGCTCTTATCCTCTTTTACTGTGGCTTTCTTACCTTTTTACCCTTACCTTTCTTACCGAGTTACTATAGGATATGTTGTTACTATTCATATTTGACTATGGATACCCACAATCCTACCAGGTTCGTATATTTTTACTGAGTAATGACACTCGAGAATAGTGAGAGGTACCGATCTGGCCTCGGACGAATCAGATATCTCAGTGAGCGATACCCTCGCCTGCTAGTCTGCCTGCAATTCTAAATTTTTTTTTTGACCTTTTTGCTACTCTCGCGTTATAGTCTACTTACGCATGACATTTGTTATTAGGCTAAATTACCAATTATCTTATTGATTAGTTGCTTAATGGTTTTACTGGCTTAATTAATTCTTTGAGTTGTTTCAGAGCCACGTTCTGTTAAGATGACCAGGCCAAAAAGGCACTTGAATTGCATTACATCGGACCAAAATGGCAAAATTACATGGACAGAATAACAACTGAACAACATATTACACATTTATAACTTAAAAAGTTTACCAACCAGTTTGTGAAGGCTAGTTCAGTGTAAATGATACAAAAACAAGTGTGGGTTTGTTTGCTTATACATGTCAATCTATTAACAACAAAAAGAAGTGGTCCAAGCATTTTTTTGCGATCTCCAAGCATCATTCAGAGTCATTGCCAAATTTTATCTTCACGTTGATTTCTACTGGAGCACCGAAGCATGAAAGATGGGATCTTTAACTGGGAACAAATACTGATAGCGCTCAGGATTTCAGATATTGCAAATTTATTGCCTGACCATTATCAAGATTGTCTGTACGCAATGAATACATAGGACCACATTGTATTTTAGCATCTGCTGAAATTGTTTCGGTAAATCAATGTGAATTTAATGTCCACCTAAAGACTAATGCTCAATAGTTCTTTCCTTTTCCTTCAAAACAAAGTTATCGTCCAGACTACGAATCATCATTTACTCCATTGTTATGATCATCACCGGCTTCATTTATACGAACTACTCCCTCTGTTCAGAAATATAAGTTCTGTAGTTTGAATAATCTTGTTCAGAAATAAAAGACTTGCATGTAAATTTAATGAGGCTTTCCCTACTCTATCCCTATTTATTCTCTCTCAACTACATGCATTTATTCATTACCACCACACACAAACTATTATCTCTCATCTTCCAAGACAATTAAGTGAGGTATCTAAGTCATTTTCACTCATATCTTTCTCAATTTCACCCTAACCTTAATCTTTGTGCAAAGTCAAACTATACCTTATAATTCTGAACGGAGGGAGTAATTGGCTATTGATGGTCAAATGAAGAAGTGTGTCCACTGTTCTATTGGTAGCAGAACCATTAGGACTGCAAATAACTGTTCTATTGGTAGCAGAACCATTATGACTGCAAATATTTCCATAAATGTCTCCTCAAGTTGTGGAATATACACCGTAGCACTGAAACCTACATGTAAATATAACCTCTGCTTTAGTTTCATGATCAGAAGGATTGCAAAAGATCATGAATGACTTGCGTGAAGGAACCAAGAAGATTGAAGTACTATTAGCATCATCTCTAGCTGTCTTACAAGCTACAAGTTGGCTCTATGCCTTTTTGGTTGCAGTGTTTAGCTAAAGTTAATTAAAAAAACACAATAGCAATAACAGGGTACTCAATATTATGCACGATCATTCATTCACTTATGTATCACAGTATCTCACAGAAGATGAAACTGATGGTAATCCCTTAGTCTAATCATTTTTCCAAAATCTGCCAAACAGATAAGTTTGTAAAATCAGCATAATGCATCATTATTACCAACATCGTGGTATTTTAGAGGTGTGGAAGGTTTAATTAGTTTAATTAAGTCTGCACTCCAGCATTTTCAAAATCTATGAGAGGGGATACTCCTAAGGGTGAGCAAAATAGTTAGCATACAGTGCTATACTGCTATCCATCATTAACGCCAAAGGAGCATCAAGGATGGTATACCGGTAACCCACCACTAGTGACTAGCGACCAATTTTTTCTTTCTTTCAATTATTCTTTTGTGGATTAATCTACTTTAACTGAAAGATGCATATATGGGAATCCACAAAAGGGACCTTAGAAGCCAATAATATAGACAAATAAGGAAGCTGTGCGTATTTCACAAGACCAAGCGAAGAAAAACTTGCTGCAGTGGTGTATATGATTAACAGAAGCGAGACAATTGGAAGGACAATTCGTTTATGACAGGCACAAGCCTAGATATGAAATGAAGCCACTGGGTAAGAAAACCTTGCTTGTAGAGATTGTGATCTATACCTCTAAAGAAGTTTTGGGCTTGAATTGTCCTGCAACTTGCCCGTGTTCGAGTAGCACGACAATACTCTGGAAACTGAGTAGGGGCACCCAAAAAATCGAACAAGATTTTGCAACCCTCTCTCCCCATGGATGACATTTGGTGAACTTAAACGGTTAAGATATGTATTTCCCTCGTATATGTAACTAAGTTGCTGGCACAGTAACACACCTATACCAGCATTAACTGATAGACTGGCAAACGCAAGATATAGCAGGACTAGACCCCTTGCTGACAAGAAGAATGCGGAGCTCGCCAAGGCAGTAATAATCTCCATCAGTACTTTCAAAGAACCCATTGAATGGCGAGAAGATGCTAGATTTTGGAAATCTACAGGGGGCCATATATGATAACTCGCATAAATGGTCATAATAGCGGCATAACTGCAACTAATGACCACAGAGATAAGAAAAATGACAAAAGCTCGGTGATTTGAAGCTCCCACACAGTTCCCAACCTGCAATGAACACAACAAAAAGGAAATGCAACAAGTCAAATCTAATTAGCAACAAAATAATGATATGGCAGGATGGAAATATATCAAGGCAGCAATATTTCAAAATTTATCCAACTTACAAATGGGCAATGATGATCCATGTCCACCACACACATTTTACAAGATCGACAGTGATGTGCTCTTGGGGACTTTGGTCTACAACAATATGTACAAAATGTATAGTTCTCAAGATCACTTTTCCCGACCATGGGATAGCTGCCCCACCGTATCTTTACTGGCGCACCAGCAGATTTAAAAGAGGCTAAACAATAACTTGTGATGGTAAATATAGCTAAGATAGCTGTTACTATGCAGTGGAAGATGCCACAAAAATTGTTGATTGAGAAAACTACTGGATATACCGTCCAGACCCCACCACCTGTGAAACAAGAAGAAAAGAATAAATTAACAAAAAACTGCAGTATGGAGCATCTCAAGAATGTTAGCAGCATAAATTGCATCGACAAGCATATAAGCGTGGATAAGTCGAGAAGGAAAATTATATCTGAAGCTGATGGATAGAGATCCGGAACCTACATATAACGAAGAGCATAAAGATGATGAGCACAGTCACAAAGAACCTGTCCCGGAAACGCCTCCAGTGAGAAAAGCATACACTGTCAGGTCTTCTTGAAGTTTGATTGCATTGTGTGATTGCTCCACACCAGCCACACTTAAAGACAGGTGCATAACTTGCAAAAACAAGCCGGAGTCCACAGCCCCAGCAAGTGGCCTCATGATCTTCTGGTATGGATGTGACGCATTGTTCTACCTAAATGGGAAAAAGATGGCAATTATCACATTGCTGCAGAGAAGCTTAGTCAAGGTAAACTACTGTTATTGCATCAATTTTTTGGTGAGCCAAAGCACTGGATTTTATATATGTAAAGTATTCATCAAGTAGGTCCAAGACTGTAGTGCGCTTAGCACACCATTCAGAACACATATCAAATAAAAGAAAACAGCAATATTGCATTCACGTGTCAAGATTGATGTTCAGTGTCAACTGTCAAAGCAAGTTTCAGTTTACTCCTCCTAGGACGTATTAACAGTTAGTTCACTGTAGCTAACTGCATATCTGTAATTTGCACTAAAGGCAGACTATGCTCTTAATTTGAGCAGCTAAACTAGCTATTCCAGAAGATTTACCAACAAAAGGGTAGAATTTACTTATCCAGGCACATGGTCGTAAAGCATAAGTGGTGTGTCAGTCAACACAGATATATCCATCGAATTATTTTTTTAATAATATTTAAAAAATTTACAGAAATAATATGCCGAATTAAAATTTTACAAAAATACCCAACTATTGCCATTTAAATTGGCGACAGGTCTCTATCACGCTAATGATTATAGAGAGCTGTCGTCAACGGTCACATGTAGGGTGTATATTTGTAATTTTTTTAATTCGGCATATTATTTCTGTAATTTTACATTAAAAAAATATTATTATATCCATCCTTTCTGTCTGACTTGACTTATTTTCCTGAAGTGGCGACCTTGGTTATAGTCTGGTGCGATCTTCAGCCTAATCAACAAAACTATGTGACTAGAGCCTGCTTTTGCTATAGCAATAAGCATCCTAACCGAATCAATCTATAGCAACCTAAAATACTCGAAATTACCACAACCGTATAGTTCATTAGTTACTTAGTAGAGCATTTGAGCTACTCATCATCCATATCCATCGTAAACCAATCGAAAGAGCGACAAGGGCAACCTAAGAACATACAAAGGTACACCCCAAGGCCCAAGCCCGTAGTCCAACTCAATGCCGTCACATACCCATGAAACAAAGAAAAATCTGTAAATAGCGAGTAGAGACAGTGAGACACTAACCCAGTACTATCCTAGGCAAGAAATTACCTAGTGTGTTGGCAACGAAGCCAAAAAGATGGGTGCAAAATCTGGCAAGACCAAGCCTAAGGTTGCAGATGATAAGGATGCTCCCAACCATTGACCCAATTCGCGCCCCCAAAGCGCCAACGACACAAGAACAACAGGAACCCCCACGGCCACAGGGAGAAGGTACGAAAGCATGGAAGAAATAGGAGGAAGGCAAACCTCGAGCAGCGGCCGCTGCTGCTCCTCCATCGCCGCCACGCAGATCCACCAAACAGGCGGTTAGAAAGGAGGAGGTCTTCGGATCAGAGGAGGCGTTGGTGGTGATTGGAAATTCCGCAGGGGTCCGATTAAGCATGGGGCGGCGGATATCTCGACATTTGAGTTCCACCAAGGATTCGAGAAAGGAAAAGAAGACGGAGACGTGGGAAGGAGGGGTGGACGACAATTTCTGCGACCCAGGTGGCCAACCGGCCTGCGCGTCGCTGCGCTCATCAGTTAGTCGGTTTGTCCGCGAACCGGCTCATGTTGCGTTGCGTTTCAGGGCCCACAACCAGCCGGAGTCTTTATTTGAAAAAGAAAAGGGAAAATCAAATGCAAGCAAATCGACAAATAACCCATCCAAATATAAAAAAAAATCCATGCAAATAATATAAGTAGAAGTGCTTTTATGCATCTTTTGTTAGAAGTTATATAAATATTAAAGTATAAATAAAAGATAGATAATGATTATTTATCTCTCCACTTAAGATTCGTGCGTGCAACTTTTATATCGAGGGCAAATACATAAAACATCTCTCCTAACATAATTGTTGCTCCAAAAAATATGCATAGTCTGGTTAGGGCATGGATGAGGAAAAGAAAACGACGAGATAAAGCAGGCGGTGCGGGGGAAGGAATCTGTCAGCAACTCACAAGCAATGAATCCAATGAAGAAAGCAGTGGCATTCGGGAGCAACAAGGAACAGAAGACTGGAGGCCCAAATATGAAAGGAAGACGAGCCCACAAGCCCAACCCACGTTTCGTCGGCATGGATGGACCAACTAGTTACTGGGCCGAGTCTTGTAAAAGGAGAGGCGGCGAGGAAAGTACAGCGTGCGGAGCGAGCACTAGATGTGTGTGTGTGTGTGTGTTTGAGGCGATACTCGGTGGCGGCGTGGTGTATACAATCGTGAGAGATTATCTGGAGATTTGGTGTAATCTTGCTTGAAGTCTCACATCCGTATCGAGCGGGGTTCCTCGAATCCTAGCGACGAGCACCACCATTTCACTCATCGCAAGCTCGATGCGGAACCATGGCACCACCTCGAGCCAAGATCCACTAATCACCATTTTGGCCAAGCTTGAGGAGAATAGCAAGAAGGAAGACGAGATAAGATCAATGGTCGCCGATGTGCAACAATACATCCGGCGTTTTGATGAATCGCTGCGGAAACTGACGGAGGACCATGAACAATTCGAAGCCTGGAAACCGAAGGTGGAGAATAGGGTGACGGATTTGCACACATCCGTTGCCGATCTGAAGCAGCAACTTGGGCAAGTCTTGGCGCAATTCCCTTCTGATACATCCAACCCAAAAGGTGAACTGGGAACGTCTCCTTCCGCTCATCTGGAAGGGTCGCAAGTCGGTACGACGTCTGGGCCAATAGGCTACCGTGAGAATCATTTCTACCGGAGTGCGGGCGCTAGGGCAGGAGACGCCCTGGTGCCTCCTCCGGTCACAGGTATTCATTT
This sequence comes from Otatea glauca, assembly GCA_036346275.1. Taxonomy (NCBI): domain Eukaryota; kingdom Viridiplantae; phylum Streptophyta; class Magnoliopsida; order Poales; family Poaceae; genus Otatea; species Otatea glauca. Next base: position 52,338,578 of record CM070717.1, on the reverse strand, counting down.
TCAGACTCCTACCTATCATCGCCAACCCCAATCGAGTACTCTGTCGGCTTCCAGTTTTGCTTCTATGGCTCAAAGTTTGGGGCTAATCTACCTCACATCGCTTTGCGGTTTTGATGGATCCAACCTAAATTGTGGAAAAACGTTGTGAAAATTTCTTTGGATTTTACTCTGTTCCCGAGGAATTATGGGTTCGTTTAGCTACTCTAAATTTTGAAGGCCCGGCCACATTTTGGATGCAATCTATGGATAACAAAGTGTTTAACATGAATTGGGAAGAATTGGGGTTAGCCTTGACTAACAGGTTTGGTAGAGATCAACATGGGTCACTAGTTCGTAAATTCTTTCATATTCATCAAACGGGTACTGTATCTGAATACACGGAACAATTTGACGAAATAGTGCATCAATTACTAGCTTATGACAGCACTTTACACTCAGAACTGCTTACTGCTCGTTTTATTGATGGACTTAGGGATGAAATTCGTTCTGTTGTTGTTATTCAACGCCCAAAGGATCTAGATACTGCTAGTGCTTTGGCGCTTTTGCAGGAGGATGTGTTGAACATTCAGCCCCGACGGGAGGGTCGTCGCAGTGAGATGGCTAATTCTGGAAGATCCTTCAATCGACCCATGGCCATGCCCCTTCCGCCGCCACCAACAACGTCCAGACCGTCGATGACAGCGACATCGGATGACAAGAAAATCCAGTCGGTGCCGCGAACACGACCTTCTGATGATCGAATGTCTGCGCTCATGGCATACCGTAAAGCCAAAGGACTGTGTTATAAATGTGGAGAACGCTGGGGGCATACACATCGATGTGCCACCACGGTGCCCTTACATGTGGTTGAAGAAATGTGGGCTTTGTCCAGGAACATTGAAGAGGACATAAATTCAGAGGATCCAAATTGTCCACAAGATTTCACCAACCAAAAACTGGATGATGAGCAAGTGTTAGCTGTTTCATGTGAAGCTATTTCTGGTTCAGAAGGGGGCAAAACCATTCGTCTCAAAGGTTCGGTGCACTGTCAAGAAGTTCTTATGTTGGTAGACTCTGGAAGTTCTGGCAGTTACATTGGTCATCATCTGTTACCACTTATGCCTGGGGTTCAAAAGCTTCCTACACCAATTCGAGTGAGGGTGGCAGATGGAGGAATATTGAACTGTATATGTTTTATTCCAGATTGCAGTTGGTTATGTCAGGGAGTTTCTTTCAGATCAGATTTGAAAGTGTTACCTTTGAGCGGATATGATATCATCCTTGGAATGGATTGGCTTGAGAAGCACAGTCCGATGGAGATCCATTGGGGGCTCAAAACCCTCTCCTTCCCATACAAAGATCAGCAAGTTCGATTACAAGGAATTACTCCGACTGTGAGTTGCTGTCCTGCTATTCATGGCAATCAATTGGATGCACTTCTAAAACAAGAGGCTATTGAACATGTGTTAGCTCTTTCAGAAGTCAATGAAAACATCACTAAGACAGCGACTCACCCTAGCGTCACCAAACTAGTGGAGGAGTTTGAATATCTGTTTCACAAACCAACTGGGTTACCTCCTCGCCGACACTTTGATCATGCGATCCCCTTGCTGCCTGGTGTTCAACCATTTCGACTGCGACCATATCGCTATACTCCACAACAGAAGAATGAAATTGAACAGCAAGTGCAGGAGATGTTGTCGACTGGGGTAATTCAATATAGCTCAAGTCCATTTGCATCTCCGGCTTTATTGGTTAAGAAAAAGGATGGAGAATGGCGACTGTGTGTAGATTATAGAAGATTGAATGCACATACGGTGAAGAACAAGTATCCCATGCCTATTTTGGATGAACTCTTGGATGAGTTAGCTGGGGCGACAATATTCTCCAAGTTGGATCACCGATCTGGTTATCATCAGGTTCGAATCAAGGAAGGGGATGAATACAAAACAACTTTCCAGACTCACAATGGCCATTTTGAATACAAGGTTATGTCTTTTGGCCTCACTGGAGCACCGGCTACTTTCCAAGGTTTCATGAATTTTGTGTTAGCTCCTCTGTTGCGGAAGTGTGTAGTCATCTTTATTGACGATGTCTTGGTGTATAGTTCCACTTTGGACGCCCACATTAATCACCTGCGTCAGGTGTTCAGCTTATTGAGTCAACATCAGCTACATCTGAAACGCTCCAAGTGTAGTTTTGCTCAAAACCAATTGGAATTCCTTGGACATATTGTCAGTGCTAAGGGTGTGGCGACCGACCCTTCAAAACTCCAAGTGATCTGAATCGCCAATTCCAACCTGTGTTAAGGATATCAGAAGCTTCTTGGGCATGGCAGGGTACTATAGAAGATTTGTCCAAGGCTTTGGGGTCATATCCAAACCTTTAACCAATCTTCTGTGTAAGGGTCAACCATTCATTTGGACTGCAGAAGCTCAACAATCCTTCACAGCCCTTAAGCAAGCTCTCGCGTCACCACCAGTGCTAGCTTTACCGGACTTCTCTCAACCATTTGTCATTGAATCGGATGCAAGTGACAAAGGAATAGGAGCTGTTTTACAGCAGAATAACCACCCTATTGCCTACATTAGTAAAGCTCTTGGACCAAAGAATCAAGGTCTGTCTACATATGAAAAGGAATTTTTGGCCATTTTGTTTGCGGTTGATCACTGGCGACCATACCTGCAACATGCTCCATTTGTAATTAAAACAGATCACCAAAGCCTAACTCATCTGTTAGATCAGCGGGTTACCTCTCCATTGCAACAGAAAGCCATCACTAAACTCCTTGGTCTTCAGTTTACTATCCAATACAAAAAGGGACAGGAGAACCGGGTGGCTGACGCATTATCACGACGTCCAGGAGTTCAAGGGGACAATCTGGATACTTGTTTAGCGGTAGCTGCTGTATCCGTCAGTAAACCAGTGTGGTTAGAACAGGTGGTTCAGGGTTACCAGAGTGATCCAGCTGCTAAGAAAATACTGACGCAACTGTTAGTTGGGCAATCAGTTCCAAACTTTAGTTTGCAGGATGGCATTATTCGGTACAAACAGAGGGTGTGGATTGGCAATAATTCTGAACTCCAAAGCAAGTTGATGCAGGCACTTCACAATAGCGCCATTGGTGGTCATTCGGGTTTTCCAGTAACCTATCGTCGTCTCAAGTCATTGTTTGCTTGGCCTACTATGAAAAAAATGATTCACACATTTGTCACATCATGTCAAATTTGTCAACAGACCAAGCCCGATCGAGCTAAGTATCCTGGACTTCTGCTACCTCTAGCTATTCCCGAACATGCATGGCAAACAGTAACATTAGATTTCATTGAAGGGTTACCTCGAGTTCATTCTCACAATTGCATCCTTGTAGTGGTTGACAAGTTTTCCAAATTTGCCCATTTTATTCCATTAGCTCACCCATTTACAGCCCTTATGGTAGCTCAAGTATACATGACTCATGTGTATCGGTTACATGGAATGCCGAGAGCCATAGTGTCTGATCGTGATAAAGTGTTTACATGTTTGTTATGGCAGGAGTTGTTTAAGTTGTCGGGCACCTCCCTTCACATGAGTAGCGCATATCATCCGCAATCTGACGGACAAACGGAGAGAGTTAACCAATGTTTGGAAAGCTATCTTCGGTGCTTTGTGCATGCCTGCCCTAAACAATGGATCAAATGGCTATATTTAGCGGAATTCTGGTACAATACCAGCCATCATTCAGCGCTGAACACATCACCCTTCGAGGTTCTGTATGGTCACGCGCCTAATCATTTTGGTATTGATACTACTAATGTGTGCACTTCCACAGATTTGCAAGAGTGGGTGTCTCACCGTGAACAGATGAATGCTTTGGTGAAGTTCCATCTTCATCGTGCCCAACAACGCATGAAGCAACAGGCGGACAAGCATCGATCCGAGCGCACCTTTGAAGTAGGAGACATGGTTTATGTCAAGTTTCAACCCTATGCCCAGTCATCGGTGGCGCCTCGGGCAAACTACAAATTAGCTTTTCGCTACTTCGGTCCCTACCCCATTATTCGCAAAATCAATGAGGTAGCTTATGAACTCAAACTGCCGGAGGCAAGCTCAGTCCATCCGGTGTTTCATGTATCACTCCTCAAACCAGCCAAAGGAGTACCCTGCCAGGTCAGTGCTCACATTCCTGACCTTGATCAGCATTTGCAATTTCCTTTGCATATTCTGGATCGTCGGCTATGTAGTCGTGCTGGGAAAGTGATTCCTCAATTGTTGGTGCATTGGTCTTCTTGGCCGGCGTCCATGGCGACCTGGGAGGACGAACACGCGATGAAGGCTTAGTTTCCGGAAGCTCAAGCTTGGGGACAAGCTGGCTGTCAAGGAGGGGAAGATGTCAGCAACTCACAAGCAATGAATCCAATGAAGAAAGCAGTGGCATTCGGGAGCAACAAGGAACAGAAGACTGGAGGCCCAAATATGAAAGGAAGACGAGCCCACAAGCCCAACCCACGTTTCGTCGGCATGGACTGGACCAACTAGTTACGGAACCGAGTCTTGTAAAAGGAGAGGGCGGCGAGGAAAGTACAGGCGGCGGAGGCGAGCACTAGATGTGTGTGTGTGTGTCGGAGGCGATACTCCGGTGGCGGCGTGGTGTATACAACTGTGAGAGATTATCTGGAGATTTGGCTGTAATCTTGCTTGAAGTCTCACAGAATCAATCGGGAGGAGCGATAGGGAACTTTTTCATCTGGTCGGATGAGAATCTTCAAGCCTTACCAGCTATATCGGTACCTTGTGAATTGTGACATCACAATTCTGTGCTAGCTCTTTCTCTCAGTAGCCAACTGTGTTGATGTACATGTGTAACGTGTCGACTAACCTCACGACACTAGTCGTTTACAACGAACGTACCCCTATCCGGGAAGGCACCATGTTCCTGGACATCGATTGAACTTTTGATGGCATCTCTTTCTTCTACTGTTTCACTCCTGGTCATTGTAAGATCTAAACGATAACAGCATAGACGTGCAGCTTAAAAGGATAGGAGAAAAAAAATATCTTTGCAACATATTTTCTCCAGCAATTTACATGTGTTCCCAAATAGAGACGCACAGACAAGTCGCACTCACTTGAACAGTTGAACCTGGAAACTGCATGGGCACACGAACTACTTCAAATGCAGTTGTTTCGCTGGAAAACATCAATCGTACTTCAAGAACAACGTAGCTTTCTAACGAGCGAACAAATCAAAGAAGGCATTTCCTATCTGCTGCCGTTGTTGCTGTTCTCTACCAATCTACCATCATATGTCAGCCGAAAGGAAGTTGTCAGACAAGGAAACCTGCCAATCAAGAAACATATGAGTGAGCAACTTTCATCCAAGGTTCAAAATTTCAGCGAAATTTCGGATTTCGGACCACCCCGAAATCTCAAGTACAGGCCAGAAAAAAATAAAAAAAATTTGAAATTGCTACAGTAAAATCCGAAATTTCGCGTTTTTTTTTCCCGGTTTTAAAAGTTTTAGTGCCGGATTTGGTCCAATAACCCTTAGGAAAGTCATCTCCTATGAAAATTTGTTGAAAAATCTAATTTTTAAAACATTTTAAAATTTTGGCAGAAACACTGTCAGATTTTTATAAAATTATACAAGCATAATAATAATCTGAAAATTTTATGGTACTATCCTTAGTATATTAGGATCATACATAAAAAATTTAAAATAATTTAACTTCATTTATTATCTTTAAAAAATCAAAAACAGAATGAACATAATTGGGACAGTTATATTGTCAGAATTTTATAAATTTTCTTGAGGGTGATTATGATCTAAGGTGATTATGATCTAATTTTTTTTGAGAGATTAATAATTGACTCAGTAACATTATATAAATTTTTCAAAAAATTTCAACTTTGTTTGTTTGGTCAATCAAATCTATGTAAGCATTGAACTTCGTTTGTTATATTATATTTCAAAAATAAAAAAGAAAAGAACATAAATGGTACTATGCCTTGTAAGAATTTTATAAATTCACTGAAGTGTGATCATGAATCACAATTTTTATGGGATATTAAGAACTTCCTTTATCACCATTCTTTAAAATTTTGAAAAAAATTTATGGTTTACATAATTTTTCATTTTGTTCAAATTTGCCAGTAAGCCTTTTAACATGGCAGTAGTACTGTTCGAATTTTTAAAAATTCATACAGTTTGATCATCATCTGAAAATTTTATGAGAGCATTATAGATACATCATAACCATGCACAAAAAATTTCAACAGTTTCTAACTTCATTTGTATCATTTTCCATTCGGATCAAACTTATCGGTCGGTGTTCAATCGGAGATAGCGCCACTCTCGAATTTTTAAAATTCCTCACATGTGATAATCAATGAAATTTTTATGAGAATATTAGTTATGGATCATAACCATGCACAAAAATTTCAACAGTTTATAACTTTATTTGTACCATTTTCCATTCCGATCAAACTTGTCGGTCGGTGTTTTATCGAGACAAGACCACTCTCGAATTTTTAAAAATTACTCGGATGTGATAATTAGTGAAATTTTTGTGAGAACATCAGCATTGTGTCAGGAACCTCCAAAAAATTCAAAATTTTTCGATAACGTTTAGACCACTTTTCAGCCAGTGCAAAAAAAAACCCGAAATTTCGGGGGTTTTTTCCGGATTGGACCGGATTTGAATTTTCAAATTCAAATTTTGTCCGAAATAGCGAAATTTCGTTATCCGGCCCGAGACGAAATTTATTCCGAAACCGAAATTTGAAACCTTGCTTGCATCAATACTAGCTCAACCCATATCCTGAACCTCTTCTCATGAATCTAGAATACAAATAAAACGATTACCTTATCGCCCAACTTGAAAGCTGGGAGGCCTCTGTATGGGCAAGTACCACATCGAAACGCATCGCCCAAACCACACTGCAATTATCATTTCAACGAGAAATAACATACACACAGTCAATGACTTGTGTTAATGCATTCAACAACTAAGGATTTTCACAGTAAATCATCAGTGGAGTTGTATATCTAAAAGCAATAATTTTACTTACATTACCACAAGCTGAGTGAGGGTTACTGATCTGTTCTGCAGTAAGCTCTAGCTTCTCCACCTTCTGCTCAGCCTCAGCCCTACCACAAGTACAGTTCTTGCATGCCTTCCTTGTAGCTCCCACTTCACAATCCCCAACTGATGAAACAACAGTGAACCTTTTAGAATCAAAACCTAAACTAAACACATCTTTATTTACAAAAAAAATGTACAAATTCATGTGACCATACCAACTGGAAGCTGTGGTTTCTTCAAGTCCTCCTCCGTCAGGAGGCTGTCTTCGTCAATCAGTTCGGCGTCATCATCAATTTGAATCTTTGGAAGAGCCTTTGTGACTTTCTTAAGGGGGAAGGAAGAACCCATGCTCCAAGAGGCCTTCTTTGCCTTAATCTGCAAGAAATTCAAGTTAGCACTAGGAAGAAAACCTGTACAACAGCATTAACACAACGTGACACTAGATCACTCACAGTAACAGATTGCACACTATCCTGCAAACTTGCAGCAGAAGCTTGCACGTCAACAAAACCTCCCATCAGTAGCTTGCGCTCGATATAGTTGTTAGGCTAATGCAGAGAAAATTAGAAAATTAGGGTGTGATAAATTAACATTACAAAATAAAGGTGGTGGGCCAAACCAGTTCAAATAAATTACCCTCTGATCAGAGGAGGGTGTGAAGCTCTGCACCAGTACCATTCCCCCAGCCTTCAGCACCCGGCTAATTTCAGCAATAAATTGATCCCCCAAGCTTTCCACATTTTTAATGACAGAAAGAACAGCACCAACTGATACGTCATCAAAAGGCAACTTCCCACCTGACCCATGTCAACAACAAAGGTTTCAAACAGGTTTACAACAAACCATGGTTCATACAAGGGCATGGCATATTGAAGCAAAGAAGAAATCAAAACAGTGCCTACTCTAGGGTCCCAAAATTTGAAATATAGTGACCATTGGATAGACGTTGGCTAAAATTACATAGCTGTGTATTATTACCACAATAATTCAGATACTGAATCTTTGAACAATAGGGAAGTGTTCTGTAGGATATTACATTATCTTTTTTTCTCATGTTTAATGTGAGAATAGTGACATCTTTTCCCCCTTTGTCGACTGGTAGTATTGGATTTCTGTGTATTCCTACATGTTATGGATGGATGGGTAGATTAACACTTCCGAATCTATAAAGTTAGTAATTAGCAAATGAGGCATAACCATCAAGTCAGAAACTAGAAAGCAAAAGTCAACTCCAATCAAGTTTATCAGGGAGTGCCCATAGCCATGGATTGATTAGTTACAAATTTGGAACACAGTTCCAAATCAGAACCAGCAACGCACAAGGTACTAACAAGCAATGGTAAATTCTGGTTTTTATTTTAAAACTGTTCCTGAAGAAAAAATGTTCCCTCAAATTTGATTTTAAACACGCAGCCCGTGCAACGTGATCCTAATCCGACCAGACGGTTCACTATTCCAAACAGACTGGTAACATTCCATCCGTTCCTGCGGCCATACGCGAACTCGGACTCTTTCATCGCGTAACAGGAAAAGGGGCAAGACGCCAAGGAGCTCACCGAGCGACGCGCACTGCGTGATGACCACGACCTCCTCCCGCGAGACCCCGGCGGCGGCGGCCAGATCCCCCACCGCGCGAAGCGGCAACGCCAGCTCGTCCGTCACCGCGAGCGCAGCCGCCATGGATTCGGATTTCGGGCACCACCTGCAACGGCAAGCGAAAACCGAGGAAAGCGAATTCGCGTTTTAGAGAGCGATCGATGAGACCGCCGGGAGGAGCAAGCAACCGGATCGAAGAGCCAATTGGGGATTCAAGCCGCTTACGAATTTTATCATACCTACGTAAACAAGCGGATCTGACGAGGGCAGAGGAAGGAAAAACCGTGGGCCGTGGGCGCAAGAGGAATTGGGGAAGCGAATTTGGGTTTTGGGTTCGTACGTGGGTGGCAATTAAGAAATGCCTGGTGTCTCTCGAAGCTTCCTGCTTAACCAAAATAAACTAATCACGTGTCTCTCCTTCAGGAAGCGCCCGTCGCACATGTTATTTTTTTCTTCTTCAAATTTAGCTCCGTTAGAGAGAAATTGTAAAAATGGTTAGTTTAACCACGAAAGCAACAGCATGTAAGTATGTAACAATCACATTCCTCTAGACTTGACCTGTCGCACTTCCAGTGCTCGCCTCTCTCTCTCTCTCTCTCTCTCGGTCTCGCCGAGCGAATGAGGTGGAAAGCAGTGATGTTTTTGTGGAGCGAAACGGGCCGCGCCGCCGTGGAGATTGGAGAAGCGGAGGTTGGTCGGTGGGAACGTAGGGTCGCGGCGTGGCGTCAAAACTGGCTGGCCCGAGTCGCCCGACCGAGACGGCGCGCGTGAGGACTTACTCGGTTGGGACGTCTGCCCACGGACCGAGGCGCGGAAAGCTGACACACCAGTTGCTGCTATGGCCCTGGCTCCGTGCCGGTCCAGCCCACGCGCGTTGCGTTGCGCCCATGTCGAGTCGTCCCCGCACGGCGTGCCGGCGTGCGACACTGCGCGGGGCCGTTCATGTGAGCGACCGTGCGCGAGAAAAAGCTACCGTAAACATAAATATGCTCCATCTGGATTCTGGAGTGGACTGAGCGGCCGGAACGACAAATCCGTGACTAGGTTTAATCCGCACGAACGGTGCGGCCAGATGTAAGATCTAGATAGATCGAGTCCATCGTCGTTTCGCCGTCACGCAAAGCGTCGGAAGCGCCCCGAACAGTGAGCCGGTAAGGCACGGCCGTCCAAGACCAAGGACTCCGGAGTCCGGACTGATCTTGTTTCCCTTGTTAGGAACGAACGAGGTTTGAAAATTCGGTTTCCAAATAAATTTCGTCCCTGACCGGATCGTGAGATTTCGGACGAAATTTGAATTTAAAAATTCAAATCCGGTCCATATAGTAACGAAAAGTCTCGAAATTCGGCGAAAAAACCCGAAATTTTGGGTTTTTTGCAATGGAAAAAAAATAGGTCAAACGATGTTGAAAAATTTTGAAATTTGTTTTGCATAGTACTGACACATTGATGATATTTTCATAAAAATTTCATATTATTCTCAAGTCTGTGGAATTTTTAAAAAATCAAACATTGATACTGTCCTGATAAAACGCTGACCGGCAATTTTGAACCGAATGCAAAATGGTTCAAACCACGTTATAAACATTTGAATTTTTTTTTGCATGGTTATGATGTATCTCTAATGCTCTCATAAAATTTTTAGATGATGATCAAATTGTATGAATTTTTAAAAATTCGAATAGTACTACTGCCCTGTTAAAAGGCTTACCAGCAAACTTGAACAAAATGAAAAATTATCTAAACCACGTTAAAAACTTTTGAAATTTTTTGTGAATGGTCCTGATGTAACATAAATGTTTATTTAAAATTTTTAGATGATGACCATTCTCAAATAATGTTTAAAAATTCAGACAGTGCTACATCCTGATAAAAGTCTGATGATCAATACATAGATTTGCTTTAGCAATAAAAAAAGTTTAAAAATTTTAAAAAAATTACAGAATGGTGATAAGGAGTGCTTAATATCTCATAAAAATTTTGAATCATGATCACACTCCAGTGAATTTATAAAATTCTTACAAGGCACAGTATCACTTATGTTCTTTTCTTTTTGATTTTTGAAATATAATATAACAAACGAAGTTCATTGCTTACATATATTTGATTGACCAAACAAAAAAAATTGAATTTTTTTAAAAAATTGATATAATGTTACTGATGAAATTATTAATCTCTCACAAAAAATTTAGATCATAATCAACCGATTTTCATGGAGATCGGCCGATTTTCGAAAAAAATCCAAATTTTTTTATTTTTAAACTCTACGATTTTCGATGATTTTCGGCTCGATATTTCCGATTTTCGAATTTCGTCCGATTTTTTTCATACCGGTTTTGTGAACCCTGTGGTGAGTAATTGAATTGACTGCAATGTAGACTTGCAAACAAAACAGTATGTATGGCTGCATATGAAAGGCTTCTCTTGCTCCTCTCGACACCAAAGTCTTATCCTAGCCTTTCATATGTTCATGGCAATTTTGGATTTCGGGGGCTGTCTGTCTTCTTTTAATAGAGAGAGAAAGGTCTTTTAAGTGTCACTTGGATGCTGAAACAATTCGACAATGTCTATAGGACAATTTAAGGCTTTTCTCCCTCTATCCGAAGTATATCCAACAGGTAGCTGGTACATCATTGATAACGGAGGAATCATACCTATACTATACTCGAAAGAAACACCGCGCTCCGGACGTTTTGAGCCGGGAGCAAAAATTTACATCCAGGTCCTTTTATATAAAAAAAATTACGGATAGATTTTTTTCGGGAAAACAATATTATGATTTGATCTTTTTTCCGAAAAAAGATTATATATTACGTCCATGCCCTTTTAGCGTTTTTAGGAGTAGCGCTCGAGTCCTTTTTAAGAAAATCGAAATTACGTTTAGGTCCTTTTTTGTAAGAAAAAAAACATATCTTTTTTTTAGAAAAAAAATATGCATTGCATTTATGTCGTTTTTCCGCTTTTCTAGCAATACGTTTAAGCCCTTTTGCGAAAAACACAAGCTTATTTTTAGATCTTTTTCGCGCATTTTCTCGATTTACTCATGTATGGAGCATCAATTGCGCGTTTTGTCGATTTTCTCACGTGGAGAGCGACGCCCGCGGCGTGACACGCCGCGCATAAATTTCTAGTCTATTATATACCACTACATAACGTTGTATGTTTACAATATGTCATCTATGTCTCACTGGTATGTAGAATCTGGATCCACATATTAGCCTCACAAGTGAGTGGTATATTGTAGATTATGTAGTTATTCACTTGTATATTGTAGATTTTTTTTCAATTAAATAGGGTTTTTCTTTGTTATCTTCTTCCTCTCCTGGTTTCCTCTTTGCTTTTCTAGCCCTGGTGAGCCTGCCCGGCAGATGCCGTGGCACCGAGGGAATCATCACTATCCATTTCAGTTGCCGGTTGCTAAGTGGAACCAAGAGAACTTATCTCCGCTTCCCAACACCTTATTTTAGCCAACGCCAAGCTATGATTGTCTCCCAAGCCTCTCCTGTGATCCATACCCTGGAATAATTGCCGCAAAATGTGTATATCTGTTTCATATGGACATGCACTCATTGGCTAGCAATTTGCTGCTACTACTATTGTTCTTTGCTTATTACTTATTGATTCTAGATTTGGAGTTTTTACGATCCTTAGGAGGTGTCAGTATCTCTACCAAATTATCCTTAAACTTTTGATACCTTCACCCTATAAACTTTTGCTACCTCCTGATATTAGCTCAATGGATAGCTTAGTAACTCTCAAAGATGAGAAATAAAAATCTCTCTAGACTTACCTGTCCAAAGACCAAAAGAAACTGTGGTGATTAAATTACCACTAGGAGTATCACATACTATAAACTAGCGTGTTTTGATGCGTCAAATTCAGCGATTCTAAGTAAATGCGTCGAATTCGAATTCCTCAAATTAATCACTAGATGTCCAGTAGCTAGCCTCAGCAAAGTTTTTTTTAACAGCAAAAGCCATGGATTAAAAGGAGGAGGTTACAAAAGTTCTGAGGGACAGGTGCAGAGGCTGCACCTAAGGAGGAAAAAGAGAGCGGAGAGAGAAAAAGAAGAAGAAGAAAACAGAAAACTAAGAATGCCCTTGAATGAGGTTGTCAAGATGTGTCGCTCCCGCCATAGACCAGGCTGCAGCCTCATCTTTGATGGACTGGGGGATCTGTTCGTGAGTTGCCCAGCTTCTCTGAAAAATTTGGTTATTTCACTCTTTCCACCATTACCAGCATGTCAGAATAATAAGCGTTTTGACCCCTTTTTTTGCGGTAAGAGCAGAGATGCAGCGAAGATTCCACTCATCTAGGTGCGAGGATGTATCCCATTGTTCTGGTCGAAGGGAGGGTATGCATACCCAATTAGCAACGGAAGACCACATTCGTCTGACCTGAGGGCAGTCTAGGAATAAATGCTCAGTTGTTTCTAGGCTCCTACAAAGACATGTAGCAAATCTTGATTTGGCCAACCCTCGAGTCATGGCGTTATACCGTCCATAGACGGTTTTGCTGCGCCAGTCAAAAGAAGACCTTACAGCGTAGTGGTGCTCGTGCCGACCAAATTGTGCTAAGAGGCCAACCCCTTAGCCTCAGCAAAGTTAAAACCAATTCAGGGCCAGGTTTTGTCTGATTAAACACTGTCCCTAATCTTCCAGTCCCTAGGTGGTTAATATCTATCATAAACACATCGGGTGTACTTGATGGTATTTAGACTGCACATATTGGAGTTGCTGCTCACCTGTTGATAAATTAACACCAGAGGCATTTCTTCTGTCACTTGTGAACGGATTCCTTAGCAGTACCATATATAGCTGCATGTTGTTCTTGCCGAGCTCGGAGGCATCTGCAGCATTATCTTATAATGGTATTCGTCTTGACACACTGAATTCTATCCATGCTAATACTAGAATAATATGAACTACGCACGTCCTGCCCTTCAATTGATTTGTCCCCTGGTTAGCCGCTGTCTGTTTATCCCCTAACCGGAGATTAGAGGTGATCCAAACCTCTAACATGAAAACTAAACGATTGGCAAATCTTGCCATGCTTACTTGTAAAACCGGACAGCTCATCCCTAAACTAGTAGTTGTTGTTTTGCATGTTTGTTCTTCCCCGTGTTTGTAGGTTCTTCAGCTACATCCATTAATGTGTCACCAAAAAGATGTTTGCTATGGTCCATGTTCCAATTCCTCATCTTTTGATATATAACACACTTTAGGTCCCAAATAATTTAAGCATGAAAGGGCTCCCCTCCAACTCCCACATGGAATAAGGCTATGAGCGCTGCTCCAGTGAAAATCTCCATTTCTTAGGGGGAGACAATTCCAAAACCTTGGATGACCTAAGCCATCAATGTGACAACCACGGCAATTGCACCAGCTCCTGACAAAGCACATACGCCTAAACAAACAGTCAGGGCCTCACAGGTAAATTAAATTCGCTCCGATTCCAGCGACCCCACGATGCCGCAGGAGCCTTCGCAGACCTCGCCCCTGGCCACTAGATCCCTATCCGATGGCTCCTAAACGTAGATGGACAAATGGCGCGCACCGATTGGCCGTCAGGACCGCAGAGCGCTGAGAAGCCGGCAATTCTTCCCAGCATAATGTATGTAGCTAGGTAGTACAGCGCGCTACGCTGCGACGCGTAAATCTCACTCCAGAGTTTTGCGTTGCAAAAATGGTAGAAGGATCTAAATGTAATTTTAAATATCTCGGGCATAAAGAACCGGCGCCCGGGAGGATCTAAACGTAATTTTAAATCTTTCGAGTTTAAAGAACCAGTGCTGGCATCGATTTTGCGGAACCACGTTTTTTTTTTGCAAAATAATCGGACCAAAACGTAATTTAAAATCTTTCAAGTTTAAAGAACCGACGCCCGAGTTGAATCTGCGGAATTACGGGGTCCTATTTGCAAAATAACCGGTGGAAGAACCTGTTTGTGATTTCGGATTTTCTAGGGCCTGTTTTGCAAAATAACGGGTGGGAGGATTTGTTCGCGATTTCGGAATTATGGAGGGGTTTTTCGTAAAAAAATACGGCATCCCTGGATGAGCTCAGATTCTTTTCGGCTTTATATATATACACACACACGTGGGAGGGTGATGTGTTCTGTTGTCCTGTTTTTTCTCTTTACTTATTTTTCCAGTACAGATTTTCAAGAGTTCGCAGTCATAGCATGTCTGGATTAGGTTATGTGGGGTGTAAAAATAAGAGGAATACTCTTGTAACAGACTGTCAGCTAGTTGATTTTTACATTCTGATATTAGCCATATAAATTGTACTGCATATGCCTTTTGAAGTGTTTCTATTGCAAATTTGTGCATTGGGAACTTCCCTTTTTAAATAAAAACAGTAATACAGTATGAACTGGAAAACCAGTACTACAGGAGAGGTAGAGAAAGTTTTGTTCCATGTCCTGATGTGAAGTTTGTGACATGTTACCAATCAAGTCCTGCCACGTCCACTAGCAGCAGATTGTGAAGCATTTCTCTGAACAGTGCAAAAGCTCAACCCAGAGTGGCCATGATTCCATGAATAAGATCCTCCCAATTCAGAACAGGACATGGGGTGATGCTTTGTTTGTTTGCTCTAGCGCATTTCAGTATTTGACTGTGCGCCTGTGACTGTGCGTGCCTTTGAGGTCCCAACTCCCAAGCAACCGAACTGAACTGCGCAAGCAAGCAAGCAAATCTTCTTAGTTCTCACCTTCCCAGATATTATACTCCACTGGCTGCACATCGTACCATTGCCTCCATTTCTCTAACTCAAGAACCATGAATGAGCTCTGTGACCTCAAGGTGCACATCAACGGCCATCACACGCTTCTTCTCCACCAGGTACGTACGTGCGCCCTGCCAGTATCTTTCTGAAACGTCTCAAATCAAGAAACCATCCTTTCTTGCTCCAAATGACCATTGCAATTTCACAGAGCGTCATGTGTGCATTCTCGGGGAGGTTGAGGACAATGGTGATGCTGGAGAAGGAGAAGAAGAAGAAGAAGAAGCTGAGCAGAGAAGAGGCCTTGTCCATCAAACTCCCCGACTTCCCGGGCCGCGCCGAGGGACTCGAGCTCGTGGCCCGATTCTGCTACAACAATGGCCGCGTCCCGCTCTGCCCCTCCAACCTCCCGCTCCTGCACTGCGCCGCCGTGTTCTTGGAGATGACCGAGGAGGTGTGCGCCTGCAACCTCCTGGCCCAAGCAGAGGCCTTCGTTGACGGGCTCTACCACTGGACCTGGACCGACGTCCTCACGGCGCTCAAGGACTGCGAGCCCTTCTCCGCAGCCGCCTCCGCCTCCGGCCTCCTCGAAAAACTCATCTCCGCGCTGTTCTCCAAGATCACCGCCAACCCGGAGACGCCTGTCACCGCTGCCACAGCCATGGGGACGCCGAACCGCTCCTCGTCGTCGTGCTCCTCATCGCCGGACACTGTCGGCTTCGGCCGGTCGTCGTCCACCAAGACTCCGGAGTCGATGAAGCCGTGTTTCGGCAGGGAGTGGTGGTTCGACGACATGACATCTCTGTCCCCGCACACCTTAGAGAAAGTGATGAGAGTGCTCGGCTGCTACGGCATCAAAAACAAGAACCTGATACTGACGCGGTTCTTGCTGCATTACCTCCGCGCAGCCACGCGTAGGACGCCGCTGTGCAATGAGGGCAGCCTCGCTGGCCTCGCCGACACGGCCGTGCACGGCGTGGTGCTCGTCGGGGGCACGGCGTTCTCGTGCCGGGGCCTCTTCTGGGTGCTGCGGACCGTGTCGGCCGTAGGGCTGAGCAAAGAGTGCAGACACAAGCTGGAGAGGCTCATGGGGCTGATGCTGGACCAGGCCACGCTCGACGACCTTCTCGTCTCCGACGACGACGGCGGTGTCTACGATGTGAACCTGGTCGTGAGACTTGTCAGGGTGTTCGTGAGCTCTGAGGAGGAAGCCGATTTTCCGTCGAAGAGGATGAGGAAGGTGGGGAGGCTGGTCGACAAGTATCTCGGGGAGATCTCGCCAGACCAGGGGCTGAAGATGTCCAAGTTCCTCGCCGTCGCTGAGAGCTTACCGGACTCGGCGAGGGAACGCTACGATGGGGTGTACAGGGCATTGGACATCTACCTTGAGGTAAGAAGCTAAGCTAAGAGTCTAAGACGTTGTCTCAACCCTAAAATATTTTGACAAAATTCGATTCAGAAGTAGTACTGGCTCAAGTGAGATATGTTAAATTGAAATCTGGTGGTGAATATGATAGTACTACTGTTTCGTTTCATGGTTAAGGCATGATAGCTGATGGTTAAAAAGTTGGGAATTGCTAAATAGCATCCGAGTGTTTTTTTTTTGTGCTCAGTTTTTTTTGTCTATTAGATACGGGTATTTTTTTTTGTAAACCCTTAATTTTTTTTATCTATTAAATATTACTTTGTGATCTACGTTGTGCTTTATCATTTTAACTTTGTGATTCACTTTTTGTTTGTTGTATTCTTTATAGTTTGTTTTGTTCCTCTTTTTTTTTTTTTACAAATTGTCATATTATTTTTTACATAATTTAATTTGTGTAAAACTAGTATATAATTGATGTAAAAAAAGTCACGCAGAAAAGAATAATGTTCTTTTTTACAAATTGTCACATCATTTTTTTACATAACTTAATTTTTGTAAAACTAGTATATAATTTATGTAGAAAAGAATAATGTTCCTCATCCAATATCTAAAAAATTGAGTACTTCTTAATAAAATAGTAATCAAATAGGATGAGAGGAGGCAAATTGATTTCAACTATTGGATCTAGATCCGAAGGCTCAGACAAGTATTAGCTCGTACGATAGTAGATTTCTTTGCTTACAAAGTTACTTTTACACTTCTGCATTGTTCAGAACGCCCTGTTGGTGTTTGTTTGTTACGCAGACGTCCTTCTGTACATTCTGAAAATTTTCGACATGAATCCTGTATTTGTGCTGTAACTCCTTAGCTGGGGTTCAGAGGTTTACCAGCTTTGCCAAGTCTTTTTCACCCAGTAGTACCGAATACTCTCACTTCATGATTGAGCATGATTGTATTCTGATGACAAACAGTTGACAGTGTAAGGCACCAGGATTTTCACCTGGTAGTGAATATTCTCTCAGTTTATGATTGGGGTCATGATGAGTTTCAGGATTTTCACCTGGTAGTGAATATTCTCTCAGTTTATGATTGGGGTCATGATGAGTTTCCAAAGTAGGCACTAGGCGGTTCAGAATGTTGATTTCCATTTTAAGAGCTGATGATAACAAGGTTAATAATTGGGGATACAGATAGTACTCCACATTTAGGGAGTATTAACTTTTATCCTTTGCTATCTCTGTCTGAGGTCACCTCTGTAATGGTTAGATTTTCAACAGCTCTGTCTTGATGCTTGGACTAGCCACGTGAAGAAGCTATTTCTGTAGGACCATGTATTTCTTTCCTTTTTGTTGTTTAGCATCTTTATTGCACCTTATTTTTCTTTCTAGTCACTTCATAATTTTGTTTCCTTTTCCCATATGTTGGTAGCTGTTCTTTCTCTAGGTTTTTTTTACAAAGAAACTGAATAAAATTTGATAGTACTATCATGGGAACAGTTATCTGCCATGCCTTTAACCCTTTTGCACTGTGCAGTGTGCGCTTTTGGTTCTGAAAACTTATCACTAGGCCACAATACATTTGTTTGCTTTTATCTCTGTCATAGCCTTTGATCCTGCCCAACTAAAATTCAGCCCTTTTCAAAGTCACCACTCACCAAGTTAATTATATCAACTTGCTGAAATTTGCTATCTGAAATAATGTTCTTATCTCATAGAGCTACTTGCATCAATTCTTCATTTTAGCATCCCTTTTCTGTACGGTCGTTGTTTCATCACCGATGCAAAATTGTTTCAGTTTCCACCAGTATTATCCCCGTTGCATGAGTGCGATCTTGAGTTAGAGCTAAGCGAGTTTGCGTGCACTTAATTTACGATTGTACTTTCTTCTGACATGTCTGTCAAAAACTTTATCAGCATGCATGCAGACGTAACTTTAACCTTTTTCCCTGTTTGCAGTGCACTTTTTAATTCATGTTGTCATTAGACCATCGAATTGGTTCCCCTTTTGTCTTGATCTCTGATCATTTTACAACTAAGATATCGCCTTTGTTTAATATTGGTGCAATTGAACCTAGAGAGCCTTTCAGTGCCCTTCTGCCAGCAGATTGCCTTTACCCTGGCCTTTGATGCTTTCTATGTGCAAATGGCTTTTCTTTAATCATCTTCCTCTGCTTTGCGCTTTGAGTTTTCCCTCGCATACACTGCCTTTCTTTCAAGCATGGTAACGCACAGAAAGCACTAAACAAATCTTTGTGCGATGCACGTCATTTACGCCACTTATAAATTTTATGTTTCGAAATGTGCCATCTAGAATTCTGAAATTTGATATGTGCCACTCTAGAACTTAATTGCTTTTGATATATGACACTCCAGGACACTTTTGCTCGTGGGCTTTTCTTCTTCCTTCCCCTTGGGAGGAAGAAGGAAGAGTCAGTGAAATAAAAGTGTCAGGATAAAGTGTCATAGAGCGGCATGAGTTTTAGATTGACAAATATCTAATATTACGATTCTGAGTGGCATATTTCGAAACACCAAGTTTTGAAAGTGAGGTATATATATCCAATTTTACCTTAACATTATGCAATGTTTCCTACTGCTTAGTTGCCACAAAGAGAAAAATTCTTGTAGTGCCTTATTTGAGGCTTCGATAAAACTTATGCAGCGTAGTGTTGTTGATGAGACTTCGCTAAATTTTCTCAAAATGGCTGGAATTGATATAGCTGGTGTATATAACTAAATGTATCCTTTGCATGCAGTCTCACCCAGCACTAACCATCGAGGAGCGCGCAACGCTGTGCCGATGCCTGAACTACGAGAAGCTCACCCTGGAGGCGTGCAAAGACCTCGCCAAGAACCGGAGGATCCCGCCGGGGATCGCGGTGCAGGCTTTGGCCTCGCAGCAGACCAAGCTCCAGATCAAGCCCAACGCCGCCACGGCAAAGGGCGGCAGGCCCGACACGTCGCAGACGCCGAGGAGGGTCGCCAGCGGCAGCGCGCGCTCCCGCAGCGTGGACCTGGACGTCATGGACGAGAAGGAGCTGCTCAAGCTGAACCTGCAGAAGATGCAGAACCGGGTGACGGAGCTGGAGAGGGTGTGCAAGGAGATGAGAGGCCAGATGTCCCGGATGGCAAACAGCAAGTCATTTGGCACCACCTCTTGCCATCAAACCGGCGGCAGGGGATTGCCTAGGCTGTGCTAAACGGATCGATAACATCTTTTCGGTAAGATCGTCACATAGCTTGCCTTTTTCTTCTTCTTCTCTTGATTCCTTTCTGTAAAGATAATTCGGTGCATAGCTCCTTTTCTTTGTGTCATGTTGGTTGTGTACTGAGAGGTGAGCAAGATTGACAGGGATGTAAAGTTTCGGAATTGCTATTTTACGGCTGCCCGCACGGGCTTCATCTCGCGAACACGCCGTGAGGTTGATAAGTCATACTGTGATTCGGGCATGCCGTTCGCGCTACCAAAATGCTGGGTACGGCGGATAACATCACTATTACAGAACTGGGTATCACAACCGGTCTATTAGAAACGGTTTGGTGCGAACCCGTTGTGATCTTCGCACCAGAAGCGGTTCGTTGGCAACGGTCCGGAGAGGGCTTCCAGAAGCGGTTGGAGACACGAACCACTTCTGAAGGTTGCGTTATAGAAATGGTTCTTTTCTCAAACCGCTTCTGATTTTCAGAAGCGGTTCTTTTCTCAAACCGCTTCTAAAACGCAATCTTCAGAAGCGGTTCGTGTCTCCAACCGCTTCTGGAAGCCCTCCCGCGCAACGCATTTAAACCCTTCTTCCTCCATGCGCCAGCAGAGGTACGAATACGATCGAACAGAGAAGGCCGACCAAGCGCTGTTTTTGGGGAGGTGCTGTCTAAATTTTTAATTGGAGGTGATTAGCTCTAAATTAAGTGTTTCAAAGTTAGTAACATCATGTGAACATCCTTCTCACCTAGATATTGCTATTTTTTTCAATTGATGTGGAGAAATCTTGAACTTTTTAAGCATTATCGAAAATTTGTTTTCCGTGCCTTGTTTTTGTTGTTGTATGAAGATGTAGGGTGGAGATCTAGTTCAAAATATGACATTACAAGGTAAAGGTGATTGGAAGCTTTAGATCTAGGTGGTTGTTAGCTTTAGAATCTTAAATATCACAACATTGGAAGAGATCTAGGTACAACATTGCAAGGAAGTAATTATTAGTGTATGAAATAAAATAGAAAAACATGTAGAAGGATAAAAAATAATTACAAAGGTAGGAAAGGATACAAAATAATTAGAAAGGTAGGTCTTTAATTGGATGACGGTGTAGGTGGAGTTTTTTTGTTGGGTTTAAATGTTACTGAAATTTAAGTTAGGTTATAATTTTTCTAACGAATTTGTTATAATTTTAATGAAATTATAACTTGGTATAGATGAATCGGCAATGGATGTACAATGCGGACCGTCGCTCGAGAGAGTTCATTGATGGCGTGCGAGCTTTTCTCGATCGCGGTCGTTGCATTCTTGCCTCGAGCGACTTCATATGTTGTCCGTGTGTAGATTGCAAGAACGAGAAGGAGCACTCCAGCGATGGCAAGTTATGAACCACTTGATCATGAGAGATTTCATGCCAAACTATACATTGGACCAACCATGGCGAAGTTGAGGTGATTAGCGGGAAGGCGATGAAGAAGACGAGGAAGAGGAAGATGGATTTAACAGTATCCCGGACGACACGCAATACTGTTCCGTGGAAGAAACACTTGGTGACTTTGGTGATGATGAGCTAGACCAGATGTTGAGTGACGGAGAAGGAGACTACACAGATGAAAGACAGTTCAAGAAGTTCCAGTGCATGTTAGAGGACCACAGAACTCCTTTGTACCCAAACTGTACGTAATGGACATGTCAAGCAAACCTAAGAAGCATAAGGACAAGCAGAAAGATTGTAGTACTAAGCCAAAGCGACACGTGGTTCTACAAGGCAAACGAAGGATTGTTGGAGTTGAGGACGTCACAAACGAGGAAGAGTATAGTCAGTTCGACGAGATCCCTCTTTTCGCTGTGGATGTCGACATAAGCCTCCTCAATGACACAGACATGGATACTCCTTTCATACGTCGCGATCATAATGAAGGAACACTTGTAAAGACAAAGTACGTTACTACTTAAGATGTACCCCTACTGTATGAACTATATATATGTAAGTCTTTTACAGTATGAAGTGTTTGTTTGGAATGAATGTAAAGTGCCAAAATTCTGGAATGAAACTAAAGTGCTCAAAGCTTTTTGTAAAAATTATGGAATGAAAGTAAAGTTCTAAAAACTTTTTAAAAATTAAGAAATGAAACTGAATTGCTAAAAGCATTTTTTAAAAATTATGAAATAAAACTGAAGTGCTAAAAGCATTTTTTAAAAATTATGAAATGAAACTGAAGTGCTAAAAGCTTTTTCAAAAAATATAGAATGAAACTAAATTGCTAAAAGCTTTTTCAAAAAATTGTAGATTGAAACTAAATTGCTAAAAGCATTTTTTAAAAATTCTGAAATGAAACTAAAGTGCTAAAAGCATTATTTAAAAATTATGAAATAAAACTGAAGTGCAAAAAGCTTTTTCAAAAAATTATGAAATGAAACTAAAGTGCAAAAAGCTTTTTAAAAATTAAGAAATGAAACTGAATTGCTAAAAGCATTTTTTAAAAATTCTGAAATAAAACTGAAGTGCTAAAAGCATATTTTAAAAATTAAACTGAAGCGGTTTGAGAAAAGAACCGCTTGTAGAGTGCAAAATTCAGAAACGGTTTGAGAAAACAACCGCTTCTAGAACGCAACATTCAGAAGCAGTTTTAGAAAAGAACCGCTTTTAGAGCATAAGATTCAGAAACGGTTACTAATACCAACCGTTTGTAGAAGTCATCCCTCTACAAGCGGGTTGATCTAAATTCGCTTGTAGAGACATTCTACAAGCGGTTTGTTCTATGAACCGCTTGTAGAAGTCCTCCCTCCACAAGCGGTTGTTCTAAAACCGCTTGTAGAGATATTCTACAAGCGGTTGGTTATTAGAACCGCTTGTAGAGGTGCTCCCTGTATAAATTTGAAACGCCCCGCCCTTTTCGCACACCCGAAATTTTCTAAGTCCCGCTCAAGAGCCCCCCTGCGCGCCGCTGCAGCTCCTGTGTGTCTCCGGCCGCTGCTGTCTTCGCCTCCGTCCAGACCACGCGCCGCCGTCCTCGTCGACGCCGTAGGCCTCCTCCGCCACCTTGCCGACGCCTACTCGCCACCTCGCCACGCCAGTCGACCCCGGCCGTACGTGTGCCCTCGTCGCCGCCGTCACTCCACCCCGGCCGCCGACGCCTTCTCCGCCACCCGCGACGCCTACTCGCCTCCAAAGCGCCACCACCGCCATCCACCCAGAGGACCGAGGTATATGTGTGCACGCGTCGTCCTCCCTCTCTAATTCGGCTGCCCACCACATGTTCGGTGAAATGCCCACAAGGTAATTTTGTCAAAATTGTTGCGGTGGATAACAACTTACGACATATGACGACTGCATATTGGCCTGCTGACACGTACGACATGTGAGCACAAATAAATATCCACAATATAGGTTAATTGTATCTTTTTTTACTTGGAGTATTCTAAAGTTATCGTATCCAAAAAAACAGACTAACTTCGATCACCTAGAATTCAACAACCTAAAAATCATCTAAGTGACAAAGGTAAACAACTGAGTGATGCAAATTAAAACATATGGTCAATCACTAAGGTGGCTCTCATCCTCTGATCGATATCGACCCCTTCACTATTGTCCCCATCATAGGTCTATCGAGCTAATAAACACCGGCTTAGCTCGGTCCTCAGTGATGAAGATAATTTACCTCTTAATTACACACATAAAAATAAGTGCCAACACACGAGTTCGTGTTTGATCCTTGGGCTAGTTCCAACACGCCGTAGTACTTAATGCTTGGTATAGAAATTTATGTAATAATATGCTTGTGTTGTAATCTGTAATATGGTTGTTTCAAAGTAATATGATATTTATGTCAACATTTTTTCGGAATTAGGATAGATGGCGCAACCAGGACGTGGTGACCCTACTTTCGATGAGGGAGAACAGTTCCTGTTGGACTCCATCGCGCTGGGTACCATCGAAGGTGATGCTAACGCTACTGCCGCTGGGGCTAATGGTGGTTCCGGTGAAATTTGTTGAGGTGCGGTGATGAAGCCATTGACGCGGGAGCCGCTGAGTCTGATAACACTGGTTCCGGCCAGGATGAGGTACATCCAGAAGAATATAATCCCCGTAGACATGTTAATTAATCGCAATTCATTAATATAATACACTCTGACACGTTTGTACATATGTGTATGTATTTGAAGCCCCGTGCATCGAGCAACCAATCCAAGCATCGGGGACCTAACAAGAAGCCGTCCACAAAGCATTCGAGGAGTTCAAGCTGTCAGCTGAAGGCCAGGCCGCGAGTCAGAAGAACAAGGCCAATTCACAGATGAAGAAATACCACCACCATCTTGGCACCGGTGGTTACATCAAGGCTGTACCAAAATGGGAGAAGCGGGAAGAAGAATTAATGGCGAAAGACATCACACCGGCTACCGCTCTGTGGGAACAGCGCTTGCGCAATTGGTTCATGGGTCATGGGGGAGCCTTTCAGATGACGGCAGTTTGGTGATGGCACCAGGAGTACAAGAGGTCGGCCAAAGGATTGTACAAGCCGTTGGCGATCTCGGCGGTACATTGGTGCGGACAGGAGAATGACGAGCTAACACATGCCCTTGAAAACCACGAGCACCTGGGACGGACACGAGGTATGGGCAAGGCGACGCCGTGGAAGTATGGTTTCGCTAAGGATGCACATACGTACAGGAGCCGGCATAGAAGCAAATCAAGAGAATCACGTAAAGTGTACCAATTGGAACAAGAGCTCAGAGCAACCCAGGCTAGCATCGGCGACATAGTTGCGCAACAAGTACAAATTACCCTCAGCAAGCTTCAAGGACTAGGTTCGAGCAATCGGTAGGACGCGTGATCGACCCCTCCGGGCGGCGAAGTAGGCTGCGCGTCCACCGGCCCCCGGCGGACACCTTGCTATCCGTTATCCGTGGATGACATAAGGGTTCACCGCCAGCAGTGAGCTACGTTGATGCGCCGTAACCTCTCCATCAAGGTGGCTTACGGCATGGCATATCCGGTGGAGCTGGGCGGATGTTCCACCGCAACGAGATACCCCGGGTTACTCAAAGGTCGCGGTGGAGGAGGTGCCGAGCGGTTTGAAGAACTTCACCTCGATATTCTTTGGAGGCGACGACGTGACCAAGCTTGGGCAGGCCCTCCACAATATCATCCTTTGCACAAACGGTACATCATATTTCCAACTGCTATGGGCGCGTCATCTCCACCACGGCAACCCACGCCTCCTCCAACGTCACCGCCACGCAATGCCTCGCCAATAAAACAAGCGAAGCCCTACTCCACCACCAGCGGCTCCTGTGTCTCCACCACTCCACACGAAGCCCTACTCCACCACCAAATCTCAAACAAAAAGAACCCCCAGAAAACCACGTGGCGAATACTCATAAAACAGGTGCACCAACGGCCCAATTGCAACAAGCAAAGCCCAGAGCGGCAAGCGGCGGCCTCGAATCGGCCCGGCCTAAGCGGGCCGTCCGACCCTGCTACCCAAATGCCTCTGAGACCATTCGGGAGACCATTCCGGACCGGTCCCGACTCGACTCAAGAGGTTCCCGACCCCGCAGCGGGGCGGGATCCCCGACTCGACTTCAGCGAGGTTCCCGACCCCGCGCAATGGGCGGGATCCGCGACTCCGACTTCAGCGGGGTTCCCGACCGCGGCGGCAGACAGATCCCCGGCCCGACCGAACCATGATAATCCCCGCCGAGGGCGCGTGCGCGCGCCGGAGTCCGTGTCAACCTAAGGCCACGTGCCCCACGAACGGTCATTCAAGTGATGGCGAGGCGGTGGTCCCTTCCCAAGACGATTTGATAGGCTGCTGAAGCCCGTCTCTGTCCCATCACCCGACCACCCACGGTGCAAGGACACGCTCTCTCCGAGGCAACTCCAACGTCACACGCGACTACGACAAAGACCCACATGGATCACGAGAGCAGCGGCTCGCCACTTCCCGGAGAATTACCTAACCGCTCGACCAGGCTAGACCACCGACCAAAGATAGGCTCGTGAGCGGCGACCGGTCAGCGAGCAAGCGACCGGTCGGCGAACGATTAGCGAGCCGCGAGCAAGATCAAGCCCCTAAAAGTAGCTCGCTTTGGCACTTCGCCAATTCTCGATGTAACCTGCCCCTTCAGATGAATAAAAGGAGGCGGGAACCTCCTAACAGCAATGAGTAAGAGCTACAAGAGAGCTTTTCCTCTTCTTCCTCTTCTTCTTTTTCTTCTCCTTACGAGCTAAGTTTAGATCATTCTAGTGTTGAGGCTCCACCTCTCGCTTGTAAAAAACTCGGTGCGATCATCCGCACTTTTGATGAATACAACACCAACGCCTGGAATCGGGTAGGGACCTTGGCCCGAACCAAGATACATCTTGGACTCGAGTGGTCTAACCATTCGAGGCGGAACGCGCAGCCCCTTAGACTTACAAATTTACTTGCGGCTTTCAAACGCCGGCGGTTAGCGCGCCAGTAGGGGCTTGCGTCTTGGCGGCATCTCCGGATTCCCATTCGTCTCCTTGATGGCATTCTTCTCCAACGACGGCATGGCGTGTTCGGGCGGATCCGCCGGCTCCTCGGCTTCACCGTCACCTCGGAGGAGAGCTCACGCTCATCCTCGCCGCCGTCGGAGGCGTGCGCTGCGGGAGCCCGACACCATCTCTGGCAGCTTCGTCCCACTCCGGCTTGGAGCGCCCGCGGCCCCAAAGCCGGAACACGAGGAGCGCTATACCTCCTTTGGCGAAAGCCTCCGGCTGCGCGGAGATCCGTCACCTCCGCCGCTCATGACTTGTAGCTATGGTGGCTACATGCCAACCTCCGTCCACGAGTTCTTGGAAGACTCTTCCGACCACGGCCCAGCTCGACACGGAGTATCCGCGCCGCAGCGGCACTCGCGAGTGCAACGTGGCGAACACAATGATTGGCCGTAGCCACCGCGGCTCGACGGTCCCCGTCCGTATGACCGAGGCACAGGAGGGGAATACCGCGCGGCGCTGAACAGCCTTCGAGCTCGCCAGCCGAGCTCCAACGGCAACGCGGAGAGCCGGAGGAGCGAAGGTCGAAGCTCGGCCGGCTCGAGCCAACACGAGCAGGCGAGCCCGAGCCCGCGCAAGTCTTGGCGACACGCACGGCGCGCGCGCGCCAAGAGCACCACAAGTTGGGGCGAAATCCGCGCCCCGCTTTTTCCTCACGCAAGCCAAAGCGTGGCTGCGGCCGCAATCTTGCTCGAGGCCTTCCGGAGCCCGCAAACCCGAAGGCGAGCTACCTACCGAACCTTCGGGTGGTGGGAGCGCGCGGCCGTCAAAGACATGCAGCCTCCGGCTCCTACCACACCGGCGCTACTTCCGCCACGGGCCCAGTCTCGCATGGAGCCGGTGGGGTGCGCGCAAGACCGCACCCCCCATGAACCACCCCAGCCTCGCGCACCCGGTGCGCGGCGCCTCGGTAATGCCTCGACATCCGCGCCACCCTCGGCGCCAAGAAAGATGGCGGAGGACGCCGCCACTCACGTGTTGCGGATGGTGAGCGCCACTCTCGCGGCCGAGCCACGATGGTCGGACCACGGGCTTTTTGCCAGGATCCGCCAGTGATTTCCCGCCCGATTCCGGCGCCTACCAACATTGCCAAGTACACCGGGCCACCAACCCGTGTCGGCTCAAGATTACGGCTCGCGTCTTGGTGGGGAGCGACGGATGATCTCTTCATCATCCAAGTACCTCCCCATCTACCTCGCGGACTCGGCTCGAGCTCGGCTCGAGTACCGCCTCAAAACTGCCAGAACGGGCCGACTTGAAGAATCTCTTCGTCGGTAACTTCGGGGCACTTATAAGCGCCTGGTAACTCCTGGGACTGAAGGCTGCAAGCGGCAGCCGGGAGACTCTCGGGACTACATCCGGAGGTTTTCCGCCAGAACGAAGCTCCCGACATCTCCGACGCCGATGTCGTGGGAGCCTTCATCTACGGCACCTCGCAAGGCCTTGGTGCACTGGTGAGGCCGCCTCAAGCCCAGACCACAAGGAGCTCCTCGACATCGCCACCAACCACGCCTCGGCGAGGAGGCCGAGGGGCTATTTTCGAAGGAGGAAAGGCCCAGCAGAGCCCGGCGTCAAACTGGTCTCCTTCCACCGCTCGACAAGCAGGCGGCGACGAGAAGCGATCCGTGAGACCCAAGTGGTCGCCACGGTCGACCGCCCTGCCAAGCAGCAGGCGCGGCCGACCGTCGCGCCCGACCACTTCGAGAAATTGATGGACGGCCCATGCCCGAACCATGGGTTCTCCGTCAAGCACAAGTACCGGGACTGCGAAGTCCTGAGGCGCTATCTTTCTAGCGTCCCCACCACGCCGCGAAGCAAAGGAAAGAAGCCCGCCGCGGCCCCGCGAACGGCGGAGAAGAAGGCAGACGACGAGTTCCCCGAGCCCGACGGCTGCCTCATGATCTTCGGAGGATCGGCTTGCTACGCCGACAAGCGTCGGCTCAAGCTCGCTTCAGCGAGGTCCACACCGTCGCGGCGGCGTCCCCAATATCTTCGGTGGTCGGAGTTCCGATCACCTTTGATCGGACCGATCACCGATCGCGTCCCCACACCGGGAGGTACCGTGGTGGTCGACCGTCGTCGAACGGCGCCTCACGAAGGTCTTGATGGGCGAAGCGGCGGCCTTAACATCCTCTACGTTGAGGCGTTCGACGCTATGGGGTCCGCGCTCAAGCCTCCGGCCAAGCAAGGCACCTTTCCATGGCGTCATCCCGCCGAGAAGCCCATCCGCTCGGCGGTCGACCGCCGTCACCTTCGGGGCCGGAAACTTCCGCACCGAGACCCTCACCTTCGAGGTCGTGGATTTCCCGGCGCCTACCACGCCATCTGGGAGGCCATGCTACGCCAAGTTCATGGCGATCCCGGCCACGCCTACCTCAAGTGAAGATGCGGACGCATGGAGTCTTTACCGCGGCATCGTCTTTCCAGCTGCCTTCAATCTGCGAGCGGCGGCGAATGCGAGCTCGCCTCGGCGGTCGTTGCCTCGCGAAACTCAACAAGCTCGGGAGGAAGCCGCCGAGTCCGTCCTCAATCCAAGAAATCGGCGGGATCCTTCAAATCCGCCGAGACACGAAGGAGGTCACGGTCGATCCCTATGATCCGACCAAGACCGTCTGGTCGAACCACGCTCCCGCCAAATAGGAAAGCGCTCGTCGACTTCCTCCGCACTAACAAAGATGTCTTCGCATGGAGGTCCTCCGACATGCCGGCATTCAAAGGAGGTCGCCGAGCACTCCTTGAGCGTCAGACCGTGCTCAAAGCCGGCCGCTTAACGCCGCGCCGCCGACGAGGAAAGGCGCAGGTTATAGGGAGGAGATCGCCAAACTCTTGGCGGCGGGGTTCGTAAAGAGGTGCGCCACCACGAGTGGCTAGCCAACCTGACTTGTAAAAAGAAGAACGGGCAATGGAGAATGTGTGTTGACTATACGAGTCTCAACAAAGCATGTCCCAAGGACCCATTCCCTTACCTCGCATCGACCAAGTCATCGACTCCACCGCTGGTGCGAGTCTCTTTCCTTCGGATGCCTACTCGGGCTACCACCGGATTGCGCTAAAGGAGTCCGACCACTCGCGACTTCCTTCATCACTCCGTTCGGCTCGTTCGCTATGTCACAATGCCCTTCGGCTGAAGAACGCGGCGCTACATACCGGCGATGTATGCAAACGTGCTTCAATGACCGGATCGGCCGCAACGTTGAGGCGTATGTCGGCGATATTGTCGTAAAGACCGGAAGGTCGCGACCTTATCGCCGACCTAGAAGAGACTTTCGCGAACCTTCGACGGTTTCGCATAAAGCTCAACCTGCAGAAGTGCGTCTTGGGGTCCCCAAAGGAAAGCTCTTAGGCTTCATCGTCTCGAGCGAGGCATCGAGGCCAATCGGAGAAGATCTCGGCGATCGCAAGGATGGGCCCGGTCGGCAACCTCAAAGGGGTCGGTGGCCGACCGGTGCACGTGGCTTTGAGCCGTTTCGTGTCTCGCCTCGGCGAACGCGGAATGCCGCTCTGGTGCTCAAGAAATCCGACCGCTTGGGCTGGACACACGAGGCTCGGGAGGCCCTCACCCGCAGAAGGCCTTCCTGTCCTCGCCTCGATCTGATCGCCCGGCACCGTGAACCATGCTCCTCTACATCGCCGCCACTACCCAAGTCGTCGTGCGGCCCTCGTGGTGGAAGCGGCGGAAGAAGGCCGTGAGCTCAAGGTACAACGGCCGGTCTACTTCATCAGTGAGGTACTTTCCGAGTCCAAGACTCGGTACCACAGTGCGAAGTTACTCTCACGGTGCTCATCGCAAAGAGGAAACTCGTTCACTACTTGATCGAGACGCCATCACTGTGGTGACCACGTCCCCACTAGGCGAGATCATCCATAATCGCGATGCCTCAGGAAGGATAGCCAAATGGGCGCTCGAGCTTAGCGGCCATGGCATAATATACGTCCCTCGGACGGCGATCAAGTCGCAGGCTCTGGCCGACTTCGTCGCCGAGTGGGCCAAGCCAGAGCACCACCGGTGGTCGAAGACCCCAGTATTGGACAATGTACTTGACGGGTCTTACACCAAGAATGGCGCGGCGCGGAGTCGCATCATCTCCCGCTCGAACGAGCTTCAATCGCCATTAGGTTGCTCTTGGCGCGACCAACAACATTGCCGAGCACGAGGCTCGTCAGCGGTCTCGGATCGCCGCCGACCTCGGTGCCGCGGCTTACGTCCACGGGGACTCAAGCTTGTCGTCGACCAAGTCATGAAGGCTGCGGAGCCCGAGACGCCCGCATGGCCGCGCATCTTGTCGAAATGCGCCGGCTCGAGGAGCGGTTCAAGGGTTTCGAGCTTCACCATAGCTACCGACGCTACAATGGCGAGGCCGATCACCGCCAATCTTGCCTCCAGAGAGCCCGTCCCGCCGGATCTTCGTCTCGACCTCCTGCGCCCATTGTCGGTGGACTCGGCGGTGGCGGCCACCCGACCAATCCAAAGACGGCCGCCCGACCGACGCCACGCGATCGGGCGTAGACTTGGCCGGATCGCCGCGGTGTGCTAGCACTTGAGTCCGACCGAGGAGGCCCTACATCGACCGCTTGTGGACGGGTCACTTCCCGACCGACCGAGGCCGGCGCCTCGCCGGCGGCAAAATCTTCGTCTGATCGGCCTGACCTCTACAAAGGAGTCCTCCGGGTCCTCCAAAAATGTATCTTGACCGACCAAGGAAAACAAATGGCCGGACGACATACACAAATAGTCTGCGGTCACCACGCAAAGACCCGATCTCTTGTGGGAAAGGCCTTTCGACAAGGTTTCTCTCGCCAACCGTTGTGTCGGGCGCCGAGCATATCGTGCGCTGCGAAGGATGCCGATTCTTTGCTCGTGACGCATCTGCCAATTTTCTTCTGAGACGATCCCCATCACGTGGCCTTTTGCCGTCTGGGACTCGATTTGGTCGAACCTTCAGAAAGCGCCGGGCTTCACCCACCGCTCGTCGCGGTAGATAAGTTCACCAAGTGGATAGAGGCCAAGCGGTCGTGAGCGCCACGTCGGTACAAGCGGCCATCTTCTTCCGCGACATCGTTTTTAGGTTTGGAGTCCCAAACTCCATCATCACCGGCAACGGAACACGCTCACGGGAAGGAATTTCTCGAGTTCGTGGACGACTTCAACATCCGTGTCGATTGGGCGCGATAGCCCATCCGCGGACTAACGGCGGTCGAGCGCACTAACGGCATGATCCTTCGTGGACTCAAGCCGCGGATCTTCGATCGGCTCAAGCATTTCGCAGGCGCTGGGTAGCCGAGCGCCCTCCGTCCTCTGAGTCTGCGGACCACGCCGACCGGCGGCGGGTTCACACCCTTCTTTATGGTGTTCGCGCCGAAGCCATTTTGCCCATCGACACGGAATACGGCTCCCGAGATTGCAAGCCTTGATGAGGCTCGGGGCTCGCCTCGCAACAAGACGCCATCGACCAGCTCGACGAGGCGCGCGACGTGGCCGTCCTGCGGTCGGCGAGATATCAACAAGCCCTGCGCCGCTACCACAGCCGCCAAGTTCGAGGACGATCCTTCATATTTGGCGACTTGGTTCTGCGTCGAGTCGGACAACCAAAGATAAGCACAGCCGACGCCCCGGGAGGTCCTTTCACCGTCGTGGAAGTTCTCCGACCGCACCTTTCGACTCAAGGGCGCCGATGGTCGCATCCTCCTAATGCCCGGAACATTGAAAAGTTAAGGCGATTCTATCCCTAAGCTCTTTTCTTTTTCCCGGTATAAGTCTTTACCTTTCTCCCAACCGAGCACCTGGTCGCCACGTGACGACTCGGGGGCTGCCCCGTGGGCGCCCCCGTTCAGGCCGCTTCCGGATGGTGTCTGTGCGGGTCGGTGACCCAGCCGACCACGAGGTCTATCCCGGCGGTAACCCTCTCGACCGAGTGCTACGGCCACGCCCGGTAGGCTATGGTTGCCCAAAGAGCACTCCGCGGAAGAAGGAAGCACTGAGTGGGATGACCTTACGGTCGATTGGGAACAATCTTCCCCACACGAACTCGGCTAACTCGTACTCATGTGGGTCGGTGACCCGACTAGTCACAGAGTCTATCCCGGCGGTAACCCTCTCGACCCGAGCGCTACGGCCTCGCCCGTGGCTATGGTTGCTAAGTAGCACTTTGCGGAAGAAGGAAGTGCCCGAGTGGAAAAACCCTTGGCCGATCGGGAACACTCAAACCCCCATGAGTGCGCGTAACTACGCATAAACAAGACTCCTATCCTCTTGGCCCTCTCAAATTGACCCGACCTACGCATAAGCGACCCGTGGTCCTTGAGGCTATGGTCGGTCAAACCCAAACGCAAAGGAGAGCAAAGAGGCAAACCGAGCTTACAATTACTTACGATCGTTTACACAATCTTTGCAAGAAAAGAAAAAAAGGGGGCTAACTTCTTTCTTCCTCTTCTTCACGGTGGCCGACCAAGACGGAGGAGGAGGACTGGCATCTTGAAGGCGACCTCGGGCGGGGCGTGGTGGCGATCTCGAGCATGCGGCTCGACACGGAGCTCGAACACATCCGACCTCGTCGTCGGTCCGGTTCCCGGCGATGCCGCTACTCACCACTGCGAGGTCGATACCGTCATAGTGCGAGACGGTGTTGACCAGTGCGGACGAAGCTCCCAGTGCTGCGCCCGCAATCACAGCCGCCTCCACAAGCCCCGGCACTCGGGCGGTAGCAGGCAAGTGCGCTCGCTGCTGCCTGTGCCCAAGACTTGGCGCGAGACCTCTGGCCGGCCCTCGAAGGGCTTCCACCGGCGCCCATCTCGGCCTACCATCCTCGGAGACCCTCGGCCGCCGAGCCTCGTCCCCGGCCGCGATCGCCACGTCGCGGTCTCCGCCGCGCGTCCGAGCCTCCATGGCGGCGCTCGAGTTTCTCGCACCTCTGCGAGTTTTCGCGTCTCGGATGAGTCTCCTCTACGTTACCCCAACCAAAGAAATCAATGGAGGAGTTGAGATACTTACGATCCGCAGAGTCGATCAGTGCCGACCTCCTCCGAGACTCTCGTAGGGCGTCCTCAAGGAAGCCACTCCTTCCGAGCAGTCTCTGCTCGGGCCGAGCTTGTTGGCGTCCTCCGGGCACGATCCCGCTCGGCCGCAGATGGGTCGCTTACGCTTGTGCCACCCCTCGGTGACGGCGGCGTCCTTGGCCTCGGTGACCTCGCCAGGAGGATTCAAGCTCCACCACCCTTGCCTCAAGGCCTCGGCCCCAAGGCGCTCGTCGTAAAGGGCCTTTGAGGCCTCCTCCACCTAGGCGGAGTTTTTCGCCTCCGTCCGCCCAATGTTCAAAGCCTCTTGGGCAAGACGAAACTCAAGCCGCACTGACCACTTTCTTCCATGCGATGCCGCCCCGAGCATCCGAGCGACGAAGAGCCCTACTGGCCTTCGACAGACCCGCAAATCTTTGCACAACACGGACATTTCACAAATCCGAAGCATATCGAGAGTTACAAAGTCACGACTCCTTCGCTCGGCTTTACCAAACTTACGGGTTGAATCCCCGACCATCACCTCCAGCCCTGGAAGACTCTAAGGCTAGGTCGACCCTTATGGATCGGCCCTATCTCCTCCTCCGCAACCGTGGCGCCTGCCAAGGCGACCCACTCTCGCTCCTCGGCCGGTCCATGGATCCGGCCACGGGCCACATCCGGCAGCAGACCTTCGCCGCTCGCCGCCGGAGGAGCGGCGCCCGACCAGCGCCATGGCGAGGCGATGAAGTCGGCCTCGGAGCCCCAGCAGGCGGGGGTCGGACGCCTCGCATCGGCGCCACCCGACCGCGCGCGCCGCCAGCGCTATCACCGACCCCTCCGGCAACACTATCTCGACCGGCACCGCCGGTGAGTCGGCGATCGCTCCACCTCTTCCGCCGCTTCTTCGGTCGGGCGCAATGGCCAATGGCGTCGCCGTCCCTCCTCCGGGAAGACCCTCGCGTCGGCCGGCGTCGGCGGGCGGCGGAGCTCTTCGCGGCCTCGATCTCTCCTCCTCAAAGGAGGCGCGTCCTGATCGCGTGCTCCATAGGCGCCGACTGACGGTACCACGAGCCGCGTGACCGCCACTTGAGAAGTGGCATGCGGCCCCACCGCCACGCCCGTAGGCGCCGCACGTCCACGATATTTAAAAGTCGCCGGCGGCTTTGCTACAAAAATGTTCCAGAAGGGGGAAGAAATACTTATCGGCGGAGGCGAGTCGCGGCTGCGCGCTCTCTTCGTCGGCCCCCACCAAGGGGCGGTCGGTGGCCGCTTCCCGAAGCTACCACCGGTCGGCGGCGTCGACAAGCTGCGCCGCAGACGCGCCTTCGCTGAGGACCAGCGCCGCGGGCTCTGTCGGGCCAACTCTCGAGCCACCACTCACCGGAGGGTCGGGAAGGAATGCGTTAGTAGTCGGGAAGCTCCCCACTATCGAGAAGTCGTCCCCACCGCGGTGGACTCCGATCACGTCCTCGCCGCGCGCTGCCTTGCCGCTTCCTTCGCTTCTTCTTCCTCCTCTCCTCCTTCGCGCCTTTGGGAATCGGCCTCGGTGGTCTTCGCCGAGAGGCGCCCTCGTTCTTTCTCCCGGGAGCGGTGCCCGGAGGACATGCTGCGAGCCCCTAGAGGATACAAAAACGACCGATCAGGTCAGACGCTAAGAGCGAAGAAGAAAGAAGCAGAAAGAAAAATCCCACAAACTCACCAGATTTGGGGATGAGCCGACGAGAAAGGCCCCGGGTGGCCGCGCGCGGCCACCGTGGCGCTTCCTCCGATAATCGCCGCCACCGGGCCTCCACCTCGACGCGCCAACTCGCCACCTCCATCCTTGCCCTGTCGGATGGCCCTCATCTTGGAACATGGGGTGCGGCTCGAGCGCGAGGGCTGCACGCGCATCCTCATGAAGGCGTGCACGACAACATCCCCGGTCAGCCCCCGTTTCCTCAGAGCCCTGATCTCCTCCACGATCAGGGCCACCTTGTTCTTTTCCCTCTTCTCGGCGCCCCAGGTCCATTGCTCCATCGCGACGAGAGCTCGCCCGAAAAGCCTGGGCGCTGTTTTCAACGTTCGGACATAGATCCATTCGGGCGCCATCCCTTGTTAAAGGACGGCGGCTTGATGTCCGTGTACTCGAGCTCCGCCCGTTCAAGGCGGGAGGCGAGCCGCCCATGGGCGCCGTCGCGTCGACGGCTGTCTTTCCAAAGCCTCGCTGGAAGAAGTGCCACCCGGCGCCAATGCGGCTCAATCCCTAAGAAGGCCTCGCACGGGGTAATGAAAATGGCGATGTGAAGGACCCGTTAGGGTTGAGGTGGTGCACCTCCACCTTGTAATGGAAAAGAAGCCCCGGACGAAAGGGTGGAGCGGCGGCGGCCGCGCTCAAAAACGAGGCGGGACCACAACCTCGTCGCTCTGCGGCCGGGATAACGGCCCGGTCGGCACTCTCCACCGAGAGGTGCCTTGCGCGGGAGGAAGCCCTTCTTCACTAGGCCGAGCGCGCGACTCTCTGTCGCGAGCACTCCGTCCCACGACATCTTCGCGGGAAGCGACGGAAGGTGAGAAGAAGAGGGCCGAGGTTTCCTTCTCGGCTCTCTGGCGCTTTTCTTGCTTTAGGGACGGAGACGAAGAAGGCGAAAGCGTGGCTACCCGAGGCACCCCAACAACGTGCTTATAGGAGGCGAGGGACGCCGACCGAACGCCTCCTCGAGCGAATCGTCGCGTCCGCCCTAAATGCATCACACGCCTGGTAACTCCGATTTCCAATTCCACTCCGCATTTAATCTGTCGCGTCAGTTGCGAGTCATAAAGACGCCGCCCCGAACAGCGTGTCCGTTACCTCTTGGTCTCGCCTTTTGGCGGGGCGGTTGTTCGGCGCGCGAGAGGCCCATTGGGCCGCTGCGGTCCCAAGATGGCAAAAAGCTTTGTGGCTTGCGCCAGGCCCAAATGAAAAGTCGGGTTCAAAAGGCCTAACCACCGGATGGGCGTAGGGCGCCCAATGAAACTTGAGCGAGGGCAACGAGAGAGCCCCACGGTGGGTCCCGGTTGGGTCGGTGACGACCCATCACCTCTACTCGCGTCAGAGACCATACTTCACACTCTCCGGGAGCTCATCGATGAGCGACGGCCAGTGTGCTCTGGGTGGTGGCGACCCGAGGTCCATCTGGATTGAGTAAAGAAAGGTTTCTTATGAGTCGCCCCACGCGGGGCGGGACACCCTACTGGGGACCGTCGCTCGGAAGGTCCCCTTGGCGGGACCTCCCAGACCCACTCGGACTACCGTTACTAGCTCCAAGAGCACGGCGTTCAAACCAACGCAGTAAACGCGTCGCTCACCCTCCTCGGTCCCACACCGCGGATGGGGTAAACTTGTGGGATAGGCGGCGGCTACTCCTCTCGCAGCTTCCCTCGCGGACGGGGACTCGGGATGGATACCCCGCGTCCAGCTACGACGTTAAACGAGCACTCGGACACGGAACCTCGCGGAGGCATCCGGTCGTCCTTGCCGACCAAGGCACTCGGACATCGGAACCTCGCGGAGGCATCCGGTCGTCCTTGCCGACTAAGGCAGCGTCCGGCTACGACGTTAAGCGAGCACTCGGACGCCGGAACCTCGCGGAGGCATCCGGTGCGTCCCTGCCGACTAAGGCGGCGTCCACCACGACGTTAAGCGAGCACTCGGACACCGGAACCTCGCGGAGGCATCCGGTCGTCCTTGCCGACCAAGGCACTCGGACACCGGAACCTCGCGGAGGCATCCGGTCGTCCTTGCCGACCAAGGCACTCGGACACCGGAACCTCGCGGAGGCATCCGGTCGTCCTTGCCGACCAAGGCACTCGGACATCGAACCTCGCGGAGGCATCGGTCATCCTTGCCGACCAAGGCACTCGGACAACGGAACCTCGCGGAGGCATCCGGTCGTCCTTGCCGACCAAGGCACTCGGGCATCGGAACCTCGCGGAGGCATCCGTCCGTCCTTGCCGACCAAGGCACTCGGGCATCGAGAACCTCGCGAAGGCATCCGGTCGTCCTTGCCGACCAAGGCACTCGGACGCCGGAACCTCGCGGAGGCATCCGGCCGTCCTTGCCGACTAAGGCGGCGTCCCACCACGACGTTAAGCGAGCACTCGGACACCGGAACCTCGCGGAGGCATCCGGCCGTCCTTGCCGACCAAGGCACTCGGACGCCGGAACCTCGCGGAGGCATCCGGCCGTCCTTGCCGACTAAGGCGGCGTCCAGCCTACGACGTTAAGCGAGCACTCGGACACGGAACCTCGCGGAGGCATCCGGTCGTCGCTGCCGACCAAGGCACTCGGACATCGGAACCTCGCGGAGGCATCCGGCCGTCCTTGCCGACCAAGGCACTCGGGCATCGAGAACCTCGCGGAGGCATCCGGCCGTCCTTGCCGACCAAGGCACTCGGACGCCGGAACCTCGCGGAGGCATCCGGCCGCCCTGCCGACTAAGGCGGCGTCGGCTACGGCGTTAACGAGCACTCGGACACCGGAACCTCGCGGAGGCATCCGGCCGTCCTGCCGACCAAGGCACTCGGACGCCGGAACCTCGCGGAGGCATCCGGCCGTCCTTGCCGACTAAGGCGGCGTCGGCTACGACGTTAAGCGAGCACTCGGACACCGGAACCTCGCGGAGGCATCCGGTCGTCCTTGCCGACCAAGGCACTCGGACACCGGAACCTCGCGGATGCATCCGGCCGTCCTGCCCGACCAAGGCACTCGGACACCGGAACCTCGCGGAGGCATCCGGCCGTCCTTGCCGACCAAGGCACTCGGACGCCGGAACCTCGCGGAGGCATCCGATCGTCCTTGCCGACCAAGGCACTCGGACAACGGAACCTCGCGGAGGCATCCGGCCGTCCTGCCGACCAAGGCACTCGGGCATCGGAACCTCGCGGAGGCATCCGGTCGTCCTTGCCGACCAAGGCACTCGGGCATCGAAACCTCGCGGAGGCATCCGGTCGTCCTGCCGACCAAGGCACTCGGACATCGGAACCTCGCGGAGGCATCCGGCCGTCCTTGCCGACTAAGGCGGCGTCCACTCTGACGTTAAGCGAGCACTCGGACACCGGAACCTCGCGGAGGCATCCGTCCGTCCTTGCCGACCAAGGCACTCGGACGCCGGAACCTCGCGGAGGCATCCGGTCGTCCTTGCCGACTAAGGCGGCGTCGGCTACGACGTTAAGCGAGCACTCGGACACCGGAACCTCGCGGAGGCATCCGGTCGTCCTTGCCGACCAAGGCACTCGGACATCGGAACCTCGCGGAGGCATCCGGCCGTCCTTGCCACCAAGGCACTCGGGCATCGAGAACCTCGCGGAGGCATCCGGCCGCGTCGCCGACCAAGGCACTCGGACGCCGGAACCTCGCGGAGGCATCCGGCCGTCCTTGCCGACTAAGGCGGCGTCCCTCTGACGTTAAGCGAGCACTCGGACACCGGAACCTCGCGGAGGCATCCGGTCCGTCCTTGCCGACCAAGGCACTCGGACATCGGAACCTCGCGGAGGCATCCGGCCGTCCTTGCCGACTAAGGCGGCGTCGGCTCGACGTTAAGCGAGCACTCGGACACCGGAACCTCGCGGAGGCATCCGGTCGTCCTGCCGACCAAGGCACTCTGACACCGGAACCTCGCGGAGGCATCCGGCCGTCCTTGCCGACCAAGGCACTCGGACATCGGAACCTCGCGGAGGCATCCGGCCGTCCTTGCCGACCAAGGCACTCGGGCATCGGAACCTCGCGGAGGCATCCGGCCGTCCTTGCCGACCAAGGCACTCGGACACCGGAACCTCGCGGAGGCATCCGGCCGTCCTTACCGACCAAGGCACTCGGACACGGAACCTCGCGAGGCATCCGGTCGTCCTTGCGACCAAGGCACTCGGACGCCGGAACCTCGCGGAGGCATCCGGTCGTCCTTGCCGACTAAGGCAGCGTCCAGCTACGACGTTAAACGAGCACTCGGACATCGGAACCTCGCGGAGGCATCCGGTCGTCCTTGCCGACCAAGGCACTCGGACATCGGAACCTCGCGGAGGCATCCGGTCGTCCTTGCCGACCAAGGCACTCGGACAACGGAACCTCGCGGAGGCATCCGGTCGTCCTTGCCGACCAAGGCACTCGGGCATCGGAACCTCGCGGAGGCATCCGGTCGTCCTTGCCGACCAAGGCACTCGGACACCGGAACCTCGCGGAGGCATCCGATCCGTCCCATCAAACCAAGGCACTCGGACGCCGGAACCTCGCGGAGGCATCCGGTCGTCCTTGCCGACTAAGGCGGCGTCGGCTACGACGTTAAGCGAGCACTCGGACACCGGAACCTCGCGGAGGCATCCGGCCGTCCTGCCGACCAAGGCACTCGGGCACTAAAACTTAGAAGGCACCCGCTCTCCTTGCCGACCAAGGCACCGATTAGCTACTGGCGCCAAAGCAGCGCAAGGAAGATTTCTTGAGGAACAAACCGCGAGTTCGCACGTCCGACCACTCGAAAACCGATCGCGAACTTTCTAGCGCCGAGTGATCAAAGCGAAACAAGCGAAGCTAACTCCTTCATGAAGTCATTCATAGAGAGAAAAAAAGGATTTCATTAAAAAGCCTGAGCTCAAAACTTTACACCACTTTACATGAGGCACACGCAAGACTCTCTATCTACACCTGACTCCTAAAACTCCCTACGACAACGCCGACGGTAGGCCCTTGCTCGGCCGACGACGATGCAGACAAGGTCGGTGAACTGAGGTCGTTGGAGATGACTCTTTGGTAGGCCCTTGCCCGGCCGTCAAGGTGAAGCCACGGCCGCGGAATGGCATGCTGCCGCTGCTTGCTCAGCGACATCGACGCGGCGCGCTCTCGCACCTCGGCCCTCGGGCCATTGCCTCTAGGAGGGCCCCCTTGCCACTCCAAGCCTCGGATCGCTGAAGTAGCGCGTCAGCGGCAAAGAACGTCGCGAGCTACTTCTTCTCTTTGGGAGTTCGGCTATCGCTGATCATATTCAACCCAAAGCTCGTTCAAAGGTCTTCCTCTTCCACCGCGATGTCATCACCAAATCAAGACTAAAGGGTGTCTTGAACACATTTCAAGAAGGAAAGGAGTCTCGTCTAAGAGTCTGCCGCTCGAGCAACCCGTGGCGCCCTTATATACCCATTCGAAGAAAGATCAAACGACTCAGGAATAAATGCCGGCGCAGGAAAACGAAGCGCCCGCCACCGGAACCCGAAGCGGTCAAGAAGACGAACGGGCAAAAACACACCTAGCCGTGCGCGGCGCGCACAACGAAGCAATTAAGAGGCTCCGGCGGTTCGCATACCTCGAGAACGTAATCCGGGCGGGCGTCGGATGCGTTGGGGCACGCCCGGCAAAATCGGTAGGCCCGTTGGCCCACCTAGTTGAACGGATCGGTCAAGCTCAACCCCAACCGAGTCTGCCGAACTCGATTGGAGGTTCGGGGCTCTTGGCGAATACTCATAAAGCAGGTGCACCAACGGCCCAATTGCAACAAGCAAAGCCCGGAGCGGCAAGCGGCGGCCTCGAATACGGCCCGGCCTTAAACGGGCCGTCCCGACCGCTACCCAAATGCCTACGAGACCATTCAGGAGACCATTCCCGGCCGGTCCCGACTCGACTCAGCGGGGTTCCCGACCCCGCGGCGGGGCGGGATCCCCGACTCCGACTTCAGCGGGGTTCCCGACCCCGCGGCGGGGCGGGATCCCCGACTCGACTCGGCGGGTTCCCGACCCCGCGGCGGGGCGGGATCCCGCGACTCCGACTCAGCGAGGTTCCCGACCCGCGGCAGGGCAGGATCCCCGGCTCGACCGAACCATGATAATCCCGCCGAGGGCGCGTGCCGCGCGCCGAGTCCGTGTCAACCTAAGGCCACGTGCCCCACGAACGGTCATTCAAGTGATGGCGAGGCGGTGGTCCTTCCCAAGACGGTTTGATAGGCTGCTGAAGCCACGTCTCTGTCCCATCGGCCACCACCCACGGTGCAAGGACACGCTCTCTCCCGAGGCAACTCCAACGTCACACGCGACTCGGCAAAGACCCACATGGATCACGAGAGCGACTCGCCACTTCCGGAGAATTACCTAACCGCTCGACCAGCTAGACCACCGACCCGACGCATAGGCTCGTGAGGCGACGGGCCACGCGAAAGCGACCGATCGGCGAACGATTAGCTGACCGCGGGGCAAGATCAAGCCCTAAAAGTAGCTCGCTGGCACTTCGCCAATTCTCGATGTAACACGCCTTTCAGATCTTGAATAAAAGGAGGCGGGAACCTCCTAACAGGCGTGATAAGAGCTACAAGAGAGCTTTTCCTCTTCTTCCTCTTTCTTCTTTTTCTTCTCCTTAGAGAGCTAAGTTTAGATCATTCTAGTGTTGAGGCTCCACCTCTCGCTTGTAAAAACTCGGTGCGATCATCCGCACCCCAATGAATACAACACCAACGCACGAATCGGAGTAGGGACCTTCGGCCCGAACCAGTATACATCTTGGACTCGTGGTCTAACCATTCAGGGAGCGGGAACGCGCAGCCCCTTAGACTTACAAATTTACTTGCCGGCGCTCGAAACGCCGACACCACGCCTCCACCATCTCCTCCGAGGAAGAAGCTCGATAACAGAATTAAGGCTCCCCCACCTGCTCCCAAGAAGGAGGAGTCCAGCCGATCGACCAAGGTAAAGGAACCTCCAAAGAGGGCATATGATATGAATAAGGAGGAGAGTGACGCGGTCACTAAAGCGTATGGTGCACACTTCGCAAAAAGAAGGTAGAGCCAAAGGTACCAACCGATCCAAAGCGGCGAACACTTCGCGACATGCCGGTAAAGTCATTGCTGTGCTGTTCAACTATGAGCGGACAATAATTAAGGCTACGGAAGAATAAACGTGGTCAGCGGCGGCAAGAAAGAAGAAGAGAGACCAAGATCGGAGAACCTCGAGAGGTTTATGAAGGAGGCGGGACTCGGTTCCACAGTGCAGTTCTTGGATTAATAGATGATATCCCAATGGCAACAAAGGTCGGATGGCAATTTCGGTTGGTAGGAGCCGATTGACCCAAATGAGATAAAGGATCGCCAACCAAAATGCGGCAATTTCACGAATGGTACATGACAGAGTCCGCTCAAGGAAGAACGATGTTCCCTCCGTATCAAAGAAGATGATTTTTATCGCGGGACAACACCATATGGCTCGAATTTGACGACTTATACAATATTTACCATGCCGACTCCATCAACATGTCTCTCATGAGTCTTGGTGCTGTAAGTGTCAAGCTCATACCTTTACTGTGTGCTTCCTCGTACAATAAAATTGCAACTATTAAACTTATAACTTTCTATGTAGAATGGAGATACAACGATGTAGAAAAGAGAATATCTTCAACGTGGGCTTCATCGACCCGAGATTGTTAACGAGTTCATCTTTGGATACAACCGAAAGGATCTTGAAGATTACATTCTCGATGCATTCTTGGGACAAAGACTACAAACCGTACATATACGCCCTTCAACTTCGATGCGTATATATACAACCTCTCGTTCTTATATTTTTCAAGGCATTTATAATACTACTAGCTAGTTACATATATGTTGCAATACATGAATAGGTTTCATGGATCCTTCTTGTCATCAAGCTTGATAGCGACCGGATCATTGTTCAAGACTCAAAAGGACTCGGTGAAAAATATCAATTTATCATTGACACCCTAAACAGTATATAGCACATATATATACGATAGTTTTCCTTATTATATATATTGAAATACCTTGCTAATTCCAACTCGATAATTACCATTCATACTAACGCATCACACAGACATTAGCACGGTTTGAAAGAAGCAACAAGGAGATTTCGAGAACGAATTTGATGTACAATTAAGCACTCGAGTACGTATTAAAGAATATTAATATGCCGTAATGCTTTTTCATCCCAATAATCGTGTTCTTTTCAAATTTCATCGCAGTTCTACAACAGACGGGTGGAAACAACCTATGTGGCTATTATGTGTGCCACTATATGCAAAGTATTACCCACGGTGATGTGCCGACAACCAACGCCGAGGTAGTGTGCACATGTCAATTTCTTAGTACTTACACTTTAATAATTACATGTCCAGAGATTTATTTACCTCCCGCTTTGTCAGCCCAACATCGATGTGCAAGACGTGATCCCGCCGCACCGGGTTGCAGCAATCCAAGAATAACTCATCGGCTTTATTGTCGACGAGATTGTATCCACCAAAGGCGAGTTCCACGCAAATGGTTGGAGAGATTGTCCTGAAATAAGGACAGATGAATTGACATCAACGTCGACCAAGGGCACAAAGAGCGACGCACGCAAGAAATGAGCTCAAGATTCGCCCTTTTATTCTTTGAAACTTGTAAAAGTGGCTTATTATTTCATGTGTTCATCAACTTGTTCATTTTTTAATCTGTAATTATCTGAATGAATACTCATGACTAATATATATATATATATATATATATATTTAAGTGTGTCAAAAAAACTCATGAAGTTCTATTTATTTTAATTGTCAAAATCTATATCAAAAACCCCTCTGAAAACATATTCTATATTGAATATAATCAAAATGCTACGCTGTCAGACCTTCACAAGCGCTTGGTAACTCCAACCGCTCTCCACAAGCGGTCGTAACACCAACCGTTTTTGGAGAGAACCTCTCCACAAGCGGTTGGTAACACCAACCGCTTGTGGAAATGTCGAACCACAAGCGGTTCAGGGAACCGCTTGTGATACCCGACGGGGTATCACTCCCGATTGCTTACAAGCGGTTCTAAAACCGCTTCTGAAAGCGGTTTCGAACCGCTTGTGCATGCCCGATCCGCAGTAGTGCATGCAACAGCCGTCCTTGCTTGGGCCGTTGGGCCACATGAGGCGCTTACAGCCTGCAAGCATGATGAAACGGGCCAGGCCATCTAACTAGAACCGGCCGATGACCCACGCGTGCAACCATGTGAATATGTGATTTTTAACCACCCGCGCGAGTTGCGACAACCTTAGGCATGGCATGTAACTACGCCATGTTTGGAAAATCAGTAAATCGTTAAATAGCTCAGTTTTTA
Source organism: Otatea glauca (assembly GCA_036346275.1). Lineage (NCBI taxonomy): Eukaryota > Viridiplantae > Streptophyta > Magnoliopsida > Poales > Poaceae > Otatea > Otatea glauca. The sequence continues at coordinate 52,294,062 of CM070717.1, read as the reverse complement.
AACGATTTTAGATATAAATTAGAAACAATATATAACTAGTAATCTATACCCTTTATAATGCATCTAAGCATTCTTTTCTACGTCCACCCCAAATAATGCACCCCACTAGAGATGGTCCAACCTTCATGCACCCAGCGAAAAGTCCTCGGAAACTTGCCTCCATCAAAATTAACCTCTCAGATCTTTCCTCAGCTTTACTCACCCACATCCGATGGCCATTGTTTAATGTGTCTAACTCATCCATGTGGCCCACAACAGATCTCCCCCACCTCCAGCATCATCTCAAGGAAAAATAAACAAATATCCTGGAATTAAGGGAAAGGAAACAAACGTTCTAGAAAAGGAAAAGACCATATATTACGTGCTGGGAAAAAGAAATCGGAAGACAGGGCACTATACTAGTAAAAGCTAAAAGCAGGATGAGACATGCTTTTAAGCTTATTGCTGATGAAAATTAGTTGTTTGTTAAATGACCTCTTATAAAAAATTATAACTATTTTTTAATTTAGAAAACAAAAAAATAACTTTTCAGAAAAGATACATCTTCTTCGCTCTCTTAAAAAAAACACTCGACTTTTTTTAAAAAAAATATTCAGGTACACGCATGTGAGCACGACACGTCTAGAATTTCTCGGACAGCGAGGATAAAGTTGCAATTGTGTGTACAGGCGCACACTTTCTCACTCAGGTATACGATCATGGAAGTTTAGTTATGTGTTTCTGCGCAATGACAGGTAGGAAAAAGTCCTCACATTGAAAGATGCACGGGGATGTGGAATGCACGAAGCAGTGATAACTCACGAGTCCTATTCGAAGCGATGTAAAATTTTTCAGAGGTTATTTTTGTTGAAATGGCTTGAGCTACCGATTTTAGAGGGACAGTAGCATCAGGGTTATTGTAGTAACGACTAGTTTTTGGTATTTTTAATGCACGAAAGTGACCGTTGAGCCTAGTGCCATTGCTACCGGTTCTAGATGGACGGTAGTACTGCACTTTTTACCTATGTTGCCCTCCAATGGTTAGTTTTCTTTGAAGAGGCTATAAAAGAAGCCTTGGGACTGGCATTTGGGTGTTGTTCGCTTTGAGAAAGGTTTGTGAGAGTTGTGTGGGTGTGTTGCTCTATTCTATTTGGTTTTTAAGCTAAGAGTGAATCCTATTTGTATGTGTTGCATTTAGGAGATGATTGAGAGCCTCTTGTGCATGTGTTGCACTTGAGAGGAGCCTTGTGCATATATTGCACTCGGTGATCTCTATTGTACATGTGTTGTACTTGGTGGAGCTAAAGCTAGAGGACTTGACTTGTTACTCTTGGTATTTATCGACACCTAGACGGTGTGTGGAGGCATTGTGCACAGTGACCTTCTCAAGGAGATTGTGAGAAGGTCCGACAAAGTTGTGAAGATCGAAGCTTGCTTACCTGGAGGGGCAAAGAGCTACCACTAGTGAAATCAAGGCGAGTGCTCAAGTCGTGGAGCGAGTACAAAGTGGTTTTGGCTTGCCTCAACGTGGATTAGGGGAGACCGGCAAATCTCCGAACACCACGGTAAAAAGTATTGTATCTTCTTATGTGTGCTTGCAATTCCTTATTTACATTGTTGTAATTTACATTCTAGAATTAAATTGCTTGCTTGTCTTTAGGATTATAATTTATTGTTAGAGATATAATTAACTAGTGCACTTAGTGAGCCTAGTTAATTTATGCTTCAATTATCAAAACCTTAGTTTATCGTTTTCGCATCATTTATCGTTTATGTTTTGACATAGGGGTACTTAAGTGTTCGTTTAATTAGAGAAGAAATTTTTATAACCGCCTATTCACTCCTCTCTAGTCAGCATCCTCAATCTTATAGTACAATCATTACTAGAGTCACGATGGATCAAGCATGTCGGCGTTGTTCGACTACATTGATCCATATGTTAATCTGTACATACGACATATGCTTGTCAAGTATTTACATCAGTCAGAGAATCATTCGAGCTGGATAGCGTATTACAAACACTGGAAGTCCGCTTGGCTGCCGTGGGACGTGAACTAGGAGGAGTATAAGCAAGAGCATGAGAGGAAGTATGTCGAGATCATTGCCTATGTTGTGGCAATGGAAGTTGCACCATGCACGTACTACTACTCGTAGGCACGTCAATACATAATTGTCCATAAGATCCTTTTACTCATGTTGCAATACATGTTCACACTCCTTTAATTATAGCTTTTGCAGGTGGTTCGGGGCGATCGATGGGTTGTAGCGTCATCCATGCTTCGACAGATATTCCTCTCGTTTATTATATTCGAAACAATTGTGATGGATGAAATACGATGGATATAATGCATGGCGTAATTTCAAAGTTGTAATGTAACGGGATTTCAAATGTGTTTATGAATTATAAATTGTCATGCAATGGGATGGACGCAATGGCATGATGTTCGTGAATGTGAATGTTATATGTGTCAATTTTATTTCATATTTATCTTTTTTAATCACATTATATATTTATTTTTGCCAAATTGAAGTATTAGAATTTGAAAATCAGACGAAATGTCATCGAAATTTCTAAATTTATGGTATTTTATGTGCAAACACTTAGTATTTTATATTCAAATAGATAGAAAATATAGATAAATGTTGCATGGTTTTTTTTATATTTTTTTCTATCCTCAGGAGACCATTTTGAGGAGGGTGTTAAAAAATGCCAAAATTTCAATTTTACCGACCGCTAAAATACAAAATTTGAAATTTGGTTTTTCTATTTTGATCGGATTTTGATCAAAATTTCAAAATCTGACTGATATTTTGGATTTTGGCCGCTTCAAGACGTGATCCGAAAACAAAATTTGTAACATTGCATAATTTAAATCCTTAATATCAAATTGATAAACGAACACCAATCAAAACACAAGCAATCTAGTCCTGGCCGAACATTTTACGGGCGCATCCTCCAGCTTACCAGAATTTTATTTCGAAAGCCTCCAAATCTCTCGTGATCTTCCGCGGCGACCGGCGGGCGAGGATGTCCACCGCCCGGCACGCCCACCCGCCGCAGGAGAACGGCGTGGGCGACGACGAGCGAGAGGAGGGGGAGGGGGAGGGGGAGGACGGCGAGGAGGATGAGGTCGAGGAGGAGCCGCGGCTCAAGTACCAGCGGCTGGGCGGCAGCGTGCCGGCGATCCTCTCCACCGACGCCGCCGCGGCCGTCGCCGTCGCCGACCGCATGGTCGCGCTTGGCACCCACAACGGCACCCTCCACATCCTCGACTTCCAGGGCAATCAGGTACCCTTCGCGATAGGGCGCTTGCGGAATTGGGGTTTGTGGTGTGGAGGTAACCAGGCTCTCGTAGCATTGGCCATTGGGTGATATCTGAAAGCTTCCTCTTAACTTGTCCGGACTTGTAGCATTGGCCTAGTGATTTCGTTTTACAAAAATACTAGCCAATTGTGGAAGAGGCGTTACAAAGGTGGAATTTTGGGGGACGCGGGAAAGCATTTGCAGCAGATATGTTAAGGACAGGGTTAGTGTGCGTATACGATATGTGAAATTGTGAGGGATTACCTGTGGTGACCTATATGAACACCTGGGATTAGGATCGTATGCTAAGCTCTGAAACTGAGTTGAGGTAGCTGTGTGCTGAGAAGCTTCTGAACCCCTTTTAACTAACAACATATACTGGAATAAACTGAAGTTTCTGCTAGCTTCATCATGGCTTGAATTCATGCTATGTAACATTATTAGTAAAGATCATGTCGCTACAAGTAATTGGACTGATTCTAGTTTCTAAGTCTGAATAAGAAAACTTAACTGCACTTTTTTTAAAAAAAAAATGGGTTCATGGAAATAATAGAGCTGAAAAATGATACATGATGTGTAAAGTGAAGCCTGTGTTCTGAACTTCTGATGCCTCTGTCATCCCATGTAGATTTGATCTCTAGAAATGCCACATTCTTTTATTGATATTCATCTGTTGCCATCCATTCGAATATGTTTTGTAGGTAAAGGAAATTGCTGCTCACACAGCAACTATCAACGACATCAGTTTTGATGCAGATGGTGAATATATAGGCAGCTGCTCAGATGATGGCACAGTAGTAATAAGCAGCCTCTTCACTGATGAAAAACTGAAGTTTGAGTACCATCGCCCCATGAAAGCAATAGCTTTAGACCCTAATTATTCCCAGAACTACAGAAGATTTGCTACAGGTGGCTTAGCAGGCCAATTACTTGTGCTGACAAAAAAGACTTGGGGAGGAGGCTACCACAAAAAGGTGCACTTGGTTTCCCTGGGATAAAAGATAATCTGGTAGATCCAGTGAGCTCTAATGCTTGCTGTCTCATATCCCTACTTGTAGGTTTTGCGTGATGGTGAAGGACCGATTCATTCGATGAAGTGGAGAACAGACCTTCTTGCTTGGGTTAATGATGCAGGGGTGAAAGTGCATGATATGAAAACGGAAAAGGGAATTGCATTCATAGAGAGACCAAAAGGAATTCCCCGGCCAGAGTTTTTACTTCCTCACTTGGTCTGGCAGGTAATAACGCTTTCATTTACATGAATGATGCACACTTTATTTCGACCAAGTACAGCACATTTGGAACATTATGACATGGTCACCATATAAAATATCTACAATAAAAAGAAAAGATTCTGTAAATTGAAATCTTTTGCTTATATGTGCAATAAGGGTTCATAGATTTTCTTTCCTCTGTAGTTTGAGTTAGAAAGTCAGTAGAAGACAGAATAGCCAAAAGAAGAAGAAAGCACATGATGCACATCAGTTTCTGTATGGGTGGAACATATTGTTTCTTATGTCTAGTAGCATGATAGCTGTTTTATTTGATGAAGAATTGGGATATACATCCACCTTGCTGTTAGTATATTTGATTTGCAAGACAGAATTATAATATTTTCTTTTCTTGTCTGTGTTCAATGGAATATGTACTTGCTGCATACTGATTGGTCTTTGCATATTTAGGATGATACAGTATTAGTTATTGGATGGGGAACAAGTATGAAGATTGCAGCAATTCGAACAGATTTATCTCAAGGACTCAATGGCATACAGAGGAGTATCACCACATCAAGTTCTGAGAAGTATGTGGATATTGTGGGTTCATTCCAAACAGGCTACCACATATCTGGGATTGCCCCATTTGGTGATCTTTTGGTTGTGCTTGCATATATTCCTGAAGAGGATGGCAAAGAGAAAAAATTTAGTACTTCTGTTCTTTCACGCCAGGTAATCATCACTGCTTGTCCTTCACATTATTTGTTTCTTTTCTCATATTGATTTTCCATTATCTTCGGAGCATTTTGTAGGGAACTGCACAACGTCCAGAAATACATCTTGTATCATGGAAAAATGATGAATTTACTACAGATGCTCTGCCTATTCATGGCTATGAACACTATAAGGAAAAGGATTATGCCCTTGCTCATGCGCCTTTCTCAGGTTTAGTGGACTGTGCTCTAACAGCGAATGAACATTTCCTTCCTTCTTCACCAAAATTTTCTAATCAAGGAACCCTTATTCTCTTGTCTTTTCATCCAGGAAGTAGCAATGCAGGTGGACAGTGGGCTGCTGGCGATGAACCTTTGTATTACATTGTGTCTCCTAAGGATATAGTTGTCGCAAAGCCAAGGTTTGTTAAGATGTTGAAAAACAAGAACTCATATTAGCCTTTAAGTCTACAGTTGCTAATGAAACAAGGCAGTAATCCGTTAGGCAAAATTTATCCTTTTTGAAAATGTGGTGTGGTGGCCTTCATTGGCATATTTTCTCTGATTGTCATCTTGGAGGACCTCATTGATTTCAATCATTCTGCCCACATGATGTAATTGTAATATGCAACTGTGCTAGCTACTACAACAGATCACTCCAGTAACAGATGTAATACAGTGATATTCAATTTTCTCTTAACTACAAGAATTATAGCCATGTTGGTTAGATATTTAAATTTCTTTTGATATTGTTCATTTTGCGTATGTTTCTGTCCTTGCTGCAACAAAAATCCATGGCCAATTTCATCTTCAAAACATTGTTTTTGATGTTTTTACTGATATAATTTGTGCCTTCTAATTAGAGATGCTGAAGATCATATTGCTTGGCTTCTTCAACATGGTTGGCATGAGAAGGCTTTGGCTGCAGTTGAAGCTGGACAAGGGCGGACTGAGCTTCTTGATGAGGTAAACTAGCAAATAGTTAAGTATTCATAAACTTCTAAGATACCTGTTTGCTTCCCATCTTATATATTATCCTAGTCATGTTTAGACCTAACTACAAAAGGAAGTAGTTGAATTATTAAATTTTGCTCATGCTGTTTCCTCAGGTGGGTTCAAAATACCTTGATCACTTGATAATTGAAAGAAGATATGCTGAAGCTGCGCAACTCTGTCCAAAGTTGCTGCGAGGATCTCCTTCAGCATGGGAGAGGTGAGAAAAATAAGTAGATACACACTTTGCCTTCATTATGTGAGCTAGAATAATACTTACAGAATGAGATTTCGATAGCCATTATATGTGTTAATTGAGCATTTTTTATATGTAGTAACCAAAACTTTTGTGCCACAGGTGGATCTTTCACTTTGCTCATCTACGGCAACTTCCTGCATTGGTCCCTTACATACCTACGGGGAATCCACAGCTGAGTGATACTGCTTATGAGGTGCTTGCACTTTTTCCTTGGGGGTAGTGGTGCACCGTCCTGCTGGCGCACCAGGGGGCGGGGGGTACCTACCTGTTTGTAATACTATTCTGATTGGTTTATGTAGGTTGCCCTTGTAGCTTTAGCTGCCAATCCTTCTTTTCATGAACTTCTCTTGGCTACCACAAAATGTTGGCCACCGACAGTATACTCCGCTTCACCAGTCATATCTGCCATTGAACCACAGCTAAATTCTTCTTCGATGACTGATTCATTGAAAGAGGTAGGGTTGGAAGTTGGAACATTGTTTAATGCATGTAAAACCTGTTTAATGCATGTAAAACCTATACATCTTATTTATTTGTGCTCTTTAAAAGATCTTGATCTTGTTTGCATTGTAGGCTTTAGCTGAATTATATGTGATCAATAGTCAACATGAAAAGGCCCTTTCTCTATATGCTGAAGTAAGTACATCCTGAATTGTAGTTTATTTTCAATACATGTCTGTATTGCTAATCTAACCTTATTTCATTCAGCTCTTCAAGCCAGACGTATTCAAGTTTATCGAGAAGCATGACTTGCATCATGCCATTCATGATAAGGTATGGTGTAAGGATTCCCAAAAGGATGATAAAATTCATCACAAGTCTGGTATTTTTAGTTTGCATTTGTGGCTTTGAAAGTTGTAGAACTAGATGTGGCAATAAAACCTAGTCTGTTATCTAATCTAGCTGATTGTATAAAGTTGCCTTCTACGGAGACATAATGTAAGACAAAGACTAATCCTCCCATATCCTCCACAGATTTACTTATTGGTCTTATATATTGTGCAGGTTGTCAATCTTATGATATTGGATAGTAAAAGAGCAGTTCACTTATTGATCCAACATCGTGACATCATTCCCCCATATGAAGTTGTGGGGCAATTGTTGCATACTAGTAAAAGTTGTGACAAGAAATATTTATTGCATCTATATTTACATGCTCTGTTTGAGACAGACATGAATGCTGGAAAAGATTTTCATGATATGCAGGTATTTGGTTTCCCCTTTAATATACAGTATTTACCATACAGTCTAACTTCTCATTCTGCCCATTCCCCTATTTTTGTACCTCTAGCTCGTATTTTGACACGAACTGGTAACTCCAACTATCTGTGTTATAGGTGGAGCTTTATGCAGATTATGAGCCAAAGATGCTACTACCCTTCCTCCGTACCAGTCAGCATTACAGGCTTGACAAGGTTCTGACTCTAAAAATTTTCTATCATAAAATCTGTTGTTGATTATTTACAGAAGCAATGATGCATGGTTATTTCAGGCATATGAAATCTTTGCACAAAAAGAACTTGTAAGGGAGCAAGTTTTTGTCCTTGGTCGTATGGGAAATGCTAAGGAAGCTCTTTCTACAATTATAAACAAACTGGAAGACATACAGGAGGTCCTAACCTGGTTATCCCCATTTTCTAAAGATATCTTGTGCTATGTTAACCAACTTGAGTCTAAGGGGTTGGATTAAAATAACAGAAATCTTGAACTGTATGCAGGCCGTTGAATTTGTTATGGAGCAACACGACAATGAACTATGGGAGGAACTGATAAGACAGTGCCTCCTAAAGCCTGAAATGGTAATTGAATCAGATTCCGTTTAATCTTCATGAGACATACTCCTTCAATATCTTACATTCAATTTTTGTGATTGTTGAGCAGGTTGGGATGCTGTTGGAACATACCGTTGGCAATCTTGACCCTCTGTACATTGTCAGTTTGGTTCCTGATGGGCTAGAAATACCAAAGTATGCTGTCACCACAATTTACCTTCCAAAGATCATGAGATCCTACAAAATACCATACATAACAGTAACCTTACGTCCTTACCAAATGAATTTCTTTCATCAGGATTCAGCAACAATTCATAAACATGTTTCCTATGACCCTTTTTCCAGCTTATCATGACCATTATAGGATTATGTTGATACTGTAGAATCCTGCTGGTATACGCCATCTTTTAATACAACCCTTTCCTTCCCCGGTTAAGTATTTACTGAATCCTCATGCTTTTGTCAGGTTGCGGGATCGCCTTGTGAAAATTGTGACAGACTATCGAACAGAAACTTCACTGAGACATGGATGCAACGATATACTTAAGGTTAATGTCTCAATTTCACTACCCTGCCCTATCTATCATCCATCTTAACGTTTGCTAACCCTGCTTAGTACAGGCTGATTGTGTTAACCTTTTGGTTAAATACTACCACGAGGCTCGGTGTGGAGTCTACATGACAAGTATGGATGAGGAGGTGAATGGAACCAGAGTTGTCGAAGGATCTTCACGAGCAAGCGAGCGATCGAGTGTGCGGACTTTAGAGATCAAATCCAGAACGAGATGTGGTGCCCGATGTTGCTTGTGCTTTGATCCTTTGTCTATCCAGGACATCTCCGTCATTGTGTTCTATTGCTGCCACGCATATCATCTGTCTTGCCTCGAAGGTGGGTTAGACTTGCTGAAATCAGACAGTAATAATCAGGATAGCGACGATGGCTCGGAGGAAGATGATGGTTCCCTGTCAGGCAAGTCACGAATGCGCTGTGTATTGTGCACTACAGCTGCTGCATAAGTTATTCCGTATTGAGTAGTCCATATTCTCATGTGTTGTGTTGTAAGTTTGAGCCCTGTAATTATTGTGTTCTTTTGGCGTGATACACATGTACAATAGGTTGATTCTTTGAGGTAAGCTTTGTCCTCGGCAAGAAGAGTTTTGTTTAAATTTGACCCACCAGTTGATTCCTTTAGCAAAGTTGTACGGCATTTTTTTTTTCCAATGCCGCGTTTGCCAGATCATCGGAAGTTCATGACAGAATTGTTCTTTCTGAAGCTACCATAAGAGAAACAATTCAGATTCAGACCTTTTCTATTTTTACCTTCTCATGTGTAGAGGATAATTTTCTCTGGTACTGCAAAGCGGAAGTAAAAAAGACAAAGCCCAAATAAATATGAAGCTTATAAAGACAAAAAACTATAGAACACTAGTTTTTTATGCAAAACTAACGGCATTGCCGTCGGATTGCTTCATTTACAACCATCTATCCTACATGCATCCACCTCCACACAATACTTATCTAGATCCCCACCAACTTGCATTCTTCTTACACAATCCTTATCCAGATCCGCTACCAATACATGTATTCGGTTGGGCTAGCAATGGTGGTGGCATCAGGCTGTGGCAACCAGCGTGGTTTCTAACATGCGTCGCGAGCTAGGTGCAGCGATACTAGTTGTGGTGGTGGCATGAGGGGTGCGGCAAGGCTAGCCGCGGTGGTGGTGGTGTAAGGAGCATGACAAACAACGAGCGACTCGTGTATGTCATGATCTTGATGTGGCGACTGGAGAGTAGTCTCCGCGGGCTCTAGTAGTGTTCATCACCGGTGAGGCTAGTGTTGATTCCGTGGATGTCACATTGGAATGTGATTACGTGAAACTAAACTTTTTGATTTTTTCTTCTGAAATTTGTATTGAATCTTTTGGTTTTTTGTTCAAACATGAAATTCCTTTGAATCTTGTTGAAAACACCCATGAAACTTCGCTTGAAACTCGTGAAACTCACATAATATTTTGTAACTCCTGTGAAACATGAATTTTGATTTGAAACTGGAAGCATCAATGGAACTTGTTGAAACATAGCATTTTCAAACTTGAAACTTATTCTAACATGGCATTTTGAAACATGAAAACTCGTTGAAACTTGCTGAAGCATGAATGAAACTTCGCTTGAAACTCTGAAATTCGCTCTATATTTTGAAACTTTCGTGAAACTTACATGAGTATTTATTTGAATCTTGAACCATCGTAATTTGATGAAAATTGCTGAAACATAGTATTTTCAAACTTGAAACTAGTTGAAATTAGCTAAAACATGGAATTTTCAAACTAAAAACTTGTTGAAACATCGCATTTGGAAACGAATTTTATGAATGTTTGTTGAAACTTGGGTCTTTAAAATTGAAAATTATTGAAACCTTCTAAAATATGGAACTTGCTAGAACACGGTATGTGCGACAAGCGGTGCTAGGCTGGTTCTTTGTGCTACGAGCGGCTGCAAGCACATGGGAGGCCACGGTCTGGCATGATGGGGTACAATATGTTGAGAAACTAGGCATTTTTCGGTTTAGTTTAATCCACATAAAAACATTATATAACATGACATCTAGCATGGTGATCACATAGTAAACAGCAAGTGTATAACTCAACAGAAGAGTCTGCAGATTATATCCTTGAGCGGGGCCAGTGCCGGTGGCACCAGAGGCGCTATTCTGCAGATCAGTAGCAGTGTAGACGGTTGTTGCAGTGCCGATTTCGATGATGTAATCGAACACAAGGAGCAGTCACAAACCGTTACTGGTAACTGACGGCGGTTATTGGTCATAAACCGGTCACATTGATCACTGAAACGGTAAAAACAAACCCGCTCCCGACTTGCACACGCACATGCCACGGCTCGGCTCGGCGCGTGCGCGCTTGTGGCACCGCCTTTTCCTTTTTCCAACCTCACAACAGATGGACACGAGTTCAAGCTATTTAAGTTGGTCAAACCTTCTCTCAACTATCCATGTGGGACTAATGTCCTTATAACTCCTAGTATTGCACATGGGCCCTGGGATTTATTGGGCCAAAAACTAACACAATAGTGCGTGGCGAGCGAAAAGGGTGGGATGATGAGTAGGCATGGCCGAAGTGACGCAAGTAGGAGGTGCGACTAGAGGCAAGCTCGGTAGCACGTGGGAACACGAGCAAACATAGTTGCCTGGGGAGCTAGGGGCAAGGGTCGAGCTCAGTGGCAGGCAGGAAGGCCTACATCCATGTCATCCTGATAAGGAATTTTTTTTAAATAATACATTTTTTCATTTAAATTGCAAAAATATACCACGATATCAAAAAATTGCAAAAATACACCTCTGTCGCCCTCTGAATGGGCGATTTTGGTACTTGTCGCCTTCTGAATGGGCGACATGTCCCCTCTCTTGTAGCCAGTTTCTAAAGAAAATCATAACTTTTTCATATGATCTCGGATGGAGATGAACTTTATATAAAAATTGTAGCTCTCGACGAGATCTACAACTTTCATATACAATTTTTTTTTTCATTTGAATCAACTTAGATGGCCAAAAATGGGATGGAAAGTTCAGATCTAAAAATCAGATCTACACCAGATCTGAAACTTCTATCTCGTTTTTGGTAGTCCAAATGGATTCAAATGAAAAAAAATTATATACCAAAGTTGTAGATCTCGTCGATAGCTACAATTTTCATATAAAGTTCATCTCCATCCGAGATCATATGAAAAAGTTATGATTTTTTTTAGAAACTGGCTACAGGAAAGGGGACATGTCGCCCATTCAAAGAGCGACAAGTGCCAAAATCGCCCAATCAGAGGGCGACAGAGGCCGTTCAAAGGGCGATAGAGGTATATTTTTGCAATTTTTTGAGATCGTGGTATATTTTTGCAATTTGAATAAAAAATATATTATTTTTTAAAAAAATTCTCCTGATAAGCACAAAGCAGCTGTGGCGAGCGGTCACGCGATCGCAAGTGAGCATGTGTGGATTTTGCTCTTGTTTGATTTTTTTTGATGAAACATGATGGAACTTCTAAAAACTTTTGGTTGAAATTTGTTGGAACCTGTTGAACTTTCTTGAAACCTTTAGTTGAAACCTTTTGAAAATTGTTGAAACTTTCTTGAAACTCTCTAGATGAAACTTGTTGAAGCCTCTTGAAATTTTGGTTTGAAACTTACTTGAAATCTTCTGAAAACTTCTTGAAACATGCGAAACTTGGTGAAACATGAAACTTTTCAAATGTTGTCATGAAATTTCGTGAAACCTGATTCTATACCATTGCAATGGTATATCATTCTCTACACCCCTCTATTTTGAAACTTCGTCGAAATTTTTTTGAAACTCATTTTTAATCGAAATTTAGATATGAAACTTATAGTTTCGTATTTGAAACCCATTCAAATTTGTTGAAACGCGCTAGAACCTTACAATAGCCCATTTGAAACTTGCTGAAACCTACAAAATACAAATGGAACCCACTAAAACTAGGTGTTGTGCTTGATGATTGCTCGCTACTTATTCTTGAAGAAAGGGGAGCAGCCCATAGATTCTAAATCACATGCTATAAAAATCGATCCAATTGCTAGTAGTTTCAGTGTGATCTTCCTGAATAACAGTTCTCGTTCTCTAAATCCCATAGCAAGGTCCCTGTTATTCCCCAAGAAGAGATGGTCCTCCCAGCAGTCTTGAGACGATTGAACAATTTATAGTTTAGGTTGTACAATGAAGACTATAATAGGATTGAGCACATGTATACATGACATGGGCACCCGATCGCTTTAATCAATCGATACCTGTAGTATCTGGAGATCAGAATTATGAATTTTTCAATAGAACTAATAAATCCTCCTCTTTCTGTATTTGGGTCGCCACAAGCTAGCTGCAGCATAGCTGTGCAAGTGACTTGTTCTACAATCGGGTCGCCACATGTTTGCATGCAGCATAGGTGTGTAAATGACTTATTTTAGAAGGTAAATTAGAATGATTTATTGCCGCGTATCATACATGAACATGTTTCGTACATGACAGTTTTTGCTAGCTAGAAGGATTATATCAAATTGTTAAGAACATATGGCTAAACAGACCTAAGCTCATCGGTGGCAACAATTGCAGAATTTATGCGAGCAAGTAGAACTGTCAGAGGAACCAGATCAATTGTTCTGGGGATTGCATTCTAAAGGGATATTTTCAGTGAAATTTTCTATTTGGCCATGAAAATGTCTCAGGTTTCCTTCCCTTATAAAGTTTATGTGGCACATGAAGATCCCTCTTAGGGTTAAGGTGTTCCTTCGGCTGGTGCTTAGGAATAGCATCCTTACAAAGGACAACTTGATTAAAAGGGGGTGAAAGGGAGAAGACGGGTGTCAGTTTTGTTGATCGGCAGAATCCATTGACCATCTTTCTTTTCCTGTCCTCTTGCTAAATTCATTTGGAGACTGGTAGCTTGTGCACTGAATATTAACTCTCTGCCTGAAAATATGCATCAAATGCTTGGTTCTTGGGTAGCAGTTTTCCCCAGAAAGCACAGGCATTTGATGCTGGTGGAATGTGCAGCCATCATATGGTCGATCTGGAAGACTAGAAATGCCTCTTGTTTTCAGAATCGAGACCTGAAGACCCAGCTACTGAGCTGGTCTGGTGTTTTCTTTGTGCTTGTGGCTTGATAACTGGACAATTTTGCAGAAAAAGGAGGAAGATCGCCGTATGCTACGCTACATAAAGGGATCAAGCAGACCAAATCCGTATAATTAGTGACCGGATATAAGGGATAGAAAACCCGAACCCATAAGTGATTCGGATTTTTTTGGTCCGTACATGTCCCCACACCACCTTTATGGCCTTGACGTCTTGACAGATCGGAAGAGATGAGGGACCTGGAGCGGCGGCCGCGATCCGGATACGATGGAGGAAAAGCAGGCTACGGAGGGCTCGCGAGGTGAGGAATTCAAGCGGTACCTCATCGTTACAGGCTTTGCGCTCTCTGCGCTGCGGCCGTCGGGTACTTGCTCTACAGATCATCTGCTGGCGAACTTCGGTGGGTTGCTTCCTTGCGGACGAGGTTCCCATCCGGGATCATCTGAAAAGATTCAGCTGGTCCGTCACCCAGATCGGGGAGAGAGAAAAAAATCGTCGCTGCTTTATGCTGAAGGGGCGTACATGTATGATGTATCTATCATCTGCCGAGTTTTCTTTTTTAAGTGTATATCTCAAAGCAACAACTTGGCTAACAATTTAACTAAGTGACTAACAGCTTAACTACATAGACGAGGAGGCTGCTGCCATGGTCGGCGGCTCGGCGCATGCCTGCTGCTGCGCCGGCTGTAGGTAAGGCCCACATGAGATTGCTAGAGAACTTTTCACGTATATAGCCATATAGCTTTTTTTTAAGCTAAAAATTTTGCAAATCTCGGGTGCCCTGCGGTGGCAAGTCTCCTCACCCCGCGCCACCTCCATGCCGCGGTTGCATAGCGCAGCAGGAGACAGTGCCATCTGTTAGTTTTTCTACACTCACTCAGGAGCTAGATTTGCAAAAAAAAAAAAAAAATTAAACAAGAGCTAGATTTATAAAAAAATAAAAGCTACAGAGAGATATAGATATACGTGAACACTTCATTGTTAGATACTAGCAACTAGCGCTATCTACCATGTCGGTCAATAATGAGGAGCTGCAGTTGTCTGTATGGAGTTCTAATTGTGACCTGTCTGTGACTATTAGGCTCGGTGCTCTGGTAGCTAGCATCTGGTATACAGAAGCAGGTCTGTTCTGTATTTGAATTTAGTTTGAGAACTAGTGTTTGGGAGTGTAAATGTCTATCACATAAGCTTAGCATGTAAAGGTCTAAGGCGAGATTGGAAATTGGGGATATCTCTAGTGCACTTGCAGATGGCGAGGAAGCTGTAAGAATAGGGGGTGTTTGGATTAGGGGTATTTTATTGAAATGTTTTAGGATTTAGTTTAAATTTGAACTAAATTCCAAAACCTCCTAACAAATTACCACTTATCCAAATAAGGCCTAGATCTCAAATTTCCTCCGGTATTACTTCACTTGTACATTGAGCTCCTTGTCTAGTTCGTATTACTAAATGCCTAGGTATGCCGTAAGCCCGTAAACTTGATTATTACAGATCACTGGAGTATTATGACTTGTTGTTTTGCTTATGAATTGAATGGTTCAGTTTGGCCATTATTTGCCACAAACATGTGCAAATGCATTGGCTAGTAACTTTAGGTTGGAGGAAGCCAGTAAGGTTTGCTACAACAATCGAGTGGACAAAACCAAATAATGCGCTTGATCATGAGTTACAAATTCGACGGTCACAGTAGTGATTTCAAAATTTGGACTGCACTGCTTAATTTTCCTAATACAAGGGGCACAAGTGGCCTCGCATGACAGGTGAAAACGACTGTAATGTGAAATGACGTTCAGTTGTATAACATGATCATATCATTTATATTATACTAAATCACTCGCATGGGTGTCAGTCATATGTTACAGTTGCATTTAGGACTTGTCAATTGTCATATAGTCATGGCCTCGTGAGACCTTGATGCAAAACATATGCTTGTGCATGGCACCAACGCGAAACATCGAGTAACAATCAAAGTCGAATGAGTAGCTGAGGCATCAAGTTCAGTATCTAGTACTCTGTTTTTGCTGTTGAATCAACAGCGTGTGTTCTGATCCGCAGTTCTTATTTCATATTCTTAACTTCAATTGATGTTCTTCCATCATTGCAAGATACACATTTGTATCTTCCCCAAGTGCTACAATATGTTACATACAAAATGCTTCAGTATCTTTGTTTCTGACTGCTCGAAAGCTTTGTCGATCTTTTTTGTTTCTGAAATCCTGACTTCGTAACATTCAGTAACTTGACAGGTTGCTGTGGTTTAAAGCTGTGCAGTTCAAACTTCAGACGTACCTTTCCCTCTTGTAAACATCAACTGAATTGAAAGGGTCTACAACTCTACATCAACGAATCCTTAATTTTGGGCTTATAACATTTCTTATTGCTATTCTTGTTCATTTTCCATACGTTGTGTGCAGCTCAAGTTTTCGTCAGGTCAAAGTCTATGGGCGAACAGGGCGAAAGGGAGGATCCGACGCCCACGTTTCCCTCCCACCGTTTCGGATGCGTGGCGCTAAAGCGAAGCTCGCGTGGTGGCAACTGTAGCGCTAAACGCTCCGGGTAAATTTCTGGCCAGCACCTAGTTCTGGTTGACGTTATCCATCCATCAGGCGAAGTTCCTGGTTGCGTTTGCCTTGCTTGATACTCCGTCCGGTCATAAAGTTGTCGATCTGAACATAGATATAGCCTCGGGCCATAGCTTTGATCACTATTTTTTATAATATATTTATAAAATCCAGTAAAATTATAATATTATAAAAAAAATTGAGAAAAAATTATATATATAATTTTCATATATCTGATTTAAATATTTAAAAAGAAAGTAATAATCAAAATTTTGAAAGTTTAGCTACATTCATATTCAAAACGTAAATTATTTGTGACTAAAGGGTGAACTTTAGCATACCAGTATTGCAGGATTGCAGGACACGAAGCTAATATTTGGTAGCACCGCGTCACACAGAATGGGCACATTTGAACGTCCAAACAACCACGAAACACGTGTGACGCTCCGCTAGACTGTTTAGTTGCACGGGAAAAAAATCTTCTTCCCTGCAACTCAAGTGACGTAACTACTGATTGTCATCATTGCATGTGCTCGGTTGGGTGGCGTTTACGGTAAGTAGGAAAAAAGGTTGGAAAACGAGATGATAAAACGGCCAGAATCAGGGTTTCAAAAACCAAAATTCAAAGACCGGTTCAAAATTTGTGGTACGAAAACCGTAAAAACCACTTGAAAAATCGCTCAAAAACCGTAAAAAACCTAAGGGTTAAGAAATAAAAAAATAGAAAAACCGCGATTTTTGCTCGGTTTTCGCGAAAAACCGCACACCAAGTGAATGTTTATCACAAAACGGTTTTGTGAGCTGAAAAACCGAGCACATAAAGTTTTTCAATTTTTTTTAATAACACCGGTTTACCGAGCCGTTTTTGATTTCAAACCGCAGCGCACGCTCGAAAATCGCGGTTTTCGACGGTTTTGTGAACCCTACGCAGAATACGCAGGCAAGAAAATCATGATAAAATGCATGTTTTTCACACTGGTGTCGTCGTGATCTAGGTGCCTCGAGTTACACAAAGATAGCTAGCTAAAACGGCCCGGTACAAAGCTTGTGGAATGTGGTGAGTTTTGTACTTAGGGTGAGTACATGATGCATTACTTGCCTGGCATGCCTGACTCAGGATCCGGTGTAGCGTGAATTGTTCGATCGAAGTATTAAACGGTTCGGATAAATTGAAAATGAAATGAATTATATTTTGCTTCACACATAGTAAAAAATTGTATGGTACTTTTAATCGATCTAGGATATACCCGATCTGGGATATCTCATTAGGACCGTTTAAGTTGCAGTCTACTGCATAGATCCCGATCCGACAGCACATTCACGCTTGATTCCCTGTACCAAACTTGTATCTCTCTGGTTCGGATTGCCTTGATCTTCCCGAAATCATCGATCAAAACTAACAGCCGTGACTTCTTAAGAGAAGAAGCACCGAGAACATTCGCGTGGGAGGGGATCTTCTACTATGAATCAGACAAAGATTTATCGCCGTGATATAATGGAGATATAACCCGTACCCTGTTGGCCTGTACAGTATTCTAACTCGGTGGGTACGTACTTGACGTGTGACACTAACTTTTAGTTCTGTGTGAAGTGTGAACCGTGGATGAGTGTAAGCCTTGCACTGAAAATTACTTGTACGACGATGGTAGGATGCGACGTGAGCCGTGGAAAAGCGCGACTTGAAATGAAGCTTGAGTGCCTCGAGTCTGGAGATCAAAATTCATAAAAGATAGAAATTTTTACTGTTATAACTTTTAATTTTTTTATAGAAGTACTCTACAGATTTTTTTTACAAATTTAGCTCTCGGCCCGTGTATTTTGCGTGCGAAGAGTGCGGAATTACCACGGCATGATACGTGGCAAAATTCCGCTATAGCGCGGGATTCCGATATGCCACTATACCAATGCGAGGGAAATGGTTACAGTGACATCTGGTGGCGGCTGTGGCGTGCAGGCGACGCACCGCGGACCGAGGGCACAGGAACTCAATTCCCGTGAAGCGGGAGCACGGAAATTCTCTTTTCCGTGGCAGGGGCACGGTAATTGCTTTTACTGCGGAGTGGTGAAACGGTAATTGCGTTTACTGCGGTGCGGTAGCTCGGTAATTGTGTGGCAGGGTCCTGTGCGCCATAGCGAATGCCATGCTCCACATGCGCGAAAAGCGAATGCTACCCAACCTATGTACGGAATATGCGGGTCTGGAGGTTAATTTTGCAAAAAAAAAAAGGTACAAAGCTAATTTTGTAAAAAAAAAAAAGACTAACAACAGTTCGACGAAAGTACTATCAGTGCGTAACAATTAAAAAGTCAGTGATCTTAGTCCAGTTATCAATAAGATCAAATATCTATGGAGAACCGACGAGCGCGTGCACCGCTCTTCGCAAAACATTTCAGTGTACGTAGGACACACGTGTGTCACGATATGAATAGGTGCAAGATACACGCACTGTGTGCGTACCTCCTAATCACAAGGTCTAGTCAAGCGTTCGAGTACGTTCGGCTCCCCTGTCTTTGACGCCTATCATTTCTAGAGTCTAGACCATAAAACATTTTGGTTTTCCAGCATAAACTATAGTCATGCCAGTCTCGTTGTTTTGCCGCGGGACAGAAAAAGATTCTGCAGCTGCTCAAGAAGAAAAGAAAGGAAACAAATGGTAAGGTTTTGTTGGGAAAAATCCAAATGTTAGCAAAATGGTCCTGCTGTTTTGCCGTTCTCATTTTGTTAGAAAAGAAAATCGATGCTGACAAGAAGAGGAAGAAGCGTCAAGGAGTGAAAAGGCAAAAGTGTTTTGGGTACGCGTCTTACGGGGCGGGCCCACGGTGCTACCTCCCAAGTCCCAAGTGCCATCCCCTCATCCCCCTCCCTTCCCGGAAACGCATTCTTGCCGGCGACAAAAGGAAAGCTTCCTCCTCGCCTCCTGTCCACATCGTTCACACCGTCCGCCCCCTCCCCCCTTCACACCTCCGACGCCACGGCCACCTTTATATCCCCTTCCCTCCGTCTCCCCTTTCTCTCTCCTCCTAACCTCCCCCATCCAACGCCGCCGCGAGCCCCACCCAAACCACCACCTAGCCAGATGTTCCTCGCCGACAAGTACCACTCCCTCCTCCCCTTCCACCCCGCCACCTCCAAGAACCACCCGGGCAAGGCGCCACTCCGGGCGGGACCCGCCGCCCGCCTCGACGCCGCGCTCGCATCGCGCCTCCGGAGCCTGCTGCCCCTGCCGGCCTCCCCGCTCGCCGCGCTAGCGCGGCTCGCCGACCTCCTCGCGGTCACGCTCGGCGACGCCGTCCCCGCGCTCGCCGGCGTGTGGGACGCGGCCGCCGTCGCCGCGCACCTCGACGCCGGCGTCGCGCTCCTCGACGCCTGTAACTCCATCGCCGCCCGCCTGGACCGCCTCCGCCGCCGCCGCCTCCTCTCCCGCTTCGCTCTCCATCTCCTCTCCTCATCCTCGGCTTCCCCGTCCCCATGCACGATCCGCCGCGCGCGCGCTGCGCTCGCCGACCGTGACGACCGCACCGCAGCGTCCCCTCCCCCTCCGCTCCCTTCCCTCCCGTTTGATCAACCCCGTGGCCCCCTCTCTGCCGCGGCGCGTGTCCTCCTCGCCGTGGACGCCGTTTCCTCCCTTGCAGCGGCAGCCGCGGCCGCCGTCCTCGGCGGTGGCGCCCTCGAGGCCGCCTTCCCCCTGATCTCCGGCAACTTCCCGTGGGCGGAAGCCTTCAACGCCGTCTCCAGCCAGCTCTCCGGCCTCGCCGCCAACACCTGCGAGGTGGACGCCGTCGACGAGGCCGTCGACAAACTCGCGTCGGTTCTTGACAGCGAAGGGGACATCGACGAGGCGGCGCTGCAGGCCGCCACGCAGGAGGTGGAGAAGCGGACAGAGGAGCTGACGGCGCGGCTGGACCGCCTGTCGGACGCCGTTAACGGCGTGTTCCGCGCGGCGCTGTGCCTCCGTAACGCCGAGCTTAGCGGCTTCATGGTGGGACCCGCCGAAAAGACATGTAAATAGCCGTTACTGCTGTGTAGCTATACTCGTATGTTACTGTATACAGGGTTACAGGTGCAGGGCAACATTGGTTGATAGCTTAGCCAAAAGCATGATTGCGTTGGGCGAGTCTGTTAATTATTAATTGCCTGTGTGTCAAGGAGGCCACATATCATAATGCTTGCATTTTGCACCCTCTTGGAAATGTGGAATCCAGTAAAATGTGGGGAAATTGTTGCAAATGTTCAACCTGGCTCTGTAATTTTGCGGCATGGTAAATTTGTACTTGAGGAATTTGTGCTGGATATCTTCTTTCTTGGTCGACTTATATCGATTTGGAACTTAAGATCACTTTAGCTTACTCATAGTATTTTCACATCAACTTCGTCTTTTCTAGTAGAAGACCGAGAAAAGATGAGAGGTAAGAGAGCTAGCTGGCTCTTAAGGCATGTACAATAAGATCACCTTAATTTACTTTTAATCTGTGCAAATCAGTTTTGTTCTATATAAAAGAGTAAGAAAAAGAAGAGAGAAAAGAAAGCTACCTCTTATTTAGTTACAAGTATTGTACGGGAACATAGGCAGATTAGTTATATACAAGAAATAAGAGATAGTTATTATACAGTATCTAGTGTCAACTTTTAAAGAGAGCTATTTTATAAGCTGGTTTTAATGTTTACTCTCATAACATGAATAAGAGATAGAATAAGTAGTTGGCTTTATTATTATACTTGCTTTTATTTAGTAGTAAGCATTGCACGGGAGCATAGTTAGATTAGTTATGTACAAGAGAGGAGATAGTTGTTGCACAACATCTAGAGCTAACCTTTAAAGATAGCTATTGTACAAGCAGACTTTAGTGCTTACTTTAAATAATATAGATAAGAGATAAAGTAAGTAGTAGATTTTGTTACTATACTTGTTTAAAAAAACCACATGCATATATTTATTTTCACGGGGCGCAACTATTTACCAAAGACTATGAGCATGTGCTCTAATAATTTATTTTGATCCACGGATACATACTGAGACTGAGGAGAAAGCTAGTCAAAGTTTTTGAATCACTAGGCTCACGTGCACTATTCGAAACAACTCCTCCTGTTTTGCTGTATTTGTCCTGCAGGTCCATCCTACGTGAAGATCAAACAAGTATTAAATATAAGAAATAGTTAACCAGAAATGATCATATAAATTTTTATTAAATGACATAACATAACCACCAAACCTCATTAAAGGCATTTAAGTAGGGAGTAGTGAGAAATTTTTTTACAATAACTATCTTTAGGGGTATATAGAGAATATTATATTAATTTTTATTGTAATGTAAAATACACTTTGTATTTGTAGAGAAAACTATTAAAATACGTCTTAAGTCTTATATGACATGGATAAAGGGAGTAAAAGAGAGACGGAGCTGCAAGACACACGTTCGCTAGACTTGCAGAGCGCAGTTCAACTAAGCAAAGCAACGACTTGAAACCTTGAGCTGAATGGCACGAACGTCGATCGACAGCCGAAAGACCGAAACGCTTCGCAAGTAGCATGTGCCGGAGCGGCCTACCCCCACTGCCCCCACAAACCCGTCCGTTTCGTTAGCGCGGACGCAAACCGCATGTCAGAATGTCAGCGGCGCATGGCCACTGCCGACGATGCGGAGGAGGTTGCCGAAAGGCGTAAAGTGTTCGCGACATCCACTCAACAACTAGTCGGGGTCAAATACCATGTCCCCGCACTTGCAGTCGTTGCAGCCGTCACGCAAGCGCGCGTGCGCAGGCGCAGTTTTGCCGTCGCGGCAAGCGTATGGGCAGGTCGCGCCGGTCGCTGCCGTCGTCGCGGTGCGGAGCGAGGCGAGGTATAGCCCTGCCCGACACTATCGAGCAGCGCTTGCCCATACACTTCGGCTACTCCCGATGGGGACGCCATGCTTGCTTGGCATCTGAGCATCTCTGATCGTACGTACTTCTACTAAAAAGCATGCATCGTAGCTATACCATGCCTGCTAAGAGATACGGAATCGCTTTCTCTCTCCTCGAACGTACTAGATCCATCTTTTTCTATAAATCTGTTGGCTGTTGCAGCTGGGAAGGACTGGAGGGAAGTGTACAGAATGGGATGTAGCGCTCGTGAAAACGGTGTACATCATGATCACCCCGCGTACGGGAATCCCAAATTCTTGCACCAAAATGCCGGTTAGCTGTTTTGCGTTCTACACTAAAATCTGCACTGTGGCAGGACACAACAGTTCTGAACTATGTTTTTTGTCTACAGCTAGTACACGGCGGCAAGGTTCTGAATTCCGTTTTTGCCCATATCTCGGATGCAGCTGAAATTCAAAATTTTGACGAGATTTTAGAATTTTGATCGAAATTCAAAAAGCATATTTGAAATTCGGTAAATTTGAAACCGAGAAAATCGAAATTTCGGCGAAATTGGGCGAAATTTCGGTGATTTTCAACCCCGCGTGAAATGGTCTCCCAAGGCTAGAAAAAATTGGGCAAAATATGAAAAAAAAGCATGCAAGTATTTATCTACATTTCATATTTGTTTGAATGCAAAATACTAAGTATATGCACATAAAATTCCCAAGTTAGAGTTTAGACTAAAATCCAAGTTAGGGTTACGGATTAGACCGAAATACATCTTTTAAGGCTGAAATCCAAGTTAGGGTTTAGACCGAAATACTGATTGAGATAGATTAGCCTCTTCTTTCTTTTTACCTCAAGCTCTTCTACAGTACCTTCAAATCGATATGAGTCGTCGAATGTTTTGATCTCATGAATTATATTAGTTACGTTTAAGTTATTTTTTATCTCAAGAATTTTTTTATTATTTTTATGTCATAATTTGTATATGTATTTTTTTGCAAACTTTCCACACGTATTCTTACAAAAGGCATTACAATTCGCCACAAAAAAATTGGTGCGTGATCCGGTTCAAAAACCATGCAAACCGGTCTAAAATGGCGAAATCTATGAAATCTATTGAAATCACTGTAGCAATCCTACATTTCAGTTTTTCGTTCTGCCGGACCAAAATCCGAGATTTTTGCTCACTTGCATCCTTGCGATCACCACCGATTGTTGGAGAGTAATAACGCCATGAAATTTCGAACCTCTTTTTCCTAACCCTTTTGATTTGCTTATAATTTGTTTTTTTTCTTCGCGTCGTTGCGTTTAAAGAAGAGCATGTGCGGGATCTCGACGATCATAAGTTCGCACTCGAAAGTTCCTTTACTCAATATTTTGCACCAACGAATTTAATATTTTTCAGGAAAATTTCATCGTATCGAGTCATGACTGCACGTCTGCACCATCTATGGAGGATATTTGCAGGAAAACGAAACGGAATTCTCAAACAAAAGCAAATCGAACTTTAAATCGGGGGAGGCAATTAGGCCACAAAGCCCCAATACCCCAACGAAGCCCAGCAAGGCCTGCCAACTCCGCAATCAACAACCACGCAAATACGGTACGCGCGAGAGGGGTCAAATTGACGTGGTCGAACGAGGCAACCAACCAGCGATGGTCATTCACACGCGGCGAGCCAACTCCGCTGCCCCACGTACTCGCCGTCTCCACTATTCCCTCCCCGAGACTCTGACCGCCCTCCTCCTCCTCGACTCACCACTTAACCATCCTTCCCTATTAAATCGCTTCCCTTGCATGCTATTGCCGAGCCTATTGATCTTAAGTTTGCCTCGATCGACCGGCATTGATCAGCTAGGAAGAAAGCAGCCGGTCATGGCAAATCTCGTTTCCCTTGTGACGCTTCTTGCACTCTTCTGCGCATTGGGCCGCCGCGCCGCTGCCACCGACTTTGAGGTCGGTGGAGACGACGGCTGGGTCGTGCCGCCGGCCAGCGAGTCCGGCGTGTACAACCAGTGGGCGTCCAAGAGCCGCTTCCTCGTCGGCGACAGCGTCCGTAAGAAAGACTCGGTTCATTCGATCTCATGTGCTTCCTTAATACAGTTGGTGATGTAATTATATTGGCGGGGCATTGATTCGCAAACTGACCGTACGTGCGCATTGATTGGTACGTACGAAGATTTCAAGTATAAGAAGGACTCGGTGATGGTCGTGAAGGAGGACGGCTACAAAATGTGCCGGTCGTCGCATCCCACCTTCTTCTCCAACAACGGCAACACGGAGCTGCGGCTGGAACGCCCGGGCCTCTTCTTCTTCATCAGCGGCGTCACCGGCCACTGCGAGCGTGGGCAGAGGATGATCATCAAGGTCATCGGCCACGACGCTCCACCGCCCGCGCGGTCGGCGCCTCCCAGCCCGCCGCATCCAGGCGGCGCTGCGCCGGGTACCAGCGGATTCACCGGTGCCCTTGCCGTCGCGGCGATGCTGTTGCCGGTCATTGTGCATTGTATCTAATTAGCGTGGCTGGCTGGATATGTACGTCTTTGAAGCTTAATTGTCAGATTTGTGCGTGTTTACTGAATTTCGTTT
This sequence comes from Otatea glauca, assembly GCA_036346275.1. Classification (NCBI taxonomy): domain Eukaryota; kingdom Viridiplantae; phylum Streptophyta; class Magnoliopsida; order Poales; family Poaceae; genus Otatea; species Otatea glauca. The sequence continues at coordinate 52,269,179 of CM070717.1, read as the reverse complement.
GGTGTCGCTTAATTGGGGTATTAAGATGTGCATGTTTTTTTTGCAATCATCTAGTGCTTTTCCATGTCGTGATCTGTTGTTCGGTAGAGTTGCGTGCCGTTCCTACTTAAATTTTAACATTTAGAATTGGATCTATGGTTAGCGATATCTCCTATGAGTGGAGGATTAAGTTGTGGCTTTTCTCAAGGCCAGATGTGTTGTATTTGGCATACATGAACACTATATTTCCATGCATTGTGCAGCCATTTGCGCTCGGTGACCTCTATCTCTTTCTCCCTGACTTACAATGCCATGAATACAAAACAAAAGGCTAATATGAAACGAGTGCAATGTTTAAAGATAAAATCATTTGGTAAATTTGTGAGAAACAACAAAAAATTTTTTTGACAAGAGAAACAATTATTTACTAACACACCACAACGAATCTCCAGCATTATGGGATTGGGATTTCTCTTACCCAGAACGTAACGGCAGTCCAATCTTCGTTTCGGCCCAAGCAAGTCCGCGGCCCAAGTTTATTTCCTAACCCTAGCTGGAAGTGAAACGACAGGGTCGGGCGGTCGGTCCTCGGCAGTGCGATTTTGGAGACGAGTCGGAGGTCAGAATGGTGACAGGCCGGCAAACGGAGCGGCGACGCCGGCGAGCCAGACTGGTTTCGAAAAGGGTCATTTGGGCCTCGCGTGGACGTCCGGCCGAACGGCACGCTCGTCACATACGCGTCGTTTTCGTTTCAGCAAACGAGCCGCACTACGGCAAGATCCACCCACACGGCGACGCTCGCGTAGGCGTAGCCACGGCAAAAAAACACCGCAAAATGCGTCCAGTTTCCGCGAATCCCCTCACGGAAGACCGTGGCGCCAATTCCACCGTCCCGCTCCCGCGCGCCCATTTCGTCCATTCCACCCAGTGCCCCCCCAACAAGCCAAGCCGAGCAAAACGCTTCGTCGGTTCCCAAAAATCCCCAAGCCCCACGGCGCCGTCCCCTCCCGCCGCCCCCAAAACCATCGCCGACTTCCTCATCCGCCCCTCCAAGCGCCTCCGCCCCAGCGCCACCCCCACGCCCGCCGCTTCCTCCCTCTCGCAGGAGCAGCGCCGCCGCGCCGACACCAACCTCGCCCTCGCCCGCGTGCGCCGCAACCTCCGCCTCGCCGAGTCCAAAGGTAGTCCACGCCCCCACTCTCCCTAGGTTTCCGTTCGGGTGTACGCCCGATTCATCAGGTCCTGTAACCTTAGGGTTTTGGTGCTGGGCGTTTTAGCGTCGGGGGCCGCTGCGAAGCTGGAGGAGCTGCTCGTCGAGGAGACGTGGTTGGAGGCGCTCCCTGGGGAGCTGCGAAAGCCCTACGCACTCGAGCTTTGCCGCTTCGTCGCCCACGAGCGGCTGCACGGCAAGGTGCCCGTCTACCCACCGCCGCACCTCGTCTTCCACGCGCTTCACACCACCCCGTTCGACCGCGTCAAAGCAGTCATCATCGGCCAGGTATCGCTTCCATCCTCCCCTACCGACTCTCGCCCTGGAACCCTGCTCCTAACCCTATGGAATCGTGTGGATTTTTGTTCACCTGCTGCTTGATATTTGGATACGTAGCAGCAGAAACGCTCGGCAATTTCTTAGCTTTACCTGTGGAAGTTATCATGTCTCTGCTGGTTTTGTGATGGAATAGCCTATTGATGCACCGTGTGTGAAATGCTGCATAGATAAGGAAAAATTGATAACGGGGATGTTTGACAGTTTCACTAGTGTAACTTCATTTTTAGGATCTGATAGCTTATTTGCATAAAAGTTGGTCCATTTGATCTGACTTTGGTTCAAAGTTTGTTTTGTTACAATGCTTGCCACTATATGGTGTTGAACTGACGACATTGATAGACCAATTTGGCAATTCCATGTTGCAGGAATGCAAATTATTGCTTCTGATTCCTATACCATATTATGCTACAATAACCTTTTGAAGCTATTCTGTCTGTGTGTTCGCCTTGTTTGCCCCTATTAAAGGTAGGAATACAGTTTACCTTTTTCCGATAGTTTTAGTTGTTATAGATTATTGTGATAACCGGGGGGGGGGGGGGGGTTATCACTTAATTAAAAGCAGTAAAACAGTAATTAAGCAATAAAAACATGATTAGGCAAGATAAATAAAATGTAAGGATTAAGAGGAGTGCCGTCAGTACCGCAGTGAAAATATCGCTCATCGAGGTACCCGACCTGTCCGGGACCCAAGTAGCCACCTCTCGCTAGTTTTCGGGTTCATCATTCGGCGCTTTAGGATCTTACATGGTACGGTTGCGGGTACCGTTCGTGTTTTGAGTGAGAAATGATCGTAGTGCCCTTAGGATCTATAAACCATCAATGAAAACCCAAGGGCAAGATGGTCTTTGTGCCACAAGAGAGGTAAATAAAACCAGCCTTGCCAACCGAATGCCCAGCACAGCCAACTCATTTCTTTCTGTTTCCCACACTCACACAAGCCGAAGCTTCCAGAGCCAGTGTGCTCATCTCTCTCAAGAGCACCAAGAACACAGCCACCAGTGAGCTCAACCGAAGGAAGTCAGAGAGGAGGCCACCAGAAGAGGAAAGGGAGGAGCAGCCAGAAGAGAAGGGGATCATCTAGAAGAGGAGGAAGTCACCCAGAAGATAAGGAGATCGTCCAGAAGCCCGAAGGCAGCACCATCTCCTTCCTCCCTTCATCAACTTCATCTCCAGCCAACTCTACATCCCACCGAACCCTCAGGTGCACATTAGCAGTAGGGGAGATGGTAGATCGGGTCGTTCCCATGTGATCTCAGTAGGTTGGGGTAACCATTAGTGTAGTATCTGTTCTTTCTTTCTTGGATAGATTGAACCCTCCCCAACGATTCATCATAGACCACATTGCTAAAGCGAAATCAGTAAAGCAAAGCAAAATCATGGAAAAGTGAAAAGGGGTAGAAACCCTAGAGTAGCAAGCCAGTATAACCAGTGTAGCCTCGGGTAGGAAGGAGGCTGCAGGAGGATGGAGGCGGGGTGGAGTCGGCCGGCGCCAAGCTGAGCAGAGGTGGAGAGGAAGAACTGGGGAGGAGGCCGCAATAGGGGAGTCGGCCGGAGCCGTGCATAGGGCCGGAGTGGAGCGGCGGGGCGGAGCCTTGGCCAAGCCGAGTCAGAGCCGTGCGCGTGGCCGAGGAGGCGGAGGTGAAGACCGGGCGAGAGGAGGCGAGTCGCGTGGGGGCAGCTGCTGGTCAGGCCAACCGCCGGGCTGGAGTAGGCCGGAGCTGTGTGGCAGGAAGAGGTGGGGGGATCTGGCGACCGACTGGCAGGCGCAGGAGAGCTGCGGCCGGGCGGAGGAGAGGAGGAAGCCGGACCGGAGGAGAGGAGGCGCGGGTGAGGAGCCAGTTGGCCAGAGGGGTGAGGGAGGCCAGAGAAGAAAAGGGGGAGGGGGTAGGCGATGCAGCCGAGAGGCTCTCGGCAAGGAAAAAGAAAGCAAGGCAAAGAGAGAAGGAAGAAAGAAAAGAAAAGAAAAGAAAAGAAAAGAAAAGGGAAAGAAAGAAGAAGAAAAGAAGGAAAAAGGAAAGAGAGGAAAAGTGAGGGGAAAGTGTAGGAAAAATAATTCGTGCGGCAGACCGCGTTGATTTTGTTGATCAACTGGCGGATCGCGTAAAAATCGACAACTGGTATGAATTAAATAGTGCCAAGATAAAATTGTATGGCAAATCAGAAATTGGTTAGGCGCCAGAATAAATTATTCACCTTAATCTCCCTAGTTAACGTTGTATGTTTTCAGGGCCAGACCTGAGCATCCTAGCCAATCAGATCCAGAACACGGGTGAGGCCGATTATATCGATCCTAATCCAGGCAAGATTTCTATTGACCATCTTTATTAATGTTTTTGAATGCTTTTCTATAAGTATCCATATCATCACTACATTGAAGATCTTATATTACAATTGAAAACTTTCAATTGGATTCGGATGGAAGAATGGTTTGTGATGAGACGATGAGTTGGTAATTGAGATTGTGGAAATGATGTTTGGCTCGTCCAACGAAAGGAGCTGGTGATGTTTCGTATATGTATCTGTGGTGGGTAGAGGGCGCCGATGAGAAGGAGAATGGCCGACGGAGTCCTCTACATAGGCTATAATATAAGGTCAACCAATTGTACTCGGGCAATGAGCCGTATTTTAGTATCAACCATAGCGAGATAAATCGCTGTCAGAACAGGTTGTCCTATGAAGGTATTATGATCTCCACATTAGGAAATAGGTAGATAATTAGGAGTGTGAAGCTGGGTATGCCAGGAGTCCTAGTGACGGACACGATATCAGTTGCGGTTGATCAGGCGCTATATTTAAAGCCTATGATTGAGTATCAGTGCTGCTGCGGTAGCATGATACAACTGGTACGCTGAGGGTAGGTGGGGAACAGTCGAGGACACCACTACTCGTTGGCTACTAGGGTTGGAGATCTAATTCTGGATTAGCGATAAACGTTCTGGAGCCTCTCATGTGGAGGTCGTTATGGGTAAAATGGTACAAACCTGCGCAGGGTTAAAATATTGAATTCAAGCCTGTCTCCTGTATTGGAGGCTACGGAAGCTAAGTCTGCCTCATATACGAGTGCAATAGTTGTTTTTATATTTTAACATATTCAACCCTTAAAGAAAACCAAAAAACCTATGTTCTGTGATTTTGAGAGAAGGTAAGAAAATGGCTGGATTTGAGAGGAAAATTCATATCTGCATTTGTTATTTATGCTTGTTGAGTACTTTTGTACTCACTCTTGCTAAATCCCCCTTTTCTAGAGTATTGCCCCGGTGCTCAAGCTTCTGGATGGATCGACGAGGCGGCTGAGTTCTACCAGGAGGAATAGAGGGGATGAGTAGCCGTGCATCGGCTTTGTCCATCTTTTGGTGTATATAGTACCTATGTTATATTCTTTTGTTGTACAAGGGTCAGTATATCTATGTAATGGACATATAGCCCTGCGTGGCTTGGTTTGTAATATATTTACATTCAGTCTCTAATTATTATTCTGTTGCAACACTTTGAACACGACGTACTAACTGATAAAATATCGAGTGCGCTCGATATTTTGATTAGCTAGTATGCCAAGATTCGCGTAATTATCTCAGAGTGAGGGCAGTGCTACTGTCGTTACTCTGAGCTAATTATGCGGGTCGCCACAGATATCTAGGTATTGTTTGTTGTTGTGTGATGCTGCTAGTCTGCTTGGACATATTTGCCGCAATAGTTTGTTGGCATAAGAATTCGACCATGTAATATTTATCACCTCATTCTTTTCTTCAGCTATTAGCGGGTGACGCTGTTTTGTTGGACTGAGTTTTTGTTGTTGAACCTACCATATGGTTTTGCTTTGTCCTTGAATCTACTTTGCATCAGCATTGCATGCTAGTTGTTTTATCATACCATAAGTTCTGTTTTTTTTAATCTTGAGCTACTTAGCCCCAAGAAAAAGTTATTGATGCCTGCTTTATGATGCATCGCTAATATGCCACTGTTTTTATTTTTGGCAAAATTTCAAATGCATTTGTACCATTCTTGTTCGGTGTTACATGTTGCAGAATGTCTACTTTTCAGGATCCATACCATGGTCCTGGTCAGGCCATGGGATTGGCTTTCTCAGTACGAGAGGAGATCAAAATTCCTTCCAGCTTGGTGAACATATTTAAAGAGCTGCATAAGGACCTAGGTTGCACTGTGCCATCACATGGGAACTTGGAAAGATGGGCTGTGCAGGTAAGATGCATTAGAGTAAATTGCCGTTATGCGTAAAATAATAGTTTTGCTCTTGTTTTATCATAATATTCATTCATGTTGCAAAAGGAGGACCTGTATGCACTAATATACCAAGAAATAATGGGCATCATTTTACATTTTACAAGAGCAAGGGCCTACCACCCTGGCGTTACAGAGATGATATCTATCAAGTGCCAGAAAACAGTCATTTTTTTTGTATGTAATGTAGTTTGCTCGATTGACTCCCTCTTCTTTTGTGTTAGTTTTGGCCAAATCCATGTCATCGCAGTTTATCAAATGAACAAGTCATTTTGTATTTTTGTCATCCATGTATCCCATATGAATGCTGTGGCAACTATTGGTTTGCTGATTTGATTTTTAGTTGACACAATTTGATTCTATCGGAATGGATTAAGAAGATGATGGTGAACTTGAAAGAAAGTAGCATAAGAAATTTAGAAAAGAAAGTGGCTGCTTTCTTTAGTTCCCAACAGAGCACTATAAGATATCTTATGACCGTTTTTTGGAGATGTTTACTAACTTCAAAAAAATATGTGTACCTTGCAGGGTGTACTTATGCTCAATACAGTGCTAACTGGTATGATTATTTTTTTCCATTAGGATGAGACATCTATTGTTTCTTGTGTTGTTTCCTTAGCTATTATGCATTTGTAATCTTGATCAAACTGTGCTACTATTTTTAGTTCTTTTATGCACTTTATTCCTGATCACAAAAACTCTGTTTGTTTTTGGATTCTATTGAGTTGCCCTTCGCTGTCTTCTTGTAGTTGCAACTGTATTCTGGGCTTCCATTTGATGTTACTGATATCCACTTACGCTAGCTTGGTGGAATTTTGAGATCCCTTTATGTTGAGAAAGCCTTGGAATATTATTGGAGTTCATTATTGTAACCACCTCTCTCGTAGACCTAGAGTTGGCTTGCCTTTGCAAGGGTTTCCTCTCAAACTTGAATTAGAGAAATAATTTTCTTGTTCTGTAACTTTGTCGTAAGGACAATAATGTACATACTGCAATTCTAGTGTACTTGTACATATTCTCCACTGAATGATGCCCAGGCTGAAACCTTCCATATATAATGTGCCGAAACAAGCTTGATTGCCATCAGGAAAGTGCGCAAGGGCTTCCCACAACACATTTATTTCCATTTTTTGTTGCTCTCTGCATTTTCCTTGTAATAATCAAGATTGGTTCTTTTGCTGTCAACTATAAGAAACTGGCACTACATCTCTTGGTCATTCTTAAAATTTTCCTCCTTCCGGAGTGACAAACTACACAACGCAATTATGCAAGTTGATTATGAAAATTAAAAATTTCTACCACAAGTGCTTGGCATTGTTGGTTATCAAACTCTCAGTTATGAATACTGTTTTAGACTGACGTTAAATAATATATCACTAAAATGGTTACCATTCTGCACCAGCAATTTGTGTTATGTGTGGGCATGGTAAACTGTCCTGTAATTTCCACATTCTGTCTCTGTATGCCCTTAATGCTGAATAGGAGTTGTGTTTTTCTCGTGTCCCATTCACTTCTGCTAGTGTGAAAGTATAACCTTGTGATTGTTCTATACCCTTACAAGTGATCTTTCTACCCTTTAGTGTTACTATTCAAATTCATACTCTATTGCAGTAAAATCAACCTGTTTGGAAGTTATATCTTGCTAGAAACTAGCTTGTTGATTTCATCTTGTGTTACCAGTGAGGGAACATCAAGTCAACTCACATGCGAAGAAAGGATGGGAACAGTTTACTGATGCTGTCATTAAGACCATATCGCAAAAGAAATCCGGATTAGTCTTTCTTCTCTGGGGAAATTCTGCTCAAGCGAAGACAAAGTATGCTTAGTTATATCTGGAACTCAGCAGACTGCAACATTGGGCATGTCCAAAAAACAGTTTTTGTTAGCTGACCATTATGATATCTACAATATTGTTTTTCTCATCGTTATCTTTGGCCTTTACAAACAGTGACATTCAGAGTGCATGCTTGTTCTGTTTTGCAGATTGATTGATGAGACAAAACATCACATTTTAAAAGCTGCTCATCCATCAGGTCTGTCTGCTTATAGAGGCTTCTTTGGATGCAGGTTTGTTTCCTTGCCAGTTCAAGTAAACTTTCTTTAAACTGTTTTCCTGGATAAAAAATCTCAACCCCACCCCTGGAAATAAAAAAACAAAAAACAAAAAGGGTAGAAAGGTATGGGAGAAATGATGAAGATTTTCCCGTTGCATGTCCCCCGGGGCCAGGGGGGCATTTGGGTGGCAATAAGAATAAAGACGACTACCATTTACAATGTTGAATTGATATGTTTGTTCACCACTTGTGGCATATTGGGATCACCCTACATGCGGCACCAAAATGTTTGTTTGAGGCTAGGCAGTGCGACAGGCCACTAATGGCTGGTATCTTTGTTACTGTGCAAGTTTCAGTAGTGGGTTATAATGATTTATCCTATGAACAACCTTTAACTCCACCTGCACCATTATGTAATGCTATTGTCGGTACATGCTGAGTGGTGCGATATATACTCATTGCTTTTGGCCGTCTTGTCCTATCAAGTTTTTGCACTTTTGCCTTTTCACTTACTAGTGTTAACGGCTCTGCCGAACGAGCATTAGCATAGCCACAACATACGGAACGGAACGTCGATTGGATCTTGGCATCTCTTATCGTGCTTATGGGGCCAATTCAAATAAATCGAATTCTACTACACCCTGTGAATACCCTTAATCCTTTCTCAACCACAATTATACATTTTATGATTCTCGTGTGATATTTATCTTAAACAGGCACTTCTCGCAAACGAATCAGATTTTGGAGTGGCTGGGACTATCTGGCATCGATTGGCAGCTCTAGACCATTCGAAGACATCATGTGACATGTCTGCTTGACAACCACCATCGTCTGGAAGGTACCTGTGGCAAGGACCATCGTATTCGGCCAAAAATTTTGTTGAAAATTAAATTATTTGGCCGATCGAAATGCCAGTGTGTGCTCTACTGACTCCTGTATAGGCCGTCTTTGCTTCTTTTCTTATCCTTCGACCGTACCATATGAATATGATATGAGTACGCAGTTCCCGTATCAATTGCCGCATCAAAATGTTTTGGTTGTTTCAGTTGTCGTACGTGCAACTATTTTTTCTGGGACTAGGGTGACCATTTGGGTAGCGTTGTTACCTCTGACGTATCGCTTAAGACCATCTCCAACCGTTTCTTGTCGGTCGTCCCAATCCCGTCCGCATGGGAAAGTGACGGAGAGGATCCCTCCCACGAGGGCTGCCCTCCTTATTTCCCTCACGCTGCCCCGTTGCTGTGGTCGTCAACTGCCGAGGCTTCGCGCGGCGGTAAGGATAGGGCGGCAGTCGGCAAGGGCGACGCGGGCGAGGAGCTAAGGTGCTTCGCCTCACGGGCCTAAGAGGAGGACGTGCAGACGGAAATCGAGACCTTCAGGTACGCATCGAGGACCACCATCTTTGCCGATTTGAAATGGATTTAGGTTGTGGGATCTTCGATTCAGTGGGGGGAAAACCTGGATGGGGTGAAAATCGAGACCTTCAGGTACGCGTTGTTACCTCGCGCTTCTATCTCCTCCTCCTCTGCGATTGCTAAGAGAAGGGAGTCCTCATCATCAGTAAAGGATTGTTCATCACTTGAGGAAGAAATGAACTGACTCATTGTGAGGTTGGCAATCCGTTGTGGGTGACTACCTGATGAATGCAACCCCTCAATATATAGAATTGCTGGGTTGGATGAGAGGGGATGAGGAAAAGTTAGGTATTTCTGGGAAGGGAAGGGAATGGGGAAAGGAATCTGTTGGAGTGCATTGCTGGGAAGGGAATTGAATATGGGAAGGGATTCCCTTTAGGGGTTAGGAAGGGAATGAAACTCTAGAAAACAGTTGGAAATGGTCTAACAACCGTCCTGTCGTCTAAAGCTTTTAACGGCCATAAAGTCAGATCGTCCTTCCTCGTTTGGGATCCCTTTTTGTCCGGCGACTCGTATCCTCTTAGATTTGCTCGTAGACTCGGCGCCAACCCTTAGATCCTAAGAAATCAATCAAATTGCAGTGCTATAGACGTTGCTTTTCTTTAATACGAAAGGTACTGCATCATTCATCAACGCGTACACTGGTACTTCTCTGTACTGTTTAGCTCTACTGAGGTAGCAACAGGGTACACGTCTCAGGCCTACCTACTGTATTAGTATTTTTGTACTGTACTTTAGGTGGTTGCATGCCGGAAAGACGAGTCGTGCCAGCCTGCAATGCGGACAAATCCGCTTCTAGAGTACAGAGCAGCACGTCAGTAGTGTATGCTCTCAGCCGGAGAGTGACATGTAACAGTAGTCGTACCATCATCGTAACGCACGCGTCACTACGTGTTAAGCCGTCCAGGATGTGTGCACCCGGAAGCTTTACTGAAACTTCGCAAGCCAGAGACCCATCATGTCTCGTCAATTCAAACCGGGGTTGTAGAAAACGACGTGGCTCGTATTGACATCCCATCTGTTACTCCCGGGTCCGTGAAGACTTGATGTGGTGATGCATCTCATCCTAATCTTATTCTTGCACCAAAAGTATATTTGCCGGATTCGTTCTGCTGGGAAAGCAAATCGTGGCAGATCTGCGTCGCAATTTTCATCCCATCAAGCAGACTCGAAACGTTGTCGCGAGATGCTATAACTGACCTAGAAGACTAGAACACATGGGTGTTGAGTGTTACCACGTGGCTGGACTGCTGCAGGTACGTGCTCTGGGCCCATGCATCGATCGTATGGTTAGCGACTATGATCACACAGTTCAGACTTGAAAACATCTGGAGTATGAAAGATTTGGTCACTTATCAATATTTTAGTTAAAGATTAGCAAAAAAAATAAACTAGAGAGTCAAGAAGAAAGAAATCTTAGTAAAGTTTGATAGCAAACTAAATATTTACTAAATTTGATCAACACTACTAAAATTTGGTAAGGTGCATTGAAAGCAAATTGAAAAGTGTCTACTCTCGTCTTCCACTGTGTGTATGCCCTAGTGACAATGACGGATGGGCCGGCAACGAGCTCTCTGATCTAGCTATTTGATAATCTATCTAGTATCTGGCAATCGGATTCAGACCAGGGGCATGAAACATGTACGGATGTACCTATGGGCAATGGATGGCATTAACAATTTGAGCAGCTGTCGCGTGCATGGCCGGTCGGTATGTCCGAGCAAACTTACATGTCACGTCGAGACTGATATGTCATATGTGCAGAGCCGTGGGCCCGTGACACGGTAAAACTAGTTGGTAGTGTCCGACCCTCTGGTCCATATCCCTCTTGTACAGGCTCCGACTCCGACACAGGAGCACGCAGATGCACCAATGGCCAACGAGGAAACTAGAAAATTTTCGTTGAAAATATACACGTGAATAACTATATAGTTTTATAGATAATTTTGTAAGATTATAATTCCAACATATAAATATTTGAAGTTTACTAAAAGTATAATACAAATAGTTTTAAGGTTTTAAAAATCTCAAACCACTCAAATTAAAATCAATTTAATTAAAAAATTTATTCAATAAAAAAGTGACCCGAAACCCTAGCACCGCCTCTGCCAACAGCACGCCATCAATTACTACTACGGCTATTCATAAACAGCATCCAAACACTTGAGTCCATGGAGTAGTTCAGCAGTAGTTGGGGCCGGGCCGGGCCGAGCCAACCAGCCTTCACTGAGCGGTCGATCGGGTCGGGTCAGTCGCTAGCTGCCACGCTGTGACAGTGGCATGAACGTGCTGTGGATTCTTTCGAGAGGCACTGAGCGGGCGTCGCAGGATTGCCTTTGCCGCTATCGGCTGCCTGGCCCGCCGCCCACCGGCCGGCGGATGGATTCCTGCGCGATTTCGCGGACAAATCCGGCGACCGTGGCGACCCCGCACTGGGCCGGGGCGCCGAACCAACCAACTAACCGATCCCCACTCCGCGCCACGCCGTGAACCCCACTCCCCCTCGCCCCGCTCGGCTCGACCCCCTTCGTTGTCATGGTTCCCACGCCGCGCGCCACGTTTCCCTCGTGAAGCCGAACACGAGGCTGGCATTCCCCGGGCACCGTCTGGATGATCTGGATTCTAACCTGAGGCCAGGTTGGCTTGCCTCTTCATCACGTCCTCATGACTTGGTTTTTGATATTTTCCCATGGAACATTGCCAGTACTCTCGATCAGATCACCAAGGATATATGTGCACAGTCCACTGCTGGCATTTCCTATTTTGGATTACTGAGAGTAAATTGTTTACGGAAAGTACGAAAGGGCGAGATTTAAGTAACATTTAGGACCAGACTTGCAATCGTGCACCACCCCACTGGTACGTGCTAACAACATTATCAGACTTGCATTGTAGATTTTGCGAGAGCAACGTGGGTACGGTGTACTTAAATTTACCACTTATGACTCCATTCTTAGCCAAGTCTTGTTCGTGCACACAGCGTGACGATGGACCAGCTTTAGAGGACCATGTAGGAAGTGGTAGTAAGTGAAGCAGTCAGGAAGTACGACGCCCGGTGGCCGACATGTGGCGCAGACGATGCGGAGAGAGGGAAGCAATTGCGGGCGGACGCGTTCGGCTCGGCCCGGCCCGGCGCGACGCCGCTCGCTCGCGTTGCATGCACGCAACAGTCGCCGTGCGTTCTACGACTCACTTAACTCGCCTACGGCCTCGCGCATCAATCCGTGCGATCTACTCACTTCTCCTCAGGGATCCCACTACTGCTGACATTTCCAATCAGGCATTTACTCTGCTTGTCTAGGCAAGCAAGGCGATCTTGGCCTTTCTTCTTTAATGATCAGAAGAGTTAAGTGACCTGTTTCCCGTGCAAATCAATTACTTCGGTCAGAAGAGTACTAGTATCGTTTTGGACCATAGCACGGATCTGTAACTAGCTTTATCACTCATTTTATATTATAATATATTTATAAAATCCATTAAAATTATAATATTACGAAACATTTTCCAAGATAAATACGTGCGTATGATTTTCATGCTTCCAAAGTAAGTGTTTTAAAAGTCATCGATTGTCAAAATTTTAAAAAATTTACTGCACACATCACAAAATGACATGTTTTTTTTATTGAAGGGAGTAGTCGATACGGGTTCATTGTCCATCTCTTGAGATTTGACCACAAGTTTAAGCACAGTGATTTCACTGTCAAACAATATTTGAGATTAATTGGAAGAATAAAGACCGAGGGATAAGGCGAGCTACATTCAATAGCCATGGTTGTCGCCTCCCGTTTGCAAGTTGATTTTCATGTGTGAAAACCTATACCACTAATATTTGGTCGGACGATGGCAATCAATGGAATGTAGGTGATGATCGGGCATGGAGATGTCATGTACTAAGGCATATTATATCCATTTTCTATTAACATGTTCGATCTAGCTACCAAGTGAAATGTCTGTGCATAATCTAATGGAGGCTGATCGTTTTTAGCCTTGTGATCAAAGTCAGACATGGCTCATACAATAGAGAAGTGCTCCTGCAGCACAGTGCTCTCATAGACTTTTCTTCGCAACCAACCAAACTGTTCCAACAAACTGCGTAACCAATCCAGGCCCTCCAACTGTGACGTGGTTCTAGACTTCTAGAGCCAGAAAATCAGATTAAATCAGGACCTGACCTAACAGTTGCACACCAATCTGTCAATCTGACTGATCCTTCTCTGATCTACAGATTTCCTTCCTTCCGGTGGGAAAGATTACATTCCAACCACATCAGGCTTAGTCTCAGACCACATAAAATGCAGCGTCGCTTTTGCAGAATCTGCTTCCAGGTAAGCAAATCTTTGAAGAGATCCTTCCACTGTCTTTATTATCATTATCATATCACCCTCCCCTCCCCCATACATGCTCCCTCCTTTGGACTTTTCATTTCTTTATACACCATATACAACAACAGGTCACCTAAGACAGCCAAGAACAATTGTATATGTACTATTGTGATACGCATAACAAGATTGTATTTGTTCTTTTCTACAACCGATAATGTAATAATACATCACACATACAAATCACGCCACATCATAAATCAGCAGAACAATCATTCATAAGGAACATGGCTTCGCAAAAGAAAATGCACATAGATGAACAAGAAGTGATATTCATGTGGAGAATAAATGATCATTAATTGGTAAGCCTGGAATTAATGTCAAAACTCTGATCTTGAAACAGTTAATAGGTTGCTCTGATGCCACTTCAACAGGTAAGAGAAACTTTTCTGAACAACATCACAGGAATTCCTTCCCCTTGCTGAATTCTTCCTCCCACTCTCTTGGCGGCATCTTTGCAGATCACATAAGGGAGCAAACAAATGCTTGAACCCTCATTCCTAACTTCCTAAGCTAACCATCTCCTAGGCCCCAAAAGTTTAACTTTCTTGTTTGAGGCAGCAACAGATATATGTCCAAGAAATGTAAAAAAGAACACAAAATTCCTAATAATTAATCCTCCACGATCCAGCAACGCCGCCGCGCGATTATCTGATCCGGCTGCACAGCCGCGAAACGTCCGACGGCCGGACGGGCTTGAGAAGGAAGTCCTCTGCTCCCTCCTCCAGGCAACGGCTGATCCGGTTCGGCACGTTCTCCGATGACATGATAACCACCGGGATCTCCTTGAGCTTGGACGATTCCTGTGGGAAAAAGATGCGAAACTTAGAGTCAGCAATGCATCTTCCCAAATCTTGCATTCCAAATAGGCAAGAAGAAGAAGAGATTTAGTCGGTTGGTGTGCGAAATTACCTTGACGCGCTTGAGGAGCTCGTATCCAGTCATGCCGGGCATCCAGTAGTCGGTGATGATCATGTTCACGTTGGGCACCAGCCCGAGGCCGAGAAGCTCAAGCGCTCTCGTCGCCGATTCCACGGTGGTCACTGAACAAGAACACGAGGCGACAACGTTAGAGGCTATTCATCCATCCACGATCGGATCACCGACAAATTTCAACGGATCGTTGATCAATTACCTCTGTATTTGGAGCTGCGGAGGATCTTGGCGATGACGGCCCGGTCGACTGAGCTGTCGTCGACCGCCAGGACGTGCATCTCTTGCCCGACCTCGTCGGCGACCGTCACCGGCACGACCTTCCGGTCGCCGGCCCTCTGCGACGCGACCTTGGGGGACGGAGCCGGAGCCGGCGAGGGAGCAGCCGCAGCCATTGGGCAAACACTCACAAGGAAATCAACAAGGAGATGGAGTAACCCTCTCTTCTTGTCAATCCCTGAGCTGCGATGGAGGAGGAGGAGTAATGCGGAAGAACTCTTGAGCTTGAGGCGTTTGGTTGGTTGCGACGAGAAGGGGAGGCGCGCGCGTATATATACAGGTGTGGAAAGGGCAGAGGCCTCCGACGAGCAGTGGTCTATGTGTGTGTGAGAGGAAGAAAATTAATGCGGAGGAAATCCTGCGAGATCTCCAAAGAGATCCGAGGCTCGCGGATCGAGTAAAACCACCTCCCCGGGCCCACAGCCTGGTTCGATCGGGGCGCGGATCCGCGGGACCCACCCGCCATACTCCTCGCGTGGGCCCCGCGGGCCGATCCGGCCGGGATTTTCCTGCCTCGGCTCTCGCTCTCGCTTTCGTATCTTCCCTCTCTCTCTCTCTCTGTTTTTGTTTTCTCTTCCCGGTGTTTTCTTTTCCGGACGTATTTGTTGCGATCGCAGTGAGCAGCTAAGCTAGCAATCAAGGGATTATTTGGATTTGAGAGATTTGCACGCATGGGGCACGTATCTTTTTCCCCTATTTTTTTGATGGCTGGCTCTTTCTAGGTGACCTGGACCGTGTGGATTCAAATCTTGTCGAGGATTTGCAAGATTTGATCTTTTACTTGACCAGGAGGAGCATTAGTCTTGGGAGATTCGTCCGTGAGAGTTTTGCGTGTATGAAAGGTCAATTGGCTCTTCAAAAAGAACTCCTGCTCAAGCCATCTGATTAGTACTATGGCGTAGATTTCCCAGCTGCTGCTTCTCTTGCAGCACCCTGTACGTATCTCGATCTTCTTTGAACGCATACACAATCGATCAATCAATCGTGGCATGCATGGCAGGATCTCGAGAATTCAGGCAGGGACGATTGCGATCGGCGCTGACGATCGTTCCGCTTCGTACAGGTCGATCGATCGGTATCTTTCGACGCGATCGATGGAGATGTCTGCGACGATCCCCTCGAATCTTCGGTACGCTGTTCGACGGGGGCTCAGTCATGTATGGCTGTTTCGCCACCGACCGATCGATATCGAATCTTCCATCGGGGACCGACACGGGTCGATGCGCCCGATGGAATGTACCATCTCTCGCTACGACGTCGCCTCCCCATCAGTGGAGTACGTACCTCTGTGCGCTAATCCCATTGATCGATCGCTCGGATCGGTAAAGATTTCGGTAGCGTAAATTCGAGAGATCGATCTGGAGTTGAGTGCTAGACCTAGACTAGCTGCCGTGTGCCTGAATGAATGTCATGGTACTGCTCGATTTGGTTGCGTACTAAAAGTCCAACAGACCGATGGTGGGCGTGTATAAACAGAAACAGGAAATCGATTCGGTTTTTATTTTAGAAATATTCGGTTTTCAACTTTAGTTAACTGAAAAAACCGGATACGGAGTCTTCAGCGGATCAACTCCAAGTCTCCAAGACTCAAGCGAACTCGTGGAGTCGGATACTCGAAGTCCCTAGTCGCCGGTCGGTACCAAATCCACTCGTGACCTCGTCTCCTCCAACCTCTAGTCCTCCGAGTCCTAGCCCTAGGTCCCAAGTTATCTGTGCTGGGCGCTGCGCCCTTCTCCAATCCGCAGTCCCCAATCTCGGATCGGGACCAAATCCTCTCATCTTCGAGTCTCCGACCTCCGGTCCTCTGAACCCTAGCCCTAGGTCCCAAGCCGTCGTTCCCCTCCCCAATCCGCAGTCCCCATTCCCCAATCCCTCCCGCGCCTGCGGCTATGTAAGTTCAAGCTCTATTGGTTTTGATGATTGGTTTTATATTAATGCTTAATCATTATTTAATGACAAATCTAATCATTATGAAACTAACATGTTTATTGAGCTTTATTCTTATTAATCTCAAATTTGGATGGACAATGAAAAACCCAAGGTATACACTCATATTCACTCTATTATCTTAATGCATACTTAGGATTCAAGTTAAAGGATGAACTCTTCTATATTTCATACATTACATAAATGCACACATTTAGGGAGAGTTCATAATTTAACTTGATATTTTAATAGTATTGATCCATGTCTTCTTGCCAAATAATATAAAAGATCAAGACTTTGAAATAACCATTTGAGTATATATAACTTGTGTAGTTGTAATATACTCATGCAAATATAGGATAAACTTAAATACTATCTAAGATTGATTATGTACATATTGATTCTAAGATCATTTATTTATATGCACATATTTAATGGAGTTTATTCTATAGTTGACGGTCTCAAGAATATTAATCCATTTTCATCACTCTAATATATTGGATCTTTACTTTGAGAATCTATCAAAATGAGTATATGAAACTTGTGAAGTTATATATACTCATATCAATTTAAATAAAATTTAAATTGAGATTCGCTTGTCTTTTAATCATCAAAAAATGTCTCATCATGTATTGATGGTGTTCCTTTGATTGATTAAGGACAAACAGAAAGTTCTTGAGTATAATGAAACATTAGTTGCATCAAAGTACACAAGACATAATTAATCATTCAAATTGATTTAGGTTGTGCTCAATTGATCTTGGGGCATCCATTATGTGTTAATGGAGTGCAATTAATGATTGAAACAACCATGTTTATTGGACTAACAATCTTTCATTAGTTGTGAAGTAGGTTGAGTGTAATGATAATAAAGAATAAAAAAGAAGAAGTCATCATGTGTTGATGAGCTTCAATAGGAGATCCCGAAGTCAAGAGAAGAAAGAGGAGGTTCATCAAGTGTTGATGAACAAGACAAGACTCGATCCTGGAGAGAAGATGATTGGATATTATAAAAGCTCCAAGTGGATCGTTAGAGCCAAAAGTATAACTAGCTAGTGTTAAGAATGTGTTCCTAGTCTTTTACCGATCTCGGTACTTGGATGGGAGACCGGGTTGCTAGTTAGGTACCATACTATTAAGAGGGGTTGAGTCATTTAGCTTAAACTTCATTATGTGTTGATGAATTCAGTCCGATTCACTCTAGCTCACTCTATTTGTCGGATTTTGCATGAGCTAAGTATTTGCATGTGTTGCAAAAGGGAAATAGCTCATGCAATTCGGTTTAAATGGTTTTTGTGTGGAGTTTTAGTTTTGCATGTGTTGCTAAAGGAGAAAGATCATGCAACTTGAATTTAATGGTTGTTATTTGCATAGAGCTAGATATTTGCATGTGTTCCAAATAGAGAGCTCATGCATCGGAGTCTTAGCTTGTGACTTGATCATGTGTTGATCATCACAAGGCTAAGAAAGGTTTATGCTTTGTGTTTGCAAAATGTGTTTTAATTGAAACTTATCTTATAGCATGTAAATAGAGTTTGTAAATTGACTTGATCATGAGTTGATCATCACATTGCTCAAGGTTTGCTTTTAAAAGGGTTAATTTGTTATTTCCAAATGTGTTTTGCAAATAAGCTGGATGTTATAGGTTTCGATCCTATAGCATGTGAATATGATTTGAAAATGTGTTTTGCAAATTGGCTTGATCATGTGTTGATCATCACATGACTAAGATGATTGATCTCATAGGTTCTTAGTTTATTTGTAAATGTGCTTTGCAAATAAGTTGAAGTTTTAATGCGATTCTTTGGAACATGTGAATAGGGTTTGCAAATGTATTTTGCAAATTTACTTCATCATGTGTTGATCATCATATAGCTCAAAGAATCAATCTTTGATAAGTTTAGATAAATGTTTTTTTGTGAAAAACTTGGTTTTCTCCTTGTGGCCAGCACTATCGCTCATTGAAGCCGGTAGTACTGCTGGGCCAGCAGTA
Organism: Otatea glauca; assembly: GCA_036346275.1. Taxonomy (NCBI): domain Eukaryota; kingdom Viridiplantae; phylum Streptophyta; class Magnoliopsida; order Poales; family Poaceae; genus Otatea; species Otatea glauca. The sequence continues at coordinate 52,250,433 of CM070717.1, read as the reverse complement.
CCTCTTATGGGAGCTGGTACTGCCGCTAGGCCGGTACTACTGCCCCAATGAGGTCGGTAGTTATTTTTCAGAGAGGGTGTTTAGGAGGATTGTTAAGGCCAACAGTACTGCCCGTGGGGCAGGTACTGTAGCATAAGCAACACTACCGCACGCAGTTGGGCGGTAGTACCAGGGTTCCTGCGCAACAGCTAGTTGGTCTGGAGGCCGGCACTACCGGCCTTACATGGGCGGTAGTGCCGGGTTTGCCGGTTTTTGCCCAATTTGCCCCCCCGAACGGCTAGATTTCGTGTGGGGCTATAAAAGGATGCCAAGGGCTGATATTTGTTTGTGCTGTGTTTTTGAGGCATTTTGGAGGGGTTGTGCATGTGTTGCACTCTCTAATTTGTTTTTTAGCTAAGAGTAAGCTCTAATTGCATGTGTTGCAATTAGGTTTGGATTGAGAGTCTCTTGTGCATGTGTTGCACTCGAGTAGGATCCTTTTGCATGTGTTGCACTTGGTGATCACCATTGTACATGTGTTGTACTTGATGAGGTTTAAGCTAGGTGCTTGACTTGTTACTCTTGGTGTTTTTCGACACCTATACGGCGTAGCGGCGTCGTGCACGATGAGCTTCTCAACGAAGGTTGTGAGAAGCCCCAACAAAGTTTGTGAAGGTTGAAGGTTGCCTACCCGGAGGAGGAAAGATCTATCACTAGTGGATTCGAGGTGGGTGCTTAATTCGTGGAGCCGGTTTAATGTGTTTGGGCTAACCTTAATGTGGACTAGGAGATGCCAGCAAGTCTCCGAACACCACGGTAAAAAGTATTGTATCTATTTGTGGTTTGCTTTCTTGTGCTAATTTACATTCAATCAATTTATATTCATAGTATTAAATTGATTGATTGCTTGATTGTCTTTATGATTGCAAATTATTGTTAGAGACATAATTAATTACTCCCTCCATCCTGGAAAGTAAGGGACACAAGAAATTTTAGGACAAATTATGGTTTCTGCTAAAAGACTCTAATGCCCCTATTTAATACTGTGTCTCTATTAATTGGCAACATGCATGCATTAATTAATCACGATTATAGGGAATGACCTGCCGCGTTTTTGTTTTGGAATATGTGTGGTCGCATGTATCTGCGTGCATCTGCATGCATAGGCACAATTTGAGGACACAATTTAAGGGGGGAGAGCTCTCAATCCCTAATTTTGGAGGACACAATTTGAACGATTCTCTCCCTTACTTTCAAGGACGAAGGGAGTAGTGTACTTAGTAAGCTTAGTTGATTTATGTCTAAATTGTCAAAACCTTAGTTTATCGTTTCCGTATTATTTATTGTTAAGGTTTTGTCATAAGAGTGCTTAGGCGTTTGTAATAGATTAGAGAAAAAATCTTAATACCGCCTATTCACCCCCTCTAGTTGACATCCTCGCCCTTACAGACTACGGGAGAGTAATCCTCCAGCGCGATGGCAGTGGGCGCAGCGGGCAGTGTGGAGAAGTTATCGTTCGATAGGCTGATGCCGACCGAGATGAGCAGCAGGAGGCCCCAGTTCCGAAAGGTGTTGGTGATCTACACCCCTGTCTACGAGCGCATGAAGGTCGACATCTGCATGAACCTTAAGATAGGTAACCCAGGCTCAAATTCCCCTCAGTTGTGCACTTCTGATTCTATTTGAGAAGCTCATAAGCATTATCGGTATCCTAGCTCGTGTAGTACTCCACTGCAAACCCTGAATAGTAAGAGTAAGACATGTACTATCAATTAGGCAGCCGTTCGTGTTGAGGGCTGTTCCATGCCCGTGGCAACCTTTGAATAGTGAAGTGTTTCGTGGATGCATCATGATTGACAGTATGGGGTTGAAGACAGAATTTTGTCAGGAATCTGATTGGTTGGATAAAAGGTTAGGCATACGTATTGAAGCTAGGAGTGCTAACAGGATCTAGTTTAGCAATGCTAATTGATTCAAGTTTTCCGAATATCTGATTATTTGCATAGAGTTTATCAATTATGTATGTTAAAGCAAGTAATACGAAATAGTTATAATAATTGAACGTTTGACCTAATTATGTAAAGTTCAGAATTGCGATATCAGCTAAATAATATTTCTTTGATGTGATGAGAGCTCTCAACTTCCAGCAGTCACCTAAGCAATCACAAACACAAGAATTACTTAGTTTTGTGTCTATAAACACCCAAAACCATCATTTGATTTCATAGATTTATGGGACTCAATTGGTTTGTCTTTTGCCTTGTGAGTTGCGATTGTTAGCTGCTGACACTTCTACATTGAAGGCCATCACAGATGGTTTAAAAACGTCATCACAGATGATTTTATTAAACCGTCTGTAAGCATGTGTTAGTGATAATACGGTGCATCACAGACGATTTCTGAATCGTCTGTGAAGCACATATCACAGACGGTTCTTGGTACAAACTGTCTGTGATAATAGCTTATCAAAGACAGTTTGTACCAAGAGCCGTGTGTGATAATTACCTAGCACATACGTTTTGTGTAAAACGCTGTCTATGATTTACATATTTTCCTATCTCTCTCGGAAGAACTTCCATCAATACTATTTGTTGTTAGATTTTTTTCTCCTTAAACATTTCTGCAACGATATTTATAAGGCACAACCAGTTATAGATTTTGTAATTGAATATCTAAACATCCGAGATGCATCGAGATAATAGTTTGTCTTATCAGGATCGTCTTAAAATATGAATCTTCGTAGCACTTTCATCTCCTTTTTTATTGTAATGCTGATAGATTCTAAGGCAAAATCTATTTCTTTCCACTATCCATTCTGAAAGTTATCATGCTCTGATTTATCTTTCACTTCATTGTCGTCTCCGAATGAGAATACTATAGGCAGCCTATTTTCACTCTAGTCAAGTGCAGGACCAGAGTGAAAATAGTCTGTCTATGAAATTCTCATTCGGGGAGGAGGAAAAAGTGGAAATAAATCAGAGAAGATGACAACTTTCATGACAAACTGTGGAAAGAAATGAATTTCGCCTTGGAATCCATCAACATTAGAATAAGAAAGGAGATGAACGTGCTACAAAAGTTCAAATTTTAAGACGATTCTGATCAGACAAACTTTTGCCTCGATGCATATAGAATGTTTAGATATTCAATTACAAAATCTATAACTAGTCGTGTCTTATAAATATTGTTGCTGAAATATCTAAGGAAAAGAAAATTTTCAACAACAAATACTACTCATGGAAGTTCTTCTAGGAGAGGAAGAAAAATATCCCTATGACAACATTTTGGTTACATCAAGTAAGACACAATTAAGTAATTAGATTAATTCAAGATGAGTAAATATTAAGGATAATTTCATGTGATAATACATTGAGAAGATATGATACCACAAATATCAACAAGCAGACATTGAGAAACATCATTATTTGATATATCAAGGCAAAGATACCTTAGGACTTTTTCATGTCTGCCATTATATGTGCAATAGCTTCCGCAACAAAGGCTTTTCGGTTCTCCTTGAAGTTCCACAGCTCCGGCACAGTGCCACTTTGTTTAACACAAATAACTGATTGATTTCTAGTCATATCTCTTAATTCGCATAAAAGCGATCATTTTATTGTGAAAAGGGTGTATGTCTTGGTATATTATCAGTAACCATGTCAAATTAAATACAAAAAAACCTTTATACTACCTCTATAAGCTCAGCTTTGGGTTCTTTCAGCTCTGCATTCGCCCTGCGCTCCTTAATGATGAGAACCTTGCTAAAAGATTCAATATCTTGCGATTTATCATTTATGTCTTTTAGTTTTTTTATCTTATAAATCTTTTCTATTAACTCAGACTTTCCCTTTAATTGTTCTTTTCACACCTCAAGTTTTTGTTTAACATCCAACAGCTTTACCATGCCGTCTACCATATTTGCAGGCTCTATTTTATATATGTGTGCAATTTGCAGTCACTGAGACATAATCAAAAGGATAAAGCAATTCATAATTATTATGTCAACTTAACATTAAATCACATCTACTTAACAGATTAATGAAATTTCGATAAATATGATACATCCCGAATGAACTAAAGTAGCACTAGCAATTTGGTTCTCAAACTGAATGTGAATCCCCTATTCAACAGTTACAATATCAAAGCGCGCGCACACACACATATGACAATGAACAGTGCTGAGGTATACAACTAGCAATAATGCTCAAGTTGATATAAATAAAGTGTTCTCAGATGTCGGACTGCCTTAATTAAAAGACCTCCTCGCCACTAGGGACAAGATCATAGACTAATTTGTGATAACCTTACCACATATGTTTGTAATTGACGTTCTTAATACTTGATAGTTAATAGAAACATAAATAATTCATTATTTTGGAACAATATGTATATATGAATGAATCAAATAGCAGGGCAACTTACTGAACTACACTTGAAAATCCAACAATAGCTAGCAACAGTGTCGACCAAGTATAAGAAGATAATAGAAACAACCGACAGAGCAAGGTATTGAAGACAACAGTTAGGACAATAAGTTAACAGAAAGCTAAAATGATACAACATATGTACATATATTATAAGATGTCAATTGTTCTGATCAAGTAAACATGAAAACTGCGAATTGTTACTCTGTTATCACAAATTATCTCTCTATAGCCCAATCTTCATAGAACAAGTAGCATCCCAACATACAAGGTCTCCAAGAAACTAAATATCTAGCCTCTTTTGCATGAACAATATGGAACAAGCTAAAAGATTGTTGAATATATTCAAAAACACCAACAGAGCAAGGCTCGGGGATGACGGTTGTAAGGTCGAGGATGCCGACTAGAGGGGGGTGAATAGGCGGCTTTAAAAAAAACTTTCTCTTTCTACTAATTTCTATAAAGCAATTCACCCCTTAATTACCCCTATGCCAAAACCTTATCAATAAAAATGCGGAAGCGATAAACTAAGGTTTTGACAATTAAAGCCTAAATCAACTAGGCTCACTATGTGCACTAACTAATTATGTCTCTAACAAAAAGCAATTCTAAAGACAAGCAATCAATCAATTTAATTCTATGAATGTAAATTGCTTGAATATAAATAAAGAGAACAAAGCAAGCACAAGAGACACAATACTTTTTACCGTGGTGATCGGAGACTTGCCGGTCTCCCCTAGTCCACGTTGAGGTTAGCCCAAACACATTGGACCGGCTCCACGAATTGAGCACCCACCTCGAATCCAATAGATGTGGTTTTCACGCTTTCGCGTAGGCTCAACCCGAACCTTCACAAACTTCGCCGGGGCTTCTCACAACCTTGAGAGCTCCCGCGCACGACGCTCTACGCCGTATAGGAGTCGGCAACCTCCAAGAGTAACAAGCCGAATCCTCTTGCTTGAACTTCACCAAGCACAACACATGTGCTTCCGGTGATCACCAAGTGCAACACATGCACAAGGATCCTCCTCAAGTGCAACACATGCACAAGAGACTCTCAATCCTCTCCTAATTGCAACACATGCAATTAGAGGCTCACACTAGCTCAAGAAGCAAATGGGAGAAGGCAACACATGCACACAACTCCTATAAACACCCAAAAGCTCTAGCACACAGCCAACCTCATGCCCTTGCCCCCCAAGGCCTCCTTTTATAGCCTCCAAGCCAAAACTAGCCGTTGGGGGGAAATTCTGGACAAAACCAGAATTCCCGGTGCTACCGCCCTACTGGGACCGGTAGCACCGGCCTCCTCGCCAACGGCTACAAAACTAGCCGTTGCAGGATTTCCGGTAGTACCGCCAATCGGGAGCGGTGCTACCGACCGCTCGGCGGTAGCACCGCCTCAACCTCGGTTGCACGGCCTCGGCCGAACTCAAAACACCTCCTCTGGATTTTCCACACCGGCTAGAGGAGCGGTTGCACGGACCTCGGTGCTACCGGCCTACCATGGGCGGTAGCACCGGACCGCCAGACCGCCCAAAAACATCCCCTCTCTGGATTTTCCACACCGGCCAGAGAGACGGTAGCACCGGGCCCGGTGCTACCGGCCTTACAGGGGCGGTACGACCGGCCTCAGGGAGAAAACACCGTTTTTCACAAAAAACTTTTCTCCAAACCATTAAAGATATTCTTTGAGCTATGTGAGGATCAACACATGATCACAACACTATGCAAAACACATTTGCACATGTTAATCACATACTCCAAAGAATCTCATATAAGCACAACTTATTTGCAAAACACATTTGCCAATAAATCAAGAACTTATGAGATCAATCCTCTTAGCCATGTGATGATCAACACATGATCAAGTCAATTTGTAAAACACATTTGCAAACCCTATTCACATGCTTTAGGATAGGAACCCATAATCTAAAGTTCATTTGCAAAACACATTTGCAAATAACAAATCCAACTAACGAAAACACATTTCGTAAACAACTCAAGATCTATTTGCAAAGCGTATTAAGCAAATCAAACCCGAGTCTATGAGATTAATCCCCTAGCCATGTGAAGGTCAACACAAGACCAGTCAACTTGCAAACACCCGTTGCAAGCCCTACTCACATGCTCTCGGGATTCCGGACCCATAGACCTCGGTTTATTCGCACAACGAACTTGCAAATACACATTAAACCAATTTAATGCTTGAGCATTGTTCTTTGCAACACCTGCAAAAACCTAGCTCCAAGCAATACCAAAACATGAGCTCTCTATTTGCAACACATGCAAATCTCTAGCACCATGCAAGCAACCATAACAAATATAAGTGCATGAGTTCTCTATTTGCAACACATGCAAATCTCTAACTCCATGCAAGCAACCACAACAAATACAAGTGCATGAGTTCTTTATTTGCAACACATGCAAATCTCTAACACCATGCAAGCAACCACAACAAATACAAGTGCATGAGTTCTCTATTTGCAACACATGCAAATCTCTAACTCCATGCAAGCAACCACAACAAATACAAGTGCATGAGTTCTTTATTTGCAACACATGCAAATCTCTAACACCATGCAAGCAACCACAACAAATACAAGTGCATGAGTTCTCTATTTGCAACACATGCAAATCTCTAACTCCATGCAAGCAACCACAACAAATACAAGTGCATGAGTTCTCTATTTGCAACACATGCAAATCTCTAACTCCATGCAACCACTCTAAACCAAATTGCTTGAGCTCTCTCCTTTTGCGACACATGCAAAACTTAGCTCCAAGCAAAAACCAAATCAAATAAGATTCAAATAAGATGCAAGTATGAGCACCCTTATTTGCAACACATGCAAATACTTATGCATCGATATTGTTGGGCGCCACTCTTGCAATTTGGATATCACTTTACTTAGGTTCTCCTCCTTTAACGGATCATCCTTCCCATTACGCGTAACCTTCAACTTGTAATAAAGTGCTACGCTGCTCATATCAGGTGCCCACGAGAATGCTCTGCTAGAGGATCTAGCCATGGTGAAGTGTGAGTGGGAGCTGTGTATGTGTTCCTGCGGTTTGGCCTTTTATAGTCTCGAAGGGGTGGTGTATGGACTAAGTGTTAGAAGGTAAGATTCAAACATGCAGATGGACAGCAAAATGCTGGAGTGTGTAGTCAAGTCGGGCTGAAAAGGCAGTCATGTATGCAAGGTGTTAATACTGATAAATATATTGTGCAATAAGTGATCACTTCAGAGTTAAAAGTAGGCAATGAGTGGTCACTTCAGACTGTGCAACGTGTTGTCCAATCGGACTGAAAAAAGATGAAAGCGGTGGGCAGATTGATGTGACTTGTGATTTCGAAAGGTGATGGATGCTTTCAGTATTTCACAACTATTGTTACTACGAGGAGATGATTACCGAATACATAAGTTAAATAAGCCCATGAACAAGCTGCCACGAGTAGTGAAATCAGGCCAAGAAAGATGAAAGCGATGGGAGGTAATCGACAAATACATAATTTAACAAAGCAAAAGATGATATCTACAAACCACTTCGAAAGGCATCCATGACCAACTCTGTCTGCTCTGTAGGAAACGAACTACTTCGCAAGAATAGCGTACAATACAACAAGGATAGCCACACACATAATCTTTTCCAACCACTGGACATGATCTAAAATGCACTCCATCTTGAACATCAGCATGTTCAACCTCTGCTCGAGCATAGGGTCCATCCTCTCCTCTATAGAAGGCTGCATCATCTGTGGTACTGTGCTTGTAGGACGCTCCATCGAGGTGTACATGGTGTCCACCCACTGGAAATATTGGCACCCTGCAGCCTATATGATGAGGTGGACATGCTTTTAGGTCGTGCAAAGAAAGGAGATCTCTCGAAACAACTACACAACTCGAACAGGGAAAAATATTGTTTACGAGAAGAAGCAAACTAACTTTTCATTTACGAAGAAAAAAGGGCATTTGTATAACACCCATCCATTATTTTCCGCAGTGTTGGCATAGAACACATTAGCTTGCACATGGTAGTTAGGACAATCGACCTGCCTTGTAGTGACAAGCACACGAGCCCTCCGATTTCTTGAGTTCGCCGTTTGAGACATGGCCTTTGGAGGCAAGGAATGGGATGAGAACGAGGATATGTGGAAGCGGAGCTGGCATGAAGGCCTATTTATAGAAGAGTTCTGCTTATGACTTGGATTGGGTCTCCAGCATCTATGGTCCTAAGAAGAGGAACCTGCCCAGAGAACGGGATACGAAGGCATCGTCTTCTAAAGAGAAATGCTCCAATTCCAAGGAATCAAATCTTAAAGCTTCCACTTGTACTGAAAATTTAGATGATGATGAATTAAAACTCCATGACCTCGTACTTTTTGGGTGAGTATCCATTATACGACAGCGTGTAGTCAAATCAGCCTGACAAAGCTGATGGTAGAGTGTTGTCAAATCGGTCTGAAAAAGTTTAAAGTATTGGGCAGAGTGTTGCAACTTGTCACTGCAAAAGGTGATAGATGCTTTCTTTTTTAACAACTCATCCTGACAAAGCTGCTACATGTGACTTGTCTAATCGGTCTGACAAAGCTACACACCCGTGAGTTGTGTAATCGCCCTGAAAAAGCTGTTGCACGGGAATTGTCAATTCAGTTTGAGAAAGCAACAAGCATCGTGTTGTCACATTGCTCTGAGAAAGTGTGGGAATCGCACAGTCTCATAGCCTTTTTCAGGCCGATGTGAGAAAAAGAAAGAAAAATATGTAGTGCCCCGGGGTCGCGGAATACAAGAGTGAAGGGCCAAATTTGCAATTTCATCTTCATGGAGGCTATTTTTGAAAATGAAAAAACACAATAGGCTAAAACTACATGTTATATGATGATTCTTGCATTGCGGGTACTTTGGTTAAAGGCTTTTAAACTCAACTATTCATACGTGGCTCCGGCAACCATATCATTTAGGGTATTAGCGTTAACAGAATGTATATGCTAGACAAGTTGTAAATAAGATATTTTTCTATAATATGGTTGTCCATACTCTAAAGTGTGTTCCTAGACAGATCCCCCCAAAAATTGTGTTTAGACGAGTTGTTTTGTGAACCGCCGAAAATGCTTAAGTGTTTTAGAATGTGCGCATCTAATGATCGTGTAGGGTGTTTGCTTTGGCAGGATTCAGATGCAAAGTAAGTTTTAAATAGGATCTTTTTCGATATTACGGTAGTATATATATCAAAGGGTGTTTCTGGGCTATTCCTCCATAATTTTCATTTAAACATGTTATTTTACGGGCTACCGAAAAGGCTTAAGAGACCATGCAGTTTACACGATTGCGGTCTAGTTTTCTTTCTAAGTTTGCGACTGCACCGTATAGGATATTTTAACCATTTTTAACTAATTGACTCTATGTGCTTGAAAGCATTCAATATTAAATTTTTGGCTCAAATCAAGTGCAAATCTAAATGTTTTTGCATGAATGAGACATTTATGATCACAGGAGCTTGTGGGATTTATGATCACAGGAGCAAAAGATCATATGTGACTAGTACATAACCTTTCAAAGCAAAAGAACATATCTAAACAGTACATGATGTATGAAAGAAAAAACTAGCTGGCGCTCCTACGCTGTGCGACCCCTCGTGTGGTCCCAGGCTTCCTCCATCGCTGCACTTGTACGAATGGGTATGTGAGCTGGTCAGTGGCCTGTCCACGAGTACTCCTAGTAGGCCGTACTGGTACTGGCGGAGTAGCGAAGGCGGCCTGCGACGGCTAAGTCGGTTTGGGCGCATCGACGAGCTGCGACGGACCAAGGACCACACCTGGCGACTGCTGGTCAGGGCCGGCGAACCAGGACAAGTTGGCATCGTCAAGGGGGAGTGATGTCGCTAGAGTAGCTCGCGCTCTGCTGAGGTGTTGTACCGACCGTAGCTGACAAACTTTTAATGTTAGTAAATGACATAATGTGAAGAACATATTAGCGGAAAGGAGAGCACGTGGTGTACCTAGAGTCATGTGGACGTACGGAGCGAAACGCTGCCAGGTGGAGACCCCTGGCATGTTTGGAGGAGGGGCTGCCTGTGTGTGCGATGTCCCAGCTGTGGCCTGTGGCGCGTGTCGACCTCGTACAGCCGAGGCATGCCAAGGAACGTGTAGCACGTCATCGTCTCTAATCCTCCTGCAGGACATAAGCTGGACGATGCGAGCGGTCTTCTGGCGTTCACGCTGCAACGCCCCTATCAGGAAGTCCATCGTGAACCCTCCCTGGTGAACTCTGGCCATCAGTGCGTCTATCTCCTCCGTAGCCTCCCTAGCAAGGTCGTTGTACACACGTATTGAAAGGCAAGTTAGTTGTTACAATTGTAGTAACGATACATTACATAGCATTTCAAAGAAGTACTAACCGAGCGATGAAACGCCGAGTCCGGCTGCGTGGGGTAGGTGTCCGTCATCGAGGGAACGTGCCTCGGAGGTGAGTCGACGACACACACAACGCGAACGCATGTGCGCGCGCTGAACCACAGGATGTACTCATCGTACGTGCCGTTGTCATAAGGGGCATCCTCCTCGTGAACGTCTGCCAGAGTCTACGCCCACTGCTAGGCATGAGGCAATATGCATGCCGCCCAGCTCGCACCACCAACGGAGCCCTCGCGTGTCATCCTGCATGAAAAGATTGGCAAGGTAACGTTATTAGTAACATCATTGCAAAAAGCGACGCAATTGGAAATGATGTACAATAGTACTCACGTGTGCACGCTCGGTGGGACGACGTCACCAGTGGGGACGGGGAACACCTGCCGGAGATCGAACTGCATCATGACATGGTGGATGGCGTAGGTCTCCACGTAGACGTCGAAAACCAGGTGGCGCCGCGTCAGCCAGAAGGCGACTTCACGGGTGCACTGCAACCAGAGGCCATGAGGTGCTCGCGCGCCTACGAGCTCAGGAAGGTACGGATGCCAGATAACGCGGTCATCCGTCAGCTGGTCAAACATCACTATGTACTCGGGGTACGAAGCGTATGACGTGGTAGGCGTGAAATTCGGCTGCAAAAAACAAGACATTAGATGAAAAATAGCAAATTATTGCACAATTGAAGGTACAGGTGATTTTACTAACCCGTCGGCGACACCACAACGTCCCCATGGTAGGACGGTCGACGTCATCCCCAGGGGCACCGTAAAGGCTTGCTCCATAAGGTGCCAAATCCATCTCGGGTCATCCGATGTGGAACGTCTCGAAAGACTACAGCTGAAGGAGTAGGGGACACCCAGTGAGAATAGAAGAGTCCGCCATGCGACGACAACCGTCGCAAAGGGCTCGGTAGGTGGCAGCAAGTACAGCCGGTCCCCATGCCAGCTGCGTGATCTCCTCTAGGTCAGTATCTACGATCGACCTCGTGTACTAGATCATGTGCTTGTCGATGGTGTCCCCGTGGGAGGAGCAAAACAAGGCCCACCCAAACAGCCATAGCAGGTACGCCTCAAAGTGGCGACTGACGACGTACTCCTCCGCTCCATCTACTATCCTCTCGGCCTGTAGAAAGTAAAGGCCAGTTTGACAACTACAAGAGAAGACGAAATAAAATTTAGACAAAGTAAATCACACTTACGTAAAATTATACGAGCCACTTCTGCGTCAAACCTTGCGCAGAAGTGAAAGGTGTGTAGCCAGCCTCAGCGGGTAGCACGTCCGCGAACTGGGCTAGGGGCTCCGTCTGCCACTTCGGGTGGACATCGTCAGGCACCATCGCGTCCCTGGTGCAAGGTAAGCCCAGAAGGTAGCTGATATCCTCCAGTGTCGGCGCCATCTCACCGCACGGGAGGTGAAACATGTGCGTCTCCGGTCGCCAGCGATAGACTAGAGCGCCACGTCTGTCCTGCGCGTCGGCGACAGTCGCCTGTACCATCCGTGCTATAGGCAGTAACCTTCTGCTCTCAGCTTGCACAAAAACACTGTAAGAACGATTGTTCCACACATACAAGACATCGTAAGGCAACTATAGTAACAATGCACTAACCTGGAAATGCATCGTGGGTCGAGCCGCCATGCTCTCATGGGGGTCCACAAGCGTTGGGCGGAAAGCTCTAATGGCGGCTCCCTGTCAGGAGGTGGCAAGGTGGCTAAGCGGCTCCGGTAACTCGCGTCTATCACTGGGTCAAGCAACTCGTACTCCTGGACATTCGCCATACATGCAATTCAACAAAACAATATTAGTACGAATTCAAATACACAAAGAATCTGAATACAGTAATTACAGATGAAATTTGAGTACAACATCATGACGTACAAATTCGAATACACGAACTAACCATACTAGTACACCTTTGTCCATACATGCATTACAAGTACGAATTAGACACTTATTGAATGCAATAATTACACATGTAATGTCCATACATGCATTACACGTACTATGTCCATACATATATTACACATACTATGTCCATACATGCATTATAGATACAATAATTTCACGGCCTCCGAACCGTCGGGCAATACTTGAAAGTGTGCCCCGACTCGTTACAAACTGAATATTTCTTCACAAACGCCCACTTTCTGCAGCGTACATGTCGTTCCTTATACGCCTCATCTGTCACCGTCCTACGCCCTTCAGCCTGCTAACATCAGGAACCCACAGTGTATCCTTCCATCTCTGATGCTCTGTGAATAAACCCACCACTCGAGAACCGTAAATATCTCCACTCCAAGTTGCCGTCACCGCTTCTTTATTGAAGAATTGTGACAAGAATATACCCGAATCCATACGGATTGTTGAGCAGGCAGTCATGATGTAAGAGCATGGCCTGTTTAACAGACGAGGCTTGTTGCAGCTGCAGTCACATGTTTGCCTATGTAGGATGCATTCGTGAGCAACTTTTCACCGATTCGTCCCACGACCGGCTTTCTCTTTACATAGTACCTCAAAACGAAGCCCTCTCGTGTCTATCTTCAATGCTCTATGCATCTCCCCCTTTTTGCCTTTCTCATCTATGTATGTACAAATCACCTCGAAGTATTTCATATTAGGATTACTCAAGCAGGCTAACGCCCTAGCATGGCGATCCATAAAGTACTTTGCAATACCATGAAGAACACCCTCCACTATAGCAACCAGGGGAAGGGGTCTCAGGTCTCGCATGACCCAATTGTAAACCTCAGCCAGGTTTAGCGTTATGACCCCATAGTAGGCACCATTGGTGTCATGAAGCAGTGCCCATTTCTCCCAATGCTCATGCTCTATCCATTCGAAGAAGCATTTCATGGCCCTTCCGTTCCTTCGGACCAAGTGCGGAAGGTCCGTGGGTAACACTTGTAGCGCTACTGGGGCCTCGTCTGTGTCAGGCATTGCTCTCTTCACTGCCTTCGTTGTATGCCTTGATGTCAGCTCATCCAACTTCTTTCGCAGTGCATCAAACTTTCTTTGTTGGTTCTGCTCGCACAATCTCTTAAAAAGTTTCGTAAGCTCCTTGTTCTTGAACTGCTTGTAAAAGTTAGCACCTATGTGCCGCTTGCACCACCTACTTCGCAGATCAGGCTATGGATGTGTTTCTTCTTCACCTTCCTACAATTGCACGACCGTCTTCAACAGCCCGGGATGCCGATCGTGTATAACGCACACTCCAGGCCGCTGATCCACGACACCGGCTTTCACGTTCCTTATAAACCAGAGCCGGCTTTCTGTGTTCTCACCCTCCACGAATGCAAGCGCTACAGGAAGAACCTGGTTGTTGCCATCTACTCCTATGGCTGTCAATATCTGGCCTTTATACTTCCCAGTCAAGAATGTCCCGTCCACGCATAGCAACGGACAGCAATGTCTGAACACGTTGACGCAAGCACCGAAAGCAAAGAATGACCGCTTGAGTACCATCTTCTCAGGGAAGCGCTGCGAGGGCTACTCAAAAATATCGATATAAGTTCCAGCATTCCTTTCCTTGATCATGTTAAGCATACCTGGTAGGTTCTGATATGAGTCTTCGTACTTACCAAACCTTGTTTCCAGTGCCTTCTGCTTCGCTCTACGTGCCTTCGCATAGCTTATCATGTACTGGAACCTCTGCTCTATTGTAAGTATGATGGCACGTGGCTCCAAATCCAGGTTGCCCACAATCTCCCCATACATTGCATTCGCAACAAAGCTTGAAGATAGGTTTCTATGCGATTGGGTAGACTCCGTCAAAACACATGTGTATAGGACGACTATAGAACACTTCAAAATAGTATCCCACTTAGGCTGGGATACATGCACACGCCATAGACAACCCTTCATCTGGCATCTAACATCATACACCCGTTGATCTGACTTTGTAACCTTAAAGGTTCTACGAAGCGACACTGCCCATGCTATCATTGCTTCTTGAACCTCAAACTTATTCTTATAAATCGCACCTTGCCTCACCTCATTCCGATCGGACTACCATGCGAAGTGTTCACCCTCGTTGACCACCAACTTATCGAACTGACTTTCACCCCACTCTGCAGGGAAATGCTCTTCTTCGTCTTCGTCGTTACTCAAAGCCTCGTATTCGTGGTTCTCTGCCTCCATCGCTTGAAACAACGATTCCATATGTTCTCCCTCGTCTACCATACCCATTGGTACCTGTATATCTGGTATTGGAACATCAACTTCCTCGCCTTGCACACCCTGATGACTCGAACTAACATCTTGCCTCACTAAGCATTCTCCGGTTCAGCTGCTCTCCCCAACTTCCTCTAGTTCATCACCAACAACATTCTCCTGCGTCGTATGGCTGACATTTATTTTCTAAAATGCTTGCGCCAACAACACTAATGACCAACCTCTCTCAGTCGCCAATCTTACATACGAACTCCACGACTTCCGCCCCTTCAGTTCCACTAACTTCCAGTACGTGCAATCCCGTCTTCGACACCCTACTCCGTGCAGTTTGAGGTCATGCAATTCACGATCCAGCGAGAACATGTGGTACAATCATCTCATAACCGTGCCCCATGAACGCTCCCCGGCATGTGACAGTCCAGCCACGACACTTGGAAAATAACTAAGTTCCACCCCTTGTGCACTCATGTTCAGAACCCCTTCTCCATAGTGTATTTTAAATTGTACTTATTCATCCATACCTATCAACCATTTCAGAAATTTGTTAATATGTGCAAAACAACATAACACTAACACATTTGAAATTCTCAACCTATCCATACTTCTAGACCTACGTACCACGACGTCGTACTCTACACTACTTCAAACAACTACTGCAATCATACCAACATTAATTATTTCAAGTAAATAGTATCTCGCATAATTCTAATAGTTTTTTTATGTCCATAACTATTGTTACTTTATACAGCTAATAACTTACATACCTAAATAATCCGATCGCCAACTCATTAATGTAAAAAAACAATTGCCTTTCTACACACCTAATTACTAACAGAACTAAATAATATGATCTTTAAGTCATATGTGTAATTAACTATTGCTATTCTACAACACTAATTACTTACAACCCTAATTAATCTGGTCTCTATATCGTATATGTAAATCTTACAAACCTAATTACATACCAATCTATTTAATCTGGTCACTAAATTGCATTACTAAATTTAAATTTAAATTATTCGTACAAATTTTACTTGCAGATGACGAATCTTCTACTTCCTTCTGCCCTCTTCCTCCTCTCTTCTTCTTCTCCCTTCTCCCCCTCCTTTTCTTCCTCTCCTCCTCCTCCTCTCTTCTTCTTCCTCCTCCCCTTTTTTTCTTCCTCTCCTCCTCCTCTCCTCTCCTCTCTTTTCTCTCCAGCGCCGCTCGCTGATTTTTCTATGGCTCGGTGGAATGACAGATCGAAGGCCGTGGGGATCATTTTTACTCTTTCTCTCTATCGCCAGTTGGACTGGCGACAGGTATTTAATCGCTGTTTGAACTGGCGACTGAGTGCTGTCGCCAGTTCTTTCGGTGACAGGTGGGTACTTCTGTTAATTTTTTTTGGGTATGTTTTTCCTGTAAATTTTCATTAAAAATATTATTTAAAAAAATTTCCAGAAGCCATGCTCTTTTATCATAAGAATCCTCGTCTAGCTAGTTCTATTCTACCAAATTAACGCTTGTTGCACCAGTACATTTGAAATTGATATTCACTCCATCTCAAAAATACATACTTGTACAACACCATAAAAGAAGAAGCTAGGCTGACAAGTCCACTCCACGCCATTGACAAGCAGCTAGAAGATCCCTTTTATATTTGCAGGAAATCCCACGCCATTGACAAGTAGCAAGGAGATCCCTTTGTATATTTTCAGGAAATCCCACGCCATGGTTTCATCAGCTATCCCTATTTTTTAAAATAATCTTCTAGAAAAGGGTCATCACCTTCATCAGTTTCTCACATTCTCTCTGCTGCTGCGCTTCCGTCAACCTCGTATCCGAGCGGATTCTCAGCGCACAAACTTCTCACCTGTCTCGTTGAAAGTTGAAACCTTCCAACTACCGTGTCTCTAGATGTAAACCTGCATTGACCTGACACCTTTTGTTTTTTTTTCTTTCCTTTTTTTTCCACTCAGGTGGCTTTTTTTCCACTCAGGTGGCCTACCTATAGTTAGGGGTGAAAACAAAAACGGAATTTCCGACCGTTCCGGAGAAAAACGGAAACAGAAGCCTTTTTTGGAAACGGAAACGGAAAATATCGGTACGGAAACGGAAACGAAATTTTTTTGTCAGAAACGGAAACGGAATCGAAAATTTCGTATAAGCAAAATCGGAAATTCCGTCGGAAACTTGGCCCATTTGGCCCAAAAAGGAGAAGAGAGAATTTACATTTATTTTCGAATTAAAATAATTTCAGAAATACAAATGGCTTTATAGAAAAGACCAAATAGAGTTCAAAAATTCAAAAAAAATTCTTAAAAATACTTTGGAACATTTTGAACCTAGGAAAATTATTTCTAGCATATTTTTGGCTTCATTTTTTATGAATAAATTAATTATATAAATATGAAAAATAGTAAAATAGCATTTATAAACTCCAGAAAATCCAGGATAAATCTCACAAAATCATAAATGAACATTGAACAATAATATGCAAATTTTAGGGCATTACATTTTTGTAGTTGGAGGAGCAAGAGGATGTCGATGATAATGATATGGAGAAGGATATGATGGTTTGATCTGGGGGACAAATAGCGAGCCTTCAACTGACAAACCTGAGAAAAAACTTTCTAGTGATACCGGTGAACATAACATTGTTCTTGTATCCACCTTTGTGATGGAATGAGTTACATTGTTTTTGTGGTCATATATATTGTAATCATGTATTACGTTCTTGTGGAATTTTTCACTTTCGTTTCCGTATCCGCTCCGTTCCGTTCCGCATCCGTTTCATTATTCATTTTCGTATCCATTTCCGGGGTTTCCGATTCCGTTTCCGTTACCGGTAAAAGATGTGGAAATGGAAACGGAACAACTATTTACCGACCGTTTCGATTCCGTTTTCATCCCTACCTATAGTCAATCGTTAAAGAAGAAATAGAAACATAAAATTATCATCTTGTGCAACTCTAACTAGTACTCCTTCCGTTGATAATTATAAAGCCTATAGTTTGAATAGTCTTATTGAAAAATATAAGACGTGTATGTAGATTTAACGAGACTTTCCACCTATACACCTATTTACTCTCTCAACTATATGCATTTATTAATTATCACCTACACAAAGTATTATCTCTCATCTTCCAAGACAATTAAGAGGGATATGTACGTCATTTCATCTCATGTCTTCCTCAATTTCACCGTAATCTTAATTCTTGTGCCAAGTCAAAATACACTTTATATTTATCAACGGAGGGTGAGAGGAGTACTGATATTGGTGTGCCTATCTTGCTCACATGGAGGGTGAGAGGAGAGTGTTGTGATTAGAGTTCTGTTATGGTATATTAAATTCAATATGGATCATTCATTCTTTTCGATCTAATGTATCAGATTAGCTAGTATTTATTTATACTTTTTTTAGTAGTAGAGTAGTAGAAAACTTTCATCAAATCAATTGCTAGATTTGATTTCTATTGCTCACAAAATACTACCGTTATAGTA
Source organism: Otatea glauca (assembly GCA_036346275.1). Taxonomy (NCBI): domain Eukaryota; kingdom Viridiplantae; phylum Streptophyta; class Magnoliopsida; order Poales; family Poaceae; genus Otatea; species Otatea glauca. The sequence goes on along the minus strand of CM070717.1, from coordinate 52,231,967 downwards.
TAGTGCACTGTAATTTTTTTCCGTAGTTAATCATAGCATCATTAGACTAGCCCAATATACACCCTACAGTGTCAAAGTAAGAACGTGCAGCCAAAATAGAATATTAGCATATCATACGCACACACCATTGATAAGGGGAAAAAGGGTCGAGGAGCACGCGCTAGCTGCACGCAGTTTCCAAGCGGCAGATATACCAGAGGCCAATCAAATCCAAATCTCTTTGCTTGATCCGTTTGATCAGTACACGCCGGGAATTAAAAAGCGTCGTTTCATTGGTAGCCGGCCCAGATGCCTCGACCGAACGCTACTGCTAACATGGGATGAATACGGAAAATCTGAGTGGACAGGATCTTTAGCATGTTAGAATTACGAGCAAAGAGAGATGCTTCTATGTCATTTCTTTCTAAAGTTGCACTACTCTCACTAGCATCTATACTCCTTTATAACGCACTTAAGCATTCTTTTCTACGTTCACCCCAAATAATGCACACCACTAGAGATGACCCAACCTTCATGCACCCAGCGAAACGTCTCCAGAAACTTGCCTCCATCAAAATTAACCTCTCAGATCTTTCCTCAACTTTACTCACTCACATCCGATGGCCATTGTTTAATGTGTCTAACTCATCCCTGTGGCCCACAACAGATCTCCCCTACCTCCAGCATCATCTCAAGGAAAAGGAAACAAATATCCTGGAATTAAGGAAAAGGAAACAAACGTTCTAGAAAAGGAAAAGACCATATATTACGTGCTGGGAAAAGAAAACCGAAAGACAGGGCGCTATACTAGTGTAGACAAACGCATCCTACCTTCTCCCTTGCATAAATAAGAAATGGACAGACTTAAGAGTAAAGAAAATTTTCATATACAGTTCGTAACTTGTGCTAACATTTGGTCATCTGAACTCCAACCCGAAAATTAACTTTATAGGGTTTTTTTTTTGCTTGGGCTCATGGCAGCTATTGCTAGCAATAAATTTGATGCTAGTGTGAACGTAATGTCAGGACTCAGGACAGGAGTGTTTCAGAAAAGCAGTTCAGAAAAATTGTCTCAGTCACCTCTTCGCCATAGAGGAATACTAGCATCGGTCTAAACAAAAATAGGATGACAATATTTTCATTTCTTGCAGGTGTGTGTACCCAAACAGCACAAGCACGTTTTGTAATTTCGATGTCATTTTCTTTACTTGGATTTTTGCAGATTCCTGTCCTGCATGGCTGCAATTTGTACCTTTCCTCGAAGAGGAAGAATAACAATTCGCTTTCACTGAAAGTAAGTATGACAGATAACGCATACGCGATCTGCATGCAAACATTTGTTTTGTGAACTAAACAGAGCTACACCCTGTCATTGCCGGTTTTGGAACTTGGGAACCATATTCTTTTCCTGATCGAGAGGCTCCGAAGGGCCATCTTCACGGCAGGGATACGATCGTCCATAGGATTCCTGCAAGTTGCTCTGCGACAGTGCGAGATTTCTGGGAAGAAGAGCATACGTGTGAATGGATCATGGATAGGATCATAGGATAGGAGTATTGTATTGCAGCAGCGGCATGCTTTCGTGCCGGGGAATCGTATCGTATCCTTCCTTGCTGCTGCTGGCGCCTCCTCGTCTGGCGAAAGAAATCCTGTGGTCCCTTCGATTAGCTTACCTGCATGCTTGGCAGCTGGGAAGAATGGAAAGAAAGATTCTTTCCAAAAGTGGGGGCGTCCCGTACGAGAATGGATACATGCTCAAGAGTATCAGATGTGCTATGCTCTATTGGGAACAGGGCTTCACGGCCATGGGGATATCTAGAGGTGGGCACTCGGACCGAGCTCTTTTGGGCCGGTCCGAGCCACGACGTTATGGCCCGGCACGAAGCCCGATCCGGCACGAAGTGGGCTGTGTCGGATCGGCATGACACTGCAGCACGGGCCGTGCCGGGCTCGATAATCGGGCACGATGGGCGGCACGGCCCGGCACGACACTGTAGAATGGGCCGTACCGGGTCTGATGACCCAAGTTATGAGGAAGAAGTCTAGCATGAAGGTCACTGACTCACACATTATGACCGTTATAGATGCACCCAGTAGCATTAACGTCAGCCCTATCGCCGACACTTGAGAGAGACGGACAAAACAGGAGAGAAAGCTGAGAGAGATTGAAATACGTTGCAAGAAGCTGCTCTCTCTCGCTTGTCCCTCTCAATCTCAGCTCTCTCTCACTAGTCTGTCTCTCTCACTCTTTTTCTCGCCCATTGCCCCCTCTCTCGCCCGTGATAAGCACATCCCCTCGCTCTATATAACTGTTCAAGAATAAATAAATTTTAGTTCTTTTTCTCATAATATTTGCATTCACTACCTCAATTCTATGCGTCTTCGGCTCCTTTCCTCTCGTTCCAATAATGCAAATGGGTCGGGCCTGGCCGGCACAGCACGAAGCAGGCACGAAACGCAAATAGGTTGTGCTTGGGCTCGCCGAAGGAGAATCGGGCCGAAACAGCACGGCACGGCGGGTATGGCGGGTCGTCGCGGCCTGGCACGACGCCCACCTCTAGGGATATCTCATAGCCGTGTTTAAAAACATCAAATCAAGAGGTCACTCACCGTTTTGCTTGCTATCAGTCGTGCTCTTTACCGATTGATCCACGAGCACTGAATACGAAATACACGTCATTGATGTGGTTGATTTTATGATCAGAGAGATGGTCTCCTCTGCTAGTGACAAAGGTAAAAGGTTATACTTTGCTCCTTTCATTATGATGATGATTAAAAGGTGGTCGAGCACAGACCGCGAGGCGACCCTCGACAATCACTCGTGAAGTTGTCATCCTCCCAGCTGACCTCGGCGGGAGATCCCAGTTGCTTCAGAGGTTCCTCCAAAGACAGCAGATCGGTTCTTGGGCGATTTGAGGAATGACCTCATGAGCGGCTGCCGATATGAGATCAGACATGATGAGCGGTTTCTCTCGACTGGAGGAGCATCAGTCGCAGACTAGGCAGATAGTTGAGGAGGTCCGAGGTCGACTAGATTCCATCGACTCCTCCATCTCCGAGCTTCGTTCATCTCTTCCTATCTTCTATCAGCGCTCGGGATCTCGTGCTCCTCCGTCTACTCCGCCTCCTCCGGCTCCTCCATCTTCTTGAGCTCCTCGACGATCCTTGTTACTTTTGGTATTTGATGCCAAAGGGGGAGAAGTAAAAGTGAAGATAAAGTGTAAAGAATGAAACCTTGTGTGATGTGTTTTGGTTGATATTCAGTTGCTATGGATATGTGATGTATTTTGGTTGCTATGGATGTTGTTTTGAATATGTCGTGGTTAAACAGTTGTATTTCTTATAGTTGTTTTAAATATTCTCATGCTCTTGCATATTGCAATATCATATTGTTGTTTTAATATCCTTACTTGTTTATCCACGGATTCAATTCTTAAACAAAACTCTGTCAATTTTTTGTTTAAAATTTTTCTCTCAAATGTGCAACCATCTACTTGCAACTAACATGCACATCTCTAGGGGGAGTAGTTGTTTTAAAAATATCATGTTTAATACTCCCTATGCTTCAAAAGGCAAGAAAACTTATGGATACTGAATCACTTGAAGCAAAACCTTCTTTTCTCTTGTTCACTTAAAAACATTTTCAAATTATCACTTTGGGTTGTCATCAATTACCAAAAAGGGGAGATTGAAAGCATCTAGGCACCCAGTATGTTTTGGTTTTAATAATTAATGACAACTTTGCTATATGATCTAATGCTTTTCCTGAAAATGTTGAAAGTAGGTCAATTCCAAGCTTAATGATCTTGGAAATACCAAGGAAGGTTCAAACCAATCGGCAATATGTCAAGATCATGAAAAGGTAAATTGATAAGGCTCTTTTCTCTTTTGACGATCTTGGAGTTTAGAAGAAAGATCGATTTACTAGATTTAGGGGCGTACTATTAAGAGGGATCTTGACGCTTATCTCGATGTCTTTTAGGGTTTAAAGGCTCAAAATGCATATTCAAATAGTTGCCAAATGATAAATAAGTTCCAATCTTTAAAACAAATCAAATCTCTGGAAACCCGGTGCTACTGGATGCGCGGTAGCACCGGCTCAATAGAGTGGTGTGAAAATCCCAGAGAAAGACTTTTTGGGCGTTTTTGTAGCCCGGTGCTACCGCCTATGGTAGGCCGGTGCTACCGGATCATCGGTAGCACCGGACCTCAACCCGGTGTGAAAATTTCAGAGAAGGGCTTTTTGGGCGTTTTTGTAGCCCGGTGCTACCGCCCATGGTAGGCCAGTGCTACCAGACCATCGGTAGCACCGGACCTCAACCCGGTGTAAAAATTCCAGAGAAGCACCTTTTCTAAGCACTTGGAGCCCGGTGCTACCGGACCTACGGTAGCACCGGCCCTAAGCCCGGTGCTATAATTCCAGAGAGGTGTCTTTTTAAAGAAAGAAAATGAAGTGGACCCCCTGTAACGGTCTCTGGCAAGTGCATTAAATGCACTGTTCTAGCCGTTGAAGTGGAGCCTGGTGCTACCGGTCCTACATGGGCGGTAGCACCGAAAAAACAGATTTTTGCAGATTTCGACCTCCAACGGCTAGAAAGTTTGGTGAAGGCTATAAATACCCCTCACCTGCATTCTAGAGTATGTCTTGGTCCTCATTGATGATATTTGAGCTCTAGCAAGTGTTCTCCACTCTTGTGTGCATTCAATTTCCATTTGTGAGTGTGAGAAGCAAGATTGAGTGTTGCATTTAGTGTTTGAGCCTTTAGACACCGACATTCGACCTCAAGCTAGCATCAAGGTTTATTACTCTTGAAGGTTGCCGCCTCCTAGACGGCTTGGTGGCGATCGTGCGCGGTGAGCTTCTCAACGAAGATTGTGAGAAGCCCCGACAAGTTGTGAAGGCCGGAGTTCGCCTACCCGGAGCGGGGAAGAACTACCTTAGTGATCGAGAAAGGCTCAAGCAAGTGAAACCGGCTTGACGTGGTTCAAGTCACCTCAACGTGGAGTAGGGGAGACCGGCAAGTCTCCGAGATCACGGGTTAAATTCCTTGTCTCCTATTTATTTGTGTTTGGTATTCTTGATTGTTGAGATTCCATTTCATTAATACCATACTCTTCATAGTCTTTGTGCTCACAAGTCTATTTGTTTCACTTGTATTGACGTAGCATCTTAAGAAATTGCTAGAGACATTAGTGTGTTCCTCAAATTTGTATCTCAATTTCATAGTGTCATTTGTAATTTCTAATTTGTGTTGAAAAATTTAGAAACCTCCTATTCACCCCCCTCTAGTCGGTTATCCTTGATCCTACAGACGGTTGTTATAGTGCCGACTCGGATGATGTAATCGAACACAAGGAGCAGTCACGCTGTCTTCGCGTTCCCCAAAAATCGTATTCGCTCTCTATCCCGCAGCTGGAAGCAAGAGAACGATGATTCCGGAGGCCTGCTCACTCTGATTCCTGTGCGCGCAGGAGATAGAGCCAGGAATACTCTTGGCAGCAGCACAATAGCTGAGAATGAGGAAGATGATGTGGTCTCTGTAGTTTACACAGGAGAGAAGGGCGCCCTTTTATAGGCATGTCAGTTATAAATCACTGACGTTGATTATGAGCCAGCTATCAACCACGTCTGGACTGGCCTGCGCCGCGCACGTGCATGTCTCGTTTCGACTCGACTCGCCTCGGCTCGGCACGCGCGCGCGTGTGGCACCGTCTTTTCTTTTTTTCAACCTCACAACAGATGGACACGAGTCTAAGCTATTTAAGTTGGTTAAACCTTCTCTCAACTACCCATGTAGGACTAATGTTCTCGTAACTCCTAGTATTACACATGGGCCTTGGGATTTGTTGGGCCAAAAACTAACATAATATAGGGAGGATAAGGGGCAACTTTCTATATGTTTTTGTCCCGTCTTTTATACATCATATATTGTTTCAGTTGTATATAGGACCTGACTATACAATTAGTGACACATTTAGTGATTTTTTTTCAAATTTCAGTGACATATAAGGAATTAATCCGAAAGATATACTAGACTAGTCACGCAACACAGCTGAATTCTTTTAAATTCAGGCGGTCAAAGTATTCCCGTTTTAAAACTCTACTGTTTCCTCTGTTCTTTTTGTGTAGTGCTTGTCATCTGGAGATCATGTTCCTTGTTTAATCAAGCCAACAGCAATGTCAAATAGTACTGAATAGTCAGTCGAAATTAAATACTAAAATACTGCTTTCTGTGCATGGTGTACAACTCAGACCACCAGAGCTTTATTACTGAATAATCGGTTAGGAGTTTGTATCGAGGATGAGTTGACCTCTGGCCAAAGACGTGCGTGGGGAAAATATAACCCAGGCCGACATCCCTTGTATGGGGGCGGAGAATTTTTTTAGCATCGAGTAAAGAAAAACTAGAAAACGTCCATATCGTTTCTTGAGATTATGTGAATTCCCTCGAGAGTTCATCGAAGCTGCGGGTTTTTGACTTTTGAATCAAAAGTTGCGGGCCGATCTTGTGATCTATTCCTCTGTTCATGAGTCGAGGTGCTCTTGGGTGGTAAAATTGCTATATAGGGTTCGGTTCTGACCGAATTCCCATATGCTGTCTTCTGTTCTTATTGTTTGAAGGAGGGCGTAGTTGTTGCTGCAACCGGAGCTCGGAGGAGTGAAGTTGGGTTTCGGTGTTGTACGTGTGCATGCATGTATGCATACATCCCACCCAGTTGGTTGTCTGCATTAGAATTTAGAGATAAAGAGGACTGTTGCTATTTGATCCCTCACGACGTGGAAGTTCTTTGCTGCTGCCAGCGTATCGAGAAAGATTGGGCCAAACTCGCGTACAAATTAGAGTCCTCTAACTTGCGCCGCATCATCCAGAGCTTTATATTTGGATGATCAACAACCTTCAGAATTTGAAGAGGTCTTCTCAGATATTTTTTCGAGGATTTGACAACAACGTAATGTTTTGTCCAAATAAGTTTGTGCACTTTGACTTCCGATTTAATCGTCTAAAATGTATTTGCGGTACGGTTATGTGGAGCATATATGCTGGATAAATTGTAAAGCAAGTCGAGTCGTAGACCAAATATCACATTTTATATTTTCTCATATCTTCTTTAGTACAATAGTTTTGTAAGCAGTGGGAAAAATGAAAACCAAGTGGGTGAAAATGAACTGATATCGTATTTGCCCCCTAATTCTGAAGAGTTTTTTTTCCCCACTAAAGCTACTCAAGAGAAAATTACTTTGACTTTGTTGTCTTGCTGCTCCATGGGCCGAAAGGCAGGCCTGAATAGTTAAATTATTTGCATTGTTATTTTACCGGCCAACTTCGCTGTTTACATTTAGGGCTCATAGAAACATGGATTACACAGAAAGGATGGCACAATGCACATATTTGCACTCCAGGAAGCCCACGAATTAAAATTACGGGCCTGTGGCATGCAAAAGGCCATATCATGGGAGAACCTTCCTTTGATTTTTCCTTTTCCTCTCTCGAAAGAGTTGATGCTAGGGCATTTCCAACATTCTATTCTATGGAATTTTTATTGTAAATAATACAATTTTTTATTCAAATTATAAAAATATACTTCGATTCAGGGAAACATATATTCTTCCCCCAATTTTTTATTCAGGGAAACATATATTCTTCCCCCAATTGACCCAACACTTAATTCCCGCTGCCCCTTTGAAATTATTCTGCAAACTGTAAAGACGATGGTATCGCGTGCTTTGGAGCTTATTTCGCCTTTTAAAAATCACCGAGAATTTGTGGCCTGGAAACATCCATTGCAGTCTAAGCAAAGTAGAAGGTCCAGAACTCCAGGAGGAAAAGAAGAAAGTACTCTCCATTTGACATCTGTAGTTCTGCACTGCGTACACTGAAAAAATTAGACATCAGGGTATGGCCCAAGTATACAGTATCCAGCTACCTGCTCCATCTATTCTGCAATATAAGTCATGAACCTACAATTCGCATAAACAAAGGGAAAACTAAATCTAAGATAAAATTACACTACTATAGAACACTATATCACTGTCGGATTTTAAAACCGGTAGTAATTGGTCGGCAGTGATAGTCGGACTGATGTCGGTATCACTGCCGGTTTGTATGCGAACCGGCAGTGATAGTCCGGTTCGTAAATCACTCGGTAAAATCAAAAAAATAATTATTTGCATCCGGACCAACTACTCCGTATTCTACGTACGACCGCGCGTCACAAGTCACACGATTTTCGCTCATTACTCAACCAATATAAGATATATTTTTACTCACGATCTGCTGCCTCACGCGAGGCCACCTTACCATCTCCCCTATCACTCATTACTCAACCAATATAAGATATATTTTTCTTTTGTTCCTTTGTCTCCGAACCTTTTGATGATTATTTGGATATCTAAATGAATTCAAATAGAAAGATTGTAACTACAAAGTTGTAGATCTGGTCGAGAGCTACAATTTTCATATAAATTTTATCTCCATACGACTCCGTATGAAAAAGCTATGATTTTTCGAAAGATGATTGGTAGCATTATTACTGCCGGTTGGGAATACGAACCGCCAACCGGCAGTGATACTATTATTTGGATATTTAAACTACTTCAAATGAAAAAGTTGTCAACTACAAAGTTGTAGATCTCGTCGAGAGATACAATTTTCATATAAAATTTATCTCCATCCGACTCCGTATGAAAAAATTATGAGTTTTTGAAAAATGGTTGGTTACGTCGGTAGCATTATTACTGCCGATTGGGAATACGAACCGCCAACCGGTAGTGATATCATTATTTGGATATTTAAACTATTTCAAATGAAAAAGTTGTCAACTACAAAGTTGTAGATCTCGTTGAGAGCTATAATTTTAATATAAATTTTATCTCCATCCGACACTGTATGAAAAGGTTATGATTTTTTGAAAAATAGTTGGCAGCATTATTACTGCCGGTTGAGAATACGAACCACCAACCGGCAGTGATACCATTATTTGGATATTTAAACTACTTCAAATAAAAAAGTTGTCAACTACAAAGTTATAGATCTCGTCGAGAGCTACAATTTTCATATAAATTTTATCTTCATCCGACCCCGTATGAAAAAGTTATGATTTTTCGCAAAAAGGTTGGTAGCATTATTACTGCCTGTTGGGAATACGAACCGCCAACCGACAGTGATACCATTATTTGGATATTTAAACTACTTCAAATGAATAAGTTGTCAACTACAAAGTTGTAGATCTCGTCGAGAGCTACAATTTTTATATAAATTTTATCTCCATCCGACCCCGTATGAAAAAGTTGTGATTTTTCGAAAAATATCATCACTGTCGGTTCTTCTAAAAATCGGCAGTGATAGTATTACTGCCGGTTCGAACACGAACCGGCAGTAATAAGGGATTTGTCACTGCCGGTTCATCAGAAAAAAGCCATTACTGTCGGTTTTCCATCCGAACCGGCAGTGATAATATTATTACTGCCAGTTTTTGATGAACCGACAGTGATATGGCGGGATAACTGATTCTGTAGTAGTGTTAATGTTATTGGACCATAAATACCCCTGTTAAATGACATATTCAACTACTCGTTCATTTCCTCAGTATTAAAGCAGTGGTATATGGTAAAAATATTACAATAACTACACATGTGATCTTCGTATTAGACTTATTTTGTGGGACGATCTTTCCTAAGAATTAGAACTTATATCGTGGCACATGGGAGTATAAAAGTGCAACAGAAGTTGATGTACGATTGTTGCTTGATTCAATCGTGGCAATTCAATTATCAATAGTGGGACATCCTCTCCGAAATGCATGACGTTCCGACAATTGAGCTGTTTCGGGAGCCTAAAGCTTCCCCGCGCTTCCCAAAATTTTCTCCTTTTTCTTGGTGTACGACTCCTTCTTTCTGATCAGGGTCTACTGTTTGCGTAGCTTCATAGGCTTTCCCTCTGATCCTCCCAGCTTCGATTGTATCTGTAATTGTTCTCTCCTTTAATGTATTGGCGGAGCTCTTGTCTCTATTTCAAAAAAAGAATTATCTATGCAGCGGACTAGCTGCGTGCAACGCAAGTCTTTGCATCTTCTTCGGGGACAGGAGAAGATGCTGCCCTTTTGCAGGCACTGCTCCTACTACCACAGCACTCCGGCCTCCGGAGTCAGGCTGTCGCTCAAACTCGAAGACTGAGAGGGAGGAGAGAGAGAGGGACACACACGCATCTCACCTCCAATGATTAAGGCCGCTAGTGAGCCCACGTCTCATGCCGGCCAATGAGAACCCGGCATGGCGATGGTTGCGCTGCCTTGCGTTGCGTGCAGTTTAGTTTAAGATCACGATGGGGGCGCGCTCCCCGATTAGTGGTCAACCTTAAACTCACTCCAGATGATTGATGAGGATAAGATCATAAGAGCCTCCAGCTAATGATGCTGCCCCGCAACTATATTCTGGATCGCTTTCTCCTGCCTGCCTCCCCCTTCGTTACTGCTAACACTAACACTTTGTGTTTATTCTTCTTCTCGACATGCGCTTTGGCTTTCTTTATTCGGGCTGAGATATGTTTACTAAGTTCCTTTCCGGCATTGGTTAGACAAGACGACGCTCTCAATTACAATAGTTAATGGTGTTGCTTTTTTGCTAGCATGAGCGCGCGAGCTATGGCCGTCGCGTCATGCGTGGTTGGCAATAATGGATTAGTTGGAGTCGCGTCCCTTTCTGTAAATCTATACACACAATGACTCTCCCCCCTTGATGCATTCATGAGTTTAATACTGGTGTGTACTAAAGGCTTTCCCAGTGACATAAGCTATATCTAATTTTACCACGTAATCCCTCCTTTCAGAAATATGATATGTATTTTAACTTTACACAAGAATTAAGGTTATGATGAAATTAAGAAATGTACGAGAGAAAATGACTTAGATACCCCACTTAATTGTCTTGGAAGATGAGATATACTCCCTCCGTTGATAAATATAAGGCCTATAGTTTGAATGATCTTGTTGAAAAATATAAAGCGTGCATGTAGATTTAATGAGCTTTTTCACTTATACCCCTATTTATTCTCTCTTAACCATATGCATTTATTCATTATCTCTCATCTTCCAAGACAATTAAAAGGGATATGTAAGTCATTTCCTCTCATGTCTTTCTCAATTTCACCACAACCTTAATCCTTGTGCAAAGTCAAAATACATCTTACATTTATCAACAGAGGGAGTATTACTTTGTGTGAGTGGTAATGAATAAATGCATATGGTTTAGAAAGAATAAATAAGGGTATAGTAGAAAAAACCTCAATAAATTTATATACAAGTTTTATATTTCTAAACAAGGCCATTCGAACTATAGATCTTATATTTCCGAATGAAGAGAGTAATAGAAGGTATTACGGAGAAAATTAAAAAACAAAGAGAGCGAAGCCGTACCTTGCATGAAGTACACAAGAAAAGGTACAACATAACTTGCATTAGGGAAGATAGTTGAATTTTTACGAGGATTATGGATCGTGTCAATATTTTACCGTTAAAGTTTTTCTAAAGAGTAAGCCTAATTAACATAATGGTTATGTCTACAACCATGATTCAAAGAAACCTTATCTCCTTTAGTAACAAATTGGTCAGAAGCTAATGATGACCAGTTAAGACCAAGAGATGACCAATCCTGTGTGATAGCGACCAGTCATATGGTTTTAAAGCCATGACCAGGTAAACTGGTCGGAAGACATAGTGGTTTCCCACATGATTAAGTGAGAGCGGTTATTGTATTTAGCAACTTACAATGGTTGGCCAAGTACATGACGGTTGACAAAAAAAGTGAGATGGTTCAAGACTTAACGAAAACTCATGCGTGAATACAAGAGGTGCCTACAGTAGATTTAACCGACACCCCTTTAGTGGACATAAATAGGGTGGCCTGCATGCCCCAAAAAACAACGTGACTATAATGTCATTATTGTAGCGCTCTTTTTTTGTTAATAAAGTTTCTACTTAATTGTGTTGTCATATTTTATTTTTTGAGTTCGATGAGGGACTCTATATCCCAATCATGGACAAAACTAATCACACTTTTTGAGGGAAAAGATAGGAGGGAGGAGAGGTGACGTATTGATCGGATGGGCCCGTTGATAGAAGCAATGCATTAAGGAAATTGTATATAAAGTTGTTACAAGTCTACATAAGGTCCAATGGGTGCATGCTTTAATATGGACAATTAACTAACCACGGTTAGCTTTAGTTAAACACTTTGAACTTATTATTCGGGAGGAATCAGCTACGATAAACCTAAATATTAGGTCTGTTGTAGGCGTTGGGACTTGCAACTTGCAAGATGCATATTGGTTTATAAGGTGAAGCCAGCCCAAGCCCAGTCCAAATCTTGAGTGGGACCACACCTTTTTAGATTAATATATAATTTTATTAATTTTTAATATATTTTACATGGGTTTTTTTTATGCATGGCCTGTCTCCGCCCTGCAAGCAAGGCTGCATGCGGGTGGTCCTGACCTTTGGATCGCGTTGCTAGTGGCCGGGCAGCTCAGATCAACCAATTGCAACATAAACAAAAGAAATGTTTAATAAGGTGGTGTTGCTTTAGAGGAAATCAAGATGCATGTTTAGGTAGCTATCGCCCAGTAAGCACCTAGCTAGCTTGCTGAAGCACAAGGCTTGTGGCAGTCCTGCAGGCTGTCACTACTCACACTAGTCACTAGTCACTACTCACTAGCCAGTATATATTGCTTTCTTTGGAGGGATTATCTATTTTTCCCTGGGCCAGCTTGCCAGTAGCTGAGCTTGGGAGATTCTGAGCTCTGACAATGCACCTGCTGTGCTTATCCACAACCGAGAGCAAGCATTGGCTGAAACCAAAATTTTAATGTCACGGTTCTATACATCATTATTTAAAAATTATATAAATATTAAAGTAAAAAAAAATGATGATTACTTATATATTCACTTGTTTTAAGATTTGTACAACTTATATAAAAAGAGTGATTTATAGAAACAATACCTTTTGGTGTAGTGCATCACTGTCGCTATGTGAACATATGTGAGATTAAAGCTGCAGCTAATGGTAGTTAACTTCTTCCAATTGCAATCTAGCATGCGATTGCATGCAGTGTCCTGTGTTGTTTTGTTGTCTTGGGTTTTGTTTGCTTGCTGTTGGATGTATATTAATTGTAACATCAGTTGCTGCGGGTGGTTAAATGTTTTAACTTTTTTTAAGTAGTTGTTGGGAGAAATTGTTACTGTCGGAATAAAGATGCTTTCACTAGCAGAACAAGCGGACATTGATTAATTAATTAGTAGCATAATACTATATCAGGGAAGGAAACTCCCGTACTACTGTCTACTGGAGGTTGTTTTCGCAGTGAACTGATGAAGCCACGATTTACACTATGCACCACACAAGGAAAAGGTATTCCTCTTGTCCGGTAAATATCTTTAAACTTTCAGTGATGTGCCACAAAAGAGAAATTTTTAACGATGTGTGTGTGTGTCGAATGTTCTAACCAGCTAGTTGATTTTGCAAAATTGCACGTCGGTTTCAACCGCAAAACAGCGGATATCAGGAGGCAACGGCAACCCGTTTAATTATGCTGAAGTCGTGTCATATTGTCATGGTGGTATCCCTCTTCAGCCTTTTTGACAGGGGGTAGCACGGCAATACAACGCCTGCTGTGCATAACTGCGTGTGGCATACGGCTTTCACTGCCACCAACTAAGGGTCTGTTTGTTTTAGCTTTTGATTCTGAATTCTAGTTCCAAAAGCAGAATCAGAAATAAACAGCTTGATTCTAGAATCTGATTCTGACAATCCACCCCACTCATATACACTAGAATCCACAATCCACTTCATATGTGCTTTTGGATTCTAGCTTTTGGAGAATCACCTTCTCAAAAACCACAATCCAGAATCAGCTTTTAGAGAATCCAAAGCTGAAACAAACAGGCCCTAGGTACTCAGTCCATCCGTTCAAAAATATATAACGTATTTTGACTTTATACAAGAATTAAGATTATGATAAAATTGAGAAAGATGCGGGAAAAAATAACTAAGATACCCCACTTGATTATCTTAAAAGATGAGAGATAATACTTTGTGTGGGTGGTAATGAATAAATGCATATGCTTAATAGAGAATCAATTAGGGTATAGTAGAAAAATTCATATTAAATCTATATGTAAATCTTATATTTTTTAATAAGGTCATTCAAACTATAGGTCTTATATTTCCGAATTGATGGAGTAATTAAGTCCTTGTTTGCAACAAGCAAAATTTGTATGAACCTTACAGAAATTGTACTAGTCCCTGCAATATTCATTCGAAATTCATATGTAACATGGCTAAGCAATATACCTGCAATATTCATGGGAGTTACTAAAAGTAGTATTTATCGAGATAGAAAATTACTTAGTCACTGTCAAGTGGAATGGTTATGCCCACAAGACTTGTAAGGCTGGCTAGGTTATAGAAGCCTAGCTAGGTTATCACAGCTGCCACAAGTCATCAAGTGGACTGGGAAAGGATCGAAAACCCCGACTAATCCAGCAGGCGACTGACAACGCGACACGTACAGCCGGCGGCTGTCCAAGTTGCTTCAACTGCATGCGATCAATGTCAGGAACAGGTTGCTTGCAAGGTTGCTCCACTTTGGCGGCGTGCCACGCCGAAGAAGAAAGGAGGACGGTAATTAACGGCACTATCATGTTAGGATAGATGTATAGCAAAATAATTAGAGACAAGATTTAACGTAAAAAATTCCTTACGAGAAAAAAAAACAATGAGAAACAATCTATTATAATGCTTATATAGTCAAAGAGTCCTAGTTGTAGACGATTTAGACTAACAACCTATTTGGATAGAACCAAAAGATACGGTAGTTAGAGATATTTGAGTTATCTCAGACAAACCCCTCCTTAACTCAAAATCTATAACGAAGTTGATTCCAGAAAACCCTGAAGGGTAATAAAGCACTATAAATATCAAGTGTGTTAAAAGTCCAAAAGACTACTGAATAAGGAAAATTGTAACAGTCAATCCAAATACTTGTAGTGCGAAAACTATAAAAGGTATAAAAGACTAGAACAGTCTTATCCAAACGCTTCTAATGAAGCAAGATTGAGCAAACCACTAGTAGATCGAGAGAAAGACTAGAACAGTCAATCCAAATACACAGCTATAACAAAACAGACGAAGAAACATGGGTCTTCAATGATTCATAACCCCAGTAAAGTCTGAGTCTGTGCAAATGACCTCCTGAAACAGATGCTCAATCATCAAACGGCATAAGTCAAGACATCACCTGAGGTGCTAAGAAGATAGGGAAGAACTCATATCACGGACTTTTGACATGCTCCACATGGAACATAAAATTCAGCAAATTGCCTACTGAAAATCCATAATATGGTTGAAACAGCTCAAAAAATATCAATATGAAGAAAAGCTTATCGTGCTATCAACGGAGTATAAATTACAGTAGACCCCTCATATCAGCAAAGACAACAAAACAACGTTGTAGTATCCACGCAAAAATGAACTCCTTGCACTTTAAACCTTCATCTCAAACTGACATTAGAGTAAAACATTCACTAGAAAACTCCGAAGAGTATCATGCTACCAGTAAAGTGTCATCAAATTCCAAGTGAACGTTGCCAAAAACTGTATAATGGTCAACGTATCCAAACGGTAAATAAAACACCAAAATAATGGTGATGAAACCAAGGTTTTAAATTTCGGTTTCGGAATGAATTTCGTCTCAGGCCGGATAACGAAATTTCGGCGACATTTTGAAATTTTGGAATTATTTCGGATGAAATTTGAATTTGAAAATTCAAATCCGGTCCAATCCGGAAAATAAAAACCGAAATTCGGCGAAAAAACCCGAAATTTTGGGTTTTTTGCGCTGGCTGAAAAGTGGTCTAAAATTATTACAAAATTTAGAAATTTGTTTTGGAGGTTCCTGACACAATTATGATGTTCTCACAAAAATTTCAGCTGATTATCACATCTGAAGAATTTTTAAAAATTCGGAGAGTGGTACTGTCCTGATAAAACACTGACCGACAAGTTTGATCGGAATGGAAAATGGTACAAATCAAGTTATAAACTATTGAATTTTTTTTAAATGGTTATGATCCATAAATAATATTATCATAAAAATTTCAGCTGATTATCATATGTGAGGAATTTTTAAAAATTCGGAGAGTGGTGCTGTCCAGACAGAACACTGATCGACAAGTTTGATCCGAATGGAAAATGGTACAAATGAAGTTAGAAACTGTTGAAATTTTTTGTTCATGGTTATGATGTATCTATAATTCTCTCATAAAATTTTCAGATGATGATCAAACTATATAAATTTTTAAAAATTCGAACAGTACTACTGCCCTGTTAAAAGGCTTACCGGTAAACTTGGACAAAATTAAAAATTATGTAAACCATAAATTTTTTTGAAAATTTTACAGAACGGTGATAAGGAAGTTATTAATATCCCATAAAAATTTTGATTCATGATCACACTCCAGTGAATTTATAAAATTCTTACAAAGCACAGTACCATTTATGTTCTTTTCTTTTTGATTTTTGAAATATAATATAACAAACGAAGTTCAATGCTTGCATAAATTTGATTGACCAAACAAACAAAGTATAAATTTTTTGAAAAATTTATATAATGGTAATGAGTCAATTATTAATCTCTCAAAAAAAATTAGATCATAATCACACTCAAGAAAATTTATAAAATTCTGACAATATAATTGTCCCAATTATGTTCATTCTGTTTTTGATTTTTTAAAGATAACAAATAAAGTTAAATTATTTTTAAATTTTTTATGTATGATCCTAAACTACTAAGGATAGTACAATAAAATTTTCAGATTTTTATCAAGCTTGTACAATTTTATAAAAATCGGACAGTGTTTCTGCCAAAATTTTAAAATATTTAAAAAATTAGGTTTTTGAACAAATTTTCATAGGAGATGACTTTCCTAAGGGTTATTGGACCAAATCCGGGCTTAAAACTTTCAAAACCGGCCAAAAACAAGAAATTTTGGCTAAATTTGGCGAAATTTCGCCGAAAAACCGAAATTTTGGAATTTACTGTAGCAATTTTAAAAAAAATTCCGGACGGTAAATGAGATTTCGGGGTGGTCCGAAATCCGAAATCTCGGCGAAATTTCACCGAATTTCGCCGAAATTTGGAACCTTGGGTGAAACACCAAGTTCCAATTAACGGTGATGAAACACCAAATTCAGTTGTCTCCTCAACTGACATTTTTTTTCTCCAAAACCGACGATGAAACGTCGAATAAATCTTCAGTGATAAATTCCGCTTGAATACCGCTAATAATAAGCACAAAATAATAACCATAAAAGCTTGAACTGTGCATAAATATCCGCCAATATATCCCGCCAAATAATCAAAACTGCAATAAAATCTCACTTTTTTTTTGGCACGGGAACAGTTACCGAGATAAAAAAACAATTCTTTTATCACGCCCACTTAAATAGCTCTCATTTGAACTTCTGGTACGAGGAAAATCAAAAGCTGAAGCTTCAGCAATTCTTGTTGTTCTTCTTTTTCTTCTTTGGTCCGTTCAAAAGTAGTGGTGGGGTTGGCGTGTGTGCGGTGTTTCCCCACAAGGAATTTTGTGTCGTCTTCAGTGGTTGGCTTTGCTTTGGCCCGCACCCTTAATTTCTTCTCCTATATATCTTAAGTTTGGCTTCCCTTGCTTCACAAGTACGCTACATGTATACGGCACCGCCTCGTCATCAATACAAGCAAGTCCTATCTATTTTATTTATCTATTTTAGAGGTTCCAACTTGTGCATTTTTAATTTGCTAGCATACACATTGTGCATGACAACAAATAGAACAACAATAATTTGAAAAAATTCCAGTTGACCACATAAGACTTGATATGCTATTGAGGTTAAATAGATTGTTTATGCAGATTAAAAAACATATCGGTCTAATAGGAGAGGGGTAGATACAAACCACATGCGAAATTCCTACTTGTACATTAACGCAACCATGCAAGAAGCAGCTAAACAAATAGAGCACAGGTATATAATGAATATATATGAAGTACAAATTGACCACTTATTTCATATTATACATGATAGGTTGGTACAATGTCCAATAATTATGAGGTAACAACCCTAGGTATATATAAAAATACTAAAAACACTACACACAGACAACTAATTAATTTAGTTCCCTTATAAGAAACAATACGTAACAAAGTGGGATAATACCAATGAGTAGAATAGAATTCTATGAGTATGATTCGGTGAGAAATATTTTTTAATAGATCAATAACCAGCATTTTAAGAATAGTTTATTATAACATATATATATATATATATATATATTTGCAAGGATACCTAAAACATATCTATTCTGGCAAAGACGTATAACACCTACAAGTCTACAACCACCTATGAAATGTAAATACGCCACCATGATACTTACCACGTTTTGGTTGAACATTTGACTAAAGAGAATAGTCTATATATAAAAAAAGAGATAGTCAAGGACATTGCATTTATGTGGAATTTATGGTGCAGATGTACTCCCTTTTTAAAACTTTAGCTATCGATATCTTTTTAAATATTAGATTGGATACATGAAAATCATATGTGCAGATACGTCTCAAAATGTAATTTCATAATATTATAATTTTGTAAGATTTTTAAAATATATTATAATAAAAATTACTAGTTAAAGTTAAGTTTTAAAGATTATACCGATATTTAAAACGATAATTATTTGTGAGAGGAGGAGAAACCTTTGTTCTTTTGGCAAGAGGTCCCTCTGTCTTTGTGCCGCCACCCTCCACCAATGAGCGATGGAAACGTTGCGCGTTCCAATTGGGTACCCGCCTGCCTACACTGAAAATAAAGGGCAGGAGCGTCGCACGTGCGCGTGCCTCAGCAAAGGATCCCATCTAACCTAGCTTTACTGCATCTCATGTGGCTGATGGAAAGGAATCCTTGTGGGTCCGTTTCGTCACGGAAGTTTTCAAGTGTAGTTTTTTGAAGAAGAAGAAGAGTATTTTTATTTGGTGCTACTGCTACGTCGCCAATCTTAGTTCGTTCTATGCATTTATACCCATATTTTATGTTTCAGTTGCTATTGAGTTAACCAAGATACCGAGACATGAAAAATACTATTTCCTTCGATCAAATTTATAAGGTTTCTTTAATAATCTTATCCATAAATATAGGACTTGTATATAAATTTAACGATGATTTTTCTTTTATACCTCTATTTATTCTCTCTCAACCATATGCATTTATTTATTACCACCCACATAAAGTATTATCTCTTATCTTTCAAAACAATTAAGTGGAGGCATCTAAGTCATTTTTTCATATATTTATCAATTTCAACGTAGCCTTAATCCTTATGCAAAGTCAAAATACATCTTATATATTTAGACGGAGGGAGTTTATGATTTGAACCATTGGCATTCTTTCTTAGGGTCACTATTTGTTTACCTCTACTACTTTTAATTAGGAGTTGGTGGCAGTGGTTCGTTCTCCTTTAAAGTATCTGATTTGTTGAATCTGACATTAACAGCTGAGATAGAAGAGGATTTAATCATATCTTAGATGGAAGGATTTTATCATATCTTTTTTTAATAGAAATATTATTTTGGTATATCTCTATTAACATGTTCTTACTATGGAAGGATGTTATTCATATATCTTATAAATGAAAGGATTTTCTCATCATGTTCTGCATGGATAGAAGGATATACTCGTCATATCGCATAATATGGGAATTCTATCTCATCATATTTGGAAATGCATAGATTAAAAGAAAGAATCACGCAACCAAATCACGTGCCAATCATAAAGATGTCGGGGAGACCTGGCTTCCATCCGCCTACGTACGCTGCCTTCTGCTTTCATCTACTCCCTATTAGAGAGCAACCACTCTCATCTTTAGAAGGACAGGTCGGTCGGTAGTGGAGACACACGCAGGAAGAGAAGAGAAGAGAAAGGCTGCGTGCAAGAAGCAAGAAGATTTCCTGCAAGAGGAAGGCAATAATTTTCTCGTCCTTCAATGGTAAGGATTGATATTTCTATACTAATTCTAATTAAGAGTTGGTGGCGATCATCCGTTCTCCTTCAGAGTACTTGATTTAATCATATCTTAGATGGAAGGATTTTATCATATCTTCTTTGAATAGAAATATTATTTTAGCAAATCTCTATTTACATGTTCTTACTATGGAAGGATGTTATTCATATATCTTATAAATGGAAGGATTTTATCATCATGTCCTGCATGGATAGAGAAGGATATACTAACCACCATATCCCATAATACAGGAATTCTATCTCATCATATCTGGAAATACATAGATTAAAAAGAAAGAATCATGCAACTAAATCACGTGCTAATCACGAAGATATCGGGGAGACCTGGCTTCCATCCGCCTGCGTACGCTGCCTTTTGCTTTCATCTACTCCCTATTAGAGGGTATGCACTCTCATCTCTAGGAGGACAGGCCAGTCGGTAGTGGAGACACACGCAGGAAGAGAAGAGAAGAGAAAAGCTGCATGCAAGAAGCAAGAAGATTTTCTTCAAGAGGAAGGCAATAACTTTCTCGTCCTTCAATGGTAAGGATTGATATCTCTCTATCTCTATCGCTGCCTTTTGCTTTCATCTACTCCCTATTAGAGGGTATGCACTCTCATCTCCAGGAGGACAGGCCAGTCGGTAGTGGAGACACACGCAGGAAGAGAAGAGAAGAGAAAAGCTGCGCGCAAGAAGCAAGAAGATTTTCTTCAAGAGGAAGGCAATAACTTTCTCGTCCTTCAATAGTAAGGATTGATATCTCTCTATCTTTCTACTAATTCTAATTAAGAGTTGGTGGCGATCGTCCGTTCTCCTTCAGAGTACTTGATTCGTTGGATCTAACATGAACGGTTGAGATGGAAGAAGATTTAGCCTGATAGTCAAATCTCTTCGAAGGAACAAACTTTTTCTACTATTGAAACATAACTAAAGTTAGTATTCTTTGCAAATAAATTTTTTGTCGCAAATTGAGTTTTCGTTGCAACGCACGGACACATGACTAGTTGTCATTGGCTTATAAGGTTTTCACCGTAAGATAGCTTTGGTCCCACAAATTAGTACTTTACCAGACCATTATTCCTAACTTAAAGGCTTATATAGGTTAGTGCTTTACCTTTTATGTTGGAGTTGTGAAGATTCCAAAGAAAAGCTCTCTATTGGTCTCAGTGGTCGGATAAATTCTATCCTATCGTGATGAGATTGAATGTTGAATGTGTACCACCAATTTTTTACCTCGTCATATAACCACAACACTTTTTTAAAAATAAAATAATCAATATTTCTAGTTCTCCATAAAATGATGACCCGATAGAAGTTTTACATATACTTCTTTTCCTTGAGAGCTACATTTTTTATTCTTTTGAGAGGAGCACAAAAACCATTCTAAGGCTGCTAGTGAAATTTTCAGTGGTCTTGTCATGGGTGCTAATAGGAGATTTTAACAGTCTTTCAGCTGCGGGCACCACCACCACAAGCAACAAACCGCTGTTTTTTTAGGGTATAAATATTCTCTGCGACAAATTTTACCTCGCTGACAACTGGGACCAATTTTGTACACTCATCCTGGGCCTACCTGTAAATGAGTGTAACAAAAATCTCCACGGAAGAGACCTGGTACGAGTAACAATATACAAGTCTCGGAATTTTTATTGTTCTAGACCGTCGGTTTATAATTTTTTCGAGAGTAATCGTTGATATGACGAAATTGCAAAAATGTCCTGTGAACAATATAATCCAACGGACCCAGAGCGCAGGATTTTTTTTTCTTTTTTTACCCTGAGTTCGAGCGGACGCCGTGCGCACGGCGTCCGCTGGATCTCCGAGAAAAATAAAAAAAATTACCTCCAGCGCACGGCGTCCGTTCGAACTCAGGATAAAAAAAGAAAAAAATCCCGCGCTCTGGGTCCACTGGATTATACTGTTCACAGGTCATTTTTACAATTTCATCAGATGAACAACTACTCTCGAAAAAATTATAAACCGATAGACTTAGAACAGTAAAAATTTCACGAGTCTCTACCGTGCCGTTCGTGATTCCATAAGCGACAGCAAGATCCGGAGATTCCCCCTGGGCCCACGCGCCGAGGCGGCCCATCCAGCCCGGTTCAAACCCACCCTCACCGTCCGATCCATCCTACCACCGCATCTCTGCCGTCGACACACCGATTAGTTTAGATCAAACGGGCCGTAAAAAAAAAGAGTTTTTATTCCGAGTTCGGTTGGGTTCGTTTCGCGTGATCTATATAGGCCGCGAGGCGAGCATCTCATTCGATTCGCACCTTCCGAATCATCCAACCCGCGAGCGAGGGCCGAGGCGAGTGGTGGTGGAGCTGGAATTCGAACTGGATTGATTGGATTTGTTTGGGTTTGGATTTGCGGCCTCGGGCTCGGGGGGTGTAATTTTCGTCGCCCCTTCTAGTGAGGCGGTGGTGGTGGTGGTTCCGACGGACGGCGCCCTCTCCGTGCAGCTTAGCTCCTCCCACCATTGCATCGGGAGCCGGTGCCCGCGCGGAGGACGACCCCTAGCCGCCTCCGGAGGCAGGTGAGTGAGTCGCCTTGTTCCGATTCAGAGGGTGTTCGTCTTGATTTGGGCGATTTTCGCTGGGGTGGTGGTTGCTAGTACGGTGGTTGTAGTGGCTGGGACGTGGTGTGGTCGGGGTGGCGTCTCCTGGTCGCCTCCCACGCAGGGCTTCGATCGGATCCTCCTCGGGAGTCGGGAATGCAAAGCTTCTGCAGGAGTTGAGTGCGCTGCGTGCACTATTCACGAGGCGGAATTTCCTCGGTGTTCGTGCTGGGGTTCGTGGGATTCGGGGAGCTTTTCGATCGTCTGCTGGAAAGCTCTGTGTGGGCTGCTTGTTTTCGTTCAATTGTGTGATTTTTCTGGTTCGATTTGTGTAGGTTGATTCAAATTGAGCGCCTCGGATTCCTGGAGGATTTGGGGTGTGTTTATTGGCGATTAGATCGGGAATTTTAGCTGTTTTCTGGTGTGATGACCGCTGATTCCAGCATGGGGTTTCACCAGCGGATCACCGCCTCGTTGTACAACCACCACATGCTCTCCTTCCAATCCAACAGCGATGTAAGCATCCGCGGCAGTGGCGGCGGCGCTGCCGGTGGTATGGTCATGTCTCCGAGGAGTATTAGTGGGACCAGTAGCAGCGCCGGGCTGTTACTCTCCCCGAACACCGGCGTGCTGAGCAACACATCGGTGGTTGGCCCGTCAAGGAGCTCGTCGGGGGATGTGTTCCGTGGCACAGTGGCGCCCAAGTATAAGTTTGTCACTTCTTTGCCTCCAGATTGGAGTGACCGTGAGCTGAATATACTGAAGGAAGGGCTTGTGAGGTAAATTTATTCCCCATTTGCTTCCTGAATTACTGTTGCCTATACCGTACTTGCTTGTACTGATGGAATTTGGTTACGAGACAAGATTCTTTTTCTCCCCTCTAATGTGTTAACTTAGTGGGGGCATCAATCAGGAATTCTAAAGCAGCATCTATGCAAGTGAAACTTTTACCTTTTGAGTTTTTAGCAATATCAAATGAACCTTCTATAGTGCCGCTTTTGTCGTTATTCAGCATACTGTATAGAGCTGCACTTGATTTTAGCCATAAGCATGTGTTAATAACCACACTTGAGTACCCTATAACTGTATTTTGCTTTACCAATCAGCTCACGAAATTCTAGCTGATTAATTCATGGCAAGTGTCTCGCCATCTGGCTTGCGAATCATATCTGAGATACCATTCATTTCCTTTCGGCTGCAGATACGGTCGTGAACCTAATATCATGAAGTACATCAAGATAGCGGCTATGCTGCCCAATAGGACCATCAGGGATGTTGCATTACGGTGCTGGTGGGCTACGGTTAAGTCACTTATTTCAAATGTCTCAGTATCTCTTCTGCACATATGTTCCGTTCTGATGTTAACGTATGTTGTTACTGGTCTTGTTCTGCACTTTATGTGAGAAAATCATCTTAATTTTGCTAATATTCTAGTGAGGTGTGCACTGAACATTGAACACCACTCGAATCCTCACCACGTTCTCTTTGCTTATCAGAGAGGAGCTTTAGCTTTACATAAGTTTATTTTCATTTTTCTGTACTGCTTCATTTTCCTGTGTGAGTGATTTGATAAACACTTACCTGCTAATCTGCCAATACCATGCCCTGAGATGTTCTACCTATAAATCTGACTCGAAAGAAGAGTAACTTGTACATATTTACTTTATAAAGCTCTGGTAGATGGTCAGTTATCAAGTGTAACATTAAGGGCATAATGTTATAACAACGACGAACAAAATTTGAAGAAGATCAAACCACAAAAAGAACAAGAGACACGAGATTTAACGTGGAAAACTCTTTCGGGAAAAAACTACGGGCGCCGGCGGCAGAAATTCACTATTTTTCTGGAGAGTTACAAACGCAGGGGACAAAATCGCCCGTGCGGCTTACAAGAGGGGATATATATAGGCGGCGGTGACCTAGATCAAAAACGATCCGGCAGAAGTTTGGCGACAGGCCTCCGCTACGCTTCGGCAGAAGTTTGGCCTTCTCTCTGAATTTGGATCAACAATCAACACATAATAATGGCTTGTCCTAGCTAAAAAATTATGTCTCTGCTTTCTATAAGAAGTGCAGTGTTCATTATGATGTCAATCTGGATATAAATATCATGATGCCAGCTTTTTGGGGATTGTTTTTTGTTAATGCTTTGTTTTGTTTCTGAAATCGCTTTGCCAACTAGCTCCTTTTTTACTTTCTTACATTAGTATAAATGCGCATGCATATAAGGGACTATGTTCTGCTGACATGCTTATATTATTACAGGGTAAAGACAGGAGGAAGAAACCAGAAGGATTTTATACAGGGAAAAAGATAAGAGACATGAAGGTACTTTTCTATTTCAAAATAAATAATTTAAAACAACATCTCTCTAGGTTGGTATAGCTTTTGACTTGTTTAGTGTTCTTCATTTATTTTCCTAATGTTAATCATGTTCTTTCTGATGAACTTTCTTGACAGCCAATCCAGGACAAAATACCCGCATCTGCCTCGATGGCTAATTTTCACATATCACCTACAAACGAGGTCACCCCTTTCTCAATATCAATGCAACATCCAAATCAACAATGTCAAGTTCCTAAGGAAGGTTAGTCTCCATCACTAACTTCTATTTGTTGTCTTGTTTTTTCTTCAGCAGTTCTTAGTATCATCTTCACTTTGTATAACAAGTTTAAGGTTTAATTCACATAATCAAAAATTGTCAAATAGCAATTTCAGTAGATTTTGAATGGAGTCAACTATCAGAAAACGGTTAGCGTCAGTGTATCTGTATAATTTTCCTCACAGGGACATGGTTCACACGTCAACTCTCTGGAGTTAACATTGAATTTTGACACTGTTTGATGATTCTCTTCAGAGATTCTTATTTTAATTTGAGAAGTTGATGATTTCCGAGAATTCAAAACACACCTAATTTGTTTGAGTTCTTGATTTTTGCTTACTACCTTTGTAGTTAGTACAAGCATCTTCTGGAAGCAACCTTCAGATGCCTTCACTTGGTGCGTTTCTATATTATGATCGCGTTTCCTATATCCCAATTGAAACAAAATAAAGAACCAGGACAAAACACAAGCAAGTAGCAATGGTTTGACGCTAAACATTTTTAACATAAGACAATGGACCCCTTAGCATACCTCTAGAACCCGTTGTCTATGTAATACCCCGACTGTTGCAATGGTTAGGTAGCTGGACCATTATTTCTTGGTGAGGAGCTTACCATGTCAACTTATGCTGGACATCCACGACTGGATGAAAAAGGGAGTTACCGTGTTGAAGATCATGTAGTCATGTCAGCATAATCTTCCAGAGTGATAATGTAATAAAAACATCTTGGGCTTTTAATTTTATCGCACACAACTATCTCATGTTGGTCTTTTTTTTTCTTATAACAAGACTTATTTGTATCCATTCCGAAGAAGCCCTATAGTAATAGAAAATGGACTTTTTTCGTGTAATTGTATGCATCTACCTCATGCTGGCCTTATTTCTTGTGAAAACGCTCATTTGGTTCCATTCTGAAGCAGCTCCTGTTGTGGACAGCGCAACCCAGCATCTCCTGGAGGAAAATAATCAGTTACTTAACCAGCTTGCTGCAAATATGGAAACATTCAAGGTCTGCATCAGAGAGAGAGAGAGAGAGAGAGAAGAAATTACTGCTTTTAAAGTACCTGAATATCAGTCAAAAAGCATATGGTGCCTGCCAAACATCTGAATTTCATTATGGCTGTTGGTTTTACCGTTGTCTTATGTATTAAAAGTTTTACTATGATTTGTGTTCACAAAAAATGGACATGATCCTCCAACTGGTATAATGGCACTATTCGGATTTTTGGGCCAAATTAAATAAAGAAATTTCTATAAGAATATCAAAGACAACAATTTATGCCTGATGCGATGAGACCTTGCATATTTAAAATTTGTGTGCATCAGAACCATGTGCTATGAAAGTGCCCTTTGTTTTTGGGTGCACTGTCTGTATGCATAAATTCCCCAAAAAATCTATCTCCTTTGAGGTTTCCTTTTCTTTTGTAGATAATTTTAGTGATTCCTGATCTTTGGATCAAGAGAAGTTTGATAAAGGTATGGTTATGCCTTGAAATAGTGTGCTGGATATTTATTGCATCAAGATCATCAATAATACCTATCATGTGAAATAATGCCATCTGCCATCAAGTACTAGATATGAGCAAGTGTTTCATAAATGTTGGAACTTGTTGCTCTCATGGTTGATTTTTTCTTTTTGTCACTCTCATGGCTGATTTTTTCTTTTTGTCACTCTCATGGCTTGATGAAGGCTAGAAGTAGCCTTCATAATTTAAAGAATGTGATAAGCGTGCGTGTGACACATTTCATAATCTTTTTTTCGTGCCTGAACTTCTGAGTTTTTTGCAGATGGAGAAGAATATGGATCTCTTTCTTCAGACAAGTAACAACATCAGAACAATTTTAAGCAGGTAAAATACTGACATATGTGTCATGCCTTCTGTTCACCATATATTTGGCTTTTTCTTTAGTCTTATTTGCCACATACGCTTAAGGAGTACAGTTTTCATTTCCCATCATCTACTTCTCTTTAACATATTCAAGTCATGTCCTCTGTTTTATAAATCCGAACATATCTTATCGCAGCTGAGTAGCCAAAGGAACTGCTGTAATATAGTGAAATAAATAGCTGCAGCCAAAACTCCTCAATTTAGGAAACTTTTAGTTTCTCTTACATGAGATAATTCTTCTGAAGATGTAGTTGTATGCAATCATGTACCATATTAGGTAGGCAGAAGTTGAACAGCCGGATGCGACGTTCATTTCCAAATATTTGCTTTATATTAGGAAAATAAACGTATAGTAAAGCCTAAAGCATCGTTAAACTTTGTGGTAATGCTTTGTAACCAACTAATGTTTCTAGCTCTGTGTAACATTTTATTTTTGTGTCATGTTGCAGAATGAGCGAGACGCCTGGCATCATGGGTCAGATGCCTCCGTTGCCAGAGCGTGTAAACGAAGACCAGCTAAATTCACTCCTTCAACTGGACAGAATGGTAAGAGCACACAAACCTGTCGATCGTGGGAGAGGTCCACGATTTGCACATCGTTTTTAAACGAGTTGCGATGTTAAAGCTACGCATGCCCATTAGGTGGTAGCGACAATGTCTTGATTACTTAATTGTCATTGTTTTATCCCGAAGGTTCCATCGTTCGGCGCAACACACTGCTCTGATATGAAGCAAGAGACACGAAGCTAATCGTACACATACACTGAGAACGAGAAGGAAAACCAGGGCTTCCCCGGTTTTAGTTCGTAGACGTGCTGCTAGGAAGGCTTAAGAGTTGTTATTACTAACTGAGCTCCAGAATAGTCACCGCACCTTCTCAGAGGTTATTTGTTTTTCCCAGTGATATGATCTGATCGTGTCCTACCCGTCTGCCTGTCCCGTGTTGAAGGTCCGGAAAAGAAGCCTGCGGTTGTGGGGTATGCGAGCGAGCCGGTGATGTTCGTCATGTATCCAGCAAATACACCAGACACACTTGATTCGGGACTAGAAGGGAGTGACTGTAAATATTGGATAGCTGGAGGCGTCCCATGTTTTTGTTTTATCTGATTGGTCGTGAATATATTTTTCCAAAAGGGCACTGCATCGTTTCCAGTTTGTGCAATCGCCACTGGATATATATTGGACGAGACGACCATTGCCTCATATATATTGGACAGTTGGAACTTTGAATCCACAACCGTGTTGGTAAAGCCAGTATAACGGCGTTCCAGGGGTTCCTATTTTGAAGAGGTTTGCGTAAATGTCCCTTGCATTTCTACGCTTTAGGCTTCTAGCTTTTCACGTTACTACCATTTTTTTCTGAAAAAAGGAAGAAGGAAATGCTGCGTGTCTGAAGTCTGAACAATTTGGCAAGAGTTACTGCAGATTCTTGGTTCTAATCATTCTTATCCGTTTCCCCTGATCTCCTGCGCCGTTTGCACCTTTGTCTTTCGCTTGATCGTGCCGTAACATCTGCTCGATTTATGCTGTCATGCACACTTGCGGCCTCCCCGCCGCTGTCTTGCCAAAAACGTTGGCCGGAACACAGACTGGCAGGCGACCAACCACACGGCATTCTTATCCCAAATGGCGGGAAATTATCAGACCTACTCGGACGTGTACCCTCGAGTCTTTTTAAGTTTGATAGTCAACCACGAACATTAATATGTCAGCAACATATTCCATACTTCAGTAAGTGCCCACATGTAAATATTAGAGAGAAAAGAACGCTGCACATTGTCAATTGATACTACAACAAATAAAGAAGCCATCTTATTAACATAAAAAAGAAAAGGACCCCCAACGCCTCTCAAATATTATACGCTCATATACACTCAAGAGAATCCTCCTAAAAAAATACACACTCAAGAGAAAAATGAACAAAGAAAAAACATCCTATCGTTCGATCGCAGCAGCTAGACAAGGCGCCGGCCAATGAGCCTTGCCTTGTCCTGGTGCATTACCATGAATGAAGCCACCCAAGCTACTACTCTTAACACACCAATAATACCCAACATATGGTATACACTACGTGGCAGGCACAAAATTTGAACCACAGGCTCCGATGTGCTATCGGAGCAATGCAACTAATGGTTTCCCTCCGAGAACAATCCGTGAAACAAATGCAATAACTCACAGATGCAGTACTTTACAAGAAATAAAAAAAATCAACTGGAAGGTCGATCACTACTTGCCTTCTCCCCAGTATCTTATGCAGGTACTTCTTCAACAGTTGGTAAGTTACCCACGATAGGACTTTCCGCAGGTAGTTCTTCAACAGTTGGTAAGTTGCTCGCTACAGGACTTTCTGCAGGTAGTTCTTCAACAGTTGGTAAGTTACTCGCAACAGGACTTCCGAGACCTGAGCTTGCAAGGCTTGCACCAGGGTGGCCAATGCTACCATCAGAATGAGAGGTAGGGGTCTCCTTGCCAGAATTACATACCATTTCATGGTCCTCATGTTGCCGTGATCTGTTGAGGGCGTTGCAGTGAGGACAGTAATATGTAATGAATGCAAAGTCCTCTTTCCTTGCTAGGCCTGCCACAGTAAAACTGGTTTAATAGAGAGAACTAGAAGTTAGTCATATGAGCTAGTCAGCTAGACATTAATCAGTTTCCTACCATTATGCATATGGCAGTTGCCACATATCAGCGCATAGCACTGTGTCGGGTCCTCGCCTACAAGCAGAGCAGCCACACGTGCGATCCATCCCCCATCGTTACCGGCTGGACCTCTGAAGTGCTCAACAGTCCTCTGATTCGGAGTAGTGAGGCCTTCTTCATTACCATCATACGCATTTGGGCCATCTTGTGACTCAGAGGCATGGATCCTTCCAGTGCCATTGCTTAAGTGTGCTTCTTTTCTTTGCCTCAGCCCAGTAGTTTGTCCAAGCTGGGCATCATTACTCTTGCTCAATGGTGTATCCCTGTTCGATTCATCTCCCAAAAAGACTCTCAATCCAGAATCTGCACCCAGCTTCGATGCCAAAACAGTTGCTGCAGCAGCCTTTGCAGCAGGATCAAGATCATATCTCTGTATCAAAAAAAAAAGAGCAGTCAGTAATAGTAATATGTAAAAGATCCCCTTAAAAAAAATAAAGAAGATGCGCTATTTTCATGAAAAAAAAAGAGTAGAACAAATGTTTCTTCATACATTGGCCAGTGGTCAATACAACTCTGCATAAGATAGGGCACAATTGGCTAACCATAAAATGGAGCAAAAATAGGGCAGCAGCCAGCAAGCTCACCTGTATAAGTTGCTGAGTAGTGTAGTAATTCGTTCTCTCCTTCAACTCATCAATCTTGGCCTGCCTTTCAGCACGAAGCTTTTCAAGAGTATGTTGATCTCTGTTGTCGACTGCAGGATAGAGTAGGCCATCGCAGTTTAGACATAAATGATAAATTGTATCGGCTGAAGCAATCTACTAGGTCATGGCTCATGCTAATGGAACACCTATTGGAATTTTAGCTGTTTCATAGAGCCATTCATAAAGCTAAAAGTGATGATAATTGGGCTACGCAAGGGACCCGTTCAACCGATAATGCCTTGAAAAGATAACAGGAAACATGTCAGTCGCATATTCTACCACCTTGTGTTTGTTAACAATCACTAGACAACATAGCTAGAACCTAATGCTGCATTTACATGTGTAACAGCGGAACACACGCATGCAGAAATATAAGATACCAATGCAGATGGAGGAACTGAGCCTAGCTTAGTTGGTGGGAGGTGGGGGCCACCCAGGTTCAAGTTCTCTTCGATTCGAATTTGGGTGCCTATTCTTCTTCTTAATAAAAAGATGGCAATGCAGATGCAAGTGTACTTACGCGTTTTTGTGAGGCTTGTAATAGTAGAGTAAATGAGAGCAGCTAGAGAAGGAACCAGGAACATGGGCAGCACCCGGGTTGCTCTCGTCTGCCAGCTGAGGTCTGGTGATCTCGTAGTCATAATCGCATATCCAACAGCCACAATCTGTTCCAACAAAGAAACACAGAAAACCCTGTCAAAATAATATCTATCCTGATCCATAGCCCTAAAGACGCTAGTGAGGAACTGATTCCAATGTAATTCCATACAGCAAGACTAATATTCCTAACTCCTGTCCCCAGAATTCGAGCAATGCATCACAGCATCTATCGCAACACGCAAATTGCAGAACAATATAGCACAATTCCACTACATGCTACCCGCCTACGCCTCTGACTAAACGATCGATCGCTTATTGACCACCCAGCGTGCTATAAACATCAGATTTTCTCTATAACACAGAATTCTCCATCCCTCCATTCTACAGGATGGACGTGGGTTTGTCTACCTACCAAACACGAAATTTGTTCGCTAACAAGTAACAACACACAAAAATTTGCTACAATTGAAGGATGCAAAACGAAGCGGGATGGGATTGGGAGGGAGGGGGAGACCTCAAGCGCGGCGGCGAGGGCGAGGACGTTGTGCGCAGACTGGCGGGAGGCGCGGGCGCGGCGGTGGAGGCGGGAGCGCACGGCCTCCTCCTCCTTGGAGAGCGACTGCAGCAGCTTCTCGACGTCCTCGCGGGCCCCAAATATGCCCTTCCACACCCGCGACACGAGCCCCCGCTGCCTCCTCTTCTGCGTGGACGGCGTCTCGGGCGGCGCCGGCGACCTCGGCGACGCGGCCGCGGCCGAGGCTAAGGTAGAGGGGAGCGTGTCGCCGTCCGCCATCGGATCGGGTGGATGGGTGGAACCGGTCGACAGGAAGGGGACGACACCGATGCTGAGTTGCCGTGGATTTCGTGTGGTTTTTTGCCTCAAATATACGAAGGAATGGAAGGAGAAGGATTGCTTCGTGGAGGCTCGCTTTTGCGGAAAGGAAGGGAAGGGAAGGAAAGGAAAGGCACTCGTCGTGCTGAGGCGTGGTCGGTGCGTACGTGTTACCTTTCTCTTCTTCTTCTTCTTCTTTTAAAACTGCGTTCGTGTTGCTCATTTTTTTTAAGAGCCGAACGTTTTATCTAGCATAGACCTGGCCAAACGGGCCGTGCCAAATGGGCCGGCACGGGGCCCGTTACTGTGGGCACGGCCGGGCACGCGCGCCGGCGCTAAGCGGGCCGTCTTGACGCACAACCCACCGTCTTGCGTGCTTGGGTCGGAGGCGGCGACGACGGTAAGACGCAGCGCGGCCGTTCTGGCGGGCCCGGACGCGACGCAACCGGCCCGGCACGGCAACGGCCCCGACGACGCACGGCACGGATCCACCCGTTTAGACCCGTTTAAAAAATAGCCGTTTATAGCCGTTGCAGATTTAAAAATTCATAAAAATTCGAAAAATTCGAAAAATCCGATTTTTTCCTATAAATAGGTGGCTGCCCTCCTTATTTCTACACCAGCAACCTTGCATTCTCTTCTAATCATTCTCTTGTGGAAATTCTTTTGCTCTTAGTGGTAATTTGGCAAAATTAAAATAGTTTTGTCAAAAATCCAAAATTGACTTTAAACTCATCAAGAAATCAAGGTGATAATTGTGATTTATTATTTTATTTTGTTAGTATTTTCAATCATATTTTAGTATTAATAGCGTGATTATTTCTTATAGTTTGCTTTATGGAGCAGGGATTTTCCGTCGTTCCCGACTTGATTTGATATTTCACCCGAGGAGCTTCTTGCATCATATGGCGAAGAAGCTGCAGGAGCTGTGCCATCTTGAGCTCTACAAGTGCAAGCTGCGTCGGCAAGCACCGGGCGAAAAGAGCAAGACGCAGACATCGGAGTCCGGGAAGATTTCGACGATTTTGAGATATCAAGCGACGCGTCCAAATCGGTATCTTTGTTTGTAAATATTGCAAGCATAAATTAATGCGAAATCTTGGTGGAGCAGGGCACTTGAAGAGGCATCTTGACATTTGTAGAAAAAAGCGGGAATGGCTTGAGGCGCGCATCTGCAATACAACCCCGACGGTACGGTACGTAACTGGGACTATAATCCTGAGGTAGCTCGTGAATCTCTTTGTCGTTTAATCGCTTCTCAAGATCTTCCTTTAAACTTTGGTGAGTCAATGCGTTTGAAAACTTTATTAGGACCGCTCATAATCCTAGATTTTCTGCGGTTTCTAGGCAGACAACAACTAGAGATTTGATTAAATATTATAATAATTGTCGCAATAAGCTAAAAGAAAAATTTAGTACATGTACTTTTTCTGTGTCTTTGACATCTGATATATGGAGTGGTAGAGCTAAAGAGGATTATCTTAGTGTAGTTGCTCATTATGTAAACGATGATTGGCAACTAGAAAAGAGAATCATAGGATTCAAATTAATTGATGTAGCACATACTGGTGAAAATATTGCTGATTGTATTGTAAAAGTTGTGGAAGATTTTGGACTTAATGATAAGATTTTTGCAATAACATTAGATAATGCTTCCGCAAAACATTAGACAATAACATTAGAAAATTGCTACCCACTTAAAGAGCTACGAAAATGATAATATATTGCGGGAAGCTGTTTATACTATGAAAACTAAATTTTTAAAATATTGGCAAGAAATTCCTATGTTATATGCATTTGCATTTATTTTAGATCCTAGAGCTAAAATTCGGGGATTCGGTAATGTTCTCTCACTTCTAAGTGATGCGGTAGGTACTGATTATTCTAGTTATTTTTCAACCGTCTGTGCTAACTTAATCAAGTTTATGATAAGTCGATCGGAAATTTCTTTGGAGTTCGCATGCGTGACCTCCACCACACCCTAGCAGTAAGAAGAAAACCGCGTGGGAAAGATATAGAATACAGGTGGCTCTTCCTCAAGGAGTTCAACTACATCAACGACAAGTGCGGACACATCAAGTAGTGGGAGCTAGTCGCCTATCTCAACAATGACAACATCAACTACCAAGAGAAGGAAGAGGAGTTCAACATTTTGCGGTGGTGGCATGAGCACAAGATAACATATCCGGTGCTTTCCATACTAGCACGGATGTGTTAGCATTCTGTCTCCACGGTTTCTTGAGTCTGCTTTGATCTATCCTAAGAATAATCGAAGAGAGAAGAACAAGTCTGACTAGTGAGATGGTGGAAATACTTCTCATTGTGAAAGATTGGGAACAAGCTAATCAACGAGCTCAACATACTACAGAAAATACTGAGCTGGCAGAGACGTTCGAAAATCTTTATCTAGATAATGAGGAAGAATAATTGTAATCTTCACTTTTTTATTGTATCACTGAGCTATAGGCCGTACTCTTTTTTCTTTGCCAAGGTTTTCTCATGTTGAGTTTTTACTTGGCAAAGTTTTTAACGAGGCAGCCAAACATCAATAAAGCTCATTATTTAATTCAAATTATTTGTCTTATTTTAGAATTTATCTTGTAGTTTAGCTTTTCTTAATTTATATATATATTTAAAAAATTTTATTCATCATTCGAGTTTTTCTAATTATTCTAAATTTTCCTATTTTTCTGAATTTTTCATATTTTTTACCATATTTTATCTATTTTCTAATTTTTCTAATTTTTCTAATTTTTTCAAATTTTCGGAGCTAAGCAGACTCTGGGCCGACCCGTCCCGCTTGTCTGAAAAGACCGGTAAGACGCAAGACGGCCCGAGTCTCAAACGTCTTGCGTGCGGGCGGAGGTTCAAGACGTGGTAAGACTGCACGACGCCCGCTTCTGGCCGGGCCTAAGCGGTAGTGCCTAAGCGTCTTGTGCCCATTTTTAAGCGGGCGTGCGTCTTGGCGACCCGTTTGGACAGCTCAAATCTAGCATATATATATATATATATATATATATATATATAAAACGCGGAAAGTTACGGGCACCGTAGCGTGGTGAAACGAGGGATCGCAAGAGTAGACGCTAAAGTGCAGAAGGAGGTGATGCCAAGCCTAGAGAGCGTGGAAGGAGCTGTAGCGTGCGCATTGCACCACACGGGAGGAGGTGTTGCTACGCACTGATAGCGTAAAAAGGATCCTACCATAATGGGCCATGTGCTGTTCCTCGGGCTCCGATGACCTTTCGCGTTCCCTAGGCGTGGCAAAGAGTAGATGCTGTCTGCTGCGCTGCGCCTTTAGATATAGAGAAAGACGTCAAATTTGTAAATACATACGTTGAAGAGATAGATTTATAAAAACCAAGTTACATCACGCTAGACAAGCAAGGGTTGCATTTTTTTTAGACGGCATTCGTGTTACAGTTGACCGTTCTGTAGGCATGGTTCATCGAATGAACGCAGTGGACCTTGGTTTGTTGGATTAGGAGGAGCGGACAGTGTTGCAAGCTACTCCTAAGGTTTACAAAACCGAATCGATGATGAAAATCAAATCTCAGTCGACACGGTTTTTTGTCGAAAATCGATCAAAAATCGCTAAAAAGAAGAGTTTTGAAATCAAACTTTTTGAGAAAAAAAATTAAATCGAAAATCAACCAGTTTTCACCGAAAATTGGCCGATTTTCACCGATAATCGACCGTTCAAGTAAGATTTTTCGACGGTCGATTTTTAAGTGATTTTCACCGATAATCGAGCGGTTTACGTCTATAAAATTTCCTAATTTTTTTAAATCGGTCTATCGACCGATATAGTTCATTGACTTGGCTCGATACAGTAAAAAATAACGATTTTCGAGCGATTTCGTTAATATTTAAAACCTGGCTACTCCATATTATAGACTTAAGCCGTAGCAGCCTCTGTGCGAGAGATCTGATCGATTTCATGAATCATTTGGTGTTTGCAGTGGTCGGCCAGTTCGTTTTGTCGTAATGATGGTCCCTCTAGGTTCGAATATATTTTTTCCCCTTTTTTTTAATCTGGTCGTTAACTCGTTATTGCTTCACGTATAAGGACTCAACTTCAACGACATCTCAATAGTCTCATGCACTGATGTACATGTCTAAACTGGTCAGCATTGCCAGCTCCAGAGACCAAAGTCATGCCCACGTTTTCAGGCACCCCCACAAGACGTGTCAAAAACAGTTGCACCGAACAGTACAATTTTCTCAGCTTGATACAACAGTTCCCATTCGGAACAATTCAACCAAAGGTTAACGCAGATTATGCCATCATCTACAGTGCTCCTATCACGACAGTGATGTAGTACATACACAGGTTAGTTCGACATGGAAGCATGGGCAGTCCGGCACCCTCAAAATTTTGAAAAAATTGTATAAGATCACTTGTTTAATGTGCCAAATTTATTTATTGAATTAGTTATGATTTTAGTGGTTTTGAATTTTTAAGACCTTAAAACTATTTATGTTGTGCTTTTAGCAAATTTCAAAAACATGCGTTGGATTTACAATATTATGAAATAATTATAAAAGACTACAGAGTTGTACATGTAAAATATACACCCCCAAACAATAAATTTCTAGTTTCGCCGCTGCATGGAAGCGCCAGAAACTAATAAACAAAGCAGAAACCAGAAGGAAGGCTCGTATTATTCAATTTGCCACATCGGTACATGACTACATGGCCATGAACTGCATGCGTCTAATTTATCGTTCTCGTTACCTACAACATCACTAAGAACAGGCACCACATGCAGCAACATGAGCATCAATGCATGCCTGCTTCACTGTATATTTGAGGGTTCTACTAACCAAATGGGTCATAGAATTGCATGACACAGTGGAGCTTGAAAAGAGGTGCTGCTGGGAGCCGCACATTTAGGGTATGAAACCCTTTGTTTGTTCTCCCGCTTTCAAGAGAAGAACTGCTCAAGGCTTGGAGAATTAAATACATTGCCTGCAAGTTGTCCTCCTTCCATAGAGGAAACAAAGAGTTGGCATCGAATGAACCGCTGATAGCAAACAAGAAGAAAAAACAGCACCATGTAAAACATGAATATCAGAAGACAATTGTTCCATGAAAAAAATGAAGATGCAAGATAACATACAGATAGTTGGGAAATTATGTCAAGGCTTGTATCGATGTGGAAATCTGCCTCCAATTGCCGAACAAACGAAGTTCGGCCAACTTCAGTGCTACAAAAGAGTACCTGCAAATGTAAACACTTTTTCAATCAATAACATATGTGGATGACAGAAATTGATCACGGAACACCTCAGACTTTCCGGTTTCTAAAAATACGAGGGAAAACATTCTTTTGTTAACCAAAACTTGAACTGAATATTCAGCATGGAGTGCAGAACAGATATGTGGGAGCCACTAGCTCACCAGCTTTCTATGGACATGTATCGACTATCAGCCAAGTTGACAATTCTATGTTCAATCATATGGCATGCTGTTTATTCTATGGGCAACAAATATCCGAAGTTAACCATGACTTCAGTGAAAACAGGCAATCCAAGATCTATAGTCCATAAATAAAACTCGAATCAACACTCACCAAAAGATTGAAATGAAAGGCGACAAGAGATCATGGGAAAATGATTTAGTACAACAAATCACTAAATCTAATACAAACTCGTCACCTTCTCTTTCATCAAGCCACCAGTCCTGAAAAGTCCGGCACTCTCCAAGGCCATCAGAGCGTTCTCCTATAGTTATGGATTACCTCAAAGTCATATGTCAGAATTAATAGTGTACCATATAAATATAAAAGCTTTTCCATGAAAAAACTGAAAGAAATGTAAGGATGCGCTATGAAATTCATACCTCGCTCTTATCATTGAGTACAGTTTCCATAAGATAGAAATCACAATATTTGGATATTTCCAGTATAAGTTCCACCACTGAGGGTCTAACAGTGGCATGCTTCTGCATCAAGGAGACAAGGACAGATAGCAGATAGTTTAGCTGCAATTATGGGAGCGGCACATAAATACCAGAAGAGTATTGCTAATCAAACCTGAAGCTCCTCAGGAGTTTTCTCCTCAAAAACAACACCAAGCAGTTGGCAAGTAACCTGCATAAACAATATTTGTAAACTTGTGCAAATTATTAAGTGACCACATGCAGATTTTAAGTATTGCCAGTATAAAGGAAGATTCAATTAGGTGTGTCAAGTTAGAGCACTATAGCATTGTCCTCATTTTGTTCTTCGGTTTCTTATGGCAAATTCTTAAAACCATTTCACTACTGACACGGTTAGTCTACAAAGCCAGAAAGTTCAACACTGTTGTCTCCATTAGGTACGATTACGAAAACAAGAGAATTTGCTGTGTTTACTATATGTAGAATTGTAAATGCATGGACTTAAATTCATTTCAGATTTTCTCTGGAACTTTAAGTGAACGTTGGAAAATAATTTGGAATAGTTGTTGCATTATTTAAAACTAAAGTTTGTACAGCTGCTAATATGTGGGACTGACATGCCAGCTAAATGGCTTTAGAACTTTTACCATTTGTATGGAATAGCTAGGGCAGCTTCGGTGACCCAAATTTACAATAATGCCTACAAGTGTCTTCTTATTTCAATTATGTACAAATTTAAGAATATATTACAGTATCAAGGTCAAGACCTTAAATTTTCTGGTCTGTTTTAACACCAAGAAATTGCAAGCGCATAATCTTTTCTGAGCACAACTGTACGCTTCACTTCTGTGTGCATGTGCCAACCCTAAGCTAAACAGCCTTAACTTCTCCGCACAAAAAAACAATATAGGCAATATCATGAGTTGATAAAGTTTTCTATACCCTGATTTACAATTGGTGATTGCTATGTATGGCCTGCGCATTTGACAGCAGTGTCTTTCCTCAGATCCTAGATGTTATGCTTCTACATTTATGGATGCTGAATTCCAACAGAAAAAATAATTGGCCAAAAATACTATATCACTGATCTCGTACTATCGGACATGCATGATTATAGCGTGGTATTAGATGTTGAAGCCATGCACTGTCCTACAGGGCCAAATCCACCGTTTGTTTCTTTTCGCAAATCATAATTATTGCACCATGAAAGTTTCATGAATATGTAATTTCCATCATACACACTACCAGAGGTAGGGGTCAGAGGGAGAGAGTATACCTTCCTACAGCCACTCAGCCGCTTTGCCACAATTTGCCGCGTCGTCAGCTGCCAAACACAAAATACTGTCAATAATCAAAACCTACACATACAAGTATACAACAATGCCACCGTATCATTACACAAAGCAGACCTACCTTGCCAGCGTCACCGACGAGCTCGACCGCATCGGAGGCGGCTGAATCGGGCGCAGCGGGGCCGGGCGGGGGTCGCTTGGGAGCAGGCCGGCGGGGCCGCGCCGTCGAGGAGCGCAGGAACTTCCACGCAAATACAACGGCGATGGCGAAGCCGGCGACGGCGCCGAGGGATCCGGCGCTCTGGGAGACAGGAAGGGGCCGCACGGTCAGTTAGGGTTAGGGTTTGCGCGTGAAATTGGTGTGGGTTTGTCGTGCGGATCGGTTACCTTGTGGTGGAAGAGCAGGGCGACGAGGTCGGAGAGGCGGCGGTTGAGGGCGCGGGCGACTCGGCGAACCAGCGAGAAGGCGTCCTGCTCGGCGGCGAGACCCGGCATTGCGAGGAGGGCAAGACGGCTGGAGCGTGACTTGACTTTGGTTATGTGGTTTAGGTTCGAACAGTGGTCAGTCAGGCGGATGGGGGATCGCCGGATTGGGAGGAGGAGACCGCAAAATCACGGAGTCGTGTGAGGGGAGACCTTGGCCAGGGAGGCGCGAGGATCGAGAGCACTCTGTGCTTATCTTCTTGGCAGAGGAAGGGTCAATCCTTGTTTGTTTTTTTCTTTTTCTTTTTCTTTTTTGTGACGTGTGTGTTAAAAGTTTCTGAAGTCGAAGAGAAAAAGAAACTGGAAACAAGAGATCGTCTCTCTATCTTCTTTTTTTCTCTCTCTCTTTGCAATCGCACACTAAGAAATTGCTGGATTCTTGTCGATTCACAAGTTTACACGAATAACAGGTGCATCAAATGATTAAGAGTGCAACATGTGGATTTTTTTAACGATACTGCATAGGCCATGTTTCAGTAGATTTTAACTTTTCACGCTCTACCATCCCAGCCCACCGCATGTTTTTTTTTATACAAAACCATAGCTCAGATTTAGAGCAAACATAATGCATGCTAAGCAAAAAACTGTATATTTCCAAATAATATGTCATTCAGGCGAATCCATAACTTAGAACTGTTTGCATTAAAAATCAAGGCTTCCCATGGCTTTTGAGCTTGTAGTTTTTCACAAAATTAAGCAAGAAACGCCTTACATTGCAAGCATGTAGATGTGAAAAGACAAGCGATTCATAAATCTGCACTGTTTAGTGCTTCAACAAAGGCAATTATAATCAATAATAAGCACATTGCAACTAGAACCATAAAACAGAGGCATAATTAGCTCTCTTCTGAATAATTTTGAAGTGTGGATAACTGGATAGCCAAAATCTGCAATACATAACTTTACTGGTAATCCACATTTCATCCACTGTACTGGTTATGTTGTGCCTATCAGAAGAAACTTTTTTGAAGGGAAAACTCACAATCTATAACAGTACTGTGCCAATTTTACCACAGGATTGCCATGAATTATTTACTGAAGTTTGAAACCAATGATGTAATTGAAGCCATAATGTAACAAACAACAACAACATTCAAGGTTAAACAACAACAACATTCAAGTTTTACTAATATCAGAATAGCAGATGAAATTTCAGTATCTGACAGAGTAACCAAAAAGCACAAAATAAACTTGTGGCAACAAGTAGATGGAAGCCTTCAGTTGCAACACCTGCAACTGGCAACACGTAGAAGTACTGTAAGCATCACATTACACCAACCTGACGACATATCTCGGCACAATTACGTTAAGAGGGAGAAAAGAGCGTACCTTGCATGCAAGCATCATCAATGGAGCCTCCAAATGGGAGGAGAGAGGTCCGACACCGCCGGGATCCCCTGATCCTGCAGAGGCCAGATGAAGACGCTCATCTCGGCCATGAAGAACCTGCCCATGTCGGTGTGGAAGTACCACCCCTTGAGCACCGGCCCGAACTCCACTGTGGCGAAGCGGTCGTCCAGGAAGTAGATCATGGAATGCTGGAACCCATCGAACTGACCGACCTCGAAGGATCTGGAGCACCCGCGCTCCACGAACAGCAGTTGGCCAACGAGTTGCACCCCAACGTCCACCCAGGACGCGCGAGGACGTTGATCGTCGTCGTCAACCGGCGGCGCCTCGACGTGGACGGTGAACCTGAAGACCCGAAGCATCTCCGTGGCGCCTGGGTCGTACACGACAACTCGCTGCGGGACTCCACGAGGAAGCGCGTCATCGAGCCCACCTGCTGTGCGAGCAACTGTATATCGCCTGGGTAATCGTTGCGCCGAACGTTGTAGTCCGTCCGATCCATGGCTACTAGTTGGCCGCCCTGGCCGAGTTCCGGCACAAACATTCGCTCCGGTAGATATTTCTATCACTTCTAATTACGTCTTAATGGCAGCGGTCTATTCTCCATACCCTCTCTTTCCTTCTATTCGCTCAGCCCGCCCCTGTCCCTCTTTTCCTTCTGTTCGCTCAGCCTTTCCTTCTTGCTCAACCTTTCCTTCTGTTCACTCAGTCCGTCCCCCAACTGATCCGGATTCCCTCTATTTTATGGAAATATTACTGATCACATCTCCTTAAAATGAAAAGATTTTATTCATATCTCTTATAAATGAAAGAGTTTCCTCATCGTATCCTGCTTGGATGGAATGACATACTCACCATATCCCATAACATGAAAATCCTATTTTATTGTATCTCATTCGATTGGAAATGAAGAGATTAAAAGGCAATAATTGCATAATCAAATCACGTGCCAATCCCGGAGATCACAAGGCTCTGTATCATAGAGGCTGAGCACTCACACGCCTGGCTACGCTCTCCTCCACCTATAAAAGGCCACCTTCATCTCCATAATAGAGTACATACGAAGAGATGCAGGAAGAGACAGAATAGAGGAAGGCTCATACACACACAGGAGAAAGAGAGAGAGAAGCAATACAAAAGATTCAAGGGGCGTACAAGAAACGATACGGAAGGAGGCTATGGCTATGACTCCTTCTCTCTTTTTTTAAGACAGCTAAAGCTGTAATTAAATTATGAGCGAGGCGGCACCAGAAGAGCAGAGGCGACACACGGCAAAAGAAGCGCGTGCGGCTACCGTGATCGAATGGGTTAGTCGGTTTTATCGGTTGTTCAGTTTTCAGGATTCAAAAACCGAACCGACTATCGAAAAACCGAATAAAGTCGAAATATAAACCGAATCAAAAACCGAAAATTGAAAAAACTGAATTTTTCGGTTCGGTTCGGTTGGTTTTTCGATTTCTGTTAAAAATTGCCCACCCGTATTGTTGACACTTGTAGATCCGTGAGTTAATTGGAAGTCGTTCAATTTTTTCATTTTAAAGCCCCGAATTGAGTTGAAAAATTCTCTGATTCTTTTATTGAAAGCACCTAGTTTCACTTGAAAGATTCTTTGATTTTATTTGAAAGCGTCCAATTCCAATTCAATAGTCGCAATACAATCTTTGTTGAAAGGCCACAATACACTAATTAAAGCACCCGATTCTAATGGCAAAGTCACCGCGTATATATCTATTATCCTACTAAAGCAAAGAAAAAAAGACGAACCACGTTTGCTTTAAGTGGTAGAAATTACCACGTTAATAAGGGAAAACAAAAAAGATTTCAACCGTCTGGTGTGGTGAGTTCAGATTATAACGATGTAGATTTATTATTAATTTATTTTATCTATTTACTTATTGGATGGAAAGTAAGAAACAAATTTGAGTGGCACACAAAGTCTATACGTGAGCTGTGAGCATAAGAATCCAACGTTGTTACGTACAAAAAGAGACAGACACATTATCCTACTAAAGCAAAGAAAAAAAGACGAACCACGTTTGCTTTAAGTGGTAGAAATTACCACGTTAATAAGGGAAAACGAAAAAGATTTCAACCGTCTGTTGTAGTGAGTTCAGATCATAACGGTGTAGATTTATTATTAATTTATTTTATCTATTTACTTATTGGATGGAAAGTAAGAAACAAATTTGAGTGACACCCAAAGTCTATACGTGAGCTGTGAGCATAAGAATCCAACGTTGTTACGTACAAAAAGAGACAGACACATACTGAGCAGAGATGGAGTCCTATTAGGAAACAAATGTTTGCTAATGACAGGAAGTTACGGCCGTTAAAAAAATCCTGGCCGTTGCCTGTCCATCTTCTACATGGTTACGTTCATCCTCTCAGTGTCAGGATTCCCAGCATCCATGTCGATACATTGCAAGGAAGACCATCCAACCCAAATAGGTTTTAGCATGTTGTGATGAAAGCTTGGGGCAACATGCATGGCGAGGAGCATGATCGGCATGAAGAGCAGCCTTTGTGTTAGGGC
Organism: Otatea glauca; assembly: GCA_036346275.1. Taxonomy (NCBI): domain Eukaryota; kingdom Viridiplantae; phylum Streptophyta; class Magnoliopsida; order Poales; family Poaceae; genus Otatea; species Otatea glauca. The sequence continues at coordinate 52,188,530 of CM070717.1, read as the reverse complement.
TAGGTATTATTAGCATGAATATTGATGTTCTTTCCAGAAATTTAAAAGTTCGGTACAAATTTGTAACAGTTCGTCAACATAGTCCCAGAACTCTCCTAGAAGATCACAAGATGTGGAAATTAATCGTGTTCGTCCATGAAGATGCAAAGACATCCAAGTAGCACAGGGAACAAACTGAAGTCTAAAGTGGGCATGGTAAGGACGAGCGATGATGCTAAGGACATAAGATCACCAAGGCGTATCATGTACATCCTCCGAGTTCCCCACACATCCTTTCTCAAAACACGGTGTAAATGGTAATAAAACTTCTGAAATTTGTTTGGTAAGATAAAACTTCTGAAACTTTGATTCTATAGGATCGCCAACTGGACTATGGATGAAGATTGCAGATTGTTTAACTGATCCTAAATTCCTATAGAATCGAAGTGCACATGTAAAGTTGCAGCCTAGCATAAGCTTACAGGTAGCTTTCATGAATCATGACTGCAATACATCGACTACATGTCTACATCTCGAGTTCTAGAGGAGGATTGAGGAATTGGGGATTGAGAAGTTCACTCGCTGGAGTAGCAGTGCGAGACAGGAAAGTGGTTGGCGTTGGTTGTTAGAGAGAGGAGAGGAGTCGAGGTCCAGGAGTCACCGCGTGACCCATGTCGGCGACGGGGATGCCTTCTTGAAAGTTTGCTGTGAATGCGAGGGGATGTAGCCACGTCCAGGAAGGCGATCGAGGGGATGTAGTGGCGAGGGGGCGCGACGCTAGCCCGAGAAGGCGAGGGGATACGGCACTACCAGTGAGGCAGCGAGGGAATGTGGCGCTACTGGTGAAAAGGTAAGAGATGCGGCGCTACCAGCGACAAGGCGAGGGGACGCGACAGCTACTTGCGATTGGTGGCCGTGGGAGTGCGCGGCGACGTCGATGGTGAGGTGTATTCTATGCGACAGCGATGGAACTGTGGAAGACTGTGAGATAGGAATGGATGGGGATCGGGGAATGTGGGAGGCAGTCGATAAGCCGAAATGCCGAATGGATTGACACTTAGGTAACTTTGGTTAGACAATGAGTATATAGGGTATGGAACTACCTATCATAGATATGTTAGGCCCTCATGCGAGTAATAAGGACGGAGAGTGGTGGAATGTTCCCAAACCCTTCTCTCTCGATAGGGACAAGTTTTTCCCGTTAACAGCCTTGTAAAGGGAAAAACTCCTCCATCCCTATCGTCTAAGTTTGAAAAATCCAAAATTCTAATCCACCTATGTGGAATGATCGAAATTTTAGCCTAACCAAACAAGCGCTAATAGAGGAGTTCCCTTGCAGGGAACGAGGCCCGTTGGCATCCTACTCAAGGGACATAAACAAAACGGGAAAAAAGAAAAACTTAGGGAACTGGGTGCAGAACAGACTATCCTGGGACCAAATTGGGCCCGTGTGGGCTTCATGAGGGTGGGCCCGTGTGGGCTTCATGGGTCACCCTCTGCTCGAACACTTGCACAGTTAGCAACATACTCCTTTTGAGAATTTTTATTTTAAATAATACAATTTTTTATTCAAATTGCAAAAATATACGTTCATCTCAAAAATATACTTTTGTCGCCCGTACATGGGGCGATCGTCCCATACACAGGCGATCGGTGCGGCTTTCAACACGCGATATTTCATTTGTCTGCGATCAGTTCCTAAAGAAAATCATAACTTTTTCATATGCTGTCGGATGAAGATGAACTTTATATGAAAATTGTAGCTCTCGACAGGATCTACAACTTTTGGATACAATTTTTTTTTCATTTGAATTCATTTAGATAGCTAAAAACAGGATAGAAGTTTCAGATCTAAAAACAGATCTGTTTTTAGATCTGAACATTCTATCCCATTTTTGACCATCTAAATGGATTCAAACTGAAAAAGTTTATATACAAAAGTTGTAGATCCCGTCGAGAGCTATAATTTTCATATAAAGTTCATCTCCATCCGACATCATATGAAAAAGTTATGATTTTTTTAGGAACTGACCGCACCGCAGACAGAGAAAATATCGCGCGTTCAGAGCGGCACCGATCGCCCCATATACGGGCGATAAAAGTATATTTTTATAATTTTTTGAGATGAACGTATATTTTTGCAATTTGAATAAAAAATTATATTATTTAAAATAAAAATTCCTCCTTTCGACCCTCATCCCCGCTCCGCTCGCGCTATGTCCAAGCGTTCTTCGCTGCTCCTCGTCAAATTCCCGCCCAGTACTCCCCATTTCCGGAACTTCTTTCGAGGTATTTCTTCGTGATTTCGTATGGGATTTGGGGCTGTGACGTAATCTCAAGATTCTAGGGTTTCTTCCCTATCCGTGCCGTGCGCGTCTGAGGTTTTGAGCTAGGGTTTTTGGTTTGGTTCGCTCGGCGATTCTGTGCATACGGGTTAGTTAGGGTTTCCAACTCTTACCTATTTCTTTTTTATGCGGTGCAGTGCTCTTAGATCGACCTGTGCCCTTCAAGCGGGAGGGGGGAGGAGTGTCAGTTGGTGTCAATTCCCCTGCGTATGTATACGCATATTTGCCATCTTCCACAGGGTTTTAGTACCTCTCGATTCTCAATTCGTGACTGATCTGCCCTCTTCTTTTTTGCAGGATTTGATGGGGGCTTGATCTCTCCCTGTCTCAACAATGTATATAAAGAAGGTAAATTGTGGGGACTACCTTAGGAATAAGTTAATGCTGATTTTGATCATATCTGTGGTTCCTGTCGAGTAATTAGCTGCTGTATATGGAGGTTGCAATCGAAGGGTTTAAAAGCTACAGGGAGGAGATCTCTACAGACCCTTTCAGCCCCAAAGTTAACGTAGTTGATAATCTCTTCCTCCCCTCGTAACTAACATGACTATGCGGCCTGTCCCCTGTGGCAGCTAAGTCCCACGGCCCCGTGCCCTGCGGCGGCCGCGCCTGGTCGCCCTGCAGCCTTGCGCCTTGCGGTGTTTACTGCGGCCGAGCCCGCGAGCACATGCGCCCTGTGCCTACGTACTGCTTGAGTACTGCGGCTGAGCCTCCGCGCCTACACCCGGTGGTGGCCAAATCATGGGCGTCGGCGCCCTACGACCGAGCCCCACATTCAAACACTCGGCGCCCCTCGCGTCCGCATTCTGCAGTGGCCAAGTCCCGGCCGCCCCCCCTCCCCCTCTTCTCACGCGCCCTGCAGCTGCAGCGCCCAGCTCTCAGGCCGCCAGGCGCCTTGCGGACGGTCTTCCCGCGCGTGTGATGCCCTGCAGCCGTGCCCAGCGCCCTGCAAACAGGCGCCCAACGCCCGCACCCCGAGCCCTGCTGCAGCGGCGCCGTGCAGACGCGCTCGGCGGCTGGCGCCCGACACCCCGCGCCCTGCAGCCACGGGGCCCAGCGCCCGCGCCCTACATCGACTACGCCCGTGATTGCGCATCACGCCCGGCCAGCCGCCCCGTGCCCCTGCACCCAGCCAAAGGCTTGAGGAGCAGAGGAACTCACCGCGAGGCCGGCTCCCTTCACAGGAGCAGCTCTCTGTTGTCCGAAGAAGAGGGATTTATATACTCTTGAGTGCCGGTTGGCATGGCAGTAGGGGCGGCGCTCGGCTCGGGCAGTAAAATAGGCGACGGCGCCCGAAGAAACCAGGACTGAGGATGACCTAATTGTATTCCCCTCCTTTTTGACTTAGGCCAAAACAGTTTGTGCGCCTGTTGGGCCAATGGCAAGCTTGGGCCGGCCCAAATTTTGGCATGAATGGACAGCTGTCCCACTAACGAGAACTGATTTGAGTCCATTAAGATTTTGCCACGAGCCACGGAAGTACTTCCTCTTTGTCTGAAGAATGTGCCTATCTGAAATTCATATTTGAATCGATCGTAGACACTACGGATGTGTTGTGCATCATTCGGTCTGGGCGGTTTGTTTGAGTCACAAGCAGACTGGTTCAAGCCTGAAACTGATGTTTTGCTGCGTCTACGTCTCTGGTCCGAAATGATGTTTTGCTTCGATTGCTCGGTAGCTTTTGGTTTCGTTTCGTCTTCATGGTAAGAAATGGTTTGGCTGGCCGTTAGGCGAATTCGCCATGAGCTGCTGCTGCATGAAGAAGCATGCATGATACACATCCGTACGAGTTTATTTGCTATCTGTGTACCGGAATGCGGCAGAACTGAGCGCATTTAACCTGTTCAATGGTTCTGTCAGAGCCTAAAATACCACATTTTTTTGTGAGGATATAAGACATGAGATTTTTTTTATTAAAAAGGTACCGAAATATACACGGAACCAATATAAAAAAGATTTAAAGGTCGGAGGTACCGAGAGCAATGGCGGAGTAAGAAAACTTTCGATGGTAGTGCAAACTTCACATGCACAATTCTATAATCTTGTATAATAATTTATTAAAAATCATAAATCCAACACATATAGTCGAAATGTGCTACAAGTACAACACAAATAGTTCTAGGCCTTACAAATTACCAATATCGGAATCAATTCAATTAATAATTTTGGCCATCTCCCGACGATTCTAAAATTTTTAAGGCTGCCAATGCATTGCTAAGCTCCACCTACATCCGTCTTTGACCAAGAGTTTAAAGTAATTTAGTAAAAACTACGACAAGACATTCTCCTTGATAGAGATGTCCAAACGGACCGGGCCAAGGCAGGACACTATTGGCCCGATCCGAGTACGGTCCACTCGTCCATGCCGTGCTTGAGCCGGCACAGTGGGCCAGCACGACATGGCACGGTCCGGTGCGGCCCGACACGATCAGGGGTATGCACGGCCCATTTAGTCTGAAAAATAACTGTTTTGTAGTCGTTGGTGGTTTAAAAAAATTCGAAAATTTGTCGATTTCCCCCCTACAAATAGGTGGCTGCCCCCCTCATTTCCACACCAGTAATCTTGCATTCTCTTCTATTCATTCTCTTGTGGAAATTTTTTAGTTCTTGATGGTAATTTGGCAAAATTTAAAATAATTTTGCCAAAAAACTAAAAATCCAAATTTCGGCTTCCGACTTCTGTCAAGAAATCAAGGTAATAATTGTGATTTTATTTTTTCATTTTGTTAGTATTTTAAACCATATTTTAGTACTAATAGCGTAATTATTTCTCACAATTTTCTTTATGGAGCACGGGGATTTCCCGTCTTTTCCAGCTTCTGATTTCGAGATTTCACCCGAGGAGCTTCTTGCAACCTATGAAGCACAAGATAACATATCCGATGCTTTCCATATTAGCATGAGATATGTTAACAGTTCCTGCCTCCACGGTTTATTCGGAGTCTGCTTTTAGTCTATTCGGAAGAATAATCGATGAGAGAAGAACAAATCTGACAAGTGAGATGGTGGAAATACTTCTCACTGTGAAAGATTAGGAACAAGCTAATCAACGAACTCAACATACTACAGAAAATCCTGAGATGGCGGAGACGTTCGAAAATCTTTATCTAGATAATGAGGAAGAATGATTGTAATCTACATTTTTTTCGTGTATCACTAAGCTATAGGTTGTACTCTTTTTTCTTTACCAAGGTTTTCTCGTGTTGAGTTTTTACTTAGCAAAGTTTTTAACGAGACAGCCAAACATCAATAAAGCTCATTATTTAATTCCAATTATTTGTCTCATTTTAGAATTTATCTCATATTTTAGTTTTTTCTTAATTTATATATATTTTAAAAAAATTCTACATCCTTCTAGTTTTTTCTAATCATTCTAAATTTTTCTTATTTTTCTAAATTTTTTTCAGACTTTTTCTATTTTTCTGATTTTTTTGAAAAAAAATTGGTGCTAAAGGACCAACTCGGCCCGTTTCGACCCGTCGGACCAATACCGGCACGACATAGCCCATTAGTCTCGCGAGCCATGTTTGGATCATCTTACCGGTATGTGGGCCGATACGGTAATCCATTTAGTAGACAGGCCAAAACACGTCATAAGCCGTGCTGTTTTTTAATCAGGCCAGACGAGGGCCCAGGCCGTCCATTTGGCCATGTCTAACTCCTCGAGTTCCCCACCAGAATCGAGGGCCAATGGAGCCGAACGAGCGCACGCCATAGTGATCAGATTTTGCGTTGCCCTCGGCCGTCTCCTCTTCTTGGCTCCTCGCGGCGATCGACGCCCACCCGAAATGGAGCGCTTCAGCGGCTACAGCTGCCTCCCCCCGTCGCCCGAGGCCACTCCAGGCGAGCCACTCGTCTAGTCGTCTCTTTAGATGGGGCAACCTCCTGACTTAGCCATGGCAGCGCCGAGCATCCAGGGAGAGGGCACGCTTTTCTCGCCGGCCGGTATGCGGACTGAGTCACGAGATGGCTGCGGCTGGAGCTCTCCTTCCCTTTAAACAAGGCCCTGGCTCTTCATCTAAAGGACACAAGTAAGAAAACATCAAAGATTTCTCTGAGCTCCTCATTAATTCGATTCCTCCTGTTTGTGGCTGGCAGTGAAATCTTGACCAGTGATTCTCTAGCGCTGGTGTTCCTGGCTGGTGAGCATTGTGCTCCAGATTGATTGCTTTGCACCAAGGGAGATCAGTTCGGTCTTTTGCTTTGGTTCTAAGTCTTGTTCACTTGAGCCGAGCACTTTTGAGGTAATCTGTGCTTTGGGGATTGACCTTGTGCGGCATCTGTTGAGGCTCACCTCTGCTCAAGGAGTGCCTCTTGAGCAGAGAGGGCTCTGTATCTCCGTGATCCAGACCGGCTTCACCGCGGCACAAGTGGCGGCATTGGATTTCTGGGTCAGCGACATCTAGTCGTGCCTAGCCCGTTCTACTGAACAGCGTTGAGTGCTGTTCTGTTGTGAGTATATATCCAGATTACTCTCATTTTCTCTACTGCCTGGGTGTATTGCTCAATGATGATAATGGGTCAAGTGATGAACATGACATTTAATTTTGTGAATTAGGCCTTGAACCGGTAGACTCGCATGCTTGATAGTATTGATTATTTCACTGTTTTGTCTAATTAGTATTCAATACGTGCAATTGTTCTCATTTGACTACTGTCAGTGTTTCTACAATTGTCCAGTCTTGGCTCTGTTGGTTCGGTTGGTAGAAGTAATTAACTGCTGATCTGAATTTCTTTGTTGGTTCGGTTGATAAAATTAATTGGCTGCTTATCTGAACTTTTCTAGTTAGTTCAGTCGGTAAGACAACTAGTTGCTGATCTGAACACTTCTCATTTGGTTCGGTTGGTAGGTCAACTAGCTGTTAATCTGAACATAACCATTTTAGTTCAGTTGATAAGTTAGCTTTACATTGATCTGAACATAATCTCTTTCCAGGACATTTAACAGTGAACCTTATTTTCAATACTTTATTGTGCATGTTAAGGGAGGTAAGGGTTCGAGGTCTTGTTTACTTGATTAATTGTTTAGCTCATTTGTGATTGAGGTTGAAGATTTAAATCTTCAAACTAGCCCTATTTCTGAGAGCACCATAAAAGAAATTTACATCAATTTATTTTAGTACACATGATTCATTGCGTAAATGACATAAATTTTATGATATGCTTCATCTTGTTGATTATGTCATTATTGCTATCTTTGAATTATGTAATCTTCATCTTATTGTTATTTGGAATTAGTAATAAATTCTTGCTCTTATTATCGCTTTTTATTCAACAATCCCTACAGGGGGACAACTCTCCACATTCACAAATGATGATTTTTTGGGCAATTCTGCACTCTGCCATATGCGGAACTCTTGCTATAAGGTGTTAGAATCAGGAAATGAGCAGCGTCCTGACACAGATAATGCAATGCCTCTGATGACATACATCACCGTGGAAGTGGGATTTGCTTTTGGGCTTTTGAGTCTGGAACGTACTTTTTTTTTTTTGGAGGGCTTGGAGAGCTGCGTATTTTCGGATGATTGATAAGTTCTTGGATACGCTATATATCATAACAATGGTGAATGTGAACAGGCTCACAAGAAAATGGGAGAATAAAGACCATCCTTAAGGCATGTCAGGCCGGCGTGGCTCCTCAAGGTTATAATTAGGAGCTTGTGTGCAGATGTTTTTATTTTATGCTATGTTTTTCCCCCAGCTTCTGATTTCTTCCTTGCTTCCCGCTCAAGTATCATTAGCTGAGTAGATTTGGGAGCGGTGGTCTTGTGGTTAGTTTTAAATTTCCCATCATGTTGTCGACAGAATTGTCTGTGACTATGCATTGATACAAGGTTTCAAATTTTGTTTTCATACCACAACTCGGAGGTGGTCGAAATCTAAAATTTCGGCTAGATTTTGTAATTTCGGACGAAATCCAAAACGTATATTTGAAGTCCGGAAATTTTGAGGCTGAAATTTCGGCAATTTTCAACCAATTGTAAAATAGTCTCCCAAAGCTAGAAAAAATATGACAAAATCGTGCAAGCATTTATGTACATTTCATATCTGTTTGAATGCAAAATACTAAGTATTTACACATAAATGGCCATAAATTTAGAAATTTTGACTGATTTTCATATTCTAACAGTTACATTTGGCAATGAGAAGATCCTTAATAGCACCTCATAAGACATGACCTGATTAAGCAAGAACTGCATGATCTACTTTGTAGTATCATGGCAATGAGGAGATAATACTAGATCCGAGCCTTGTGATAACTTTACTCAAGATTTTAGTCTTGGCCTAGTTCTATGCTTCAAATTTCTACACATGACGTTTTACCGATGAGAACTGAAAACAATTATCAATCTGTCTTATCCATGATAGTTACTTAATTCCCTACTTAAGTACATGTATCTATCTGACGAGAACCATGGCAAGGGAATGTACCTCTAAGCAATAGATATATAAGCTCAACGATGCAAAAATGAACTGAGAGCAACCTTAACATACTAATTATTTTCAGATTGGTATCTAACATCTTCTTGCTAAAAGAACATATGGCAAAACTGACATGAACATGATCTAGCATTCTAGCTCTAAGAATCATGGCAATAGCTCAATGATCGAAAGAGATGTGAGCAGGAACTAAGTAGCCTATACATGCTAGTACCCTACTGTAGGTAGCATCCGTGCTTTTTTGATTGAATGCGCTCTTTTGATTCAACATGCATGTATGGAGTAAAGGCATTACATAATTTGTCTATATATATTTTTTGCAAATTTTTAACATGTATTTCTCATAAAAAGCATTACATTCTCCACAAAAAAATAATGCCAAATCCACTCCAAAAACAACGCAAACCATTCCAAAATATATGGAATTCTATAAAAAAAAAAACAAAATCTGGGTGAAATTACTGTAGCAATTCCGAAATTTTCAGGAAAAAGTATAATTCTGCAGAGTTTTGGAATCTCGGACCCACCAAAATCTGAAATCTTGGCCAAAATTTCTGAAATTTTACTGGGTTTTTGAAACCTGATTGATACGACAAAATTAAGAATTGTACGGTGGATCCTAATAGCAGGGTAAGTGACGCCTGTGCTAGCTCACATTTGAATATCCAGTTAAGAAGGGATCTGGAGCCAAATGTACTGGTGTTATAACTTCAGAGAAGGATTCAGCAAGTAGTGTTACTACTGTTAACCGATGGTGGAGAAGAAATTAGACGGGGGCTTGAAAAGTTACAATGTATTTCTTGCCTCGACGGTGTAAATATTTCTCTCTTTTTTCATGACAGATTAACTTAGTAATTTCTAGCTCACGGGTCATGGGCATGGAATGAGCGTGTACCATGCCTTGGCCCTTAGGCCTTGGTCGACTCATTTGCAGCGTAACGCGCCTACCTCGGCCTCCTTTTCTTTGGGCTGAGTTGCAGCTTGGATGACTCGGAAGGAGAGAGAGAGAGCCCAACAAGGAAGCTCCCATCAACTGCGTCCGAAGTAGAGGTCAACATCGTATCGTGCTGGGGCCACATGCCTAAACCATATCGTGTCGTCACGGTTCTACCGGTCCACCATGCCATGCGGTGTCATGCCGGTCCAACTTGCCTTCGGTGAGTCCAGGCACGGCCTATTTATGATTCGTGCCGTGCTGGTCTAGACTCGACCTATTTGTACTATTGCAACGAAAGAAAAGGAGCTGGAGACACACGGAGCTGAGACAGTGGATACAAATATTGGAGAAAAAGAACTAATTTTTATTTATTTTTGAACAGGTACAGAGTTATTGTCTCGTTAAAAAAACTTACACCCAGTGTGAGGTACCCCGGTGCGGAGCGGTTCGGTGCGCGAGATCAGTGTCAGTGAGCATGTACTCTCTATTCCTTATTCTCCATCTTTTAACATCTCTGTTGTCTATCCTTTGTCCACATGCGAGAACCACAAAAGACGTCAGGTGAGCCACAACATGACGCAATGTCACGATACACCACCTAGCCTTGCCGTGTGTTGTGCCTTCTTCGGACCCATCAGGCCTATTTCGTGCCGTATCGGTCTAAGCACGATCCATACTAGTGTGCCGTGCCACCTATCGTGCCCGACTTCGAGGTCCGGCACGAACTTATCATTCGTACCGTGCAATGTCTGCCAAACCACGGACCGACCCAAAAAAAGCCTGGCCCGGTGCCCAGCTCAGTAGTCTCCGAAGTCAAGAATACGCAGCGCATGCTACTGTCAAGCGTCAGGATGTTTGCTGCCCCTGTACGGAGAACGGCGCTTGTGATCACACATGGGTTTAAAACATAATTAAAACATCACCAACTTGCCATACAGTATATCCAATCTTAATTAATCACGGCCAGGCCAGCTGTAGATTAGTGATAATTAACCGATCAGTTCTGTACTCTAGCTCAGCTTAATTTAGTGCGGAAACAGGGAAGTAACCAGCAGATCGATCGAGCAAGCCGTGCAGACAAGAAAGCAACTAGAGAACATGCAATGGGCTCAACTTGGACTTGTTCGGTTGCAACAATCCAACACAGCTGTTCTTATATTTCTGTGTGCCATCAGAGTACTCCGGAATTTTGTTCTCTCACCAACCAGGGCGAAAACGCAAGATATCAGCTGGCCGCCCCTCTCTACCGAAATTTTCGGGTTCACGTGAACATACTTGACTGGAACACTGGTACACTGCATGTCCTTTGGAACATCTGAGGTAGGTGTCCATATGCTAGCGATGCATGCATCAGAGCATACTGCAGAGAGGCCAAAATGGAGCGAACCCATGTGTGCAGACTGGAGAGTACTGGATGGTTCAATTCAATCTGTCAGAAAAACTTGGTCCTACATAAGGAGCCAGCCATTCATAACAGCTGCAAATGCGAAATGAGGCTGCAGGAGAAGGACGATTCATGCATACAATATGGTTATGAAGTTTACTTCGGTGTCTTTACAGTCCAAAAAAATTTCGTCATAAACAAGTTTTAATGATCCGTGTTCAGATTCACGCACCGACAGCATCGCCTCTGGATTTTCTTCGGCTCGTTGAGTGATCCAGACTAGAAGCTGCAAGAAATTAAGGGGATCAAGTACGTAGAACAGGGTAACCAGACTGGAATCTGCAAACACGGTTGTTACAATGCAACTGCCCCTCGGCTGGCTCCAAGCGGCGTTCTCTATAAAGATTTTAGAATCAGGCAAACTTTGCCGCGCGCATGTATGCTTGCATGCTTCCAAACTCCGTGGTTGGCATCGCTAACTACTCAACAGGCGTACAAATGGCATGTGAGCTGCCAACCATTAAAGTTTTATGCGCCGATGAGTTTGAACGTGCTGCATGATCTTGTTTAATTTGCATGCAATGGATGCCATTCTTCCTTGGACAGAAACAAATAGGAAGAAGAAGCCAAGATCGCCATCCGATGGGAGGAGTTGAGGAACCGAGAGAAGTGCACGCCCGGCGCGTACGTGCTCGCGCATGGCGCGGGGAGGATAGTGCCCGGCCTCCGGGCGTAGTAGGGTCGTTGGTGGATCAGGTCGGTTGGTGGGGAGCAAAATTCGCCATCCCGCGCCCATGATTGAACGACGCTGTGCCGGGCTGTACATGCGAGAGCGATATGCATGCACTCACGGCGCTTTTCTCGCTACCTTTATCGTGTCCTCCCTCCGAACACCGATCACATCATATGACCGGAACTACTACTGCTGCATTTGTCCGTGGGCCCGTGGCTCCTCAAGAGCAGCGCGTGCTACTTATCGTATCATATGCCCAGTCTAGACGTGCGCTTCCTTCCGATCGGACGGACGAACGGCCAATAACCACCCTAGTACCAGGTACGCTCCCAAGCGCAACCGGAGCTGACGCGAAGTTGCGCTGCGAGGCCATCCCAAATGAACAAACTTTTCATACAAAGCGGTAGCTCAGGCGCTAATTAAACACACAGCGCATGTTATGTACGAGCCCAACAGCCCCAACGCAACACGACCATTCGCGCTGAAAACCACACGCACGGCCGACGCAAAAACGGAGCGCCAAGCGAAGGCGGTCGCATTTGCTAGCCGCGGCGGGGAGGTGCATGGCATGGATGGAGATGCCGCCCGCGCCGACGCGTCGTCCGCGAGCGGCGGTGCCATTCCCAGTGACGATGAGACCGCCGGTCCCACGAAAATTTCCCTACCTTGTCCTGCTGTTCCTTGGGCAATGACGCGCGCGCTCTCCCCCCGCCCCGCTTCCGCTTGTGCTACATTTAGTTTAACTAGTTCAGTGCCATGCGTTGCCACAGAAAACAAAATTAGTAATGAAACATGATTGTGTGTTGCTACGAATAAAAAAAATTATGTTATCTAACATATCGAATTGGCTAACAACACACCATCAACTCAGTCGAAGTAACCAGCTGAACTCTGTCTGACCCACATCGTATCTTCTCCACTATACTTGGTCTACACACTTCCTCGACTCCATCACCACACCCAACTACTCCTAGCCGGAATTATAAAAACAAATCTAGGAATTACAAAAAAAATCGTGTTTGATATAACGTTTTATGATATGTATTAACTTCTTTTCATAATCAGGTGGTGGACAGATCTGCGGACCGTAGAGAGGGAAGGAAGGGAACCTTGACGAGGGCAAGGAGCCGCAGCTGTGTGTTGATTGGCTGGTGCCGCTCCATCACCGCTTTCCACGTGAGCGCGACCATCGATAGCTGCGCCTACACGTGTGGAACTGCGAAATCCGACCGAATCGCCCCACCCGAGAGGGGGAAATCTCGACATCGCCGGTGATGCTGTTGCAGACGAGATTGTGGTTGCGACTGCGATGGCTCGTCGGTTTGTGGTTGGAGATTAGCCACGTATAGGGTGGAGGAGATGAGAGAGCCGGAAGCTTTGGGTGGCTGCATGCATCGAGCGAGGGAGCTAGGGAAGACGCACGCGTCGAGCGAGGTGCAAAACTATCAGGTTAAATCTCCTTTCATCTCAGCCGTTATATCAGATCTAACGAATTAGATACTCTGAAAGAGAACGAACGATCGCCACCAACTCTTAATTAGAAACAAATGAGAGAGGTTTTGCTCTTTGGACCGGTCTGGCCCAACTGGCACCCTCCACTGTTTCTCATATTCTCTCTCTCTCGTTCTCTTCGATCTCACGAACACGTCGTCGCTCGTCCGCTCGTCTAAAAAAGTACAGCGCCGTCCTTTTGCCGTTGGAGCCCCGATATCGCGAGGCCGCGAGCCACCGTCGTTCTCTGCCGCTGTTGGGGCAGCATCGGAGTCTGCAAGATGGGTGGAGGCGGTAGCTGCGAAAGTCTTATCTGATCTATGCGATGGAGGCACAGGCTGGTGGCCCATGTAAGGGGGCGTGAGGAGTGCGGTGAGTTTCTTTTACTGAGTTCGATGCTAACAATCACGAGCAACGGCGCTGAAAATTCGTTCGATCCTAACCTTGTTATCAACCGCACGTAGGACTAGGAAGGGAGGGCCGCCTCTCACGAAATCAATGCACGGTAGAACACTGCAGCATACGCAGACAATCCGAGTGAGGGAAATAAAGAGGACACACACCAAATCCCCAAACAATACTAGGCAGGGAGCGCACCCTCATATCACCTCAACCAAAATCCATGGCGGAAATCCCAACCAGCAGGATGAAGAGGCAAAAGACGCATGCAACCACGAGCGAACGCAAACCAAAAGCACAACCCAGGAAACAAGCGAAGAGATCGAAGCACGGCGTATCTCTTTCAGGGGAGAAGCACAAGCAAGCGAAGAGATCGAAGAGGAGGCGGGCTCCTATATAGCGGGAATCGCGAGACACGGCGTATCTCTTTCAGGTGAACCTAACCCGTGCCAGGGAACTGTGGCGATGTACCTGAGAGGCAAGCATCGCCGGCCGCGGAGGCACGGTCGCGGCGACCCCCGGAAAAGACGGCAGTGCGCCTCGGCGTCGAGCTACCCGAGCGGGAGGACGCGCAGCCAGCCAGCCAGGCGATCCGCATCGAACGGCAGGGAAAAAAAACAAGGTCAGGCAGACACGCTAAGGGCAACGGCCCCTAGCACTCACTGCAGAATGGGCCCAACCAAACGCACGGGCCAGTGCCAGACACACACACAATGCAGCATACCGTGAAGAAAGACTAGCGAAGCAGCCGAGGCTAATCCCACCAGTAGCAGATCCCAACGGACGGCCATAAACTAAGCAAGCCCGATCCAACCGCGCAGAACTTTTTGGTGACGTAGATGACCCTGGTCATAAAAACCTTATCGGTTTCAGAGAGAAACCGGTTTTTAAAAGAACTCACAAAAACCAAATAACCTAGACCAACTAGTTAACGTTCAACTGGAAATACTACCTATATATATATTAAAGCCTGTAGCTTTCCAGCTATCTCGACGTGATCACATCGATTTTCGCGTTGCCCGTTTGGTTAATCCTGTCGTCAAGCTTAAGTGATTGATCGCGACAATCAAGCTTAAACAGCACGATAGCGTAGCGGTAGTGCGTGGCCCTGCGAGCGAGAGGTCACACACTCACACGTTCTACCCCCCGCGCACTTGCGTCCGATTTTTCCTGGGTGACGCGTGGCACTATCGCTCGGCAAAGCCTGCACGGGAGATTTGCCCTGGCGCACGCGTGACGTGTGGCGTATCTTTTTTGGCAAAAGACACTCAGAAATTTTTGAGTTTACATAAAAGTCTTTTTTTGCGAAAAGGACCTGCAAATTGGCAGAAAAGTGCCCGAGCTTTTAAGAAATTACATATTAGTTTATTTTTGTCTATTTTGGGTCTTTTTTTTTACGCAGAATGGCCCCCAAATTTCAGTTTTTTGCAGGAAAGGCGATCGAGATTTTCTGAAATTAGTCTTTTGTTTGCAGGAGACCTCCGGAACTTCCAAATTTTGTTTTTAACACGTGGTTCTAAAAGGAAGGCCACACGAAACTTTCTAAAATTACATATTAGCTCATTTGTTCCCCGGAGATTTTTTAAAATTACTTCTAAGTCCCTTTCTTCGTGATAAGACCCTATTTTTTCGGAGATTTTTTTAAATTACTTTATAAAATTACATATATATGTGACAAAGTATATATATACTTAACACCACACTATTGTACATGCCCCTAAGCCATGGCCACCGGCACCCCGCTACGCCAAACAAACACGCCCGATTCTTCCCGAGCTAAGACAGCTCGCGGAGATCCTAGGATCGCATGGTGCCAAGGACCACGGCGCACCAGCCTTCGTGTGTTGGGCACCTCCGTCGAAGGTCCATCCTGTGGATACTTTATTCATCCAAATTTACAAGTGATATTTTTTCATAGCATTTAGACTAATTAGATACTAAATATAACTAAGCTATATTTAATTATTACCTCTAAACGTTATATTTAGTAGATTTATGTAGAGTAAATCTAGGTACAGTCACACATGGCAATAAGAGCATGTATAATAGTATAGACAACTGTTATCTATATACTTCTCTATATTATTTAAAAACAAAACTAACGATAGCTTCTATAATAGATGTTAAATCTTAAGGCTTATATAAAAATTTATAATCTTTTAATTATAGTATGAAAAAATGGTTTATTGTAGGCAATAACTCACGTAATAATACTTTATGCTATCTATATGATCGTCTATTCACGAAGAGACAGCTATATTCTCTCTCCTTCTTATTTCTCTTCTATATCAATAAAGATCTTATATAGTAAAATATATATATACTACACCACACTATTGTACCATGACCACCAGCACCCGCTACGCCAAACAAACACGCCCGACTCTTCCCGAGCCAGGACAGCTCGCGGAGATCCTACAATCGCACTGTGCCGAGGCCCACGGCGCACCAGCGGGAGCGACTAGCGCCCTCGAGTACAATGCATGCCATCAGGAAGGGGCCTTGGCGTGCTGGGCACCTCCGTCCAAGGTCCATCCTGTGGATACTTTATTCGTCTAAATTTATAAGTTATATTTTTATAGCACTTAGACTAATTAGATACTAAATATAACTAAGCTATATCTAATTATTACCTCTAAACGTTATATTTAATACATTTACATAGAGTAAATCTAGGTACAGTCACACCTGATTTTGTTTTTGCCGGCCATGAATCAACGATGGATTGCCACGACGTTCAATTTTCACAATTTTTCTCCCTTTGTCACCTCTGCCGCATCATTTTTCTCCGGAAAGAAATCTCCAAGTAATATAATATTAGTGTTTTGAAAACCGGCAGTCAAATCGGTGACCTCGCCGGTTCGATGCTTTTAAAACTACGGTGTGATGTGACCGGCTGTGTGGCTGTGTGCGTCTGGGCGTTACGTTATAGACGGCGGCAACAACGTCCAGTCGTCCCGTGGCGAGCAGGCGGACGCAGGAGTGGGCCCGGGAGTCTCCTGCTGCAGGACACGCACGCAGCGAAAGCGCCACGCTCCTCGAGTCCTCCTCATGCACTCACCGTCACCGCCTCGGCTGTCGCGCCCATGTTGGCCCCACCTGCCAGGTACCTCCTTCAGTTTGGATGGCTGGACCCAGCCCATGCACCATCTGGTTTCGTGCTGTGCGAACAAAATTGGAGATTTGGAGTAAAGCATTTGGCGTTGGTCCATGGACCGGGTCTACATGGATGTTTTCCTTGCGTGGGCCCGGAGCAAAAGCCGGACGCCTCGTGAACTAAACCAAACCAGAACCGCTTCTCCCTTCGCCGTCGCCTACCATTCCAGGGCTTCCAGCTTCCAGCTCCTCCTCCTCTCGCTCATTCCTGCTTCCTTCAAAATCGCGCCATTCGATCGAGAGGAGACAGAAGAGGCACCCAGGAACTCGCGAGCTTGGAGCAACCGAGTAAGCAGTCTCTTCTTTGCTGCAATCTTGTTTTCCTTTCTTTTTCCTCTGCTTTCTTGGTTGCATTTTCTTTCGTTATAGACCGGGGAGTAGGAGAAGCCTCTGCCCCGCCTCCGCTTCCAGAGCTCGGATCCAACAATCGCGACAACAAGGGTGGGTGAGGTCGGGAATGTGGGTTCGTGATGTGGAATTTAACGGGCCGAGGTGTTTACTACAATGTTTGTTAAATCTATTTGTCCAGGTCTTCGACAATGTAGGTAGGAATGGGATACTGGGATAGAATGGCTGGCGAGAAGTAAAATTGAAGTCCTCGAATTACGGGAATGCGAGAGAGATTTTGTGAAGCAACTGAGCGTCTTTGTAGGAAGTAGGAACAGTATTTCTTAATGTTCTTGTTACCTGCTGTTGATCAGTGAAGCGTTGAAACTTCTTGACCAGAATGTGTTGACTGGTTAGGCAGAAGTTAGCTACGTATTTGTTATTCGTCTGTGGCCCCGAAAATGGAGTGAGAGTTTTGGGTATTATCTGTGGCAAAAGATCAATCTTTTCTTGCTTCACTTATGAACTGGATTTGCATTATTTGTTTGCCTTTTTTATTATCCTGGTTAGGATTGTGCATTTGGTTGAATCTTCACATAATAAGTTCTTGCTGTTTGGTGGTAAACTATAGTTTTACTTGCTGTATTTTACTGGGAGAATTGAACCATTTTGTTCTTGTTGGTTGATGTAAAGGCTCTTTTCTTTTCAAGTTAATGGTTGGGGAGATGGCATTTCCAGTTAAAAAAAAAAAGTGGTGCTGATTTACTTCTAAGACCTACTTCTGCAGGTTTGGAAAAGGAGGAGACTGCAGAGAGGTGGAGAAAACTCATGGTCCTTATCCATCTTGATTCTTGAGGGAATTGGAGAGAACAAAAGTCAGTGGAAAGGTACCTTTTAGATGACCCATTTCTTATCTTGTCACTTATGTCAAGTTTAATTATAAACCAGGTTCTCAGTGGTTGCAATGAGCCAAGAAAGGTCTATTCCAAGTAACTCATGCACAGCTTTTGTTTTAAAATACCTGCCGTCTAGCTCGAGAGCATGTGTCCAATGGCTCCAATAGTCCAATATGGATCACTCTCTTGTTAATTTTGCCTATGTGTTTGTCGTATATGCTCGAAACATTGCATACAAAGGGGGATCTTACACGGTTGGAAAGTTGTAGACTTCACAATCTACCCGTTGCCCTTTTATATCATACCTATGGGCTATTTGTGAAATATGAAATGCTTGATGTTTAGCGCCTGTGTTTTCTTGCCTGTTTGCTCTTCCCCTTCAGATTACCTCCAGTTCATTCATTTATTATTTGCTTCTTTCTGGTTGTAGTTGGCGTGTTGCTTGCTTTATTATTCTCTGTGCGGTAAGCATTTCTATGGAGGAAGGTTTACTGCAGGTTAGTACTGTTATACAGCCTATCTATTTGCTATTTTTTTCTGTAGTATGACCATTTTATTTCATTAATGAAAATTTTGAGAAGACAGCTATACAAAGTACGAGTATCTAATTAAGGCAGCAGTTAACATAGGGACAGAGTTAACATGTTATCATACATTATTCATATTCCATCAGCCAAAAGTTTTGCTGCTGATGCTGTACGGCCTGCATTTGGGTATTTTCGGCATAGATTTGTGATAAATTAGGCTATTAATGTGTATAGATGCGTTTGAGTATTTTCTTGAAATGCTGGACTCAAAGGATGGAGACGCCCTATCATATTGCTTCACTATGAAAAAAATTGGATTATCTTGTGAAGATTTTATAAGGAATTGAGGACAATAGGATGCTGAATTGTGCATACATTGATTGGATCATGGTCGGTGCTGTGAGAGAGAGAGACCCTAATTAATTAATTCGGTTTGGTTGCGTAGCTGGTAGATAAGCTTTCTGAGAAATCATGATTTCCACTACCATTGTTGGTGCTTTAATAAATTTATACTGGTGGTGCTTTGCCAAATAATGGTTGCTTATCATTGCTAGTGCAAACTGTCCTCAGCGGTAGGTCAGGCACGCTAGTGCACTCTTTCATTTAGTGCAATATTGGATGATACAGTACTATAATCATATTGTCTCATGGTGTATCTTATGGTATGCTTCTAGCTCTTATGGCTAATGAAAGAGATTTGGTACATGCCATTAAATTAATCAGAGCTTTGTTGCAGAGCCAGATCACAAGCATGGACAAGACAGCAAATGTGTTATTGGATATTGAAGGTCTGCCTCAACAACCTGATAAATGCTGCAATGGAAGTCCAAAAATAACCGTATATCCTCTACTCACATAAGAAACACGAAGAGAAACTGAAAGTAGTTATTGGAGTATCTTAACCTGTCATTTTCCCCCTGCAGAGAGCTCTATCCCGTAAGTGTTCAAATCGCATGGAGAGGAAGGGCAGCGAAGATCAGGAGCAAGAGGACTTGGCAAAAAAACTTATCATTAAAGGTAAGAAGTTAGTGTTCTTTTTTTTCTTACTACCATGTTCTGTCTTTCCTGAGTTTCTGGGAAATGATCTATTATCTTCGATTATGCCTTCACTGGTTATACATACATTAAATCAACTATTTTGTCTTTTGTTTGGATCAGCTCAAATCATAATCTTTGTAAGTGCCGTTCGATCTTAATCATTTTTTCTCTGCATCAGTACAGATTTTAAGCATCAACCTGAACGTTTGGTTGTATCTAGACAAGAAAAATGACAAAATGTCCATTTTTTTAGCTATGTAACACGTTGGTACCAGATAAAGGATTGGCAACATGTAGCTTTCTTAAGTAAGATAACTTATATTTTCATCTCGCAGACCGCTGTATCTTTTGCCTACAGCCTATGGCCTTCAAATTGAGGAGATTTCCTAAATTCCTTTTACAACTTGTACGTTTTGTTAGCATAATAAAGGCTTGGCCTTCTCAGGCTACAATAGGTCAACTTCTATTTTGTCCAGTATATAATTAGCGTATATTTATAAACAGGTAGTTTGTTTATGAGAATACTGTAGTTTTTCTTTCTTGTACTGTGCTACTACTTCTGGTATTCTACAGCAATAACTACTGGTGTTTATACTTTTTTTTTCTTGAATATTTTTCGTTGCAGTTGTGCCATCTCAATTGGAGCAGCTTAAGTTGCCCCTGGTGCAGAACAAAACTTCGATTGCTCCACAGTGTGCTGCCTGCACACCTGTTCTAACCGACTCTGGGGAAGGAAGGAACAAACGATTTAATCGGCTCACATCGGTTCATCCCCGGAAAATTCTTCTCTTCTTTGCAACTCTGTAAGTCACACGCCCTTTTTGAGACGTCATACTATTTTGTCCAAGGTTTTTCTTCCCTGGTTGGTCTGAGCTTAGTTGCATGCAATAAGTACTATCATTCATGGAAAGAAACTATAGCACGCGATAGGAAGAAAATGCCTAAAGCCATATGTGTGATATTTAAATCTCCCACTGGTCCAGCTTCTGGCATTATTTCTGTCCAGATCAATTGCACTTGAAGAACGTGATGTTGTTTCTCATCTGTAGTTATCAACTTATCATTGTAATCTGCTATAATATTTTCTGTACAGACTTTGGTCTTACTCTTGTTTGCCTCATTGCCTGGAGTATAGTCAGATTGCATGTTCCTAGTTCCTACATACCAGTTACTTGGTAAACTGAATGTACGAAGAGATTATTTGTCTATTGATGACTGTGAAAAGTTGAACAGTAGTATTTCATAGGACAGAATGGTACTATATTTATAGAATTGATGAGAGCTATGCAAGTACATTTTGCCTTTGTTTTTGCAGTTTACAGCACAGGTAGTTGCTTTCTAACGTCAGGTACTGCCACTTGCTTGCCACTAACTCAATTCTCCACCATGTTTCTCGTAACAGGTCTAGCGTGGGAACGATTATACTAATATACTTCACGCTCGCCATCAACAGCAAAGCAGAAGCATAGTCGTTAGCGAAATGAAACAGTTAGGTCGGCGGTTCAGCAGACAGCAGTACATTTCATAGCTAGAATTTTACTTCTTTTCAGATTTAGTTTTGGTGGGGAGAAGGAAGCATATCAATAGCAGCAGCAACGACGCAGCCACGCTTCTCATCTCTGACACGCCGCTGAATTTGTGCTCATTGCTCCTTTACCCCCTTGCCTCCCAAAATTCATTCGATCTGTATGCAAGTATGTTGCTTGAGCCCATGGAGAGAGGAGAGAGAGAGAGAGAGCCATTGGTGGTGATGATGTTGTGTACTGATCTGGGACAAGTGATATCCTTTTCTGCTGTGTGAGTCCCAGCCCAGCTGTAAAAGATCTGAGGAGAATAATCGTGTGCCCTGTGGAGTTGCATCTTGATCCTTTAATGACCTGTTTCTGTGCGCGCGCGCGAGCAGCACATGACGTTTCCCTCGCACGGAGGCGCAGAGCTCTACTCTTCTGTTCAATTCATTGCGCCCCAACGACTCAGCCGCCCGCTCCCATTTACGCAGCTCTTTCTTTTGCAGCGCCTGCAGGTCGGAAGCGTCAATATCTGACGTCCCTGCGAGACAGCTTCACATTTCTGTTGCCCTCGTGCGTCGCGTGCCGGGTGAGGCCGTGCCGAACCGTCCGAGCGTCGCGTATGCGGCTGGCTCTGCCGTGACGTTGCCCGCGCGGCGTCTCCTCTGGCTCCGGGCTCCGGCTGCGTGTGATATAGTATGGAACTGACGAATATCCGCTAGATGCTACAACGCCTACGATTTATATTGAAAGATAAGTGTGTTACTTGTTATACAGCTCTAATGTTTACCATGAAAATATAGCTACATTCCTTTTACAGATCTGTTAGCTTTCATATCTATATCTAATTAGCCTGCATGGCTACAATCTAGATCCAACGTATTTGATAGTACGAATCTCTCTTTTTTCTTCTGATTAATATGACAATTGTTAGCCCATAAGATGAGAGGGAACGTGAAAGCTTTTTCCCCCCTTTTGCTTTGATAGTGTTGGCGTAAAAAATTTGAAGTAGGAGAGATTTAATATTTTCTTTTCCCATTCCTCGAACGGGGTTATCTCTTTATTATTTGTAGGAACTCTGTTTAGGACATAACACGCAGTCAATATAGCCTCACTCCACCATTCCTTGGAAAGTCCCGCTGTTTCTAACATGACGTTAACCATCTCAGTTAGAGCGCGGTTCTTTCTTTCCGCAATCCCGTTAGACTACGGTGAATAGGGTGGCGTCCTCTCATGAATTATACCGTGTTCCTCACAGAATAAATTGAAATCATTTGAGAAATACTCTCCACCGCGATCGGACCTAACCCGCTTAATCTTTTTCTCAAGTTGGTTTTCTGCCTCAGCTTTATAAAGTTTAAAATAGTGAAGTGTCTCATATTTTGATTCCAACAAATACACATAGCAATATCTAGTAGAATCATCTATTAAAGTCATGAAATATCTCTTTCCGCCTTTTGTCAACACACCGTTCATCTCGCACAGATCCGAGTGAACTAGTTCTAATGATGCCAAACTCCTCGCCTCTGCTGCCTTGTGAGGCTTGCGAGTTTGCTTAGATTGCACACATACTTGGCACTTAGAACCTTTGACATAAGAAAACTTTGGGATTAAACTCATACTGGCAAGCCGCGTCATGCAATCAAGATTAATATGACAGTCGTGAATGCCAAACATTAGACTCATCATTACATACATGATTCACCATATTATTACACATGTCTGATAACGAAAAGCGGAACAAACCTTCGCACTCATAGTCTTTACCAATAAAAGATCCAAATTTGGATACAACACATTTATTGGACTCAAAAACTAGCTTATAACCATCTCTACATAATAGAGATCCATCGACAAAGTTCTTATTAATCGCGGGTACATGTTGCACGTTCTTCAGTCGGACGACCTTGCCTGAAGTGAACTTCAGATCAACCGTGCCGACCCCACGCACAAATGCCAGCGATCCATTACCCATCAGCACGGAGGAAGTCCTTGTGATCTGGTAAGAAGAAAACAGAGATTTGTCAGCACATACATGTATATTGGCCCCAGTGTCAATCCACCAATCTGATGAATGACATACTGAAAGAACAAGAGGTACTGTTACGTACCCGGATGCTCCCTCTTAAGTATTACCAATGACAATGTTGGCAGATTTTTTCTGCTTGTCTTTGCGCTCAGTGCATTCCTTAGCCCAGTGGCCAGGTTTGCCGCATACAAAGCAGTCTTCCTTCCCTTTATTCTTCTTGAAGCTAGTAGTCTGGTTGACTTTATTGTTGTTATCAGCCTTGTTCTTATTTTTCTTTTGGGATTAAAAATTCCTTTTCTGCACCAAATTGGCACTGGAATTTCCCTCATGTCCCTTCCCACGAATATCCTTTGCCCTCGCCTTCTCCTCAACATCAAGAGACCCAATCAAGTCAGCGACGTTGAACTGTTGTCTCTTATGTTTTAGAGAAGTGGCAAAATCCCTCCAAGAGAGTGGCAGTTTCACAATGATGCATCCTGCCACAAACTTGTCAGGCAATACGCATGGAAAGTGCTCAAGCTCCTTTGCAAGCGACTGAATCTCATGAGCTTGTTCTACTGCAGAGCGGTCATCGACCATCTTGTAGTCATGAAATTGCTCCATGACGTACAGCTCACTGCCTACATCTGAGACCCCAAATTTGGCCTCAATAGCATCCCATATTTGTCTAGCAGAAGATAAGATCATGTACACATCCATTAGGTTTTCTCCTAGAACGCTTATAACGGCACCTCTGAACAGATTATCGGCAGCCTCAAACACTTTCTCCTCATAAGGAGATAGCGCCCCTTCATGTTTGCCTTGTGCCACATAATTCACGTTCATGGCAGTCAACCAAAGAATCATCCTTGCACGTCAACGTTTGTAGTTCGCTCCATCGAACACGTTGGGCTTTAGTGCAGCAGCGAAGCCAGTAACCGAAAAATTCCTATTATACAATTTTTGGATTGTTGAGAAACTAGGCATTTTTTGGTTTAATTTAATCTACATAAAAACTTATATAACATGACATCTAGCATGTTGATCACATAGCAAACAGCAAGTGAATAATTGAACAGAAAGGTCTCCAGATTATACCCTTTAGCGGGGCTAGTGCCGGTGGCACCAGAGGCGCTATTCTGCAGATCAGTCGACATGATCGCAGTTTATCGTAGTAGTCGATCGAACTTGAAGCAGTGTAGACGGTTGTTGCAGTGTCGATTCCAACGATGTAATCGAACACAAGGAGCAGTCACGCTGTCGCGTTCCCCAAAAATCGTATTCGCTCTCTATCCCGCAGCAGGAACGCAAGAGAACGACGATTCCGGAGGCCTGCTCACTCTGGTTCCTGTGCGCGCAAGAGACAGAGCCGGGAATACTCTTGGCAGCAGCGCAACAGCTTGGATTGTGGAGGATGATGTTGTCTCTGTCGTTTACACAGGAGAGAAGGACGCCCTTTTATAGGCAGCAGGAGAGGAGGCCATCAACCATGTTAGTTACAAGTAACTGACGTTGATTATGAGCCAGCCATCAACCACGTCCGTTACTGGTAACTGACAGCGGTTACTGGTCATAAACCGACCATGTCCGTTACTGGTAACTTTCGGCGGCCACATCACGTCCGGACTGGCCTGCGCCGCGCACGTCATGTCACGTCTCGATTCGACTCGACTCGACTGGCACACGCACACGCCACAGCTCGGCTCAGTGCGCGCGCATGTTGCACCGCCTTTTCCTTTTTCCAACCTCATAACAGATGGACACGAGTCCAAGCTATTTAAGTTGATCAAACCTTCTCTCAACTATCCATGTGGGACTAATGTCCTCATAACTCCTAGTATTGCACATGGGTCTTGGGATTTATTGGGCCAAAAACTAACAGACAATACGAGAGCTCATCACGGTAAAATTGTCACTGCTACAATATATTGTGGCAACTTAGTATTTTGTCACTAATAGTTGATAAAGTAGTGAGGAAAATATTTTTAGTCACTATAAATAAGGTTTACAATGACAAAAACAAGCTTTCATCACTATGTTTTGTCACTGAAATTATGATTCCCTGTAGTGCAAGCATGGGGCCTCCGGGATATGCTTCTCTGTCACCAACTAATTCCTCAAAAAGCCGTGGGATTTCTGCTCCAAGTATCAGTATTAAGAGCTGTGAATCTCTTGTACCAAGTTTGGCACTAGAAAATTCCAAACACTACTACAGAAAATATCATCTCAGACGGTTTAAAATTGTCATCTCAGACAGTTTTATGAACCGTCACTAACAATGTGTCAGTGATGTAAGGGCACATCATAGATGATTTTTGAACCGCCTGTGAAAATTCTCATCACAGGCGGTTCTACATTATAACCGTCTGTGATGAGTACCCATCACACACGGTTTTCAAGTAGAACCGTCTATGATACATAAACATCGAAGACGATTTATTAATAGAACTGTCTGTGATACAACATCACAGACGTTTTATGAATAGAACCGTTTGTGATCCTCTAGCAGAACTTCATCATTAGTATATGTTGTTCGAAATTTTCTTCTGCTTAGGTATTTCTGCAACGAAATTTACATAGCACAACCAAGTTATAGATTTAGTAATTGAATATCTAAACTTCCTAGATGCATCGAGTCAACAGCTTGTCTAATCAGGATCGTCTTAAAATATGAAGTTTTGTAGCACTTTCATCTCTTTCTTATTATAATATTGATGGATTCTGAGGTAAAATCCATTTCATTCCACAGTTCGTCCTGAAAGGTGTCAGAGTCTGATTTATAGTTATCGCTTTATTCTCATCCCCGAATGAGAATATCATTGGCAGCCATGCTTCTTGAATTATAGAGTTGATTAAGTCATCATATTGAGTTGATTAAATTATAATAGTGATGTGAACTTATCACAGACGGCTCGTATTTAAAACCACCTATGATATTATCACAGACGGTTTTTAACTAAAACCGTCAGTGATATGGATGTATATCACTGACGGTTCATGAAGAGTTCTTTAGCTATAGAACCGTCGATCTGTATTGACTCGTCTAATATAAGGCTTTCTGTAGTAGTGAAATGTATAGGTGTGAAAGGTCGCAGTTCTGCACCAAGAATGACACCTGGAGGCCAGGAATTTCTCACTGAGCATTGCATCACAAAGCCCAGTACTTCATTCAGGTAAAGGCCATGATGATTTGACATCTGGTGCCACACGTCCAGCCCATGCGCCAGGTAAACGTAAACCTCTCTGCGCTAACTGTGGATCATGTCTAGCGCCGCAAGACTGATTCTCTCCTACCACATGTGGATCATCAAAGCTGTCATTATTATGCAGGACATGGAAATTCTTCACCTTTGAGCATTGAAGGGCGTTATTCTCTACAACTGAGTATTGCACCAAAAGGCCATATGATCCTCTCCAGCATCAAGTAACGAGCCGAAATGCCATGAAGCTCCAACGGCAGAAACAGTGCCAGAAAGCCAGCACTCTCAAGCGCCGTGTGCAGCAACCAAGGGGTACAATGCTCCCACAGCGAGTATGGTGCTTCAAAAACTGTTATCATGGATTATTGTAGCTAGCATAATTTTTGTTTTCACTAATGCTGACGCTTCTTTACTGACTGCAGTAACTGGTAAGTCGAAAAACCAGATTGTGCAATGCGGAGCGCGCAATAAATCATCTGGCCCAGGCATTGAGGCTAGCAGCAATGTCGCTCGGGTAGCTGATACCTTAATCGCCGTATCAACTCTGCCAGAGAAGGGCAGGTAGAGTAACATCCATTGCGTCGATCGCCCTTTGTTTCGGCCTTCGGTTGGATCTCTAGCGCTGTATTATCCATTTTCATGTGCGGAAGCCTAGGATCGCTTGCCGTCGCAAAGGAGGGTCCTTTTAGCTTAGCTGTCGGGTGTAAACCGGTGGGTCTATTAGTTTGTTTTTGTTAAGGAACCTCGCTATCGAATAGTCCGGGGTTCCCGAACAGATCTGAATTTGAGAACAGAAAAGAGAGAGAGACACGTGTTTAGGGAGAGCAACAGCGGAAATTCTTTATTGCTAATGATTTCAGTACATAGGGGACCCTCCTCCTTTTATAGCGCTCTCCTAGGGTTTAGGTTTAAGGGACCAAGATGGGCCTTCATGGGCCTTTAGGGTTTCCCAACACTCCCTTGGGCCCTTTGCCATGAGATGCATATGCCTCATTAAAACTCCAGAAAAACCCAGTGGGAAAAATACTTGGAGAAAGAGTACATAGCATACGCTTACTATGTTGCACGAATTGCCTCGTTAAAACCTTATGCAAGAAAACTTCATGAAAAACTTGCTAAGGAAAAAGAGTACAATTCTCCCAACTTTTATTGCTAATCTTCAAGATTCATGTTGGGTATTCATAATTCATCTTCAAGATTCATGTGGGAGTATGTGAAATATCTCCCCCTGAAATCTGCACTTCTCTAAGTCTCATCATCCCAATTCCTTTCACGCACCTTTCAAAGGTAGATGCTGGGAGTGATTTGGTGAACAAATCTGCAAGATTTTCACATGACTTAGTATGCAATATGTTGATCTCGTTCATCTTATGCAATTCATGAGCATAGAAGAACTTGGGGTTGATATGCTTCGTGAGATTGCTCTTCACATAACCCATCTGTGCTTGGGCAACACAAGCTGCATTATCTTCATAAATTATCGTGAGAGTTTGCTCAATGTTCAAGCCACATGACTTCTGGATGTGGTGAACCATTCTTCTGAGCCATGCACATTCACGAGATGCTTCATACAAAGCGATGATTTCCGAGTGGTTTGTTGACGTCGAGACAAGAGTCTGCTTAGGCGACTTCCAAGAAATTGTTGTTCCTCCACATAGGAAAACATAGCCGGTTTGAGACTTGCCAGTATGCGGGTCTGATAAGTACCCAGCATCGGCATAGCCAACCAAATCCAATTCATTATTTCTTCAGAAAAACAAACCGAGGTCTTTGCTTCCTTGGAGGTAGCGGAAGATATCCTTGATCCCTTTCCAATGCCTTTTGGTGGGTTCTCGCCTTTGCATCGAGCTAGCAAATTCACAATGACGCAATATCCGGCCTAGTGCTATTCGCAAGGTACATGAGCGCTCCAACTGCACTCAGATATGGGAATTCTTCTCCCAGGACTTCCTCCCCCTCTTCTCTAGGTCTGTATTGGTCTAGGTCTGCTTGGAGTGACCTTCCGACCATTGGAGTCTTCGCAGGATATGCTTTTTCAAATCCAAACCTTTCCAACACTTTCTGTGTATAGGTTGATTGATGTACCAAGATTCCTCCTTGAACATATTCAAGCTGCAAGCCTAAACAAAACTTGGTTTTACCCAAATCCTTCATTTCAAACTCAGACTTCAAGTATGAGCATGCCTCTTCAATTTCTTCATCCGTCCCAATGATGTTCAAGTCATCTACATAGACGGAGATTATATAGAATCCATTCGGGGATCGTTGTATAAACACACATGGACAATCTTATTTGTTTGTGTAGCCTTTCTTGCAGAGAAAGTCACTCAGCGATTGTACCACATTCTTCTGATCGCTTCAACCCATACAAGTGATTTCTCCAATTTCACACTGCATGTGTTTCTATTTGCTCCGTCTTGGTTCGGGATAGGAATTCCTTCCGGTACTTTCATGTATATCTCCGAATCCAAGTTTCCATACAAATAGGCTGTGACAACATCCATTAGCTTCATTCTCAACTTCAAGTTGACTGCCATTGAGATCAAATATCTAAAGGTAATTCCTCCCATGACCGGAGAATAGGTTTCTTCATAATCAACTCCAGGACGTTGAGTGAAACCTTGAGCTACAAGCCCTGCTTTATACCTTACAACTTCGTTGTTTTCATTTCTCTTCCGAACAAAGACTCATTTGTGACCTACGGGGTTTATATGGGAAGGTGTGCGGCATACGGGCCCAAACAACTCTCTCTTGTTCAGGGAGACTAACTCTGCAGTGATTGCCTTTTTCCATTCTTCCCAATCTAGCCTTTTCTTGCACTCTGCGAGAGATGCAGGCTCGGGATCTTGATCAATGATTGAGGCAATCTTCTTTGCAAAGTATGCATCAACGTTGGTGTTGCTCTATTCGAGGATTCTCCGTTATTACAAAGTTTATGGCCATTTCTTCATGGGGTGCTTCATGCACTTCTACTTGCTCTTCGCGCTATTCCCTATCGCAGAGCAAGTTCCTTTAGCTTTTCATCGCCTATGTGTGCGCACACATTATTTCCGCGGCTTCCTTCATGGAAGATTCAAGTCCGAATTGCCTTTCTGTTGGCTTCTTTCCGCTGCAGTCTCAACTGCTCCCTTCTTTCCTTGGGGTATTTTCGTGATTGGTTGTGGTAAGTCCTCTTGCCCGCCGCAGACGTCTCCGGTACTTTGGTTTTGAGGAGCCGATTTCTGCTCTTTTTCTTTGAGGCCTCTGAGCAGGTTGAGGATACCTTCTATTTTCTTTGGTATTTCCACCTCTCGGTGCATTCCTTGCGGGTACATGCGACTTAACCACGCCCTTGGATCACAAAATGATCAGCGAGTTCATTTGCTAAATTCGCAAATCAATTATCTTCGGACTTCTTGATTTGCTTCATTAGTGCGGGGTCATGTGCGGGATCCCATTGGAATGCCATATGATTTCCGGCATTTTTCATCCAAAGGTTGGTTTCTCCCTAATGACGGAAACGATCCTCGTCAAAAATGCAATCAATGAACCGGTCAGTATGCAAATCTTGATCATGGGTTCCAAATACGATTATGGATGCACTCTCATAACCAACGATATCCCGACTTGCGGAGAGGGCCCATTGCGATCCACGAGGGGTGGTATAGGTACATATACCATACACCCAAATTTTCTAAGATGGGAGATCTTGGGATGATCCCGTGCACAAGTGCGTAGGAGAATGGATGTTGTAGGCCGACGGTCTAAAATTGATAAGAGCTGCTGCGTGCAGATCGCGTGTCCCCAACAAGTGTTGGGCAAGTTACAACTCGCAAAAGCGGTCCGGCAATGAACTTAATCCTCTTTATTAGTGCTTCGCTAGTCCATTCTGCGTATGGACGTGCGGTCTGAGTGCTCAATCGCTATCCTGTTCTTTGTGCAATAATCATCAAATGCCTTTGAAGTAAATTCTCCGGCATTGTCCATTCTAATGGACTTCACGCGATGATCGTGGAAAGCATTCTTAATTCTTATGATCTGCGAGATCGACTTTGCAAAAGCATGGTTTCTTGTTGACAACAAGCATACATGCGACCATTTCGAGGAAGCATCGATGAGCACCATAAAGTATCGAACGGCCCCGACAGGGCTGAATCGGACCGCAAATATCCCCGGATGCGTTCGAGAATGCAGGATTTCACTTTGCACTTTCATGACAGAGGGTCTAGTTATTAATTTCCGGTGGCACATGCATGGCACACAAAATCTTCATGATTCGGAAATTTTTAACATTAGTGCCATGACCACGTGAGTTGTTCACTATATTCCTCATCATTCTAAGACCAGATGACCTAATCTACCATGCCATAAAGAAAATAACTCGAGCTTCTAAAAGCAGTCTTCAAGGAAGTATACACTTGGTGCATGAATATTCGTGTAGTACAACCCAGATTCATATGAGGGACATTTTTCTAATACCATTTTTCCACATACCGCGTGCTTCACAATGCACAAGTATTCGTTGCCATTTTCTTCATTGGTTTCTACGTGAAAACCATTGGCGCGGATGTCTTTAAAGCTTAAGAGAGTGCGCGTGATTCAGGGTACAAAGGGCTTCTTCAATTACCAAAGTTGTACCCATAGGCAATATAATAGTGGCTCTTCCTGAGCCGATTACATATGAGTCGCTTCCTGCGATCGTAGTAATCTTTCCAGCGTTCTTCCTGATCGACTGAAAATACTTAGACTCTCTTAAGATGGTATTTGTTGTGCCACTATCAACAATGCATATCTCTTCCATTTGGGCGCTACACGATTTCTAGATAAAAGAAATATAATTCTAATCAGATAGAGGCAAAACAGTCCAAATATTACTTGCAAAAATGAAGAATACTGGAATAAAGAATAAATTGCGTATTTATTCATGAAAGAAGTATGCTCTTCTAGAGCTTACAATTCATTATTCAAAGAAAATGCTAACAACCATAATCTAAAAGAAATGCATTAAATGTAATCATGAAATATGCATTAATTTCTGCTTCTATGTCATCTGCAGAAGTTTTCTCTTCATTTGCCATAATAATGGCTGCAGCATCGATGTCCAGGCTATTCTGTGAGGGTGAGGTAAGAGGGGTATCTACATCCATGGCATCTTCATCACCGATGTTGGCGAAGTGCGCCTCTGCGGGGGCGTTTTCCTTTGCCTTCTTCTTAGCCTGATATGCGTTGATCGCTTCTTTGGATTCTCGACATATCTTCGACCAATGTCCTCAAGTACCACACTTGAAGCACGTCTAGTTCTGCTGTCCATACGGCTTGGCGTGCGTCTTTTCTTTGTCATCCCTCTTCACAGGGGCTTTGGACTTTCCTTTGGCCTGGGGTCTCTCTTTCCACCGCTTGCCCTTCTTTCTATGAGTGGGATTTCTCACCTTGTAGCTATTGGCATTGACTTACGTGCGCTGCCTCGTCCAGTGGTGCGAGATATAGTTCTTGCGTAGAACATCGTCTTGCGATTCCGCAACTTGCATTACATCAATCAATTCGCTATACTCCTTGTATGCGTCCTGACGATAGCTGCGTGCACTCTGGATAGCATTAGGGTGAAAGGTAGAGAGAGTTTTCTCAATCTTCTCTTCATCAGTGATCTTCTTGCCACATAGAGAGAGATTGGTACAAATTCTGTGCAAGGCAGAATTGTACTCGACCACTGTTCTGAAGTCTGCAAACCTCAGGCGAACTTAATCTTGCTGTGCTTGGGGCAAGATGGTGTACTTGAGCTTTTCGAACCGCTTCTGAAGTGCAGTCCAAAGCTCAAGTGCACTCTCCTCAGCCATATATTCATTCTTCAGAGTGGCTGAGAGGTGGTGCCTGAGAAAATGCAGAGCTTGATCGTTCTGCTCAGCGGTAGGTTTTGCATCCTGCGAGGACCCTAGACCAATCGCGGAGCGGAGCTTCTTGCCCCCAAGAACGATCTTCACGTCCGATGCCCAAGTGAGGTAGTTCTGACCGTGCGGGGCCAGTTCTTCAAACTCACGATTCACAATGCCAGACATCTGCATGATTTCAAAATTCTGATTTAGATTACTGCGTGTAATCTAATAGAAAAAATGGTTGCAAAAAGCATAAAGTGCAGAAAATATAAATGCTATGCATTGCAATATCTTAAATAAAGCAACAAATTCAAAATTCATAAAGAAAATTCATAAAACATAGAAATAGAGCAAGAAAAGTTAAAAAAAAGAGCCAAATAAATCTTCTTGATTTTCTGGCAATTTTTCAAAAATTTTCTGCAATTTTTTCTGCAATTTTTTTTTTTTTTTCTTCTTTTCTTTTCTTTTTTTTTTCTTCCTCCCTGCCGAACCGGCCCGCTGGGCCTTGCCTCTTTTTTTTCTTTTCGGCCCACCTGCTCGCTCGGCTAGGGTTTCCCCTAGCCGCCGCCGCCGCCTCATTTTCCCTTTTTTTTTTCTTGCGCTGCTTCTTTTCTTCTGCGCTTCTTCTTTGCCTTCACCGGCCTTTCTTTTGCTCCGTCATCGAGGCGAAGAGCCGTGGCGTGACCTCTTGCGTCGCGGCGTGGGTCACGGATCGACCGGGGCGTGGATAATGGCAGCCGCGGCCGGCCGCGCCAAGCGAGTGTCGGGCCAAGGCGTGCGCGGCGAGCTGGGTTCTGGCCGGCGGCAAAGGAAGGCGCCGGCGCGATTCTTCGAGTCGAGGCATCCGGTGGCGGCGCGCGACGCGGCCGAGGCGGCGGCGGCGGCGGCTCACCGCTTCGAGCCGGACCGAGCGGAGCCGACGAGGCCAAGATGCCACACCGGAGGTGCCAAGATGCCACGCCGGAGGTGTCAAGATGCCACGCCGGACCGGCGGGGCTTGGCCGCCGAGGCCGGGGCACGCAGTGCGAGCCGGCGGCGACGGCAATGGCAGCGAGCAAAGGCCGGAGACCAGCGGCGACGCACACGAGGCCGACGACGGCGAACGGCCGAGCCGGGCGTGGTGGCGCACATGAGGCCGGAGGCGCTGACGGTGCGGCTTTAGGCGCGGCGGCGCACTGGCGTCTGCGTCGATGGAGCCGAAGGCCGAGGCGCGGCGGTGCTCGCGGGCCGACGCGGCGCTCGCGTCTGAGGCGAGCCGCGGCAGCCGGTCGGCGCGCAGCGCGCGAGCGAAGCCGTCGGCGTGGTCGGCGACGCGTCGCCGAGTGCCGTCTGGCGCCCGGGCGCGCCGTCACGAGTGCCGCCGCCGCTTTCTTGGCCGTCTTGGCGGTGAAACCGAGGTCGTCTGGCGCCGCCGCTGCGAAGCCGAGGTCGACGGCGGCAAGCATCGGCGACTAGCCGGCGAGCGGAACCTAGACGGCCGTCTGCGGTGGCGGCGATTGCCGTCAGCTGCGAGCGCGAAACCAAGCATTTTTTTCTTGTGAATGATGTACGTGAGTGGCCGTGTCTTTAGCATCATGTCGTGTAGCTTCTTGCCACGTGACGGACATGCGTAGGTTAGATGCATGCATAGAAACGACAGCGATTAGATTCAATCGTCGAATTCCCACCTTTTCTCACCTTTCAATCAAACTCCTAGAGCTTCGTCGATAACGTGTTAAGGAACCTTGCTATCGAATAGTCCGGGTTCCTAACAGATCTGAATTGGAGAATGAAAAGAGAGAGAGACACGTGTTTAGGAGAGCAACAATGAAATTCTTTATTGCTAATGATTTCTGGTACATAGAGGGGGGACCCCCTCCTCCTTTTATAGCGCTCTCCTAGGGTTTAGGCTTAAGGGACCAGCATGGGCCTTCATGGGCCTTTAAGGTTTCCCAACAGTTTTGTTGGAATTGTTAGTTCGAGGACGTCCTCACTAAAGAGGACACCAACTCTTGTAATAAGTAGTAGCATCTCCTTCCTTTCCTTCAAAAGCTCTCTTCTTGTGACAAGTGGTAGCGTTTTCCTTCCCTCACTTTACTTCCCCTTCAAATTGTGACAACTGACGAGTGGTAGCATATCGTCCATCCCTCATTCCTTCTTCATTCTCTTCCCCTTAAACTCAAAATAGTTTTTGTATTTTAAATTTTCTCCTAGTTTTTTGAAAACTTCAAACCACTTTTGAAAGTTTTTAGTTGAAACTTTTCAAATAGAAAGTTTTCATAGTTGAAACTTTTCGATTTGAATTTTTCAAGTTGAAACTTTCTAATTTGAATTTTTTATTTAAAAATTTTCGAGTTGAAATTTTTATGTAAAATTCTTTAAGTTGAATTCTAAATCAAAACTTTTTGAACTGGAAATTTTTTAATTGAAAGTTTTCAGAATTGAAACTTGTAATTTGAAATTTTTTGATTTAAAACATTTTGAGCTGAAACTTTCCAATTTGAATTTTTTTGAGTTGAAGCTTTCGAGTTAAAACTTTCTAATTTGAAATTTTTGCATGTTGAAACTTTTTTATTTAAATTTTTCGAGTTGGAAATTTTAAGTTGAATTTTTTTCGTGTTGAAACATTCTATTTAAAATTTTCAAAATTTAAAATTATGTGTTATGGAGGAATGGAGTTGGGGGAAGAGGGAAGTGTGAAAGGTGAAGATGAACAGAGAAGATGATACTGAATTTGTTAGTTTGATGTTACCCTCGGACCAGTAGTACTTTTTTTAAGGTAAATATCACCCTGTCGACTCTGAACATAAATAATCCTTTTTTATCCATGTGATTGTAAACTATTAACTCCGGTATCTACAGTGCTTATAGCCATGGTGGTGAATATATTTTCTTTTATGTAGTTGATATGAATATAGTTTTGAGGTGTTAACGTGGGAGCTTGTTTGATATACATGGGCTTCGGTTGGGCTGTTTTCTCTCGTCCCGTCTATGACAACAGCTTCCATCAAATTGCGGCCCTAGTTCTACAGCTCTTTCTTTTTTTCCCGTTGAAGGGAGAACATTCAGATTTCTCTCTCCCTCTCTTCAAAGAATCTCTTGAGAGACAGAGAGGGAGAGGGAATTCACAGTATTTTGTCCCCATTTTTAAAATAAAGAAGAGGATATACGGTAGCAGCGATGACATTAAGTGTTCTTTTACAGTACTATGATCCCAGTCTCAGGCCCTGTACAGCAGTGTCCGCAATGGCTAAACTCTCCACAACAATGCACGACCATAGCCTAGGCTCAAAAAAAGGCTTCAATCAAAATAAGACTCTGGCCCAGCTAGAAAGGGGATGGATGGATGGCAACATATCCAGTGAAAATCATATTTACTATGAAAATTTCGTGAAAGCTACGTGTATAAGTTTTAAGAAATTCTCAAAAATTTACCATACGTAGAGGATGTGAACTTCTACAATCCTGCAAAATTTGAAGACCAAAATCAATTGCATTTGAAAGATATGAGAAAAATACAAATTCAGCATAAATAGCGATTTTTTCCTGTTTAGCACTGTTCATTTCACTGGTTGTCTTTTTCATATTTTTCAAATGTAATTGAGTTTGATCTTTCAAATTTTGCAGGATTGTAGAAGCTCACCTCCCCTATGTATAGTGTTTTTTTTTTGAGAATTTGTTAAAACTTTACACATGAGTTTTACGAAAATTTCATATTAATGATAGTTTTTACTGGATACGTTTGCCTGGATTGATGGATCAACTATCGAGTCCTTGATAGCATGCCATTATCTACTAGTATCTCGTGCTGCTTGCCACCCCGGATCATGATTGACTGCCATGAAAAGATAGGCCTTAGGCCATGAGTGAGAAGCCACCACACACATGGCACTTTCCTTCTTGCCGGGCGGCAGCCACTTGCGAGCAAGCATGGCACTTGAGATGTCTCCCTTCTCTAGCTAGCTTAACAAGGATGCGCGCGCCATTAACCTCCACTAACGCTGCCTTTCAGTTTTGTTTTCTGACCAAAACCGTAACCATTAGAGTAGAGAGCCCCAATTTATAGTCTTTACTTGACAAGCACTTGAGCCTCCACTGATACTAGTGGTGCCACTGCCACCTCACCTCAGCGTTGAAATTGGACCGTCCTGGACGAAAGTTAAAACAAAAAAGAAAGATGAGCAGAAGAGAGAACCATTCTATTCACCGTCATTTCTATGGTGCCCATTGATGAAGGCAGGGTTAATTGGCCTCACAACCTTTTTCTAAAAATGCTTGTGTATTCAATAACTAATGTGGGGGAAAGGCCCATAGCACACAATACAGGATTCAAAGAAAATTCTCTCACATGGTTGGTGTTCATGCTGCGCCACTGATGCTCCCTGCTACGTATATTCTCTTGTGAGTTGTGACAAGTGGAGTAGAAAATATGACGCTAGCTATCAAGCTAGAAACAATGTCGTATTCTATACTCCTGGAAAGAAGAATGCTGTGCAAGTGGAGGAACAGAATCGCATGCTCCATTTTATTCTTGATATTGAAACTTGAAAGTCTAGCGGCAGGAGAAAAAAAAATCCAAGTTAGCGTCTAGTCCATGCAAGGAACGGCAGTGACTCTGCACCTTCCAGACGAATCAAATTATTGTCCCTTTCCAAATTCCAAGTTCCAGAGTCAGAATAAGAACAAGGATTGGGAATAGAACCTTTGCATGCCCGGTCTAACTAACTTCATTGGAATCGTATGGTTGATCCATCGGTGGCCAAACATCCAGAAGTTGAAGCGTAAAAATCAAATACTCCAAGGGAGTCAAAATGTCCCGATTTTCTCCCCGTGGACACAGATGGCCTTCTGATCACACGAATGAGGGATTGACTACTAGTGCAACCAGCTGAACTGTAGATGATTTCAACTCGAATTTGCATACAGCACACTACTGTCAAACTTTGCACAGTGTACTAGTCAATTGTACAAACTTAGGGCCTGATTGCAACGCATGAATTTCAGACATTTTATCGATTTTCACAGTATTTGAAAAAATTCCGGCGTTCCAAACTAGCCCCTTGTGCTAGGAGCTTTGCATAAATCGATCCGCCGTAAACATACAATATTCTTTGTGTATAACAAAGCCTTCAGAACCTTCAAAGGTATTTCAGGCATTTCAATGTCAAATGACAACCGAAGATGTAACTATTTTCCTTAAAAAGTCAGGTTACCAAACGGTTTCTTAAGAAAAGCTATAACCACTAGCTACTGCTGCTTTTCAGCTCAAAAAGCTACGGCTCCCCCAAACTGAAAGTAAACCACGTGAATCCTGATCATCATGCATGGTTGTACTTGTACAAGTGGAATAATGCAATTTTGCCTCCACGTTAGTACCGTTAATCTAGTACTCCCTCCGTTCATGTTTATAAGGTGCGTTTTTTTAATGATCTTGCTTATAAATATAAAACGTATTTCATATCTCGTTACAAAATTAGCGTGATTTTCCCTCTATACCTTAATAAATATCCATCTTTACTTTATATTATCTAATGTATGCATTAAATATAGTGCTTAGTGATAATAATTAAAAACAATCTAATTATTTTTAATATTATTTTAGTCTTTATGTCAAAAAGAAATAGAACTTCTAAACTTAGACGGAGTACATTGTTAGTAGTGGTCTCCTGGGCATACACGTCAAATCCGTGGGGCTCAAGCGACGTGAGGTTAACGTACTGATCGCCGAGGCCCAGCGATTTCTCGTGCGAAAAGGTGAGGGGGAGACTGACCCTTAACCACCTGCAGCGGCTGGCCATGCTAATCCAAATGCAAGGTCATTGTCTCATTGATCCTATTCCTTGCCTTTTTCGCTATCCATCTCTTTCGCCAACAGAGATCGGGTGCAACTGCACAGTAATCAACTTCATCGGATTGATCTGACTATTTCAGATCCAACGACATAGATTTGCTACAGTAAAAAATGCTACGGTACCATTTACGATCTACTAAGTAACAAAGCGCTGCATATCAGTTACGATCTAAGCCATCCATCTAGGATCATAGGATGATATTGCAACTATAAATTAAGCAGTTGCAATAGCAACTACACATAAATTACTTGTCCCTCTTTTGCTCCCTTTCTTTTTCTTTTATTTGTCAAGTAGGTCTCAAATAAAAAAAATGGTGTAACAAATGCCCAACGACAGCTCTTAATGGAGATCGATTAACTTTAGTTAATTTATGACTCCTAGTCTGTGTTTTTGGCGGTTATATGTGCATGCAACATGGATGCATGTTGCATTCTAAGCATAACTTGGATGGGGAGTAACTCTATTTATATATTATTAATCTACACCTTTATAATCTAGCCCATCAAAATAAGTGGTGAAAATCCTTTCTTTGATATACAACTCTACTTCTAATGATTGAAATACAATTGTATTTGTTATATAATATATGATTAATCTGTACCGTTATAATCTGGTCCCACCAAAATACGTGGTGGAGATCCTTCTTTTTTTCTTCCGATTAATGTGAGAATTTCTAGAATTTACGATTTTTGTGGGATTTTCTTGCCCTTAAAACGAAGGAGATGCTTTGAATATCACCAGTTTTTATATATGATTAATCCACACCGTTATAATCTGATCGCACCAAAATAAGTTGTGGAGATCCTTCTTTTTTTCTTTCGATTAATGTGAGAATTTCTAGAATTTAAGATTATTGTGGGATTTTCTTGTCCTTGAAACAAGAAAGATACTTGAATATCACTTGTTGTTTATATATATAGAGAGAGTATGATCGTATGATTTATGTCATTTTGATGCGACCAATCTAACTAGCCCACATGTACTTGTACTACTAATATATCAACAACTAATCAACAAGAGGAGGTCGAATACATGGTAGAAGAGTCCAAAGAGACCAACGATGAATACGTCGTTTGGACTATTTTTCGTTCGGTTGAAATTTGCTGAGATTTCGGTAATTTCGAAACAAAATTTCGTAAATTTCGCCGAAATCTCAGAAATTCCGGTTCAAAAAATTCTGGATTTGAATTTTGCTTTTTAGTTTTCGTCTGACTTTCGCCAAAATTTCGGATTTCAGAGAGTAACGAGATGTGAACCGAAAACGAAATTTGAAACCTCGCGCGGCTTGTTGCTGATCGTTGCAAACGAGTTCTTAGTTTCTCTAGCACCGGATATATCTTTTTTGCAAAAAAAAAATAGAACGTACAAAAAAATTCACACAAATGACATCCTTCTCAACCACAGAAGTCACCTGTCACATCCGTAAAGAGCGAAAACTAGCCGGTTCAATGGTAGCCGATCGACCGTGATAGCAGCAGCCAGTGGTGGAGCACACAAAGAAACATATAGTACGATCTATTTAAACTTTATATTGTGTAGCGATTTTCTACTTTTCTTCATAAAATTCATCATCTGGAAAAAAAATCTGAGAAGTACAGTATACTATATAGTAATCTACTAGCATCTTTTCGCATGTCATCGCTATAGTAATCAATTTAGAAAATAACTTGCATAGTATCTGAATGTGAGAAAGAAAATGAAAAATGTTTGTGTACTGATTTAGCATTGCAACTGTATTTCACTATCAAATCCTAAATCAATAGAAGAGACAGAGAAAAGAATGAATGTGACTTGTGAGGATCCCTTTCCAAAACTTCGGCGAAATTTCGCCGAAATTTCGGATTTCGGACCCTCCCGAAATCTAAACTACCGGCCGGAAAAAAAAATTTAAAAAAATTTGAAATTGCTACAGTAAAAATCCGAAATTTCGTTTTTTTTTTGGCGAAATTTCGCGTTTTTTGGCCGGTTTTGACCGTTTTAGGGCCGGATTTGACCGGATTTGGTCCAATAACCTTTAGGAAAGTCATCTCCTATGAAAATTTGTTGAAAAACCGAATTTTTTAAATATTTTAAAATTTTGGCAGAAATACTGTCAGATTTTTATAAAATTGTACAAGCTTGATAATAATCTGAAAATTTTATGGTACTATTCTTAGTAGTTTAGGATCATACATAAAAAATTTCAAAATAACTTAACTTCATTTGTTATCTTTAAAAAATCAAAAACAGAATGAAGATAATTGGGACAGTTATATTGTCAGAATTTTATAAATTTTCTTGGGTGTGATTATGATCTAAAACTTTTATGAGAGATTAATAATTGACTCAGTACCATGATATAAATTTTTTAAAAAAATTCAACTTGGTTTGTTTGGTCAATTAAATCTATGTAAGCATTGAACTTTGTTTGTTATATTATATTTCTAAAAACAAAAGAAAAAACATAAATGGTAGTGTCCCTTGTAAGAATTTTATAAATTCACTGGAGTGTGATCATGAATCAAAATTTTTATGGGATATTAATAACTTCCTTATCACCATTCTGTAAATTTTAAAAAATTAAACTTTTTTTTGCTAAATCAAATCTATGTATTGATCATCGACTTTTATCGGGACGTAGCACTGCCTGAATTTTCAAACATTATTTGAGAATGCTCATCATCTAAAAATTTTAAGAAAACATTAATGTTATATCAGGACCATTCACAAAAATTTCAAAAGTTTTTAACATGGTTTACATAATTTTTCATGTTTTTCAATTTTACCGTAAGCATTTTAACAGGCAAGAGACCAGTAGTACTGTTAGAATTTTTAAAAATTCATACAGTTTGATCATCATCTGAAAATTTTATGAGAGCATTATAGATACATCATAACCATGAAAAAAAAAATTCAAATGTTTTTACCATGGTTTGAACCATTTTGCATTCGGTTCAAAATTACCGGTCAGCGTTTTATCTGGACAGTTCTAATGTTTGAATTTTTAAAAATTACACACACTTCATAATAATCTGAAATTTTTATGGAAACATAATAAATGTGTAATGACTCTTCAAAAAAAAATTGAGCAGTTTATAACTTGATTTGTACCATTTTTCGTTCGGATCAAATTTGTCGGTCAGTGTTTAATCAGGACAGTACCACTCTCTGAATTTTTAAAAATTCCTCAGATGTGATAATCAGCTGAAATTTTTATGAGAACATCATCAATGTGTCAGGAACCTCCAAAAAAAATTTCAAAATTTTTCGTTAACGTTTGGACCACTTTTCTGCCAGTGCAAAAAACCCAAAATTTCGGCAATTTCGCCCGAAATTTCGCTCAATTTCGCCGAATTTCGCTATTTCTCGGTTTCAAACAAGCCGGATTCAAATTTTAAATTTGAAATTCTGGACGAGATTTCTCCGAAATTACCGAATTTCGCCGAAATCTCGGTATCCGGCCCACGACGGTATTTTATCTGAAAACGAAATCCGAAACCCTGTCTGGGCTTAGCTAGTCTCTCTAATTTCAATAAAATGAAATAACTACTCTTTAGTATATTTTACAAAATTTTGGGGTGTCCTAGATCCACCCCTGGCAACAGCGCCAGTGCTGTAGAAACACTGTTCCTACATGTTGTCGAACCACCCTACCTTAGCACATGTTGCTACCGCACTCATGGTTCTTACCATCTACCTGCCGAGTTGAGGGTGCGCAACAGCAAGCCCGTCACAGTGGGCTCACCAACAGCTACTGTGGTCGGTCGGGCCCAGGGTTAACAATAATGAATTTTGTTTTTTGATCATTTTTCGACCGGTCGAAAATCAATCGAAATCGAACGAGTTCGAAGTCAAAATTTTTGAAATCGGATGTGAAACTTCGTTGGAAAAAAGGTGAAAAACATCGATTTTTGACCAGTTTCGTTCTATTTTCTACCGAGTTTCAATTTTTGAATGATTTTATTATATTTTCGCCACACTAAAGGAAAATTAGAAAAATGCAAATTGAAAAAGAGAAAATCTGAATAAATACAAATTAATCTGTAAAACACC
The DNA here is from genome assembly GCA_036346275.1 of Otatea glauca. Classification (NCBI taxonomy): domain Eukaryota; kingdom Viridiplantae; phylum Streptophyta; class Magnoliopsida; order Poales; family Poaceae; genus Otatea; species Otatea glauca. Next base: position 52,146,449 of record CM070717.1, on the reverse strand, counting down.
TTAGAGATTTTTTTTTTAAAATGAATTTATTTAGTGCTTCTGGAAAATAAAAACAACTATTAATGAAAAGGAACAGAGACACTGTTAGATTTTTATAAAAATTTAAAAGCTTGATCGTGCTACGAAATTTTAATGATACCATAAATAGTGCCCAAGGATCATTTATTAAAAAGTTTAGAAATATTACGCTTCATTTATTGCTCCTAGAAAATAAAAAACAGAATAGCATATACAAAGACAGTAGTACTTTCAGAATCTAAAAAACATACAAATGTCTACTTATCATCTAAAAATTTTATAGCGTCATTATCATTGCCTCAGTACTTCACACAAAAAAATTCAAAAATATAAGACTTCATTTAGTGCCCCTCGAAAATAAAAAACAGAAGAGCATATACAATGATAACAACACTATCAAAATTTTAGAAAAAAACACAGGTTTGATAACCATTTGAAAATTTTATAAATTATTAGAATTGCCTCAGGACCTCACACATAAATTTTCATAAAATTTTTATATTTTTGATACATTTTTCAAAAAATTTTGTATTTAAATTTTAATTAGATTGATTTATTGATCGATTTCAAAATCCAAATCGACTCGATAAGCTCAGTTTTCATGATCTTCGAGTGGTTTTCGTTGATTCTGCGAACCTGGTCGGGTTGCCGCTGGTCCAACCGGCTGTCACGGTATACGAGAGACTGTCAGCGCCTTCGTGGTCTAAAAAAATTACTTTTACTATTTTATTCTCGTGCAGTAGATCTGGAAAAAAATGCATTTCACACGCAGCAGATCGAAAAAAAGCATCCGGACCATGTAAGCGTTAGCTTCGTTGCTAGTCTTGCGAGCTGCGAGCCTGCGACCCACGCTGAATTGCTGATGCGTACGCTTCCGTTTGTCTGAAACGATGGTCGTCAGATTCTTCCAGTCTAGAGAGCACGTGCATAGCTTAGCTCCTCCATCAGTAGGCAGAAAAGCTCAAAGCTGAACAGCTACTCGAATTCGGTTTATTACAAGCACTGTTTGTAAAATAAATGAGTCGAATTGAGTCGAACCAAGCTGTCTTATTAACTTTGCTTTAACGAACCGAACTCGAGCTAACTCACTAGTCGTTTATTAGCTCGTTAAGGCTCGGTGACTAGATTTATCTAATCCAAATTTTAAGTTACTTGAATGGTGGAGTGTAAATTCCCATATATTTTCAGTTGTTTCAATTATGGCAAAGGATTTCTTGACTATACTGATTAGCATTTTATCTTCAGAGTCAACTTTTAGTGTTAGAGGTAAAGTCCTAGATGATTATAAATGGTTGAGGTATTAGTTTGTACTTCTAGCTGGATAAGAAGTGCTTGCAATATTATGAGAAGTCCTTTGGCTGTAGTACAATGTTCCATACTAATAGCTTTATTTTCATTTTGATTCTTCGTTAGTTATCTAAATCTGTCCTAATTCTATTATTGTACTTGTTTACATGAAGTAGAAGATGTGTTTGATGTTGAATACATTTCTTTAGCTAACACCGGGGTAGGAAGTACTAGAGAACACCCTTTTTCTTTTGCTTATGATTGATGCTCATTTTGGTCTATTCATTCACCACTTAAATTGATTAGCAAAATATTTAAATTAATGTAAGTCTATGTAATTATATCCTTACTAATCAACGTAGCTCATATGATTTAGTTTAACTCAACTCATCTCATCTCATTTTAGTTGACGTGGCTCGTGAGATGCTCACAAGCAGCCCGAGCTTTTTGCCGAGCCAAGCCAAACTGAATTTTTAACTGGTTAGTTTAGCGAGCTGAGCCAAATCGAACCATTTTTTCGAACAAGCTTGCGCAAACCGGGCTGACTATCGAACCAGCCCTACCCTTCCGACAGTGTGGCCGGTGGCCAAACCATCCACGTGCATCTGCATTTTGACTGACGACTTTTTTCGGATGCAACATCTCAGGCTCGCACAGGCTGCATGCATCTACTCACTATTGCTTCTAGATGATAACCTATGCAACAACCATGTTGTCATACAGAACAGTTTTGACTTTTAGGATTAAATCAAATTAAATTGTATGAAAAATAAAGGATATTCTGGGAAGAAAAACTCACTAATATCTGGACTTGTCCTTTCTTTTTCTTCGTCGTGGTTTATGGATATGTCGAAGCATTAGTAAATCGTAGCTAGCTGTAGCATATATAGCGGTTGTGGCATCTTGCCTGTCGGTCTGATGACTACCAGTTCTCACCATCTCATCAATCATAGGTTAGTTGATTCCACTAAATTTTTCTGAGATTTAAACACATAAAACACGAGTTGCGAGCTTTAAGATGACTACACGTACTAAATGTTTCCACTACCTAAAAAGAATTATTAAGTTGTATGAAATTTTTGAGATTTGAATCCGTGACACGTGGTTTGATCTTAACTATACTAGCCAATTATTTCCACTCTTTAAATAAACATTATTAAGTTGTATGATTTTTTTTAAAAATTTGAATCCGTGACCCGCTCGGATTACATGAGCCTCAACATATCACCAATTATTCCTACTCACTAAGAAACGTCACTGAGGTGTATTAATCGAATCTTGTCCTGGTTTGCCGATTAGTGAACTTGTACCGAACAAATTAACATACTCTAATAGTTAATGGTGGGATCTTAAATATTTTAACTAAGTCCTTTTGTTTCTTAATTTTCTATGCTTTGTTCTTGCCAACCCAAAATGTGTTTGGCACAAGCATGCCGTAGCTTGTTATAGACCGGCTTGGTGCACGATCCACTCCATGTATTCTCGAAATCAAGGGCCGGGACATATGTAGCTTCAATTCAGAGGCCTGACGCGCGCTATTTGTCTCTACCACAGCAATCAGCAATATCTTTGACCTGCTGGGTGCATTAAGCCATTTGATATTGCATACATTAATTTGAGACAGTTAAAATGGTCTTTCAAAACACATAAATTTCTTGATTTTGGGGACTACTGTGGAGTAGTTTGCCGAGAAAACAAGAGAGATAGATCACAGTTTGCAGATCCAAGAGATCCCTGCTCATCCAGCACAAAATTGTGAAGTTGGTGATCACGTCGACTAAATCAAAACTATAAACCTTTAGAACCCAATTGCATCAGTTTTTTTTTTATTAAATCCTGATTGCATCAGTTTTCCTTCTTTTCCTTATGTTTGTTTTCTTTTCGGGAATTGCTTCCTTGTGTATGTTTCCTTCTTCCGAAACTCTGTCTTTTCATGCAGCTTCATCCATCTAGCAAGGACCGTCTTCGTGCAAACCAGAGCCGTCCGACTGTTCTGTCGATGATACGAGATCTAGAACAAAGGCAACGCAACCGCTTCGAGCCCGTGCTCCAATGGTATCACAATTAACAATGTTGGAGGCTTTGTTTGACCTGGTTAAGTCAACGTGCAAACACCCACGCTACTATTAGAGTACCCACCATAGCAGAGATGATTATTGTCTATATAATTTTTTATGTCAGCTAGAGATAAAATTATAGACGACTTCTACAATAGTTTGTATGTTAAGTTTGTCTCTGCGAGACCTCACAATAACTCATACAATAGTATTTTATGCTGTCTATATACCATAAATTTATGGGCTTAAACTATCTTTTCACGAAGAGCCAGCGATATTCTCTCTTCTCTTCTCTTTCTCTCTTCCCCATGTTAGCAAAAAAAATTCTACGTAACAAAGTTTATAAACGGCTAATATCGTATTTACTACGTGAACACTTTTTGCGGAAAGTTCAAGAGGAACATACATGCCTGACATGTAAGCAAGGCTCCTCGATTTGCGTCAAGAACACATGTCGATGTTGATCTCCTCTTTTTGCTCAAGTCAAGCTGATGCAGATGAGATTTTAGTTTCTACGCTTAGAGTAAGTAAGATAACAAAACCTACTGCTTACTCTATCTCTTATTTATATCATACAGAGTAAACAATAAGATCAGCTTATACAATAACTATCTCTTCTTACTTATATATAACTAATTTATCTTATTTACTGTACCATACTGACTCTTCTTTAAGAGCTAGCTCTCTTCTCTCTCCTCTTTTCTCACTCTTCTATATAGGATAAAATGAATATATACAGACTAAAAGTAATCTAAAATGATCTTATTATCATGCTCTTAGTGTAGGATTTTCTGTGTTATGTACAACAACTCCACGAGCCTTCGATTCCAGCAAGCTATGGGCATGTGTTACTGAAGTCGGATTTCAACGGAGCATGTAGATAGAGTGAACGTGGCTGCGTGCGGTCACATGGACATGGGCACATGGCCAGGGGCGGATCTAGGGCACCTAAAATTTGTTAAATATACTAAAATGTACTTATTTTTCTCCCTCTTTTCTATTGATTTAGGATTTAATAATGAAATGCAGTTACAATACTAAATAAGTAAATTTCATAAAACTATAGATTTTTTACACAAACTATCATAAAATTACAGATTTTAACTTCTATTTCATAAAACTATAGATTTTAAAAGAACCTGTTTTACAAAACTACAGGTTTTTTATATAAATTATTGGGAAACTACATATTTTAGCTTTTATTTCACAAAAATATAGATTTTAGGAGAACTTATATCACAAAACTGCAGGTTTTAGAATTAATTGTTTCTTGTAACGGATCTAACAGTCTCGGCCCACATGAATGTCCACGCGTGAGTAAAACGAGAAATGGGGGCGTGTAAGACTGCTACGTGGGCCCACACTATCAGACCCGTTACATGAAATGGCTAGTTCTAAAACCTGTAGTTTTGTGAAACAAATTCTTCTAAAACATGTAGTTTAGTGATACAAGTTCTCCTAAAATCTGTAATTTTGTAAAATAAAAGCTAAAATATATAGTTTTCTGATAGTTTGTATAAGAAACCTATAGTTTTGTGAAACAATTTATTCTAAAATCTGTAGTTTGGTGAAATAGAAACTAAAATTTGTAGTTTTCTGATAGTTTGTACAAAAATCTTATAGTTTTGTGAAATTTACTCATACTAAATCAGTAGACAAAGCATGTTTCATTTTCTTTCCAACATTTGGATACTATGCAAATTATTTTCTAAATTGATTACTGTGGCGATGTCATACGGAAAGATGCTAGTAGGCTACTATATAGTATATTGTACTTCTCAGAACAAAAATATTTTTCAGATGATGAATTTTATGAAGAAAAGTAGAAAGTCGCACGGCAATACGTAGGGCTAGTTTGGGAGAGCCGTATCTTTTCTGAAAAGCTGCATTTTGACTTTTTGATAGCTTTTATAAAAAACCGTTTAATGAATAGCTAATTTTTCTCAGTAATAAACTGTAAAAACAGGTCCAGTCTAGCTTTTGGCTTTTGTTAGTTATATAAGACTTTTGGCTTATGTCAAAAGTCACTTAAAAACTGAACTGTTTAGAGAATTTACTGGCTTTTTTAGAAACTGAAACTAACTTTAAACTGCGGACCGTAGTTTAAACTAATCGCCCTAGACGTTTCTCTGTGTGTACCCCAGCACTGAATTCTTAGCTCCGTGGCTGCACATGGCCGTCACAAACGCCGCGGATGTTAGTGCTGCTAATTTACACTAGTGTAGATTCTAGTCCGTACTCTTAACAGATTCATCTCGGTGTCAGAACACTGAACGCCGGTATTAGCACATATTAGCTGGCTAGCTTGAACAATAAGCATGTCTTTGCTTCTCAATTTCTACAGCATACAGTATATTTGTGTTACCCCGTAGGCATGTAAACGAGCTGAGTTCGAGCGAGCCTAACTTTTCAAGTTCGAGTTTGGTAAAAATTTGAACCGAGCTCGAACGACGCTTGAGTTAGGTCTGAACTCGGCTCAATTTAAACTCGAGTAGGCTCGAGCTCAACTCGAGTAAACTCGGTAACAATAAACAATTCAATATGCATTATTTTTCAACAATAAAAATATCACTTTTCTACATAGGACAAAACTGATATATACATATTAGAAGTAGAGCTCTTTTACAGTGGATTAAAATCAATAAAAACCGTCCATTCTTTTGAATCTAATGGTTGAGATCAATTTAGATCCAGTTATACTACCACCTATAGTATTAGTAGTAAAATTGAAAGAGGGGTAAAAAGATAAAAAATTCCGTCATACTATCTGTCCTCTACGGTAAAACACGTCCTGTGATCCTTATGAATAACGAATGAATGGATAAGAAGTCTTTGAAGATCAATAGGTATTCGGTGAATCAAAATTGTAAATGAATTAGGAAAAATCTAAAATACTCCTGATAAATGGATAGAAAAAATCTAAAATACCATTGAGAATGGATGGTTAGATTTGATTCGTACTACTACTACTTACTACCTATGTAATCCACTGTAAAATTTCTCTAAAACTAGAAGTAAATTGAGATAGCTTTATTGTACATGCCCTTATAGGCCTTTACGAGCTCAATGCGGCAACGCTCGTCGCCAGCAGCATTGAGCAGTCTGCTGATCCGCTCTTTCATTTCGTATAGCCACTCGGCCAAATTCTAATGCTCGTCATCCTCCATTCCTAGGCGAGGTCAAAGTCAACGACATTTTCTACACCTCAGTTTGTCAGCTTCTGTAATGCTCTCGCCGGTCGTTTTCTTAATTTCTAGCTTCTTGGATTAAAACGGCCAGGCCAGATAATTCCGGCGCGTACGAATTTGCTTTCACGGTTTCTAGAATTTCGCTGAAACAGACGGGGGAGAAACCAAGAATCGAACGGCCGGGTCGTGAAAGCTAGCAGCTGGAGCGCGGCAAGGGAAGATGCGTGCATGGTGTATCTGTGGCTGTGCCGGTACGCGTTGGAAGGGCACTCACTTTGCTTGCGGCGCGGAGCAACGTACGTAGAAAAGCGGGTGACGGAAGAAAAAAGAGGGAACCGGCGTGAGCGCTAAGCCAACCCGAGAGGATTTCCGGGAGTAACGGACGGTCGGAGTGTCGGAAGCGCTGCACTGCTCGCGTCGCCCGGTGGGGAGGAGACTTCGAAGCCTTTTAGCTTTTCTGCCCCTTGCAACCATTTCTTTTTTCAAAACTGATTACCTTTTAAATAAGTTTGCGAAAATAGTTCTTCTCGAACTATAGAAAACACGACAGAGAGTGGGTAGCTCTCCGTACGTACGCACCGTAGACTGGCCGACCGCGACAGTATTGTTAGGCTCACCTTGTTAACGTGCTCCCCTAGTTTGGAAAAAGCTCGCGCGCTTAGTCTCTCATCCAGTAGATCTCCTACCGAGCTCTCGATACTCGATAGCAACTCTACTGAGCCCATCGTGTTGGCAACTGTTCGAAAAGGTGGACGCGGTAGGTAACGAGATGACCATTTTTACAAATATATTCATAAGGAAATTGTATTTGTAAACAAAAATATCAGTGTGGAGGCTGAAAAGCTAGAGACTCGGGACTTCTGGCGCTCGCTATTCATTGACTAACTTGGCGCACCATGCGGCCTAGGTCCTCCCTCACCATACGTCGGGGTAGGTATTCGCGTGCCGTGCGCGCGCGAGTTGGTGCGTTCGTCGGCGTTTGCTCACTGCTCTGCTCGCCATGGGGAAGCACGCTCCACAGCCTCCGCTCACTGTCAAGGCCACTGTTCATCATGGGAAAGGGAGTTTGGCGCACGCTCGATGGGTATATGTGGCTTGCGGTCGTACTGTATAGCCAGCGCGTCGCCGAAATAACCGCATGCATGCGAGGACTCCACGATTTGTTGCAGAGCAAATCGATTCTCCCGACTGCATTTATCTCAAGTTCTCAACCAATTGATACTGAATTGCTGAGCTAGAAGATGGTTCAGAAATTAATCCAACCAGCAGCGAGGTGGCATTTTGTTGCAGACAACTGAACATAATAGTTTGTCGTCTACATTTCATCTCAACCAAATTATTCCATCAGGATCGATTAGTATATATGCATATGCATCGGTTGGTTGGTTGGTTTCATTTGTTTGTTCATGCTCCGACATACACGTTACGTCATTACCTCAAGTAAGGTATTCCCCCCCCCCCCCCCTAAAAAGAACACCTACAAGTTCTATTCTTTTAACAAAAGGTTCCATCTACTGAAAATTTTATGTAGCCTATCTGAAATTTTCGTGTCATACGAAATGTTTGACAAGAATGACACGGCACAATCTCTACATCACCAGCACGGAGTAATTGGTAGGCCCTAGTCCTAACACTGTCTGGCATACACCTTCGCTGATTTTCTTTCTTTTTTCCCATGCATTCCTTTGCTTCCTCCTTATATATATATTTTTTCGCTCGAGAATTCTGACTTTGCCTTTGGATGCACTACTCTGTGATCTCCCAAGCAACCGGACTTGCCTGCCGTTCACCGAAAATTCTGTATCCCTCATAAAGACGATCACCACATACAAGCAGACAAATTCAACGGAGGATGGTAAAGAAGTATGGCTAGAAAAAAAGGTCCATGCAGAGATCAAAGGCGTACTAGTACCTGCACTGTGCATATGGTTCTACAGTGCAATTCTAGACTTCTGTGCAAATCAACAGCAGTAATATCAGAAAAATCAACTAGTATAAACGTTTGCTGAACATGTTTTCCCGGCTAATTCATCATTGTAGTATATTGAGCTGGCAGACACCTCTCTAACTACGTACGTACCAATATTTTGCATGGTACTCAAACGAAGGCCATGGACAGCCGGTTCCCGTTCACCAAATTACGTAGTACTGCTGCTATAAATGCAGAGTCATAATGTAGAGCAACTGTCTTACCAAATCAACTGCACGATTTACGCAGATTGTATACTTCCATGAATATAATCGCTCTGTATCTGTACAATGATCAGCAAAATCTCAAATTAACACTGCGCATTCACTACAGGTTAGTGAATATACATCAAATATCAAGACGTTGTTGGGCATTGGCTTCCATTGGGGGGTGTTTATAACCAACAAAACATTATATGTAGTTTTGCAGCACTCGCATGGGCTATATGGCAGACCAGGGATAAGATGGCTGTCGATGAGCCGGACCTAGGGCTAGGGCCTTAGAGGTGCAGTCCAAGGATTCAAATTTCGTTTTCGGATAAAATACCGCCCGGGACCGGAATCTGAAATTTCGGTGAAATTCGGGTATTTCGGACAAATCTCGTCCAAAATTCAAATCCGGTTCGTTCTGTACCGAGAAAAAAACGAAATTCGGTGGAAAAGACCGAAATTTCGAGCGAAATACTCGAAATTTCGGTCTTTTTGCAACGGAAAAAATGGGTCAAACGATATCGAAAACTATTTAAATTTTGTTTGGAGAGTCCTGACACATTGATGATATTGTCATAAAAATTTCAGATTATTATCAAATCTGTGGATGTTTTAAAAATTCAAATATTGCTACTGTCCTGATAAAACGCTAACTCGTAATTTTGAACTGAATGCAGAATGGTTCAAACCACGTTATAAAATTTTGATTTTTTTTGTAAGGTTATTATGCATCACTAATGTTCTCATAAAATTTTTAGATGATGATCAAGCTTAAAAGGCTTACCGGCAAACTTGAACAAAATGAACAATTATCTAAACCACGTTAAAAATTTTTAAAACTTTTTGTGGATGATTTTGATGTAACATTAGTGTTTATGCAAAAGTTTTAGATGATTATCATTCTTAATTAATTTTTAAAAATTCGGACAGTGCTACGTCCTAATAAAAGCCTCATGATCAATACATAGATTTGCTTTAGCAATAAAAAAATGTTTAAATTTTTTGAAAATTTTACATAAGGGTGATAAGGAAATTATTAATATCTCACAATAATTTTGAATTATGATCACACTCCAGTGAATTTATAAAATTCTTACAAGAAACAATACCATTTATGTTCTTTCTCTTTTTGATTTTTGAAATATAATATAACAAACGAAGTTCAATGCTTACATAGATTTGATTGACCAAACAAAAAAATTTGAATTTTTTTGAAAAATTTACATAATTGTACTGAGTCAATTATTAATCTCTCACAAAAAATTTAGATCATAATCACAATCAACAAAATTTATAAAATTTGACAATGTAACTGTCCCAATTATGTTCATTCTATTTTTAATTTTTTAAAGATAACAAATGAATTAAAATTATTTTTAAATTTTTTATGTATGATACTAAACTACTAAAGATAGTACTATAAAATTTTCAGCTCATTATCAAGCTTGTAAAATTTTATAAAAATCTGATAGTGTTTCTACTAAAATTTTAAAATATCTCAAAAATTCGGTTTTCAACAAATTTTCATAGGAGATGACTTTCCTAAGGGTTATTGGACCAAATCCAGTCAAATCTGGTCCTAAAAGTTTCAAAATAGGCCAAAAAACACGAAATTTAGGTGAAATTTCGTCGAGGAAAACCGAAATTTTGGGTTACTGTAGCAATTTCAAAATTTTTAAAATTGTTTTTTTCGGCCAGTACTTTAGATTTCGGGGTGGTCCGAAATACAAAATTTCGTCAAAATTCGGCGAGATTTGGAACCCTGGTGCAGTCGGATCATGACCGACCATAATACTGATCACATTTGAATAGCTCAGGAAGGCTGATTGAATATTTTTCAGATTCGGACTCTGTATCGGATATTTTTTGTTGGATTGGGAATCAAATTCGAGGAGAGCTATCTGTCAGAATCTAATATATCTGGTTTTCCTCTCGAATAGTTACGATGAATTTGTCTCGGATATCTGTATATCAGCAAATTTTGATATCTTTAATATGTGTTATCTTCTTTGTCCGAGCTCAGAATTATGTAAATAATATATCCATTTCAATCCGCTCGACAACATCTTCACGACGGTGACTTCCAATACGTGATTTGCAGTTGTTATTACTAGTAAAACACGTGTTGTTGTATATTGGACATATGGTGAAACTTTCATCATGTATTTTTTAGTGTTGTATATGCACCATATATGACCTATGTTTTCACACAATATCCAACTAAATATTCGCTGCCGCACGGAATCCGATTTGTATTCGCTCCATATTCACAACAGAATCTATCCACATCCATATTTGTATCCGATACTATCCATGTCCAACTCCAAATTCGAAAAAATATGGATTATGATACAGATTGAGCAGTATCCGACTAGATCCGATCCAATTGCACCCCTACCTAGGGCCCTCTATTGAACTTACGTAAAGATAAAAACAAGAAAGCATAATCAAGTAAAGACTTTATTGCTGGACAGAAAGAATGTTACAATAACCAATTCGATGTGTTTTGGAGTACACAGACTACCTTGTTTATGCATATCTAAGAGGGGACAGCTAATACCGCTAAAGACGCATTTGCCTTCATGCATGTGTCTTCGTTGAGTCTTTGAACTGTCATAATCTTCGGCCAACAGTTGTGTCCCTTAGCCAACCATTGTAAGTTTGTCATATACGCCAATAATTGATCTCACTTTAGTCAGGTGGGGAAGCTGCCATATCTCCTGACCAGTTTACCCGATCGGGAGTTACGGAACCGTACGACTGATCATCGTTGCCCATGTTGATCGTCATTGACTTTTGACTAGTTTTTAGAGGCCACCTTTTACCATTTTTTCCTTATATACTCTTTTTATTTAGCTATTTTCAATGTCATTCACTACCATAAACTAAAGTAAACCACGCCATAAAAAAAGTGACCTAATAAAGAGAGGTAATTTAGTCTTTTATAGGGATTAAAATGGATCAGATAGTTTTCGACCGATCTGGACAATTTTCGGATATGGATTCTGTCGGATCGGATATTTGTGATCGGATACAGATATGGATTCGGTAGCTCACTATCCATCGGATACGGATACAGATTCGGATAATCCGGATATTGATGGGCTAGATATCCAGATATGCATATGGGATGAACCAAGGCTACTCTTTAAGCCTAAAAAGGTTTGTGAATTTCGAAACAGTTTTCTAATTTAATTAATCCATAAATCAAATTTTAATTATTAAAATTAGCATACTAGCTCGAAAAATTATGACATTTTTTTAGAAAATTTCCTAGCACCATTTTCAAGATTTTATCAGATTTTAAATTTTTCTCAAAAATTCAAACAATGCTGTCGTTAATAGGAAAATATTTTAAATAAGTAGCTAAAAATGCATAATTTATCATTTTAAACATAGTTCAACAAAAAATACAAATCTTGGGTCATTACATGTTCTTCATTAATGTCGGGATCAAAAAACTAGTTCATTTTTTTTTCATTGTGTGTGTACAATCTAAGGGGTTATCATGTTTCGATAAATATCCGTGACTGTATCCGTTTCGATCTGTATTCGCTCTGTATCTGTGTTCGATATTATTCGTATTCATATTCATACCCGAACTATCTGTATCCGTATCTAAAAAAATATGAAAACAAATATGGTAGAGCTATTATCCATTCGTATACGGTCCGTTTTTATTCCTTATCTTTTGTACATGTGCCTCGATGAAAATGCAATATACTAGAATGACTACTCATGGAACAGAGGGAGTAATGTTTAGTGCGTAGTTTTGCTACTGTGCATATCTAGCCCATTATACATCATTTTTTGTAAGTCTAGCTCCTAACACATATTTTTGCAAAAATTGCCCCTCCCCACCGCGGAAGACGTGACAAAGGACACGTATCCCTTGCCACACTTGGGGAGCATGGAATAGTCCTAAATCGATAGCAGCAGGTGCGAACGCAGGACGGCATGCTACTGCGGTCGAGGAGCGCAAAAGGCATCCTCCCCGCTACCCGACGCAGAAGCGAAATGCTGAGTGTATTGTCCATGCACAATGTTTGTAGCAAAAAAGTGTTCGCATGCGTAATGTGTGCAGCAAAAACAGTGTTGCGCTCACCTACAGGCTCCGCACTTGGCGTGCGTGGAAGCTGGTCTAGCGCTGTCCAACCGTGGCAACGTGGTGAGCCCAGTCGGCTATCGTACCCGGCCATACTGCCATGCTGGCTATGTGCTTTCGAGCTATGGGACCGCGATATATGACACGTATCATCTACCACACACACAAAACACCAACAGGACACTACAGTGAAAAAACTTCCCCTTTTGTAACTCCTGGAGCTGTATTGTCAATGTTCAGCTCTAGTATCGTAAGCTGGAGTCCCTAGCACGCTGGTACTTGAAGATATGTCGGTTACTAGCTTTCAATAAAAGATGGGAAAATACAGCAAATACTAAACTCTACTATTCACTGCATTGAATTCATATCCTATAGGTGACACGGCGCAGACCCTTTACTACTCCATCTAGTTGTAAATTATAATATTATGAAAGTACTATTCAAATAAATATATATATATATAATTTTTATATATCTAATTTAAATATTTAAAACGCCGTTGACAGTTAAAATTTTGAGAGTAGTTTAGTGCAAGCTGTGCAGTAACCCCGTCCACCACTTGCTCCACCGGTGCTGTCGCCATCGCTTTGACTATTACCCCAACTGTTTTCTCTTTCTTCAAAGTCCAAACCGCCGACCTTGTATACTAGTATTTATTTTTAGCACCTCCCCGTTTGATTTGCTCACCCATTTCGTCCACTGAAATACACGTCGCTTATTAATTGCCATTGCAATTGCGTCACCATGTCAAATGCTGGTAGGGCTGGTGGCTGCCGCCGCCTACCAGTGAGAGAAGAAGAACACACGAGAAAGGTTAAAGAGACAGAAAGCAAAGAAAGGAAATAAATACTCTAATTGAATCTCTGAATAAAGAAAGAGGATGCGGGAGACAGGGAGAGAGAGAAACAAATCCAATCAGCAGTGCTGAGCGCATTGGAGTCAAAAGCCAAAACCAACCGTCCCTTTCTTTTCTGACTTTCCCCCTCTTCGCTCCTGTGATGTCCTCGACTCCTCGTCCTCTTTTTGCGTCTCAAAATATTGCGATTCAGCGCGAGGGGGGAATGAGGAAATTTTCAATCCTTGCGCTGCTCTTGGCTCTGTGAACTTGTCTGGATTTCTTGCTTAAAGGACAGGTCTTTCCTCCTTTTGTCTGGGTTCTTGCTGCAACAATTGCTACTTGCCATCTGCGCGTGTGCGTTCTTGATGCTTGGATTGATGCAGCCTTGCAAGGTGGTGTGAGTTTTAGCCAAGAATTCCTTCCCGTGTCCTCGCAATTGTTCATGCCCTGCTGGAAAAGAGCCTCCTTTCCGAATTCCGCCGCCGCCGCCTATCGCCGGAGATGGAAGGTTACTACTGCTTGTTCCGCTTGCTGCTCGTCTCCGTTCTGCTCCTCGTCCGTGGCAGCCACTCCCTAAACCAGGCGTGCGACCCCGCCGATCTGAAGGCGCTTCTGGCCTTCTCCAATGACTTGGACAGGAAGGCCGCCGAGCTCGTCGGATGGGGTCCCAACGATGCCTTGTGCTGTTCCTGGACGGGCGTCTCCTGCGGTCTTGGGAGGGTGGTAGGGTTGGATCTCTCCAACAAGAGCCTCCACGGCGTCATCTCCTCCTCGATCGCCTCCCTCGACGGCCTCGCCACGCTAAACCTCTCCCAGAACTCGTTCCGCGGCCAGGCGCCGGCGGGGCTCGGTCGGCTCGGGAGGCTGCGTGTGCTCGACCTCAGCGCGAACAGGCTCTCCGGCGCGTTACCTGCGAGCGACGACGGATTCCCGGCGATCGAGGTGATGAACGTCTCCTCCAACGAATTCAGCGGGCCACACCCTGCGTTCCCCGGCGCGGCGAACCTGACGGTTCTTGATATCTCCAGCAACGCCTTCTACGGCGGCATCAACGCCACCGTGCTCTGTGTTGCGCCGCTCAATGTCCTGCGGTTCTCAGCGAATGCGCTTTCCGGAGAGATCCCCGCCGGCTTCGGCCGGTGCAAGAAGCTCGCCGAGCTCTCTCTCGACAGCAATGGCCTCGCGGGGAGCCTCCCCAGCGACCTGTACACGATGCCTGTGCTGAGGAGGCTGAGCTTACAGGAAAATCAGCTCTCCGGTAGCCTCGATAACCTCGGTAACCTCTCTCAGCTTATGCAGATTGACCTGTCGTATAACATGTTCACTGGCTCCATCCCTAATGTATTTGGGGGTTTGAGGTGGCTGGAGTCCTTAAACTTGGCCTCCAATGGGTTCAATGGCACATTGCCTGATTCCTTGTCGAAATGCCCAATGCTGAGGTTGATCAGCCTGAGGAACAACTCACTTTCCGGTGAGATTACTATTGACTTCAATTTACTGCCAAGGCTGAACGCTTTCGATACTGGGAGCAACAAGCTGACTGGTGCTATACCTCGTGGTCTTGCGTGGTGCACTGACTTGCGGACGCTGAACCTTGCAAGGAACAAACTTGAGGGGGTGATACCAGAGAGCTTTAAGAATTTGAGATCACTGTCATACCTCTCGTTGACAGGGAATGCCTTCACCAACCTGTCGTCTGCATTGCAAGTCTTGCAGAACCTGCCCAACCTGACGAGCTTGGTGCTAACCAATAACTTCCGTGGCCGTGAGACAATGCCAATGGATGGAATCAAAGGGTTCAAGAGCATGCAGGTGCTTGTCCTGGCAAACTGTGCACTCTCGGGCATGATTCCACCTTGGTTGCAGAACTTGGAGAACCTCAATGTGCTGGACATTTCGTGGAACAAGTTGAATGGGAAGATTCCACCATGGTTAGGCAATCTGAACAATCTCTTCTACATTGATCTGTCAAACAATTCGTTCAGTGGGGAGCTTCCTGAGAGCTTTACACAGATGAAAAGTTTAATTTCAAGTAATGGCTCGAGTAAGCTGGCATCAACAGAGGACCTTCCACTATTCATTAAGAAAAATTCTACTGGCAAAGGTTTGCAATACAACCAAGTCAGCAGCTTCCCACCGTCGCTGATCCTCTCTAACAACTTGCTTGCTGGGCCAGTTTTGCCAGGATTTGGCCATCTTGTGAAGCTTCATGTGCTGGACTTGAGCTGGAACAACTTCTCAGGGCGGATTCCTGATGAGTTGTCAAACATGTCGAGCTTGGAAATGTTGAATTTGGCCCACAATGATCTCAGTGGGAGCATACCATCATCTCTGACGAAACTGAATTTCCTCTCCAAGTTTGATGTGTCGTACAACAAATTGGCTGGAGATATCCCAACAGGGGGCCAATTTTCCACATTCACAAATGAGGGTTTTGTGGGCAATTCTGCACTCTGCCTTCTTCGAAATTCCTCCTGCACAGAAAAGGCTTCATTTGTGGAAACAGCACATCGCAAGAAGAACAAAGCCGTCCTTGTCACACTTGGACTAGGAACTGCTGTGGGGGTTGTTTTTATCTTATCTAGTGCTTATGTGTTTTTGTCAAGGATTGTTCATTCAAGAATGCAAGAGCGCAATCGAAAGGCGGTTGCAAATGCTGAAGATTGCTCAGAGTCTCCTAACTCGAGCTTGGTGCTGCTTTTCAAGAACAACAAAGAACTCAGCATTGAGGACATCTTGAAGTCCACCAACAACTTTGATCAAGCATATATAGTTGGATGTGGTGGTTTTGGCCTTGTCTACAAATCAACGCTACCTGATGGGAGGAGAGTTGCAATCAAGCGGCTTTCAGGTGACTACTCTCAGATTGAGAAGGAGTTCCAAGCTGAGGTGGAGACACTTTCACGGGCTCAGCATGATAACCTTGTATTGCTGCAAGGCTATTGCAAGATCGGCAATGACAGGCTATTGATCTACTCATTTATGGAGAATGGCAGCTTGGACTACTGGCTTCACGAGAGGACCGATGGTGGTGTGCTGCTGGATTGGCGTAAGAGGCTACGGATAGCACAGGGTTCAGCAAGGGGGCTGGCATACTTGCACCTGTCATGTGAGCCCCACATATTACACCGGGATATCAAGTCAAGCAATATCCTTCTAGATGAGAACTTTGAAGCCCACCTGGCCGATTTCGGGTTGGCAAGGCTCATCTGCGCTTACGAGACGCATGTCACAACAGATGTGGTCGGAACCTTGGGCTACATTCCTCCCGAATATGGGCAGTCACCTGTTGCAACTTACAAGGGTGATGTGTACAGCTTTGGTATTGTTCTGCTGGAGCTACTCACTGGTCGGAGGCCTGTGGACATGTGCAGGCCGAAAGGAAGCAGGGATGTTGTGTCGTGGGTGCTTCAGATGAAGAAAGAGGACAGGGAAACTGAAGTTTTTGATCCAACTATATATGACAAGGAGAATGAAAGTGAGTTGATCAGGGTGCTCGAGATAGCATGCCTCTGTGTAACCGCTACTCCTAAGTCAAGACCAACATCTCAGCAGTTAGTTGCATGGCTCGATGACATTGCAGAAGATTGGAGTCTAATCCAAGGATGAAGTTTCCAATGGTTTTGATTTGCTTGGGCTGTATCAGCTTGGTAGTTTTTTTTAAAATGATTAGCTGTGTACATAATATTACAGTGTGAAATCCCGAGAGCTCTCTTCATTTGCCATCCTCTTACGTAATTCGTCTGAACATCCGCTTTTCTTTTAAGGTGGTTGCAAGATCACCAGAATGTAAAAATGCTTTATAGGTTTAAATCATCATGGTAATAATATTGCGTTTATATCACCAGGTGTGCTACAGATTTGTAGTATGTTTTGTAACTTAATTTACTGCTATTGTATAAATTTTTGTGGGTATTTGTTTCAGTAATTTGCTGGTATTTAACCGACGATAATTTCTTCCATTTAATGTTTTCACGGGATATTTGAGAAACCAAGGTTTTACAGTGAGAGCTGCAGAATGCTGTTCAGGAAGCAATATACCACAGATTTGTAAAAATGCTTTGTAGGTTTAAACCATCAGGGTTATTATCTAGCGTTTATATCAGCAGCTATTCTACGTATTTGTGGTATGTTTTGTGACTTCAGTTGCTGCTATGGTATAAATTTTTTTGGGTATTTATTCCAGTAATTTGCTGCTATTTAACACACGATCATTTCTGCCATTTCATGTTTTGAAGCCATATTTGACAAATCAAGGTTTTACGGTGAGAGCTGCCGAATTCTGTTCAGTGAGTAGCACAGTGTCGTTGTGAAAAGCATCAATTATGGTTTGGGAACAGAAAGCTGTGCAGACCTTTCTGTCATTCTAGAGCTCCGCTCTTTTCATTTGATCTGATGGTTTGACGATCGTATGGTACGGTGCTTTCGTAGGCTGAAAAGAGGCCATTTTTCTCTTGCTGACTTGTTCTGCCGGTAGAGTGTTATTCATGCTATTGAAGGCACAAGTACTCCTTTTCTCTATTCCCCGGAGTAGGCGGTTGGACGGTTGGCGGATACTACAGGTTACTGACTTACGGTCCGGTCCGTAAAGAACACGGTTCGCCACCCATCCTCGGGAAATCGCCATCCGCCGACTCTGACGTGTCCTTTCTGTGTGCCCACCTCACCTCGCCTCCGTGCTATGTGTTGTGCATGCAATCATGCTCCTACTAGACCTAGGCAATAGACCTATCTTTTTAGATCGACCCTAAATATGGCTATCGAGCATGGCCCAAAACACGGTATGATATAGATGTCTTCGAGTCAGGCTAACATGACACGAATGATTGATTGTGCTAGTCCAAAAACTCGGCACAACATGACCGATTGAGCCGTGCTTGGGCAGTCCGGCACAAAAGCAACCATTTCGTAAAAAACATCATATTACCAGCCCAGCCCATTACTAACTACCTTATCCTATCGGCCTAGCCCACCATCAAATACTATCTCTCTCTTTTTGTCTTCTCCTATGACCCATCTGACACATTCTCCATCCTCACTGTACCTCTATTGTCTCTTGTCTCCCTTCACTTGCCTTCTCCACCCTTGCTTCCTCCTCGCATTACCACCTCCCCCACCGTCCTACAACATCCCCTCCTCACCGTCCCTTATCGTCTCGATACCAAATCCAGTGGTTTTCGATCACATCGCCGTTGGATACGGTCTTGGCATCACACCACGAACTTCGTCGACCGTCTCGAGGAAAAAGACGGCGCTGAATGAAGAGGGAGAGGATGGTGACGGCGTCGGATCCTCACCGTCTCAGTGTCGGATTCAACTTTTTTTTCTTAATGAATAAATAAAAATTAATTCTTCTTTTAAAATAATTATGTGTACCAGATTGACATGTTTTCGTCGACAGTCGACGCTCACTCCTCATCCTTCGTGCGGTCCACGGCGACGGCAGTTGGCCCTGCCCACCTCTAGCTCCTACGCACGGCACGGCCGGGATTTAGCCCCGCGCGCGGCAAATTCGTGTCATGGGACGTGCTCCTACCGGGTAATGTCGCAGGGCAGCCTCGGCCTCGCGTCCGTGGACTATCGGGTGCCCAGCCGCGCGGCGCTACCACATTGACGGGACGGCCACTAGCATTTTGTTCATCGGCAGCGTCTGTGAGCGCACGGAAGGAGAAGTCGCGGGTGGAGCGGGCCGAACGGCAAGTCCAGCCCACAAATTGTACAGGCGACTTTTGTAACCATCGCCACTAGAGCGGATTAACGGGACGGCCCACAAACCCATTACTTCCCGTCGCATCAGATTGGCCACCAATAGGCAAAATTTGTTTGCTTTACGCGAACAAAGATTAATTCGGCCCAGTAAAACTAGAAGAAGATCTGGGCAAGGGCACCGTCATCCATCGTCCAAACGAGTACTTGCAAAGAGTGTACAGTAGCATTTTCTTGCCCTTTTATACATGCGGTGTTTGGAAACGATATACATGCTCATCATCTGGCGACGAATGTGACATGAATTAGGCATGAACGATTTAGATCTCGATCCATTGCCAAAACACGCTCATCTCATCTCCTGCTTCAATAAAACTGGCAGAATTATCGACTCCCTTGACCATCCAGGCTTGTGTTCATTGTAGTAGGCCGAATCTATCGGCTATTCGGAATTCGGATTATACACCTCACAACAGGCCACAAATCAGAACAGTTGTAAAAAAACCAGACCAATATAATATGCCAGCGAGTGATTATCCTCTATTAAGGAGAGGAGTGGGCCCACGTCTTGGTCGATATTTTTGTAATTTATACTATATCACTTCATTATTTGTCACTTTAGAAAATATCACTCATATCTCAATGACACATGAATTTAGAAGCTACATGTTATTAAAACAATGAGTAGCATTTTCTAAAATGCCAAACTTTAAAGTGGTGCAGTATAAATTATCCCGATATTTGTTTTCTCGAGTGTAGAATAATTCCATCTCCAGTCCACGACATAGCAAAGAAGCACACACAGCGACAGAGGGGTTGGGGCCTTGGGGGAGTATTTGTGGGGGTGGACCGGTGGAGGCATTGCATTGTCATCTCATCAGCCTCACTCACAGTCACACATTAGTCTCGTCACTTCAGTCACTACCATTACGGATGATATATTGGTGAACACTGTCTGAAAGTTAAAAATTCATAAAAATTATTTTTAATTTTTTTAAAAAAATCCTAAAAAAATATCAGATAAAGGGGAGGGGTGTTCTCTAATCATGCAAAAATTAAAGATCAAAATCAACCTCATTTACAATGTATGAAAAAGATAAATTCTATGTGAATAGTAATAATAATTGTTTATGTAGAATTTATATTTTCATATCTATGAGTGACATTGAATTTTATCAAAAAAATTGTATGGTTAGTGAACATTCTCTCTTACATTTGGTATTTTTTTATAACTTTAAAAACTTCGAAGACACAATTTTAACGTACTTTTAACTTTTAAGTGGACACCCTCCACCACTATGACCACCTAGGACTTGCAAGGGCAAAAGATAACACCACTGTCGCTTGTGCGCCTGTGGGGTGGTGCCGTTGTGTTGATGTCCCTAGCACTGCTATGCACATGAACCGGACTATCGACGAAATTGTTGCCAACAATAACACGTATGAGCTTCACCGAACCGAGCTCGAATAGCTCACAAATCTATTAAATTTACAAATTACTTGATAAATATTACTATATGTTAATGTTTGCCGAGTTTACTCGAGCTAGAACATTTTTTCACCGTTGAAAAATAGTACACATTGAATGTTTACAGTTAACGAGCTTACTCGAGTTGAGCCCGATCCTCTACTCAAACTTAGATCGAGCCAAACTCGAGGCTAGGTCTAAGCTCAAACTCTAACTCAAGCTCGTTCGAGTTTTTACTAAGTTCGAGCCTGGCAGACTAGGCTCGTCCGAGTTCGACTCGTTTACAGCCCTAGGCCCCGCTTACAGCACTGAACTGTCGGGCCTACATGCCAGTAACCGTTCGTAAGAGCAATTCCGGTGGTGCGCCGAGTCGCCAACCCAAGCCCCGGTTGGAATCCAAAGCCATGCTCTTATTTTTTGCTACACAAATGTTGTGTTTAACACTTGCACTTGCAAGCCTCTTTTTAAACTTGTATTCGTCTCTCTCTCATGCTCCAGAACTAGATAGCCCGAGCTCATCTCCCCATGTATCAATGCATGCGTGTAATTGCAACTTGCAAGGCAGTGGCGCGCTAACCCAACGCATTGAGTGGCTGGAAATGCGGTGGCGGAGCAGGAGCAGGAGGGGCAGCACACAGGCAGAGGCAGATCTTGGGGCAGGCGGCGTGGGGTGATGGTGGTAGGGGTTGCTTTTGCTTTTACTGATTCCAAACCAACCCCACAAGAAGGCAACCCACTGGCTCTGGTTGCAGCGCAACGTAGCAGCGAGCCAGCGACCACAGCAGACCAGCTCAGCCGAGAATCCTTCGTTTATCTGCTCTTTGTATCAAATCTAGCTTCGACGTGTGTATTTACAAATTTAATCTTTCTTCCTCGTCGTAAAAGGATTCTTCTCTGTCTCTAATGCCGTAGCAGCACTACTACAGAACTGGGCATCACAACTGGCCTATTAGAAGCGGTTTGGTGCGAACCCGTTGTGATCTTCACATCAGAAGCGGTTCGTTGGCAACGGTCCGGAGAGGGCTTCCAGAAGCGGTTGGAGACACGAACCGCATCTGAAGGTTGCGTTCTAGAAGCGGTTATTTTCGATAACCGCTTCTTTTCTCAAACCGCTTCTGATTTTTAGAAGCGGTTTTAGAAAATAACCGCTTCTAGAACGCAACCTTCAGAAGCGGTTCGTGTCTCCAACCGCTTCTGGAAGCCCTCCCGCTCAGCGCATTTAAACCCTTCTTCCTCCATGCGCCAGCAGAGGTACGAATACGATCGAACAGAGAAGGCCACCAAGCTACTGTTCTTGGGAGGTCTTGTCCAAATTTTTAATTGGAGGTGATTAGCTCTAAATTAAGTGTTTCAAAGTTAGTAACATCATGTGAACATCCTTCTCACCTAGATATTGCTATTTTTTTCAATGGATGTGGAGAAATCTTGAACTTTTTAAGCATTATCGAAAATTTATTTTCCGTGCCTTGTTTTGTTGTTGTATGAAGATGTAGGGTGGAGATCTAGTTCAAAATATGACATTACAAGGTAAAGGTGATTGGAAGCTTTAGATCTAGGTGGTTGTTAGCTTTAGAATCTTAAATATCACAATATTGGGAGAGATCTAGGTACAATATTGCAAGGAAGTAATTATTGGTGTATGAAATAATAGATTTTGCAATTCAATATCAAAACATCCTAGATGCATTGAGGCAACAGCTTGTCTGATGAGAAAAATCTCTGTGGTACTCTAGATGCAATTGCGTCACGCAATTGCATTTAGAGTGACGCAATTGCCTCTAGAGTACCATAGAGATTTTTCTCATCAGACAAGCTGTTGCCTCAATGCATCTAGGATGTTTTGATATTGAATTGCAAAATCTATTATTGGTTGTGTCATGTAAAATGTCAATGCATAAATATCTAAGGTGAATAAAATTTCGAACATCAGATACTAATCATGAAAGTTCCGCCAAGAGAGTTAGAAGGAAACATTATTTCATAAGTTAAGGCCAGAATACCTTACCACAAATATGATACCACAAATATGATAACAAAATATTTCATAGTTCAGGTAACAATACATTAATTAACAAAATATGATATATACCACAAATATATCAATAAGTGTTCAGTTAGAAACCACATTATTTCGTAATTCAAACAAGAAAACCTTATAGTTTTTTCATGTCTTCCATCATATGTGCCATAGCTTCCGCAATAGAGGCTTCTGGTTCTCTTTGAAGTTCCATAACTCCAAAGATAAAGGCCGATTTGCTTGACACCAATAACCGATTGATCTTGATCATATCTCTCAATCCCTACAAATTAAAAGCGATTATGTTGTTGTGAGAAGGACAAGAACCACATTGAATTCAAGACTAGAAACCTTCATATTACCTCTATAAGCTTAGCTTTAGCTTCTTCTAGCTCTCAGATTCGCTCTGCGTTCCTTCTTCAAGAGTGTCTTGTTAAGGGATTTGATATCTTGCAAGCGAACATCCATGTCTTTCAGTTCTTGTTTGATCTCACAAATCTTTTCTCGTTATCTCGATTTCCCCTTGGTTGTTCGATCTCCACTTGAGTTTTGTTTAGTTTCTAGCAGCTTTTCCATGTCTTTAATTACCATAAATATATTATAATGAATTAGGTGTTTACTTCATACAAGGATGCAAGATAGAGATGTACACGTACATAAGTTTCAAACATATTATCACCCAAAGATAGGCACAAAAGAGGCATTGAACATTGAATACGTAGTAGCTCCAAAACATCAATCCTTGTGTGATATAACAAGTTTAATGTTGAATTCTAGATTATATGAATTTTATGTTCTTATATATATAACTCAGGTCTAGCTAGCAAACTAATGAGGCATTAAAGCTTGCTAAGCTATATATATGCAGCTTGCTAAGAATTTTATATTTGACCTCTCATGAATCCTATATATCCAGTTTTGTTCAACCATCATGAATCGCCTATATACAGCCTAGCTCATTCCTTCTAAACATTATTCACAAACATCATTAATTCGCAAACTCAAAATGGTTTCCCTAGTCAAGCATTTGAGCTATAATTCTTTAGTACGTATAGCCTCATTCTTTCTAAACATCATTCACAAACATTTTCACAAACATCATTCACAAATGTCATTTACAAACACAATAACCTAGTCAAGCATATCGGTTTCATACGTACAACTCACCGACGGAGATGAGGAGGAGGTGCGCGCTCATGAGACGAGGAGGTAGCCGATGGGGAGGAGGAGGTGCTCATGGACGAGGAGCTAGCCGACGGGAGGAGGAGAAGGAGGTGCTTGCCGGCGGGGAGAAGTAGGTGCTCGCGAAAGTCGTCCGGGAGGAGGTCGCGAGAAGGAGGATTGCCGGGGCTAGGGTTTGCAGAGACAAACGCATGGATCGGCGCTACAAATTCTATTGGTATGGCTATATAGGGTCTCAGGTCATATCACAAACGGTTCCTAGTTAGAACCGTCTATGATATTACCCTATCACAGACGGTTCCTAGTTAAAACCGTCCGTGATATGATCACAGACGACTTTTAACTAGAACCGGCTGTGATATGACTGACGGTTCATAAATAGAACCGTCTGTGATTAAATCACTAACGGTTACACTAGAAAACCGTCTGTGATATTTGTCATAACAACCGTCTGTGAAGAGAAGTCTAATATAAATCTTTCTATAGTAGTGCCCTGACCTGTTACCAACCATATGATATAATTCAATCCACCGACTTTTCTACCAGCCGATTAACCATCCAAATATAATTTCATTATAGTCAAGTTTAATTGTTCTCTTAGAAAGTAAACTAGTTTACCATGCGGGTGATATTAAGTAAACTAAGTTGCAAGTACTTGATAAGAAATTAACAAGACAACATGATTGAAGGATTAGACTTTCCTGATACCGTAAGACTTGAAGACCGAAATATTTGGGGATCAAAGGTTCAAGCTTGAATAGCATATCTCTGGGTTAGTCCGACTCTGGAAGAAAGAAAACACGAGGAGTCAAATAAGCACTACCGCTAGATGAAAACATGTTGCATATGGAAGGACCAAGATTCTACTCAACTAAAGGTAAAGCATGGCTGTTGACTCTCGTTTTAAAGTTCTAACGATATTTTGAATAGAAAAGGGAGGAGAACAAGATAAGTTTTATTCAAGTTTTATTAAGACAAATTGATTTAGAGAAGGATGTTTAGGTTGAAAGGATTAAGGAAATACTTTTTAAGTTGTATTTAGGAAAAAATGATTTATGGTTAAAGGAAATAGTGTGTTCAAATTTATTAAAGGGAAAGAATTGTTGAAAAAGATCTAAATAGGAAAGACCTGATTAAGCTATATTAAAACAAAGTGACACATTGTTATAAAGAAAAGAAATTAGAAACTTAATTGAATTAGTTTAATTTATTTTGAAATGAGAGTGTTTTTTTTCATGGAAAACAAAAAATTTAGAAGAGAGACTTTTACTTAAGAGAAGATATTGTTTTCTATAATTAAATTAATAGAGTTGACAGGTTTCGTGAAACATGATTTGGAATAGGAAAATATCTAACTTTAGTTTTGTAAAATATTTTATTTCAGGGTGTATTTGATTTTACTCAATAACCCAATTAGTCTATTATATGAAATAGTGAACTTTTATTTTTTAGAAAATAATTTATAATTAAATTGACTTAATTGGTTAACTAAATAATAGGTAATAATTTATTTAATTTGATTGATACTAAAATTCTTGTTTGTAGAAAATATTTGAAGAACATAAAGGATTAGGGAATTGATTAAAGAATTTTATAATTAAATTAGAGGTTTTCCAAATTAGTTAAGGGTGAAGTCGGCCCGGTTGACCGGCCATCGTTGCCTCGTATCCCCTCGACCCCTCCCCTTCATCTCTTTCCAAAATTCTCTTTCACTCGATCAGAGTATGTAAAATAAAACCATGTCAGATGGCTATTAGTCTGTACACATCAGCTTTGATCTATATAGAGGAGTGAGAAAAGAGTAAAGAGAAGAGAGCTGACTCTTATTTAGTAGCCAGCTTTGCACGGGAGCATAGGTAGATCATTTATGTACAAGAGAGAAAATATAGTTATTGCACAACATCTAGAGATAATATTTAGATACAGTTATTATATCAGATGATTTTTAGCTTACTATTAGTCAGTAATTGACTTTGCTATTGTACTTCGCTTACGGCTGCGGAGAGGCCTCCTAAACAAGATCTCAGATCTCTCTCTTCCTCAATGCTCTGCTTCCTATCCTGACGCCTGGGACGCCGCCTCCATTGCGCCGCCTGACCTCGTCGGCTCCGGCCAATCCGGCGTCTGCCTTCCATGCCTCCCGTATACTACTCGACGCTGCCAACCCCCCTACTAGAGCCGCAGCTCGGCTACCCGCGCCGCCGCCCCTAATAGCACCGTCGCCTAAAGATGCCACCATCGGCAACCTGCACCTCAGCCATCTCTCGCTACCCGGAACTTGCCCCTTCCTCCTTCCCCCGCCGCCACTAAGCTCGCCGGTCACCGCCGACCTCCGCCGCACTGGACCTGCCACGTTCCAATCCACTGCGGCCGCTACCGGCCCGCATCCTCCTGGGTGCCTGCGACAACGAGCAGCCACCAGCTCGCCGCCGTGGTCGCGCCCCTCACGTCGCCTGTGCTGCGGTGGCCTAAGGTCACCAGCCGCACCACGGTGCCGCTATTGCCATCGTTGAGATGGCGAGGTACCAAGCACCTTGACAACTCCGACAGAGGTGCTCCTCTCATCGGATAAGGTCACCTCCTCATCCCTCAGCTTACTGGTCTGGGCTGTGCGGTGTTGTGCTGTGATAAAATTAGAATGGATGGATGATGCATTGATGAGACCGACAGGGTATGGAGTGGTTGATGCCCGGCCTGAATGTATGTATGTATGTATGCTCACTCCATCGCCCGTGAAAATATGTGCACAATAATCTTTGTTATAAATCTGAGCACGATATCCAATTATTGCAGTTCAAGTCACAGTATCATGTGTGGATCCGTAGTATAGCCAATGAAACGTCAAAATAGACAATTTAGTTATTGAACTCTAGTGATTAATTCTGACAACATAGTAATGACATGGTACATTTAAAACGGAGTATTATCTGCATCTGGAACTTGACAAAAGAATCACCCCTATTGACATATTTCCAAGATAACAGTGCAATTTAAATTCTTGGAATTTGACAAAAGGCTATACTTACTAGAGCATATTTAGCATTGCATTCATATGGAAGTATTTGTGTTACAAGGCTGACACGCCTTGCCGCATTTTCAGTCCTGAAACTAATGGAATAGACTTCCAGGAATTAGTACATGCCAATAACAAAGTACCACTACTCATTGCCGCAAGGTTGACCTATGCATGCTAGCAATGGAACATCCTTTCATACAACACTAGCATCATGGCATTGAACATAGAACCAATCAAACATTCAGACTATCAGGTAACGACACTTAGCACACTATTCACTGTACAACATCTGAAATTTGGGACTAAATTCCTATTACTCAATTCTTGAATCATGATATCAGTAGGGTGTTTATGGTACAAGACATATATAAACCTGACATTTTATTCGCGTCACTTGGGTATGCAGAACATGTCCTTTGTAAAGGATAATGAATGTAAAAAATTGCATGAACATGTATATCCAGGATCTATGCTTGTTTGTGATTAACCATTCTTTCATTTATATGGCCATATGACGATATGAAAACCTCTATATTTTATTGTGCTTGATTAAAGATATTTCTTATAGAGATATCATGGCAAGAAAGAATTATTGAATAGCGCTAGCATTCGATATCACTATATACAAATAGAAAATCTCAAAATAACAAATAATATAGTTAATGGTTCCAATTTGTCCTAAATTTTGCAGTCTGTGACTGGAAATCCTTTCTCTTTTCAATAAAAAGAGAAGGTATTTAAGCAGTGTGTGTTTTGAGATACAATCAATTGAAGAGAATAAAACTGGTCCAATAAAAAACAGGAATGAATTTATTAAAAGAGATTGAAAAGGGAAAAGTACAAAAGGATTCGACGATCTAAAAAAATAAAAAGGGTTTAGTAATCCCCTCCTACGAATCTAAATTAGTAAAATAATGTGGATGAATAAGATTTTTATACATGGCGCATTTTTATGCATTCGATATCACTATATTCAGATGCACAAAACATACATGTAGACAAGCACTCAAGCATAATTATCATGCACTATTCTTCTCTTTAAGATCTACAATATGCTTACCTTGTTTGACATGATGCAATGGAAGGTGTTCCTTGTTTGTTCTTGGCTCATTCTATGCTTGTACTGGTTTCTCCTATTGATGCAAGGTGCTATGCTTCTTTCGTTCTCTCCTTCCCTGATGTTTCATACTGCTTTTCCTTGGCTTCAACCTGCAGCTAAACAAATCATTTTGCTGCTGCAGAAAGGAAGCAAAAGCAGTGAGAGTAGAGGAAAGAATTCACCTTATGCCCGATGATTTGATGTGCCCGATGATTTGATGCTTTAGTTTTCCCCCTCAGCTCCCTGTCGTCCCCTGCTCCTTCCCTGGCCAAAAGCTGCGAAACAACATTAGAAAGGTTTTGGCCAAGGAAGAACAGAAGAGGGAATAGTTCGCCCAGAACTGGTTGCCAACCGGTTCTGAGTTGCCCTATGGTCCTTATTTATACATGCTTGAGAACATTGGAACACATCAAAAAAATATTTTATTATATTTTGGCTTAAATCCTGGTTTGAATGGTGGTTTTGACACCTAGTTAGACACTTGTTGAAAAGGTTAAAATGGAATTTTTCTCAAGGATGACATTTTCATAAAACTTTAGAACCTGGAGGCTATGTTGGTGTATGAAAATATGAAATTACTTTATTTATTTGGTGAAAGAAAAATCTGGTTTTAATATGAGGCTAACAGCTCGTTGAAAATTGGGTATTTTGGTAAATTCACAAATCGTGGCATGGATTGTAATTTCTACTAATGGGGTAGGTATGCATTAAGGTCAATGCGACTAATTTTACTTGCCATGTTAGGTTGGTTTGGAAATTTATAAACTCAATTTACTATTTTGAAAAATGTTATTCCAAGGGTCTTCTTGCAATTGTGGCCTAATTGGACTATTTTCAGGAAATTAGTTTTGTGAAATTATTTTCCCCATATCTCACAACATTTTTGCTATTTTCTGAATTGTTCGCTCTACTGAAATTGTGCCTCAATTGATCGGCGCACTTTCAGTAGTCTGTGCGCATTCAGAACATAGCTGTTATCCGAAATATTATGTGTAGTTTTTGAAACAAGTGTTTAGTTCTCTTACAGCAAAGTTGTTCATTTAGTATACAGATATTTCTTATTGAAGAGCATTTTAACCTTATATGGAGTGCACAGATATTTCTTTTTGAAGAGCATCTTACAGCAAAGTTGTTCAAAAAGGCTGTGCAAATGCAGTGCAGTTGATGCCTAGAGGAAAGAATGTTCTTATATGGAGTTCAGGTCTTGTTAATCTATTATTGGAATGAACGCTAAAGTAAACTACGGCAAGTGACCTTCTAACAAATCACACTAATCTGGTCGTAGTTCTGATACCACTTGTTGCGTGCACGATCTTAAGAATATAGAAGATGAATCTAGTAGAGAATTAAAATAACAATGTTGAAGAAACTATAATGAGAGAAAGATTTGGCAAAGTCGACCGTAAATTCGTTTAGCACAACCTCAAAAAAAGTACAAAGGTATTTTTTCCAATGATCTCTCGAACCTTTTAGGATGTTGGATCATTGTCCTGTACAAGAATTTGGTGCTGAAATATAACCTGACCTTTAATCCTCTCGTGCACCTCATGCTTTGGATGAGTTGATTTGTGACTTCTTGGTTTGTTTTGTTATTCATAACCACCTCATGGGTTTATGTAGACCCTTGTTACTCTAAAGCAATTAGAAATCCTTACTCTAAAAGAAAGTAGAAATCTATTAGGATTCATTTAGCAAATCTTTTTAAATCCTAAGACTAAATATAAGTCATCATAATTAATAGTCTACACCTTAACTCTTATCCGTTGAAGTTATCGTGCTCCTGAAGGATCTTGCTCCAAGTGAGCTTTCCATTTTTGTTTTGTTTTTTCTCCCACCTTTGGGAGTGCCCCCACCACATGGGCTCATGCATATCATCGCAATGTGTGTTGGTGTTCGGGTTTAGGCTTCCAAATCCTCTACTTGAGATATTTTTCTTTATGTAGTTTGATTAACCACATCTTCTGTTCCTACACTCTCCATACCATAGGTTTGTACCACTTTTCGAGCTTCACCTACTCATTGGTACCGCATGGTTGGTCCTGCCACGTCTTTCTTTTTCCAACAGATCGCACCTTGCCTCTGCGCATGCCAGATTTTTGTAACACTTTGCAATTCCGTACATAATTGCAGTAGAGATCTGATTACCTACCGTTGATGACATGGTTTACTTCTTCTGATCAGGATTTTTTTTACCTCCAATTGGTTGCCTTTCCTTTAGATTAGGATTTTTTTCGAACCTTCAATTGGTTGCTCTTCCTTTAGGTTTACCCATCAATAGGTATTCACCATTGTTTCAGATATTTTTCATGATTATTTACCATTTGCAAGTAACTCGTATGACTTCACCACGAAGTGGTAACTCATAACTTTCGAGTTCAAGCGACCTTACAGAATATTATATTTTCTTTAAGTTGAAAACATACCGAACACCCGTCAATGTTCGATGTGCTCCATCATACATTTTCGATGTAATTGCTCCCACCTAGTAATTGCAGACTCCTTACAATTGGTCAAGTGAACAGGTGTAGACTCCTTACAATTGGTCAAGTGAATAGTTCCATGTGCCGTGTGCAAGGCTGTGAGATCTTTCGTTAGATATCTCCCTGGTCGAACATATACGGAAGTAACAACCTGAATCTAATATCCATCTACGAGAAGTACCTAATTTACTAACAAGTACGTCTGGATAATCTTTAGCTAGTGACATTGAGCATGCAGCTTTCATTTGTTTTAAACTTTGACAGTCCTTTATCATATGAAATTTCTCATCACATAGATAACATATATTTGTGCCTTTACTCTTGTCCATATTCTTTACTTAACTCTTGCTTTTGCCTGCAATACATACCGTACAAACTGCTGAGGAATAGGTAGGCTACACTAGCGAAAAATCAAAATTTTCTACCACATAACCAAGGAACCACTACAAGTTATAGATCACAGAATTACCACTAGACACGCAGACTCGTAGCGAAAGTAGAGTCGACGTATCGCGGTGGTGCAGATGTAGTCGTACTAGTCTCTTGCCTCCTCCAACAGCTTCGTGTGAGCAACGTAGGTTGCGGATCGTCCTAGCGTTGAAGCTTCGCAGCAACGCCTCCAAGGTATCCACACGTACAGGGTAGGAACACCACGCACCGGAGTGCTAGCGCCGGTTGCGCGGTTCTGGGCGGAGAAGGGAGTGGCGGCTAGGGTTTCGGGAACTCCGAATTTCTATTGTGTTTCGCTATATCTTCTCCAAAGCTAGCACCTCCTCCCTTTATATAGATGTCCCATAACGGGTTTCAACCTTTGAAGCCTATTAGGAACTCTAAGGCCATTACAATTCGGATCCCTATCCGAATTAGTTACAACCCCTTAAGCGTACGACCCTATAGGTTCACGTGCACTTGGTCATGGCCCGAGTATTCCTACTCGACTAGACATGGCTCGAGTATTCCTACTCGACCAGACATAGCTCGAGTACCCGTATTCGATCAGTATGGCTCGAGTACTCCTACCCGACCAGACATAGCTCGAATACTCTTACTCGACAAATAACCGGTAGCGGCCCTTAGCAGGACATGCCGATTCCCAAGTACATGTAAAGATTGGACGAACCTCAACAATGTCCTATGCATTTCCTTTTACCTCACGATATCGGTCAAACCCAAGGCGAGTTATCGTCATCCTTGTTTGGATGGTTCGACCACTCTTTCTTGATACCGTGACTCGGATTCCTCAAATACATCGAGTTAACTCTTTACTCGATGAGCATGGCCATGCACTTTTCTGGAATTCGACCACTCGAGAGGTCTAGAGATATCTCTCCCGTTGTATGTAGGGGCAAATCCTATCTTAATCGACCACGCCTCACAGCATGTTTCATGATAAACCCGAAAGCCATATTTATAACTACCCAGTTACGGAGTAGCGTTTGATGACCCCTAAGTAAGCTATTACGCATTTTGAGAATATACGACAATCTCAAGTCGAAAGATATAGCATACACACCGTATATGAGACCAAATGATGACATGAAAGAATACAACGTTCTCGCAGTGTCTCAAGGTGGGTTGATCCAACTCCATGTTCTCCAACATGTGTTCATATTATTGGTTTGATATCTCCATATCTATGACCTGTGAAACATGGTCATCAACCGATACATATGCTAGTCTATTCATATGTGTCCTCATATGTTTATCGACTAGGGATCACTTTTAGCATGAACATCATAAAGATGAATATAGAGTTTCACAAACAAGTCACGTACTTATTAATCAATATACATGATGTTATTCAAAAAACAATATTGTAGTTTATGAACATTTATGAAAATATAATCATCTCTATGATTGCCTCTAGGGCATATTTCCAACACAAATTGCTTGATCACACAAGGACGAAGATTTCAATGGCTTTTTTAAGGACTCTGCGTGCAAATAGATATGCAATTGCCTTATTAAAGTTGAGTCTTTTTCCAATGAGAAAATGCGTCACTAGTTGCTCCTATGTTTCTGGTAGATGATACCAATATGACAACTTTATCATTCTTCTCAAATTTTTTCATCCACACTAATCAGTTGTGTGATAAGCTTGTTGAAAACAGATGATCAACGAACCGTGTACATGCCTTCATGCTCAATCTATATAGTTGTCGCTTTAGCACCCACCTACCTTTACTTTGCTATATACAATTCTTTTAAGTCCTTACATAATTTCTTCGGCGACTTCTCCTTGATAACCAAGTACTTTACCTCATCAGAAACATAGACAAGTTGCACTGACATCCTTTCTCTTCATCACCTTTTTGTCTTCTACGGACATTTTTTTCCGGTTTATCCCTATCAAGAGCAGTGATTGACTCTTGCTGGACAAGGACATCCTTCACCGCACGTTGCCACATGCTAAATTTTCTCCGCCAAATTTCTCCACTTGATTCCACATCGTCGACATTGATTATGATTTTATGCCACTTGATGCTTTACCGACATTCTCACAACTATGATTAATTCGGCCTTGGCTCTGATACCACTTGTGACATTCTAATATCAATTGTTATACTATGATACCCCTTCTTATACGCAGCAACCCTTGTATCAGATTAGAGTTATATGAGATACAGCAAAGTGTGCACTATTTCAAGAACATAGAAGATGAATCTCGTATGGAGAACCAAAATAACGAAGTTGAATCAACCACGACGAGAGAGAGATTTGGCGAATCGACCGCAAATTCGTTAAGCACAACCTGAAAAGAATACAAGGGACTGTTACTCTCTCACAACCTTTTAGAACCCTCAGATTCTTGCCCTATACAAAAAATCTAGTACTAAAGAATAACCTAGCACATAATCCTCTCGTGCACCTCTTGTTTTGGATGAGTTGGTTTGTAGTTTCTTGATTGCTTAGGTTCTCCATGATCATCCTATGGTTTATATAGCCTTCTTAGTCCTCTAAAGTAAGTAGGAATAATACCCTCAAATTAAGAAAGTAAGAATCCTAATAAGATTCACTCAACACACATTTCCAAACCTTCAAAGACTAGATACTGAGTCATCATAATTAACACACAAAGAACAGGGTACTTTAGAGGAAGTGCAAAACGAAAACTCCAGCCGGCGGCTACTCGAGGTTACATAGATTACACACAGAGGTAATTAGGTAACCATTGTTGGGCATAGACCATATCAAAACGAACTCAGCATTGTTATCGTGACGTAGTCGCTTATGATCCACAGGGGATTCTTGGGAAAGCTCGAATTAATATTTTCTTTTTGAAAAAAAAATACTCCTAAGAAGAAGGGACCCCGGGGGGTTGGCGCGGCAATAGGAGAGGCCAGCCGAATCTTACTGCTCCTAGACAAGGCTACGGAGAAGAAAGAGGGATCAATGGCGAATTGGAGAAGTTGATAGGGACGCTCCTGCCTCCTAGACGAGAGGGGAGGATGGGGAATAAATTATGGTCAAATGATTTAGGGTGTGTTTGGTTGGTGGGATTAAGTTAATGGGCGATGGGATGATCTGTACCATTTGATTCTATTATTTTGGGTGAATGGAAAGATTCAACATCTATAGAGAATATTCATCAAATTTGAATTCCATCATCTAAGATAGGATAATTTTGTTCAAGCAACCACAGATAATTTCCTTCTTAAATCATCTCATACATGTATCACTTGATACAAGCAATCAAACACACCCTTAGAAGAGTCGCTAAAGTTGTGGAGGGAGGGAGCCTCGATCTGGTTGGGACCATAAATCACATTTTTTTTCTTAAGACCTAACCCCTTGTCCTAACACAGAAGGGCACAGTGAACCCTTATCGATCTGTTCAACCTAGCCCCTTGCCGTCAGTGGACGCCGTCACCAAAGAAGGAAGCTTCGGCGCTGACAAGAGAGTTGGATTGTGAAGATGAGAGGAGGTTGCAGGGGAAGAGGGGCATATGCGAACAGGGAGGGGTCGCACACGGAGGCGCACCCTGGACGAGCAATAGATTTCCTCAAGTATGAAGTTGTATTATAAGTTAGTCACAGGTTTTTTTTACAGATTTCATTGTCTGTCAGATCATGATATAGTTCCAGTATGGATAGAAAGACTAATAGCCTCAATGATTGAGCTTGGTACACTACAACAATTCTACGCAGGTTTATTGTGCAAGGCCATAACTATGTATAAGTAATATTAGTAGTTAAGACATAAGGTTTATTTTGTCTAGGTCGTACTTTACTCTCTTTAAAATCACAATATATATAATCTAAGTTTATTTAGAAATAACAGAAACCCATTACAAAGAGCAATAAATCAGAAGCCTGGTCAGTCAGGAACGTCGCTACAGTCTTATAGAATTTTTTTGTGCACAAGGACCGACACATCGTTTATTTCTGTAAATACATGCCGCGCGTGAAATAACTCGAAAAGAAATAAATTGTTTACTCATCATCTTTATACTCGGGCAGGCTCTCATACGATATAGAACGTACTAGTTGGATGCCTCTGGTGTTTGAGATGAAAAAGGCTTATATCGGTCCAGAAAACCAAACCGGAGACACTGTGCACCGCACACGTGCATGGACACACAGGCACGTACGCACGCGCAAGTGGCCACTATGGGAGGAGATCCCGCGGCCAGCACGCCACGCGCGGGTACAGTAGCAAGTAGCGCGAGCCCAGCCTGCGCGTACAGTAGGGTTCCTTTCCAATTATTTCTTCTCCTTACTCACTGTTGGTTGCCAACATGTTCAAGTTGACGGAGCATATTTTTTTTTAACATATGAACTAAGAAAATATTGAAAATAAATATATTATCATTAATTATTATCTTTAAGAGCTATATTCAATATATATAGAGAATAATTAAATAAATCTATATATTTATTAAAGATATAAAGAAAACGTCATATTAATTTTGATTAGAACATTAAATACGTTAGATATTTATAAACAAAACTATTTAAAGAATACGTCGTTAAACATGGATGCAAGTATTACAGTAGTCGCATGCACGCGCACGTATCAGCCGCGCATAATTGTGCCCCGCTCGCAGGGCGCGTATTACTGCTCGCCGGGCCCGGGCGGACGGTGGTCGTCGGCAGAGAGCGATGGACGCGGACAGGGAGCCCCCCAGCTTTTGGCGCAGCGCGTGGGCCCGCGCGCTGTTCCCCCAGCTCTGTTCCGCGTGGAAAAGCCAAAGCTGGTGGTGTTCTCGTGTTGTTCTGGCGGTGGCGCGCGCCCCAGCCCCAGCCCGGTGGCTGGACGCCGTCCACCGCCTCCACCTGATGGACCGACCCAATACCATTCGCCGGAGGTGTTCTCGTTCTTGTCCGGCCGGCACAGATTTGCCTGCTCGAATCATATATCTCAGATTTACATGAAGGGTGATTCGTGGTTCGTATGTATGCTTTCCTGCTTGGTAGACGTACGTACAATGTTAATTGTGCGTTCAACTGCCATGAGGCATGAGGCTTAGATGGAACTCTGTTTTACTTGAGATGTTTTCAGTTACGAAGAAAGTCACATTCAACTAACGAAAAGAACGCCCAGGCAAGGCGACATTTGAGGTTCCTACCTTGCCTCGGGGAAGTAGCAATCTCAGTGAGTCCACTAATCAAGTTGTATATACTCTAACCTGTGCCTACCAAGTACATTCGCGAAACAAAGCTGTAGCTCGCGAGTATCGAAAATTGAGTGTACCGCTCTAGACATGTATTGTAACCATTTAACATTCCTGCAACTATATCTAGTTGTACC
Source organism: Otatea glauca (assembly GCA_036346275.1). Lineage (NCBI taxonomy): Eukaryota > Viridiplantae > Streptophyta > Magnoliopsida > Poales > Poaceae > Otatea > Otatea glauca. Next base: position 52,110,058 of record CM070717.1, on the reverse strand, counting down.
TTAGCTCGACTTAATTTACGAACGAAATTGTATGACACGGCGATTCAACTTTACACGACCATAAATATTTTATTGGAGGATGAAGTGATAAATTTTCAGCCTTTTTCCCCTCTTTTTTACAAAATTAGTCTCCTTTCGAATGGAATTGTAAATCTAGACTTCTCTCCACCGCGGAAGACACTTTCCGCGCTTCCCTACTGTAATAGCACCTCCTTTGCTCCTCCCCTTTGCAGTAGCCTTCCTCCTATACACGTCGGCTACAGCACCTCAGCTCCCATGCTCGCCTGTCGCGCCTTCCACGGTAGAGGAGTCTAGATTTGTAAACTCATTCAAAAGGAAACTAATTTTGCGAGAAAAAAAAGAGATTAGAAAAGTGACAATTCTGTCAACCAAACAAACCTCGACATAGGTTGATCTTTCATCCCACGTACCCCGTCGTTCGGTCCATGGACTCACGTAGGGAACAAGCAAACACGCTGCTAGTAGGTGCTGGATGTGTGCTGGTGATTGGTGAAGTCATGAGGAGGTTACATGCGTGTCTTAGGATATTTGTCTACTTGTCCAATCAAGGTTCAAAATTTCGGCGAATTTCGGCGAAATTTCGCTGAAATTTCGGATTTCGGACCACCCCGAAATCTCAAGTACCGGCCGGAAAAAAAATTGAATTGCTACAGTAAAATCTGAAATTTCGTGTTTTGGGCCAGTTTTGAAAGTTTTAGGGCCGGATTTGGTCCAATAACCCTTAGGAAAGTCATCTCCTATGAAAACTTGTTGAAAAACCTAATTTTTTAAACATTTTAAAATTTTGGCTGAAACATTGTCAGATTTTTATAAAATTGTACAAGAATGATAATAATCTGAAAATTTTATGGTACTATCCTTGGTAGATTAGGATCATACATAAAAAATTTCAAAATAATTTAACTTCATTTGTTATCTTTAAAAAATCAAAAACAGAATGAACATAATTGGGACAGTTATATTGTCAGAATTTTATAAATTTTGTTGAGTGTGATTATGATCTGATTTTTTTGAGAGATTAATAATTGACTCAGTAACATTATATAAATTTTTCAAAAAATTTCAAATTTTTGGTTTGGTCAATCAAATCTATGTAAGCATTGAACTTCGTTTGTTATATTATATTTCAAAAATCAAAAAGAAAAGAACATAAATGGTACTGTGTCTTGTAAGAATTTTTTTAAATTCACTGGAGTGTGATCATGAATCAAAATTTTTATGGGATATTAAGAACTTCCTTATCACCATTCTTTTAAATTTTTCAAAAAAAATTATGATTTACATAATTTTTCATTTTGTTCAAGTTTGCCGATAAGCCTTTTAACATGGCAGTAGTACTGTTCGAATTTTTAAAAATTCATACAGTTTGATCATCATCTGAAAATTTTATGAGAGCATTATAGATACATCATAACCATGCACAAAAAATTTCAACAGTTTCTAACTTAATTTGTACCATTTTCCATTCAGATCAAACTTGTCGGTCAGTGTTCTATCAGGACAGTATCACTCTACGAATTTTTAAAAATTCCTCACATGTGATAATCAGCTGAAATTTTTATGAGAACATTAGTTATGGATCATAACCATGCAAAACAAATTTCAACAGTTTATAACTTGGTTAGTACCATTTTCCTTTCCGATCAAACTTGTCAGTTAGTGTTTTATCAGGACAGTACCACTCTCCGAATTTTTAAAAATTCCTCAGATGTGATCATTAGCTGAAATTTTTGTGAGAACATCAGCATTGTGTCAGAAACCTCCAAAAACAATTTCAAAATTTTTTGATAAAGTTTAGACCACTTTTCAGCCAATGCAAAAAACCCCAAAATTTCGGAAATTTCACCCAAAATTTCGGGTTTTTTCGCCGAATTTCGGTTTTTTTTCGGATTTGAATTTTCAAATTCAAATTTTGTCAGAAATAATTCCGAAATTTCGAAATTTCGTTATCCGGCCCAGGGCGAAATTTATTCCGACACCGAAATTTGAAACCTTGTGTCCAATAAGATAATAGATACTAGGAATCTATACGCGGCGTGCCACGCCGCGGACACCGCTCTCCACACGAGAAAATCGAGAATTTTATTTTTAGAAAAAAGGGCTTAAACGTAATGGTAAAAACGGAAAAAAAAATGTATGTTTTTTTCCGGGAAAAGGATCCTAACATTTTTTTTCCCAAAAAAGGACCTAAACGTAATTTTGATTTTATGGAAAAGGACCCGAGCGCAAGCCTTAAAAACGTATAAAGGACCTAAACGTAATATATATTCTTTTTGGAGAAAAGGATCTAATCGTAATTTTTTTCCCGAAAAAGGACCCGAATGTAATTTTTTTTCTAAAAAAGGACCTAAACATAAATATTTTTTTGACTCGGCTCACGGCCAATCCGGCTCGAGCCGCCACGTGGGGGTGCTCCCCATCCAGAAAGTCTTCAGGATTTAGTAGAAGGGATTATACGGGTAGCAAATTTTGGTTTGTCACCGGTCACCACAGTAGAAGTAATTCGCTTTATAGGAGTCAGCCTTGCTCGCTTGGCAAGTGACGCAGCGATTGTGGCTCTTTTTTCATCTAGGCTTAAATACCGGGTGTAATTACATGTACACGTTAGTGTATTCAGTAGTTAAAGCATGTGCTCGCGATCCGTGAAGATCTAGTCTTTACTTTAGATTAGACGTGTGTTAAGGACATATCTACGTGTGTATGTGAGTGTAGATGTACGTGTGCGCGCCCTATCATATAATAAAATAATAATGATTCGCTTTGGACGTTTAGCTTTGATTTGAAGGATAAGCTGGCTAACTCCGGCATAATGGAGGCTGCATAACTGGTCCATACAAAGTTTTAAAATTACCAGACGATTCACTGTGCCTTTGCACTTTCCAGCACAACATCTTCAACAGGCCAAGTACAAGATTCAGGGTAAATCAAGGTAAAAACGGTAAGCATCATGCTCTACGCCTCTGCTACGGCGCCTCTAGTCTAGTACAGACTAAGAGTGCTACTACTCCGGTACTGAACTAAACTGCCCAGCTCATTAATTTGATAGTACTTTTGTGCACGGTCAAAAGCCCTGTACGGATGGCACGGCCACCTCTCATCTGGTAGAGCCCATGCTGATCTTTTTCTTTTCTTTTGTACTAATTAAAATTAAGACCGATATGCATCGACTTTATCCCATCTGGAGCTTAGATGTAAATCATGAGCCCCACTTTGGGCAAATTTCGTACACCTTTGTTTCAACGAGGGGCAGTTTGGACTTTGGATAATGGGTTAATGATTTCGAGAGTATGTGTTTCCGAATATGTCTATTAAAAGAACTAAGAGTGCAGTTATTATAATGTTTCTACTCTCTACTTCTACATAAATGCTATGAAAGATATTAAATGCTTATGATACTCCATATCATTTGACAGGGTATACATGATCATTTTTTATTAACACTTTCTTAGTCTTGTGCTAATATGCTATGGTCAAATGTAGTGAAGCGGGAAGAATACTAAAACTAAAAACTCGAAATTTACACAAAAGGTCGTAATCCAACGAGACATTTGGATATGCGTGGAAGCTGCAAGCCTGCAACTACAATAAAACTCGCATCCGTATTGACATCATCGTAATTAAACAAGACATTTGGAGAGTTGTACGGAGTAACCCTATAACTATAATGACGTTTATGTACATCTACTTTACCTTGTCTGGAGCTTTGGATGTAAATCATGAGGCCCATTTGCCATGAACTCTTTAGGGCAAAATTCCTTAGAAAAGTTGAAAAGTAACACCACCTAATATCATCGTAACTAAACAAGACATTGGGAGAGGTTGGAACCTGCAATCCTGCGGCTACAATAAAACTCCTGCGGCTACAATAAAACTGGCACACATCAGCCTACATCGACTAACACAGCTATGGAGACAACAAGGAACGAGAAGCTTTGCCCTATTCGGCCACTTTGCAGTATGAGTGTTGCGGTGCCTGAGCTCAGTAAGTACCTGTCGTAGTATTTAAGCTTAGTAGGTACCTACCAAAGCAAAAGAGCTCAGTAAGTAGGTACCTACCAAAGCAAAAGAGCTCAGTAAGTACCTGTCGTACGTATTACTTGCAGATATTTTCGCAATCGAGAAGAGAACTAAATTTGTATTTCGTTTGAAAGAGGACTAAAAGTAAAAAAAAAAATACAGAGAGACTAGCAGTAAATTTACCAGAGTGGAGTAAGGGTTTTTTTAGGGCGCACGTAAGTACCGTAGAGTTCACAACGACCAGTTAAAAGGTGAAAAGCGTGGAGAATATACCTGGTCCTTCCCACTGGTATGTCAAGTCATGTACGAGTCAAACGTGTTTCCCACGTAAATGTCGCTTTTTTATATATAAACTAGAGGGTGGCCCACAAATTTTTAGGGCGCTAGATTTGTTGCAACGACGTGTACGATTGTTTAATATTCAAAATTAGCTTTGAGATGATTACACATATCGTTCACTAGTAATTAAATTAGTTTTGAGATATTTACATGTAATTAGATAGACATATACAATTATAAAAAACCTTTCAGACAAAATAAATTTTGATGGAACTTAATTAAAGTTTTGGTATAAAATTTTCCATACAAAGTAGTATGTTCATAGGATAATACAAACTTATTATTCAAATATGCCGTCAGTTAAAATATTCTTTTGAGAAGAAACTATTGTTCTAACCTTATCTATTTTACTCTTTGAGCTCTCCTCACATATTGCTCCTTCTCCCTCACTATGTAGTCTTCCGACAAGACTGCTTGAAGCAAGATACTAATGGTTCTTATTAGCTGTTGCTAAACCCTATATCCTCTTCCTCAACTCGCTCCACCACGCACCATATTACAACTACATTATTTGATTAGCGTGACATTATACCTCTATGAACTGTCTTACCAAGCTTTCTTTGCATGCATGCCATCTCTCCGTTGTCGTTGGCGAATTGCATTGTTTGTCCTCAAGTCCACTTCGCGCGAGCTCCCACGAGCCACCCACCTTCCTCCACCTTAGTGCACTCTCCCACTACCACCATGCTTCCTCATCTTCAGCGGTTACCACCGTCGGATCTATCATCTCCTAACCATTCATCCTTGTCACGCTCACTGACTTTCACTGCCTATCATCCTTTTTCAGCTCGTGGCCTTATGACCCCATTCCTACCAGTGCCCACTGTCGGTCTACGACGACCCCTGACCTCCCTCTAAATCCGGGGGGCTCAAGCGAACCCAACTCGAACCCTAACAATAACTCGTCGGAGCTCTTGCTGGAGCCGGAGAAGGTGGAGCAGAAATCTCAAGGCAAATTACTACTGTGAGAAATTTTAGTGCACAATAAAAAAACAATCGAGTACTAGTTAGTGTCGGCGTTTTCGAGCGCCGGCAAGTAAATTTGTAAGTCTAGAGGGTCGCGCGTTCCACTCCCTGAATGGTTAGACTCGTGAGTCCAAGATGTATCTTGGTTCGGCCGAAAGTCCCTACCCAGATTCGGATGGCCGTATTGTATTGCTTTTGCACTATGTTTTTCTGACGAGGCCCCTAAATGACTTAGTCTCCTCGTGTTCTTATGTCTCCTCTCCTCTCGCCTCCTTGAATCGTTTAGCCCCGCCTCCTTTTATACTGAAGGAAGGCGGGTTACATCGAGAGTTGGGAGGAAGAGCGAGTGACCTATGCTAGAGCTCGGTCCTTCGTCCCGTGGATCGTCGCCACCGCCTTGCCCATGCTTTGGGTTGGTAGCCTTGGTGGTCGGGGAGGTTAGATATTCCCGAAATAGCGTACTTGCCCTCTGTGACCCTTGCGAATCGCCGACGTCGAGTGCGTGGCGTTGGTGCCGCCTCGGGAGGAGCGTCGCTCATCTTGACGTGGATCGTTGATGGGCCGAAGCTTTGTCTTCTGCAATCACCGGATCTTCTTGGGAAGGAGCCACCGCCTTGTATAGTCGCTCGATTGACCTCATTCGGGGTGCGTGGCGGTAAGCCGATGAGGACGACACGCGGCACTCGGCGTCCGTCACCTTGGTTCGGTTGAGTCGGAGATCCCGCCCGCCAAGAGGGTCGGGGCTGTCTGGTCGGATCGCTTCCACGACCGGCCGGGAGCGGATGTCTTCTTGCGATCTCGCAGCGATTCGGTCGGCGGGCGCGGGCGCTACTGTTAATGGAGATATGCTTGAGGTCACTGGCTCGTCGCTTCGGGCTGTTGGGGTATCCTTTTTATTAGTATTCGTCAGTTAGCAATTCCCTTATTTTTATTCTGAATTTAAGCTATTTAGGTATTTTACTATTGAGTTCGTATGGATCAAATAGCCAATTTATTTTATTTTTTATTATGAATTTAAATTTTAGATCAAAATTCATGTACAAATCCAATTACTAATTTTTATTTAATTTTATTCTGAATTTAAGTTTACTTGGAAGTTCATATGAAAATCATATTGTTTTTTTTAAATTTCAATTACTTTTAGTTGTACTTAACATGGCGTTTTTTTTTTCCTTCTAATACGAGCCATCATAATTTAGATCGCTCAATAGACGGTAGAGTTTGTCTAAGCGGCGCCAAGACGCCTGCTTAGGCTCGGCCAGAACGGTCGTCTTGCGTTTTACCATCGTCTTAGAACCTCCTACCCGAGCACGCCCGTTTGAGCCTCGGTAGTGCGTCGTCGGCCGGTTCTTCAGCAACCAAGCGGTAGGGTCGGCCCGATAGTCTGCTTAGCCCAGAAATTTGAAAAAATTAGAAAAATTAGAAAAATAGATAAAATATGGTAAAAATATGAAAAAAATCAGAAAAATGGGAAAATTTAAAATAATTAGAAAAACTCGAATGATGAATAAAAACTTTTTAAATATATATATAAATTAAGAAAAAGCTAAAATACAAGATAAATTCTAAAATAAGACAAATAATTTGAATTAAATAATGAGCTTTATTCATGTTTGGCTGCCTCGTTAAAAACTCTGCCAAGTAAAAACTCAACACGAGAAAACCTTGGCAAAGAAAAAAGAGTACGGCCTATAGCTCAGTGAAACAATAAAAAAGTGAAGATTACAATTATTCCTCCTCATTATCTAGATAAAGATTTTCGAACGTCTCCGCCAGCTCAGTATTTTCTGCAGTATGTTGAGCTCGTTGATCAGCTTGTTCCCAATCTTTCACAGTGAGAAGTATTTCCACCATCTCACTAGTTAAACTTGTTCTTCTCTCCTCGATTATTCTTCCGGATAGACTGAAAGCAGACTCCGAAGAAACCGTGGAGACAGGAACTGTTAACACATCCCGTGCTAGTATGGAAAGCACCGGATATGTTATCTTGTGCTCGTGCCACCACTGCAAAATGTTGAAGTCCTCCTCTTCCTTCTCTCGGTAGTTGACAGTGTCGCTGTTGAGATAGGCAGCTAGCTCCCCACCACTTGATGTGTCCGCACTTGTCGTTGATGTAGTTGAACTCCTTGAGGAAGAGCCACCGCACCCATATCTTTCCCCACGCGGTTTTCTTCTTACTTGTGGGTCTTTGGTGGAGGTCGCCGCATGCGAACTCCAAAGAAACTTCCGATCGTACTTGTCATAAACTTGATTAAGTTAGCACAGACGATTGAAAAATAACTAGAATAATCAAGACCTACCGCATCACTTAGAAGTGAGAGAACATTATCAATCCCGAATTTTAGCTCTAGGATCTAAAATAAATGCAAATGCATATAACATAGGAATTTCTTGCCAATATTTTAAAATTTTAGTTTTCATAGCATAAACAACTTCCCGCAATATATTATCATTTTCGTGGCTCTTTAAGTGGTAGCAATTTCTAAAATATGATGCACAATTAAAGGAGAGGTTGAATAATAAACTCCGGATAAAGCAACAATGGAATCAAAAAAGTTCTAAAAATGAAAGCAAGTATTTAGCAACATACCAATGTTATACTGTGAGTACCTATTGACCATCCTGTATGCGACGGTGCGTGTTAATAAAAAAGAAAGTGTGCTCTCATATGGTATGACATTCTTAAGCATCAAGTAAGTAGAGTTCCATCTAACAGCATATCCAAACCAAACTTACGCGGACGTACATTCATTGCAATACAATAAGTTTTATATCTCGCTACTCGTTGATTAGAATGAGTTAAGAAAGATATTGCGATCGAAAAGGTTCAATATCTTGATTTAACCTCTTTAAACCAGATTTAACTATAAGATTAATAATATGGCAAGCACAACACCGATGTAATAAGAAAGATTCAAAGATATGAATTGAAAAGCGGAGTAAGTATGTTCATGGCGTAAGTATTTGCGGAAGCATTATCTAATGTTATTGCAAAAATCTTATCATTAAGTCCAAAATCTTCCACAACTTTTACAATACAATCAAGAATATTTTCACCAAGATGTGCTACATCAATTAATTTGAATCCTTAATTCTCTTTTCTAGTTGCCAATCATCGTTTACATAATGAGCAACTACACTAAGGTAATCCTCTTTAGCTCTACCACTCCATATATCAGATGTCAAAGACACAGAAAAAGTACAAGTACTAAATTTTTCTTTTAGCTTATTGCGACAATTATTATAATATTTAATCAAATCTCTAGTTGTTGTCTGTCTAGAAACTGCAGAAAATCTAGGATTATGAGCGGTCCTAATAAAGTTTTCAAACGCAGCTGACTCACCAAAGTTTAAAGGAAGATCTTGAGAAGCGATTAAACGACAAAGAGATTCACGAGCTACCTCAGGATTGTAGTCCCAGTTACGTACCGTACCGTGAGTGTTGTACTGCAGATGCGTCTGCCTCGAAGCCATTCCCGCTTTTTTTCTACAGCTGTCAGCATGTCTCTTCAAGTGCCCCGTTCCACCTGAAGATTTCGCAGTTAATTTATGCTTGCAATATTTACAAACAGCATATCTGATTTGGACGTCGTTTGATATCTCAAAAATCGGTCGAAATCTTCCTGCACTCCGATGTATCTGCGTCTTGCTCTTTTCGCCTCGGTGCTTGCCGACGCAGAGAGCACTTGTAGAGCTGAAGATGGCATAGCCCGCAGCTTTCTTCTGCATATGATGCAAGAAGCTCATCGGTGAAATACCAAATCGAAGTCGAACGACGGAAAATCCCTGCTCCATGAAGCAAACTACAAGAAATAATGACGCTATTAATACTAAAATATGATTTAAAATACTAACAAAATAAAATAATAAATCACAATTATCACCTTGATTTCTTGATGTGTTTAAAGTCGAATTTGGATTTTTGACAAAACTATTTTTAATTTTGCCAAATTACCACTAAGAGCAAAAGAATTTCCACAAGAGAATGATTAGAAGAGAATGCAAGGTTTCAATTTTTAAATCAACGGCTATAAAAGGCTATTTTTTTAAACGGCCCTAACGCGTCGGACCGTCTTAGAGCCGTCTTGCGTCTTTGTCTTGTCCGTCAGTCTGCCCCCCGCCCAAGCATGACACGGTGATTTGGGCCGTGCCGGCACGACCCGTTTAGCGCTGGGCCGTGCCGTGCCCACAGTAACGGACCCCGTGCCAACCCGTTTGGACATGTCTAATAGACGGCTACACCTTTTATGATTTTTCTCTCGTGAACGCTGGAATTTCTAGCTGTGAGGGCGAATTATGTCGCTTCTTTTGATGTTGCTGTAATAATATTATATAGATTATAGATAGATTGACAAAAGACGCAGAGGACGCATGCAGTGACAGGAGAGAAAAAAAAAGATGTTTTTCTGCCATGGTTGGATTGATCACGTCAGTCACGGTACGATCGGCATGTTGCACACTAAGTTGATGTGACAACGTAGTTCCGTACCCCCGTCCTTTTATTTTGTTTTTTTTGAACAATAATATGTTGTGCTGCTGTCACGTACTACGTGGTTTATTGTCACACCAGAATTAAGCGAGAAGTCGAAGATTCAAAACAGGTGCTCGTATGTGGCAACGTGTGGTTACGGCAGGTGACATGAGTTACGGAGGCATGCAGGGCAATTGTACATCTGAGGTTGGCAAGAGTGGTACGGATCACTTGTCGCTGCCAGATTAAGTACTCTAAGCAACACGGTTAACTCTCCATGCGAGGAAGATGGCAGATGCCATCGCATTATCCTCTTCGAGTTTCAACAGGAATCGCTACTTCGAATGGAATGTTTAGGAACAGTACTTCTGGCTAAGCTACTACCTGATAGGATAGATCAGCCTACTATGACTGGGTTTTATCTAGGTTTAGATTTTTCGATGTATATAGCTTAAAGCCAGCGTTTTTGTTTAAACACCTTAAAAGTAGTATGTTTTTATACAGAGTAGAGGTGGTTAATTTTATCATAATTTTAGTGACATTAGTCTAAAATTAACCATCAATAAGCAAAAACAACAACAACTCTTACATGGTTTTTGGCTTTTAGTTATACGAAAGCTTATACCTTTTAAAAAAATCAAATAAAAAGCTATCTATTTGTTTAGTCTTTGACTTTTTATGCTTTTAAGCTAGGAAAAACTAAACAAACAGAGGCTACGATAGACCCTACAACAAAAGTAAAGGGTCGGAGGTATTTATGTGCTTTATTCCTACTTTAGCAATAAGAGTCTTCTTAGGCAAACCATAAGCGCCATACCGTGCTGAGAAAGTATCGCACGCCACTCTTCATCTCCACCAGCAGTTGTCACATACACGAAGAGAATCAGTCTCGATGGAATCTATGCTGGTACACACAACATTGTCATCCAAGAACGGCAAAAGCGAGCCACAGGTTTTGCAGTATTTCCTCCTCCTTTTTTCCGAGAGAGAGCCGCATGTTAGTATACTTCGTATGGTAGCAGCAACTCTCGAATCAAATCAATTCGAATCAACATTTCATATGGGCAGAACCTAAAGGACAAAACTGGACAAACACGTACAAGCTAGCTGTAACAGATTAGACCACAAACCATCAGAGACAGTACAAGTGTAGAACCCCACACGAACACCAGTCTAGGTCGTCTATCCCGTGGCGGCATGTGCATCTGTATTACGGTCGCGGTTACACCTCCCGACAGCCGCTTACATGAGCCCATAAAATACGGCTTTTTCGAAAACCCGCTTCCCAACCTTTTCTCTCTCTACCGCTGCTCCCTTTCTCTCTCCTCCGCTTCATTCAAAACTCTTCGCAGGACGCAGCAGCCACTCCACTGTGGCGAACACACTACTGCGCACACGCCCACACACACCCACTCTCCCGTATCGCTTCAATGCTCCAAACCTAATCATTTCCAGCCCCCCCCCCCCCCTCCAACCCCACCTCCACCCTCCTACCAACCATGGCGATCTCCGGGCTCGGGTGAGCTCATGAGGTAGGTATCCCTATTGGTGCTTGTCTCCGTCGCCTCCTCGCGCGTGGCGCCTGATGCGCTGGCTTGTTGCAGAATGCGGCCGATTTGAGAAGGGGGATGGGGTTTCGGGCGGATTTGTGAGGGGATAGGTTAGGTTTTGGTTCCGGTCGTGAGAAATGAGCTCGTCGGCGGCGGCCAGCATCGGGCAGCAGCCGGCGCCGCCGCCAGCGGCGCCGCCGGAGGAAGGTGAGTGGCTAGGTTTGTTTGCTCTGCGCTTGTTTTGTTTTGGTGTGGTAGATTGATTTGCTGCTTACTGGCTCGTGCGTGGGTGTGCAGAGAAGAAGTGCCTCAACTCGGAGCTGTGGCACGCGTGCGCCGGCCCTCTTGTGTGCCTCCCTACCGTCGGCACGCGCGTCGTCTACTCCCCGCAAGGCCACAGCGAGCAGGTGAGCTCAGCTATCTCGCTCGGTGATAGGTTTAACCCTTGCGTGCGTGCAAGATGTTGGCTGTTTTGCCTGCGTGGGTTTGCTTTGTTCGTTCGCTTGTTTCTGATGCGCGTGAGCTGCGTGAAGGTGGCAGCGTCGACGAACAAGGAGGTGGAGGGTCACATCCCCAACTACCCCAACCTGCCGCCGCAGCTGATTTGCCAGCTCCACGATGTCACAATGCATGTACGAGATTTATAGCCCTAATTTCTCAGATGCGGCGATCCGTCAGGTCTATTTCGATACCTATGGGTGCTGAGTTGGGCTAACAATTTTGCAGGCCGATGTGGAGACCGATGAAGTGTACGCTCAGATGACGCTACAGCCGCTGAACCCAGTAAGGCACCGGGGGAGTTGATTCGCAGTACTCAGCTTCTAACGGTCTGATGGTGTTAATTTTATGGAGTTTTGATGTTTTTGGCTGTGTTGATTTGTGCAGCAAGAGCAGAACGATGCGTATCTGCCTGCGGAGATGGGGATCATGAGCAAGCAGCCGACGAATTACTTCTGCAAGACGCTGACAGCGAGTGACACCAGCACGCATGGCGGGTTTTCTGTGCCCCGCCGTGCTGCTGAGCGCGTCTTTCCCCCTCTGGTGTGATGAGTGTGTAATATTGGGCAGTGCTCCTTTCTTTAGATTCATGGTTTGTTGGGTTTGCTGTTGCCAATAACAGGTGGTATAGTGTGGTTTGTAGGATTTCACACAGCAGCCTCCAGCCCAGGAGCTAATTGCACGGGATATTCATGATGTCGACTGGAAGTTTAGACACATCTTCCGAGGCAAGTTTCAACAAATCTCTAGGGCCTATTCTTAATCAGGCTGAATTCTGGTGGTCTTAACAGAAGTGTTTTAACCAATTCCTCATCTTTGCCTTGGGATCAGGTTAACTTTGTTGCTGTATCTCGTCTGATTGATCAAATCCTGCCCCTCAAACATTTTTAAGTGTGCCTACAAAAACACAAACCCTTCGTTAAAGGGGTAAACACCCAGTGCAACGTGGCCAGAACAACTGTTAAAGGGGAAAACACCTAGCGCAATGTGGCCAGAACAACTTAGTCGAATTAAGGGCATGCAAAAGATGAAATTCTGGGAAACATTAATTTGGTCAGTACGTTGAAACTTTTTGGATTTTAATGTCAGGATAGTGCGGTACTGGATTAAATATAAGTTAAAATTGACAGGAATATTTCGTCAGATGATTCATGGGAGTCAGATACTCAGATGCTAACAAAATAGCACATGGGGCTTTCACTGTACTGGTGTGCACTACTACAAGCCAGTACAAATGTGCGATATAGAATGTTTTCTTGTGTCTTGAAGTCTCGTTCTTCCCACATAGTTTAACTTATTTATAGTGGATTCTTCAGTGCAGAATATACCTCCATCTTGTATGACCATAACTAATAAGGGGTTATAACACCCATGCCTGACGATGCATGTACTATATCGATTATGAAGTGCGGTCGGCGAACACTAAAAAAGTTGCTTAATAGCATTATTTTTAACATCACATATTGCTATGTTGTGTACTAATATGCTTGTTTTTCACAGGCCAACCCAAACGACACCTGCTAACTACTGGCTGGAGTGTGTTTGTCAGTGCTAAGAGGCTTGTTGCTGGAGATTCTGTGCTTTTCATATGGTTTGCTTCATTGCTTTATTCCTGCGCATGTTAAAATTTTGTATTTTTGAGTAATGAGTAGGACTTATTGTGCATTCTTTGACTTAGGAATGAGAAGAACCAGCTGTTGCTGGGAATCAGGCATGCCAGCCGGCCACAGACTGTAATGCCTTCCTCTGTTCTTTCGAGTGACAGCATGCACATAGGGCTCCTTGCAGCAGCGGCTCATGCTGCTGCCACAAACAGCCGCTTCACAATTTTCTATAATCCTAGGTAACTTGGGCTGTTTGATTAATATGCGGCAATGCTATTTTTATTCCCTGTTTTAAATTTTACAAAATGAGTTTTGTAGGGCAAGTCCATCAGAATTCGTCATACCACTTTCAAAATACATCAAGGCTGTTTTCCACACCCGTATATCGGTTGGAATGCGATTCAGGATGTTGTTTGAGACTGAGGAATCTAGTGTCCGCAGGTGAGGTAGCAAAATGCCAAAATTCAGTCCTGGTTCTAGACTAAAATCTCTGTTCATGAAAAGATCATCTTTTATTAATTGTGCTTTTTATCTTTGGTGTTTCTTGCTTGGTTAGCACCGGGAAGTCTTGTACATGTTTGCAGGATGTATGCTTGCGATTAAAGTTACCATTTTTTTTTTCACATTCTTTCATACTTCGTGGAGTCATGTGCCTGATAATTATATCTTAAAGCTTCTGAAAGAAACTTGTAAATATGATATTAAATGAAAAGCAGGTACATGGGAACGATAACAGAAGTAAGTGATGCAGACCCAGTGCGTTGGCCCAGTTCCTATTGGAGATCGGTGAAGGTAGGAGTTTTTCTACTTATTGATTTTGCTCTGAAGGGCTGCCTTATTGATTTCCTCAAATATCTGATTTGTTTTGTTGGCAAAATGCATTTTATGTTTGCATTTTTCTCTTTGATAGTAAGAATTGTGTTCCTTCTCTAATGATCCTTTTGATCTTTTTGTTCTCATTTTCTTATGATCTGCTCTTCTGGCTTTCACCACAATAACTGTTCAGCGGTTATATCTTCAGATGTTATGATAATTATGATCTTTTTTGGTGAATAACTAAAATTCTTGTATGCAATCATCGTTCTGTTTCATATTGTAATAATTGCTGTAGAGTTGCATACCTGATTGTCATTTCTCTGCTTCTTCAAACTGATTGGAAGTTTGTCCAATGAATTCACTAACCAGTGTCTTTGATACTATAACTGCAGGTTGGTTGGGATGAATCAACCGCAGGGGAAAGGCCACCTAGAGTTTCTTTATGGGAAATTGAACCATTGACAACCTTTCCTATGTATCCGTCTCTGTTCCCACTGAGAGTGAAGCATCCTTGGTATTCTGGAGTTGCTGCCCTTCATGGTACAATTTAGATATTCATTGTTGTGACTAAGAGTCTGGCATATCTGATATTTGAGCTACTTTATAGCGCATTTGCTATGTGGCTAGCACCTGTGATCTGGAAATTCTTTTCCTGCATGCACATAGTGCCTGTATTGGTTGCATTGAAATCACTGTACCTGATGCCTTAAACAAGGGATAACATAAATTCGACGAAAATAACCTGTGGTTGAGATTGTTGTCATTAACCTTTACACTTTGATTTTTGTTAAGTATGAGTTGAATTGATGCATTTATTGTAAGCCATCTGTTACGTGAACTCCACCTGGTGTGAGAGCAACAGATTTTATATTTCAAGCCTGTTGGGTCCTCTACTGGGAAGAAATGTTATTAGTGATTCGATCCAACAGTTGATTTATGAAACTTGATATAATGTAGGCATACGGTAAACTCAAACAAGTAGAATATGCAACAACTGAAGTTTCTGATTTCCCTGTTTTGTATCGATGGAAACAACAAGTAAAATTATGGTATAAGTGAAATCTGGATTTCATCTAAGCATAGATTACATCCTTCAAGCACCAAGGTGGACCAATGTTATTCACTGAAGCTCTTCATAATAACTGTAACATGCTATACAGATTTTCATGCATTTTAGTCTTTTGGGCATGCTCTTGTTATGATAAATGACACACTAATCTGCTTCACATTGTTGTTTTTAGCCTCTCTTATTCACATTTATGTTCTTTTATTAATTGCTATATTACACTGAAGATGACAGCAATGCTTTAATGTGGCTGAGAGGAGTTGCTGGTGATGGAGGCTTTCAGTCTTTGAACTTTCAGTCACCTGGTATTAGCTCCTGGGGACAACAGAGGTTCCATCCATCCTTACTGAGTACTGACCATGATCAGTACCAAGCGGTTGTTCCTGCCGCTGCCGCCTCCCAATCTGGTGGATATCTGAAACAGCAATTCCTACACCTTCAGCAACCTATGCAGTCCCATCAAGAACACTGCAACCTCAACCCATTGTTGCAGCAACAAATCCTGCAGCAAGCAAGCCAACAGCATTTAGTTAGTCCTGAGACCCAAAATATTCAAACAATGCTGAATCCAAGTGCTATCCAGCAGCAACTGCAACAACTCCAGCAAATGCAGCAGGGTCATAATGATCAGAAGCACAAGATTCAACAAGATCAAACCTATCAAGTTCCTAGTAGTGCGGTTCTTCCAAGTCCAACATCACTACCAAGCCATTTGCGGGAAAATTTTGGCTTCTCTGACCCTAATGTGAATTCTTCAAGCTTCACTTCTAGCAGTAGTGACAACATGCTGGAATCGGGCTTCCTTCAGGGAAGTTCGAAAGCTGTTGACTTGTCTAGATTCAATCAACCTGCAGTTAGTGAGCAGCAACAGCAGCAGCAGACATGGAAGCAAAAGTTTATGGGTTCACAATCAATGTCTTTTGGGAGCTCGGTTTTGCTTAACTCACCCGCGAGCAAAGATGGTTCAGTTGAGAACAAGATTGGTCGCGATGTGCAAAACCAGTCCCTTTTTAGTCCTCAAATTGATTCTTCCTCCCTACTGTACATGATACCTAATCTGACTTCAAATGCTGCGGATAATAACATATCAACGATTCCTTCTGGATCAACTTATCTGCAAAATCCAATGTATGGTTGCTTGGACGACTCTTCTGGTTTATTGCAAAATACAGGAGAGAATGATCCAACAACCAGAACTTTTGTGAAGGTGAGTGCAATATATTGCATTTTCGTTAAATCAAATTTAAGTCCTTTCTAATGGAACCATTAAATAAAATGCAGGTTTACAAGTCAGGATCAGTGGGGAGGTCGTTGGACATCACCCGATTCACTAATTATGCTGAACTTCGAGAAGAACTGGGTCAGATGTTCGGCATTAAGGGTCAATTGGATGACCCTGATAGATCAGGCTGGCAGCTTGTATTCATCGACAGGGAGAATGATGTGCTTCTCCTTGGAGACGACCCTTGGGAGTAAGAATCCTTAACAAGAACATGGTTTCTTTATGTATTCTTTATATTCTGCATATATCAAGTTTCATCTTAACCTTTTTTTTATGTTATAAAATTTTACACCGCATAGTTGAGGAGATGATGTATACTTTGGCTGCAACATTGGACTTGAACATTTACTACACCTGATAAACTATTTCCATGCACATTTGATGCGACTGTATATAATATGGTAAAATTTTACTGTACCTAGTTCTAAGTAAATGGTATCACTTTAAAATTGAATTTAACCCCCCAAACTGGCTGTTGAACATGTTGAATTTTGCAAAGCTATGCCAGACATTGTAGCTTAATTTGTTAGTCTATCGCATTTTTTAAATAGCAGATGTGCCGAACATGGAGAAAATTTGTCATAGTGCCAACATAGGTGTGTTATGGAATGGTTTCTTTTGCTAACCTTGGTTTCCTGGCCACCACAGTTCATACTTATCGATTCAAGTACTAGGGTAGATGGATATGCGTTCTGCATTTTCTACAAAACATGAACGTGCATATTGCTGAGTGCCTAATGGATATGCTTAAAAGGGTGGTGTTACTTTTAAGACTGCTAAGCTCAGAATTCCATGTGCGCTTTATTCTGGCATGCATCTTCCCTGCGTATTTATATGTATAAAATTCTTGAGTCTAGTGTTCTTTACTTTTAATATTTGATCTAGTATTTTCTCGATGTTTGTTGTAATGGTTTAAGTTGATCCTCAATTACTATCTGTGCATGTGTGTACATGCCAAGTATGGATCCTCTTGAAACTGAGCTTCCTCAATTGATGTAGGTCATTTGTGAATAGTGTATGGTACATCAAGATACTTTCACCTGAGGATGTGCATAAGATGGGCATGCATAAGATGGGCAAGCAAGGAAACGATCCACGCTACCTTTCCTAAAGTGAAAGAACATAGGGCTGTTTCTGGTAATTGATATCACCCAGTTATTTAATTACTGTGCATGTCAATTTGTGATTTGGCATTGCTATCATCAGTACTGTTATTGTTGCTTACATGGTTATGCTGACTGGTCTATAGCTCTATGCTGTTGTCAGATCTTTGTTTTGTAAGGCTATGGTGCAATTGTCGTCTCGAACATTCTGATCTGGAACCACCTTTTGTGTAGCACACAGAGCATGGGAAGTAGAAAAAAAACTGAATTAAATGATGAATTCATGATATTTAACGTATAATAAAGATTCTTGGTTGAAGTATAGATCTATGTACAGTGACCTCCTCATTAGTTGAGACAGTAAGGACAAGTGTTTCTCTCAGACTTATAAGACTCCCTGAAGGAATCATTACATACTAGGCTTAATCCTTAAGAGTTGCAATTAAAATTTGTCCTCTGCAATGAACAAAGCATTTAAAGTCATGATGAAGTGTATTATCTAATCTGACTGGTTTTCCTCAAATTTGTCAAGCCAACATTTTTTGGTAGCTACAAAATTATAATAAAGCATCATGTTCAGGAATATTGGCTGGCAAGGAGAAACAAACTAAAGAATGCATTTCATACAACACATTGTGACTAAAATAATGACATCATACATATGCTTAAAAAAAGAACCTGATGTACTAACAGTGTTTTTTTCCCTGAGCAGTCCACTATCATTGAGTAAATTTGTTAGGTACCGTGGGCTGGAGGCCACGGCCCTTTAGGGGTTGCGCACAAGGAGGGGCATCAGCATATCTTCATATTAGGAATAGTTAAATATATATCTTTATATTTGGATAATATAGATATTATCTTATCTTTAGTGATTAGTTGTATTAGATAAGATAGTTTTCATATTTTTAGAGGTTATTATCTTATCTTTAGTGATTAGTTGTATTAGATAAGATAGTTTTCATATTGTTAAAGGCTAACCTTATCTATATAAAGAGGAGTCGCTCCATTCTAATTAAGCAATGAGAATACAATAGTCTTAATCCCAGTCTCCTTGGTCTTCCCAATCTATAGTCTCCCCTCTCCCAAGCAGCCGACGCCACCTCGCTATCCTCCCGGTGATGTTTCCCTTTATGATCTAAGGATCATAGCAAGTTTCAGATGACTGCTGGCCTGTGTGAGAACTGTGTGATTAGATAGAATGTATGATGTTTTACTTGAACATCCACATGATCTCCAACATGTATCTTTGACCACTACGTTTTTTTATGAATATGCCCGTTAAAAATATAAAATTATTTTATTATGGAAATATTTTTCATAACTAGTCTAATGATTCCATTTTTATTTGACTAATCTAAATAGTTTTTTTTATATATAAGTAGTCAAAGTTAAAAAAAAGTTTGGCTGCACGCTTTCTAAAAGGTGTTACATTTCTGAACAGAGGGAGGGAGTAGAACATTAGATCACATGTCTTTCAGACTCCCAAGTAAAATGGAGAATGGTTTCGTTGAGGTAATCTTGTCATGCATAGTAAATTTGACTTTTTTATTTAAATGTGTGTGTTTGCTCTATTTTGATTCGCTTGGCACAGTCGTGTCAAAACTTGCTGAAGTCTTGTCATACCAACTACAAAATTTGAATAAAAAGACCTTTTCATTCGATATGCTGGCTGGATATTCATCTCTATCCACTGACATCTTGACCTGGGTTACATTCACAGGCTCCTGTATGGATTCTACGGCACATGGTAGCACTCTTGCTCTTGACGGGACACGTCTCCAGAACTCTCATGTTCGTACCTGTCTATTGCATGTGCACCGTACACGTCTCGAGAACTCTCCGTTACCTGTATTCGGTGCAGGCCACCGATCATGAACTGATATTTTGTAGGTTCCACTTAGGAATCAGTATCGATTTAACTCTATCCTAGATGGTTTGTAACGCGCGGCAGTCGTTCTCATGTTGCATCACGTCTTGAAGACAAATATGCTTAGTTGATACTGTATCGTAATTTGTCTATGTAGTTGAGATTGCTCTACATGCTATTGATGAAGAACTGCAATAATCAAATGCAGGAGGATTTGTTTTAATATGTATTCTGGTTCTCTGGCTGGTGGTTTTCTAGATTTTATTGATGTGTAGTTCAGAAGGCTGTTCCAGGTGGAGCACGGGCCTAGCCAACAGGGGGCTTCATTGGTCTCAAGCCCACCCTCTGGCCGCCGAACCTAAGTGCCCTCGTTGTCACTGACACTTAGTTTTTGGTATAGTGGCACTGTGTCTGTGACAGTGAATGTACACGTTCGGGTGTGGTTGTTGGAAGAAAAAAGCTATGCTAGGCGTGTTAGTTGCTTCTAGTCCATGTGGTTTTGTTGGCCGTTGTTTATTAGAGATCTAATTTGGTAATTAGTGACTTTGTTGTTTGCACAATTAGACTCGAATCTAGATGTACGTAGAGATCGTATATAGAGAGAGAGGGTGTGGTTTGACATTTCTCCTTTGTGACAACATGGTAGCACATTGAGTTGAGGGTAACTGACGTGTGTCGGCGATTACGAGGGTGCAGGTGTGGGGGTGACTCTCAACCCATCAAGGCAATGTGGGCTCTTCTTTTGATTTATATTTTTTTTGTCAATTCTAATTATGTTAATGGATTGAACAAAGACAATTGCCGATTTGTTTAGTTGACTGGTGTTAACTTGTTCATATATTTATAAAAGTTTTGACAAGCGATCGTTGCACAACTATTTTTCAAATAATGAAGTACTAGTAGTAACTCTCGAACCAATGATAATATAACACAAATTGTTTGATATGTTTTTCCTAATTTAACCTAATTTTTTAAGTTCATCCTCTATTTTTATCCGACTTCACCACTCTGGTGGAGCTGTCAATCTGAGGCTTTTTGCGGAGCCTGCTATTTTGTCAATTAGCGCCTGCGATGGGAATTGCACGATAATGCTCATGCTGATTTGGTGCTGAAGAATATGTGCGCTTTATACACTTCTGCAGGCTGCCTGTGGTGGAGTTCCGCCTATATATGCAATTACAGGATTTCCCGTCGGGGCATGACCGTTCTCTCAGATAACAAGCCCCTGTCTGGAACAGTGGGCAATAAATAGGCGTGAGGCGAAGATGAGAATACCGTTTCCGGGAACCGGGCTGTGTTGGTCGTTCTTGCACCAGCCGCCGCCGCCATGTGAGCCCAGCCGCCCGCCGGCCGTCGGGTGGGCGCTCGCGGCTCATGGGTGACATGTTACACGGACGCAGCGCGGTCAATCGTGCGAACTCCAACGTCAGAATAGGACTGGAATATGTAAGGGTGTGGATTGGAATCTGCATGGGTGTGCACAGTGGTACATGTTATCTGCGTGAAAATATATGATGTCTAGAATTTTAGGTAATAAGGTGGAGAGAGAGGTAGGAGAGACAAAGATGTTATCTACTTTGATAGACGATTTTATATTGTGTATATCATTGTTTATGCAATCTATTAATTTCATTAGAGACAATTATATATAACTAAACACATAATTATTGTATGAGCTGTCTTAGTTATATCTATAGATAACATAGAAGTATATCACAGACACCAATTATCTATACTACTTACATGCTATAAGGATCTGTTGCGGTTGGCAGTGCATCATACCTTTCGAGGAATCCGGAATTGGTTGGTTTCGGCCCGTCAACGTTGCCGAGGGGCGAGGGCGAGGAGTCGGTAACTGCTCTGTATTAAGTGGTTACGATCCAGGGTTTCCAAAACCTGCTACCCATGCGGTCCACAATTTCACATGCATTTCTGCAAACATGATGTTTAAGTCTGTTCAGATTAGACTTGGGAGGGATACTTAACACCTCGCGCTAAAGAAGGCCATAGTTTAGTAAAATAGCATTGGTTTTGTGTGAGCTATGATAATGGTACGTGGGGCTTGAGTGCATAGTCGTATACAATGACACGCTGACAGGCAAATAGAAAAAATTTACTGGTGTCACGTGAAAGTGTTCAATTTCGTTTGTCACTATTTTTTTCTCGTTTTATTTTTGCCACTACTGTTTTCACTTCATCCTCTTTTTGTTATTTCCATCAGTTGACCGTCCATCGAAATTGTTCCTTCTGCTTTTGATTTTTTAAAAATAACACATGAAGTTCAATTCTGTTGAATTTTTTTGTATGATCCTAGACTGCTAAAGATGGTATCATAAATTTTTCAGAGCATGATCAAGCTTGTACATTTTTACAAAAATCTGGAGCTGGAGCAGAATGATTTCATTTTTATAAAAACGTATAAGCTTGATCATACTCGAAAAAATTTATGGTACCATATTTAGCAGTTTAGGATCATACATAATTTTAAAAAAAAAATTGGACTTCATTTGTCATCTTTAAAAAAAATCAAAAACAGAAGTAATAATTCCGACTGACACTCAACTGATATAAATGGCAAAAAGAGAAAGAGGATCACAGACTAGTGACTAAAATGAAAAGAGGAAAGTGCAGTGGCAAAAACGAAATTAGATATTTTCTCAATAGCACCAACGAAATTTTCTCGAGGTAAATATGCCTTTACAGTTCTACCCGAGCTGTAAGGTATAATGAAATTTGGAAGTACTCCTACATGTGAATACTACACCTGCACGTACTTGGACATGTCAAGCGTTAACACAGTATTAAGCTTCTGTTTATTTAGGCTTAGATTTTTTAGCTTATAGCTTAAAGTTAGTTTTTAAGCTTAAACAGTTTAAAAGTTACTGGCTTTTGTACTTGATAGAGGTGGATAATTTTATCTTAACTTTAGTGGTATTAGTCTAAAACTAACCCTCAATAAGCTAAAAAAGCCTCTTTTCGGTGGCTTTTAGCTTTTAGTTATATAAAGGCTTATGGCTTTTAAAGAGCTCAGATAAAAAGTTGGCAATTTGTTTAGGTTTTAGCTTTTTGGCTTTTAAATCGGTGAAAAAAACTAAACAAACAGGACCTAAGTGGTGGCACAGTGCAAACAAGAGTATCACAAGAAAAAGAAAAGCTAGCGACCCTGTCCGTTCCGTTGTCTTGTCCCCTTCTCCTGACAACATATTGGAGGACTTGGCATATTTGGCCCATTTGTACGTTCTTTTTTTAATATATATTTGATCATTAGAACGAAATTGCAAATCTAATCTTAGGTTATCGTGTAGCGGGACCTGCCACTCCAAGGTACCACAGCAGGACATGATGATCTTATACTATGTTTTAATTTTACTTAAATAAATCATATGGTTTAGCTAAAATTAGAAGACCGAAATTAGCTAAATATTCTATTATATGATCAACAAGACTAATTTTTAACAAGTTTCGGTTTGAGCGAGAATAGATCCGGACATAACGATTTTCTTAAAATAAAAACATCTTTTCCATTCGTTTTAGAAGAAATAACCCTACCATATTTTCTTTTACAGAAATATACCACAATCGCCCTTTCATGGCGCGGTTGGGCTCGGTCACTCTCCGGTTATGTGATACGAGCCTTTGTCGCAAAACCGAGGAGCGATTGAGGCATGTTGTGCCGTCGTCTTGCGACTGAGCCTACCTCTCGCGTCACGACTGTTTGACTAGATCAGTTTGCAAATCAGCGGTTATAGGATCAAGGATAACCGACTAGAGGGGGTGAATAGGAGGTTTTAAAATTCTTCGGCTCTAATTGCAATAAATAAATAATCTAAGCAAGAATTACAATTTTGACAATTAAAGCCTAAATTCTCTATGTTTCACTAAGTGCACCGATAACCTAAGACTAAGCAAGAATACAATCCTACGCACAAAATCAATACACTAGATTTGCTAGGAATGTAAATTGCACAAATGAATTCAAGAAATTCAAATCACAAGAGAGAATGACACGAAACTTATCCCGTGGTCTCGGAGACTTGTCGGCCTCCCCTAATCTACATTGAGGTAGCTTGATCAACTTCAAGCCGGTTCCTTTTCACAATTGAGTCTACCTCGATCACTTGGTAGTTCTTCCTCGCTTCGGATAGGCGAACTCCAACATTCACAAGATTACCGAGGCTTCTCACAACCTCCATTTGAGAAGCTCACCGCGCACAACGCCTCCAACCCGTCTAGGAGGCGGCAACCTCCAAGGGTGTAATAAGATCAAGGATGCCGACTAGAGGGGGGTGAATAGGCGGCTTTTAAAAATTAATCTACGAATTTCTACAAATCAATTCACCCCTAATTACCCTTATAACAAAACCTTAACAATAATTAATGCAGAAGCGATAAACTAAGGTTTTAACAATTAAAACCTAAATCAACTAGACTCACTATGTGTACTAACTAATTATGTCACTAACAATAATTGCAATTCTAAAGACAAGCAATCAATCAATTTAATTCTATGAATATTAATTGCTTGAATATAAATAACGAATACAATGCAAGCACAAGAGACACAATACTTTTTACCATGGTGTTTGGAGATTTGCTGGTCTCCCCTAATCCATGTTGAGCTTAGCCCAAATGAATTGGACCGGCTTCATGAATTGAACACGCACCTCGAATCTACTAGTGGTTACTCTTTTCCCCTCTGGGTAGGCGAGCACCGATCTTCACAAATTCGCCGAGGCTTCTCACAACCTTCGTCGCGAAGCTTACCACGAACAATGCCACTACGCCGTCTAAATGTCGGCAAACACCAAGAGTAACAAGCTAAGCCCTTCCGCTTGAACTTCACCTAGTGCAACACATGCACTCCGGTGACCTCCTAAGTGCAACACATGCACTAGGATACTCCTAAGTGCAACACATGCACAAGAGGCTCTCAAATCACTTTCTAATTGCAACACATGCAATTATGACTCACTCTTAGCTCAAAAACCAAATTGGAGAGTGCAACACATGCACAACCTCTCTAAAATGTCTCCCAACAGCAGCAAGCCCAAATGCCAGCCCTTGGTATCTTTCTATAGCCCCCACACGAAATCTAGTTGTTGGGGGGCAAATCGGGCATTTTTTCAGCAAAACCAACACTACCACCCAACTGGAGCCGGTAGTGTCGGCCTCGAACCAACGGTCGTCAACGGCTATATTCTTGGCACTACTGCCCATGTAGGGCTGGTAGTGCTGGCCAAGCGGCAGTACTGCCCCCAGGAGACGGTAGTGTCGGCAGGGCAAACCCCAGAAACATCCCTACTGGAATATAAGTACCGGCCGTATGGACCGGTACTGCCGTCCATTCGGCAGTACGTCACCCAGTGATCGGTAGTGCCGGCCAGAGGAGAAAAATCAAGTTTTTCACAAAAAAAATTTCTCCAAACTTTAAAATGTTGGTTCTTTGAACCATGTGATGATCAACACATGATCAAATCAATTTGCAAATCACATTTTCAAACCCTATTCACATGCTCCAACGAATCACGTTAAAACTTCAACTTATTTGCAAAACACATTCACAAATAAACCGAAAACCTATGAGATCAATTCTCTTAGCCATGTGATGATCAGCAAATGATCAAGTTATTTTGCAAAAAACATTTGCAAACCCTATTCACATGCTCCAACGAATCGCGTTAAAACTTCAACTTATTTGCAAAACACATTCGCAAATAAATCGAGAACCTATGAGATCAATTCTCTTAGCCATGTAAGGATCAACACATGATCCTGACACTTTGCAAAACACATTTGTAAATGCTAACACATGCTCTAGGATCGAAACCCATAACTTCCAACTCATTTGCAAAACACATTTACAAATAACAAATCCATTCAATATTTTGCAAAAATACATTTTGCAAAATGAAAGCACAAACCAAGCTTAGCCTTGTGATGATCAACACATGATCCAATCACAAGCTAAAATACCAAAGAATGAGCTCTCTATTTGCAACATATACAAATCTCTAACACCATGCAAAACAACAACTATTCAAATCAAGTTGCATGAGCTCTCTTCTTTTGCAACACATGCAAATCTCTAGCTCCATGCAACCACTTTAAACCAAATTGCTTGAGCTCTCTCCTTTTGCAACACATGCAAAACTTAGCTCCAAGCGATAATCACCATATGGTCATATACTAAATGAAAGAATTAGTCTTATATTTGGATTTATCAATATGATCATGAATATTATATCCAAGGAATGCAACAAGATATGATAATATAAACTCGAATGTATACCTTTGATATTTCCATTTTTTCATCCAAAGAGACTAATAAGAGTTTGAATCAACAAAAGAGTTAGTCTCATAAAAAGATTTGTCATTAATTAACAATTGAGACTAATCAATATTATGATTATCAAAAGGGTTAGTCCATATATTAGATTTGTCATTAACACAAAAACCAAATTAATCGAGCTTGAACTTTCAATGGCAGAGACCAATCAGAAGCAGAGGTGGAGCAGTGGTAGTGATGCCCGAACACAGAGGAGAGGTGGCTCGATCTCTGCTGGATCTGGTGTCGTCGGAAGCAACAGAGGTCCCATAATCCGATAGCTGGGAATGAGCCAGTTGATGGCACTGGATCCCGGTCGGATGTGCGTCCTCGGGGCAGGTGGCCAACGGAAACCTCGATCGGCATCACCAGCATCAGCACGAGGAAGGCACCGGGATGGAACAGAGCTTCCAAGGGGAGCGACAGAACTTCCATGGCCGTTGCTGATCGCTGCGGGGGGTGGAGGGAGGGGGTTTATTGCACAAGCAGAGGGTAGGCTCAAGCCTAATGGATCTCCCCTGGTGGATTTGCCACTGGCGTCAACAGCAAATAGTGTCGAGCTTTCCCTAGCGATGTGGTATACCATCGTAGCTAGATGAGCTCACCGAAACTTCTCAAAACTTGTTCAAAATCCATTGAAACTTATTAAAATTTCTTGAAACTTGGTAGGACTCGTTGAAACTTCTTAAAACTTTTGGTTGAAACTTGTTGAAACTCATCGGTTGAAATTTGGTGAAACTTGAGTTCTAAAATCTAAAACTTATTGGAACTTTGGTTTGGAATCTTCTAAAAACTTCTAAAAACGCCCTAAACTTACCGAAACACGAAACTTTTTAAACATTCTATTAAAATTTGCTAAAACTATGTAAGATTTGTTGTTGTACCCTTGCAACGGTATACTGGTTTCTAGAGAAAAATATGTAAAGTTCCTTTATTTTCGAGTTGTTTTTTTAATCCTCAGCATCCAAATTCCAACCCAGTCCACAGCCCGGGGCGCAACGCAACGCAAACCCATCGCTCTCGTCGCCGCCCTCCCCAACCCTAACCTACACGTAGATCTAATCCGGCCGCCGCCAACCTCGCCGAACCCTAGCCCCTGCCGCCTCCTCCGTAGGCGCGATCGGCGTCCTGCCATCGCGCCCGTGCGGGTGGGTTGGGCAGGGAAGGGGAGGAGAGGATCCTGCGGGCCCCTCGGACGGGGGGCCATGGAGGTGGACGGCACCGTGGCGGCGGCGGAGGCGGGGGCGGTGGCCGGCGCGATGCCGCTGACGCCGGAGGAGGAGACTCTGAGGAGCAACACCGACTGCGTCTACTTCCTCGCCTCGCCCCTGACCTGCAAGAAGGTATACTACCATCTTGGTGACGTTTCCTCTATCTATCTCCCTGCAATCTAGCTTGGTTTCCGGGGTGGCGTTTTGCGCGATTGGAGCTTAGAATTTTTTTGGGGGAGAATTTGGTTTGGGAATCTGGTCGGGGTAGGATTTCTGAGCTAGGTCCAGAGGAATTTCGCGGTGCAAGATCGAATATTTCAGATGGTTCATCCCGCATCCACGATGTTTTGTGGCGATGACATAAGAACATATTATGATCATATCGTGTTGTGATTTAATGCCTCCAGGGTATTTGGCTCCTCTGGGTACAAGCTTGTGAGTTTTTAGGTTTGCGATGCTAGGGCCAGGTCAAGTTGTGATTCAATTGCTTAATTAAAACTGTGATGGTAGTCTTATAGGGAATTGAAACTCCTGAGGATGAAAACATTGCATTTACTGTGAGATATGTCCCCAACGATGAACTGTTGTGTTGATTATTCGCCTTTTAGTTGTGGGGAGAAGGTAGCACCAGGACTTCTAGCCTCTGTTTTCTCACCGGGGATGCCGAATTGGCACAAGCTGTTGATCGTTCCTGGTTCTTATAGAAGATTACTTGATAGGAGTTTGTTATTTCTCACTGGGGAATTGGCACAAGCTGTTGATTGTTCCTGGCTCAAAATTTTTGTGCACTCCTCGATTTTTTTTAAATATTCTAGCCAATACCAAATTAGATCAAGAACTATTCTCATAAAACTATTGTTAAATGTAAAAGGTAAACCCCTTTATCTATATTCAATCCAAACCAAGCACGTTATTTATATAGGTACTGCTCTTAGTCTTAAACCTGTTAATTTTCTGTTGTCGCATTGTATAGCTGATATATTGTTAAATTCTTAATCTCATTATGCAACACTGCCCCAATTATGCTGCATTATTTATCGTAGACCATGATTTCTTATCTATCATGAATATTTGTCTGTCATAGTTTTGTTGTTAATTTCCAGTCAGAATCTTTCACCTGACCATACTTTTTTATTCCTTCCATCAGGGGAATGAATGTGATTTTCGTCACAGTGAGGGTGCCCGGTTGAACCCTAGAGACTGTTGGTACTGGTTAAATGGCAATTGCTTGAATCCAAAATGTTCATTTCGCCATCCGGTATACTCCTTTCCCCTTTCATTTTCCTGCTTATTTACTATAAATTTCTGTCAATATCTGCCAGCCTAGCAGCATTTATAAATATTAAATTAACTGTTATGCTACTGTTCAGGAGTAGAAGCTAACAAAACTTGCTCATAGGAACCCCTATAGTGCTCCCAGCTTTAAATTACTTGGATATTTTATCAGTTAAAGTTTTTCTCTTAAGTTTAATTCTGCTTTCTTTACTTTTGCCCAGCCAATTGATGGTATGTTTGGTGCTCCAACTCCTGTAATACCTGCAGTTTCTTCACACTATACTGCTTATAACATTGGCAAGCAGATGGTCCCATGCTATTACTTTCAAAAAGGGAACTGCTTGAAAGGTGATAGATGCCCTTTTTATCATGGACCGCAATCGGCTGGAAATAATCCACCACAACAGGTGGCAAATGTTTCTTCATTTCCTTTGGAGCAGCCTCAGACGCAAAAGAATGATTTGTTGGGTATTAAGGTGTCTGCGCAGCCAAATAATTCAACTCAGCAAGGTGATCCAATAATCGATGACAGGTCCAAAATGACAAATTCTGCCAAGACAGCTGCAGCTGTGACACCTGCTGAACCAGTTTCCAATGCATTTAAGTCCTGGGCCAAGTCAGAGAAGGTACAAAATAGTATGCAAGCAGTGAAGAAAAGTTTCACAACTTTGTCAGGTGAGGATCATCCTGAGTGCTATCAGAACTATCCTCCTGTGGAAAGTGATCCTGTTCACGATTGGAACCAAAATTACCAAACGCCTCATACGGATGACCTTCCCCAAAACAGTAGGGAGGCTGATGAATTTTTGGGGGAGTCTTCGCCTGGTTTTGACGTTCTTGTAGACAATGATGCAGATGATGCAACTTATTTACATGATGAAGAAGATTTTGGAAGGGATATGTATCCAGTAGAAGATTACAA
This sequence comes from Otatea glauca, assembly GCA_036346275.1. Lineage (NCBI taxonomy): Eukaryota > Viridiplantae > Streptophyta > Magnoliopsida > Poales > Poaceae > Otatea > Otatea glauca. Next base: position 52,080,725 of record CM070717.1, on the reverse strand, counting down.
ATATGCTCCAGCTGATTTTGATATTCAGGCGCATCATGAAAGAGAGCGATTCAATGGAATGGGCGAACAAGGCCAGATCGGACAAATGTATGATGGCTATGAGAGGAAGCGCCGTAGAACATCATCTGAGAGGAACATGGGCAAACCTTTCCATTCAGAAAGAAAGTTTCCACATAGAGAGATCGATTCTGTTGAGATGGATGGATCAGATTTACGTCATCGGCTCCGCAGGAGAAGAATAAATGGGTCTTCCTCGGCCATTAACCCAGAACGCAATGGAGAGCGGTGCCAGAGGGATGAGCACTACAGGGAAAGGGCACATGGTGGTCACCATACACAAGGAGATCGCCATCAGGGCCCTCGAGGAAGCACTCTGAGCTCCCGTTTGCAAGGCAGAATAAAGCTTCCTGGAAGATCACCTGATAGTGTTGATACTCGCTCTGAGGAGCAGCCAGATAGAAGACGACTCCGGGAAAGGCTGTCTCCAGTTAGGCGTATGGATTTTCAGGGTGGCAGGCATCGGGAGGCAGGACATCATGAAGAGAGGACCCGGTGGAGATCAAGTGAACTTGCTTCAAGTGACAGGAATGCAGATGGCCAACATTCAAGAAGGGATGTAATGGATTCACTTAACTTTGCTGCCCGCAAAAACTTTGGAGAGTTTAGGAAGGGCAACAGAAGTGTTGAATCTGAAGCATCTCTTGATTTCGAAGGCCCAAAGCCCCTGAGCGTCATCTTACAGAGGAAAAGAGAGGTGGCATGGAGCAATGGCTCATCTGCCCACAACGTCGAAGATAAATCTGCTGGGGTCTCACACAGGCAGCCTGATTCCCTGGTTGAAGCTGAGAAGGAAGGCTATGACAACATTATCAGTTCTGAAGAATGCAAGAGTGGATCAGGCGTTGAAGAATATAAAGAGGAAGGTCAGATCCCTGTGGAGGGCCATGGGAAATCTTTGACTCATTGTGACAAACTTGAGGTTAAAGATAATATCGAAGTGGAACCAGTGGGAAATCAAGAGGCTGATAACTATGACCAGAGGGAGTCTGACTATGAGGCAATTGAAGGTCATGGCTACAAATCTGAAGATGAGAATGCATATCAAGATGATGAAGAAGAGTTTGAAGATGACGATGATTTTGCTCAGAAAGTAGGTGTCGTCTTCTCTTGAGCTCTATAGGTCTTTTCTTGGTTATGTTGCTTCAGGCACAAAGCTGAAATGCTTGCTTTGCTTAGTGGCTCTCTTGGATAAATTCTTCTGGCGCTTAATGTTTCTTTTTAAAGTTCATAGTGCCAAAGCCTGTTCTTTTCTGAGGCTGGTAACTGATAAGTATATAGGTCAGATATGAAGCGAGGTAGATTTCATAAATGATAAAGGCTTACGTGTAAAAACAGCTGTACTTTGTTCAGCATATCTGATCTATCTTGAAACTTTGTATTGTATTAGCTTCCTAACTAACAGCAAGATATTTCTTTGATTCTTAATCCTGAGATGGATAATATAATGAACCCCTTTTGGAGGGGATCTTTTCTTCACAAAAAACTTATGGTTGTTTCTGGATTTTTAAAAAATAATTTTACAAAAATAACACCCTATAAGATTACAAAAATATACATAGGTTGCTAATTGAATTGGTGAAAGCTGGCAACAGATGTTTGTTTGTCGCCAATTGAATTGGCCGACGGATTGTTTTGTTGCGGATTCATTTCATAAATTCATTTGGCAACAGAAGGCATGTCGCTAATTCATTTGACGACAAATCTTCTGACGTATATTTTTGTAATTATTTTTCAGGGTATTTTTTTGTAAAATTATTTAAGAAATGTATTATTTAAAAAAAATCTGTTGTTGTGTGATTCGTTAATACTTTCTGTGGCATAGTTCCTTCAGATGACATGGTTGGGCAGATTTGATTGCAAAACCAGAGCGAGTTTTGTTTCGTGAGTTCAGTTGACCTGGCATTCTCATCATATTATGGAATGACACGCTTCTCAGAAAAAAAAAAACTGACAAGGTGTTAATATGGGTTTGAATTGTGAAGAAAGAGAAGCGTGTTACTGGATGGCATACTATCAATTTTTTTTCAATAATAAAGGGTTATGTGCAATTTTCGCCGTCTCAAAATCTTGTCAGGGTCTCAGAGGATCAGCAATTCAAGGTTCTCAGAATCTCACGCGATGCAAGTGCGGAGCAGCAAAACTGCGACTGGTGTACGTTCCGCACGTGCAAACGCCAACCTTTCTTCGCCGTCTCGTCCGCGCGCGCGGCCGGCCGTCACTCGTGCACTAACAGCGGTGATTGCGCCGCTCGTACGGGACTGCCTCGTCACTGATCGCGCGCTGGCTCGTGCCACAAGCCCACAACCAGTTTGCTTCCCGGTTCCGCGCCCCGCCCACGGCACCGCTAATGTTGCCGCCTGCCAGCCACGGCTGACGCGCGGGGCCGACCTTTAATGACGAGCTCAGACGCGCGCGCTACGGCTCCAACCGCGGGCGCGCACCTGCCCACGCCACCACGGGCGGCCCACTTGATCCGCGCATCATCACTCGTGCTTAGCCGCCACCGCTCACACGTTTCCGCAACCGCGCGCCGTTGGTTGCCCTGCCCGCCCGCGGACCCCAAGTCGTCCTCGGCCGCTCTCGTCGGTCGCACTTCTCGCGCGCGGCCGCCTGGCGTTACTCTTGTGCTGGTACATTTCTGGTTAGCCTGCAGTTTCGTTGTTTTCTATAGTACACGGTACACAGCAACAAATGCACTAGTACGATAAAAATAGCCGTCTTCTCTCGAAACAAAACGTAGGCGTCGGCAGCATGGGCATAATTAAACACTGACAACACATACCATTGCATCCTTGCTACGGTGACCAAAGGTGGAACCGTGAGAGCCGCAGTTGCAACAGCGTCCGGGTTAGCTCTCCCAAATCAGAGAATTGCTAAATGGTGGAGTTTATTCGACTGTCTTTTTTGTGTGTGTGTGTGTGAGCACTAATTTTTTTTGTCTGAGATATTGTTTTGTGATCCATGTTGTGCTTTATTATTTTCCTGTAGTTTCTTTTGTTCTTTTTTTGCAAATTGTTATATTATTTTTTACATAATTTAATTTGTAGAAAAGAATAATGTTCCTTGTCTGTTACCAAAAAATTTGAGTACTCCTTGGTAAAATAGTATTCGAATAGGAGAAGTAGCAAATTAATTTCATCTATTGGATCTAGTTCTTTAGGCTCAAAATTTTAGTGCTATTTAACGAAAAAAATACTCATATTGTCTCCGGACACTAGTTGTCCCCCCTCCCCCATCTTGCTCACGTCAATGCCAGATGTATAACGTTACTAGTACTTCGAACGAAGCCGGAAAGGTATCAGGCGGGGGCTTCCCCTGTTGCGGTGTTGCCCCACAGACACAGTGCTTCAAAGAACACGGGCATAAACATAAGAGGCTGCTTCCTTTCGTTATATAATTCAACTAAGAGCTAGGAAAGCTTGCAGCTCTACAAAAAGAACTAGGAAAGCTTCACCTAAAAAGTAAAAAGAATCAGAAAAGCTTACAGACCTTCTAATTAGCATTCCACTAAGAGCAACGAACTTTCCTTGGGTTGTACAAACAATCGAGGCAAGATAACCCATGAGGCATAACGCTGCACCATATACTAACGCGCGCGCACCAAAAAACAGGCAGTACAACTCAAAAGTTTGAGTGACACGGCACATCTGATCTTAACTCATCCAAGTGCAGATCAGTTAGTTATGGTTTAGGTCGACGGCGGCAGCAGGCAGGTAAAGCGCACAACAGGTAGCACTGCCGACGGAAAAGCGGCACGGATGAGATAAGCAGAGAAAGGCAACTAGCACTAGGCGCGCAGCATCATCTAGTGCCGCGGCTGCATGCTTGATTGCTTTCCGGTCATGCCAATACCAACAATGCATTTGTGCACATGCCATTATGAGATGACCATTGCCAGCTCCTCCTAATCCTGCTTGCCCCCCACAAAAGGTCACCGCCTAAGCGGTAGATTATGGCCTATTTGGGTAGGTTTTTTTCTTCAACTTAAAAGCCAAAAAGTTAAAGCTTAAAATCATGTTTGTTGGAGCTTTTTCACCAGCTTAAAGTGATTTTTTATTTGGATTTTTTTAAAAGCCATAAACCTCTATGTGACTGAAAGTCAAAAGCTACCAAAGAGTTGTTTTTTTGGTTTAATTAGGGTTGGTCTTAGACTAATATTACTGAAGTCATGGTAAAATTACCTATCTCTACTATATATAAAAGCCGAATATTTTAAGCTATTTAAACCAAAAGCTGACTTTAAGCTATATGCCAAAAACCCTAAGCCCAAAAGGTGACTTTTAACTAGTTTTATTAAAACCATAAGCCTCCATATAACTAAAATTCAAAAGTTATTGGAGAAATATTTTTTGACTTATTAAGGATTGGTTTTAAACTAATCTCTATCATATACAAAAATAGACTAATTTTAAGCTGCTTAAATAAAAAAACTGGCTTTTAAATTATGAGCCAGAAAAACTAAACAAGGAGGGTCTACATGGAAATGGCAACGCCGAACCCTTTCTAGCGTGGGCGTTGGCGTTCTCCCTCCCTCCCTAGCTGCGTTGCATTCTGCTGGGCTGCGGCACGTCCGGTTCTTATCCGTCTCACTCGACAATCCACAAACAAAAACCTATCTCAGCATGCGGATCCATCGCCTCTTTACCTAATTCCCCGGTTGTTAATTACAATGCATAGGGAAGCATTTATTCATAGGACGTGATGTTCGATTAGGGGAAAAGATGAGGCAGCTTGGAAGGATTAGATGGGCAGAAATCTTCAGAACTTCTGTAACATTCATCGAGACCATTATTCAGGGCTGCTAGAATTTCGTTGGTACGTAGGGGTCCCTCTGTTCTGACATTGATTTTTACGCGCTGGTTCATGCGTTTTGCATATAAACATTCCTCCATCACACTCGAGATGTTACACTAGTGAGCAGTGACTGTAGAAATCAATCATCTGGCAGAATGGCAGCTAATAAGCTACCGAAAGCCATAGCGTTTGGAATATCCTGACATTATGAAGGTACACATTCGTCACGCAGCAGCGCGAGTGCCATGAGATTGTCCAGATGGATCTATCTCTATTCTCTCATCAATCAGAGCATTCACGGGCTTAAGCAACGAAAGATACTATCGTGAATTATTTAGATCCACCGGCCATTGCATTATTGCTGGAGTAGTAGCCATCATCTAAGGGAGGTGCTTCCATGCTTCTCTTTTTTACAGTTGCACAAATATTAAAGTATGAATAAAGGGCAGATGGTAATTACTTACTTTTTCGCTTGCTTCAAGATTTATGCAACTTGTATTAGGAGAGAAAGCATTAAAGCACTGCCCATCATCTAATCTAGCTGATTACTGATAAAGCACAGGCCGCCCTGGCTAGCTATAGACTCAACTGCAGGGTGCACAAATAAGAAGGGATAATTTGATTGTTTAAGAGTTGCTCTCATAAAATTTTAACGGGTCTAATGCATAAGTACAGCTTCAAGAGAATCCCAGTGGTAAAAATGATATACACTACACGTAAGTGTACAAGGAGCAATAGACTAGTTAAAGCGAGTAGATTGTACAAAAGTAACAAAATAACAGTGCAAATTGGTTGCAGGTGGTTCAAAGGGATATTTTAAATCTCTATGAATGGGATGTCATTCGGTAACCAAGACTTTTAAATCTCTATTTTCGTATCCTAGGATATTTTAAATCAGAAAGCTCGTCAACATATGTCTTATCTTGCATCAAATACGTTTGCTAACTCTCTGCTCCAGAGATATTATAATGCATCGATGGTGATCGATAAAGCACTTAATTAGGAGCAGAGCTTGAGGTTACGCGCTCGGGTCTATCTTCTACCTTGAAATTTGAAAGACGCTAGGGTTCCTTCTGCGCGGCCCATTTTTTTTTTTTACTCTAGGAGATATTTCGGCATGTTTTACGTTTCAGGATTTAGGGTTTTGAACCAATCGATCCGTTACATGAACGCGGTTAGTTGCAGAAAGATCAATGTTTCGCTCGGTGTTCAAAGCCACCAGTTAAAACCATGCTTCGGCAGGGGCGGATCTACAGTGTATAGATCAGGATCAAGTGATATTGACGCTCTTCAAGTCAACATATATGGTTCCTTTTGCATATGAGCGTATAATTCTTTTATTACAAATTAGTGCAACAAGTTCGTATCGACCCCGATGACCTTAATAACTTTTTTTTTCTAGATTCGCCCCTACGCTCCGGAGGTCTTAAAGCCTCCAATCACTTCCATTGCCTGCCGCCGGTCCGAGATCACCACCGCTCATCGTGGCTAGAGCTTGCTAGATATGGCGAGGCCATAGATGTGGTGGCGGCAGCAAGGTAGTGGTTTTGGCTAGTCACATACCCTTACTCTTCCGAGCTCGTCTAAAAAAATGTTGTCACCGATAGCCCAAGTTGTCTCCAAATGTTGCAAAACCTCCATCCAAGTTGATTTGTTGCAACAAGGTTTCGTTTTTGCTGGGGTAGAGTCTTTTATTTGTTGCAACAATACTCCTCATCCGTTTTAATTTTTTGCTCGCGTCTTGCATTTTTTGTTGCATTAGGTGTGAATTTTTGTTTCACTAGTTGTGAGTTTTTGTCTAAAGCTCAATGTCTCTTTGTTGTACGCCAATGAAGTATTGTTGAGCCAACTTAGAGGAGGGTCTACTTGCGACACATCTGCGAGAGTGTGCACGGCATGGCTAGGGGTGGAAACGAGCCAAACCGAGCCAAGCTTGGAGAAGCTCATTTGAAATGCGGCTTGGCTCGGCTCTGCTTGTTTTGGGAACGAGCCAAAAGTCAGGCTCGGCTCGGCTTGTTTTTAGGCTCGAGCTGGCTTGTGGGCTCGCAAGCTAAATGGAAGGGATGGTAGTGTGGGCGCGAATGGCAAGGATGGTGACGATCGGCGTGCATTGCGGCATGCTGGGGAGGGCGGTGGATGCGGAGAGGGAGGCGGCGAACTCTACGAGGGAGTTGGTATGATGCGGTCTAGGGAGCGGGGGCCAGATTTTGGTGGCAGAGCAGTGGGAGAATCAAAGAAGGCCGGGAGGGAGTACTAGGGTGGAGGGGGCACGGTGAAGAGCACCGAGGGTGGAGGAGGATGTAGGAGGGAGGGATGCGGAGTGGAGGGTGGCCGCGGCCGCGTGGGGGGAGGGAGAATCTGAGAGATCAAATGCTGACCCCCAAATCAGCGCACGCACGCTGCGGACACAATACACTAGTGCTCACACACACAATCATCCGAAAGCAGAGAAACAAAGCAATAACAGGTAAGTTCAACCCACAAGCACGCATGGAGATTGGTACAAAGATCAAGTTACTCGAATTGCACGCTTAGAAATGAGGAGATGCAAGGGTATTTGGGATTTACCGAGGCAGACGAAGAGCATGACGAAGGGCTTCGCGTCGACCTCCGCCACCACCACCGTGGCGCTCACCTCCGTAGCCATCTCCTCCACTCCCACCGCCACCAAGAATCGCAGGCGAGGGTTGAGAAACGGATCGGGGAGGGCGAGCCTGGTGGAGACTATGAGTAAAGGTGTAGTAGAAATAGGGAGGTTATTTGTTCAATGGGTTGCCAGACTGGGCTATCGAGCCCACGAGTCACTCGCGAGTCGGCTCGAGCATGGCTCAAAAATTAAACAAGTTGGGAAGAGAACTTGGCTTGACTTGTTTATACTACTAGCCCGAGCCAAGCCGGCTCAAGCTGGATGCGAGCCTCAAGCTTTTTGTCTAGGCCTAGGCATGGCGCCGTGCATGTCATTGTGACAGTTGTCAGCGGGCATAATTTTGTTTAGGTGATTTCCTTTTTGTTGCATTGGGAAAAAAAGATTTGTTATAAGTTTAAAAACTAGTTGTTGCATTTATCGGATTTTTGTTGCACTGATTGAAATTTCTAAGATAGATGACTTTAAGTGAGATATGATGGGTGAGAATGACCTATGATACGATGCATCTTACATTCTAGCACTAGGTACTTTTTTTTTAGAATTCCGTGCTCTAAACGGGACGTAGATTTGAAATTAAGGGATGGCAATGTACAAAATTAGGGTTGGCTGTCACTGTCGAGTTGTTTTTGAAATTGACATAGTTCATTTTATTTACTATTAAAGTGATTATTTCAAATTTAAGCTGATGAGGCACTATTGAGCCGAGCCACGTTTTTTTTTTTAACTCGAAATAGACTCATTTCAATTTTAAATCTATTAAAAATTAAAATCAAACAATTTTTGGTTCAAACCGAGTTTATTTTTACAGCCCTGCACAAAATGTACCGGAACAACTCGTCGACAGCAGAGATGCTCTCCCGGGGCTTGAACCTTCCGTGAACTCGACCAGACAACAAATCAGGCGTACGAAGTCCGTGGTGGGCCCATCTATACGGGCCCGCTTGCAGTGATATTTTGCACCTTGATTGACGAGGAGGGAATCCAGGGGTGTGGGCCCCCGAGAATCAACAGGCAGACATCCGATCCAGCTTCCATTTGCCTTCCCTCTCGCGAGTCTCTCCCTTGTCAAGTTGTCGTTCTTCTTTCACCGTCCTGGTCCAACATTAGCATTTGGATTTCATCACGGCACGGCAGAGTGCAGCCTCCATACTTGAATAATTGTTGCCAATGAATTGAGATGACATTTCTTCTTGTACAGAGTACAGATGAAGGCGACTAATACATCAACTTCTGGTTTGCGTCATACTGCTAGTAGTAGTTGACACTTATGTTTGAGCGTGCTTCTTCTATGCTCTTCAGAAAAGCAACTTGTACGAAACTGTATGACCTGCATGGCCTTCAGCTTTTCAGCTCAATCAGAGAAGTATAACTGTATAGGTGCTTTGGTTTATTTCATTCGCGCGTATAATGTGCTCCTTGAAAAAAAGAAAATAAAAGAAAATCAATGTGCTAGTAGAGGGGCTGTAAAAAAACTCGCGAGCCTACCGAGCTCAAATTCGAATAGTGTGATTAAGGCCCGACCTACCCTATTCTAATTATTCTCCATATATTTCTTACAATGTCAAAGTCTAGTTGACGAGCTTTTCTGAGCCAAGTTTGAGCTTTGGCTGAACTTTGTAGAAGGTATTATGTTAATATGCAGTTACCGGGCTCAAGCTACTTGAGATTTAATCAGGATTTTGTAGAAGGTATCATGGCTGAGAGTGGTTGCTAAGCTTTTTCGAGCCGAGGTCAAGCTTACTTGAGCTTTGGTTGAGCCGAACTCGAGCCTAATTCTAGATTCGAACTTTAGCCTAGACTTGCTCGAGCTTAGCTCAAGATTGTATCGAGCTTGAGACCGAACAGCTCAAGTTTAGCTCACCCTAGCTATTACTAAAATAGCCTCTAGTACAGCATAGTACGTTGTTTTCGATGTATGTAGTGCACCTAATACTATTGACCGTAATCATTTTTTTAAAACTAGCTAGATTATTGACGGTATTTGTAGATTGTTATATTGGTCATAACTCATAACCGTTCATCTCAAATCCAAGCTATGCTCTAACCAGTAACCACCGTTCACACACTGCCTATCCTGACAAATAGCCGAAAGCTGGTACTCGTTGCCCAAGACAAAACTGAGCCGGTCCATAGCCCTAGATAGTCTTTTTCTATCCCATGTCTCGAACCACGGCTGGAGTGGCCCTAGGTCCAGCTCCACCACTATCAAAACTGAACCAAACCATAGAAGAATAATTATGCATGTATGGCTTGTGATGGAAGAGCTAACACGCCACACTGCCGAATGGATGACAGATACATATGGTCCGTAGAATTCAAAAGCCTTTAGCTTTCTCTTCTCTCTCTTGAAAAATGGAATATATTATTTTGGATATAGGTGTAATCAAACTTTCAAAACTTTAACTGTTAATTTTTTTTAAATATTTAATTTAGATACATGAAAATTATATATATATATATATATATATATATATATATATATATCTTGAAAAGTACTTTCATAATATTATAATTTTATTGGGTTTTATAAATATATTATACTAAAAATTAGTGGTCAAAAATGTGTTTTAAAGACTATATGAACATCTAAAACGATAACTATTTGTAACCAGAGGGAGTATGATGCAGCTAATACATACTCCCTCCGTTCTAATGACGTTTTAGTTGTTGAAAAGTGTTATTTTTAAGTGACATTTTAGATTCAAAGGTGATACGTACATATCTCTTCTCAAACTACTCATGGATGCAACTAACATATCTGGATGCAAACACCAACTAGACAACTAAATAGGGGTACATAAGATAATTCATACCAGCCCTTAATTGTTGTGTTAACTGCTAAAACATCACTTATTTTAGAATGGAGGGAGCAGTACACTTGACTTGGCAAGAAAAGCACAGGAATATACCCTTAGGATGCGTAGTACTTGATCAATGGAGATCAGGACCTTGCCTGCTTGTATAGGCATAGCTAGCTGTATGGACTATGGAGGGGTCCATGTTACGCTGCCATGTAACCAGTTGTCCATTCCGACCTTCCGGGTCATCCGGCAAATTTGCAGGGCCGTTGCTTCTTCGCTTGCTTCCCAGCCAGTAAAATTCTCGGTATTTTACTTGGATTCCCAAATCCCAACTTCCTCAATTCGAATTCCTCGAAACTTGTTAGTGCCAATCAGGGTTCCAAAAATAGTTGATTTTCGCCTGAATCGTAACGGTTCGATAAACAAAATCGCTCGATAAATTGGTCCAATTTAAATAAAAAATAAAAAATTTGAGAAATTTTATGCGATGTAAACCAGTAGAAAATCGTCGATTTATTATTATTATTATTCGACGAAGTTTGACCGCCGATTTCAAAAAATTTGACTTTAAACTTGTTTAGCTTCTATCGGTTTTTTGAGCGATTTTCGGGTGATTTTTTCGAAAATCGAAAATCGGTTTTCGGTAGAAAATCGCCGGAACAATTTTGGAAACCCTGGTGCCAATAGCGCACATGTCATTACTACTAATTCATGGATCAAACTGCCATTGCCAGTGGCGGAACTAGGGGGTGCCGGGTATGCCCCGGCACCCCCAAATTTTTGAGAATGTTACTGTCATTGCTCAACTCTTGCAGGCTTCATGGGAATGCATGTTGTAGCAGCCTAGGACGAATCTGAAACTTGCCTCAACAAAACAGAGCGACAATCTTCAGTCCTGACGGAAGTTGCTTCATAATACAGAACTAAGTTTAGAACTTCAAAAGCTAAATCCGACAATGCAAAAATAACTAGCACAATGGCGTTTTTGCGACGTGAAAAGCACATGTCTTTTCTGTTTTTTATTCTCTATTTATACTCAGAAATTCAGAGTTTGGATCCTCATCCTCATCCAACAAAACAAAACTGAAATCGAAATTGACTTCTCTGCTACTTTACCGATACGACTACTATTGTTCTGTCCGACAACAAGAAGCACGGGTCGGGGTTGGCCAAGCGCTAGTCACGGTCGGAGGAGACGACCTCCATGACGTGGAGCAACGTCTCCCTCTCGGTGGGGTCTATGGCCGCGGCGGCCACAGAGAGGAGGGACAGGAGGAGGAAGGCAACGGAGGATGCTGGCATGATGGTGCGGGCCAAGCGAGCGCGTCGCGGCAGGCAACGCAAAGACCAGACGAACGACATGATACGGACATATCTATTAGAAAATTTCTAGTTTTATCACTGACGATTGCTGATGCATATGTTCCTGCTCGTGACCGACGACAAGAAAAAAAAAAGGTTTTTACTGGACAGTCTTGCCTGCATGACCAGAACACACAAATCAGAGGTGAAAGGCTGAAAGCTGCATCCATTCGGAGAGATTTTTCCGCTCGTTTTGAAAAATTAAATACTGCTCTCTAGCTAGCTCCAGTTAGGGATGAAAGCGGATTGAATAGTTTTTGATAGATTCAGATAATTTTTTAATATGGATTATGTTGGCTCGGATATTTGTCGGATAGCATCGGATCGAAAATAAATAATAATTTTTCTGTTAGAAACGAATTAATATTCGATAGCTTACTATCCGTAGAATATGAATACAGATCCAAATTATCTGGTTTTTCAGGCGTCGAATTATCCGTATATTCAGGCGTGCAGACTGGGCTAAGCCTACACTTTTGGTCAAAAAGGTTCCTGAATTTTTAAATCATTTTCTAATTTAATTAATCAAGAAATCAAGTTTCAATTATTAAAATTGGCAAATCAGCTCCAAAATTTATGAAATTTTTTGGAGATGTTTGTGACATAGTCTATCATTTAAAAAAATTATTTTAAAGATTTTATTAGCTTTTAAATTTTTTCAAAAATTCAAACATAGTTGACCTTAATAGGAAAATATTTTACATAAGTAACCAAAAATACATAAAAACTCATAAATACATAATTTATTATTTTAAACATAATTCAACAAAAAATACAAATCTTGGATCATTACATGTTCTTCGTAAATGTTTTGGATCAAATAAACTAGTTATGTTTTTTTTTGTTCATTTTGTGTGTACAATTTAAAGGGTTTTCGTGTTCCAATAAATGTTCGTGAACGTATTCGTTTCGATTCGCATTTGCTTCGTATCTGTATTCGATATTATTCATATTTGTATTTGAATCTAGGCTATCCGTGTTCGTCATTCAGGAAAAATATGAAAATAAATATGGTAAATGTATTATCAACCTGTATTTGATCCATTTTAATCCCTAGATCCAGATGTATATCTGCAATGTAGTTGTCAGTAACGAAGAAGCACATGTATCATGCATGCGTCGATCTCAAAAAACAAAGCACATGCATCAATCATGATTCTAGCGAACTTTGAAAACAAGCCATCGCAGGGAAATGTTACATGTAGACGGCGATTTTTGAATGAAAACCATGAAAACCGACTGTATCGGGGCTGCTCGGCAAGCAAAACCGATTAGATTCAAATTTGAATTCAATTTTTTTAAAAAAAATTGGAAAAAATTATTCAGAAACTCTCTAAAATCAGTATTAATAGTGTTTTAACGTCTGGGATGAAAACCATTTGAAAAATCGAATTTGTTAGCTGGTTTTGTGCCGCAACCGAATTTGCAAAAAATGAAAATGCGAAAAAAGAAAAATAGCACTGTTTATCAAGGCCCAATATGGCCCAGCCAGCCCACTACCCAATTGCATCAGTTTTATGCCAGCTGGGGGGTCTTCCGACTGCATTATTGCGCAGCCAAGCCATTCCCCACCACGCCCCGTCTAGGTCGCGCGAGAGAGCTCCAGATCCGATCGTCGGCGAGGAGAAACCGAACCTTGTCACTTGAAAATCAAGCGGTAAGCAGCGAAATTCGAGCGGTTCGCAAGGGAAATCGACGGGACAGACCCGGTACATACTGATGCGATGCGAAAGATAACTGAGGCTGCAAGTATCCCTGAATGGGGCAGAAACGACAGTGGGTGACACTTACATGAGAAAGAGAAAATACCAAGTAGTGCCAACGAAGGAGGACGTAAAAAGGAGAGCTCCCTCAAAAGGAAAGGGGAAGCTTCCCATACAGCAGGAACAGTACGTAGTGAGTGATGACTCAACTGATAGCACTTCCACGGATCGTTGCATCCCACCGTACAAAGAATCCAATGACAGTAACTTCAAGATGGACAGTGATGGCGGTCAGTCCCCTGTTGATCCCTCCATCCCTCCCACTTCCCACTCATAAGCACAGCTTCCCATACAATTTACAGGAGCGTCCCAATATATTCATGCCACACAAGACAAAAGATCATGTGGCTCCACAATCATCTAGGTCGACTACTGCAAGGGGAGGGGTCATCGAGCAAGCCATGATACACCTCATGATAGCGATAGCTCGTACAGCGTCGCCGAGACGCAAGAGAGTTACGGCTCATATTGCCCATACGACTATACTATCCCGGATTCTCGTACGCAACCTTCCACCCAATGGGTCTACGAGTGGCAAGACCCTGATTTTTTTTCTATGTTGTACCAACAGTGGGAAATGACTAACCCATAGATGGGCAAAGCTGACACGAATACAAGAAGGAATTGCTAGCTACATGAGAATTTGTGATGATATCCACTGAGGATTACAATATAGCCAACCAAATGTACAGCCAATAATACTACCTGCAGCGTCAAAGGTAATATTTTATTTGTATGTTTTATTTCAGTGCAACTCGATTTTTTTCTAACATAGCGTTTATGTAGTTCCAACATGGTACAAGTGCGACAATGGAAGGATGACAAAGCTATACCAAGTGTGAACATGCATAATAGGTGAGATATATTGATTTGAAATGTCGTATGCCATGGTATCGAAATGATTGTTATTGAAGTGTGTATTTGTTGGATTGAGTTGTCAACGGTATTGAAATGAAATGTTATTTGTTGATATATTATTGTTAAATGCGTGCTTTGAAACTTGAGATTGTCTATAAATATAGCAAAGGTTATACCGAAATTTTCTATATTCTTCCATAGTTATGCTATTATTGCAAAATATGTACTTTACAACTACACATTGTCTTTAAATATGTACGTAGGACATGCCGAAAATTTATCATATTTTTTTATACATTTGTAACTTTTTTCCTGTTTTTTGGGCCTCTATCCTTTTTTTATATATAATTTTCCCCATTTTTTCTTGCATTTTTCTCCATTTTTCGTCCTGTTAGCGATTTTCGAATCAAACCGATCAGTTTTCGCGTTTACCGATCGGTTTTCCAATTTTTTTGGCTCGGTTTGACCACCGGGTTTGACTTTCACAAACCGATCGGTTTTGATCGAACTTCGCTTGATTTTCGCGAAAAACGGTACTGACCGGATTTCGATTTTGAAACCAAAAACGGTATAGTAAACCCTGCATGTAGTAGTAAATTTTGCCTTAATTAATCTTTGTAAAGATACGATGTAAATATACTCCCTCCAGTCACAAATAGTTGTAGTTTTGGATATAATTGCAATCAAACTTTCCAACTATTGACTATCAATATCTTTTTAAATATTTCAATTGGATACATAAAAATCATATATGTAGATTTATCTCAAAATTACTTTCATAATATTATAATTTTATTGGATTTAATAAAAATTCTTATGATCAAAACTATGTTCTAAAGGCCGTGCCGATGTTTAGAACAATAATTATTTATGACGAGAGACTCTATATAATAAAAGCTGTTTTCACAGGGACATAGTATGTGTCCTTATTTCAGTACGACAATTAAGCAGTGGTATCCAGCAGGCGAGTAACAAAGCACGTGAGTCACGAATCGTCCTAGGATCCTTCAAAATATCCCATACGTGGCAGGCTCGCGGCAACAAATCTTTCGCTTTTGGTCTTATCAATCTTTCACAAGGGCGTGGTATGACATTATGCCAACTAGTTAGCTGCAATGCTGCGTGTTCTGTTCAATACGGCAATGGATTAACGACATCAAGTCGATCGCCTAAAAAATGTTGAAAAGTTGCATCGATTTGGGCACGATTCTTCACCTTGACGAGGGTGTGATCGATGTGCATCTAATCTACCAAAAGTACCAGACTCCACGACCACGTAACCCTCCATTAAGACAGAACATGCAGGTCGACACGCATTCACTGCATACACTCACTTTCGAGTTTCAACTAAAGGCCGTGGTACTAATGTTCCAGAAATTGGCTCGTTACAAACAAAAACAAGTATACACCAAATCGCTTTCGAATACACTCATCGAAATTCCACCATATTTTATGGCGTTCCATCGAATTTTGTCATCGCAATTCACAGGAGCCACGAATCACGCATCGCAAATTCACAATTCATGGACCGCCTGGATCGGATGGAAAAGTCAATAGTGCCCATCGAGAGAGCGCAGTGCAGTGGTCAAGATTTCAAATTTCGTTTTCGGATCACATCTCGAGGTTGACTGAAACCTAAAATTTTGATCGATTTCACCAAAATTTCAATGAAATTGACCGAATTTCGGTCATTTTCAAACTCCTGTCAAATGGTCTCATGAGGCTAGAAAAATAAGAGGAAAATATGAAAAAAAAATATGCAAGCATTTATCTACATTTTCTATCTGTTTTAGTGTAAAATACTAAATGTTTGCACATAAAATACTCTAATTATTTGCACAATACAAACAAATTTACATCACGAGTTCTCTTAGATTCGAATTTATATCCTGCAGCGAACCCACGGAGATATGCATCAACATACTTGTTACAAGTTATACAACTAACTAAATGAACATATTCAGCAAATTTTTTTTACAAATCTATAAGAATACGAAGCAAAATAATTAGCAATTTGCCACACCTGACGCCCGTTGACCATAAGTAAATACGGGACAAGATTATCATATCACTAGATCTGGTGCATCCTCCTCCTTGCACATCACCCATGGAACACCAGTGTCTAATCACATGGCCATCTTAGGCGCCCAACTGATATATGACTGGCCAGCAGCCCCACACTCTTTTCCTTATGGCCCATACTCATTCTCAATCTGCACTCTAAATAACAACAGCCAACACCATGAACTATTGGAAAAAAATACGGAGAAAAAGATAAATTGTTTTAACAAGTTTCTATCATCGTGCCTTAATTTAGCTATATATTACTATCCAACGATGATAGATTGATATTTTCAGTTTTGTATCCAGATTTTAAAAACAAAAATAAGCAAAGCACTTGCGAGAAAGAAATGAATAGTTTTACATGTCATGAAAGAACAATTTTTTGAAGTATTTTAATTTGTATTCCTTATAAAAGGTATTATAATTCTTCACAAAAAATTTGGAGTGAAATCTGGTCCCAAAAAGATTAAAACCGGTCGAATTTATGGTAATTTTGGCCCAAAAGACCAAAATTTCCCAAAATCACTTAGTAACTTGAAAATTTTCAATATTTTTTTTATCGGCGAGATTTTGTACCGTGCAGGTGGCCAAGGCAATAATCCAGCGACCGAGGGACCGAACGAAAAACGACCACGCCTATAAAAAACCTGGGCGAGAGGGCGCATAACTGACCCAAGTACCCAACCCCCGCAACAACCAGCTAATCTCCAGCCCTTCCTCTCCACCACCACCACCATCTCCACCGCTCGGCGGGCAGCGTGGCTCCGCGGGAGGGCATCGCCGGTGTGGGGCGGGCGGCGGCGGAGAGTCTCACCTGCGATGAGTTGGTTTGGGTATGAGAGGGGTTCATGCGGCGCCGACCACCGCTGCCAGCGTCCCCTGTTGCTGCTTCATGGACGGCCTCCTCATCTTCGTCTTCTACCTCTCGCTTCCTATACGTGGCGGCTGCAACCATTCATTAACCTCAACCTCGTCTAATTGTTAGCCGCCGCCGGCCCGATCGATCTCGCCACACACACTCTGCGCTCCGATCTCTCTGTTTCTATTCGATTCTCCCCGCCGCTGCTGTCGAACGCAATCCAGGCCGGTTCACTTGCCCGCGTCAGAGGATGGACCAGCCGCCTAATGGCTTCGCCGCCGGAGGTGCGTGTCCGATCAAATATTTTGCGTGTAATTTTGCAATTTGATGTCGTTAGGTGTAGAGAAATTAACACTCCACCACCATGCATCAAATATGTTGCCTAATTTTTCATTTTTTGCCAAGTAGCGGGGGGCGTTAGTACTAAGTAAAAACTAAGTAGATTGCGTTACGCGAAACGTTGCGGTCATGGACTGACGTCCTAATCGTAATTGACTGTATGACAGTTTAGTGGATTCTCCAATGCTAAAAGGGCAAAAACAATAGGACCAGAATTGTGATTGGAATTCATTTAATATTGGTAGGGGCCATCTGTCATGTTTGAGGTCATCATAGAACACAAATTGATGCAAAAGGACGGAAGATCTTTAATACGTTTGATCAGCCTAGTTAATTTTGGAGACCTCGACTGAATCACGGTAGGGTAGATGCCCAAAACTGGTGTGTATCACCAAGAATCGTGAACAAAGAATATTACAAGCAAAGCAGGGGATTTTGATGGCGATTCACAAGTGAAACCGTGAAGAGAGGTGATTACATTTTTTTTCTTTTTGACAGTTGCATAAATATTAAAGTATAAATGAAGAGTGAATGTTGGTTACTTACCCCTTCACTTGCTTTAAGATTTGTGCAACTTGTGAAAGGGATGTAGAAAAAGGTCCCAAAAACTGAGGCCACTAAACAGTGAGAAAAAAAAGGACTTTGGGGGTTGCGAAGAAGCAAAATTGGGGAGCAGCATCCAAGGTCAACTTGCTTCCTTGTTCTTGTCTGCATTTTTGCAGAATATGCTGCTGCATCGATTCATCTAGACTGTTTTGCATCTAATTATTCTAGGGATCATTCATTGATCTAATTCCAACATTACACTTTCTTGTCACGAATCAACTGCAAAGAACAAATACTCTTGACTTATATTCCTGAAGTTCTATCTCTAGAAAACGGTCCTAATCAGCTGGCCACTCATATGGTAGGACAGTTAACTTTGTCCACTTGGAAATGTAACATACAATGGTCAGTGAAAGCTAACGCAGATAGCGACACTGAATGGAGCTTTTAATATGTGCCTAGTGACACTCAGTTGATCAGTCCTAGTTGAGTTTAACGCTTTATTGGTTTTAAAGTGTCAGGATTTTAATACGCAGATAAAATACCTTCTATATTTGCATCCAGGTCTTTTTGTTCAGCACATTGATGGGCAAAACGCTTCTCCCCCTTCTGTCGTTGTGATTGGTGGGGGAATTTCAGGCATTGCAGCTGCTCGTGCATTGTCTAATGCTTCATTTAAGGTATATGTTGTAACTGGAGGATGCAAAGACGAAATCTTTTACTCTTTCCAGACTATATTTGGCTTACTGGCCAAAAGCAGCAAGTAAAACTAGTGTTTTGATGCTTCTGGACCCCCCCCCCTCGTACTTAGATAAATTTACACACCTACAGGTCACATTACTAGAGTCGAGGGACCGACTTGGTGGCCGTGTGCATACTGACTATTCTTTTGGCTTCCCAATTGACATGGGAGCATCTTGGTTAGTTGCATACCAGAACTAGTGTTTAGTTCTTTTTCTCCACCTTGCATTGAGTATGATGCAGAGTAATCTCATGGTTTTTATCATGTGATTCAGGTTGCATGGTGTATGCAACGAAAATTCTTTGGCGCCATTGATTAGGCTGCTTGGGCTTAGATTATATCGCACCAGTGGTGATAACTCTGTGCTGTATGACCATGATTTGGAGAGGTAATTCGTAATCCATAATGGGTTATGTGTATGCTCCTCTCTTAATTTGATTGGCTTTCTTTCTCTTACAGTTGTTGTTTTTGTTTATTTAGCTATGCTCTCTTTGATAAGAATGGTTCTCAAGTTCCCCAGGAGATAGTAACCAAAGTCGGGGAAACATTTGAGAAAATTCTTAAGGAGGTACTGCAACCATTTGCATTTACATGTTTTTTTTTTTTTTGAAACGGCACGCCGTGAATATATTAAAGAGGAAAGAAAACACAAGAGTCCGGGTGCAGAGAGGGCACCAGAGGAGAGATTAAAAATTAAGAAAGAAAGGGGAGGAATAAAAGAAAAAAGAAAAGGGGATTAAAAATTTGCATTTACATGTTATCTGTTCAATGCTTTTGTGAAACAGTTATGAGCTTACTTCTTGTTAATATTGCAGACACTGAAAGTAAGAGATGAAAATGCAAATGACATGCCTCTTATTCAAGCCATCTCAATTGTGCTCGACAGCAATCCACATCTAAAGTAAGTGAAATATAGCATTTACCTAGTTCTGGAATGATGATGTCTTAATGCAGGTGTGGAATGTTTAATGATGTGCATTTACCTTTACAGGCTGGAGGGTTTGCAATATGAAGTATTGCAGTGGTGCATTTGTAGATTGGAGGCATGGTTTGCTACAGATGTGGATAATATATCTTTGAAAAATTGGGATCAGGTATGAAATAGGGGACTATTTGAAATATTCATATGTACATATAGAGAAATTGTACTATTCAGCAAGCAGTCTGTTCAAGGATAAATTGCTTTGTCGAACCCTACTTGCCAGGTCGGCAGAGAAATGCATGCTGACTTGAGTTGCACATGTGCACATTTGCGCTACAACAGTACTGAGCTTTGCAAATTTACAGGAACATGTTCTTACTGGTGGACATGGGCTTATGGTGCATGGCTACGATCCTGTTATCAAAGCTCTCTCTCGAGATCTGGATATCCACCTGAACCACAGGTATGCAGCAACATATCCCCATGGTCTAGTTATTCACATGAATACATCGATTAGCCATTTCTGAGATATAATTCCAAATAGTTAGTTAATTGTCTCTTCTTTTTTTGATGATCAGGGTTACCAAAATAATCCAGCGGTGTAATAAAGTTATTTTATGTGTGGAAGATGGGACAAGCTTTCTTGCAGATGCTGCTATAATAACTGTCCCTCTAGGCGTACTGAAGGCAAATATCATCAAGTTTGAACCCGAGCTTCCAGACTGGAAACTTTCAGCAATCTCTGATCTTGGTGTCGGCATTGAGAACAAGATAGCCCTCCGGTTCAACACTGTATTTTGGCCCAATGTAGAAGTACTAGGTAGGGTTGCCCCGACATTAAATGCCTGCGGTTACTTTCTTAACCTTCACAAAGCCACAGGACATCCAGTTCTCGTCTGCATGGTAGCAGGAAGATTTGCATATGAAATCGAGAAGCTTTCAGATGAAGAATCCGTAAACTTTGTCATGGCTCATCTCAAGAAAATGATACCAGAGGCCACTGAACCGGTAAAGCCTTGATGTTTAATTTTTGGTCTAATGTTATATTGTCTACATTAAAGTACTGACAATTCTTTAAATTTCAGATTCTGTACGCTTGTAGGTTCTAACACTTGTGCTGCACATCTCAGGTTCAGTATTTGGTTTCACGGTGGGGCACTGACCCAAATTCGCTTGGTTCCTACTCGTGCGACTTGGTCGGTAAGCCAGCTGACTTGTATGAAAGATTCTGTGCTTCGGTGGGCAACCTGTTTTTCGCTGGGGAGGCCGCCTGCGTCGATCACTCTGGGTCTGTGCATGGAGCTTATTCTTCAGGCATTGTTGCTGCTGAGGACTGCCAAAGGCGTCTGTCAATGCAGCTAGGTATCTCCGATTTGTTCCAGGTCGGGAAGATTATTATGAGGGAGGAGATGACTGAAGTCATGGTTCCCCTCCAGATATCCAGGCTGTAAAGAAGAAGAAACCTATCTATTTAGCAGCCTCTTCGTGTTATCCTATTTAACAATAGCTGCTTCGTGGTGTTGCCTTAAAAATTGTGTTTATTTCGCAGTTGGATGTTGTAACTTCAAATAATAGAAGCCTGGGCCAAATTGGTCTATTCTATCTAAACAAAATTACAAATATAGCCCACTTCTCAACCACAGAAGGGGCGAGAGACAACACATATTACCTACCGGGGCATTGCTTTCGTGGTTGGGAAAGTCCATATTTGTAATTTCATTTGAACGGGGCCAAAAATTAAAAAACGCCAAAGCTTCCAAATAATACAGACCTTTGTTGTCTGAACTCATGGATACCGCCCTTTTCGTCCAATGTCAGAACTCTAAACGTTGTTGTTTTGTTTGTTTCTTTCTAATACAAAGACGTGCAAAGCTTGCGCGCGTACCTTCAAGAAAAATGTGCTATTATTATATGGGAGATTTGTGTGGAAGATTGTGTCTTACTTTTTTGTAGTTTGTGGCATGGGTAAGGTTGATACGGATGGACATCATCAAATATTTTTCTTGTTGCGTATTGTTCAGATCGACCAGCCTATTAGTAATCTCTATAAAGCAGTTCGTGTTAGAGTGGTCTTTGTACAACTTAATTTATCATGGATGCTATTTGAACCGTTCCAGGATACTCCCAATTCCCAAACTACGCCAATACTCCTTCTTTTATTGAATGATGGTCCGAACTCTCTTCCATCTGCTGTCGACAAAGGAATCTGGGAGCTGAAGGTTCTTCCTAGGGAGCATGCCTCTTTTGTTCAGCCTATTTTTAAAGCAAGATCCATAGGAATACTTTGTGCTTCAAATACACGTGAAGACGAGTAACCGGAGTACCTGACAGAAGCACATAACTCTCCTTGCAGAAGAGTACCGGAATTCAAAGATGGTGCTCAATGCCTCCTCTGAAGGAGTGTCCCCTACCGTGTAACAACGCTGCAGAGTAGACAAAGGATTTTTTTTTAACAAGGGAAACATGCATGATTGCACAATCCAATCTAAATTATTGTAGTTGCAGGCCTTGTTGTACATCATTCTTGCTAGTGAATCCTTTTCCTTTGGGGCTTCCAGTTGCGAGACCCAAATCTGCATATTTGGGAATAATCCCACGATCGAGCGAACCAAATCGAAGGTATTCATTCGACGGTAACATCTGCTGCCACCTCTGGCAAATTCTATTCCATTCTGTAGCATCGGATATATATCTATACCAACAA
Source organism: Otatea glauca (assembly GCA_036346275.1). NCBI lineage: Eukaryota > Viridiplantae > Streptophyta > Magnoliopsida > Poales > Poaceae > Otatea > Otatea glauca. The sequence continues at coordinate 52,058,264 of CM070717.1, read as the reverse complement.
TAACCACAAAAAATCCTAAAAATAATCAGAATTGTTACGCACCAATGTGGCTCTTGACTAATCAAGATCACACAAATACATGATCAGAATAAAGACATAAGATGTAGATCATCAGCTTTCTCAAGTGTCCTTATGGCCTCACTTATATATAAGAGAGGGGTTAATTTTTCTTATAAAAGAAGAAAGCTAATCTACCGTGATTTTGAGCTAAAAACCTCATAGAAGTCCGTTTAGATTCGCACACATATATAGAATAGCAACCGTACAACAGCTGTACGCTAACAGCAATTTTCCAGCCAAACAATTTCTTTCTCAAAAAAAAAAAAAGAAGACCCACGCGGCTACGCAAAGCAAAGCGCTGTCCGTGTCGTTGCAGACTTCATCCTCCGCTCCGTCTATTTATTAACGCCCCCAAGGCCCCAACCAACCAAACCAAACCCCAAAAAATCTCACGCCAACCAGATCAAAACCACCTCCCGGAACCGGAGAAGAGAGAGTTTCTTCTCTCGCGATCGATCGACTCCTCGGAGGGAGAGGTGTGAGGAAAGGGGGGAACCTCGCGTTGCCGGTTTGGAGCAAGTAGGGGTATGAGCTGCTTTGCGCACCGCTGCTGCTCCGACGCCAGCCGCCTCCAGGACGGCCTCCTCGTCTTCGTCTTCTTCATCTCGATTCCCATACGTAGCACCAGTATTAGTAGTAATTGTAATTGTAATTGTAGTTTAAGTAGTAGCAATCTCTTGTAAACGGCGTTCGTGTCTGCGGCTGCGTGTCCGGAGACGGGGGATCTTCTGCTGCTTCTTATTCCTCCTTTTCGTACTCTTCTTCTTCGGCGGCGGCTATGGATCCGAATGGCCTCAAAACTGGAGGTATGATATTTCTGTTAATCTTCTGAAATTTATTTGGTGTTTTCTACTGTTAGATCGTAAAAAAGGGGAATTTTTTATGTTGAGAGGAGATTGAAAACAAAATGTCTTAATTTAAGAATCATTCAGATGATCCATCGTGTTTGAGAATAATAATTGAGTGCAAATTTGAAATTTCTACGGTTTCCACCATAGTTACCGGATTCACTGCAAACCCTGCGAATCGTGAACCGGATTGATCAAACCCAAACTGGTTTACAGTACATGTTCGTGTTCGCAGTGAAAATTGAAAGAAAAGTGGTGAACCGTGAACTCGAATCCCATTAACTATGGTATCCACTGTTATGGAACTGGAAGCTCATAGAGGTTATTTTCCATTCTGATTCCCTTATTTGAGAGCTAATTAGAAATAATTACTGTGCATTCATGTATTTCAGGCCTTTTGCTTCCGACCATTGAGAGGCGATGTGCTTCGCCTCCATCCGTCATTGTAATTGGTGGTGGCATCTCGGGGGTTGCAGCAGCTCGTGCTCTTTCCAATGCTTCGTTTGAGGTACTGATAAAATCTGATCTATAGTGACTGATGCACCTTCAGCTGTCTCCACCAATTTGATTATCTCTAGTGTTAACTGATGCCAATGCTGCACGAGTAGGTGACTGTTTTGGAGTCGAGAGATCGTATTGGTGGACGTGTTCATACTGACTACTCCTTCGGATGCCCAATTGATATGGGAGCCTCATGGTTAGTTTCACTCAAATTGCTTGATGGGAGCAATCCAGTATAGATTTTGTCCATATAAGCTGTTACTTACATTGAATTGGTGTTTATAAAAAAAATCAGGCTACACGGCGTATGCAAGGAGAATTCATTGGCACCATTGATCGGCTATCTTGGGCTGAGGTTATATCGCACTAGTGGTGACAACTCTGTTCTGTACGATCATGATTTAGAAAGGTGACTTGTTAGCTTCTAAACTTGAATTTTTCTTTCCCAGTCCACCTATTTCTTTATCTTTCTTGTTCTTACATCTTGTCGTGTTAAAACGTTAATTGATTCTTATACAGTTACGCTCTCTTTGATAAGAAGTAATCGATTCTTATACAGCTACGCTCTCTTTGATAAGAAGGGCCATCAGGTCCCGAAGGAGACGGTTGCTAAAGTTGGAGAAATATTTGAGAGAATTCTTGAGGAGGTGCATAGTGAAGCCATTTATATTTTGTACTTTGGTGCTTCTTTAAGAGCATTCCTGGCTTACTCTGTAATTTGTATTGCATCGCAGACGGTGAAAGTACGTGATGAGCAGGAAACTGACATGCCACTTATACAAGCAATTTCCATTGTTCTTCAGAAGCACCCCCATCTAAAGTATGTGCTATCTTGTACCATTCTGTCATGTGTTAATTTATTCAGAGATAATCCCGAATTCGCTGGTTGCAGTATAAGAGCTTGACTGATACAGTTACCATTTTTGTAGGCTACAAGGGCTGGACCATCAAGTCTTGCAATGGTGTGTCTGCCGGCTGGAGGCATGGTTTGCTGCAGATTCGGATGAAATATCTCTGAAAAACTGGGATCAGGTTAGCACAAATCACTCGGTGCAATCAAGCAAATAGTAGACTATAGCATTCTATGGTGACTTGAGTTTTGTTTTCTGGGAAATAACTTGCCAGTTGTCTGTAGTCCTATTTATCTTTGAATTCTTTTTCGGTCTGCAGGAGCGTGTTCTTACTGGTGGTCATGGTCTGATGGTGAATGGATACTATCCTGTAATTCAGGCTCTTGCTCAAGGTCTTGACATCCGGCTTAATCAAAGGTGTGTGCTTTTTTTCCTTCCCAACATATGACATAAGGAATAATTTCGACATGTATATCTTATTTTTTATGTATAGGAATTTCTGGTACTGCCAAATACTGTTGTATACCTTCTCTTAAGGTTCCAAGTGTTTGAAATACTTAAATTGTAAATGGTATTTGAGTGAAACCATAATTGTTTTGAAGCTTTGTTGTGTTTTTTCCTAAGGAACTTTCATTTAATTGCACTATTTTGCTATTGCTAGATAGTTTTCCTTACTTTGATATTGCTATTGCTAAATCTTCAGGGTTACGAAAATTGCCCGCCAATTCAACGGAGTGACGGTCACTGTTGAGGATGGAACAAATTACTCTGCCGACGCTTGCATAATCACAGTGCCGCTCGGTGTGCTCAAGGCAAACATAATCAAATTTGAGCCTGAACTGCCCCCTTGGAAGACCTCTGCGATTGCCGACCTCGGTGTTGGTATCGAGAACAAGGTTGCCATGCACTTCGACAAGGTGTTCTGGCCGAACGTGGAGGTGCTGGGGATGGTTGGCCCAACGCCTAAAGCATGCGGCTACTTCTTGAACCTCCACAAGGCTACCGGCAATCCAGTCCTAGTGTACATGGCTGCCGGGAGATTTGCTCAAGCAGTGGAAGAACTTTCAGACAAGGAGGCCGTCAATTTAGTCATGTCTCACGTGAAGAACATGCTACCAGACGCTACTGAACCTGTAAGTTGGCATTACTCATACCACCATTTTTACAAATACTTTGTATCTTTCTGATGCTCGTTTCTGTGACTGACAAACTGGCACTCGCTGATCTGTTTGTATCAGACGCAGTATTTGGTATCACGGTGGGGTTCTGACCCGAACACACTCGGGTCCTATTCATGCGACCTGGTCGGAAAGCCGTCCGATGTATGTTCCAGGTTCTCTGCCCCAGTGGAGAACCTGTATTTCGCTGGTGAGGCAGCCAGCGCCGACCATTCGGGGTCCGTCCACGGCGCCTACTCGTCGGGCCTCGCCGCCGCCGAGGACTGCCGGAAGCGCCTCCTCATGCTGAAGGGCATCCCGGACCTCGTTCAGGTCGCGGCCTGCGAGGAGATGGCTGAAGTCATCGCTCCTCTTCAGATTTGCAGGTCGTAAATCCACTCCATTCTGCCACGCCAGCCTTGGATCGAATTCCTCGTTGTTCCAGAGTCGGCGCAGGCGTTCGATTGCAAAATTCTAAATTATATCGTGTTGTATTTTAAATTTTCTCGTGCTGCTTGGAATAAATTGGGATCCATTTTCGAGTTATTGTACTTGGGCACTGAACTACTAGTATGATGTTACTTTTATTATTGTTAATGAGACATATTTGCCGAGTTGAATGTTATTTGGTTGGGTTGCTTGTTTGTTCTTTTTTCGTAGTGTTATTGCGATTGCAACCTGTAAAGGCTGTAGGAGGAAGTTCACGGCAGTTTCGTGCCATTTCGCTGAAAGGTATGCTTGCTTGCTCTGACCGATTGAGCAATGACGTGCTCGCTGGCGTTTTCCTAGTAGCGCCAGCGGCCGGTGGATGTGGATGTTGGAAATATTAGGAATTTTCTCAATATTTTAATCCACATAATTATGTAAATCATGATTAAACAATGATGCAATTTTTGTTCAAAGCCAATAGTACTAGATAACAAATTATCTATCTCATACGCAAAGACTAATGAACAAGAAATCAACATGAATAAAACACGGTATAAGTTAATATACCTTTGAGCCGGTGCCATCGTTGGCACAGGCGCAGCCAGAACATTTTCGTTCGTCATGACGGTCGAAGTAGACGATCACAAGTTGTCGCAGTGAAGCCTTGGTGCAGTGAAGACGCGTTGCAGTGCGCTTCCAGGAACACCTTTCGAGCAGTCGCGTGGTCCGCTCCCCAAAAACCTTATCGGCCTTCTATATCGAGCAAGATCTCAAGAAGGGCGAGGTTCCGGAGGCCTGCTCCCTCCGTTGCTTGTGCGCGCAAGAAAACGGAGTCGGGAATGCAAAAGACAGCAGCAGCTACAAAGGATGGATGGAGTATTGTGGGAGTTCTAAGGCACAGCCCTCCTTATATAGGCCTGCGGCAGAGTAACTGACGGCGATTAATAGGAGGCCATCAAAACGTCCGTTACAAGTAACTGACTCCATCAAGACGTGTTTTGATGGCCTCCTATTAACGGATGTTTTGATGGCCTCCTATTAATCGTCTCGACTCGACTCGCACACGCACACGCCACGGCTCGGCTCGGCGCGCGTGCGCGCGTGTGGCACAGCCTTTACCCTTTTCCACTTTGCTAATTGAGAGACACACAACTCAACTATTTAAGTTGGTCAAACCTTCTCTCAATTACCCATATAGTACTAAACCAATTTCATGACTCCTAGTATTCTAATGGGCCTTTTGGAATTTCTATTAAATTAATTATGGGCCAACCCCATAATAATCTAACAATCCCCACCAAATTTCAAAGGCACATTTGAAATACTCTCAGTTCCAATGTAGTTTGGTATACCAGTTTTTCGATGGAGACTGTTAAGTTGAACTTCCACCTAGAACAAAGGTTACACTCATCTATAACTGAACAATGGACTATGCCTTGAATTGACAGTTTTGTGCGAACAAGTTTCACCAAAGTCCTTTACTGATACTAGGCTGCTAAATGCATCCCCTCGGTTTGGAGCTTATAAGTCATACTCCTTAGCCTTTCATGAGCCTCTAGAGATCACCCAATCTCATAGACTGTGACTAGTAGTCGAACTCATATAGGTGTATTCCTCATAAGATGTTTTGTAGGACAACATTTCTGCTTACTCAGAATACATTAAGGTATAACCAACCTGCCATACAGAATAGGAGAGTTATTGCATCTCAAACGGAGTGGGCCAAGCATGTATACTCTCCTCTCACCATCACTAGCTTGTCTCAACATCCTAATTCACGGGATCTCCGATCAAATAGGATGAGTTACCACTAAGACATGACTTTATGTGGGTCTCAAGCCCATCTCCCTCGATGCTTCATTTATCACATTCCGTGATAGTCCCTTTGTAAAAGGATCTGCCAAGTTTTTAGCCGTCTGGACATAGTCCAACGCTATAACTCCGGAGTTTCTCATTTTTCTGACAGACTTCAACCGCCTCTTAACGTGCCTTGATGACTTCATGTTATCCTTAGAACTGTTCACCTTGACAATCACCGTCTGATTGTCACAGTTCAAAAGAATAGCAGGCACCGGTTTCTCAACCACCGGTAAGTCCTTCACAAGTTCACGCAGCCAGTCGGCTTCCACAGAGGCGGTATCTAATGCTGTGAGTTCTGCTTCCATTGTAGACCTCGTTAAGATGGTCTGCTTGCAAGACTTCCAGAAACGACTCCACCACCCAATGTGAACACATATCCACTTGTGACTTTTATTTCATCAAGATCGATATCCGGTTTGAATCACTATATCCCTCAAGTACCCTAGGGTACCCGGTGTAGTAATTCCATAACTTGATGTCCCTTTTAGATAGCGCATTATTCTCTCAAGAGCATGCCAATGATTATCTCCGGGTTTGAAACAAAGCGCTTAGTTTGCTCACAAAGAAACGAGATATCGTGCCTTGTTGCACTAGCTAAATACATCAATGAACCAATGATTTGGGAATATCTCAATTGATCCTTTGCTATTCGTTGGTTCTTTCGTAATAGCACATTTGAATCATACGGCGTTGGAGCAGTTTGCAATCGCTATAGCCAAAGCGACTCAACACCTTTTCCACATAATGGGACCGCCAAGAGTAATCCCACCGTCACCTTCTCTTACAATTTAATGTTTAAGATGACATCCATTACTCCCAAATCTTTCATTTCAAAGTTTTGGATAAGAAGTCCTTGACTTCCTTAATCACATTAAGGTTCGTCCCAAAGATCGAGATGTCATCAACATACGCACACATAATCACTCCTTCACCCCCACCATAGCGGTAATACACACATTTGTCACTTCATTCACAACAAAGCGGCGGATGTTAAAGTTCTGTCGAACTTCTCGTGTCACTCGCTTAGGAGCTTGCTTAAGGCCATACAAAGACTTCAACAACCTACACACTTTTCCTTCATGACCCTTTACTACAAATCCATCAGTGATCCATATAGATTTCCTCTTCCAACTCTCCATTAAGGAAAGCCGTCTTTACATCCATCCGATGAATGATCGACCGTAGGAGGCAAAGAAAAGACAGAGTACTCTAATAGTGGTCAATCTAGCAACAGTGAGTAAGTATCAAAGAAGTCCTCGCCTTCTTTCTCGGTATAACCCTTGGCCACAAGCCTTGCCTTGTACTTTTCAATCGTACCATCAGCCTCGGCTTTTCTTGAACACCAACTTACATCCTCTGTGTTTACACCTATATGGACGTTCAACAACTTCCCAAGTTCCATTGCTCAAGATGGAATTCATCTCACTGACCGCTTCCTTCCAATAGTCACGCCTGCGATGAATAAGCCTCCTCAATGGTTCTTGGAGTATCATCCACTAGATATACAATGAAGTCATCACCAAAAGACTTTGTAGTCCTTAGTCTCTTACTCTTACGAGTTACTTCATTGCCCTCATCTATTGGATTTTCCTCAAAATGGGCTCAATTTGTATAGGAGTGGAAGGTTTAGGAGAGAAGATAGATTCTTGGCCGATGAGCTAAGTGTCTCTTTCATAGGAAATAAGTTCTCAAAGAATGTGGCATCATTTGACTCAAAAATTGTACCTTCATTCTTATCAGGTACTCCAGATTTCACTATTAAGAATCTATATCCAACGCTGTGAAAAGCATAACCAATGAAGACACAATCAACGGTTTTTGGTCCAAGTTTACGCTTCTTTGGGATAGGCACATTCTCTTTAGCCAAACAGCCCCAAGTACGTAAATAAGAGAAATTTAATCTTTTCCTCTCCCATTCCTCGAATGGTGTGATTTCTTTATTCTTTGTAGGAACCTGTTTAGGACATGACAAGCAATCAATATAGCCTCACCCCACCATTCCTTGGAAAGTCCCATTGCTTTCTAACATGGCGTTAACCATCTCGATTAGAGTACGGTTCTTTCTTTCTAAGCAACCCGCTTGATTGGGGCGAATAGGAGGCGTCCTCTCATGGATTATTCCATGTTCCTCACAGAATAAATTAAACTCATTAGAAAAGTATTCTCCACCACGATCTGACCTAACCCGTTTGATTTTTCTCTCAAGTTGGTTTTCAGCTTCAGGTTTATAGATATTAAAATAGTGAAAAGCCTCATCTTTTGACTTTAATAAATACACATAGCAATATCTAGTAGAATCATCAATCAAAGTCATGAAATACCTCTTACCACCCTTTGTCAACTCCTCGTTCATCTCGCATAAATCGGTATGAACTAGTTCTAACGGTGCCAAATTTCTCGCCTCAGCTGCCTTGTGAGGCTTGCGATGTTGCTTAGATTGCACACACACTTGACACTTAGAACCTTTGACTTGGGTAAATTTTGGGATTAAATTCATACTGGCTAACCGCATCATGCAACCAAGATTAATATGATAAAGTCGTGAATGCCAAACATCAGTCTCATGATTACAAACATGATTCACAATTTTATTCATGTCCGTCAAAGACAAGCGGAACAAGCCTCCACTCTCATAGCCTTTTTCAATAAAAGTTCCAATTTTAGAAACAACACATTTATTGGATTCAAAAACTAGCTTAAAACCATCTCTACACAATAGAGACCCACTGACAAGATTTTTATTTATCACGGGCACGTGATGCACGTTCCTCAGTCGCACGACTTTTCCAGAAGTAAACTTCAAATCAACTGTGCCGACTCCACGTACAAATGCCTGCGACCCATTCCCCATCAACACGGAGGTAGCCCCTGCGACCTGGTAAGAAGAGAATAAGGATCTGTCGGACAAACATGTATATTGGCCCCGTGTCAATCCACCAATCAAAGTGAACGACATACCGATAGAACGGTAGGCATTGAAACATACCCGGATGTTCCTCCTCAAGATTGCCAATAACAACGCTATGCGGACTTTTTCGCTTATTGTCTTTGCGATCGTGGCAATCCTTTGCCCAATGATCGCATACCATTACTGCATAAAGCGCTTCCCTTTCCTTTATTCTTCTTCTTCTTGAAGCTAGTAGTTTGAGCGGCCTTGTTCTTGTTCTCGTGCTTTTGAACTTATTTTTATTCTTCTTGTTGAATTGAAAGATTTTCTTTTGTACCACATTGGCACTAGAACTTTCTTTCCCACGTATATCTTTTGCCCTCGCTTTCTCCTCAACATTTAGAGACCCAATGAGACCAAAGAACGCCAACTCTTGTCTCTTGTGTTTTAGAGTAGTGGCAAAATCCCTCCAAGAAGGTGGCAGCTTCGCAATGATGCATCCCGCCACAAACTTGTCGGGTAATGCACATGTAAAATTCTCAAGTTCTTTCGCAAAAGCTTGAACCTCATGAGTCTGTTCTACTACAGAGTGGTCATCAACCATCTTGTAGTCATGAAACTGCTCCATGACATAGAGTTCACTACCCGCGTCAGAGACTCCGAATTTTGCCTCAAGTGCATCCCACATTTCTTTACCACTTGGCAAAATCATATACACATCAACAAGATTTTCTCCAAGAACACTAATCACGCAAGATCTAAACAAGTTATCCGCATGGTGAAAGCACTCTCCGCTCGGGAGAGAGCCCACTCAGTCGTGGCTTGCCTTGCGCAACGCCATACACGCTCATGGCAATCAACCACAAAATCATCTTGGCGCGCTAACACTTGTAATTTGCGCCAAAATATAGTTGGCTTAAGTGCGGCAAAGAAACCAATGAGTTGTAAAATTCCTAGTATAAGGTTTTTGGATTGTTGGAAATATTAGGAATTTTCTCAATATTTTAATCCACGTAATTATGTAAATCATGATTAAACAATGATGCAATTTCGCTCAAAGCCAAAGGTACTAGATAACAAATTATCTATCTCATACGCAAAGACTAATGAACAAGAAATCAACATGAATAAAACACGGTATAAGTTAATATACCATTGAGCCGGTGCCACCGTTAGCACAGCGCAGTGTAACATTTTCGCTCACCATGACGGTCAAGTAGACGATCACAAGTTGTCGCAGATGAAGCCTTGGTGCAGTGAAGACGCGCTGCGCTGCGCTCAGAACACCTTCGGCGATCGCGTGATACGCCCCCAAAACCTTATCGGCCTTCTATCTCAAGCAAGATCTCAAGAAGGGCGAGGTTCCGAGGCTCGCTTCCTCCGCCGCCAGCGCGCAAGAAAACGGAGTCGGAATGCAAAAGACAAGCAGCAGCTACAAAGGATGGATGGAGTATTGTGGGAGTTCTACCGGAGAAAGGCACGCCCTCCTATATAGGCTCGCGCAGAGTAATCGACGGCGATTAATAGAGGTTATCAAAACGTCTGCACTAATCGACTCATCAAGACGTCCGTTTAGTAATCGACGGCGTTATGACTCAACCATCAACCACGCTGCCATCGTAATCGACGGCGGTTAGTGGTCATAAACCGGCCACATTAATCACTGAAACGGCAAAACATCACGTCCGGCGTGCGCTGCGCACGTCACGCCACGCCACGGCTCGGCTCGGCGCGCGTGCGCGTGTGTGGCACAGCCTTTACCCTTTTCCACCTTGCTAATTGAGAGACATACAACTCAACTATTTAAGTTGGTCAAACCTTCTCTCAATTACCCATATAGTACTAAACCAATTTCATGACTCCTAGTATTTTAATGGGTCTTTTGGAATTTTTATTAAATTAATTATGGGCCAACCCCATAATAATCTAACAGTGGATGGCAACTGCTTGTACAACGTCCAAGGCCGACGGCGACACGACGGAACAACGGTTTGACTGCTGCTCACGGCGGCGAGCCCTACGCAGGGGCGGATTTAGGTAGGTGCATGGCGGTGGAAAACGATTTCGGTACAACAAATTCATTCACGTGACCTGAGCCAGCGTGCTAGGTCCCACCACCATCATTTTTTCTCAAACGCTAGCTGCGCAGCCGGCTGCCCGGGGCCATCTTTCTTCCTCTAGCAAGATTCCACGTGGATCCTCCTCCGAAACGAGAGCATTTTTAATTTACGCACGTGACCGTACCTCTAATATCGGGGTCCACCATTTGTGAGCCCACTTGTCATTGACCCGACGCGCTCCTTCCTCCATACCTAACACCCCTCTCTATTTCTCTCTCCTTCCCCAAGTCACGAACAGAAGAAGCCAAACCGCAAAAGAATCCAAAAATATCTCTGTTCCTTCACCTCCCAAGCCGGCGAGATGTCGTCGATCTCTCGCGCGCTCCGAGCCTGCGCCACCCCGTGCCGGCGGAGTCTGACGGCGGCGGCCAAGGAGGTGTCTGCGGCGGGTCTGAGGGCGGCGGCGGTGGCGGGGCGCAGGGGGCGGGACCGGGAGGATGGGAGGCGCGTGCAGTGGGTGTTCCTGGGGTGCCCCGGGGTGGGCAAGGGCACCTACGCTGGCCGCCTCTCGCAGCTGCTCGGCGTGCCACACATCGCCACCGGCGACCTCGTCCGCGACGCCCTCGATTCCCCAGGCCCCCTCTCCATCCAGGTACTTCTGCCCCTCTCTACCAGCGATGTTGTTCTGTGTTGGAGTTCTGATTGCAAATGAATGGTACTGGATCCATGACATATGATTACGTTTTGCAAATTCCATTTCCTCGCGGTCAATTGCGTGTCGTGGTCTGTAATACCAATGAACATCTAGAATCTAAGCAGCCCAGAGGTTGGACAAATCTCTCCACTGTTCCAGGCATTAAGGCTTAGTTGACGGATGCCCTGCACCATGCGCATTTTTAGCACCAAGAACCGAATAATTGTGAGCGTATAGAAAAAGTCCTTACTTTTGTATGAGACTGAGAGTAGACCAACCCTAGTCCACATCTCCACTATTCCTTGGATCATCCTCTGCAAACCGGCTTGTCATCACCGTACAGAGGCCTCGATAATTCATGCGATCAGTATGGGTTTGTTACCGTGCAACATACTCCCTCCGTTTCTTTTTATAAGGCAACTTTTGCTTGGGCACGGGGATTAAACAGTGTATGAAACCAAGGAAATGGTAGAAGGAAATGACCATAGTGTCCATGGTTTTAATGCCTTGGGAATAAGATAGAGGATAATTGTGTGGGTGTTTACTCATAAATATTGAAGAGAAAGGGTAGATTAATAAGGGCAAAAGAGAGAAAAGATCATTAAAACTGCATGCACGCCTTGAAACAACATAACAAAAATTATATGCCTTATATTTTGAAATTACACAACTAAGAAGCACTGCAACCCATCGAAATGTTGAACACTTGCACAGCGTACAGAGGTGTGGACTGTTTTTCAAGCTGTCGATTCATTGGGCTTATAGCAAATAAGCCGAACTTGTTAGCTATTAGAAGAAGCTCAGAAAAAAACGGTGAATTCAGCCTACAAACCCTCACAGGCTTGTGAAGTCTAGAAGTCACTCCATTAGAGTTGGTTGTTTAACTAAAAACTTGAATACAAGGGTGAACTGATTTTTTTCGTCAGTGACTGTAGCTTGGCCTTATTTGGACCATAAGCCTATTGGTGCAACGTTAAATAGAACACTAGAGCCCATTTATGATCTTGTAGTTTTGTACCTTGCCACTTTGATCATGTTATATCAGTTGACTCCGTTCCATTTTCTTTATTGTTTTTTTGTGTGCTTTCTTTCCAGCTTTCTGAGATTGTGAATCATGGAAAACTGGTGTCTGATGAGATCATCATAAATCTGCTGTCAAAGCGTCTTGAAGAAGAAGAAAAAGGTGAATTGGGGTTCATCCTTGATGGTTTTCCGAGAACCATAAGACAAGCGGTGAGCTAGTTATTTGACCTGACCGTAAGTATACAAAACATATTATTTGCATCTTCTCAATAAGACTTTTTCATTTGCATTTTCTTTGGACCGCATTTGTCATATTTGAGGGGTGAAAATAATATGCTTAAATGTGCTGTTTGAGACCAATAATGTGTAACATGATTGTAGTGGTAGTCTTATTTATAGTAGTACAATACACTGATATTGTTTAATCAGTTTGATTTGGTCGTTAACACTAATCTGATAGATGACTAGCCTAAATAAACTTATTAACCATGTATAAATTGATAAGAGTTGCGTAAATTTACTTTGATGGTTCCTTGCACCTCTTTTGCGTATGTCATGGTTGAGACCAATAAGCATCAATTGATGTTAAAACTGATACACTGGTACTGCATGTCAGTTCCCAAAATAATTGCATTGTGTGCTTTGGTAGGAAATACTCGAAGGAGTCGCAGATGTTGATTTGGTGATCAATCTCAAACTCCGAGAAGAAGCTCTTCTTGCAAAATGCCTTGGCAGAAGGATGTGTAGCCAGTGTGGAGGAAACTTCAATGTGGCTTCCATTGACATTGAGGGTGAGAATGGTGGGCCCCGAATGTACATGCCACCACTACTACCTCCTCCGCAGTGTGAATCAAAGCTGATCACCAGACCAGATGATACTGAAGAGGTGGTAAAGGAGCGATTGCGTGTTTACCATGATTTGGTATGTTCCAGTGGCCTGAGATTGCATTTTGACAGTTTTAGCTGGATTTTTATTTCTATTTAATATTTATAGGATCTAAATACTCCATTTGTAGTTTTGTGCTAGTAGGATGCACAAGTGAATTTGCATGTGTGGAATCAATAATTTTGGGAACTGACATGCAGTACCAGTGTATTCGTAGATCCATTACTGAATTTGCTTGTATTTGGATATAAAAAAATCGATGCTAGATTTGCATGTGTGGAATCCTGAGACATGATATTGAACTTTAACATTGTACTGTTAGTATTCAGTTAAATTGTCATTTACAAGATATGTGTATTCATTGTTTCATATTCAGTAATGAGCACAGTTCCTCTTCAAACCTTTTTTTTATATATAGAATTTCCTCTTAAAACCATGGAAACTATATTATGGCACTCTCACATAATATAGGTTTGGAATACTTATATGTCTGACCGTAGCTTTGTTGTTCAACATGGCATCATGTTATCTTTTCTAAGTAAGTTGTCATCTTTGCAGAGCCAGCCGGTGGAGGTATTCTACAGAGCACGGGGGAAACTCTTGGAGTTTAATTTACCAGGAGGAATACCCGAATCATGGCCGAAGTTATTGCAAGCCTTGAATATAGAAAACCCTGACAACGAAAGATCCGCAGCAGCATGATTTTTGTTTAGGGATGCATGTTATACATTTGTAGCCCATGCCAAACGTAGTTAACCGATGGGCATTCCTTGTATCTCTAGAAGTAGTAATTCATTCAGGGGTCAAAATTATTTTTATCTAACACTAAATTGTATAGTTGATTGATCATCGATCGTACAAATTTGATGACTGTGCTGACTGTATTTTTAATGAATCCTCTAAGGGCAAAAAATAAGTATCCAAACATTTTGGAGACATCCGTTTGTGGCCTGTCTTGTCTACACTGCAAATATGCGTGTCGCAAGAGGCATACTGCAAGCAATCTGATGAATTCACTCGGTTGTATGGTTGACATACATAATGTTGATGTACATATTGATTTAGGTTTTCGTTACTTTTTTGCGCTCCACAATGAGGCCACGGGATGAACCGTATAATAGATAATCAGCGTTAGTGTTGCGTGTCAGCTAGTTGTATATGTTGCATCTAATCTGGATATAATCCATCTCGTGCAGTCATGTTGCTTAATATAACTGCATATAGTATCCTCTTGGGGACTACAAGCGGAATGTGTTATTACATTAGCCCTCAGCGCTGGATCTCAAATTAGCAATCCCAGAAACGTGCTGATTCTTAACACAACAAAAGCAACTCCTAGTGAAAATGCACGACACAAAGTCACAAAAACAACAATGTTTGCAGCTTTAGAAGAAGAACAGTTTATGCAGATAATATGCAGGGGTGTTATCTATATGTATCTTAATGTTACAAAGCTCACCAGTCTGGGGGTGTAGCTCATATGGTAGAGCGCTCGCTTCGCATGCGAGAGGCACGGGGTTCGATTCCCCGCACCTCCATTTTTGTAAAAAAATACACACAGAAATGTTTTTACTGCTGTAAAAAATGCATAGTTTTTTTAGAAGTAAAAAAGGCACACTTGGTTCTCACTGAGGGCACGCACGATTCGTTCTCATTGGGGCGCCTCTATTCATCTTGGGCTTTTCGTTTGTTCTGTTCATCTCTTCCATTCAAGGCCCGGCCGCGCCTTCCCTTCAAAAAAGCCAGAGACGCATCGCAATCGCAGTGCAACTTTGCTGGCGTTTCGCAAGGCATAGTAAACGCGTGAGAAAGAAAGGCAGTAACAGTGGCCCGTGCTACCCCGGCGTAACTCACATCCGTTCAGCTCAGCCCAGACGCTCCCTTCGTTGAAGTGGAAAAAGAAGTGCAGAGATGATGAGAAGCTACCATGCATGATCGCTTGCGTTTCAGCTCAAAAACAGCTACAGTTCTGCAACAGTTCCGTTTAATTTAAGGCTACACGGAAAAGCCATAATTTGTGAGGAATGTTCTTGGTAGTGATTACCAGTAGTACCACTAGGGTAGGAGTAGTTTGGTAGGTTGATTTTGCCTGGAGAAATGGATCATTCCTTTCATTCATTCACCTCTCATTTTGTAGGCTTACAGAGGAGGAGGAGAAGAAAGAGTATAGAGGCTAGTAGTACCAGTGCAACATAATGCAACAAAAGAGGGGAAAAGGCCAGAGCTCCACATCTACAAATGGAACTTCTGAAGTGGACCTCAGCCTAGGTGTAGTTCTGTTTCTAAGTGTGCGACTTGTGGGGACTTTTGGAAGTAAAGTAAATGATTGCGATAAAGCATTTTCTTCTTCTAAGATTGATTCATGTGCAAACCTTCCCAAGGGCCAGAGTGCCGGTGAAAAGGCTCCTCGATGAAAAGTGCAGGATTTTAGGGAGGTGCCACTGTTGGATTTCTGCGTATAATAGTACCTGTACTTCTCCACACAACAATACATACTACAAGAGCATTCAAAAAGATTTATTTCGGCATTTTTCGCGAGACAATTTCGGTGCTATTTAACGTGCCTAGTCCTCTGCATTGCACAAATACAGGCACAATCACTCACAAGAACACAACAACGAACAGCTACAGTCAGCCCTGTCCTAGGGAGAATGGGGTTAAACTGTTAGAAGTCCTTGGTAGAATGGCGTGGCGGGCCACTGCTGAAAGGGGCCCCGGCTTTTGCCCGGAAATGAGGAGGGCACTCCGGCAGCTACGGGACACAGTGTGCTCCATGGCATGCTACGGGCTAGCAAGAATGATTAGTGAGTAGTTTAAAAAGTTCTAGCTTGCTGATTAAGAAGGGCCCTCGGCTTTGTATCACAAGCCCAAACAAAAGTTTCAGAACCGAAGAGAAGCAGCAGCAGCCAAGGGGGAGGAAACGAGGAAAAAACGGAAGAAAATAATAAAGAAAGGGGGAAGAGAACACAGGCAGAGGTTCAGTGGGCGAGTGAGCCTGACTCCGGCAGTCTCCTCCCTCCTCTCACATGAAGATGAGGAGAGGAACTCAGCCCCCACTCACATGGAAAACTCTGCCACTCTCCCTACTACTTCCAGTACGACTACTCTACCTTACAGGCATACACTAGTACACTACACACACACCCACACGAAACGCTCCTCCACTCACTCCGTAGCAGCAGCACGGACCGCGGTTATTTCATGCATTGCCACGGCCATCTGGTCGAAAACGATCAAAAAACGATGGAAAAGACGGGAAAAACCCGCACCGCACCGCACCGCACCGCACGCAGCAAACACCGTGCCATGTAAATACGGGCGCAGCCCACACCGCGACCGCATCGCATCCCCATGCCCAACGCACCAACACCCAAACGCCTTAGCTTAGCTTAGCTCTATAGCCAGCCATGTCGGCCTCCTCCGACCCCTCGCCCTCCTCCTCCGCAGCCTCCCCGCTCGCCCTCGTACGCCCGCACCAGCACCCCCACCCCCACCCGCACCTCACTCCGCCGTCTCCTGCTGCCGCGCCCGCGCCGCCGCCGCCATCCCCGGCGTCCGCGCCCCGGGACTACCGCAAGGGCAACTGGACGCTCCACGAGACGCTTATCCTCATCACCGCCAAACGCCTGGATGATGACCGCCGGGCTGGTGGGGGAGGTGGCGGCGTCGTCGCGGCGGGCGCTGGGGCGTCGCCGCCGACGCCGCGGTCGGCGGAGCAGCGATGGAAATGGGTGGAGAACTACTGCTGGAAGAACGGCTGCCTCCGCAGCCAGAACCAGTGCAACGACAAATGGGACAACCTCCTCCGCGACTACAAGAAGGTCCGCGACTACGAGACCCGCGCCGCCGCGGGCGTCGGAGGCGCAGGCGCCCCCGGGGGCCTCCCGTCCTACTGGACCATGGATCGGCAAGAGCGCAAGGACCGCAACCTCCCCACCAACCTCGCGCCCGAGGTGTACGACGCGCTCTCCGACGTGCTCTCCCGCCGCGCCGCGCGCCGCGGGGGTGCGGCGATCGCGCCCACCCCTCAACCCCCACTCGCGCTGCCGCCGCCCCCGCTTCCTCCTCCTCCGCCACCACCACCTCCCTCCCCGCCGAAGCCTCTTCTCGCGCAGTCTCGTCCTCAGCCTCCGGCCCTGCCGCTGCCCCCGGCCATGGCGCCGCCGGCGACGTCTGTTTCCGGTAATGGTCGGTTCGCATCCGTACTTAATATTAGCAGCTGTTATATCTATCCATCCATTTACTGTTCTTTAACTGACACGTGGGGCCGCTGATCGCAATGAGCTTAGCATTTAATAAGCCGCGCGTTATGATTGGGCGGGATCGGATACTTGCGTTGAGTTGAGTTGAGTTGGTGTAATTATTTACCTCTGCGGGGGTGCGTTTTAACCGTTTTACTGTGGGTTCCTCCCAGTGGTGGTAGCGGTAATAATGTAGGGGTGCCTGCGAGAACAAAAAGCTGCGCACAGTGGTGCGGCTTGTGCGTGGGAAAAGTTTGTGGCTAATCCAGCTATTTTATGGGGGTTCACTTAAAAATTACTGCATATACATTGCTCTCTCATCTACCACTGCTGCTGCCTGCTACAACCATCTGTGGTGCATCTCATAAAGAAACAAAGGTTGCAATCACTTTTTAATGGGCTCTGCAAAATCCATTCGTAAAGCCTGAAAGCTTGGAGCAACTGCGCAAGCATGCAAGAAAGCACACCTTTTGTTTTGCTTGGCTTTCATACTCGCGTAGTTCTATTTGTACCACTACGTTGTATCTATATCTGCCGCGGTTGTTTTTACCCTAGTTGTGGAGTAGCGTACATTGATCTCAAGCAGCTCACACATGCACACCTTGTGATCGGCTAAGTACTGTCGTGATCTTTTGATGTAGCTGAGGAGCTGACCGGTTCGTCCGAGTCCGGGGAGGACGGCTCGGGCGGCGAGCCGGAGCCGAAGCGGCGCCGGCTGAACCGGCTGGGTTCGAGCGTAGTGCGCAGCGCGACTGTGCTGGCTCGCACCATGGTGGCGTGCGAGGAGAAGAGGGAGCGGCGGCACAGGGAGCTCCTGGAGCTGGAGGAGCGGCGGCTGCGGCTCGAGGAGGAGCGCACCGAGGTGCGGCGCCAGGGCTTCGCGGGGCTCATCTCGGCCGTGAACAGCCTGTCGAGCGCCATCCACGCGCTCGTCTCCGACCACCGGAGCGGCGACTCCTCCAGGTGATCCATCATTTATGATTGCTGGCAGAGCTCGACCGAACAGGCCGATCGAGTAATGCGAAACTCAAAGACGACCGTTTCCCAATTGATTCTTCTACCTTAGCTAGCAGTAGGCACCGGCGCCATTGCACGCCGACGTTTGCAAATCTGCAGGGTCCAGGGAGTGAGATGTAAATAATGGTTATTGTTGGGAAGGGGAGGCTGTGCCTAGGAATTTTTTTGGGGGTGCATCGCATCGGTGCATCCGTGCATGTATGGATGCATGCATATTTTTCATTTTTACCCGTGCTTTTCTGTGAATCGCATCAGTCGTGGACTGGTGGTGGTGTTGGTAACTTGGTATTATGATGATCGCGCTGCCGGCGTGTTGCGTTCTCGGGTTCTGGAGTTTGTCGTGGACGGTGATCATTAGTGGCACAGGGCAAGGCAGACGGGAGGGTGGCCGGCCTCGCTTCGCTGTCTTGTGATCTCCGGCCGTGGGGCCTCCTCTCTCTCTCCTGCACAGCAAAACTCCACTGCTTTTCCACTGCTTCTGCAATTGCTTTGCATTGCATCGCGTTGCTTTCTCTGTATTGGATGAATAAAAGTTCGTGCCTGCATGGAGTGCCGCTTTTGCCCTCGTGTGTATGTATATATGTGTATCTTATCGTCTCTCTACTAGTGGTTTAGCTATAGTACTCCACATGTATGATTGTTCAACGAGTACTCATGCAATCACCTGACCAGCTTCCTGCTATGTACTGTTAGGCCGTCTTGTAGAATAGATTGACTTGACTTTTAAATCCACCGTACCGTATCTTAGCGATGCACCTTTGTCTATCTGTACCCCGTACTTGTTTTTTATTTTGTTTTTCTCCGGTGTCAATGTTAGGATGGCGGCGACAGGGTTAAGGTTTGGACAGAGGGTAGAGCCGGAGAGCGGAGTGGATCATGCCTGCATTAGGAAGAAGGAGAAATGATGACATCCACAAGATCAAGATCTATAGGCTAAAAATTTGGGTTTTATTCTCTAAAAAAAACAGTCAGGTGCTAGTACAAGTCTCACCAGTGTCAACGTTAAGACGGTTTTCGACATGCTTAGGGTTGGGCAGAGGAGAGAGAGGGGAGTAGATCATGCATATATAGGACGAAGGAGAAAGGAGTGAAGGACGACATCCACAAGATCAAGATCTATGGGCTCAAAATTTGGGTTTCATTTTCTGAAGAAAAAAAAAATAACACGGCCAGGTGATCCGGCACTCCGTTCTTGAGGTTTATGTATCGAGAAGATACAGCCGGACGTGCGAAGAGGTAGTGGTGCAGCGTTGCAAACTGTGGTTTTCGTGCGTTCGGCGGGGACCGACGCCGGCGGCCGGGCCGGGGCGTTTTTAGCATGCATGCGGACGCAACGGGCCGGTGGGTCTGCGTGTTGTGCATCCACATTCCACACCATGCATGCGTACGTTGTGCCCAAAGTAAGCAGTCACGCTACCGCCAGAGATGATGCGTGCGCATGGAGCTAGCGCCATCCATCCGAGAACTGGAACCCCACACGCACGCCGGCACGAGACATCGCGCGCTGGGGTTAGCACAAAGTACTACAAAAACGGTAATTGCTGCCCTGTATACATAGAAGGACGAATTAATCTGCTCCCTCTTTCTGGAATGCATGTTATTCTACCTTTTAAATTTTATTTCTAAGTATACTAGTCATGTGCCCGTGCGTTGCAATGAAAGCTCAATTTGCGATAAAAAATTTATTTGCAAAGAACACTAGCATCAGTTATGTTTCAATAGTAGAAAAAATTTGTTCCTCCGAAGAGATTTGATTATTGGGTTAAATCCTCTTTCATCTCAACCGTTCATGTTAGATCCAACGAACGGCTTGTCCTCCTGAAGATGAAAGTGTATGCCCTCTAATAGGGAGTAGATGAAAGCAAAAGGCAGTATACACAGGCGGATGGAAACCAGGTCTCCCCGACATCTTCGTGATTGGCACGTGATTTAGTTGCGTGATTCTTTCCTTTTAATCTATGCATTTCCAGATATGACGAGATAGAATTCCCGTATTATGGGATATGCTAAGTATATCCTTCTATCCATGCAGAATATGATGAGAAAATCCTTCCATTTATAAGATATATGAATAACATCTTTCTATAGTAAGAACATGTGAATAGAGATATGCTAAAATAATATTTCTATTCAAAAAAGATATGATAAAATCCTTCCATTTAAGATATGATTAAATAATCTTCTATCTCAGCCGTTCATGTCAGATGCAACGAATCAGATACTCTAGAGGAGAACGGACCACTGCCATCAACTCCTAATTAGAAGTAGTAGAGATATTATTCTACTATTTTGAGATAACTTTTAACAGTTTTTTCTTTACATACCTCTACCATTTATTATTTCTAATATTATTTATTCCAAGATCAATAAGTGAGCTAACGAAAGAAACTGATTTAATCATTTTTACACGTGATTTGATTGAAGTGTAAAATAATAAAACGTCATCTATTCAGAAGTATATATCGGCAACAGAGATGGATTTTCTAGCCGTAGCGTACCACCGTCCATGGGCACTTTGTACACGACCGTATGCATGCCTCGCCGGATACCTTTTTTTTTTTTGACATAATCGCCGGATACCTCACCACCGAAGAATCCTCGTCGAAAATCCTCACCGCCGTTGGAACTGCCGAAAACCTCGACACTGCTGGAAACCTCGCCTGGCTGGCCAACCACGAGGCCGCCGCGCGCTACGCGCCCTCAGGCTCCGCCCTACCGCGAACCCGTCCATCCTCGTCGCGAGCCGCCGCCATGCTCCGCCTGTGCCGCCGGATCCAAGGCCGAAGCCGCGCCACCGGATCTGAGGCCGAAGCGACCACGGCCCGCCGGAACCGAGGTTGACGTGGCGCCGTCCTCGACTAGCCGCGAGTCGCACGGCCAGCCTCGAGCTCGCGCCGCCGCCGTTAATCCATGGCAGGGGAGAGAGAAAGGAGAGGGTTCGTTTTTATAAAATGGATAAATACATTTGAAATACAAAGGGGATGTATGGGGTGTGCACGAATCTCAAAGCACGTGGGCGGTGGATGGCGTGGGTGCAGGCCCTCCTAGGGGTCAAAACGCTTTCTCCTACCAGCAATCTACTAGTAGTACGTACTGCAACACACATATAATGAAGTAGCATGCATATAGCGCAAAGCTCGATCGTGCATGAAGCTAGGAGAAATACTAATGTTGTAAACATACTAATGCTCGTGTTCATAGTACTATATACTACTAGATGCCAGCTCTAGCTCTTCACAGGGATTCCCGGCGGTTTGTTCCTTCTTGACCTGCTTTAATATCCTTCGCGCGGTGCATACGTGCAACCGCGCCATGAAGTGTAAGTAGATGGATAGTTTGCTAGTAACTTGGAGATCGATGATTGCCTTTTCTTCTCCACTTTGCCTGGCTTTACCGGAGGATATCTCGGTCAGCAAAAGCCGACGCCGCAGTCAAAAGCGGCAAGTCGACAGTGCAGTAAACTGACGGCAAGAGTTGATGCTAACTCTCAACAATTACCACGGCGATCTGTGGAATCTGCGGCGTGACGAGAATGCCCTTGCCGAACAGGCGGAATCGCGGGGGAATGCCACGCGCGGAGGAGGGTAGTGGTCTATGGTCAGTGTGTACCTGCAGATGGGTGGACCGCTGTGTTGTCGGCTTCCGGCCATCATCTCCCAGGAGGCCAGGACTCGGCCCCTTTGCGCCATCGATCCCTCCGGCGGTAGGGGCACTTCGGTCCTTTTGCGTCCGCAAGGTTACACACCTCGCTGCAGTGGGGGACGTCCTGTTTTCGGCCGGCCTGGGTGAGAGAGAGAGAGACAGCCGGATGGATGAACCAGCCATGTTTGCATGTTGGACATGGAATATGTTGAACCTGTCAGTGATGATAATACAGTACTTTTCTTTTTTTGAAGGTACAAGGCCCCGAAGGGCTAATTTCATTCATATGCCGGAGATTTTACAGATGTTTGCGTGAGTAGGATACATAAACTGAATTTCCCTTGTCCAAGTAGTTACAACACAAAAACATTATTGAAAAGACGGTGCATTTGCAAGGCAGCGCCCTTAGCTAAGGTATCTGCAGCTTGGTTAAGTTGCGTTGGTTGGTAGAAGAATTTGGTTCAATGCGTTGCTGCATCTTGTAGCAGCACCATGATCTGTGGTCTGATAGACCATTCACATGTAGTTGCGTTGTGTTCTTGTAGGTATTTGATCGCCATCTGGTTATCCGAGATAGAACTTGCAAAGGAGTCGCAAAGTATGTTCCTAGCCAGAGAGGCTAAGAACTTCACCATGCAGTGTTGAGGCTGCATAATTAGTCGTTGCTTGTATGTGCACTATGAGATTGTGTGTGTAGAAGACAATGCCCAAACCGACATTGTTGTGACCAGCGTAAGAGGCACTTTGGATTATTATCCCAAGGATCAGTAGCATGATCTTTGAGGGGCTTGTGCATAGACAAGCTAAAATCAAGTCAGTTCAGTTTCTGATAATAATAAATAATTCGGACGGCATTTTTAGCTGCACATATATAGGTAGCTACTGATCTCAAATATAAGGGTAAGCTAGCTTCTATTTAAGTAGGAAACCGACAATTTTGATTTATTATTCTTAGAAAAAAAATATAAACCATTTAGTTTGTTAAGAAGTGCGAAGCATTATTGGCGACACATTCATGATTCGTCCTACTCCCTTCGTTCACAAGTATTGTTTTTCTTTTAGCATGTTATCTAATTAGGCATTTCAAAAAATATCTTTGTTTTAATGGTTAAACTCAGCGGTGACCGTTGTTTTTACTAATTCAGAGTAAGGTCACTTAAAAATTACTTGCTTAGAATAAGGGTTATTTTTTACCAACATACATAGCCTCAGTATTGCTCAAATATAGTATGAAAATTCAATATTATAACTTGCATCGACACCGGCACCAGTTAAAAGCAACACGAATACAGTTCTAACCATTTCAGCTAGGTTAATTTGGTTGCGCCGTTGATGATTTTTGGGTGGACACTGGCGGTGGTGTCTGGTGAACGAATGGATTCCTCCTTTTGGTGTCAGAAAAGGACCTGACAATCTCGGCTGTCATTGCTCTCAGAGCCGTAGTCAAAGTCCCTTGACCGGAGGGCCTAATGGAGAGATGCCATTTGCCATCCACCGTAGCTGTCCCTTCTTTCCCAAAATGCCCTTCCTCAGTCCTCCCAGACAACTCTTCAGCTACACTCCCTAGCAACTCTCCTTCGCCACCAGTCCCACTAATCTCTTTTCATGTACAACTAGCCGTAGTATTCAGTCTAGTAATGTCGACGTCGTCGCCGCCTGTTCTAGGCCCCTAAAATCTATTCTTGACAACTTTAGTCTCATTTCCCTCAAATTTGCTAAACTAATGTCCTCGTCACCGGCTAAGTAATTGCTCGGCAGGAAGGTTCGAGCCCGAGTGGCTCGAAAGAATCGACAGCGATTTCGCATCGGCTAGCTCAGAAGGATAAGATTAATTGGTGAATTCGATTAATTAGCGATTTATTTAAGTGATTATTTATTAAATATGATTAAATTAGGGATTAATTAGTGGAGTTGATTCTTGTCGAGGAAAGGGAGCTCGACAGGAATTTTGGCGTGGTAAGTGACCTACTGAGCTCCCCGAGCATGGGAGTTGACTTGTGAGGGCTAAATTTGCAATTGATTTCGAAGTAGAGCTATATTTAAAAAAAAACATTCGCAAAGGGGCTAAAAAAGCAGAACAATTTAGTAATGTCTACCCGTACCAATTGCACAATGAGACATGCATCCTCAACCTTTTTCCTTATGGCACTCTCTCTAGTCACAAACGTTATAAGATATGTGTTGTTTAACTTTTAAAACTTTGAATAGCCTTATTTTTTTTCTTCTAATAATTGGATTGGATATATGACAATAATACGTATAGATTTGTCTATAAAGTACTTCTATAATATTATAACTATATTATAACATAAATTAGCAGTTAAAGTTACGTTTTGAATACCGTATCAATGTCCCAAACAATATGCATTTGTGACTGGAGGGAGTAATATTCTATTGAGTGAAACCACCTCATCCCAACCAAAGGCAAGTCAAAAGATTCGTCGAACTCTTTCTCTAGGGCTTGAGAGAAGCAAGAAGCAAGTAGTCATAACTTACAGAGAAAGGCGGATAGGACTTGGCTGATTTACCTGATGTATTGAAATAAATCCTTACCTGAGAAATTTTGATCAATACTTTACCTGATGTAAAGAAGATCGGAAATGTCTCTGGTTAGTCACTCCTCTCCATTTACTAATTTCCTCTCATCTTTTTCACTTAATTCTAGTTCGTTAGATTCTTTAAAAGAATCAAAGCAGATGAATAGAAATAAAAACACATAAAAACAAAGCATAGAGGACCAAATCATTACCAAATGTTCCTCCCAAGTATCATATTGGGTATCTGTTCCCTTACTTTTCCTGCCAGGACCTTCCATATGCCATCGAACCCTTAGAGTTCCATAATCCTCCTTTTTTTTCCTAGTCTGCAGAAACGAAAAACCCATAGCTAGGAGGGGTTAGGTATGTAAGGTATGGTTTTTTTTGTTGGACAGGTAGTAGAATAATTTTTATACTACACGATATAAATTCTACTGCCCACTTTTTACAAGCAAAATTGTTGATAAAAACTCTAATATAGTTTGTTCAATATGCACCAACTAGAATCCTGGGAGAATATTTCAGAAAAATCTTATTTTTTATTTCTAAAATTCAATAGATATTTTCTTTAGCGAGCATTTCAATATAGGACTTGTAATAAAACAAGCAGGTTATATAAAAAAAAACTCTTTTTCCGATTATTTATCAACAAAGCAAAAAAAGGGTTCATATCAAATCCACTATAAAATTGGAAAGAAATATAAAGTAAGTAGACCCGACTTCTTAAATGATGCCTCTATTCTCTATTATGAAATATAAATTTGATGTAGATGAAATTGTATAAGTGGATTTTTTTAATTTCCTTAGACTTAGACCATGCAAGGATTTTTTTTTTGTTATTTACAACTTCGTATTCTTGTTAATAGATGTTCTATAGGAATAAGAAAAAAAAACTTTCCACTACACATAAAAAATTATTTCGAAAGTCAATTCTTTTCAATATCTTTTTTTTGTAGAATCCTATTTTTGTTCTTCCACCCATGCAATAGAGAGCGAGTGAGAAAGGAGGGGTTACTTTTATTTTCAATTTTTTCCCGTCAAGGATAGACTTTGAAATAGGAGTCATGGAATAATGCTGAATTCAAATGTTTATTTCCATAGTATAAAAAACTAATCAAATCAAATTCATGGATTTACCACGACCTTGGTTGTGACCCCATGAGAGCATCTAGGCCCCCTATTCTTTTTATTATACTTATTTTGTAGGTTTTAGTGTTGATGATCAAAAAGCATACTTAGTACAAGCTTACAAATGTTATTCCTGAAGAACAAGGCTAAGGTTTTTATTTGTAGCTTTGACTTGGGAGTTTATTCAACTCACATAGCTAGAATAATCGTACTATTAAGAGGGATATACATTAGAAATGATCTTGGTTCATATGCAAAATCAGTAAGATTACTTGGAGCATAGGACTTTTCTTTTTTTTTCACTCAAAAATCCAGAGTTGTACCTTGTTAGCAAAAACAATTCTCTCTGAACCAAACTTCTTAGCCGTTCAAAGATCCTTAGTTCAAAATTCCAACCGAGCGTACACCATGTACGCCGGACCAATATTTTCGGTCTGGCGCTGAAAATTAACTTTACCAAGCGTACTCCATGTATGCCGGATCGACTTTTTTAGTCCGGCGTTAAGAGTTCTTCTTTGATTCTTTTCAACCAAGTATAACTATTATTCGTGGGATCAATCTGAATTCTTTTTAAATATAGTCCGATATAATATTATATTTTCACTCTAAATAAAACTCTAGTCTGTGTTAAAATTTATTTTTAACCAGAAATATGAAGTCTGTTACAGACTAAAATTCCATATACGCCGGACCAACTTTTTCAGTCATGCGCAAACTTGCTTCACTCTGATAAAACCAGTCGTTTTCTCTTGTACGTCAAACCAACTTTTTCGGTCCGACACAAACGTTGTTCGCTGGTACTAAGTTAGATCAAACCATGTGTACACAGGACCAACTTTTTCGGTCCGGCGTCAACATAGCTTGCCTGGCTAAATTAAAACATATGCACGACGGACCAATTTTATTGGTCCGACGTAAATCTTCTTCTTGCCAATATAAACCTTTGCTCTCTTCACTCTTACGACGGACCGATTTTTTCGGTCCAGCGTGAACAGGTCTTTCTGAGTTCAACAAATGCCTCTCAAACTATGTACCCCGGACCAAAATTTTCGGTCCGACGTGTGTGTAGTTTGACTTATGGTTCTTACACAGTCGAAATTCTTACTCAAAGGTAGCAGTTGACCTACCCCATCTACCCTACCAACCCCCAACAGGCAAATGGCAGGTGTAACGATTATTTCTGTTCAGGATCTATATATAGAATGCATGTGTTCACAATGAAGACAGTGAGCTTTGCACATTCACATCTTTTGATATCCTGAATATCTTTGAAATCATTCAAATCATATACAACTCTTTGATCTTTAGAATTCCTGAGCCTCACTACATCAAAGAGTTTTTGAGCTTCATTTCATAAAATCACAAACAATCATTCTGAATTTTTAGAGTACTTGCTCCAAGCTAAATCTAGTTGAGTCTAGCTACTGAACCAAGAGACAGGGCTTGTGGATAGTCTATTACTCTTGAAACTAGCTGTTCCTAGACGGTTGGAGGAGTTGTTGGTGCGATCTGTCCAACAGTGATTGTGAAAGACCACCATTGCTGTAAAAGGTTGAGACTCACCTCACTGGAGTGGTGAAAGAGTCAAGATAGTGGAAAACCAAAAGTCATTGAGACTGGCTGTTTGGTGGAGCAATACTTCTAAGGAAGTGCTCTAACGTGGACGTAGGAGCGATCTTTGAACCTCGGTGAAAAATTCCTGAGTTCCCCTGTTCCTGTCTATTCTAGCTTACTATTCTCTTATTATTTCTCATTCGAAATTCCTTTTTATACAGAGTTTGTTTTAACAAGTGTTGTGCTGAATTTTTATAAAAAGTGCTTCCGATTCTATCTTTTTATTGAGAAAAGTTTTTAAATAACTGTAAAAAGTGATAAAGTTGCCTATTCACCCCCTCTAGGCCAACTTGATCCTTACACCCCATAGATAAAAAGTGAAGAAAAAATCTGTCTTCGAGACCATTGAAAAAGGGCATTGAATGAGAAAGAGACCATCCATAGATAATTAAACTATTGTATGTATTGGAAGTGGTACGAGGTGCCATGGTTAGAAATCTCGGATTTTGCCTCCCTCCTCCCCCCCTCCTCATTCAAAATCCCGGTGGAATAAAAATAAAATAAAAAATCGCTACAGTATTTCAAAATTTTCATCTAATTTTGCTGAGATTTTCGGGTTTTTGGATGGAAATTGCTACCAAATAGATCGAATTTGATATTTTTATGACCAGATTATACGTGAACATTGTTGAGTCTCTTAGTTAAGATAGTTGTGTCTCATGCAAGAGAGCCAGGTTGATCCCGGCTGCGCATTTTTGTTTTCATAGAAGAAATAGGCTCACAAGATATGTTATATAAATATGACAATATGTCTAATGTAGCTTAGATGGTTAGGGCTCTCTCGCGCTAGCATGCAGGATGTGGGTTTGATCCCCTCTCGCGAAGCAAAATTTTTGAAAATTTAATGTGGCGAATGGGATTCGAACCCGTGACGTTACATACCACAGAGAAGGGACGAACCTACTCAGCCAGCTCATTTGTAGTCTCGGGAGACCATTTTTAGAGTGGTTGAAAAGTGCCGAAATTTCGATCAATTTCGATGATTTCGACCGAAATTTCGTGTATTTTGATTGGATTTTATGTTTTTTTAGACCGGATTTGAATTTTGAATTTCGTCCTAGATTTCGGAATTTCGATCTCCTCCGAGATATAATTCGAAAACGAATTTGAAACCTCACAAGGAGCCCGAAAATAGTTGAAGTAATGGAATAGGAGGATCGTTTGACTATAGCCCTCGATAGAGTTACTGCGGAAGAAAATATGTGACCCCTCCTCCCAGAATCAGTACCATTTGTATAAGGACGTGCTTGCACCGTCCAAACCGTGTCGAGATTTGTGCAAGCCTCTCCCTCTCTCCCCTTCCCCTAGCTCCTGTCTTCCCCTCTCGGCTCCGGCTCTCTCCCCTCCTCCCGTCTTCCTCTTTCGGCTTCAACGACGGCGTGACGATGTGGACCTTCGACGTTGATTGGCGTGGCGTGGCCGGAGCGGACGTCGACGGGCCTGGGGCTTCTTCTCCAGGTCTGTAGCAGGCTCAGGCCAGTGGCAACCTAAGAGAGAGTGAAGGACCGGCACGGGCTCCGGTCGGTGGCAACCAAAGAGAGAGAGGGGTGAACAAGAGAAAGGCGCGAATCTCGAAGCACACTCTTAACCCTGAAGTAGTGAATGAAACCACTCTCCTTGTGTTGCAAACTGGCAGTAGTTCATGGCCATTTAGTAATCATTTTCCATTGCGTCAAATGTTCAAATCATGCATGCATGTCTAAAAAATTTACGAGGCCAAGTAGTGGTTTCTGAAGAGGCTAGACGAGGCCCTACACGTGCGTGCGTACGACACTAGTAGCTACTAGCTAGTAGTGCAGCTAGCTAGGCCGCAGCCAGCATTGGATGCTAGCTGCACTGCACTCAACCCGGCCACCGGCTTTGCAAAAGGCATGCAATGCATGCAAGCTGTAAAAAAAAGCACGATCTTCCACGCACATTGCACGGAATCCGTTTCCATTTCCGTTCCTTTCCGTTACGTTCAACAGTTAGTACTAGTATACATTCATCGTACAAGGGTCCGGCCAGTGTGTGATCTAAATCCGTACACTATGCTAGTACTACTAGCGAAGGCCTAACTAGGAGCCAAATGCTTCAGTACTGTGGATATGAAATCCAGGCCCCTCCCTATAAGGCTAGAACCAGATGATGCAGCAGGACGTAAATGGAGTCTCAGCCATTTATTTCAGGCTTTCAGTGGGGGCAGTGTTTGTCCCGAAAAAAAAAAACACTGTGAAGAAAGCCTCAGCTATCCGTTACCAAGAAAAATAAATACAAAATCGATATAACCCCTGTACAAATATAAGGTGAGAGCCTCCTTGGTCGTCAGCTCGTTGTGCATGTGACGTCCTAATCATCTAAAATCCTTGGCCGTGCGCCCCATCCACCCGTCACTTCATGCTTGATCTCCTCGCAACGCGCCTAAACACGAGCATAAACACTTTCGCCGCATGCCCCGTAGCCCCAACCTAAACCCTGCCGCCTGGCTCTTGTATGTCTCGATGGTAAGAAACCAATCGATGGTGTTATTTGATGTTTCCTCATAGTCAACTCTAAATAGGTTCGATACATATGCTCATAGACTGGGTTGTTAACCTTTAAACTTTAATTACTAAGCTAACTCGATCAACAAATAATGCATAACCTAATTCACAAAACAAGTCAACAGATTCATCTTCCTCCCAACCTCTTTCTCTGTTAGCTAGTCATGCGCTAGAAGGAGGTGTTAGTGATATACCCTTGAGGCAATCACGGAGATGATTGTATCACATCTATGTTTATGTAATAATATGATTATTTTGTCTTTTGAATAAATATCATTTGTGTCGATCAACAAGTATGTGATTTATTTGTGAAATTCCTTATTTATGTTTTGATATTGTTCTGAATTATCTCTAACCTTATATCATCATATAGGACAATTGTGATTTATAGGTCAGCACATATATTGATTGATGATCATGTTTCACGGATCATGGATATAGGGATATGAAATCAATAATGTGGACACATGTTGGAGAACATGATGTTGGAGTGACTCACCATGAGACACTGCGAGAATTATTATATTATTATGTGTCACGGTTGATCTCATACATAGTGTATGTGGGATTCTTAGACCAGAGATCGTCATGATTTTCTACATATGTAATAGTGTACTTAGAGGTTGCTAAACGCTACTCCGTAACTCGGTAGTCATGAAAGTAGCTTTCGGGTTTTGGGTAGTCATGAAAGTAGCTTTCGGGTTTACTATGAAACATGCGGAGGAATGTGAATAATCAAGATGGAATTAAGGAAGTGAATAAACAGGAGAGATATCTCTGAGTCCCTCAATGTGGTTGAATTAAGGAAGTGCGTGACCATACCAAATATGATTGAAGACTCAATTGCAACTTAGTAATCCAATACAGAACGTGTGAATGATCGAGTTATCATAGGATGGTACGTTTCTCGTCTTGATTTCGATTTGTTATCATGAGCAAAGGAATTAGTACATAAGTACTATATATGTTCGTTTGATATGATCTTCGTGTGTATTTGGAAATCTCTATATCCTGCTAGGGGCCACTGCCGACTTATGAGCCGAAAGGAGTTTTAGCCCATGGGCGATTATGCATGAGCCTACAAGATCACACACTTAACAGGTTGAAATATAGTGATTCGGATTGAATCCATCACTAATAGACTAATAGGCTTTGCACCTTAGTTGGGCCCTAATGTAGGGTTCCACTGAAGTGGGGCTATTTAAAGGGAGCCTTCCCGTGCACGTTGGTGCTAGTACACCAATGCACGATGTTTCTTTCCCGAACGTGTGGACTTCACTAGATGTATTGTTGCTACTGCGATGCTGATTAAGACGATCAACTACCACACGGGACGGTCGACCACCGCACGAGGAAGATCAACCACCACAATAGGACGTGCGACACGTTGAATCGGGTTACATCAACTTTTCTTCCGCTGCACTGCACGTCTAATGGTAACGATCCATAATCACTTACTCACTTGGTTTCCTGATTTACGAAGTAAATTTTTTAATTTATACCAGCGTAGCTTACCCGTATTCTTTTAAGAGGACTAGATAAAATGCTGCCGGCGAGCCCAAGCAGCCGCCTAGGGGTCGCTGGGAGAGATGGCTCTGCCTCTTCAGTGGGAGGAAAGAAAGGGGAAGAAACGGAGGGGTGTGCTTGTGTGGCCATGGGGACCCGAACAAACAGTGATCTCTCTGGAGAAATAATTGGAATGGTGGTGTTGCAGCGTTGCGTCGGAGGTGCCGGTTCTATAAATGCGATCGCCCCAAACCAAACTACATCAGTCGCATCTACCCCTCGTCTAGAAGGGGAGGGGCTAGAGAGAGAGAAGCCACGGTTGCAATAATTCGTGGCCAGTTGCTGTACGTACCCAGAGAGAGAGAGAGAGAGTGTTATGGGTGAGAGTGACACCGGCCAATGCAACAGCAGCAGGCACCACAGCAGGCAAATCATAAGGCCAGCCCCACACTGCCAGTCAAACGTGCCCGGTCAAAACTCCACCGTTCCCATAGGTCACAACCCCACACCATCCATTCTGAGTTTCTGACTAGTACATCTCTCTCTCTCTCTCTCTCTGCGTTGCGTCTCTGCCTGGCTGCACCATTTACTAACCTTAACATGGTGAGATAAATTGACGGAGGTGACCTTGTCTTAACGGCTTAACCCTCCCTGTCTCATCATGAGCTGGGTATTTTTAGGTGTGAGAATGATCGAGCCAAGTAAAGCAAGAGATATGCTGACCTCTGATAATGATACATTGATACTAAAAGCAGTACAGGGAGGCCAACCAGCAGGCTCAACAGCTGAAGCTACCAAAAGCATATCATGGTTTGAATTGCCGACGGCCTAGCGCCAGATCCCTCGCATACCAACAACACATGCTAGTAAGTCGGAATGGAAATTTGAACTAAATCCCAGCCCAATCGCTCACATCAAGAGATGCACTAGATAGAGCCGAGAGGCATGCGACTGTGTACGTACGCCTCGACCAGGAAAATAAAACCGTATGCCTGTAGACCTGTAGACTGATCATGAAAGATACTACCCCCAGCTGCATGACCAACTGGGCCTCAAGGAAACAGAATACAGAGCACCAACAAAAACCACGGAGAAAGGATATCACCCTTGTCTTTTCCCATAAATTATGATACACAGATCAGCACATGGAGAAGTACTAGCTGACAAGCAGTTAGCGTCACCCTCTATTTCCAGCATTTGACAAGACCCAAAGGAAAGCACCAGGTGTATCAGTATCATTGTTTATTACCGGACTATATGTGCATTAAATAGAACTACGTCCTAACTTGGATGTTTATAAACATATAGGACCGACTGCAAAAGAGGATTTTTCACACTTAAGCTCGGGCCACAGATTTGTTTTGTACTTGGCTCCAAGCACCAGAGGAGAGGAAACAAGAGGGGCAAAAAATTAATCCTCATAGCAAAAGCAAAACGGGGAAATGGTCTTGAAGGCCATGCAGGAATAGGATGACTTCCAAGCATAAGACGAAATGGAAACGGGCTTAGTCCCACAAAAGGTTGATCATCGAGTTGGTCAGCCCGGCTTCTTTGAAAGTTTGATCACTTCCGTACTCCAGGTTATTGGATGCTCCAGGAATAGGCTGTACGAAGTGGAAAGCCCTCTTATCCCCGTCGTCCACTTGAGAGCAGAATGACCACAGGAGCTGCACAGAGAGGAAGAGCGTCAGGTAAAAATATATTTTAAAAAAACAGAGATAAGTAAGGAATTGATTTCAGTGATGTAACCTTAATAGAATCTGTGTGAAGAAAATTCCTCTGGATCCTCCGACCATCAGGTAGGCGAATTGCAACCCTACAGAGAAGGTCCCTATTTCCTTCGGGTTCTTCAGGTAGGGGAGGATATTTGAGCTTAACATTCAAGCTAGGTTCATTTTCTTCCTCATGTTTAGTCTTGTTATCGGTAGTATCTGATCCCCCAAATCCTTTACTCTCCTCCAGGGAAGCCGCCACCGCCCGTGCTAGTTCTTCATCTTCATCCACTACAGTTGTTTTACCTACAAAGAATAACATAATGAACATGTGCTTTGAGCAACCGCCAAATGGCAATGTAACAAATGTATTGCAGGTATCCAGATGCAAACAAAAAGATAACAAGGAAAATAATCGCATTATCAGTGACTGAAATAAAAAAGAGAGATGATTATAACAAAATCTTTTGCTAAACATAGTAGTATTACACTGCCAAATTTACTATACAATTATCAGTGGTGAACTATTTGAGATTTGTACATGTACATATTGGAAACTCTCAATTTTGTTTGTGTTATGCTATGCATGGCTACATAACTTTTGTTACACATGCCACTCTCAAACAAATCTGCGTCATTGCTGAATGCTGACCATAAGCCAAATTTACTATACCACTAATGCAACCGCAGACCAAAGAAACCCTACTTGTCATATACTGCAGCAAGCCATATGTACAGCTTTTTTTACTTAAAAGGACAATTGTGACCTCCAACCAAACATGCCTTTATTTCTAAATACCAACCAGCACAACCAATCGATCATTGTTCACATGTAGACAAATTTTTCTTACAATTACAAGTGAGAATAAAAAAACTCAATAACATATTGTTGCACCATCAAACTGCTAGTAAATTTTAATTTAAAAATATTGATGTGCCTTGGTTTATATTATGCTTTACCATTGTACAAGATGAACTCTGTTGGAAAACAAAAGTCACCATTTCCCAATTTCAAAGAAGAAAAAAGGGCATGACAGGAATTGCCGAAAGCTGTTTTCTAGTGGTTTTCTCGCTAACTAAATTTTTATTTTAGTTTCTCTTTCCACTTTCTCCGATTCTTGCGCTTCCTAAACCTTTCGCAATCCTTAATATCAATGTTTTAGTGTTTGTAGACATTTAGGCCCTGTTTGGATGGCCGGTTTTGGGCCTAAAACCAATGTAAAATACCGGCTTATGAATTTTTCCGGGCTAGGCTCTAAAACCCTGCTTGGGTGGGCCGGTAATATAATAAATATATCACCGGTTTTGGGCTTTACACTCGGAAAACAAAAAATCCTGTGATAAGGCCACGATTTTTATCCGACAAATATCGGGAGCACTCGCAATCGCGTCTTCGAATCGAGACGATGAGGAACCCTAGAGACGAGGGCGATCTCGACGACGACTGTGGTTGCGACTCATCGACGACGACAGCGAGCGCTAGCGAGCAACAACGTCGACGGCGGCGTGACCCCTCTCTCCAATCACCAAGTACATCTTGCCTCATGTCTCTCCAATCCGCAGTTGTCTTGCTTCACCTCTCTCCAATCTTGAAGCCTATGGTGAGGGCGTCGACGTGGAGAGCAACGGCGGCGTGACCCCAACGCCTTGCCATCCTCTCTTCGGCGACAGTTCAAACACATGGCGGCGACTTCATCGGCGATGGCAAGCTACACCTGCCTCACCTCTCCTCCCTCTAACCAGATCATCTAGGTAACAAACTTAGCTCTGAACTGTGAGAACTTGAGATTTTTTGGGTACAAAATTTTAGGTCTAGTCACTTGAGGTGCAATGGTGTGCCTTTGAATCCATGTAAGTTGCCATCTAAATCCGTGGAATGAAAGAGACAAGTGTTTTAGAAGATAACTAGAATTGCTGACCAGATGAAGATTTTTGTGTTATTTGTGCTTTGCACTGACCAGGAGAGGTTGTTCATAACTTGGTATCGCCAGGTGTAATGCTTTGCGCTGACTTTATAGATAGAATTACTGTTATAAACATAGAATTGGTAACATTTCTACTAGGTTTCTAGGTTTGGTGTATAGGAAGTGAATCTCATGTGATAGGCTGATATTTGGATGATTGGATTGGATCTCACGCGCTATTTAGTCTAGTTTTTTACTGGAGCTGCTACTTGATTGTAGTTTTGCAATGTTTGTATGTGCCACTGTTGCCTGAGCATCTAAGTACTTTGAATCGATGTTCATTGCTCTATAAACTATATCCATGAACATAGCTGTGTAGGGCTTAGATTTTTTTATTTCCATTTTGAAGACGCCCTTTGGTGCTCTGGATTTTTAGCTATCAATTTTGAGCACTAGAACTCAGATATCTACTATTTTCAGTGAACTTATATTAGCAATAGATTCTTTTTCATTTTTGCTCAGTCTCTGTGTGTCAATTTGGACAAAGCAATCCAGATTACCAAGTATACTTGTTAGTTTAATATTTGTGTGATGTGAATATGCCAGGAACGCATGGCATAAATTGGGTGCTATGCCTACAGAAGAAGTTATGCAGGATTACATTACAATTGTTGATGAGCTATTCCCTAATTGGGCTGTTGGTTCGAGTGCAGTAAGTTTTCTTTGCCCTCATTAACCACACATTTGCTACCATTTGTATAGGAATCCCCATCACCGTGTTGGCTTTATTTCATAACCTGTTTGACATGATTTCAGAAAAAGAGAGATGAAGATAGCACAGTTTCTGCTTCAGGTTCAAAGGGACCAATGGGACCTATATTTAGCAGTTTGATGTATGAGGAAGATCAAGGAAATGAATCGTGAGTTTTTTTACCACAAAGATATCTTGCACCTCTGTTCTTATGCGTTAGTTTTGTCCTGATGATGTACTATATTTCTTTTTTTTTGGACATTTTATTTCTTTTGTTGACTAATAAATCATAGTAAATAAAAGTGACATGATTCATTATTTAAGGCATGTTTGTTTTAGCTTTGGATTATCTAAAAGCTGATTCTAGATTGTGGTTGTAGAGAAGCTGATTCTCCAAAAGCTGGAATCCAAAAGCACATATGAAGTGGATTGTAGATTCTAGTGTATATGGGTGGGCTGGATTGTGAGAATCGGATTTTAGAATCGGGCTGTTTGTTTTTTATTCTGTTTTGGGGGCCAGAATCCAGAATCAAAAGCTAAAACAAACAGGCCCTTAGTATGTAGCTAGTCATCTCCATGTTGGTGCTGTTAGGCCTTATTTGTCTAGCCATCTAGTGCTTTACCTGTACTATTGTTTTTAGAATTACAATGAACCTATCTGTACCTGCAGAGAACTTGGTGACATCCATGTTTCAGCAAGGGAAGGAGCAACTGATGACGTAGAGAAGCATTTGGCTGCTGGTATAGAAGTCAATTTGAGAGGTTTGTGTTTGTAAACTATCCATGCTTATGTCCTCTTTGTAGCATAACTCAATTAAACATAGTTTGTCTTATGATGGTTTTAGATAGTGAAGGGAGGACTCTATTGCATTGGGCTGTTGCAGATAGTGAAGGGAGGACTCCGTTCAATTCAGCATATGGTGTAAAAATTGACTTGGAGAATACTCCTGCTTGACCTAGTATTTAGGATATGTGAACAGATAACTGCCTAATGTTGCTTCAATTACATTGGTATCCAAACATGATAAAAGGAGTTTACAACCGGAAATGATTACAGTGGTATTCCAATGATTTTCTCTGTGCCCAGAAAATTACAAGTGTAAGTTCTTGATAGGTGGAAAAAAATACACAGCTCACAAGCAGGCCCTTAGTGTTTTAAAAGGTACCTATTAAAATCCAGCTGAAACCAGCCACGAAAAGTATTGCCAGTTATCACCAGGTAATTAAACCAAGGTCATTAACTCATAAAGTCGAGTCGGGTCGCCATGCTACCGACTTGCCAACGGTGACTAGTTGCCAACTAGCCTATTACTACATGCTGGCTGCTTCTACTGATAATGACTATTGCCACGAGAGCAAAACAGTGCAGCAGAAACAGAGAATAAGGGAGGAGATCGGGAAAAAAGGATCTGAAGTGTGTGTGTGTGTGGGGGGGGAGGTGCAGGTGAGGCTTGTCGACGGCAGCCAGGATCAAGGACGAAGGAGCCGTTGCCATAAATAACCCCATTGGCAGACCTGTGCAACTCCCTCTCGTGCTCCTGCTGTTTCTTCTGACTGCGAAGAGGTCAGAGGGGGCAGCAGCGAGCGCACAATGGGGCAGCACCGTCGGGAGCCCCATCGCCAGCAGTTGCGTGCGGCGGCTGTGTGGTGGGGATGGAAACCCAGCAGCTGCTCTCCCCTGCCCTTTAATCATTAGTGATGGCCCGGATGGGCCAAGCCACGCAAGCAAGGCCCAATTTGCTCCTCTACCTCTCATCTTGCTGTTGCCCTTGCCTGTCCGCCGACACCACTCCTTTGCCTCATTGGGACTGCGGCGCCGTTGCCACTAGTTGTGGGAAGGTATTGGGCACTGTCTTCTAGGGTTAAGAGACAGTGGTCCATCAAATCACGTGGCTAGCTATGCACGATTAGTTGCTGATGGCCATCGATTAGCCGTACGGTCGTCCAACTAGGCGTTCTAGTCGAGTCGAGGACCCTAGTCAGCCATGCAGCAACTGCACAGCTAATCCATGATTAGTCAACAATTAGTTGACGGCTTAATAACATTGAATTAAACCCTGGTAGATTCACTACTCGCTAGTCAGTAGTCACTATGTGCATCATTTGAAATGGAATACCGTATACTTCTGATATTTCAAAAATGACTTATTTTCTGCAGCGGTTCTAAAATTATAGACAATGGTAAGTGAAAATAGTACTTTCGCCCAAAAAAATTGATATAATTAATAGGATGTAGGGATACATTGGGAAGCTAAAGATGAGAGAAGTTTACAAGCTCATATACCTATTACGAGAGTAAAAATGTTATGAACTTCTAAATGCAATACTTATATCAATGGCTCAATTTGCTCCAATTAGGAGAAATCTTAGATTTATAGAGTGAAACTAATACGTTAACTACAAGGACAAAAGCAGGACAACCAAGATGCAGAAGCATCCTTGGAGTGCTTGGGAAAGAGCAATGCCAGTGAACCCAGAAAAGATCCAGTGACAGATGCTGCATGAAGACACTCCTAAACGGAATCCCAAGACTCCACCAAGGCCAGCTTGAGTGCCAAACACATCCACTAGACAACCACTACAACAAAAACCAAGCCTTTTGTCCCAAACAAGTTGGAGTAGGCTAGGAATGAAACCCAATCAAAGTCAAAAGACCCATAAACCTTCAATCTTAGGTCATGGTTCTGGTACGTGAATCGCTAACTTCCCATGCACTCATATCCAATGCCAACTCTCTGGATCATGGTTATCACGGCGCCCCGACAAGGCGAGTCGCCTCCGGGACGCCTAGGCGACAGTTAGGCGCCTAGGCGGCAGCAGCAAATGAAGTAAGCAGCAGCCAAGTAGCAAGCAGCAGCAGCATATAAACTCCTCCAGTCCTCTGTTCCTCACTCAGTCGTCACTCCTCACTTCCTCAGTCCACCAGCAGCAGCCAAGCAAATGAAGCATCCACGTGTAGCAGCCAAGCAACAGCAGCCGTCACTCCTCACTTCCTCAGTCCACCAGCAGTAGCCAAGCAAATGAAGCATCCATGTGCAGTAGCCAAGCAATCCAGGCATCCAGCAGCAGCCGCCGCCACCTCCTTCGCCTCCACCACGCCGCTGGAGGCGAAGGAGGTGGCGGCGGCGAGCCAACGACGAAGGTGGAGGGCATGAGGCATACCGGATCTACAGGTGACGGGTTGCGGCGGGCTGGAGGGCAGACACGACAAAGCCAACGGGCTAGAGGTGACGCCACGACGGGCTACCGGCTGCGGACGACGGAGGTTTTCAACTCTGTGGTCTGCACCTCTTCCTTTTCTCTTAACGCGGCCTCATGCCGGATCGGCGCACGCCCGACCACCTCAACCACGACGCCTAGGAGGTCGCCTGATGACCTCCAGGCGAGGCGACGGGTCCTGGCGACCTCCCCCGACCATCGGGATGCCTAGGTGGCGACTAGGCCGCTGTGATAACAGTGCTTTGGATACATCCCAATCCCTCAAGTTTCTTTTAACTGCTTCTTCCCACATCAGTCTCAATTGACCTCTGCCTCTTATTATGTTTTCGAGACAGCTTAAAATTCCGCTTCACACCGGTGCCTCAGGACGTCTTCTTTGGAGATGTCCAAACCATCTCAAACGATGTTGGACAAATTTTTCTTCAATTGGTGCTACCCCAACCCTATCGCGTGTATCATCATTGTGGATTCAATGATGATATACAACCACTATTACAACATAATTTATAGCAATTACCGAGCAGCCCACATTGGACAACTGTCCCTGGAAATCATGCCGATGTAGTGTGCAACACCCTAAAGGAGGCTGGGTGATACAGAGGTAAGGACTAACCCCTCTCCCTTAGCACACTTAAAAATACCAGCTCATTTTGTAAAGCACTCATGCCAGTATACAAAACAAAGCAAGTGCACCTAGAGGCCCCCTCACATAAGTGCCCTCCCTGCTAGTTTTCCAAGAACTGGACAACATTGAAAGGATTCAAAATTCGGATTGCTTGGGAGCCATGAATTTTAACAGATGATACGTTACAAACTTACCATTAGCTACATATTGTTTCTATTTCTACACAAAGTTAACCCAAAGAACGCTATAAGATGCATCCAAAAAATGTTAAAAAAACTGCAATGGAATCAGTTAGCTTAAAAAAATGATTGTTTATGTGTCAGATGTGCTTATCTCATATAATTCTGCAAAAAATGAATATTTCTAGTCTAGATGTTTCAAACAAGACGGAAAATTTTCAGCAGTGTTGGCGTGAAACTCTTAGATCAACACAAATTCTACCTTGTTTGCCCATAGAAGTTTCTTGGTCAACTTTCCTTAGGCGCTTTTGAGGTTGAGCAGCATGGTGCTCCTTTGGACCTTTATCCAAGTAAGGCATCAAATCCTGCGGACAGTGCACATGCAGTAAGTATTAATGGACAGCTATGTCATATTACAGCTGATTATGAGCAGTCACATGTCCCTAGAGGACACCACTACAGCCCAATATGAGAAAAGAAAGACAGGGTTACCAAAAATACCTCCAGCAAACGGTCTGGATGAACCATTCCATTCCAACCACACATTTTTTGTCCAGTGATTGGGTCAATTAGAAGAATGGCAGGAACAGAGACCAAATTGTAGTAGGTGCATACCTTCCTCCCCTCACTAGTGTCATGATGAACCTGCGTTTAACACAATAAAAATATTAATAGACAACTGAGAACCGCAGAGACGTCGCTCCATCCAGGGGGAAAAATGAACCATATAACTAGAGAACTCTTTGTTGCCAACATAATTTCTTTTGTGGAAACGGGACCAACCTGCCAGAAAATAAAGTTTGATCGAATTGTCTGAGCCACTGCTTCATTTGCCCAAGTGTCTCGATTAAGCTTCAAGAAAGACAGGCTCACGAGTCAAAACTTTACCAAGATATAAAATGAATGATCACCATAAGGCTGCATGAATGATGAGAATAAGACTGAGCTTACCATGTGAGAACTGAATTCCTCTGTGGACTGCAAATTGATTAGCAGCCACTTGTCCAGACAAGAAGCCTCTAACTTTGCCTACATTAATGGAATTTATTTTTTTAGAAGTGTAATAAATGAGTAATAGATAAGACCAAAGGATTCACAATTTAATATTATAAAGTTCAGCAATTTCAACTGAAAAGTAGCTTGCGTGCACCAGTCATAAAACAACGAATTTGAAATAACAATATAAACATGAATATGCTTTCAGCGATAAATAGTGCCAATAAAGCACATCCTAAAACATGTTTGACCTCGTTTCTTGTTGTAAAAATGAGAGGCAATGTTTTCTTGAGTAAATCAACTTATCAGACTAAACTAATTGTTCAACAGTTCAGGTTCTTGATATATCAATCAAGCAACTGAGATACAACACAACTGATCATAGTTTATAGGTTGTACTGTTCCATGACAGCAGTTCACTAGGTCATTAATACAATTTTACAATTTTCTAAATGCACATGACATGCCCAAACCCAAACAGCGTGTGAATGAAGTTTTGCCGGCATAGGTAGCTCATGGCCATGGCAGAGACAAATGACTTTGCCAAACAGGACATGTAAAAATATAGGGCGTATAGCGGACCTTGTCAAAGGGTCCATTGAACATCAAAGCAAAAGGTGGACGATACAAAGAAGCCAGATTATCACGAGAACTTGATGTAGCATTTTGCTCAGAATCCCAAACAGCAGATTGTCTTGCCTCCTCATCAAAGTTACGAAATGTGACTGTCGAATTAGGCCGAAGGCTGAAAAGAAGTGTCCAAAACATAGTTAAATTTTATAAAACAGTCT
The DNA here is from genome assembly GCA_036346275.1 of Otatea glauca. Lineage (NCBI taxonomy): Eukaryota > Viridiplantae > Streptophyta > Magnoliopsida > Poales > Poaceae > Otatea > Otatea glauca. Next base: position 52,016,624 of record CM070717.1, on the reverse strand, counting down.
GGTTTTAGCAAAGCAACAGTCATAGCATCAAAAAGTCCGAAGACCTTACAATCTCAAAAGAGTCTGGAAACACTATATAGATGGCATTGTTAAAGCAACAAGTACTTGATTACGATATGTCAGTTCAAAACAAAAGGATGATAACACTTGCATCACAACATAAATAAAAGTTAATTACACACTATACAGGATAAACCATAGCAATACTGCCATATCTGGCTAACTAGCGTAGTTGCAACTAACGAACAACTGGCTAAATTTACATGAGTAGATGTGCCCCATTTATAATAAATGCTTAGAACAAAGCATTAAGAATCTTCGTATGTATCTCTCTTTAATTTATAATGCCATACAAACTAGAGGGAAGTTGGCCAATCTCAGATGCCGTGGAGAACAGGGCATAGAATATAAAGCTGTCCGATATGCATGTGAAAGATAGAAGGCAGTTTACAAGGTGAGTCAGGGATTGTAGCCCAACAGGATGCCGCCAATCTAGGTACCCAGGGAGCATGACGGAATTCAAATGCAGAACAATTGATAAGTGTCATATGAGCAATCATATTTTTGTATTATAATCCAAAGGTTAGATTTTTCTCGACGACATGGCTTCAATAAGGAGGCATGTTTGCTTTGCAATTAAAGAATTTAGCATAGTTGGTGGGAGCAACCACAATCACATCGTTTTCGAAGTTCCAACATGAGTGATGTCAATCTATAAATAAATTGCTAATACAATAAATTGGATAATTCGTTTCATGTCAGTTTGGAGGGGTTTGAGTCTGTAGTCTGTACATAAGAATGGTAAGGCATAAGCTAAGGGGAAGTAATTAAAGCTTCTCCACACAAACACACCATAATGATTCCAAAGAAAACCTGTCGGGCAAGACTTCGGGTGTGTTTGGGTATCGTATAGATGCCTGTGTTTGGTTGGCTTGCACAGATGCCATAGCAATTTGGGTCACCAATAAAGAAAAAAAAGAGGGCTGGTTTAGTTGATAAGTTTTATTTGGCTTGCCAGCGGGTTTGGTTGATGTCCAATATTTGGCCTGCCAGTTGAGTCAGCACAATTTGAGACAAAATCTGCTTACCTGACTAGCCAAATCGTTTGCTCCATTTTGGGGCCCCAATAGTTCGCAGCCAACCATTTGCCGTTATCTCTATGCCAACTGGGGACAATCTGTCTTTTCTTACCAAAAATTGGCGGCCAACCTAATTCTTACAACTTCATTGGTTGCGAACTACTGGAAAGAGAGGTTGGGCCCACTTGGCATAGTAAGAGAGAGCGGAAAACTTGGCTGCAAATTGTTAGTACAAGAAAACGGTGCTAACTAATAGCATAGCCAAAGGTGCAATTTTTGGCTCAAAGGAGTGAATTCTATCGGCAATTCAAACAATGGCCATCAACCCCACATGCTAAATTTTATTGGCCGTGAGCAAAATTAGTATGGGTGTATGGCATCCATTGGACACCAACCAAACACACTTTTAGCGGCATTGTTACATGGGCATGGGCATCGGAATCCGACACGGATTCGGGGTATCCGATTCGGCAAAAAGTTTTTGGACACAGGTGTCCGAGTAACACTACTTTTAGGCCTTTTATGGGCAGCTATAGCTTCAATTTAAAGCCAAAGGAAATGAAAGCTCCCCCAGACATGGCCTTAAGTTTATTGAGAGTTTTGAAGACAATCACAAGCCCCTATGGAACATGCCCCACGGCTCTGTGCGCTTAACACGTAATCCAACTTTAACTTCTAGTTGGGTCGATGCTTCACCGGGTCATTGTCGAACCAATCCTGTGCTACGAATACACCCCATCTTCATCGAGTAATAAAGCATACAGACCGCAAACGCCACACGACACAGCAATTGCATTTCATTAAAACTTCACTCCAGCGGCACATATAAACTACTCTAGAAACTTAATCCCAGGATTCCATGCTAACATGCAAAGTTGCTAGCCAAGCACCACTACTTACACGACCATGGGGACATCGCCGTAGAGAGTCTCCCGCTTCACAGGCAGCGGCGCACGGACATCGTCCTCCTCCCCCAGTCCCTGCAACGTTCCATCACCGAGTGCAGCCGCTGGAGGCGGAGCGAACCTGCCCATCAGAGCACATGATAAGTATACACATACCACCCACCAAGAAGCCCCTCCACGATCCAACCAAAACCAAAGCCAAACCCTAGAAATCTCACTCCAGTCCACCTACCTCAACTCCTCCACCTCAGCCGCCGCCGCCGCCGCTTCCGCCGCCGGCGACGGGGCCAGATGCGCCGCGAGAGCGGCCTCGCCGTCTATGTAGAAGAGCTGCAGCGCCTCCTCCAGGTGCCAGCTCGTCATCTGCGGAACAGAAACCCCACGGATCGCATCAGACGGTTCGAGCCGGATCGAATCGAAGGTAAAAGGGGGGCTTGGGGCGAGAGGAGGAGAACCTGTAGGAACTGCGTGGCCGTCTCGGGAGTCTGGCCGGCGGCGATCTCGAGGAAGGTGGAAACGAGGGTCTCCATCTCCACCGCCGTCGGGGGAGCGCCGGCCATGGCGGCGAAGTCTCTGTTTTGGTCAGTAGGGTGGTTTGGTAGAGACGGCGAGCGTTGGTGGTGTGGGGAACTGGGGATGGGGAGGAGTGGGAACAAAGGAAGTGGAAACGTGCGTGCGAGATGATGAGGAAGACGAGTGAGGTGGATTGCGGAGTTTCGGTCTGGTCCGGCTTGGAGGGGAAGAAAGAGCCCATCACAAGCCTAGTGTGTTCACTCAGTGGGCCCCGTGGTGTGGTGCGGTCTGGGATGAGTCCTCGGTAGTTTGGGGCCCATGTTACTGCGTTGTTCGGCTGTAAATGGACGCGACCTCCCGGATGTGTGTACAAATGGGCCAAATGCATGACGCGGTGATGTAGAGCTGGGCTGAACGCACATACGGAACTGCATGCCCCAGAATGGGGATTTTTTTTTCTTTAATATTTATTTTTATTCTTTTTTTCAAAACTATGCGTCCGAATTTAAATTTTGCAAATTTGTACACCCGTCGCCCGTGTATGGGGCGATCGCCCCATACACGGGCGATAAGGAAAGAAAGAGAGGGGAGCCGAGCGCAGGGAGAAAAGGAGGGGGAGAAGAAAGGGAGAAGAGGAAAAGAAGAAAAAGATAAGGGAGCTGCGAAATTTAGGTAAATTTTTTAATTTTATTGTAGCGTTAGTTTTAGCAATTTTTTGTAGAGGTAAATGTAGGAATTTTTTATAGGTTATGTAGTATTTAAAATTTAATGTAGCATTTCATATTTAGGAATTTGTTGTAGTATTTAGAAATTTTAGGATTATGTATTGTTTAGAAATTTAATATAGCAGTTAATATTCAGAAATTTAATGTAGTATGTAGTATTTATAAATTTAATTTAGTATTTCAGTATGTGCAAATCTAATGTAGTATTCAGTATGTAGAAATTTAATACAGTATAAATATTAGACAATATTTCGGAATTTAATTTAGTAGGGTTGTGTATTAGTAATTTTGTTATGCAAATAATGTATTAGGCAATATATATACAAATGTAATATGGTATGAATTTAATTTAGTAGGGTCGTGTATTACTAATTTTATTATGTAAATAATGTATTAGGCAATATATACAAATGTAACGTAGTAGAAATTGAATATTAGGTCGTATAGTAGGCTAGTCGAATCTCTTATTCATAGTCGTATTTTGTAGTACGATCGATGTACGTTTTGTAGATTGTATTTTAGAGTTATATTTTTCGCTTGGACGTTAAAGATGCCGAGAAATTGTATTTCCAAATATTTTATGGAGATGGGAGATAGCACAGGGCGGATGGGGTGGATCTATCATCATTTTCAAGAGTCGTCTGGGGCATATGTAGACCGAGCGATAGGACATACAGGGTTTGTTGGAGTGGATGTCTCGGATGTTCGCTTGGATGCCCAGACTGCTCGGTTATGGTCGAGCATTAGTGAGCCGAGCGCAAGACCGCTTTTACGGAGAGTTGATTCCTATTAACTCGACGCCAACATGGAGGAGTTATGTTGGTTTTGCTGTAGAGCGGGTTGGCCGCTCATGTTGTTGGTACAAGGCTACCCAGAGCTCCATCGGTGTCGCAAGTTCGTGATGTCGGGTGTACATTACGTGGAGGGACGCCAAATGTAGAAGGATGCGAAGAGGAAGGCGGTGAGGAGCCCGGAGACGAGGAGCACGAGATCAAGCGGTGGCGAAGGGACCGGTGGGGCAGAGAGACAGCGGTGGAGGCGCGAGGGTGGCCGACGAGGAGGAGGAGGTGGAGGACATTGTTGACTGATGGAAGAGGAGGACCGTGCGGATAAGGAAGTCCTCGATGGTGAGCACTGACGAGGAGGACAACGCCTCGAGGTGCCTATCCTCGTGCGTGGACCAATTACAATTTCAAGACCTAACAATGAATGAAGGAACATTGATGCATGGGAGTCGTGAGAACGAGGTGACGCAGGGGCCATATATAAAGACAAGGAGGCGTGATGGATGCGGTGAAGCATCGGGCAATGTCTCTCCGCGGCAATTCGTGGTTGTGAAGTCCAAGAAGAAGGACTACGACGTGAAGTGCGTAGTTGATTCGTGCCCATGGCGGTGCATGCATACCAGGGAAGTGGAAGGATCACCGAAATGCTCCATAGTGATTGAGCATAATCATGAAATGGAAGAAGCGGAGCGGGGACACCGCAATCTGTCGTCCACTTGGGTGGCAAATGTGTTTTATGGTCGATCGTGGACAATCCCCATCCGCACCTCGATCTATTATCACACCAGTAGAGAGAGGTTTCAAGACAAGATTAGCTACGCAAAGGCATGGAGAGCAAAAGGACACTCTGAAATACGGTTCGGGATGTACGAGGCTTCAGACGAGAATTCCCACTTGCTCAGTGGCAATCGCACATAGGAACCCCAGACATCCATCGACCTTGCGGAGTTTCCTGCGGTGGTGTGTGCACCGGTAAGTGGGTATTGCAACAGGCATTCTTCGCCTGGCGATACATAAATGCGTTCCAAGATCGCCGCCTTGGCCCTTTGCATGGACGGCACGTTCCTCACGGGAAGTACAAGGGCGATTCTAATCTGCGATCGCGGTGGATGCCAACAACCGTGTTCTACCGGCTTGCGTTGGCATTCGTGGAGGGGGAAAACACGAGAGTTGGTACCGGTTCCTTGAAAGAGTGAAGCTAGCGCTTGTTCTCGACAGTTCGATGTTTGTGTCATCCATGACCGACATGCGTGTCATTAAGGGCGATCGTGGATATGCAACAAGGGTCCGCCATCGTGGGAGCAAAGAAAGTGGCTGGACTGAGGAGGTGGGTGCATGAGGCACATGGGTGCCAATTTTTTCCGCGATTCAGAACAAGGAGCTTATGAACATGTTCAAGCGCTGGCAAACAGAACCAACGGAGGAAGTTCGACGCGCTTTGGAAGACGTTGGACAAACTAACGAAGAAGCAATCAATGGATCCCAGAGGTACCGCTAGTTCATCAAGGAACCCGATGGTGTACCATGAGCGAGGAGAGGACCCCACGACCTTGTGTGCGCTAATGATGCACTCCCAAACCTCCTGTGAGGCCGGTACCAAAGATAAAGAGTTTCACCGATTGGATACGACATGAGCCTTTGGAGAAATGGTCCTTCACGATGACGAGGGCGGTTCGCGTTATGGGATCATGACAACGAACTCGGCGGAGATTTACAATCTGGTAATGAAAGGCACCGATGCCTTCCATCGTGGGTATAGTTGAGGTGTCTTATTAGGGACACAGAGATATTTCATTGAGCGATACAAGACCTCCACAAAGATATATGTTTGACAATCGATCGTCAGACTCAATCAAGTTGTGTCTAACTACATGTCCAAGAAAACAAGAAAGGCACGCACACATCGGGTTACACCGAGAGTGGCGTGGAACGGAGATACCACGTGCATCGCGGTGACCGAGGTCGCAGGTGCCCACCGGAGAGGACTTCCCATCCGTGCATACCCGAGCACCGAGTACGAGTGCTCTCGCGAGAACCACGCTCTTGCACTTGCCGTGCTCGCACGCCATTGCCGCAGCCGCCGAGACGCATCAATCCTCGCCGTCCGCTCGCCTCCCGCACTACTACAAGCGAGCGTTCTCAACACGTGGCATCACGAGGTGTACAGTACCGAGTGGACGGATCGCTCACAACAGCCCTCCGACCATCGATGGGTACCGACATCCGAATGTTGAAGTCAAGGTCTGACGTCAAGGACAAGGCACATTCGAACGATATGGACGAGTCCGAGGCGCGCCGCAACCGCGGATAATGTAATTTTCCATGTTGTTCCCATCTTGTATTTTTCAATGGACCGTAAGTTGTGATGTAAGTTGTAATGATCGATATAATTTTCAATGTACTAGTAAGTTATTTTTCGCATCATGTAATTCTTCGATGTACCGCTTAGTAGCTATGAGGATAATGTAATTCTCGACGCCAGTGTGCCTCGTTGAACATGTCGTTGTCTTCGTATGTTTGTAATATGAGTTTTTTGGCTCTCGCACTTCGGTTGTATTGTTTGATGAGTATGGTACAATTCGTTATTTCGCATTTCATTTTGTGTGCACATGTAATTACTGACAAATTTGTTGTATTTGCTTTCTAACAGCCACGATGGCGCGACCTTGCCCTCGAGTCTGGACGTGACCGTCGATGCGACCCACCGGTCTAGATACTCCGCAGAGGAGAATCGAGAGCTGGGACACTCCGACCTCGGGTGCCCAACGAGCCGCCGCATCGACCCACGCTGGTTCCACGGTAAGTCGCCAACGCTTGCACTCTTTTACGCACATGTACTTACCGTGAATGCAATTTAACGACGCAATGCACTACATGCAAAGTTGCGGCGGTGGCTTACTTCCTCTTTGTAGGATGGTGGAGCGGTGATTGCCCGCTAGCGTGCAAGGAGGTCCCGCGGTTCGTGCACGATCGGTCCTCGCCGGCCGCACTCGTGGACCGGTGGAGACCGAGACGACACGCTCCACCTTCCGTGCGGAGAGATGGCTCGACGCCGCAGACGGTCGCACCTCTTAGGCCTCCCGTGTGCGGGTCCAGCGATCGTCGCCGCACGACGCCTCGTCACATGGCACGCCGAGTTGTCGCGCGTTTGCCATGCGGCGGCGGCACCCCGGCAAATTTCTACCACTTCTTAGGGAGGCCGAGCGCCACGGACCGACGAAGGCGTGGTCGCCACCACGGTGAGTACCTCTTTCTTTGAGAATTAAAATAGAAGCGCTAAGTTGTCGATAATGTTTGTTGCGAACGCCGCAGCTCGCTTCTCCACCAAGACGCGCGAGGAGGCGGACGTGGCCCGCCACTTCGAGGCATACCTCCGTTGTTGTTCGGTTGGGTGATGTTCCGCCCTCCCACGGAACACGGTGGACCGTCACCGATCGAGTACGCCAAAGACATCGCCGACACCCGGTGGATGAGGTAACACACTCGGGCCCAATCTCATCTCGCCGAGCACGCCTAACTCCCCTTGTAAACAGTGATGCAAAGGGTCGTGGGCCTCGGTGTGCTTGCGGCGACGTCATGAGGTCTCAGGCGACGCCGTCTCTCGGCGAGCACGACGCGACGATGTCGTTGCATCCTACTCCTCCGCTTGTGGTCTTGGGAGCGCTTCTCCGTCGGCAGTTCGTTGTTGACACGACACCGCACTCGAGGACCTTTACGGAGACGACCAGCTGGATCGCCCACCATGGGCCACCACGGGTCCGACGACGTATGCTCCTAGTATCTTTTTCTCCACTAACGCACTTCAATAACCTTCGCCATTTCTTATTTCCTCGCAATGGAGGTTCGCGACCGACAGTGAGGAGGTCCTACCAGAGTTCGCTCGGAGTTCGACCGCCTCCACGACGAGGACGTGCGGTGGGACGCCATACACCGCGACGACGCCCACGCCCGAGCACCTAACGGGTCTCCGTGCTTTGCACGCGAGATGAGGCCTTCGCTCACCCGTAAGGTGCTCGTCTTTGACCTTTGCGTCGAGGAGTACTCCCGCACGCAGTGTCGCGGCAGCCGGTGCACCTATCGCTCTAGTAGAGGCGATCGCCTAATGTGAGGCGATCGCCTAATATGAGGCGATCGCTTCTATACCCGGCGATATCGCGCTTTATAACATTCGTTCTCACAAGCGGTCTCGCAACGAATAGCGGAAGAAAGAATAGAGGGTGAGCATCAATCGAAAATGCCGAGGCGCAAGTGCAAAGGGTAAGGGAAGGCAAAGGAAGAAGCAAGTGCATGCCCGCGGAATTTAGCGTACCAAGATCTCTTCCTACCTCTTGGAGCTGTAGCACCCATGTGTATGTGCGGAGATCTTTGCAGGCTTGTCCGCTCTTGGGAAGTTTCAACTTGGAAGATGAGGTATTGGAAGTGCCGCAACTACGCCTTCGATCCGCCGAAGAAGAGCCTGAAGGATCGCCGCATGGTAACAATCGTACGGGTTACATAATATTTGTGAATGAAACTTTGCTAATTTACGCTTCATGCGCAATCACCTCCGCCATCGTGTGAATTTGAGCAAAGGGTTTGATACGAGATCAACCCCGAGGACCAACGGCTTCTTGACCAAGCCAACCGGCAGGACGAGTTCACGCGGCGGCTTCAAGAACAACGCGATGCCGCACGCGTGAAGGCATGTAGGAAGGAAGCGGAGGAGAAGGAGGCCGAGAGAGAGGAAACGAGAGAGGCGCGGCGTGCGAGAAACCACGGAGGCATGGGCGAATGGGAAGTGGCCTCAAGCACTCGAGAGCGTCCGTGTTAACTTTGGTTTTCTTTGTTCGTGGTACCCTTTCGCTTTTAAGTCGTAATAAAGAGCGCGCCTAACCTTCAAGTGTATGCTCACCGTCCGGAGGGCTCGATATGTCCTCTCGCTCCATTGTCCCAAATGATGTTATTTCATCCATCAAGATAGGTTATAGCATTTTAAGTTCATCGATTTGATTTCATCGAGTTTGACCTCGTTTATAAATATACTACCATTTTGATGTTTTACCGATTGCATGTTCTGACAACAATAAAATAGTGCACCCTAAAGTAACATCTAAATATTTTTACATAATTGTAACCTATGCAAGCCCAAGAATGCAACAAAACTGGTTCTGTCAAATTTTGAGGTCGTTCAGACATTATTCTAACTGCTTGAACAATGAATGTTATAAAGGGTTTAAACTAGCCATCTTTGATTCAAAATGCAATCATATTTAGATATTTTTGCAAAATGAAGTGCATAAGGTTGTGGTAACTTATTCTATTTATTTCATGATTTATGGATCAATACACATTATAATTCCTTCACAATCCATAGTTAGAGCCTAGCATTCGAACTCAAATAAAAATATTTTTCTGCAAATAACACATGGATTTTTATTTTATAGTCTAATTCCTCATTCCAAAATTTAAATTTAGAAACAAGTTTCACTTAATTTGGACACTCCTAGCAAAAGTTATAGGTTCATATTAAAAAGGCATGTAGTAATTACAAAAAATACCAAAAAAACTCAGAACCCCTTGTCGCCTGGTCTCTCAGACATGGGGGCCCACACGGACGGCGTCAAACGGCGCAGGGCATATCGCCCGTGTATGCACGGGCGACGGGGGGCTAGTTTTGTAATTTTTAAAATCGGACGCATAGTTTTGAAAAAAAGAATAAAAAAAATATAAAAGAAAAAAAAATTCCAGAATGGGTGGGCTTGGCTAAGCCAGTAATAGCCATTTCTTAAGAGAGGGAATGAACAGGACGAGCAAGGCTGTATATGTATTTTTTGGGAGTTCGCATTATTTTATTTTTTTCATTCGAAGGGGCACCCGGCGACGGCAACTAGCCCGCTGCGCCGTAGCCGGCAGCGGACGCTAGATACGAGGAACACGGCACCCGGAAGCAAGAAAAATCATGCAAATGATGTTTAGCAATTCTGTTTTTTTAGAAAAGGGCACGACATGTATTGTTTGGGTATTGTGCTAAACATGGTCTATACGAACGTGGCCACTAGACTTAGGCATTGGACTGAGCTTTTTTGGATCAGCCTATGGCACGGCACGACTAAAGCACAGGACGGCACGACACGAATGACAAGATTATGATGAGCCTCACGGTCGAGCACGATTAGCGGCACGGCACGATAGCATAGGCCGTGTTTGGGCCAACACGGCACGAAGTAGGCTCGATGGGTCCAAAGCAAGCAAGCCACACGGCAAGACACTCTGCCGCGACATTGCATCATGTTGTGGCTCGCCCTACGACCAACGTCTTTTACGATCCTCACATGCGGAGAAATGGGAGAAAATGAAGAAGCTAAAATATGGAGAATGGTGACTAGAGAGTACATACTCACTGACATCGAACACGCGAACTGACTCGCTCTACACTGGGTGTAAGATTTTTAACGCAACAGTAACTCTGTACCTGTTCAAGAATGAATAAAATTTAGTTCTTTCCCCCCTATATTTGTGTCTACTGTTTCAGCTTTGTGCGTCTCTCTAGCTCATTCTCTCTTGTCACAACAGTGTAAATGGGCTGAGTTTGGGCCGACACGGCACGAAGCAAGCATAAATCGTAAATAGATTGTGTCTGGACTAGCCGAAAGCGAGCCGACACGACACGGTTTAGGCATACAAACCAACGGGCCCATGCCGAGCCAACTTGGCACGACGCCCACCTCTCGTAGCCCCTGATGGGAAAAGCTCTTTTATCTCTTAAGGAATATCGTACTATTTCATATTAAAGGGTTAAGCTAATCATTAGCCTGAGGTAAGCCTAATCGAAATGCATAGTGCCTCGGTGCAAACCCCCGTGTGCAAGGGGCGCTCCATGGTCACAATGAACTCTAGCCTCTCAGCAAGCTCAATGTCCTCATCCTCCTCGCCACCCGCCAACCCTACTCGAACCCAGCACCAGGTTTGCCACGAAATACTCGAGGTGCCACATAGCGAGCCCCAAGCAGGGGCAAATCCTCCTGCGACGCCAAACGACATCATCTCGATCCCCCCGCTGCCCTCTAACGCCTTCTCTGTCATTCAAGAACCTCTCTGGCCTAAACTCCTTCGAGTGGTTCCATACAAACTCGTCAAGTGAGACGTCAGGCACTAAGAAGTTCATCGGAGTGCTCATTGGCACGCGGTGCTCGTCCAGCGATGTCTCTGCACCGCCGCGTGCGAAAGTAGGAAGTGCGCCAGAGGATCCAGCGTAGCCCTTCCAAGACCACCTCCTTCAGGTATGGTGTGTTCCGGAGAGCCTCCTCAATGATCTCCTCGTCGTTGGCGACCATGGCATTGATTTCATTCAAGAGCTTTGCCGGGATCCCAGGTTGCTGAACCAGGTTCACCATGATCCACTGCAGCGTAGTCACTATGGTGTCGACACTCGCGGTGAGGATGCTATGTGTCATTTTCTCCATCCATCTCCGCTATTTCCTTTTCCCTCTTCCCTGCTTATTTCCCCTATCTCCCTTCCTTCCTCTCTAATAAAAATTACAAAGATTTAAATATCAAGTTTCAACTTGAAAAAAATGAAGTCAAAATTTTCAACTTGAATAAAATTTAAATCACAAAAAATCAAATCAAAAAGTTACAACTCAGAAAATTCCAAATTAGAAAGTTTCAACTCGAAAATATTTCAAATTAGAGAGTTTCAACTAAAAAAATTTTAAACCAAAAAGTTTCAACTCAAAACGTTTTTAATCGAAAAATTTCAAAGTAAAAGTTTCAACTCGAAAATTTTCAAATAAAAAAGTTTCAACTCTTAAAACATTCAATTCAAAAACTTTCGGTTTGAAATGTTTGGATTCAAAAAAACATTCAATTTCTAAGAGTTTCAATTAAAAATTCAACTCGAAAAGTTTCAACTCAAAAAATTTCAAACTAAAAAGTTTCAAATTTAAAAAATTCAAATAAAAATTTTTCAACTCCGAAAACATTCAATGTAAATACTTTTGGTTTGAAAAGTTTTTATTCGATAAACTTTCGATTTGAAGAGTTTTGATTTAAAAACTTTCAAAAGTGGTGAAAAAATATTTGTTTTCAAAAACTAAATTTGGAATACAAAATTTATTTTGAGTTTGAGGTAAATGGAATGAAGGAGGAAAGGGGGATAAAGAGGATACTGCCATGTGTCATGATGTGCTGCTATTTATTATAAGGAGAGGGTATTTGAGAGGGAAGGAAAGTGAATGAGGTACTACCGATTGTTACAAGAAGAAAATATCGTCACCAAAAACTTACTAGTATAGTGCCCTGTCTTTCAGTTTCCTTTTCTCAGCACGTAATATATGGTTTTTTCTTTTTCTAGAACGTTTGTTTCCTTTTCCTTAATTCCAGGATATTTGTTTCCTTTTCCTTGAGATGATGCTTTGAGGTGGGGAAGATCATTATGGCCACAGGATGAGTTAGACACATTAAACAATGGCCATCTGATGTGGGTGAGTAAAGTCGAGAAAGATCCGAGAGGTTAATTTTGAGGAGGCAAGTTTACGGGGCGTTTACGGGTGCATGAAGGTTGGGCCATCTCTAGTGGGGTGCATTATTTGGAGTGGACATAGAAAAGAATGTTTAGGTGCATTATAAAGGGGTATAGATTAGGCGCACCCCAAATTAGCTATTCCCAAATTCTTGTCAACAGGGAACTACAATTTGAATTCAGCCGTTAAGGCAACAAATTCACATGAGTCATGACACGTGTATGTCGATGAACAACAACCAACTCTCTCGAGGCCGGCATCACTCCCCGCCGGCTCCTCCCATCCAAAGCAAGATCTGGAAGGCAGCCATGAAGCAGCTCGCCCTCCTCACCGTCCCCGTCCTACTGCTCCTCTCCCTCTCCTTCCTCCTCCTCAGACCCTCCTCCCCGCCCCTCCTCTTCGCCGCGCAGACGTCCAACCCCGACCGCCGCCTCAGGGTCTTCCTCGCCGACCTCCCCCGCGCGCTCAACTACGGCCTCCTCGACCTCTACTGGTCGCTCCCCGCCGCCGACTCCCGCATCCCGGCCTCCTCCGACCCCGACCACCCGGCGCCACGCACCCACCCTCCCTACCCCGACAACCCCCTCATCAAGCAGTACAGCGCCGAGTACTGGCTCCTCGCCTCCCTCCGGCCGGATTCCGAATCCGCCAACTCTGCCGTCAGGGTCGTCGCCGACTGGAGGGAGGCCGATGTCGTGTTCGTGCCGTTCTTCGCGACGCTGTCCGCGGAGATGGAACTCGGGTGGGGCGCCAAGGGCGCGTTCCGCAGGAAGGAGGGGAACGATGACTACCGCCGCCAGCGGGAGGTCGTCGACCGCGTCACCGTGCACCCCGCGTGGCGGCGGTCTGGTGGCCGCGACCACATCTTCGTCCTGACAGGTAATTTGGTTGGGGAATTGCAGATTTCCCGTGAGTGAGTTTAAATCGATCGAAGTGCCATTAATGGCAAGGGCCATTGTTTAGATTAGTCCTCCATTGCTGCCAATTTTTGTGTACTTAACCAGTCTAGTTACTTAGGTTGTGTTGTTCTTGTCGTCGCCAATTCTCACCAAGATAGGTTATCAGATAGTTTTTCGGATTTGATCTAATTGAAACAAAGCCCTCGAATAATCAGGTCAAGGTTCAACTTAGATTTGCACGATTGGCCCAGCTGATCGGTAAGTGCTGAAGCGGATATTTCTGCAGCTGCACTTTCTGACAATGATTGTTTATTTCTTCGTGAAGATTGATCTGCGTAGCACCTTATTGTTCTTTTGGATGCTCAGGTTATGTTATATACTGAGGCATTCTTTGACAGACCCTGTGGCCATGTGGCATGTCCGGGCGGAGATTGCTTCTGCAGTCCTTTTGGTGGTTGATTTTGGCGGATGGTACAAACTTGATTCAAAATCTGCAAGCAGCAACTCTTCTCATATGATACATCATACTCAAGTGTCATTGCTTAAGGATGTTATCGTACCTTACACACATTTGCTCCCTACACTGCAACTGTCAGAGAATAAGGATCGTGCCACCCTTCTGTATTTCAAGGGAGCCAAGCACAGGCATCGGGTTTGTACTATTTATCTCACTTTTGAGCATTTATTGTGTGCAGTCTCTATGCTACGGTTTATCTGCAATCTGGACTCCAAATTGTAGCCAACTATTCACTGCATGTAGCACTTGTAGTTTCCTCTTTTAGACAAATATAACTTGCATTGTTTTTATTGCTTATCTGCTTTGTAATGTTTGAAGCTAAACCATTGGAAATGATAAGAAGAAACCTTTGACACATTCTACTTTTAACATTTTCTTGTAGATCCTTGCTAGCTCTATCAAAGCTTAATATCCGATTCAAACTTTGTTATATAATCAACCCAGAAAAGCATTATCATTTGATTTGTTCTTCTTTCAACAGGACTTCATCTCAAGGACTTCATAGTATCATACTTTAGGTAGGATAAATAATGACTCTTTACACAGCAACTTTGTGTTTGCTGCTTTCTCCATGGCATTCTACTTGGGAAATTCTGGCATTGAATATGAGATATTTATGCACTGTACATTTGATGCTTCTAAAAAAAGAACACAGTTTTGAACTTTTGATGCCTTATTAATTTCTAAAGACATCATTTGTTTTAAGTGGTTAGTCTTATGACCAGTAGGGACAAAATAAAAAATGCAAGATTGAGCAGTCAGGCTAACTTATTACTTTGATTTTGGTATTTGAATGAACTGGCTAACATCAGCACGGGAAGTTGGGGCTTTAACTGCTCCAATACCAAAGAAAATCATTTGTCTGATTGACTATTTCTTTTGAAATTTTCTTTCAGGGTGGTTTGGTTCGGGAGAAAATATGGGACTTGATGGTTAATGAGCCTGATGTTGTCATGGAAGAAGGTTTTCCTAATGCCACAGGGCGTGAACAATCAATAAAAGGGATGCGGAGATCGGAGTTTTGCTTGCACCCAGCTGGTGACACCCCAACATCATGTCGTCTCTTTGATGCTGTTGCCAGTCTTTGCATACCAGTCATTGTTAGTGATGAGATTGAGCTTCCTTTCGAAGGGATTATAGACTATACAGAATTCACCATTTTTGTGTCAGTCAACAATGCAATGAGACCAAAATGGCTAACAAACTATTTAAGAAATATCCCCAAGCAGCAGAAGGATGAGTTCCGAAGAAATCTGGCTCGCGTCCAGCCTATCTTTGAGTATGACAATAGTTATAGCATGGGCTCTGTTCCCCAAGATGGTGCTGTGAACCACATATGGAAGAAAATTCATCAGAAGTTGCCGGTGATTCAAGAAGGGGTCACCCGGGGGAAGCGGAAGCCTGACGGCGCATCAATCCCACTTCGGTGCCATTGTACATGACCACTTCTCTTAGCCGTCAATCCCCCATAGGCCCATATAGGACTCAAGTCAATTCATATTTGTTGGTAGTTGCAAATATGAGCATGTAACAATAGGCCTACGTCGTTTTTGAGACACTTCAAGAGTGGTTTTCCACATTGATCCATATGTGGTTGTTGGGGTTTTTGTTTGTTCACTCCAATAACAATCGATAGAGGAAATTGTTCATTTGAAAGAAAATTTGCCATATTATGCAAAGTAGAGTACGGATTGATGCGTGATGTAGTAAATAATAAACGCTGACAAAGTCTCTGAACAGAGTGTAGAGCTATACCACGTCACTGAGATTGAAGGAACAACAAAACACAGGCCCTTTTGTCTCAAAAGTTGGGATAAGCTAGAAATAAAAAACAATTAAAGTAAAAAAAACTAAATTTTCGATACTAGGTTCTGGTTATGGTACGTGAATAGCTAACTTTGATGCAATTATATTCAACACTAATTCTTTGGATATATTCTGATTCCTCAGGTCTCTTTTAACTGCTTCTTCCCAAGTTAGTCTCGGTTGATCTCTGCATCTTCTTATGTTTTTGAGATGGCTTAAAACTCCAGGACGTATTGATGCTTCAGAATTACTCCGTTGGAGATGTCCAAACCATCTCAAACGATGTTGGATAAGCTTTTCTTCAATTGATACCACTCAACCCTATCATTTATATCATCATTGTGGATTCATTCTCGTCTTTTATGACCACATATCCAACGTAACATCTGCATCTTGCTACGCTCATCTTCTATACATTTTGTCTTTTTATTGCCCAACATTTTGCTCCATACAACATCGCATGTCCTAAATCTAAAACCCTTCGATTCTAAGGTCTTCCTTCGTAACTTTAGTTTTCTATCAACACCTACTATACTCTCATCAAGGAATCTTTCTTTGTATGTCTCGCGTGACTTCGTCCACCACAAGGCCAAAAATGTAGGAGCTCAATGCTGACCTTTGATATAGTCCTATCTTAATAGAGAGGTTATTGGCATAACTATTACATGCTTTGACATTAGTCACAATATCGTCGTATATATCCTTAATTAAGGTAATATGCTTTTTCCGTTCAAGCGTCTACCACATGCCCTTTCTTAACACATTGTCATAAGTTTTCTTCAAATCGATAAACACCATGTGTAAATCCTTATTTTTCTCTTTATACCTCTCCATCAACTGTTGCGTCAGGAAGTTAGCCTCTGTGGTCGACATCCCGAACATAAAACCAAATTGGTTTTTCGTCACGCTAGCCACTCTTCTTAAACGATACTCAATCACTCGCTCTCAAAGCTTTATTGTGTGGATGATGAGATTGAATGAAATGTCTGCAAATTTCTTGGCTGTCACCAAATAGATCACTGGTTTCATAATGTTTATTTTGCGCTTAAAGGAGGGAATGAGAGGATGAGAAAACTTGAGGAGCCATTGCAGGAGGAACTAAAAATAGATACTTTTATACAGTCAATGTGCACTAGAGCCAAACAACAGAAAGGCTGCCAACACGGTGGCCAAGGGTACAGAGATATTGTCATCTATAACATCGGTGACAGGAATACACTCCACTACAGTAGCTGTCAATGCAACAAGAACGAGTTTACCAAGTGCCATCTCCAAGCTGATCTGAATGTAACCAAGGCATGAGAAGTAGAACAGCATCCTGCGATGAAAAAGATCAATACGTTAACAAGGTATGAAAACCTGTAAGACAACGTATAACCAGAACCAACGACGCATGCTGAGGCGAAAACCTACACAGTGGATAGCAGGAAACCAGAAATGAACATCGCGATGCTCCCGATCCAGCTCTTCTTCTTATTGAATGGCAGCTTCAGTGATCCATACCTTCTCCCAACAATGTCAGCAAAGCCTGAAAAGTTAAGATCAAAGCAGGTGCGGATACAGTTTAGTCATCAAGTGTAATGGGGTGTTACAAAACCTGTAACACTGTGCTAGTGCCAGGTAGCTCCATCTTGCCATCACCGCCACTCATCATCGACAAGGAAACGATCCCAATTGGAGACTCGCGCGAGAAGACTAGAACACTGAACAGCAGCACCATGACATAATAGAGAGGACCTCTCAGCAATTCCCTGTAAGCAACCAAAGATCGTGGCAAAGAGTACTGTATTATAACAAGAACGAAGTATCACTAAGGACCACTGCTGGGACAATATGATTACTCCGGTTTTCCTTCACGGGTCACCGATTTTACTAGAGCTTCGTCAGTGTAAAGCCGGAGTCCGTAAGTCAGAAGCCTTATGCAGTTCAAGAATGGAACTACTGCTGCGAAGAACCGTGCTTCAGTCGAATCACTGCAAATAGAGCATGTTTTGCTTAAGACCTATAGTATAATTTGGATGTGGTAAACATTTTGAGTCTGGAAGCACTGGCAGGGAAGACCTGAAGAGTGGCCACGAAGACATGAACAGAACCCCAGATAGCACATGCACAATCTTCCTGCTCAAACTCTGCCTTTCTTGATGACAAGGATCAGAGTCAATTAAGAAGGACACAAATAAGGTGTGATATATTCGTCTTTTTGATCAATCAAATACACCTTAATCTTTTTATTACGTGGTCTAAAACCACTGGTTTATTCTGGGCGCGCAGTAGTCAGTTGGCCTCAGTTCACAATAGGTACTGAAGTAACTGAAAAGTGGACCTGTTAGGATCTTGCTAGTAATTGAAAATCAAGTGCAAGATACATTTAATTGAATTTACAGCCACATTTCCTCTCCGGAGAACAAGAAAGAGAGCTAAAGATTGGATCTATAGACAAGCATGGCGGGAGATTAAAGCGAAGCACGGGACCTGTTCGATGAGCCGCCGCTCGGTGAGCTCGTCGAAGGCGCGCACGAGGGAGTAGGCGCCGGCGGTGGCGAGCACCGTGGCGACGCCACCCCGAAGCACCGCCGAGGCCGCAAGCGCAGCCACGGCCGTGGCGCCCACGCCGAGGACAAGCCGCCGCCGCATGGAGCTCGCCGGAGAAGACGCGGGCTCGGAGCTGGAGGAGAGCGCGAGCGCGAGAGCAGGAGGGAGGTGGGGGAAGAGGGGATGGCGAGGTCCGGGGAGCGAAAGGGAAACAAATTCGAAAATTAGGAAGATAAACTGACTGGATAAAGTGGAACGGAATGGTGACCACTGACCAAATAAAATACTAGCAGGGTGGTGGTTGTTTTTTTTGTAATTGCTATGTAGAGATGAGGCGATTTATACAAAATTCCCCAAAATAGGTGTATCAGAATTTGTTTGAAAAGGAACCTGGATGAATTCTGGTTGGAATTTGGAAGTCCCCCAAAATTCTTAACTTGAGTTTAATGTCTGGATTTAAGAAAGGTAGAAAAACAGCCAATGGTACGCGTATGGCCGTTGCATCGGATCTGTATGATCGTGTAAAAAAAATGGCTACAGAAGTTCCAACAACTGTGAAATAGATGGTGACTATAATTCAGAGCATCAACAAGTATACGAAGTAAATTAGCAACAGTAACCACGATTGTTCAGAACATGGCGTATCTTTACTTCATTAAAAGAAGTTAGTGTTGGTTCATCCACCGTTCTACCACCCTCTTTTTTGAATCTAAACCATCCCACCACCCTCTCACAATCACATAAGTGGGCCTTTCCTCGTTCTCTGGTGTTTAGAAAAAAAAAACTCAAACAAATGAATGGACTATTCTAAAAAAAAACTCTTAACAAACACAAACTATACATAACAAAATATATTCATTAGGATCTTATCTACTTCAAAATTCATATCGATCTCAATAGACAATCATTCCTCATAAGTTGCAGTGTATTTTGTGAAACCTTTTGAACATGAGAAACTCCCTCGCGGGTTGTTGCATGATGTGGTGAAGCTAGGAGAGTATTGTAACGGCTACATAAGTCACAATCCGAGAGAGAGACTGCGACTGCAACATGGCTCTAGGTGAGTCCGAGTCCATCATCTCTACTGACGTTGGTGTGTCTACGAGGAGGCCACAGACAGCGACCTCTCATTCCCCATCGGCCACTGCATTGCGTCGGGCACTTGCATAATCAATCGATGATGAAATCAAGAAAAGATCAGATTTTGACCTATGGGATTTCTTGATCTGATCCCACCACCACAATCGAATATCGCGAGAGGAATCAGAATTAGGGGAGGATACTCGAGGGCATACCAAGCGGTGGCGATGCCATCAAGAAGGCGGCACCCTTGGAGGAGGTGATGATCACTGAGTTGGCAGCGGGAGGTCGCGGGCAAGGCCAGCGAACGCGGTAAGGCTGGAGAGAGCAGGCGGAGCCAAAAGGGTGCTGGTGAGGCCAACACCATGGTGGGTCCACTTGGGAGAAGCGGTGGGTCAAGGGAGTCATGGAGCTCGATCCAGGCTGGAGAAGAAGGCACACACCAGATTGAGCGAAGGTGAAACGTGAGGTGGCTGACGGTGGCTGAGAAGAGTATCAGGAGGCAACAACATCACCGGTGGCGGTGGCGATCGAAAGGAGAAAATAGCGAGTGAGACAAAGAAAGATAATACGAGTGAGAAGTGAGGAAGAGAGATAGGAGAGTGAGACAGAATATATGTGGCCGGTTGGGCCATGGTCGAGCCAAAAAACTATATTTAAATTTGACTTTACTTTATATATATATACACATACTTTAATGGAAGAAGCTATGAACAGTAAGCTGCCGAATTTATTTTTCATTGCAAATCTGTGTAGTATTTAATGTGATATTGCATTGCGACATTTATGTTGTTCTAATTGCTTAGAAAACATCTACTTTAAATTAGTGATCATATATGGATCAAAAGTCATCTTTGCGGTGAACAATAGCTTAAATATCTTATTTTTGTTGCATATGCCCTCACACTCGATTTAGTGTTTGTATGGTAAACCACTAGTGGACATCAACAGCATCAGGGTGGTTCTATCAATGAAGATGAGCTACGTGTTCCTGTGGTAAAGCCACGGTGTGAAACACATCGAGCATGATGACAGATATGCAACATAAAACACAACAGAGCTTATCTAGGCGGAGTCAAGGATGTGGTCTGGACTATAAATCATCATGGCGCTCCGTGCGGAGTAGATAGTGTGGCTCGATATGTTCAGATAATATGTTTTTTTATCCATAGCAACACATAGTCATTCAACTAATCTCTACTACTTTAAAAGAAGCTAGTGGTTGTGTCTCATCTCCCTCTCCTATGTTAATTTGCCTCTCCTACTCAACGTCCTCCTTCCACCTCCAAAAAAAATCTTTAACAAAATAAAAAACAATATACCAACAAAAAAATTCTATCTCTCTAAATATTCTCTAATAGAAACAATATACCAATAAACAAAATTTATCTCCCTAAAAATTCTCTAAAAAAATAAAAAATAGGGAAGCAATTCCGAATGTGTGGCGAAGCTGACGAAACGGAGATGAAGCCAAGGGCATGTGTTGGACAGGTTGATCCTGATCATGTTAACTCGACGTGCTAGAGGTAATATGATTGTTTTTACCTATAGCAAAGCAAAGCATTCAGCTAGGGAAATAAAAGATAAAAAGGAGTGCTTAAGTACAACGTCTCCTAGATTAACAAAAAGAAACTAGAAGTAATTAATATCTAGAACAAATTAGGAAAAAAAATTTAATCAACCAGTTCTGAAGTCGGCGTCCTCTGTCGCAGCGCCTCCAAGGTGAAAAGATAAGATTTGAAAATAAGCTAGACGAAGGCTTCTTGATAAAAATATATTATTAGGAAAGAGTTTCTTTAAGAGCTAGTAAGGAAGAGTTAAATAACAAAAATTGTTCACTGTGTGGCTGACAGGTAAACGAATCCGACTACGACAACCCACGGAAACTTGAGACACATTCCCGACCCGGCCCGTTCAGCCTATCAATATCGTGCGATTTCATATAGGCCTAGGAGGCGGCCCAAGATGATCATTCTCTTCCTCTCTCTCTCCTCCGATCCCTCTCTAGGCTCCGGCGGAATTGCGTAGTGCTGCTTCCTCCCTCTCGTCGGCCGCCCCTCATCGGATTCTTGCCGAAACTCCACAAAAGCACAGCACAATGGTTCAGAACAAGAAGAAGGCGGTCTTTGCGCCCAAACCCCGGAAGCCGAAGCGTGATGCAGTAACAAATTATGCTTCAATACCTTGCTTTCGTGATTGGATCCTCTTCGCGGGTAGGAGAATTTAACTTTTCCTTTTGGGGATTGGTTCCTTCGTAGGAGAAGAAATTCGGGAAGAAGGCTGATATGACGGAGTTCAGGGCGCAGCTGGACTCCTTTGGGTTAAAGATAGTCGAAGTGACCGCGGACGGCAACTGCTTCTTCAGGTTTAGGATTGTCTTCTTTTCGATTTTGTCCAGATTCTTGTCATCCTAACAACAAGAGTCTAATTGATGTCGAACAAAATACTAGTGCGCTTTTGTTATGTTGTAGTTACGCTTCTTTTGAGTTATATGACTACTCATCATAGTCTGCAGGGCAATGGGTGACCAGCTTGAGGGCAATGAGGAAGAGCACATGAAGTATCGTGCAATGGTTGTCCAATACATTGTGGTATGGAACAAAACTTTTCTGTGGCATTGCGGCTTGTAATCGAAGCTTAGGATTTCGTTGAATCTAGGAGGGGATTAGCTAGACACACTGATGGTGCATATAGGCGTCGGCTATTTACGCTTCATAATACTTATGTGCATTTTTTTAGAAACACCGTGAAGAGTTTGAGCCATTTATCGAGGATGAGGTCCCGTTTGACGAATACTGTGACTCTATGCTAAAGGACGGGACTTGGGCCGGCCATATGGAGTTGCAAGCTGCTTCTCTTCTCACACGGAGAAACATATGCATTCACATGGTAATTTTCAATACAAGCCTTGCTTTCTGATTTCTTTGATTTATGGATGACACAATTTATGCAGTCGAACCTTTTGTATTTTGAACATGATATAGGTTAATGTGCTACTTATATACCCTTGGATGCTCTACGTTTTTGGTTAGACTCAGTTACATATGTAATTTTCGATTGACAGCTGTACCATGTTTGATTTGCAGCTTAACTCACCACGATGGTACATAAACAACTTTTCTGGCCGTGAAGCTACCAATATGGTTCATTTGTAAGTTAAAGTATTCTGTCATATGAAACTACTATGTGCGCATTGATGGTAGAAGACATAGTTCTCATGTTCCTTCTAATTTGATGCCAGTACAGATCTTATCATCATGGTGAGCACTACAATAGCGTCAGGCTGAGGGAAGATCCATGTCAAGGTCCTGCATTGCCAGTCGTTATCAAGGTTATTCACTGTGTAAATTGTGAAAGGTTCATTTTTGTTGTGTCCTGGAAGGACATTATGATACTATTGTCTTTGGGGAACATTGATGATGTGGTTGCTTACTGTGGTCTATTTCTGATTTTTAAATGTTATCAAATTACAGATGGACGCCAATATAGCTTGCACAAGCAATGCTCAAACAAAAGGAAAAGATCTGAAGAAATCTTCGCACAGATTAACCTATGATCATACATCGGTTAAATTGGTCATGGCTGGAACTGGATGTTCAAATGCTGCTGCAGTTGAGCGTGTATGTATTATATGATTAATCGCCATTCATGCATTGCAGTTGTGCATTTGCTTTAGGTTGATCGTTAGCAGTTGTTATATTATAATGTCATTTGCAATAATCATACAGGTTTTGGGAGAATTGGATGGTGATGTTGATGCTGCTATTGAGTACATGATAACCGAGCAACATGCACTGGGTTCTGATGATGCGGAGGGAGATCCTTTTATGGACTATGTATGCGATGGTAAGCCTTGAACTATCCTGAAGTCACTAAATGCTTGCTATGATCTACCCCATTTGTGAATCTTGATCATCTGCAGTTCACCATATTGGAGTGACCTTTAATGAACTTTGTCCTCATCTTTGTTGAAGACTTCACCGTACGAGAATTGGTGACATTATGGTGAAATTTGAACTACTTTGGAGACACCATAAATTTCGTTTACAGAGTCTAATCCTCTTCCAGTGTTCTTGCCAAAATATGAGCTGTTTTGCTTTTTGTTCTAAGAGATGACTGGCAGTTAGTAAACCTATACTGTGTGATGTAGCCTGTAGCTGTTCTGGGTGCATGCGTCACTAATAACAGATTTACCATTTGCTTGTTATAAAGACAATACCTTCTTTTTTCTAGAATCATGCTGAAGACAATATTGAGTAGCATGAACAGATATTTGGGAAATCTCAATCGTTCTTAGATTCTTGCCAAAATATAGGCTACTTCATTTGCTGTTCTGGATGCATTTCTCATTTGGTTGACCTTGAATTGCCAAAGGTGATTGATAGCTTTGGTAACGGCCCTGTAGGCTGTAGATCTGTACTAAGAGTTTTAGATTATATCTAAGAAAGGCTGTAGTATAGACTTTTGATTTGAGTATCAATTGCTGGTTGGGAAGAGCAATTCTGGGAACCATGAATATATATGTAGGTGATACCTAAGAAAGGCTGTAGTATAGACTTTCTTTGCAGTTTGCACCAATTCTGATTGTTAAGAAGATCAATTCTGAGAAGCATAAATAGATATTTAGGAAAGTGAGGCATCAACTATTTCAGTTTCTCTCTGATCTCTCATCCTCGTTCTAGTTCTCTAAATTGATTTTGTACTAATTCATTTGTTGTGCATATTTGCTGTATGATCAGAGGCCATATATTTCATAGAAGATGAGCCTAGCGCATGTCAGGATGAGAACCAAATGGTTGAGCACAAGGAAGAAGAAAATTGTTCTAGCAAAGCCAAAACAGTTCAGAAATCCAAAAGTTCGCATGCTAAGGTAAACTATAATGTGGACAACCCAATGTTAAATTGTCTCACGTTGTTCCACAATGTGAAAGGAGCAAATGTATCCGTCGTCCTTTTGTGCAGGAAAAGTCCAAAACCAAGGAGTGTTCTTGTAAATCTGCACGGAAACACAAGGCTTCTTGTAGTTTAGGCAAGGCTGTTCCATCAAGAGAACCTCCAAGGTATTATGATTTTTGAATGTTTCCAACTTTCCATCCTCTTTTAGTCTTTGAGCATATTCTATGCTACTGCTGAGCTTCTGTCCTGTTGTTTCCGTTGTAAACATTGCCAGTGTTCCTGCACGCTTCATGGCTGCTGTTGTATGCAGATTATGAAATCCGAATAATTGCTTGTTGCAAAAATGCCCATCTCATGTATGAACAGCGTGAATATTTTACTGGCCAGTAATCTTTAGAGAACACTTGGGTTACTAAGTTAGGGTGTCTTTCAGTGTACAGTGTTGAAAATCTACTTTATATGAACTGATATTGTCTGCTTACATGTTTTCCACACCCATCAGGACCAAAGGCGGCCAAGGGAAAGGCCAGAAAGGGAAGAAGCTAAAGAAGAAAGAACAACCCGAAGCAGCGCCCGTCCAGAACCACGAGACTATAGCTGCACCTGATCTAGGAGCTCTTTGCATATGAACACTGATCGAGGCTGAGCTTTGTACTCCAATGTCATAACCCGGAAATACTCTAGGCATCAGTTTTGAGAGATGCCTACCTACCTTGCTTGAACTGCGACAGTGTGCAGTGTGCACTGACTCCGGTGCAGCCAGGTTACGATTTCTCTCGCTCAGTTCGTGCGCGGGAACGCCATCTTCTGACTGACAGTTAGTTTATCCTAGCTGCAGGATAAGAACGACAATGATGTCGCAAATTAGCAGACTTCAATGGGTATAGAATCACAAATGAACCATTGATACAGCACTTCTCTTCTTTAGTCAAACTTCACTTGTGATCAATTCTATGTAAACGACCATCAGTTATGCATGCAAAGGATAGATATTTGAGCTCATCGTTTAAGTAGTGTGAACTGTATAGTCTTCGAGCTTCCCTCTCTCCTTCCATTTTCCTGGCAATAAAATGACTCGGCCTTGTGAAGTAGTCTTTAATCTTTGTGTGTGGATTAACTCAGAACAGGTGGTTATCTACTTCACCTGCTACACCCCATGTGATGCGAGAGAAGTTAATCGAGAGTACGAAGCTACAAGGGCGTTGCTTAGCAAGCGCTGAGACCTTCAATGGTCAGGCAGGGAAAGCATCTTGCGATCAGAAAATGGCACAACGTGATGTCCACTAACTCAAAAAGTTAAATGCTTCTTTGAGCTCTTGGGCTCTCCGAAAAGCAATGCTGCTGAAAGATCGGAAAGCCATCGGGGAATGACTCAGAAGGACAAATAATCCATCATCTATAGATGGCAGAGCTCCCGCTCGTGGGAACAACTCTAAGGTACAGGTTTCTACTTGGATCGGATCAATCTCAAATAAACCGACAATACTCTCCGGACTAAATTTTTTGGTCCGTCGATAATAAGAGCTTTGGTCTTAATACCAAGCGGACTAAATCTGGTCCAGACTGAGTACAAAACTTTTGGTCCGGCCCAAATTGTAATCTGCCCAAATCCGTTTAAAGTCAAGTCTGCCTCATGATTAAATATCTCTAAGTCTTAACTCTTATCTAAATTCAAACAATTTATACCAAGCTTAAATAAAATTCCTTATTTTCCTCTCAAGATTTCAAAAGTTGTTCAAAATCTTACCTATTGCTTTAGGTCTTACCTATTGCTATCCGGTCCTTATTTCTTTGGGACTCTCTGTGCCTGCTCAAACTGTCCTCAAAAAGGAGAGGTCCCACTGTTCTTACAAAAAAAAAACTTCTGTTCCCCTCCAACTACCCTGGTTAAAAGGTGTCAGTTTCCAAGGTTTATTTACTTCTGCAAATGCATTCAATGCAGTAACTTCTTCCATCAAAAACCTCCTTGTTATTGCCTTGCTTGCGCAAAAACTTCTCTAAACCGGAAGTTTCTTTCCTCTCTTCACCGAAGCAAATCCTGACCGGATCTTGGCGACGGTGATCGTTCGACATTGTGCGCAAGAATCTCCTTCAAGTTCAGTAAGTTCCTTAGAACTTCTCTTTTTCTCTTCAAAATCTCGAACCCTAGACCTAGTGCTTAGACTTAGTTCTTCCTTTCTAGGTCTGTTCTTCGTGAAGTGAGTCTGGTCCTGAGTCTGTGTTTGAGTCAGAATGAGGTCAAAGAATACAGATAAAAGGGGTTTGATTGGAAAAAATCATTGATAAAGTTAAGAGTAAGAAGCAAAGAAGATCCAGTTCATCTTCTGAAACAAATGTGCCTGAACAACCTCAAGGACCAGTTCTAATCCCAGATGTTCATAATGCTGCTCGACCAAACCGAAAAATATTAATCTCTCATCGAAGAAAAAGAAAGCAGATAGTTGATTCTGAGTCATCCTTTGAGGATTGTTCCTATGAACCCGACAGTGAATCCTCCTCCGAAAGCACTGAACTGATCTCTGAAATTGATATTCTTAGTAGTGAAGAACTGGCAAAACTTAGTACTAAGAAGTTAAGAGCAGTTCGGTTAGTCAGTGAAAAGGTCTGGTTCCCAGAGTCAAGGCCAGCCCTGGGTGAAAATTTTGTGTCCTTGTTACACAAAA
Organism: Otatea glauca; assembly: GCA_036346275.1. Taxonomy (NCBI): domain Eukaryota; kingdom Viridiplantae; phylum Streptophyta; class Magnoliopsida; order Poales; family Poaceae; genus Otatea; species Otatea glauca. Next base: position 51,989,723 of record CM070717.1, on the reverse strand, counting down.
ATATTTACAATGCCTATCTGAACAGAAGAGATGGAAAAGGAAAGTTGATTTCGCTCACAAATCACTAATATGTAGATCGGGATCAAGTGAAAAATATTATTGGATCATCTCGGATCGCTTGATTGCATAAACTCCACTCCTGGACTAATAGGAATCATGTCAAACAAAACTATTCCATGGAGTGTCTCAAGGACTCTAGAGTTTTATGCATCTTTACTAGTGAACAAGCAAAGAAAATACATCATGTTCACTCTAAATGGAAAAATAAGAAAAATCAAGTCATCTCAGTTTGAATCAGCAATAGGAGCTTCTAGTCCTCTATCAAATAAGACAAGAATCTTTGAAAAGATGTATCCACATCAGAGGTGGAGACTGAGTGGGGATATGCCAGACTTACAAGTGTCAGGGCACATATACAAAGACACCACAAGTGAGGATTTTAATCCAAATAGGGTGTCCTGCCTGTCTGAAGAAGCTAAGGTTCTGCTTTTAATATTGAGGCATACTATATATCCCAAGTCTGGATATAAAGAAGGAATAACCTCAGTGTTAGCTTGGTTGTTACATCTCATTCTGTCAAGACAGCCTGTAGATCTAGTTGATTACTTCTTTGGGCAGATGGAAGAAGCCATCTATAAAAAGTTCAGTAGCTCTTTGCCTTTTGCCCAGTTAATCACTGGAGTCCTGTTGGCTCAAAGCATTATCTCTCAAGATGACCTGAATAAAGAATTCAAATGCTTTCCAAAGAAATATAGTATGCATCAAGCTACTGGACAAAGTCTAAGGATTTCTGGTTTTCTTCAAAGAGTGGCAGAAAATCAACCAATTCAGCCTGAAGAAGAAAGTGAAGAAAGGGTTGAGGCTGAAAATGAGTTTGACAGAAATAGTGCTAGAAGTCTTACCCAAGCACAACAAAGTGACTTCTAGCATTAATCCTATGGAAGCTATCATCAAGAGTATGAAAGTCATCATATGTCTGATCAGAGCAGAAATAACAGAGAACCTAGTGTTCAAAAGGAAAAAGGAAAGTCTCTGAGCCACCTTTCGCTAGAAGCAACTGAAGTGATTCATGAAAATGAATCATGGAATATGGATGATGCTGCTACTCAAAAGCTTTCTAGCTCAGTTGATAGAACCTTGGATGAAGAGCAACAAATTTATCAACTTCAAGAAGCATTGCAGCAAAGGTTCATGGAAGCGCAGACTTTCGCACCAGAGCAAATGAAAATGAAGTGGAGGGTCTAGGATGGCATCTGAAATACCCAAAGAATATGAACCCTTCTATCCTTCATCATCACTCATCCCGAGCATGATCAAAGGGATACGCTTCTGGTTGGGAAAGCTTATTTGATTGTCGGATCCCATACCCTCCTCTCCAAAGTATGATGAGCAAGGACAAGATAACACATTTCGTGCTCAAGAAAACATCTTTGACTCTCACCTTCCTCGGTTTTCAAACTTTGAGCAACAATACTATCGATCGAGAGGATTCCAAGCTAGATACATGGAAGATCGAATCGCAGACTCAAAGATATGAGGAAGAAATAAAGTTACGTAATGAAGCCATGTCAAGATTTGACCACCTAAGCAAAAATCGGAAAATCTTAGACAAAGATGTCCAACACTCGACACTACTCAAAATCTGATCAAGGACAGACTGTATGATATAAACCAGAAGATGGATGATCACTACAAGAAACTGAGAAATCAAGTGGAAGCTGCAAGCACATCTCATACAAGCAATCAGCTATGGATGCGACACCAATTAGATCATCTGTCTGAATTTACTGAAGATGCCTTGCTCGACCATACTCGCCTGGCACATGATTGCATATATGATGTGGGCGACGTCCTTGCTGAGACTCGCAATATGAATGAATCTTTGGATCAGATTCAGTCAGATCTTCAACTGTTGGTTATCCAGCCAGGAGACCCAGACTATCTAAATTGGCATAATCGAGCTATGTCTCAAGGACCAGATAATCCAAGCCAAGAAGCTGCTGATGAACGACCTGTCTCTTCTCCAAAGAAAAGCAAAGCTCAGGGCCAGCTCAAAAGACTCTTTTCAAGGCGCAAATAGGGCCCCTTTTTGGCTATTGATGCCAAAGGGGGAGAAAAACCTTAGTTCTCCTCTATAGGCTGGCTTATCTATATGAATATTATGTATTTGTTCTGTGCTATGTTTATGGTGTGATTTGCCTAACAAAATGTTTAGATACTATATGCTCGGATTCTCTACTTTGATATGAATGCTTTCATTAAGGGGGAGCAAATTCACTCTCTATTTATTTCTCATTGTCAAGATATCCATTAACTCTGTTTTGCAGAATAAATAAGATATTACTAACTAAAAGGTATGTTGTCATCAATTACCAAAAAGGGGGGATTGATAGCATCTAGGCACCCCTCAATTTTATTTTTATATTATTATGGTTTTGGTATTGATGACTAAGTTAGTAATGTTCAAAGCTTGAAGAAAGTGAGCTGGAACCTATGATGAAATAAACTGGGACAACAAGATTAAGGCTTTTAGTTTATAGTTTCTGTCTTGGGAGATGTTTTAAGTCGAATAGCCTAGGTGTTTTATCTTTTTTAGTTGTCCAAAAGAGGGACTTTGCACAAGAAAATAGTTTGTTAGGCAAAGGCAAAACTAGATCACTTGGAGCAAAAGACACTTAGTCTTTACCCTTCTAAAACTATACCTTTCAGTACAACGGACCAATCTTTACCTATCTATATTCTTCAGTCCGTTGCAAACCTTGAATCTATTCTATGACAAAAACTCCCTTTGTATATCTGTTTTTCAGATTAAAATATACTCGCTTTCATATCCACATATTCTTGGTCAAACATTCCTTGAAAATCATCTTAGTCAAAAGTCCGCCTATGTATGATTTGGACCAAATATTTTGGTCCCAGCATACATGCAATATTCTCTCCTCATGATCGGACCAAAGATGTCTTAGGTTTCCTATTTTCAAGAGACCAAAAATTTGGTCCAAGATCCCTTCGATGTATAAGTTTTTGGCCGGACTAAATCTTTGATGTTCCTTTTAATCGAAACCTAAAATAAGTATTCTCTATCTTCAAAAGAGGTTTTTACTTAGGAAACGGACAAAATATTTGTGTTTAATTACTTTAAGTCCGTTGCTAGATTGAAAAGCTGGGATAAAATTTATCTATGTTGAAAAAAGGCTCTTGGCACCAATCTTCTATGAAGTCCATGCATAACGGACCAAAAATTTTGGTCCGAAGTACATGTGTCTTCCTGCTAAAACCAATCTTCTATGAAGTCCATGCATATCGGACCAAAAAATTTGGTCCGAAGTACATGTGTCTCTGTTCCTGGCAAATCTCTTGCTTTGTCCATGTATGACGGACCAAAATTTTGGTCCGACGTACATAGGCCTCTATGCCTAAGCAAAATCCTTTGAAAGTCATGTGTAACGGACCAAGCAATTTAGTCTGATACTCATATATCTCTCTCAGTTGTATGCCAGACCATCTTCTTGATCAACCCATGTACTACGGATCAAAATATTTGGTCCGTCGTGAACTCTGAAATTTGGTCCGACATACACATAACCAGTATCGCTAAGCACTGATACATAGTCCGTTGTACGTGTGTTTTTCTGTTGTTTCTGACATCTGACACGTCCAACGGCTCATCAGAAAGTGTGTAACGGCTATTTTCACCCAAAATGGCTATATAAGCATTTCCTGAGCCATCTACCACGAATATAGATGAACTCCTTACACTTTAGCATTAACATATAGCTCTCATTCTCAAAAAGGAGTCTGTGCTTCATTTTCACACAAAAATCTTCATACATCCCTAAGTGTGTAAGCTCCAAATCAGTGTCTAGTTGTGTGATTTGCAAAGTGAACCAAGAGACAGAACTTGTGCAAGGTTTATTACTCTTGGATCTTGGTGATCCTAGACAGCTTGGAGGAAGTAAACAGTGTGACCTGTCCAAAGGTGTTTGTGGAAGGCAACTGTGTTTGTGAGAGGTTTGGGACTCACCTCACTGGAGAAGTGAAAGAGTTACCTGAGTGAGCACCAGAGCTACTGTGACTAGCTTTGGAGAAGCTGAACTTCGAAAGAAGTGCTTCAACGTGGATTAGAGTGCGGCTCAACCACGGGATAAATCTTTGTCTCTCTGTATCATTTCTTTTATTGCTTTATTGTTATTATTAGTTGCTTGAATTCTGCTTTATTCTTGCTATAAGTTACTCTCGTTAAAATTAGGTTAGTTGATTAAAATTGCTAGAATTTGTAGAATTGCCTATTCACCCCCCTCTAGGCCATATCGATCCTTCACATGTTCGGAAAAAAATATATTTTATTACTCTTATGTCCTTTTAGCCATTTTTAACGAAAAGAACGTCCTTCTTGCCATTTTTAACGAAAAAGTAGGACCCCGAATAAATATCGAAAAAATATGCAGTTCCGTTTAGATCGTTTTTACCGTTTTTTTTTTGCGAAAAAAGACATTTCATTTCAGCGAAATCACGGATCCTTCATCAGAGGACCCCGAATAAATGCGAAAACATTTGTATCATTTCAACCGTTCCGCCGAATAAATACGAAAAAAAACGCAATTACGTTTGCTTTCAACCGTTCCGCTGAATAAATGCGAAAAAACGCAATTACGTTTGTACCTTTACAACCGTTTCGCGTGTTTCCTCGATTTGCTCGTGTGGAAGTGGCAGTCACAATATAGCACGCCACGGTGACTCATTTAGTATCTCCTAGGTGACGGCCTCTGCCTCTAGTTGGCGCAGTGGCCCGGTGCAGTGTCTGTCCTACCGCTATGGGATGCTTTCTTATTCCGATTAGCTTGGGGGTCTCAGATCCAGAGCATGAAAAATACTCAGGGTATCCTTTCCTTCACCGGTTCACCTCACCTGTTCCCATACCCTACAGTACTGTACTGCGCAAATCAATCATCAATACACGGCTATGGAGTAGCATATGCGTACATAGTTGCATGAGTCGTCACTGTACACTGCTGGTAATGATTTGGTTGGCAAGACATTGCAAAGGCACGCAGGAACATAGATGGTAAGGGTTAGGAGTTAGGACAACCACCTGACCTGTGAGCGGAGACGGGCGTCCGCAAGAAACGCGGGTTGCGGCCGGAGCCGCACAGCCGAGCAGAGTTTCAAATCTCGTCGAATTTCGTTGAAATTTCGGGTTTCGGATCACCCCGAAATCTAAAGTACTGGCCAAGAAAAAAAATTAAAAAATTTGAAATTACTACTGTAACCCGAAATTTCGGTTTTTCTCGGCGAAATTTCGCCAAATTTTACCGAAATTTCATATTTTTTGGCCGGTTTTGAAACTTTTAGGGCCGGATTTGGTCCAATAACCCTCGAGAAAGTCATCTCCTATGAAAATTTGTTGAAAAACTGAATTTTTTAGATATTTTAAAATTTTGGCAGAAACATTATTAGATTTTTATAAAATTGTACAAGCTTGATAATAAGCTTAAACTTTTATGGTACTATACTTAGTAGTTTAGAATCATACATAAAAAATTTAAAAATAAATTAACTTCATTTGTTATCTTTAAAAAATCAAAAACAGAATGAACATAATTGAGACAGTTACATTGTCAGAATTTTATAAATTTTCTTGAGTGTGATTATGTTCTAATTTTTTTTGAGAGATTAATAATTGACTCAGTACCATTATATAATTTTTTTTTTAAAAATTAACTTTTTTTGTTTCGTCAATCAAATCTATGTAAGCATTGAACTTCGTTTGTCATATTATATTTCAAAAATAAAAAAGAAAAGAACATAAATGGTACTGTGCTTTGTAAGAATTTTATAAATTCACTGGAGTGTGATCATGATTCAAAATTTTTATGAGATATTAAGAACTTCTTTATCACCATTCTATAAAATTCTAAAAAAATTTAAACTTTTTTTATTGCTAAAGGAAATCTATGTATTGATCATCAGACTTTTATCAGGACGTAGCACTGTCTGAATTTTTAAACATTATTTGAGAATGATAATTATCTAAATATTTTAAATAAACATTAATGTTACATCAGGACCATCCACAAAAATTTTCAAAAGTTTTTAACGTGGTTTAGATAATTTTTTATTTTGTTCAAGTTTGCTGGTAAGCCTTTAAACAGAGCAGTATTACTGTTCAAATTTTTAAAAATTCATACAGTTTGATCATCATCTGAAAATTTTATGGGAGCATTATAGATACATCATAACCATGCAAAAAAAATTCAAATGTTTATAACGTGGTTTAAACCATTTTGCATTCGGTTCAAAATTGTTGGTCAGTGTTTTATCAGGACAGTAGCAATGTTTGAATTTTTAAAAATTCCATAGACTTTAGAATAATCTAAAATTTTTATATAAATATAATAAATGTGTCAGAACTCTCCAAAAAAAATTAAAAAAAATTCGATATCGTTTGACCCACTTTTTTCCTTTGCAAAAAGACCGAAATTACGGTATTTTTTGGCGAATTTCGTTTTTTTCTTTGTACAAAACAAATCGGATTTGAATTTTTGTTTTTTAATTTCGGACGAGATTTGTCCGAAATACCCGAATTTCGCCGAAATTTCGGAATCCGATCAGGGACGGTATTTTATCCGAAAACGAAATTTGAATCCTTGCAGCCGAGCGAAGTGGCCGCTCAACCATGAGAAGAGATTTCCAGGGTACACTTAAAATTAATATAAATTGATTATTCATTTCGATCTAATAGATTAGATTAACTAAATATATTTTTATACTTTCTATAGTAAAATAGTAAAAAATAATCATAATAAATTAATAACTAAATCTGATTTTTAATACTTACCATATACTATTAGTATAATGTATTGTAAAATTTACTAAAATGAAATATAGTGGATTTGGTACTCTCCAACAGCCTATCACTTTAGGCTGGTAGGTGTTGGGAGCACGTCCAGGCGGGCAAAGCAGTTCCCAAGGAGATGGGACAAAACATGGATATGCCCTAGGAACGCTTCCAAACCAAACACCACAACACTCCCTAAGCCAAGACCACATCACGATGGGTGAATGAGTGAGATCCATGGTGCTACGTGCCTAGTGTTGGTAATTGGGTCATGTCATGCCACGGGCAGAATCGGCCACCAGGGTTCAAGATGCCGACGAAAACCGATCGGTTTTCGCAAAAATCGGCCGTGCCGAGCCGGTTCGGTAAGGAAACCCGTTCGGAAAACCATTAAAATAAATAGTAAATTTGAAGAAATTTCGCAAAAAGTGTAAAAAAGTTTGAATTTTTTTGTGCGGTACTGAGGCCATCCTAATGATTCTGTAAAATTTTCAGATTATTATCAGATACATACATTTTAAAAAATTACAGCGGTGATCTTGTCACAATATATGCTCTTTAGTTTTTATTTTCTAGGGGCACAAAATAAAGTCTAATATTTATTAAACTTTTTTGTGATGTTATAACTTATTTACAATGATTATGTAAAATTTTGAAGATGATCGGATATGTGTATTTTTTAAAATTACGAAAGTGATATTATCATTGTATATGCTCTTCTGTTTTTGATTTTATATAAATACTAAATGAAGTCTAATATTTTTGAAAATTTTATTTCATAATACTTTGGAACTATTTATGGTTACATTAAAATTTCAGAATATAAAAAATCTTTAAATATTTATAAAAATCTGACAATATCTTTGTTCCTTTTCCTTAATTGCTGTTTTGGATTTTTTAGAAGTAACAAATGATTTAAAAAATTATTTAAATTTCTCTGAGGTGTTTTATAGATTAATTGGGATTTTTTGTAATTTTGTAATTTTTTCCTTTCATTTTCACCATTTTTCCCTCTGCCTTCGGTTTTCGTTTTTTTGAATCGATTTGACCACCTGTTTGACTTTCGCAAACCGATCGGTTTTTACCGAATTTCGATCGGTTTTCGCGAAAAACCGATGCCGAGCAATTCTCGAAATTTAGTTCGAAAACAAAATGATTAACCCTGTCGACCACTATCGAGGCCTAAGCATGGCCTATGGCATGAAAGGCCGCCTTCATGCCAGGACGACACGAACACGACACATTGACGAGGGAGCCAACGTATTATAGTTATATCATATTTGTACTATAATATATTATTTAGCCTATGTGACATAACTATCGATGAGTCTTAACATATTATTTATACGTAGTTAGTAAATATCGTTATTATAAATTATAATATAATATGTAGTTAGTAAATACGTTTCCAAATATGTATAATATGTATAGTTCGAAATATGTATATATAGTTCTCATAGTTATGTCACATAGGCAATAACGTATTTCCAGGTTCATGAAGTATTAATTAATCACATGATTTAATTTTGTAACATGGTATAATATATTAATATGAATATCACTATGTCACATAGGCAAATTATAATATGAATAAGTATTATGTCACATAGGCAATAATGTATTGAATATATTAATATGACATAACTATTGAATATTAAATCATGTGAATTCACTTCACGAGCATTTAATGACTATTGTCTATATCAATAGTTATGTCACATAGGCAATAACTCATCGATAGTTATTTCCAAATATGTATAATATGTAATACGTATTGGCTCAACCATTATAATACGTAATATAGTTATATCAGATTATTTATACGTAGTATAGTTATACATTAATAAATATGTACAGTTATGGACTAATATACGTATATATGACATAAATATGTATACGTATAATTTATACATTATTAATAATACGTATTGATACATGTCGTATTGATAACAAATATGATATAATTATACATGAAATATGATACATGTTGAAATAGATATAATGAGACATATCAGGTATAATAATGATATTAGATATAATTATTAACTTTGAATCATTAATATTGATATTAGTTTATATTAAGTATAAACTCCTTTTTAGTGTTTGATCACACATATATATATATATACAAGATTGGGACGTCTATTCGGGAGAAGACATCTCTTCGAATAGACACCTTTTGACAATTGATCATATGAAAAACCTATGCGCGAAAACCGCGATTTTTAACGAAAAACCGATCGATCAATTAGATGTTCCTACAAAACGGTTTTTAACGCATAAATTTTTTCAATTTTTTTTAAATTCCACTGGTAAACCGCTCGGTTTTTATTCTTGAACCGGGGCGGTACAATCGAAAACTGCGAAAACCGAGCGGTTTACCGCAGTTTTATAAACCCTGATCGATGGTCAGTCCGTACGTAATTGATGGCATACGGTGTCACTCGGAGAGCCATAGTAGGTTCGTCACATGGGAATTCTTTCAAAATAATATATTTTAAAAATAATTTTTCAAAAATAATATGCTGAATTTTTTCTTAAAATATTTTTTTGGTCATTTCAATTGACAACAAAGGTTAATTATTTTTTATGTATTATTTTGTAAAATTATTTAAAAATTCTACCACATGGGGCATAAATGAATGGCATGATGCAAATAACATTGCCTTTTGTTACCATTAGTCTACAGTTAATGGTACGGATATATAATTACCAATCTGTTAGAGCATATACAATAATAAAGACAAATGTTGTTTATATACTACTTCATATCACCTAAAGATAAAACTAAAGACATCTTCTGCAATAGATGATATCTTAAAGTTGCCTATATGAGGTTTTACAATTTTTTAATTATGATATGAAAAAGTATTTATCTATACTCCTTTATAATGCACCTAAGCAATTTTTTCTACGTCCACCCTAAATAATGCACCTCATTAGAGATGGCTCAATATTCGTGCACCCAGCAAAACGTCCCCAGAAACTTGCATTCATCAAAATGAACGTCTCAGATCTTTCCTCAGTTTTACTCACCCACATCCGATGGCTATTATTTAGTGTGTCTAATCATCCCTGTGGCCCACAACAGACCTCCCCCACCTACATATTTGGAAGGAGAGCGAATCAAATAAGGAAATAAATAAGGAGGATCCGCATGCAAGGAAACCAGACTTGAATTTTTTACTGGCCAAAATTGTACGTACTACATATTTGGAAGGAGGGTGAATCAAACAAGGAAATAAACAGGGAGGATCCGCATGCAAGGAAACAAGACTTGAATTTTTTATTGTCCTGGTATTGTGATCGTATTTTTTTTTCGAATATGACCCTTCTTGATACTTTTTTACGGATCTAGCCCCATGAAGCCTAATTTCAGCGCACGGAGAGCGCTGAATTTTTGTTTTTATTTTTTATGTAAGGAACCAACGGTCTGTGAGTGCTGCTTAATTTTTTTCAATTTTTTCTCGCGGAACTAGCAGCCGGCGAGCACTGTTTAATTTTTATCTTTTTTTCCTTGTGGATCCAGCGGTCGGCGAGCGCAGTTTTTTTTCCCATATTTTTTCGAAATCATCCTTGTGGCCCACAAACAGACATTCCCTCACCTCCAGCATAAACAAGGAAAAGAAAACAAACGTCTTGGAATCAAGGAAAAGGAAAACAAACGTCCTGAAAAAGGAAAGGACCATACATTACATGCTGGGAAAAGGAAACCGGGAGATGGGGCGTGTGGCCGGGAGAAGCAGCAGTCTGCAATGGCTCCACTGATGCGCCATCGGTGGCTTTGCCAACGCGGGCGAGGTTCTTTGGTCGGCGACCTCATGGCCGTCGTCTCTCGGCAAATTTATAATTTAAATTTTTTTGAAAATAATTTTATTAAGTACAAAATAATCGAAAGTTTTTTTGAGAATTTTTCTAGAATTTTTTTAACCTAATGTGCTATCTTTTCAAAAATCCTTCTATATTTAAAAAAATGAAGGCAACTCACCTATAGCTTCTTCTAGCTGCAGCCCGGACCAGAGAAACTTCTTCTCTTCCCTCCCTCTATTAAAGCAAGAAAGAAGCTCCAAAGCTCCATCAATCCCGCACCAAATCTCCTCTTTTCATCTATGGTGTTAATTCCCCAAATTTCGTGCTCTATTGCCAAAATCTCCTCTCAATCTGATTTGATCCAAAATTATGGTTTCCATAAATATGCTTGTTTCGGGGCTATAAAAGCCGACGAGCTCTTCTCCACCCCATCGCATTGCGTAAATCCCCAAGTGCTCCCTCTTGTAAAGATCGCCGGATTTTGGAGGTAACCCAAGCCATCACCGTCATCTTTCCCGACGAAATTCACCGCAACCGTGACTCCTCCTCAGCAGCGCCGTGCAGCGATCTCGCCGCACCGATCTTGACCATCATCATGACCGACCGCCACCCCGGCCTTCCTCCCCTTGCTGTGGCCAAGCCAGAGAGCACGCTGTGCTCTCTGTGGAAGCTGCAAAAAAAATCTAAAATCAGAAAATTCTTTTTTATTTTCTCTTTCTTGATTTAAAATCTTTTGGGAGCCCGTTTTCGCCCATTCGACTTCCATTTAGTTCTGTTTTTCTTTCTAAATTCATTTAAAATTCTAAATTTCTCTTTTATTATTAAATGTTGTATTCATACTTATGTTCTCATTTAATTGATAAGCGGGTGTACTGTCGTTGTAGCGTTAGCACAGGCATTATACTAGTTATATACAATAGCTCAAGTAATATTGTTTTATGTTGTCTATATGACCGTCTCTTCAGAGACAACTATACTCTCTCTCTTCTCTATATCAACAAAAATCTTACACGGTAAAATATATAGGCAGTTAATATCATAACATTTTAACCGCCCTTAGGATTGTTGCCGTACTAAACTACTGGTCCTTTGTGGTGGATACAACAAGTTCTAAGCTTTTTTTCTCGTGATAAAATGCTTTGGATCGCAGCTTTAATTTTACCCCCTGTGCAAGTGGCTCTCTCATCCATGCCGCAATCCTTGCAATTATACAACAGTAAAAACAGTTGAACAGACGAGGTATCTCACGTGTCCATTGACGATCTAACGGCCTTGATCGAGCACGATGATGTGTCTCCGCTAGCTATACTTTTCTTATCCCATCAATCTGTTGAGGATTTTTTGTTTGGCTGAAAAGAACACACTCGTGGTTTGGGGCCGTCCCAAGGATATCTTAGGTGGCGTTTGGTTTAGTGAATGAGATATAGTTATTTATAGATTTGGAGTCATCTAATTGTTTGGTTGAGTGGATGGATGAGATGTAATCATTCAGATTTTTGGAATATTCTCTGAAGATGCTGAATAGAACTATAAAAAAAAGGCTGGATGGGCTCATCCAGTTTGTTGCATGAAGAGTTGTATTGGGTCAAATTCAAATTTCGCTGAAGTATACTCAGTTAAATTCAAATTTTGTCCGAAAATTCAAATTTCGATCCAATTTTGTCCGAAATTTCAAATTTGTCAAAAAAACAAATTTTGTCCGAAAATTCAAATTTCCATCAAAATTTGTCCAGAAGTTAAAATTTTATCTAAAAATTTAAATTTAAGTCAAATTTTGTTCGAAAATTCAAATTTCGATCAAATTTTATCCAAAAATACAAATTTCTGTCAAATTTTGTTCAAAAATTTCAGACCATATTTCAAAACCTTGATTACAACTAGCCCATCTATCCTCATCTATCCAACCAAACAAAAAATTGGCTCATTCTATCCATTCTCATTCACCCAACAAAAAAAAAGTTGACTCATCCCTATCCACCCAACCAAACATCTAACTAGATGACTCCATCCCATCTAAACTAGATGGCCATATCCCATCCAACTTCATCCAGGCAACCAAACACACTCTCAATACCACTTTAGTTGTCTCTTAGTTATATCATATCAATAAAATTCTACATGACGAAGAGAGAGAAGGTGAGGAAAGAGAATTTGCTATCTCTTATGCAAGAGACAACCTCATCATATAAATAAACGCAAATAGTATCCGAGTGTGAGGGAGAAAGTGTGATAAAAATAATATAAAATAGTTAGAGAAATAATTTTAGAGTTAAACTATTGGAGATATTGTCTCTAGTGTTATCTCCAAATAAGTTAGAATCTTAAAGACAATGTTGAGAGATGGACTATTAGACATGTCCATATTAGGATTAGTACTAATTAACAAACAACAAACTCCACCTTGGTCGACCCGAACCCAGACGCACCCAATCTTTGCATTCACCACCACGCCTCTGGACCCCTCTCTATAAATGAGACCACCCCGCACCGCAACCCAAGTGCAGCCCAGAATTTCGTAAAGGTTGGACAGACGCTCGTCTCCACGTTCCCGCACCACAGCGACGCCATGGTTCGTGCCGGAGGCCTCGCCGCGGCCTTCCTCCTCCTCGCCGTTGGCCCCTCCGCGATGCTAGACATGTTGATCATCTCCTACAACGCGGAGCACGGCTCGCAGGGACCGGAGCGGACGGAGGAAGAGGCGCGGGCCATGTATGACCTCTGGCTCGGGGAGAACGGCCGCTCGTACAACGCGCTTGGAGAGTACGACCACCGGTTCAGGGTCTTCTGGGACAACCTCCGCTTCGCCGACGCCCACAATGCCCGTGCAGATGAGCACGGGTTCCACCTCGGTATGAACCAATTCGCCGATCTCACCAACGAGGAGTTCCGCGCTGCCTACCTCGACGCCAAGGTCATCGAGAGGAGCCTTGCCGCGGGACGATGGCTTTGAGGAGCTGCCAGGCGTCGTCGACTGGAGGGAGAAGGGGGGCGTTGCTCTCGTCAAGGACAAGGGGCTATGCGGTGAGAACTTTAGCCTCTTGAGCGATTTTACTACCAAAGGGTTAGATGTGATTGTTGGGATTGAATCACTTAAACCCTTCTTATCACTTTTGAAATCACTTACTGATTTCTTTTTCTTCTCTTGTTAGGTATCTCTCTCACATAGACACTCCAAATAACTTACTTTTATTCACCTCTCCTACTCAACTTATATCATAAACAACGTGATTACACGGACTCAAACGTACTCCAACTACTTAGACCTATTCTTAAGCCATTTCTCTTAATACTCGGCCCAACACACACCACTAATGCACGCATGCAGTAACCAATTGCTCCATGCATGCATGCCTCGGTCGGATATGCTCTTATGACGCAAACTCAAACATGTGACACTACTATACCATAATGTACTGACTCGTAAACAAATTTAACGTGACAAATAACAAACTTAAATATACTAATGACAAGATTAATATCTAACATTCTACTCTTAATCTTGTCATGTCAAATCTTCACGGAGCTTCAAAGGAGGGCTGGTTCATCGCTCGCGTAACCTTGAGCTAACAAGGCTTTCTCCTTCTTTCCCTTCTCAGGACACTCATAAGCAAAATGTCCATATTCTTCACAATTATAGCATTGTACCTTGGATTCATCTCAACCTTCACCACAGCCACAACCACGACCGCGGCCACGACCTCGTCCTCGGCTCCTCGCAACGAGTCATGTCCTCTTATCATGAGAAGTTGCTCTTCCGTTTAGGCCACGCGCCCCTTGAGCAGCTCCTCATGCGCCTTCAGTGACCCAATGGCCTCCTCCATGGCCATCTTGTTGATGTCACCGAATAGCGCCAACGATGAAGCAACATTGATGAATTTGTTGGAGACGGCTCGCAGCAGCTTCTTCACGACGTACTTCTCTTCCATTGCGTCTCCAAGCTAGCGGATGCGCCCAACGAGCGTCGTGAACTTCGTCGCGAAATCATCCACGGACTCTGCATCACTCATCTTAAGGTTATCAAAATCCGAGCGCAATGACTGAATTCTCGCCTCTCGGACACGCTCAACGCCCACATGCATAGAGTGCAGCGTTGTCCACACATCAGACACGGTCTCCTTCTCCGCAACTCGCAGCAGTGTCTCGTCGTCGATCAACTGCGAGATGATTGTCAAGGCCAGCTGGTCCTTACTCTCATCGACGTCTTTGGACAAGCCCTTGCGAACAACAGCACCCCATGCGTCGTTGGCTCGCAGGAGGTACTTCATCCTCATCACCCACGCTGCATAGTTTGTCCTTGTCAGCATCGGGTACGGGAGCCTTCCCGCTGTCACTGTCGTAGTCGTCGTTGAGTCACCCAAGCCACTCCTCACAATGGCTTCGCTAGGCGAGGCATCACTGCGCGACATCATCTTTGACATAACCTTGCTCCGATACCAATTGTTGGGATTGAATCACTCAAACCCTTCTTATCACTTTGGAAATCACTCATTTGATTTCTTCCCCTTCTCTTATTGGGTATCTCGCTCACATAGACACACACAAAAGAGGAAGTAAATGGACTCACTCCAAATAACCTACTTTTATTCACCTCTCCTACTCCACTTATATCATAAACAACGTGATTACACGGACTCAAAAGCACTCCAACTACTTAGACCTATTCTTAAGCTATTTCTCTTAATACTCGGCCCAACACACACAACTAATGCACGCATGCAGTAACCAACTGCTCCATGCATGCATGCCTCGGCCGGATATGCTCTTATGACGCAAACTCAAACATGTGACACTACTATACCATGATGTACTGACTCGTAAATAAATTTAAGGCGACAAATAACAAACTTAAATATACTAATGACAAGATTAATATCTAACAGTAATTCCCTATTTGTTTAGCGCCAATCTCCGATCTAAGTGCGTCGATTTTGCCACAGTTTTTTAGGATCCAAATAAATTTGCAAGTGGTGCTATTGGTTGCAAAGTCGTGCAGAACGCCCGATGGTTAAAGTAAACTTTTTTAAGCGCACAGATTTTTTTTTAAAAGATGGATCTTTCTGTCACATCAGGAAGTAGGTCTAAAAAACTACAGTAAAGCTGAGTTTTTTTTAATGAGTGAATATATCTGATGTAATCAACATAATTGGTTGGAATATGGTGATTAGGATTTAGGAAGAAGATGTAGGCTGTGTGCTTAAATTTTTTAACATGGGGTTAGGTTAATTGTGAAAGATAGTGTATTTGTTTTCTCTTCATTCTTTTCTTCTGAAGGAAGCAAAGACCCTGAGTCTTGCGGTGTGGACTTGGACGGAATTGCCTTGCGCAGCGTAGTTTCCTTGTTCCCAGGACTGAACTTTAGCTCATTCCCAAATTGTTTGTTTTCCCTGATTTAAGACCGCCGTTTTTGCGGTGGTTTTTGTTGGTGATCCTTCAATTCTAAGGTTGTATTCGGTGCATCTACCAGTCAGGTACTACTGACATGTTGACCATCCTGACCTAAACCATCAACCAACTATGGAGAGTTTGAGACATTAACCAGATCCAACGATGTTGCGCGACAACTAATTTGTGCTTTTCAGTAGCACTAGCATATCACAAGCTGTACAGTTTGTTCTGTATGCTGATTAAAGTATGGTTTTCATACTGTGCTGGAGGTTGCTGCTTTGCTCTTACTGTTACCCTATATAAGTTATTTATTCCTTTCCCCCTTGAGGTTCAGAGGTTAGCTATTGCAAGAAGCGAACAACTGAGTGCCTAACAATGGTTGCCTTTGAAATTGGCTGTGGAAAAACAGAAGGGCAAAACAAACATTCTGATTGGAAGCCATTGCCTGTCCATGTTATTCTGACAGAATTGATGTAATTCAACTCCATTGAGGGTGTGGTTTGGTGCATTTTTTGCCTGTTTACCTTTGGCACATATATCTATACCCCTTTATAATGCACCTAAGCATTCTTTTCTACGTCCACCCTAAATAATGCACCTCGCTAGAGATAGTTCAACCTTCATGCACCCAGCGAAACGTCCTCAGAAACTTGACTCCATCAAAATTAACCTCTCAGATCTTTCCTCAGCTTTACTCACCCACATCCGATGGCCATTGTTTAATGTGTCTAACTCATCCTCAGAGCCCACAGATCTCCCCACCTCCAAATCATCTCAAGGAAAAGGAAACAATTATCCTGGAATTAAGGAAAAGGAAATAAACGTTCTAGAAAAGGAAAAGACCATATATTACGTGCTGGGAAAAAGAAACTGGAAGACAGGGCACTATACTAGTGTTATATGACTATATGAGTGAGTACGACTTCACTTGATGCAGTCCTGGGAAGAACTGAGTTACTGTGATTGTAATCGTGGCATTCTTTAGATGGAAGGTTGTTTTGGTGTTAACTGATGCATCTTTTGTTTCTCCTAATGACTTGTGATCGGGCGTCCGATTTTTTCGGACGCCTGCAATATTTTTTTTCTACGCGTGAAACATTTTGTTTCTACGTGTGAATCATTTTTCTTTCGATAACGGTAGAAATGTACGCGTGAAACAAAATGTCGCAGACGTTGAAAAAAATATTGCAGCGAGCGTCCGACGAAATGAACAGTAATCGAACGTCCAAACGCTAGTATCACCCTGTCACTGGTGAGATGATCACACTGTCCGAGCAGGAGCTTGTGGAGTGCGCGACCAACGGTCAGAACAGTGGCTGCAATGGGGGCCGTGTGGATGACGCTTTTGACTTAATCATAAAGAACGGAGGCATTGATACTGAAGATGACTACCCTTACAAAGATGCAGATGGCAAATGCGACATCAACAAGGTACAACTTTTAATTCCTTCATGTATTCCCCTCTTTCACATGATGCTCGTTGCTGATGTTCCAACTGGTACATCGATTTGATCATTGCAGGAACATGCAAAGGTTGTGAGCATTGATGGCTTTGAAGATGTCCCTCAAAATGACGAGAAATCATTACGGAAGGCGGTTGCTCACCAGCCAGTCAGCGTTAGCATTGAGGCTGGAGGCGGTGAATTTATGCTCTACCAATCGGTAAACGAACTTGTTGCAGCAAGCAGTGGCTATTATGTTAACGAATAGGTTGTTTGATCTTACCCGACTCTTTTTTTTTTACATTACAGGGTGTCTTCAGTGGTATCTGTGACACTCAACTTGACCATGCTGTGGTTGCTGTTGGCTATGGCACTGAGAACGGCAAGGACTACCGGATTGTCCGCAACTCATGGGGCTCATTGCTCCGAAGCCATCTCCGACACCTCCCACGCCACCTCCGCCGGTCGCCCCTGACTAGGGATGGCAACGGGGAAAATCCCCGCGGGAGAGCCTTCCCAACCTCGATCCCCGATAAGCAAAATTTCCCCGCCCCTATCCTCGTCCCCGTACACGGGGCTTAATTCTCCCCATCCCCGATCCCCGACGGGTTTGCGAGGCCCCGACGGGGAATAATCCCCGAAAATACTATATAAAAGAACACATGCTACATGAATGAATCACTAAAATAATGGTGTATGTGTGGTTGAAGTGTGAGTAAATTACTAGAGTAATTCATATTTAGTATATTTATTAATAATGACCTCACATATATATTTTTCTTTTGAAAATGATCATTTACTTCCACCTATTAGTGATAACACGGGGACGGGGAACGGTGGAACGTCCCCGTCCCCGCGATCCCCGACGGGGGCAATATTTTCCCCGATAAGCCCCCCGCGAGGAGAGATTTCCCCCGTCTCCGTCCCCTAATAGAGGAATTCCACGCGGGAAACGGGGATCGGGGCCCATTGCCATCCCTACCCCTGACCGCGTCTGTGACGAGAACTTCTCGTGCTCAGCAGGCAGCACCTGCCGCTGCGCATTCGGCTTCAGGAATCTCTGCCTGGTCTGGGGCTGCTGTCCGGTTGAAGGCGCCACCTGCTGCAAGGATCACGCCAGCTGCTGCCCGCCGGACTACCACGTCTGCAACACCAGGCTTGGAACTTGCTCAGCGGTAACCACTTTGCTTTCCTGTTCATTCCTACTGCAGCATTGTCATATCTTCGGCTCAGTTAGGTTGGTTCTTCGTAGTATCCTGCTTATTCTTACGCAAGCTACACGAGACATGCATGAACTAATTGAGAAATATCGTTCATTAAACACGATTTTCTTAGAGAACAAGACATTGGGTTTACTTGTGCTTCAAAGATTGACCAGAAAACCGGAATGGATGAACTGACCCTTTTTTCGTTTGAATTGAGCAGAGCAAGAACAGCCCATTGAGCGTGAAGGCCTTGAAGCGCACCCTCGCTAAGCTGAACACCGCATGAATTCACCTAGACAGCCACGTACCAATCAATTTCGACTAGACTAGTAGGGTGTCCATGCGTTGCAACGGAATTTCAAAAGAAGGTGATACATAAATGTAAGAAGGGGTCCTAAGCTATACAATAAGGTGATACATAAATGTAAGATGGGATCCTAAGCTATGCAATAAATATCAATTATCTTACATACATATCAAGCAAAACACATCTTTGTAAGCTAGTAAACAAATCAAATCATCTATATTGAGTTTCCTGCAGATTTACAAACTGCATGGTCTGTTCTCTTTCAATGATTATGCATAAATGCTCAAAAATTAATAAATCCATTACACTACTGTAAAAAATAATGCATAAACTGAATCGTCTATTGAAAAAAATCTCGCAAAAACTAAGAAATAACCCCTTTCAGTTGTCTTGAGGTCCTGCAATGTCTCACTGCAATACCCACACCACCCTGTTGGCCGCCATCATCACATAGATTAGTTATAGATCAATCTATGTTTTTGAAAATTTTCACTACCAATCTAAAAGGTGAGGAGGCTATGGTTGTAACAGGTCTCAATCTCTTGTGGTTCAATCTCAATCTCCAAACAGCACAACTACAATGATGCCATCTAAAACAGATCCTACCAAGAGAGCAAAATAAAAAAATGAAACGGAACCAATCAATTTGGCCGCACTCATGCCAACTCACAAACCAAGAAAATTACCAAGACGTGGCCTGGTTCATAAATAGGCACACCAACGAACACCAAGACGCGGACAGATTCCTAAAAGAGGATGATTCGTGTCATCAAGCATGATATCAAACCGTACAATGAACATCATTTTTCTATTACACATCCAGCAAACAATATATGTACAAGTTCAAAACAGATGTCCACAATTTTTCACAATTGTGTTCTCCATTTAGGAGATTCTGGAAATGCAATTCCTGCAACTCTTCACAATTTGCTAAGCTTATGGCGAAAAGTAATTAATGAACCGTAGAACGAACATAAAAAAGGTACATCACAAAATAAAACAAAATCCTCAATAGCATTAGCGGTAAGCAATAGATAGTAGTCATGTTCCCATTTGAATTTTTTTCAAGAACACCAGACGTGGAGTTTAACATGGCAATAACCCAAGCAAGAAGCTTTTTATTGTTATCCTATAAGTGAAATGCAAAAAGTTTACGGTGGATTGAGGATATGATTTGCGTAATTTAGTATTTTGGAGAGCATATAAGCACTATTCAAGTGAGAATGCAAAAATAGGAATAGCCATTTCAAAATTCATAAATATTCAAAACATGGGCATAGACTTAACAAAGCTTCGATCAAAACCTACTTTTTTATCCACATAATTTTGTTATCTATGACCCTCTTAGCACCAAAAACACAAAAAGGAAGAAACGCGAGACAAGCTTACCAGATCGCTGGCATATTCTACTACAATATCCTCCACAAGGGCAACGCTTTCAGGAAGTGGCTGCAAAACCAACAGAATGCATATAGTTGGCATCATGGAGTCAAGAATATGTCAACTTTAAAAGGGAAACAACATGTCGTTTTTTCCTTGTATAAAAGATATTTCAACAATATATATTTGCATTGAAAATTCATCCGTTCCTTGCAGATTATCATCATGCTTGCAAACTGCCACTTATCATTGATGATTGTATCCTAAATTCTTGCACAAACTACACTAATAGCATTCTATTTCACAGAATTCCTAACAAAAAAAGGAACCAAAGAGATAATTGGTCAGGGGTTAGCTTACATTTGGATCGTCCCCAAATCCATACATCATGTGCTACACAACAAGAACAACAAAAAGTTTACAGCATAAGAATTGAATTCAATGAGCAAAAGAAACAGGAGACTAAAATTTGGAAAACGGGGAACAAAAGGCCATATGGTCTTTCTACAAGACGCTGTGCTTGATCTTGATGGTGGAGGCCGATGTGTCGGCGCCGCCGCCAGAGTGGTCATGGTGATAGGACGATGCCTGGCCCGCTGCGATCAATGTCACCGTCGCAGCCGGTGTAGAGGACTTTGACTTGACATACGGCATCACCCAAGCCCGTACGTCCACAAGCCTGTTGCAGTGGCTACCCACCATTTGCAGTGGATGCCACCACCAAGGAGGCATGACTCACCACCTGATAGAGTGCACCAAGAGCTGCGCTGAGGATTACTTTCAATCAAATTTGCAGTGGATGCCACCACCACCTGATAGAGTGCACCAAGAGCTGCGCTGAGGATAACTTTCAATCAGTTTTTTACAAGAAAATTTTGAATACAGAAACAATCAGCTTTTCAGTAATACAAAAAATGAACAGTGTTCCATCCTCATCTAGAAATAGAAGCCAGAATGCTAGATAGCACACCATTTTTTCATTGAAAAAACTAAATATAACAAAAAAAAATATGGATCAAATATGAAACAGAAATATTTATCACTCAATGGCACAACTATTGGTTGTGCACAACAGTATTATTACTCTCATGCATTTTTACAAACTCATGGCAATATGGCATGCACATCACTATAAAGCAAAAGTGTGAGCAAGGAAAAAAAAGGCTGAGGGCTAAAGACAGGGAAAACCTGATCGAAGAGAGAGCCTACAGTTTATCTTGACCAACATCTGGCATAGTTCATCTGTCAGCACGCATAGCAGACCATCTCAAACTAAAGGACATCACTTAGATTTTTGGGCTAATCCGAAAGTAACAATTGCTATCTTCGGGTATAGTCCAATGCTTTGTTCCCTTCTTCTCTTCCCAACAATAGCTGCAAATAAAAAAAAGGTGGAAAAAGAAGAGGCTCAAGGTAATATCACCACAGTACACAAATTCCTTTCGAACAATTGCATCTATTGCAGTGGGTGTTATATATCCAAGATGTATACCACTCAAAGCATACTTCAAGTGATGTAGAACCAAATTTCTAATCTTGTGAGGAGGGCCATGAGGCCAACAGCTGCAGGTATAGTTTTGGTTGTAGTAATTAACACAGATCTCAGAACAAAGAAGCCGTTCTAAAGCATCAATTGGTAATTTGAACCTGGTATATTGTGATTAATGAAGCTGCTAAGCAATTACCAAACTATCTAAATCTCACAACTACCGATTTCTACTCTTCCATATACTAACTGCCCGAACAAATAGAAGACCACCAAATAACTAAATTGGTAAGTAATTACCAAATTCTAGATCCAACCAAGAAAATCCGAGCACAATTTGCAAAGGACAATACTTAATACTAAGTAGTGGTAGGAATGGAGGAAGAATTGCAACAGTAGTGGGACCACTGTAGAGGATGTAGAGCTCAATGGAGTGGTTGACAGACTACACAGTGGTCTCTGGCAGCTGAAGAAGAGCAGTAGCAGGGACTCACCTGACCAAAACCCCAGCCTCCAGAGAGCTGCCTCGACAGCGCCACGACGAGCCTGTGCTACAACTCCTTCACCTTGTGCTCCACAGCCGCCTTCTTCCCCTCTCTTGGCGCCTTGCCACTGCCGGCTTCCAGGTTCGTCGAGGGTGACAAATGGTTGCCGCCTTCCAAATCTGCCTTGCTAGGGCGCTGGCTCCACCGGTGGTGGATGGCAGCGCAGGAGGTAGCTGGGAGCGCGACATCCAACTGCGGGTGAGAGTGCGGCCGGTGTTGGCTCGACCTCGGCCAGATCTGGCATGCTCAGGGCGGTCGTCGGTGTCGAACATATCAAGCTGGATCTGGATGATCGCGGGTGGAGGTGGGAGGCCAGCGCGGGCGGGGATGGTGGAGGAAGCGGCGGCAGTGGAGGGCGACGTCCGCTGCGCATGGGTGGAAGGAGGAGGCCAGTGCGACATGGCTGCGCCTGCGCGTGGGTGAAGTGGGAGGCGTGGGGAGCGCCGGATCTGGAAGGGGAGCGGCGCGGGGGGCACTGTCTTCCGTAGATCTTACATGAATCCACTGTACATAAGCTTGCTCCCGTTTGCACTCTATTATGTATGTCCTCACTCTATTATTGATAAGCGAAAATGTGTTTCCTGAGCCTATTTACTTTGTATTAATGCTTGATGTCAATTCCGGAGTCTGAATTGCTCGAGTATATTAATACACGCTGTTCATGAACACGTATGTATTAGTACATGCTGTTCATGAATCCATGAATTCGATAGTGCGACTCCACCCAATTCCATGGCAATTTGTGTTTTGAATAATAACCATCCTTCCCTGTAGAAAACTAGAAATTAGTGGTGCTCGGCTGAATGAAAGGGTTGAGATTCGAAGATGATTTAGAACGAGCCCACCCGATACAGGCCAGGCCAATCTGTACAATTGCGGCCCATAACGAAGGAAATGTCTTCCCGCCTCCCTCCTTAATCTGTCCCTAACCAACCAGGCAGGCAACCACCGCCTCCCCCAAATCGCCGCGACTAGCCGTGTCTCCTCCGCCGTGGAGAACTCGCTCCCCGTGGTCTCGGACAGCGGAAGGAGCCAAAACCCTTGAAGATGACGACAAGCTGGCGCATTGGCGAGGCAGAGTTTTTGGAGAAGGAATTGTATGAGTCGGATCTAGGATTCGAGACTTGAGAGGAGGCGCCGAGGATCGACGGGAGGCGATGTTGCGGCAGCCGCGTAGGAGCGTGCGTTGGTCGTGCTCACTCGAAGCTGTTCATGGCTCGAAGCTAGGGTTTTGGTGCGTCCGCCGTCCGAGGTGGCGCTGGCCGCTGGATCTCGAGGAGGCGTACACCGCTCTTCGGCGATGGAGGTGGCATGTTGCGGTGGGCGCGTAGGAGCGGGCGTTGGTCGTACGGATTGTTGACGAGTTGTTAGTAGCTATTTGGTAGCGATGTTTTGTTCTGTGTAGGAACAGGGATGGATCAGTTATGTGTTTACTATCCAGTATGAAATTTTTTTTTAATGCATTGTTTCATGAGATATATTTGAGATAAAATGTAAGAAAGAAACTAATCTTTTTGGAAGATTAACACTTTATCTATACCTTTCGCAGCTGCAACTTTCGGCGATTTTCGAATTAATTGCTAAAAAATAACGACTAAAATTTTCTCCTTTTTCCTTCTCTTTTTTCTGCTCTCCTTCCTCTGCCTTCCTCCTCGTCGCCTGAATAGTTTGCTGCCATAGGAAGGGGACTAATCCCCGTTTTATAACACGCCGAGGGAGAGCGTGGGGCATGCACTCCTGACCACGTGCCGAAACTCAATTGGATTCAGTCGGGTCGGGAAAGGCAACAACGGGATGTCACTGTTGAAAATCTAGGTATTATTTTTGTTTTAGATTTAAAAATTAAGCTAATTTACAAAATGATTAAATACAACAGGCAAGATAAAAGACACCACATATTTCTGTAAAGTAGATCGATCCACAGAGGAAAAATATGAGAAATCTTACGATGGACTTGATGACGAAAAGGAAGCAGCGCAGTAGCGACCGGCCGTAGAGGAAGTAGTCGACGCTGAGGAAGTAGTCAACGTCGTGGATTGCAAGATGAAGAGCTCGAACGGTCGCGCGATTCGCTGCCGAAAACCTTATTGTCGCCCGTGCGTGTTCTCTCAGCGGCAGCGGTTCGAGATCCCGCTCTCCTTGCCTCGCGGTGCGCCGAGAGGAAGGTCGGTGAAGAACGAGCACAGCACGAAAACGCAACACTAATCACAGTGGATGAACGCGAGTATCAGAGCCTCAAAAAGCTCGCATCATCTCGACGCGTCTCCATTTTATAGCCTCGCACGATGAACGGTCACCATTAAATGCTAGTAATCGCAGTCATTCAAATGATGATTCTATTAGAAATTGACGCCATTATCATGGTAGTTTCAATTCTCAGTAAATGACCCCATTAATTCACTAATAATAGAGAGAAACCGAAAATTAAAAAGGGTTTAAACGTGCCAGGAATTTATTGTTCTTATTTATTGTTGGCGCATGCTGCACGTTCTTTAAGTGGACAATCTTCCCTGAAGTAAGTCTCGATCCACCGTGCCAACACCAAGAATGAAGCATGCGACCCGCTCCCCATTAGGACGGAGGAAGCCCTGCCGCTCGTAAGAAGAAATAGAGATATGTCAGAACATACGTGAACATTTGCACCCGTATCAACCCACCAATCAGTGGATTGACATGCTGAAAAAACAACAGGAGAATTACCATACCCTCCTGAAGTAGTTCCCTCACTTATGGTCACGTTCGCGATTTTCTTGCCTTGCTCATTTGGCCTGTTCTTGCGGAAACGACAGTCTTTAGCCATGTGATCATCTTTTCCGCACACATAACAGGTAATGTTCTTCATATCTTTCTTCTCAAACTTCTTCTTCTTGAAGCTAGTATTTTTGTTTGGTTTCAAGCCTTTGTTGTTGTTGCCACCTTTCTTCTCAATCACATTTGCATTGTTTGATTCCTGAGAAGAAGTTTTCGGCGCATCTTTGTCTCTGGCTTTTACTTCCACGTCGAGCGTAGCAATGAGATCTTCAATAGAAATCTCTTCCCTCTTGTGCTTTAGACCAGTGGCAAAATTCCTCCAAGATGGGGGAAGTTTAGCCACAATGCCCGCGGCCACAAATTTTGCAGGTAAAGCACATCCCAAATGTACAATCTCGCCCACTAGTAGCTGAAAGTCATGCGCTTGAGCAACAATTGATTTAGACTCATGGTAAAATCGAATAATTGCTCGCACATATACAACCAACGACCAAATTTCGACTTACGCATATTTTTGTTCAAGAGCCAACCACAACTCAGTGGCAGATGTGTAACTCATATACACATCATATAACTGATCTGCCAAGATGGTCAGAATGCAGCCTAATGCGGTGTTATCGCATTCTCATACTGCGCATTCTCCTCATCCGTAAGCGAGTATTGAGAGAAAATCACCCACCACATACCCAGAGACATGAGCCAAAACTTGGCTCTAGTGCGCCACCTCTGAAGTTCGACCATTGAACCTCTCAGGTTTCATGGCATCACTTGCACCAGCCATTGCTGAATCACAATCACACAAATAATACCAATAAGGTTTCTCGAATGTTGAAAATCTAGGTATTATTTTTGTTTTAGATTTGAAAATTAAGCTAATTTCCAAAATGATTGAATACAACAGGCAAGATAAAAGACACCACATATTTCTGTAAAGTAGATCGATCCACAGAGGAAAAATAGGAGAAATCTTACGATGGACTTGATGACGAAAAGGAAGCAGCGCAGTAGCGACCGGCCGTAGAGGAAGTAGTCGACGTCGTGGATTGCAAGATGAAGAGCTCGAGCGGTCGCGCAGCTTCTTGTGCCGAAACCTTATTGTCGCCTGCGAGTTCTCTCAAGAAGAACGGTTCGAGATCCGCTCTCCTTGCCTCGCGATGCACGCCAAGAGGAAGGTCGGTGAAGAACGAGCACAGCACGAAAACGCAACACTAATCACAGTGGATGAACGCGAGTATCGGAGCCTCAAAAAAGCCTGCATCTATCTGGACGTCTCCATATTTTATAGCCTCGCATCAGTAACGGTCACCATTAAATGCTAGTAACTGCAGGTCATTCAAATGACAGTTTCTATTAGAAACTGACGTCATTATCATGGCTATTTCAATTCTCAGTAAGACCCCATTAATTCACTAATAATAGAGAGAAACCGAAAATTAAAAAGGGTTTAAACGTGCCAGGAATTTAATCCACGGCACGGCGACTCGCGACGTCGCAAGTCACAAGTCACGCGGAAAAAACACGCGGTAATTCACGAAATACGCGCGCGTGCGCGTGTGACTTTAGCCAGCTCCTCGCCCTCCATATGTCTCATTACAAGATATGATGGGAGCTCTCCCTTTTAAATTGGTATTCTCCCCTTTCAACTAGCAATATAGTACAATTATTTGTAGCTTTGGTATTAGAGATAAATGAGCCACTTGGGCCTCATTTCTAACGGTCACCTCCATGTGCGATTGGATGTGACGTGACGTCCACACCTATCGAGCATGGGAAAGATAGAAGGACAAAGCCGACCAAGACGGGACGCGCTGTCGAGCTTGCCAGACGCGGAAGCTCCAAACGAGCTCGGCTTGGTCAGCTACCGCGGTCGGCCGGTCAACTATGTTGTCAACTCCCTACCGAGGTGCCCTACCATAGCAGGTAATACGTGCCAGTTGTTGGGTCTTTCGCGCTCGGACAAGGCGCTATATTTGTGAATTGAGTCGCATAGGGGCTACTTTTGAAAAAAAGATTACGAGGGGGCTAATAAAGCAAAAAAAATTAATGGATATAAGAAGAAGGGAGAGGGGAGGGGTTCATGTTGCTTAGCTCCATGGGCGACATGGAAGCAGCAAGGACACACTGGACACAGGTGAAGTGGAGCACAAGCGCATGGTTCTAGCAACGAAAAGAGGTAGGAATGGGAGAAGTTTTTGTGTGGGCGGGAGGGGGAAGTGGTGAGACGAAATCAACATTTTTTTTGTCTCAACACTTCTTTTTCTTGCAAATCCGTATGTCGTGCGAACGAATTTACAAAACTAACTCTGTCCCTAACCGCAGAAGCAGCGGCATGTAACACTGTCACCTACCACCCTCTCGTACCGTAGCACCTCACCAAGGCAGCGGCAAACGAGCTGACGAGATCTGAGAGCACGATAGGTACTTGCTGAGTACCATCCCTCGTTAGGCTAGCTACAGTGATTAATTAGGTGAGTGATTAGTTAATTAAGTGATTAACAAAGTGAGTATTAAGTAAGTGTGGTGATACTGAGCAACGGTATCTCGATAGGCCATTGAATGCGCTGCCAAGCAAGGGGAGCTTGTCAGGCTAGTGGAAGGCCGCTGTTAGCGCTTTGCCGTGGTACGAGAGTGTGGCAGGTCAGCGCTTTCGCGGTTGGGTACATGATTGGTTTTGCAGATTTATTCGTATTCGCAAAAAAAAAAAAAAAAAGTTGTTTGGGGGCCAAAAACGTTCTGTTCGTGGTGAGATGGCACGCAGTCGCGCAGCGGAGATGGTAGTGGGGTTGGCACTTGGCAGTTAACTAGTCTTCATTGGCCGTAGTACAAGAGCAGCAGAAGCAGCGTGCACTGGGGTAGCTAGCGAGCTACATGTGCGAATTCGGTCAAAGCTTTTTGGTAACCCTGATGAGTTCTTCTTGGTCAGTGGGGAAGGCAATGGCTGCAGAAAGATCCACCAAATGGCGCTGTGTCGGCCTTCCTCGGCAGAAGGGCAGATACATGATTTGCTCCGCTCACTTGTCAGTTCTTGGTACATGATTGGATTCACTGACGTAAGTATTCTTCGCAGATCGCAATGTGGGATATCGTCATATTCTGTTCATATACACCTCGGCAAGAAGCTTGTTTTAATGTTTTTTCAGTTCTATGCGTCTTCTGACTTCTGAGATAAATTCAGATGTACCATTTGATTCTTGCTGGCAGGTTGCACCTTATTCCTTCAGCCTCTGATCTTTGTGAATTGTTTGCATACAGAGTTTTTCTGGTTTCTCTTTGCCTGATTGATGTTTATTCCATCTACAACTTTGGAAAAAGAATGATACCTCGCCAAGAAAGAATGAAAGATACGATTGCAGATTACAAACTTGACAAATAAGCTCCTTCTGATTATTGCGTGCAATGAAATGTGTACTATTAGAGTATAGAAAAGTACAGTGTATGCAAACAGTAAGCCTACTTTAATTTTTGGTACTCGCAATCCTTAACATTGTGTGAGATATAAAATGCAAACTAGCCAGTAGCCACCATAGTGGTTTCTGCGAAATTCATTTCAACGTACCCAGTACCTACTGACCAGCGACCCTACAATTTAGCTACCCAGAAGTGGCATCACGGTTTTATATTACGAGGGTCCCGGACCGTATAGATATATTACATAATGCTCACAAATTTGAATTGCCTTTGAATTGCCGATTGGCGTCCCTTTTTGCATATGGCTAAGCCACTTATACCTGTAATGGGCTAATGGCCCTCTACAGAAAGGCGTTCCACATTAAAACATGCATGAACGTCTGATTTTTATTTATTTTTTGACGAGGCGAGTGAAAATTTTCGACCAATTGAAGACATATGAGTTGAGACTTGCAAAGTTCCTTGCATACGATCTAACCAAAAAGCATGTTAGACACTTTGATTTAGTCCACAAGCAGCCAAAATACATTTGTATATGCCAGCAACAATACCCCACAGACAGATATAGAGATAACGATGTTGTGGGAAAAGGTATGTAACATTATCCACAGGTTATCGCCCATGATAAAATACCAACATGTTTCATGTTCATGCGAAAAATATACAAATCATTCCATTTCTCAGGTTGAACAGCGTACACCTAAACCACATATCAGCAGTCAAACATGATATCTTGGATATCCAATAATTTTCAGTGCTGGTTCACAGGTATGGAGAGTCAAGGATGAAAAACCCATGGCCAACTGCACTGGACAACCAAAGAGGTTCCTGATAAGACAAAATTGATCAAAGGAATACAGTGATGATATCTCAGAACATTTATAAATTCCACATGAAAATGAAGACTTGGCATGTTAACAGTTGAAATTCAGAAAAATGCACTTCTGCTAGTAAGAGGACTTGGTTGTATTTTCTCAGAGCGGAGGGAGTACATGTCTAATACACCAAAGATGTATAACACAGAAGCTATTGGATTAGATCATTGGGTTTATAGTATACCTCAACAGGTAAAATATTTCAGGTCATGTTAGGAACTCACCATGCGGCAAAACACTACTTTTACTCGGTCTTCTTTTGCTTGGTTGATTGTCCAGTCTTGCTAATGATGGCATGTAAGTGCCTTGACAGCACACTGTGTGCTATACCAACTATTTCATCAACATGATCCTGGTACTTCTCATACAATGGCGGAACCAACAGAGAAAACATTACTCCTAGAAGAAAGCCAACATGGCATAAGCTTAGTCTACACAAGAGCAATGAACAGTTTATCCAAACACTACAGAAGTCCGTGAAGCCACAAAGAAGCAAATTCACTAGAACTCACCAATGTAAATGAGTGTAACGAAGTTGAAGAGCATTCCTATGCATGAAACTACCCACAAAACCAATATAACCTTTTGCACCGAGCAGAACAGGAGACCAAAAGAGAGCACACAAAGTCAGGTACAGTAGAGGTGGGTGGGTGGGTGTGTGTGTGTGTGTGTGTGTGTGTGTGAGAGAGAGAGAGAGAGAGAGAGAGAGACCTGTATGAAAACTTTTCTATCTCTCCTGATGGCAATATCATGGCCAACAGCCAACACGCTGTTGATCCATACAGCAGCCTTATCCGCAGCTTTCTCAACAACCACATCTGAGACCTCTAGATTAGGAAGTGGTGGAAGAGGCCTGCAAACAACATTACTTGTTTAATGTAGCAACCTTAAAAAGACAACACATGCAGACAACAATATAAGTACATTGTCAATCACAGTCAAGGTACTAAATAGTGGATAGTCGTAGCGCACAGTGGGTAGTGGGTGATATTGCAGATGCTATATTCCAATATCAGAATATAAAAAACACTCACAAGTTTGAGTTAGTCTGTCGTGTATATATCATGACTTATTAGCACAATAAAATTGCAACTGTATCGCGACAGTCGTGGTGGAGCTGTGGAGGATGAGCACTGACCGCCACCGAGCAAGAGGGGAATGGTAGCAACACCCAAAACGACTGCATCTCATAGCCAAGGACAACCAATTTGGCTAGGGCTTCTCAACTATTTGCATGTTGGTCTAATGACTTGTGCAGATTTCAAATTTCAGTAGTACTGGAGCATTGCTCTGGTAGCGGGCTGCAAATAGCACTCTGACAAGCGCTATATCGGCCGCAAAGTCCCATCCGCTATTTTCAAACGCTACTTTGACCCAGTAGCGTTTGTACCCCGCGACCGCTATTGTGAGCTACCA
The DNA here is from genome assembly GCA_036346275.1 of Otatea glauca. Classification (NCBI taxonomy): domain Eukaryota; kingdom Viridiplantae; phylum Streptophyta; class Magnoliopsida; order Poales; family Poaceae; genus Otatea; species Otatea glauca. The sequence continues at coordinate 51,958,875 of CM070717.1, read as the reverse complement.
ACACTATTTAGTACCTTGATCACAGTGAAACAAAAAAAACAAACAAAATTCAAATAACTTTTTTTTGTTTGCAGTTTAGCCATACATTCATTCTGACAATGCATAAATGAAGTACAGATCGATTATACCCTTCTAGGCAATAATCAAATTGGACGGAATGACTAAAAAATGTAATTATTTTCCACCAAGTTTATAGAAACCCATGCCATGGCCAAGTGAGACAAGCTCCTGAAGCTGGTTATTGATTATAATCCATTTCAAAAGATAGATCGAGCCCTTATTATCAAATAACTACAGAAACACCTATGGCTTGCTTTTTGGAATAGACCATACAATATAATTGCAGATTTACAGGCTATGTATAAAAATGGCAGATGCTAGCAGATGAAATTATGGCCGTTAACACAACTTAGCTGTAAAGTAAAGCCACCTTTACTTTGTAGAGAAGGAATCATGTACATGCATGATAACTATTGTAATAAAACGAAATAAGCAGGTTCCAAGAAAAGGGTGAATTACAGGATCCCCTGCATACTTAGGGTGTGTTTGGTTGCTTGTACCAAGTGGTACATGTATGAGATGGTTCAAGAAAAAAATTATCCATGTGTTTGGTTGTTTGAATGGAACCATTCCGTCCTGGATGGTGGGATACAAATTTGAGGAATATTCCCTATAGATGTTGAACCATTCCATTCATCTAAAACAATGGAACCAAATGGTACAGGACCATCCCATTCAACCTCGTCTCACCAATCAAACAGATCCTTAGTAGACAGATCAAGCCTTGAACACATTCTTAACATTTCTTAATTATTAACTCCCGTCCAGCCTACATCCAAATTCCAAAGTGCTAGGGACCCAACTTTCACCGCAATTCTTGACAACAGAAATCCTCAATGTGGAAAAACCTACTGGAAAACTCTAGTTCGAACAATTCATGAAATAATTTGGCAGTAAGATGCCCTAGTCGAAGTGCATCAGATATCATGCAACATCTCTGGGAAGAAAAATAGTCCAATTTTGGTCATAATCAATCAGAATCTAGTATGCATCAGTGAACACCGCGCCTACAACTACAGCAAAGCAGGGTACGACTTCTAGATCAGATCCCAAACACGTGACGCTCTAGAGCAGCTGAGTAACCCACCTGTTGAGCAGCAAGGCGGACTTGGCCCAGAAGAAGAGGATGGTGACGAGAAGCAGCAGAGCGTTGGACATGACCGACGGGAAGCTGTAGCCGGCGCGCTCGAAGAGGAACCACACCGCCGTGGAGCCAACCACAGACGCCGCAGAGGCGTTCCTCCGCCGCCACAGTAGCACGTCGGCGACTGAAGGAGGAGCGGCAGGAAGAGTCAGATATCGAACTGGCCCGGGATGAGAAGACATTGGGAGAGGAGGGGAGTGCGTGTGCGAACCTGCGCCGCCGCCGAGGAGGGCCTGGAGAGATCGGCGGTGCGTGGCCATTGCGATCGGCGGGGTTAGGGTTTGGTGCGCGGCCGGCGAAGAGAGGAAGGGGAGGGGAGGAGTGGACGGGGAATCTTTTGAAATGGGAAAGTGGAGGTGGAGAAGCGCACGAGGGCGAGACGAGATCTCTGTCGTGCTCGTGCCTTGGATCGGGATTCAGGAACGGCGCGAATGATCGATCAGTCACTGACATGCGGGCCAGGAGCATGGTTCATTTTCGTTTTCTTTTCAGGGACAAGAGAATGGTTCGTCAATCCGTACCCTGAAATGCCCTGAAGGAGTTCAAGCTGCGCCGCGTAGATTTTGACCGAAGAAAAGAATCGTAGAAAAAATATAAGGTTATTTTGGAGCGCACTATCGCAAAGAACCAATCTAGACGTAAAATCTAAGATAAATGACGCACTAAAAATAAATTTTGTAAGTTTCGGACGGGCCGCGAAAAAAATCTAAGTGCGTCTCTGTACAAAATGAGGCGCAAAAAAAACTCGGTAAAAAACGCGACAGCCATAACACAAAATCCGGGTTTTTTCTTCGTGAAGAAAGCGACGCAAATGTATCTTTTGAAAATCTCTGGAGTGAATCATATAACCCTCGCCTCCTGTAAACAAAAAACCAACATGTCTTTGCGCGGCAGGGAAAAAGGCTAACATGTAAAAAAAAAAGACAAAACCGCAATTTTGCAAAACCTGGGTCGCTCATCCCGTAAGAACCGAAATCTCGGGGGGTCTTTTCGCAAATAAAAGGACCTAAAATAGATTAAAATAGACTAACGTAAAAAGGGTCCTTTCGTAAAATCCGGGCTTTCTAAAAAAGGGCTCTCCGTAAAACAAGATATAAAATAGACTAATACGTAATTTCTTAAAAGTTCGGGGATTGTCCCGCGAAAATCCAGAAGTTTCAAGGGTCTCCTCGCAAATTCCAAGTCTTTGTACAAAAAGAAAGGACTTTTATGTAATTTTCAAAATATTGGAGGGTCTTTTTACCAAAAAAACGCGCCACGCGCGGGCTCAGCCGAACGCTGGCGCCACGCGTCGGTCGGGAAAATTCGGAGGCGAGAGCGCTCAGGCGGATTCGAACGCGTGATCTCCCACTTACAACGCGCGCGCTCTACCGCTGCGCTGCCGCGTCGTTTGGATCTAAATGTTGCGATTAACTACTTAAGCCTGGCATCCCGCTTAATCAAGTGGACGACGTGGCTCAACGAATTGCGCGCCGTACGAACGACGTCCCGGTTCACTAGTCATGCGAGCCACGCGGAGAGGCACGACGCGGCCACGACACCCCGAGCGTGACATGGACGGCGCGAGCGTCGACGAAGTCTCCCAGCTTTATATACAGTAGTATATCAGCCTCCGTCCACTAGTTTCCTCATTGGTTATTAGTATGTATGTGATACATTAAGAAATGCTCAATATAGATTATTCTTTTCTGTGTAGCCTTTTAGCATCAATTACCCACCGGTTTTACATAAATTTTACTATGTAAAAAATGATGTCATAATTTTTAAAAAAGATGAACAAAACAAACTACACGGAATACAACAAAACAAAAACTAAAAAAAAAAAGCCTACTTGTTCGTTTATTATACGGCTCCCAATGACAGTAAACAAATTTATTAATCCCTTATCACATTTATCACCCAGAGAAAACAAATCACAAAATTGAAATCGTAAAGCACAACGTGGATTATAAAGCTACATCTAATGGATAAAAAAAATTTGAGTACTCAGTGAAAAAAAAGAGCAACATTTGGCAAATTCCAAAAAAGAATACTACGATATTGCCAATTCCTGGCTGCAAAAATTAGCCAATACAAAGTTAACATCAGAAACCCGATGAATTGAGGTGTTAAGGTCCTGTGCAGCCAGATACAAATTGCAGTGGCTTTGCAAGGCTTAGCACAACTATAAACCTACCGTACATGACATAAGCGAACGCCAGCGGCGAGGCAAATTGATAAGTTGGGGAGGCAACGCAAGGTGGGCACATCAAGATGAAGGCTTAGGGGATGTTTGGGGTTTCGACTGTCGGCCAGAAGCTCCCTAAATAGTATGGTTGTGCTTCGGTCTGGAGGCAAAGCCATAGCCGAAGCACCTCTCAAAGTCACAGCTGCGGGGAGGTGCTTCCGCTATGGGTTGTAGCTTCGCTCGCCCCACCTTCCCTCGGAGCCTCCTTCCTGCCCGCCACCTCCTCCGGTCCTCCCCGCTCGCTCGGCTACCTCCTTAGCCGCCTCCTCCTCCCCAGTCGGCCCTCCCTGCCGCCCGGCCGCCTTCTCCTCCCCTGTCGGCCCGCCTCCCAGTCTCCTCCCTGTCGTTTCGTTGACCCCGCCTCCTCCCCGCCGCCCGGCTACCCTCCTCCTCCCCGTCTCCCAGTCGGCCCACCTCCCAAGTCAAAAGCTGAAAGACCACTAGTTTGCCAAACGGCTTATAAAAAGAAGTTACAAATGCTTTACAACCCAACAAACCAAAACCAGTTTTTCAGTCTAACCGTAGCCCCTCAAATAGGGCCTTAGACAGCCACAGCTTTGAGTAATTGCTGTAGTTCCTAACTTATAATAATATGTGTGATGCATGCTAATAGAGTACGACACAACAGAGCCAACATATCAAGAGGTAACGTTTAACCTATACGAGTCCACAGAGTATTTCTCGGTTGTCCTTGAATTTCAAATCCATCAAAAAAAAAATTCGAGGAAAATCCACCAACATATAGGCTGCCCAATATATAAACTTAACTAATTTACTATTTTCATTTATTGTTGGTTATCCGATGAAAACGACATGACGGTAAGCATTAACTAAGGCCATACGTGAATTTTATAGAAATTCTGGCGGAAAGAATCGAAGAAACATCCACTCTTACTGTGTGTGATACTTAAAAATAAATTCATAAGAGCATCTCGCATTCCAAACATTGGTTGGCTATGGCAACCGAATCCTTGACATTTCTTTGCAAGCAAGCTTGTTTCATGCTGTTTTCTTTGAAGAATTTTGCACTTTCATGCTGTTTTAATTTTTAGACAAACCACTTGGCATGACACATAAAGACATGTTCAAGTTTGATGTGAACCTTAGGGCTTGTTTGGAGAGCTGCAGCTTTTCAAAAAAGCTGTTTTTTTTGTTTTCTGAACTGAAAAGCGGCGTTAACTTTTTACAAGAAATCGTTTCACAAATAGCTAATTTTTCTCAACAATAAGCTGTAAAAGTAGCTTCAACCTAGCTTTCAGCTTTTGGTTTTTGTTACTTGTAAATGGTTTTCAGCTTATGTCAAAAACTACTTAAAAACTGAGCTATTTAGAAGAGGTTTATTGTCTATTCAGAAACCGAAGCTGGCTTAAAGCCCCCAAACACAGTCTTAGTTTGCATAAAACAAATATTATCTAAACCGAGAGATTAGAGAGCGTGTTTCGAATCAAGCCGAAGGGCGGGGCCGAGGCCGACAGAATCGAAACTCTTCCTATCGAAAGGAACAGCGTGAAACATGCACGCCAACTAATCCAACGCTAACATAGGATACCTTCTGTTCAACTAATAGGCAATCCAACCTTGTAGTTTTATCAAATATATTTTTTATATAAGAGGTGATTTTATGTTTTTCTTTTTGACAATTGCATAACTATTAAAGTATGAATAAAGAGTAGATGGTAATTATTTACCTTTTCGCTTGTTTTAAGATTTATACAACTTGTGTTAGGAGAAAAACATGGACGCACGGCCCTTTTTTGACAGATTAAATATTGTATCTTAATAAGCACCAGTACTTTTTTCGAGGAATCTCATTAGTGTTTAAAAAACTCTTAATTTACACTCTTTGTTTCGCAATATAAGTCCAAAGCTCACCAAGAAAGTAGTATTTTTTTAAAAAAAATTAATACCATTGGACCATATATATATGAGACCTAGATGAGGTGAGGTGAGCCGGGGTTTTGGCTTGACCCATATTTGCCTTGGCCTTAGTCAGGGCGGGGTTGACTAATCAACAGTGCTCCACCGAGTCAGGGTGGGTTTTGAGTTTAATATATTTTTATCAACTAAAAAGTATGTTATGAGATAAATTTAATAGAGTTACTATCAATTTGCTATGTTAACCTGACAGGTAATTGTTGAATTCAGAGAACTATATTTATAGAACCAACAAGTATATATATAAAAATAAAAACAATATTATACGATTTGGGCGGAGCGTGTGCGGGACACCCTCCGACCCACATCCACATCCACCCGCATTTTTGTGTATATGGGGCGGGGCGGTGCATGGCCGATCCGGGGGGCGCACCACGGGTTAATGCAGCAAGGATCTAGATCTCTATATAGTATACTATAATTACTCACTCTTTTTTAGTATTTAAATATACACATATGATAAAAATATTATAATAACTATACATTTAATCTATATAATAAATTGATATTACGAAACGATGTCTGGTAATACTCCCTCCGGTCATAAATAGTTGTCGTTTAGGACATCGACACAATCTCCAAAACTCAACTTTGACCACTAATTTCTATTATAATATAGTAAAAAAATACAATAAAATTGTAATATTACAAAAGTATGTTTCGAGACGAATCTACAGACATAATTTTCATGTATCCAATCTAAATATTTAAAAGTATATCAATAACTAAAGTTTCAAAAAAAAAATAACTGTACCTATCTTAGACCACTGAGTTTTTGTGAAGTCGAGGTTTACATTGATAACGTGGAAGTAGCTCACGCCTCACAGGGAGTGCGAAGGGGGGGAACATCTTGTTCCTTTACGAAAAGCCGCAAGTCCAATGTTCTAGCTCGAGGTCACACTCAACTCAAGCATTTCGACGCACGCACAGGCACAGGCAACATGTCCAGGTTCAGAGAACCGCTCCACAGAACTGGCCACTACTAATAGGAAGAACCACGCACCCAATTCCCCACTCTCCCCTCCCGGCCGGCCCACATTTTTCTAATTCTAGCTCGCATCCGTACCAGCCATGGCCGCGGAGGAGGCGCAGGGCTTTCGCCCACTCGAAGAGGCTTCCCTGGTGGCCTACATCAAGGCCACGCCCGCCCTCGCCACCCGCCTCGGCGGCCGCCTCGACGACGCCCTGACCATCAAGGAGGTCGGCGACGGCAACCTCAACTTCGTCTACATCGTCCTCTCCGACGCCGGCTCCCTCGTCGTCAAGCAGGTCCCTATCCTCACTCAACTCACCACCGCGATCTACGCACCACACCCGCACACGCTTGTCCGTTAATCCCACAATCTCCCCCCTGACGACGACGTTGACCTGGCAATCCAATCCAGGCGCTCCCGTACATCCGCTGCGTCGGGGACTCGTGGCCGATGACGAGGGAGCGCGCCTACTTCGAGGCCTCCGCGCTGCAGGAGCAGGGCCGGCTGTGCCCGGACCACGTGCCGGAGGTCTACCACTTCGACCGGGCCATGTCGCTGATAGGGATGCGCTACATCGAGCCCCCGCACATCATCCTCCGCAAAGGGCTCATCGCCGGCGTCGAGTACCCGCTGCTCGCCGAGCACATGTCGGATTACATGGCCAAGACGCTCTTCTTCACGTCCCTTCTCTATAACTCCACTACGGATCATAAGAAAGGAGGTGAGCTACTTACACGCTTGACTTAAAGTCACAGTTACGTTGTTGCGCCTGTAAACGAGGGAAAAGAATCAACTTGATGACATGTGATGCGTGTATTGCAGTTGCTCAGTACTGTGGCAATGTGGAGCTGTGTAGGCTCACCGAGCAAGTTGTTTTTTCTGACCCATACATGGTCTCCAAATACAATCGCTGGACCTCACCTTTTCTTGATAAAGACGCCGAAGCAGTTCGAGGAGATGATGCGCTGAAGTTGGAAATTGCTGAATTGAAATCAATGTAATTAGCTCTCTGAATACAAATCAACGTTACATATGCTGTGTTTCTTATGTGATTCGCAACTCCAGGTTTATTGAGAGAGCGCAGGCTCTGATTCATGGAGATCTCCACACTGGTTCCATCATGGTGACCACAGATTCAACCCAAGTGATTGATCCAGAGTTTGCTTTCTATGGGCCAATGGGTTTCGACATTGGGGCCTTCTTGGGCAACCTGATTTTGGCATACTTTGCACAGGATGGGCATGCTGATCAAGCAAATGATCGTCAAGTATGCATTGATTTTTTTTTTCCTGCAGGCCCTTTTAACTTTAATTGTACTATATGACGCACTCACACTGCAAAAGGCCTTTTCTGTTAATTAACTATGTTTTTTTTTCTGCGGTTGCCTGATCCACCAATGTATTCTTTATGGTTTATTGATGTGACAAAAAATAGTTTTTTTGTGTGGTTTACCTTGTTTCACCTCTGCTAAGGTAATGGCAACCACATATCTTTCTGCTGCTGCCTACTTTCAAGTTTCAATTCAGGAATTCGTTAGGATAAATGTTTTGAATATGATGCTTATCTCTTGTAGAAGAATGAAATTGAGTAGTATACAACGAGTATGTGTGGATTTTTTAGCTTGCTTTTCTGCCACCCTTTATAACGTAACAGTAATATATGATGCGCTCACGCTGCAATAGGCCTTTTGTGTTACTTAACGATTTTTTCTGTGGTTACCTGATATACCAGCGTTTCCTTTGTGCTTTATTGATGTGAAAAAGCATATTTTTTCGTGGATTAGCTCATTTAATATCTGCTAAGATAATGTTAACCACATGTCTTCCTGCTCCTGCGGTCCTGCCTACTTTTTATTTAGAAATTTGTAGGATAAATGTTTTGAATATGATGCTTATCCCGTGTAGAAGAATGAATAATTGATTTTTATACCAGAGGATAACAAAGTTGCTATAGTTAGCATAGAGAGGAGCATGCTCGGCACTTGGCAGACAGAGAGTTTATCACCCCAAAAAATTGCCATGCGTGGAGTAACTTGCCTTACCTCTTGAAAGTCCGTAAGCATCTTTGGCATCTGCAGTATTACTTAATGGCAGTTGCGGAAGTGTCAGTGCATGATATAGTACAGAGCATTTGCCATATGTGACATCTAGAAGATATTTTCACGATGCCCAGGGTATATGACAAATGCTGCGGGTGCCATCTTTTGCAGGCTTACAGGGAATGGATCTTGAAGACAATTGAAGAGACATGGAATTTGTTCCATAAGAAGTTTGTCGAACTATGGAATAAGCACAAAGATGGGAATGGGGAGGCATACCTGCCCCTTATATACAACAACTCGGAACTTTTGAGCCTCGCGCAGAAGAAGTACATGACAAGTCTATTTCATGATAGTCTTGGATTTGGTGCGGCCAAAATGATCAGGTAATTACGTAATAGATTTCTAAATAATATTCAGTTATGGGCTGAATCTTATTTACTTCTAGACTACAATGATATATCAAAGTTGCCCTTTTAACTGAAATGACTCAAAGCTGCACTAAGTTAGGCCAATACAGAGGTTTCTGATTTCAGTGTTTATGTAGTGCCTCTTTTTTCATTATGATGAGTCGTAAAACAAATGTTCCAGAAGACCAGCTTTGATTATTGCAGCTGAAAAGTCAAAATAAATTGTTAGCTTTGAGGCACTTCATGCATGTTATGCAGTGAAAAAAAAGCACAAAGAACTTAAGAAAGTACCCTTATATTTCAAACTTTGTGCATATACGTGCCTTATGAATGATTCCTACTTGACTTTTGTTTCCTATAAATTTGATCTTCTATATGTAGGAGAGTAGTTGGAATTGCTCACGTTGAGGATTTCGAGTCAATTAAGGATGCCAGCAAGAGAGCATTGTGTGAGCGCCGTGCACTTGATTGTGCAAAGACAATCCTGAAGGGAAGATACCAATTTGAGAGCATCGAGCAAGTGATTGCGCATATTCAGTCAATCACTCACAACTGAGAAGACCAACAATCTGTTTGGCATTTCTGGCTGAGGAGACATTTTTGTCAGTTATCATGATGCACCATGCACACTTAAGCATTGATGAAATGTTTGTTATAATGCACTGTTGGCTGGTTATTTGTGCTTTTAGTATTGGGATCGTGAGGAAACCTCCTTGTGCGGTGGCTCTCGAGATCAAGCTGTGTGTACTATAGACTAAGGCCTCCCAGCGTAGCTGTGAGATGAATAATGGAATGTATGAGATATCTCGAAGTTTTTATCCATAGAATACAATGCTACGGACGTGTGTATTACCAATAAAACTTTGTGTTGATACTTTTCGGTAAGTAAGATGTTATTGCTTTCTGTCAACGAGATGTATTCCTTCTTTTCATTATTTAGAACTGATTATTAACACCTGCTGCTGCTCATGTTCGTGTGGATATCCTTGAGAGCTTGAGAATATCAACGGGAGCTTTTGCCTTTTCTTCCCATGTTACAATAGACCTGCCATGTACCTGTGAAGGATACATCTGGTTGCTATTCAGATGCCAAGGTCTGCTATGCTAGGAGTGTGGCAGCTTCTGGAACTTTATAGTGAGATTTCAGATAAACACATTTAACTCAGAATTCTTTTTCTAGCTTTCCAGATTTCAGGAGGATATGAACTTGGATCCCAATCAAAGCTGTCAAAGTCAACTCATCCTCATTAGTCAACACCGCGCCACACAAAGTCAGAAACTGTGGCAGGATGACTCCACTAATGGAGACGATCAGCTGAGGACGTCAGTGCAGGAAGAGATGAGAGAAGGTAACGAAATATAAATCGAATCATTCGGAAGTATCCACGGTCTAGCTAGAGGTAGGGGCACGCCAGCCCCATCTAACCCCTTGCTGCGTTCGCCCCTGCCCGTTACGTCTGTTGCGAATCTAGATATTATTTTTGTTTTAGATTTGAAAATTAAGCTAATTTTTAAAATAATTAGATACAACAGGCAAGATAAAAAACATCACATATTTCTGTAAAGAGATCGATCCACAGAGGGAAAAATAGGAGAATTCTTACGATGGGCTTGATGACGAAAAGGAAGCAGCGCAGTAGCGACCGGCCGTAGAGGAAGTAGTCGACGTCGTGGATCGCAGGATGAAGTTGCGCTGCCCAAAAACCTTATTGCTGCCCCCGTGCAGGTTCTCTCAGCGGCAACGGTTCGGAGATCCCGCTCTCCTTGCCTCGCAGTGCACGCCGAGAGGAAGGTCGGTGAAGAACGAGCACAACACGAAAATGCAACATAGATTACCGTGGATGAACACAGGTATCAGAGTCAAAAATCAAAAAGCTACTGTCGGCGTTTCGAGCACCGGCAAGTAAATTTGTAAGTCTAAGGGGCCGCACGTTCCACTCCCTGAATGGTTAGACTCAGAAGTCCAAGATGTATACTGGTTCGGACCAAGGTCCCTACTCCGGTCGTGTGGTGGCGTTGTATTCCCTTCAAGATGATGATCGCACAAAGTTTACAAGCGAGAGTGCTAATGGCTTAGCGAGATGGGTTCCATCCCCTCCTACGGGGTTCCCGCCTCCTTTATACGGAAGGAAGGCGAGGTTACATCGAGAGTTGGGAGAGGACGAGGTGACCTACACTAGGAGCTTCGGTCCTTCGCTCACGACCGATCACCGTCCGTCTTGCCCATGCTTTGGTCGGTAGTCTAGTTGGCTGGCGGTTAGGTATTTCCGGAAAGCGGCGTACCGCCTCTACGAACCTTACGAGTGTTGACGTTGTCGCGCATGACGTGGTGTTGCCTCGGGAGAGAGCGTGTCTTCGTCAGATGTGACCTACCGATGGGGTCGGGAGCATGACTTGGCGATCATTAAACCCTCTTGGGAAGGGCCACCGCCCTTGTATAGTCATTTCGATTGACCCGTTCGTGGGTACGTGGTCAGAGGTGGTGGGGGCTTCGACACGCGCCCTTAGCGGATGTTACCTTGGTTTGATCGGAGTCGGGGGATCCCGTCCCGCCAAGGGGGTCGGGAGCCTTGCTTGGTCGGAGCCGGGGTCCGTCTCGCGGCGGGGTCGGAGCCTCGCTTGTCGGAGACACTTCCTCGATCGGTCGGAAGGGTGTCTTGTGTGGCCTTGCAGTGCTTCTGGCGAGAAGCGGCCGGGAGCGGATCGTTGGGCTTGAGCTGTGCTTGAGGCCACGGCCGTCACCGGGCCGTTAGGGTACCTCATTATAAGTATTCGCCGGCTACCATCCGTCTCGACGCCTCTGCATTTTATAGCCTCGCACGAAGAACGGTCACCATTAAATGCTAGTAACTGCAGGTCATTCAAATGACAGTTTCTATTAGAAACTGACGCCATTATCATGGCTGTTTCAATTCTCAGTAAATGACCCCATTAATTCACTAATAATAGAGAGAAACCGAAAATTAAAAAGGGTTTAAACGTACCAGGAAAAAACACGCGGTAATTCGCGAAATACACGCGCGCGTGTGACTTTAGCCAGCTCCTCACCCTCCATATGCCTCATTACAAGATATGGTGGGAGCTCTCCCTTTTAAATTGGTATTCTTCCCTCTCAACTAGCAATATGGTACTATTATTTGTAGTTTTGGCATTTAAGATAAATGGGTCACTTAGACCTCATTTCTAACAACGTCTATATGATGTCTGCTGCAAGCCCACAAACAAATTTCCCAATGTACAAGTATCATATATGCAAATCGCAGAACAGTAGAACTAGTGTTCACCTTAGCTTTGGATGGCCATGTTCATGTTGAGTATGGTGACTCATATAGCCTCTTAAGATTTAAAAAGTTATGCTACGAGGAGTTTAGATAAATCTTAATAGAATTATGATTCCTACTTTTCATCTTTTGGAGTTCTTTTTAAGGAGGACTAAAGGGACTATATAAATCCACAGGGGTAGTTATGAAAAACCTAAGCAATAAAGAAGTCATAGATCAACTCATTCGAAGCAAGAGGTTTATGAGAGGATTAGATGCTAGATTATTCTATTACACTAGATTTTTGTATAGGAAAAGAATCTAAAGGTCCTAGAAGGTTCGAAATGTTGTGAGAAAGCAACAACCCCTTATAATGTTTTGAGGTTGTGCGTAAAGAATTTACGGTCGACTTCACCAAATCTTTTCTCTCTCATCGTTATTGCTTCATCGTGTCATTACCTTGGTTTTCTCTACAAGATTCATCTTATTTATTCTTGGGACCATGCACACTCATGTCGTATTATAAAAAACTCTTATATAATCTGGATGAGTTGCTACGTATAAGAAAGGGTATCATATTGTAAAGATACAAGCGTGCTACTCTATCCGAAAACGTTGGGCCGTTATGCAATATTCAGTGGCTTGCTATAATGCCCCGGCTCGTTAATGTGAAGGCCCGTGTGGTCCATGTGGAGCGGTGATGCGATTAGTCCCATATTTGATTGCACAAAGTGAGTAGTAGTATATAATGCCTGTTGGGTCCAAACATAACATCTCTGGATTAACCCTTTTACACGAAGCGAGGACAAAAGTATAAATAAAATGCTATGCATGCGTAAATCTGTCTTACGGTAGATTGGACTTTAAGCTAATTTGGACTGGTATGTTACACTTGCTCCTCTTCAGTACCACTTTTGCTAGTACCAGAGCAAAGAAATTTGGTGCTATTGCTGAAGGGAAGACTCTCCCCAGATGCTACAGATCTACGTGTGTACCTGCTCGGTGATCTCCTTGGATTTTGCAGTGCGAACAGCGACCAAAATTTCGGCACCGATGTTGTCTGAGGTGTATTTTCTTTATTTGTACCAAGTGATACATGTATGAAATGGTTTAAAAAAAATTATTTATGTTTTTAGCTGTTTGAATGAAATCATCGTATCTTAAATGGTGAAATACAAATTTAAAAAATATTACAATAAAACTAAATAATACAAGACTATCTTATCCCATTAAACCTCGTATCACTAACCAAATACACCCAGACAGATAAGCAGCGGACTGCATTGGTGCAATCGATCAATCAATAATAATGATACGATGTGCCTTGCAGACACCCGTTTTGTACTTTTGTGGATTCATGGACGAGCAGACTCGAATTTTTTTTTATTTAATTTTTTTTTTCTTTTTTTCAAAACTATGCATCCGAAAAAAAAAATACGGAAATGCCCCCGTCGCCCGTGTATGGGGCGATCGCCCCATACACGGGCGATCGGTGCCTCGCCCACGGTCCAGCGCCAACGGCGGCTAACGGCGGCAGTGGTGGGCCCCCCTATCGCCCCCTGTATGGGCGATCGCCCCATACAGGGGCGACGGGGGGTATTTAGCCCGCGCGCCTCCTTCGGCAGAGCTGAGCGCAGCCAGAAGCAAGGCAGAGAAAGAAGAGAAGAAAGGAAGAAAGAAAGAGAGAAGAGAAGAAAAAAGAAAAAAAAAGTAAATTTCTGATTTTTTTTATAGTTATCTGTAAGAATTTTTTTAGAGATAATTGTAGGAATTATTTTATAGGTTGCGTAATTAAAATATCATTTAATATTTAGGACTTTGTTGTAGTATTTAGAAATTTTAGGATTGCGTAGTGTTTAGAAATTTTAGAATTGTATAGCTCTCGTGAATTTTAATGTAGCAGCTTACTTAATGCAAGATGTAGTATTTAGAAACTTAATGTAGTATTTCAAGATATGCAAATTTAATGTAGTATTTTGTATGTAGAAATTTAGTTCGTTAGAAACTATAGGCAATATTTAGAAATTTAATTTATTAGGGTTGTGTATTACTAATTTTATTACGTAAATAATGTATTAGCCAATGTAAATAATTTTGTAGTACGATCAATGTACGTTTTGTAGATTGTATTTTGGAGTAATATTTTTCGCTTGGACGTTGCGAAGATGTCGGAGAAATTGTATTTCCAAATATTTTATGGAGATGGGGAGATAGCACGTGGCGGATGGGGTGTATTTAGTTTTAGAATTTTCAGATTTTATAGTATTTAGTACGTTACAAATTTATTGTAGTATTAGAAATTTATTTTAGTGTTTAGAAAATTTAGGATTGTGCAATGTTTAGAATTTCTCTCATAGTGTTGTTTATAAATTTCTCGAATAGCGTTTATAACTTTAATGTAGTATTTAGTTTTAGAGATTTCAGGATTGTATAGTACTCGGATATAGAAAGTGAATACAATGAAAAAGTAGACAATATTTACAATTTTAATTTGGTAGGGTTAATGTAATGTGGCACAAATATAATGTTAGGCCATATGGTAGTCATTTTGATTACTTATTTGTAGTCAAAATCACTTATTTATAGTCGTATTTTGTAGTACGGTCAATGTACGTTTTGTAGATTGTATTTTAGAGTAATATTTTTCCGTCGGACGTTGCAGCATGTCGGAGAAATTGTATTTCCAAATATTTTATGGAGATAGGAGATAGCACGGGGCGGATGGGGTGGATCTATCATCATTTTCAAGAGTCGTACGGGGCATATGCAGACCGAGCGATAGGACATACAGGGGTTTGTTGGAGTGGATGTCTCGGATGTTCAGTTTGGATGCCCAGAGTGTTGGTTGGGTCGAGCAGAGTGAGCCGAGCGCAAGACCGTTTTTACGGAGAGTTGATTCCTATTAACTCGACGCGTCAACATGGAGGAGTTATGTTGGTTTTGCAGAGCGGGGTTGGCGCTCATGTTGTTGGTATAGTGCTACCCAGTAGCTCCATCGGTGTCGCAAGTTCGTGATGTCGGGTGGACATTACGACGGAGGGACATCAAATGTAGAAGGATGCGAAGAGGAAGGCGGCGAGGAGCCCGAGACGAGGAGCACGAGACCGGCGGTGGCGAAGGGACCGGGGGCAGAGGAGACAGCGGTGGAGGCGCGAGGTGGCCGACGAGGGGAGGAGGTGGAGGACATTGTTGACTGATGGAAGAGGAGGACCGTGCGGATGAGGAATTCTCGATGGTGAGCACTCCGACGAGGAGGACAACGCCCGAGGTGCCTATCCTCGTGCGTGGACCAATTACAATTTCAAGACCTAACGATGAATGAAGGGAACATTGATGCATGGGAGTATCGTGAGAACGAGGTGACGCAGGGGCCATATATAAAGACAAGGAGGTGTGATGGATGCGGTGAAGCATGGGCAATGTCTCTCCCGCGGCAATTCGTGGTTGTGAAGTCCAAGAAGAAGGACTACGACGTGAAGTGCGTAGTTGATTCGTGCCCATGGCGGGTGCATGCATACCGGGGAAGTGGACGGACTCTCGGAAATGCTCCATAGTGATGGAGCATAATCGCGAATGAAAGAAGCGGAGCAGGACACCGCAATCTGTCGTCCCACTTGGGTGGCAAATGTGTTTTATGGTCGATCGTGGACAATCCCCATCCGCACCTCGATCTATTATCACACCGTGGAGGAGAGGTTTCAAGATAAGATTAGCTACGCGAAGGCATGGAGAGCAAAAGGACAGCTCTGAAATACGGTTCGGGGCGCACGAGGCTTCAGACGAGAATATTCCCACTTGCTCGTGGCAATCGCACAAAGGAACCCCAGACATCCATCGACCTTGCGGAGTTCCTCGGGTGGTGCGTGCACCGGAAGTGGGTATTGCAACGTGCATTCTTCGCCTGGCGCATGCATAAATCCGTTCCGCGACCGCCGCCTTGGTCCTTTGCATGGACGGCACATTCTCACGGGAAGTACAAGGGCGATTCTAATCGCGATCGCGGTGGATGCCAACAACCGTGTTCTACCGGCTTGCGTTGGCATTCGTGGAGGAGGAAAAACGAGAGCTGGTATCGGTTCCTTGAAAGAGTGAAGTCGGCGGTTGTTCTCGACAGTTCGATGTTTGTGTCATCCATGACCGACATGCGTGGTCGCTAAGGCGATCGTGGATATGCAACAAGGGTCCGCCGTCGTGGGAGCAACAAAGTGGCGGATCCGAGGAGCGGTGGTGCATGAGGCACATGGGTGCCAATTTTTCCGCGATTCCAGAACAAGGAGCTTATGAACATGTTCAAGCGCTGTGCAAACAGAACCAACGGAGGAAGTTCGACGCGCTTTGGAAGACGTTGGACTAACTAACGAAGAAGCAATCAATGGATCCGAGAGGTACCGCTAGTTCATCAAGGAACCCGATGGTGTACCATGAGCAAGGAGAGGACCCCACACCCTTATGCGCGCCGCCGATGCACTTCCCTAAACATCCGGCGAGGTCGGTACCAAAGATAAAGAGTTTCACCGATTGGATACGACATGAGCCTTTGATAAATGGTCCTTCGCACGACAAGGGCGGCTCGCGTTATGGGATCATGACAACGAACTCGCGGAGATTTACAATGGTAATGAAAGGCACCGGATGCCTTCCATCGGTGGGTATAGTTGAGGTGTCTTATTAGGGACACGAGATATTTCATTGAGCGATACAAGACCTCCACAAAGATGTATGTTCGGACAATCGATCGTCAGACTCAATCATTGTGTCTACCTACATGTCCAAGAAAACAAGAAAGGCGCAGACACATCGGGTTACACCGAGAGTGGCGTGGAACGGAGATACCACGTGCATCGCGGTGACCGAGGTCGCAGGGTGCCCACCGGAGAGGACTTCCATCCGTGCATACCCGAGCGGTGATTGCGAGTGCTCTGCCGAAACCACGCCGCACTTGCCGTGCTCGCACGCCATTGCCGCAGCCGCCGAGACGCATCAATCCCGCCGTCCGCTCATCTCCCGCACTACTACAAGCGAGCGTTCTCAACACGTGGCATCATGAGGTGTACGGTACCGAGTGGATGGATCGCTCACAACAGCCCCTCTCCGACCATCGATGGGTACCGGACATCCGAATGTTGAAGATGAAGGTCGGGCGTCGAAGGACAAGGCACATTCGGAACGATATGGATGAGTCTGAGGCGCGTCGCAACCGCGGATAATGTAACTTTCCATGTTGTTCCCATCTTGTATTTTTCAATGGACCGGTAAGTTGTAATATACGTTGTAATGTTCGATGTAATTTTCAATGTACTAGTAAGTTGTTGTTCGCATCATGTAATTCTCCGATGTTCCAGTTAGTACCTACGAGGATAATGTAATTCTCGACGTTGTGTGCCTCGTCGAACATGTCTTTGTCTTTCGTATGTTTGCAATCTGAGTTTTTTTTGGGCTCTCCACACTTCGGTTGTATTGTTTGTTGAGTATGGTACAATTCGTTATTTCGCATTTTATTTTGTGTGCACATGTAATTACTGATAAATCTGTTGTATTTGCTTTATAACAGGCCACGATGGCGCGACCTTGCCCTGAGCTGCTGGACGTGACCGTCGATGCGACCCACCGGTCTAGGTACTCCGCAGAGGAGAACCGAGAGCTAGGGCCACTTCGACCTCGGTGCCCGGGAGCCGCCGCGATCGACTCACGCCGGGTTCCACGGTAAGTCGCGAACGCTTGCACTCTTTTACGCACACGCATTTTACCGTGAATGCAATTTAACGACGCATTGCACTACATGCAAAGTTGCGGCGGTGGCTTACTTCCTCTTTGTAGGATGGTGGAGCAGTGATCGCCTGTTAGCGGGTAAGGAGGTTCCGCGGTTGGTACGACCGGTCCTCGCCGGCCGCACTCGTGGACCGGTGGAGACCGAGACGCACACGCTCCACCTTCCGCGGCGGAGAGATGGCTCGACGCCGCAGACGGTCGCACTGTTAGGCCTCCCTATGCGGGTCCAGCAGATCGTGCCGCACGACGCCCGCCACGTGGCACGCCGAGTTGTCCGCGCGTTCGCCGAGGTGCGGCGGCACCCCGGCACCCTACCGGCCACCCTTAGGGAGGCTGAGCGCCACGGACCGACGAAGGCGTGGCTGCTTCAGTTCACGGTGAGTACATCTTTCTTTGAGAATTAAAATAGAAGCGCCAAGTTGCTAATAATGTTTGTTGCGAACGCTGCAGGCTCGGCTTCTCCACCAAGACACGGAGGAGGCGGACGTGGCGCCACTTGGAGGCATACCTCCGTTGTTGTTCGGTTGGGTGATGTTCCCGCCCTCCCACGGAACACGGTGGACCGCCACCGATCGAGTCGCCCAAAGACATCGCCGACACCGGTGGATGAGGTAACACACTCGCCCAATCTCGCCTCACGAGCACGCCTAACTCCCCTTGTAAACAGTGATGCAGTGGTCGTGGGCCTCGGTGTGGCTTGCGCGACGCGTCATGAGGTCCAGGCGACGCCGTCTCTTGGCGAGCACGACGCGACGATGTCGGTTGCGCCCTACTCCTCGGCTTGTGGTCTTGGGAGCGCTTCTCGTCGGCAGCTGTTGTTGACACGACACCGCACTCGAGGAGCTTTACGGAGACGACCGGTGGATCGCCCACCATGGGCCACTCTGGGTCCGACGACGTATGCTCCTCGTATCTTTTCCCCACTAACGCACTTGAATAACCTTCGCCATTTCTTATTTCCTCGCAGCGGAGGTTCGCGACCGACAGTGAGGAGGTCCTATCGAGTTCGCTCGGGAGTTCGACCGCCTCCACGACGATGACGCGCGGTGGACGCTATACACCGCGTCTGACGCTCACGCCCGAGCACCTCACGGGTCTCCGTGCTTTGCACGCGAGATGAGGCCTTTGGCTCACCCGTAAGGTGCTCGTCTTTGACCTTTGTGTCGAGGAGTACTCCCGCACCGAGTGTCTTCTGCAGCTTCGCTGTTCGATCCTTTCCTTTGCCGCCTCACGTTGTCGCACGTGGCGCTCACGTGTACTTGCCTCGATCCTACTACTCCGCATCTTTGCGAAATTAATGTGGTGTGTACTTACGCTTTTGCATTGCAGATGACCGGATGGGTGCTTTGCGGTGGCTCTCGATTCACAGACCGTATGCGGCCATGGGTCAGGCATGGGGACGCCGCGACTGATGAGAGGGTCATCGAGACCCGGCCAGACGACCATGACATGTACGATCAAGACATGGAGTGGTTCGCCACAGACTCGCCTCAAAGTGGGTACACACCAAAGACCGTCGTCGTCGACGGCAGCATCGGTAGCGGACACGCATCTTCACAGATGTCCCGGAGGGACAACGCCTCGTAAGTGTCGCAATCGAACCTACATCGCACGCCTTTTCATGTAACTTACGTAATACCAATCGACGTTACATGCGCACTCAGCTCTTGGTGGAGATTGAGGTGGAGGTCGTGTCCATGTTGACGCGCCTAGAGGGGGCATACAGTGACCACCGCCGAGTCCGAGACAGCTTGGGGTCGGGTCCTCGATGCGGAGGCGGTTGGCTCGCTGGCCACCGCCGAGGGCGCGAGACGTCGGCGGACGCAAAGACACCACGCCACTTCGCCCCAAAGACTCGCCCTACCCCCCGGTCGTCGTCACGCCCCACGCACCGCAGGGGGACAAGGTCGACGAGGCTCCTTCCGCGTCTCGCCCTACCCGTCGGTTCCTCGCTACGCTCCACGCAGCAGTTAGCAAGGCGATGGGCGCGAGGCTCCTCGTCGTCCCGCCGCCCCAAAGAGACCCTGTGGTGGTTTCGACGACCCTTCGACGACGAGTTCGACCGGAGGAGTACCTTTCGACCGACTACCTCGACCCTCTCGGCTCTGCGCGCCGCCACAGACTTGGCCTTGCCGCCAAGACTACTTCTACGCCGCCGCAGCAGGTCGCCTAGGAGGGACGTCCGTCCGCCGTCACCACTCACCTACCCCACGGGCCGATTAGGAAGCGTGGCGTGATTGACTTGTTGTACGATGTATTTTTGTAATGGCTTTACGCTCAAGAACACATTGTATAACTCCCGAGTTAGTAACATGACAAATTTATCACTATAAATTGTTCAAATCATTTATACATTGCTTGCCTATGCCACACGACGTGACAACACACCAACGCTTGGTGCACCTATTGCCTCTAGTAGGGGCGATCGCCTAATGTGAGGCGATCGCCTTATATGGGGCGATCGCTCCATACCCGCGATATCCGCCTTTATAACATTCGCTCACAAGCGGTCTCGCAAAGAATAGCGGAGAAAGAATAGAGGGTGAGCATCAATCGAAAATGCCGAGGCGCAAGTGCAAAGGGTAAGGGAAGGCAAAGGAAGAAGCAAGTGCATGCCCGCTGAATTTAGCGTACCAAGATCTCTTCCTACCTCGTGGAGTCAGAGCACCCATGTGTATGTGCGGAGATCTTTGCGCTTGTCCGCTCTTGGGAAATTTCAACTTGGAAGAGGAGGTATTGAAGTGCCGCAACTACGCCTTCGATCCGCGGAGAAGAGCTCAAGGATCGCCGTATGGTAACAATCGTGCGGGGTTACATAATATTTTTGAATGAAACTTTGCTAATTTACGCTTCATGCGGTACCTCCGCCATCGTGTGAATTTGAGCGATGGTTTGATACGGAGATCAACCCCGAGGACCAACGGCTTGACCAAGCCAACCGGCAGGATGAGTTCACGCGCGGTTTCAAGAACAACGCGATGCCGCACGCGAGGAGGCATGTAGGAAGGAAGCGGAGGAGAAGGAGGCCGAGAGAGAGAGAAACGAGAGAGGCGCGCCGTGCGAGAAGCCCACGAGGCATGGGCGAATGGGAAGTGGCCTCAAGCACTCGATGAGACGCCTGTGTTAACTTTGGTTTTCTTTGTTCGTGGTACTCCTTTTAGTTTTAAGTCGTAATAAAGAGTGCGACCCAACCTTCAAGAGTATGCTCACCGTCCGGAGGGCTCAGATATGTCCTATCGCTCCAGCTTGTCCCAAATGATGTTATTTTTCTCCATCGAGATAGGTTATAGCATTTTAAGTTCACGATTTGATTTCATCGAGTTTTACCATCGTTTATGAAAGATACGACCATTTTGATGTTTTACCGATTGCATGTTCGGACAACAATAAAATAGTTCAATTAAAGTGACATCTAAATATTTTTACATAATTGTAACCTATGCAAGCCCAAGAATGCAACAAAACTGGTTCTCACAAGTTTTGAGGTCGTTCGACATTATTCTAACCGCTAAACAATGAATGTTATAAAGGGTTTAAACTAGCCATCTTTGATTCAAAATGCAATCATATTTAGATATTTTTGCAAAAATGAAGTGCATAAGGTTGTAGTAACTTATTCTATTTATTTCATGAATTATGGATCAACACACATTATAATTCCTTCACAATCCACGCTAGAGCCTAGCATTCAACTCAAATAAAAATATTTTTCTGCAAACAACACATGGATTTTTATTTCACACTCTAATTCTTCATTCCAAAATTTAAATTTAGAAACAAGTTTCATTTAATTTGGACACTCCTATCAAAAGTTATGGGGTTTATATTAAAAGGCATATAGTCATTAGAAAACAAAACTAAAAAAATATGCGCCGGCGCCTGTCTCGGCGACAGGGGCCCACCGACGGCGCTGTTTGGAGTAGACGGCGGAGGCGAAATCGCCAGTATGAAGCGATCGCCCATACACAGCGACGGAGGCATTTCCGTAATTTTTTTTTTCGGACGCATAGTTTTGAAAAAAAGAATAAAAAAAATATTAAACAAAAAAAATTCGAGCAGACTCACTAATCCCAATCGAGGCAGGGAGAGATGGACAAAAATTTCTAGGAGGGCTTGGCAATTGGCATGAGTTGCGAGTTCAAGGTACATATAAGCTTAACGGTATATATATATATATATATATATAGTCGAAATAGGGCACTATAATGACAGAGCATTATGATTTTAAATGTGCGAATTCAAGCCATATTCGATATATTTTTTAAAAAATTTAGTTGTAAGATATATACCTATCTTTAACAATTCAAATGAAACACAGGCCTTTGAAAGAATATACTCGAATTCAAAGATTTTGAATGAGTTTGGATCACATGCTTTGCTGATTTATATATAAAATCAGCACATACCTACAACCAAATTTTCATCAAAAAAGGAAACTCTAGTTTAAATTTCAATCCAAACTTGTTTGAACTAGTTAGTAAAGTGGTTAAACTCAGCATCCTAAAATTTTTAAAAAATTCGTATGAAATACATAGAGAAAATATCCTTTTCAGATCATGGTGCCCAGACACCATGGTGCCCTAAGTAATTATACTATATATACATGTGTGTATGTATATATGTATATATATGTATGTGTATATATATAGACATGCTATTCTGCACATTCGTTTAGAGTAGGCTATTCTACAGTCAGATCATTTAACACAGACTGATCGAGCCACATGCAACCGAACAGTCAGTGAAAACACAATTAGTAAATGATGCATCCGAACAGTAAGTGCAATAGAACTAGTAAATGACTAATAAATACTACTTCTAGTTTGTATATGAATTTTTCTTTCTTTATTTTAGCTATAACTTTCAAATGAGGATGATTTTTGTCTTCAAATTTTGCACAGTTATAGAATATCACCTCCCCTACGGATGATATTTTTTTGAGAATTTTTGAAAATATATATATCTAATTTTCATATATTTTATGGTTCACACAGTATATGTTGACTTTTGCTATTTAGAAAATAACATATAACTCACTAATACACAAGATGTTATTGATTTTATAGTTCACACAGAATATATTAACTTTTACTATCCAAAAAATAACATATTAATCACTATTATACAAGATGTTACTATATCCTGTGTAAACCAGTTTTATTGTGTAAAATATATTAAAACAACATTTACAAGTTTTCAAAAATTCTTAAAAAATTATCATACATAGGGGAGGTGAGATTATACTTCCCTGTAAAATTTGAATTCCAAAACCAATTTCATTTCAGATATGAAATTAACAAGCACTAATTAGTGATGAATAGTAAATTTGTTCTTTTTGTATCTTTCAAATGCGATTGAGTTCGGTATTCAAATTTTACAGGACCGTAGAAACTCACATCCCCTACCCTTGGTAATTTTTTGAGAATTTTTTAGAACATATACATATAGTTTTCACAGGATTTTACTGCTAAATAATGAAAAAAATATATGTATAAGCTTTGAAAAATTCTCAAAAAATTATCATGGCATTGTCATATCTTTCAAATGTGACTGAGTTTGATATTTAAATTTTATAGGCTGTAGAAGCTCACATCATCTACCTATAGTGATTTCTTGAGAATTTTTTTAAAATTTGTACATATATTTTTCATAGACTTTACTACCAAATGACTGATCTGTGTAGAATATATTGTAGATGTAATAATTTCATGTTGTACATATAGTAATTTTTGTTAACATACGTAGGTCAGTATGTATTAATTTCTGTTACCAGTACATATAGTATAATAGTAAAATCCAATTATTGATCCTACACTGATCGGTCATTTTGGCAGTAAAATTCTATGAAAACTATATGTATAAGTTCTAAAAAACTCTTAAAAATTATCATACGTAGGAAATGTGAACTTCTATAACCCTGTAAAATTTGAATATGATATTCAATCATTTTTATATGTTTCAAATACGACTGAGTTTGGTATTCAAATTTTACAGGACTATAGAAGCTCACATCCCCTTCCTTTGGTAATTTTTTGATAATTTTTCACATATAGTTTTCACGGATATTTACTGCCAAATAACAAAAAAACTATATGTACAAGTTCTGCAAAATTCTCTAAAAATTATCATATTTAGAGGATGTGAGATTCTACATCTCTGCAGAATTCGAATACCAAGCTCAGTCGCATTCGAAAGATATGAAATTGATAAGCGCTAATCAGTGATGAATACTAAATTTGTCATTTTTATATCTTTTCAAATGCGACTGTGTTCGGTATTTAAATTTTACAAGGCTATAAAAGCTTACATCCCCATCCTATGGTAATTTTTTGAGAATTTTTCAAAACGTGTACATATAGTTTTCACGAATTTAACTACCAAATAACTGAACTATGCAGAACTTGTTGTAGATATAGTAATTTCATGTTGCAGATACAGTAATTTTATGTTATACATATAGTAATTTTTGTTACCAATTAACAAAATTACTGTTTTAATAGCATAGCTTATATCATTATATTCTTTTCGTCGTCAACAAGCAGCTGGTGAAAACCGTTTACAAATAGGAGCTATCAATAAAAGGATATGACTAAAACAAAGATAAAATATATTCATGTATAAACTACAAAACGCATTAACTAATCGGTTTGACCACGTAAATGATTCGCCAGTAAATTGATCAATTGTTCTGTAATAAAATGTTTCATGATTTACTACCAGGTTGCATTTTGCTGGCGTTGTTTGTAACGAATTAACTCAGTACGGTGTTGTTTGCATGCGCTTCTCCGCCCGGAGTGCAGAATAACTATTCTACGCTCGGGGGTAGAATAGCGCTGCCGTATGTGTCTATATATATATATATAATTTTTATTATTTTTACTAGTATGGTATGAAAATAAATTATAATTAAAAGTCTTGTATCGGAGATTGTAAGAAGTCCAAAAAAAACCTATGTTTCTGGAGCGAGGAGTAATTTGCAGTAGTACTACCACTCAACCAGTGCCAGCGTAGGCTAAAAAAGCTCAGCGATACATCTGGGCTAGACTCGGCCCATGGCACATGAGTAGCCTCGTCCACTTCCTCTTCTCCCTTGCCGGCGCCATCGCCTTTGCCTCCCTCCTCGCCGCCTTCCGGGCCATATCGTCCCCTGCCCCATGGCAGGCCGCAATTCATACTGTGGCTCCACGGCCTTGGCGACTCCGGCCCAGCCAACGAGAACATCCGCACCATCTTCTCCGCCCCAGAGTTTGAATTTTTTTTATTTAATATTTCTTTTTAATGTTTTTTTTCAAATCTAGACGTCCGGGCTGAGAAATTGCGATTTTGGACGCCCGTAGCTCGTGTATGGGGCGATCGCCCCATACACGGGCGGTAGGATGCCTCTCTCACGGCAGTTTAACGGCGGGCAGGAGGTGGGCACCCCTGTCGCCCGAGAAAGGGGCGATCGCCCAAGACAGGCGCGACAGGGGTCATTTAAAGGCGCTCGTTCGGGCTCGGCTGAAGAAAAAGAAGAAGAAGAGAAAGAAGAAGAAGAAGAAGAAAAAGAAAAAAAGAAGAGAAAGAAGAAGAAGAGGGGGGAAAAAGGTCGGTTCGTCGTTTCTGCGAAGGTATTTTTACAAAAAAATCTATGATTGTTTAGTTATGTAGAAGTTAAATGTACCATTTATTATTTAGAAATTTTAGGATTTTGTAGTATTTAGAAAATTTTGTAGGACCGTGTGGTATTTAGAATTTTAATGTAGCATTTAATATTTAGAAAATTTAGGATTGTATAGCGTTTAGAATTTCTCGGATAGTGTAGTTCGATACGGAGATCAACCCCGACGACCAACGGTTTCTTGACCAAGCCAACCGGCAGGACGAGTTCACGCGGCAGCTTCAAGAGCAGCACGATGCCGCACGCGAGGAGGCACGTAGGAAGGAAGCGGAGGAGAAGGAGACCGACAGAGAGAGGAAACGAGAGAGGGCGCGGTGTGCCAAAGATGCCCTACCGGAGGCATGGGCGAATGGGAAGTGGCCTCGAAGCACTCAGTAGACGTCTAGTTTTAATTTTCAAATTCCTTGCTCGTGGTACTCCTTCCGGTTTTAAGTCGTAATAAAGAGTGTGACCTACCTTATTTTCCGCAGTAACTTACGATTCGACCTTCGTTATGATATTTCGCATGCTGTCGAAAAGGCTTAAGCGTTTCATTGTTGTCTCGACCATAATACTTTGGGTTATTGCACTGGCAGGATTAATATGCAAAGCAAGGTGTAAATAAAATATTTTCCTGCCATATGGTACTGCATATATCGAAGAGCAAATATGGGTCGTTCTCCCTACAAATTACATTTTAACATGATATTTCGCAGGCTGCCGAAAAGGCTTCAGCGTTTCATTGTTGTCTCGACCATAATACTTTGGGTTATTGCACTGGCAGAATTAATATGCAAAGAAAGGTGTAAATAAACTATTTTCCTATCATAGGGTACTGCATATATCAAAGAGCAACTCTGGCCTGTTCTCCCAATAAATTGCATTTAAAAATGATATTTCACGGGTTGCCGTAAACGCTTAAGTATGTCATGCAAATGAGGCTACTTACAGTCATTTGGTTCATTCAACTGAGTTTATTCCTAATTTTTTCCCTAAAATGGGATAACTAACACCCTACGAACAAGACATATTTATTTCAGGATTTTTCGAGGCATGGTTCGTATAGTTTGTTCATAATGCACTAATAGAGTTTAAGTAAAATTAATTTATACAATTCAAATTTGCATGAAACATAGTACTTTTCACAACATAATTCAAATCCTTATATATTAATTAATATTTCAAAATTTATCTTGTTCTAGTTGGACCTCCTTAGTAATACGACTGCCCCTAATCGCCTGTTGGTCCGGAACCGACGATTTTGGCAAATACATATAGTGCTTCTAACTTATGGAATATTTTGTCCAATACATATAAAATATTACAGTAAATCAATACTAAGAGGTACCACGTACTTAAAGATCAGCGTTTGTAACTTATGATCATTTTCGTTAAAAATTATTTATAATCAATACTAAGAGGTACCATGTACTTAAAGATCAGCGTTTGTAACTCATGACCATTTTCGTTAAAAATTATTTATAATCAATACTATCAATTCTTTAAATATTTAAAATATTAAAGTACATCAGTACTATAACTATTTTCGTTATTTCTGTCCTATTGATTATTCTCGAAAAATTAATTAGGAATTAAAATTAAAAAAAAATCGGCTCTGCTCACCCGTCGCCCCAGCAGGGGGCGGTCGCCCCTGCCTCGGGCGATAGGTGAGCCCCCTGCCTCTTGCCGTTAGTTAAGCTCCTGTCGTCAGATAATCGAGACCAATCGATCGCCCCATATACGGACGACCGGTACCCATTTTTGTAATTTCTCAGACCGGACGTCTAGTTTTGAAAAAAAAGAATAAAAAGAGATATTAAAGACAAAAAAAATTCCCGGAGTTCCGCCTCACCAAGTGGGCTGTGGGCGTTCCTCCGCCCCCAACTCCCCCGTCTCCTGCAACCGTACGCCTCCATCCCCTCCTCTTCTCACCCACCCGTACAACTTCATCAAATTAACATCACGTAATTCCAAGAAAAAAAATTTCCTCTTGCAGATGGCGCTGTGAGTTCACTCGCTCCCATTCCATTTATATAAACAGACACTAACTGTAATAGTGGATAACTAGATATTGATCTGGATCAAATCTTTAACGAGTATGGTTCTCCGCAAGATGAGAGTGGGGTTCTTAAGGCTGTGGAAAATGTGCACTCCATGATTGACAAGGAGGTAGCTGATGGCATCCATCCTGAGAACATATTTGTTTGTGGGTTTAACCAAGGAGGTAGGACTGATACTCAGCATTGGACGTTTTCTGGGGAGGGCAAACTTTTGTGATGTGAACTAAGTAGTGGATTGTGTTTCGGCTGGCAGGTGCTCTGACATTAGCAAGTGTTTTGCTTTATCCGAAGACGCTAGGAGACGCAGTGTTCAGCGGGTGGGTGCCTTTCGGTTTGTCAGTCATTGAGAGGATTTCACCTGAAGCGAGGAAGGTATGCAACCTTGTCATCCTTTGGTTTCTTCTGTTTAATTTAATACACAAGCACAAGGTGTCAGGAAGATTAAATGTATGGGTTGGTAGAAATTTCTAAACGACGAGAGATTTAGCCGATGATGTTTGCTTCCTTAGGACCTTGCCATTGCCTTTTTGAATAGAAATTACTGTTCTTATGCGCCCCAACACTGCAGGAACCCCTACCTACACTTGTATGGCCATACCCACGATTCATAGTGTAAAGATTTCATCAATTTGAGTGGGATCGCAGTTGCACCTGCAACAAAATCATGCACTAGTTACCGATCAACATGAACAAACTCGACAACTAGATTGTAGTGGTATTATTTTGGCAGCTAACATGTTGGATTGAACTATTGAAGGGGTTTCCTTATGAAAGTGATCGAATGAAAAGATAAACGACTTACCTGAATGTTGCCAAATGAAATTCACTCTATCTGAACTTCAGCAATTTCAGAGTAGATACTTCAAATTTAATAGTCAGTATTGCCCCTTAAACATCAAATATTACAAATATCATGGTGGTCCAAACTTACATATCAATTTGGTGCCAGTATAATTAAATTTAGGAGGAAGAAGACAAGCCCCACTTTGGACTTAGGACTTAGGATCCAGGTTAGGAAAAAAGATTATTTTATAATGGCAACTAAATTTGACATAACACTGCATAATATTAATTAAATTGCACACCTACTTTCACAATTTAATCACTCAAGTGGGGTGTTAGTTTACACAATAATGATTATAACATAAAATTTTGAAGGATGCCATCAGCAATTTTACTCTTTTTTTTTGTTGAAACGGGTAGGCATAAGAGTTGCCTACTGATTTGATTAAGAGAGAAAAGAGTCAGGAAATCTACACTCATCTTTATATGGTCGTTAGTTTGTTTTGGCTGATATTCAATCGTTGAACTTTTCAGACATGGAATGGCTGACAGAACGGTGTTATTTGAATCTGGTCAAGCTGGCCCAGCATTATTGCAAAGTGCTGGTGTTAGCTGTGAATTTAAGGTAATTTTCTGCATGTTTGCCTTTTGTCCTGCTTCAAATGACCTTCGATTTCTTTGTTTTATTACTACCCTTCGATTTCTATGCGAGCTCTGATCTCTCAACTTATGAAGCTATCATGTACATTTATCAGGCATATCCAGATCTTGGTCACTCAATGTCCAAGGAAGAGCTATATTCTCTTGAGGCATGGATCAAGGGTCGTCTAAAAGCCTCTCAAGATAAGGAAAGTTAACGTTCTTTAGTTCTGGCCGCCATCACTTCTCCAGTATAACAGCAAATTGGCGAATGCAGTCATAATGAAGTTTTATTTGTTGTTGATGACTTTGGATAATCCAAGTTATTATGTGAGACTTCTCGTGTCGATGAATGTGTCAAAACGGATATATGACTGATGGACTACACAGCTACTGGTCCAGGAATTTGTTTACTGTGTTTCTAGGTATGACGAACTGCACGTAAATGGCGTTGAATAACCGAATAGATTTCCTATCTGTTTCTCTAATTGACTGTCTATTCACTTGACTTTTGCGAGCATAATCAGCACATGTACCATGATGCACAGGCATATCTGTCACTCTACCTTCCTCCCTCGCACTCTTTGGAAGCCCACTTTTTTTTTTTTTTTTGAAAATCTACAATATGGCACTGAATAACTATATGATTTACAATATACTACTTATCATGAGGTTGACATGTGGGGCTCGAATCCATATGTTAAGTGAGACATTGCTGGTATGTTGTAGACAAAATGTTATTAAGTGGTATATAAGTGATTGTCTTTTTTTCTTTGACGATATCTTTGGAAGCAAGCGCTTCATTCAAGTTCTGCGTGCTGTGCGTCTCTTAAGGGATTTCACTTTCTGAAGATTCAATGAGCCTGCCTAAAGCGCCCAGTCAAACTAAACTGCCTTTGGCCTACATTACCATGTTCCTTTCAACGATTTGTTATATGGGGAGACCGGTTTTACCACCAAAGTCCAGTTGATCATTTCCTCGTGCTGACCACACCTCACTGACCATTTCAAGGCGAACGAACGGCGACTTGTGATCGCCGGGCTGGGCACTTGCGGCTGCGATCGAGTTGTCACGACCTGATTCCCTGCTGTTACTTTCTGCGTTTTTTCAGAACAAGCGACTTCCATGCAGGTCTAAGTTGAACTGCAGCCGTCTCGTTTCCTCTGCGCGTGAGAACGCATGGTCCCGAATCCAAATCTCTCTTCGCATTTTGCTTTTAAATCTGTGATTTTTCCTGGTTGGAGCACATAAACACTTCATAGCACTAGTGCCGACCTGATTGTTGTTTATTAGTCACGGTCTATGTCGGTTTAGGAAGATTTCTCGAGACTATTACTCCCTCCGTTCTCAAATACACACGTCATTCTAGCTTTCAAATTTTATTTCTGAATATATATCATTTTACAATTTTAATAATTTTTTTTATTTTTCTTTCTATACACTTCCCTTTTAGCTATTTCTAATATTATTTACTATCGTGAATGAGAGTAAGAAATTATCTAAAAATATAATAAAAAGAATAATACAGTCTTGTATAGATATGCTTTAACGAAAACACAAAAATACATAATAACATAAATTTAAGACCAGACGCGTTGCCATCCGTGTGTAGATTCTTTGAGTAATTGTTAAACGTCTTTCGAGATTCGATTTTCTAATCATAACCTGTTGGGTTCACCGGGCGCATCCATGGGTCCTAATTAGGCCACCGGTTCCACCGGCTTACGACGATATTTGCACCCCAAAAACGGTGTGTGTTTCAACCGTTCAAGAAAGGAAAGAATGGAGCTTTGGAGAGGGCGAGACGCCGACGAGGGAATGGAAGGGCACGATACAACTAGTACTTGAGGCACAGTAGAAATCAGGTGGCCTTTTAATTTATTAAGGATATAAGTATAAATAAATACTAGTTAATAAAAACATAATAAATTTGTATTGAATAAAATAATACTATCATAAATAGTTATCATTTTGGATATAGATAGGTCTTCAAAACACTGCTCTGATCACCAATTTCTATTATATTATATTTATAAAACTCAATAAAAATTATAATATTATGAAAGTACTTTTCAAAACAATCTACAGATATGGTTTACATATATCTAGTTTAAATGTTTAAAAATATATTAACAATTAAAGTTTCAAAATTTTGATTACATCCCTCCCAATCTTTTGAGAATAGCGAAGCGAACAGAAGCCAAAGTCCCCACTCTAGCTCCTCGCTTACCGTCCCATCACTTGGTCTTCACCACACCCTCTCGAGAGACGGAGATCATCTGCAGTACCTACTGTGATGGCAGACGATTGTATTCGTCTGTTCTCTTAATGAACGGTTCAAATTTTTTGCAGTAGTGCTTTCTCTATAATGATAAACGAAGCTGAAAAAACATAGGTCCTCGGATCCAAATCTAATGGCTAGTAGTGGACTTGTCACATTATCGGCCATATATGAACCAGATCCCACCACTAGTTACTACTACTACAGTTGTTACTGCCATTGCTTTGCACCTCCTACATGACATTTTCATGCTCTCTTCCGACATGCATATCTTGGACTGCTCGTCGTATCGTGCTCTTGCAATATGCATCTCTTGGACTCTGCTCGTCGTATCGTGCAATGCAAGAGGCAAGCCAAGTAGGACGAATACTAGTCAAGTAGGAATAGCAGTACTAGTATAACAAGGTAAGACTAGAGTGCTTCCTCGACAAGATATCACATCATCTTTGTATCCTATGCAAAATGCCCTCCTTTCCCAATCCAACAGGACGGAGAATCTTTCTCTAAAACGCTGACAATTTTGGAGGTTTACTTGAGTACGACCATCTAAATTTATATGATATATTTTTTAAAGACACAGTTTATATACATATAACGTATGTTATATTTAAATACAAATTAGTGTCATATTATCTATATATATGCATCGAATATAACGCTTAAAGATAATAAATAACTGTAGTAGTCATTTTTAATATCTTATTAGTTTACATGTTAAGAGAAAATATGCCCTATAAATTTAGACGGAGAGAGTATTGCATAAAATTCTACTAATGCTACTTGTATTGTGTATTTAGAAGCCACAAATCAACAGTGAGCTCCTTTCCACTGACCTATGCTTCTCTAGAGTGTTTTGTTCGCCGGCTTTTTCACGATTTTTTTTAAAAATAATATATTTTTTATTTAAAATTGCAAAAATATATTTTGATCTGAAAAAATTACAAAAATATACCCCT
The DNA here is from genome assembly GCA_036346275.1 of Otatea glauca. Taxonomy (NCBI): domain Eukaryota; kingdom Viridiplantae; phylum Streptophyta; class Magnoliopsida; order Poales; family Poaceae; genus Otatea; species Otatea glauca. The sequence goes on along the minus strand of CM070717.1, from coordinate 51,926,702 downwards.
GTCGCCGTTTGAAACGATAAGAGGGAAATGTCACCGTATCATCGGGCGACAAAGACTCTTGTCGCCATTTGAACTGACGACAAACAACCACGTCGGCGCCACGTAGACGAAAAAACGGTTCGGGCTCTCTAGGGCGACAGGGCAAAAATCGATCGATGTTACTATACGTTCGCGAGCTCTCTCATTTGTTTGCGTTCCTGTCGTCAAATGAAAAGGCGACTTATTCCAGTCGCCTAATGGTGGGGCGACAGAGACCTCTCGCCCTTTAATTTGGCGACAGAGAGACCACATCAGCGTTGACTCAGCTTTTTCTGCGTTTTGCACTCTTGTTGTCAAACCACATAGCGACAGAGGTATTTTTTTGCAATTTTTTCAGATTGAGTTATATTTGTGCAATTTGAATAAAAAAGTATTATTTAAAAAAAAAATCTCTTTTCACAGCGTTCACTGTGTTGCTGTCGCTGCTGACTGACTCACTAAACGATGCGAGGCCCACGGCACAGTGAGAGCGACCGATCAAAATTAACCCGAGGGGGCCCACGCTCTTGAAGACTTAGTATAGTACAACTGTACAAGTAGTAGCAGTCTCCCAATTGATTGCCATTCAGGACGGGAGAAGTTAAATATCCTCGAAATCTAATGAGATCAAATCGAAGCCGAGTAAACAAGGCAGCAAAAGGAGCTGCAAAATGCGCTATAATGGAGAGGGTACTGATGCCAGGGGCGATGTGCAAACAACGCAAATGCAAATGCGTCATAAAAGGTTCCTGCGGTACCAGAGTTTACATTTTCGTTTTGAGTTCGAAAATCGCCACTTGTTCGGCACCGGTTTTTCGCGAAAACCGATCGAAATTCGGTAAAAACCGATCGGTTTGCGAAAGTCAAACATGTGGTCAAACTGATTCAAAAAAAATCAAAAACCGCTCGGTTTTCGTCGAAAACCGACGACAAAAGGAAAAATAGTGAAAATACAAGAAAATTGAAAAAATTGATTTTTTTAAAAAAATTACAAAAATCCCAATTAATCTATAAAACACCTCAGATAAATTTAAACAATTTTTGAAATCATTTGTTACTTCGAAAAAATCCAAAACAGAAATTAATGAAAAGGAACAAAGAAATTGTCAGATTTTTATAAATATTTAAAATATTTTTTATATTCTGAAATTTTAATTTAAACATAAAAAGTTCCAAAGGATCATGTACTAAAATTTTAAGAAATATTAGACTTCATTTAGTACTTATATAAAATCAAAAACGTAATAGCATATACAATGATAATAGCACTTTCAGAATTTTTAAAAAATACACATATTTGATCATCATCTGAAAATTTTACATAATCATTTTAATTACGTTATAACATCACAAAAAAAGTTTAAGAAATATTAAACTTCATTTTGTGCCCCTAGAAAATAAAAAACTGAAGAGCATATAATGTGACAGTATCACTGTCGGAATTTTTAAAAAAATGTACGTATCTGATAATAATTTGAACATTTTACATAATCATTAGGATTGCCTCAGTACTGCACAAAAAAAAATTCAAAATTTTTTGACACTGTTTGCTAAATTTCTTCAAATTTTTTAAATTTACTATTCATCTGATCGGTTTCCGAACGATTTTAATTGCCGAACCGGCTCGGCACGGAGCGACCGGTTTTCGTCGGCATTTTAAACCCTGTGCGGTACCTCATTCTTTAGCCTCTGCAGTAGCGCCTGCCTGCCAAATTGAAAAGAAGAAGATCAGATGCAGCATTTCTCTTCGTTTCTACTCCCTCCGTCCTAAAAATTAAGGGACAGAAGAAATTTTAGGACAGATTATGGTTTCTACCAAAAGACTTTAATACCCCTATTTAATATTGTGTCTCTATTAATTGGCAACATGAATGCATTAATTAATCACGATTATAGGGAATGACCTGCCGCGTTTTTGTTTTGGAATATGTGTGATCGCATGTATCCGCGTGCATCTGCATGCATGTGCACAATTTGAGAACACAATTTAAAGGGGGAGAGCTCTCAATCCCTAATATTAAAGGACATAATTTGAATGCTTCTCTTCTTTACTTTCAAGGAGGGAGGTAGTACTGAATAAGTCGCTGCTGCAACATGCTTTCTTTTTTGCCTTTGCAGCACTGGTACAGTGGTACTCTTCTTTGCCTTGTAGGATTGGAGTAGTACACAGAGAGGGCAGGGCAGTGCAGTGCAGAATTGCAAATGCATGCAGGGCATTCTGTACGAGGTTTCAGATTTCGTTTTCGAACCGCATCGCTGGGTGGCCAAAATTTGAAATTTCGGTGAGATTTTGAAATTTTGGCCGTTTCAAATTTCGTTTTCGGACCGCATCTCGGGTGGCCGAAATTTGAAATTTATGTGAGACTTCAAATTTTGGCTGAAATTCAAAAACCAAATTTCAAATTCGGTATTTTTGAGGCCGGCAAAACCGAAATTGACCGAAATCTCAGTCCTTTTCAACCCCCCCCCCCCAAATGATCTCAGAGGCTAGAAAACATATTTAAAAAATAATGCAAGCATTTATCGACATTTCCTATCTGTTTGAATGCAAAATACTAAATATTTACACATAAAATACCCTAAATTTAGAAATTTTAAAATAAAATATGAGAAAACTACATTTGTTCATAATGTTCATACTGCACATACATAATATACCTTTGCTGAACTTGGTGGGCTTGAGCAGCTCACATGGTTATGGTCAGGAAGGATTTTAGTAGGAAAGCTAGAGGACAATCAGAGAAAGCACTAAGTGATCAAAAAATCGTACAGTCTTGTCCGCAATGTACTGGTGGCAATTGGCTCCCCTCCTGGTCATCCGAGATCCGACCTCCTCTTTCTTGTATATGCCTCAATTTCAAAGAGCATCCTCTTTGCACTCCTCTCCTGCATGCACCAAGAAATAAGAGGAACAACAAGCTGGAACTTCAAAATTGAAGATAATTTTCATTTACAGACCAACAAGCCTCATCTCTAGTCAAATACATGATGACTTATCTTTCTTACCTTCATTAGCAAAACGGCAAAGATGGCAATCAAATTGACATGGAACCAGATTTAACATATTAAAGATGTTGGAATTATTGCTAACATTTGACAACTACTAGGAAGTCGATGTCACATAGCTTCTCAAAGATTAAATTATGCAACAAAAATGGCATCATCAACGTACGATCGAGATTCCAGATTCGCAATCTTTCTTTTCAGATAACATATAGGCCTTGTCCATAGTTTAGGTCTTTAGGAAAGGTGCATAAATTTAGTCAATCACAATTGAATTAAGATCAAATGAGAAATATTGTTGTGAAAGCAATTTGTTTAAACTAATTTGTGAGACATGGCTAGCGATCATACATACATTAACCACACACAGGATCGCTTACTCTCCAAGAATTGACAGCAGTGACAAGAAGCATGTACCAATCTGAACGAACAACGTCGGTGTAATAGCAAAAAAAATTGTATATGTATTTTTTGTAAAATTTTCGTATGTATTCCTCAGATAAGTTATTACAATTCATCACAAAAAAATTGGTGTTAAATTCGGTCCTACATATATGAAAACCGATTGAATTTGTGATCATCTTAGTCCAGAAAACTGAATCCCAGTGAAATTGACCGAAACCTCGCCAAAAAAAATCCTGTCCAAAAAACTGAATCCCAGTGAAATTGACTGAAACCTCGCCAAAAAAATCCTGAAATCACTGTAACAATTTGAAAATTTCCAAAAAAAAGTTTAACTCGAGATTTCTAAAATCTCGATGAGATTTTGAACCACTATTGTATGTGCCTATAAATTGTGTCACAACCTGCTTCTTGTCCAAAACCTTCAGCTATCAAGTTTCGATTTCAACAAATCATCACTTTTCACTCCCTGGTATTTTTTTTAATCTGGTATCTTTTCAAACGCAATTATAAAAATAGTCCCACCTCGCGACTACCACGCTCTTGCAGCTCGGAAGGAGCTACTGAACTAGGGGAGCTCAGCAAGCCATTGAAGCTACCAAGCCCCTCTAGCTCAGTAGCTCCTTACGAGCTACGGGAGCGTGGCAACTAATACGTGTTGTCTGCCGACGCTTCTGCTGTCGGGGGTAAGACTATTTTTATAATTACGTTCTAAGGTAGGCCAGGTTAAAAAAAAAGTTTGCTTGAAGGCTAGAAGGGTGATTGGGCCTAACAACTACAGTGACTTTAGTTTTGGCCAATGCAAATGCAGCTGCTTTGGTTTGGTGCCAAAAGACATACGCAAATTTGTACAAGTGCAGCCACCAGTTTGTGCTATATGCAAGGTAAAAACTCATTGTATTAAAGTTGATGAAGAAGCTTCGCACTGATTGTACTAAAGGAGAGAGCAAATTTGTGGAGTACACGTCCTTGACAAGCAGATTGAAACCAGTTCGCCCACGGCTAACTTTCGCTTTGCAAGTAGCATTTCTCTTCACATTCTTTTCAATAGGAGTACCAATGCAGTGCAAGAGGAAAGCCCCAATGGTTCTTTTTGCCCCGTCCAATAGTACAATTGAAAACAAAGGGCTCACAAAGAAAAGGTACACTTCAAAAGGAAGATTTTAAAAATGACGAAAAAAAACTTGCGTTTTTTGTTGTTGGAAAAAGTGGGTAACAGTAAGTGCTCCTCCACGAAGGGGTCCATATCAAATTAGTTGTTCTTTTACCACATTCCAGTAGTTGATGTGAATATGGTGTTTATTTTTTGTTTAAGCAGAAACTCTATCGGTGGGAACTGCTCCAACTCACTAAATCAAAGATGCTGCCCATAATTCCATTATTAAGGGGCATGAACCCCACTAATGCAGGGAACACGCTTAACGAACTTGGAAAAACCTGCTTTGCACAGATGCTTTTCCTTCCTTAATAGAGGAGGATTGGACAACCTGGCAGGCAAACTTGATACCACCTCCAATTGCAGACATCCCAAGCACTAAAGATTTCTTGCCCCCTCAAGCCTCATCCAAATATAACCAAATCTTCCTCCTCCTAGTACTAGCAGGAATCAATCCAAATTCCACACACACATGATACATAACAACAATCAAGACTACTACTACTACTACAAGTCAATGCCAAACAATTGACACCAAAAAAAATGGCAAGGATCTTGTTCTCTTACAACAAGTTTCTTGTTGAACCGAAGGAGCAAAAATATGATGCAGAAAAGGATGAAGGGTGGAAGTGTGGAACTGAAATTGGATTACACCATGTTAATTCCCCTCCAAACCTCAGAGTGCTCACCAGAGTGCAAGAAATCAAAGGAAAGAACAGCAAATAACATAGAGCAGAGGTGCTCTTGATCAAAACAACTACTAGCACTGACCTTGACCTGACCTGACCTCCGCCTTGGTGGTCTCCTTCCTTGCTTGTCCTAATCTACAAGAACAAGTGAGCAGCAGCAGCAGCCGCTTAAGCTGCTCAGCTGAGCTCAGCTCCACGCCCCCCACACCTTCTCCCCGATGAAGCGCACCAGCCTCCCCACCGTGCTCTTCTCGGTGTTGCCGCCACCGCCGTTGTTGCAATCGCTCTCGTTCATCATCGTCTCGTCGTCCTCATCGCCGTCCGTGCTGCCCCCCTCTTCTTCCTCGTCGTCGCCATCGCCCTCGTAGTCGCCGTTCTCCCCACGATCACGGCCGCGGCCTTGGTGCTCCACGTTGACGTCCGCCTCCCCGGCGTCCGCGGGATCCTCATAGGCGTCGCTCCCGCGGCGGCCGCGGCGCCGGCGGCGCGGGGGGGCTGTTCCTCCTCCGCCACCGCCGCCGCCCTCCTCGACGGCGTCGATGACGCGGTGGATGATGTGGCGGTTGGGGGACGCGTCCCAGCGAGCCCAGAAGCTCTTGTAGCAGCCGAAGCAGCCGCAGCCCATCTCCGGCGGGTGGGGCCCACGGCGGCGGCGGCGCCCTCCCGCCGCGCCGCCGCCGGACAGCAGGTAGGTCAGCACCTCCTGCTCCTCCGCCGTGAGCGCCGACGCCAGGACCAGCACAGCTGCCGGCAGCGCCGCCGCCGCAGCATCCGCCGGCGCCGGGTGCACCCTCCGGCCCTTCCCATGGTACAGCTTCTTCATCCTTCTCACCGCCGGCTCGCTAACTCACTTGTACTTAGCCGCAGCTGGGTTTGGTGCCCACCAACTGCACGACGAAAAGGAAACGGGCGAGGGAGGAGGGGTTGGTGGGTAGCCGGGTAGGTGGTGGCGGTTCTCGTCGGTTAAGACGTTGCTGTTTGGAGTCGCTGCAGGATGGCGGCCGCGCAGCTCTTCCTGCCTCTGCCTAGCTCCCGCACCGCGCCGCTCTCCTCTCCCCTCCCCTCTCGTTGTTTCGCTTCGTTTCTTGCCTTTTTTTGGGGGGGGTCAGGCTTAACAACAACAACGAGGTGGCCAGGAGGGGCCGAGAAGGGAACCTGGTTCGGACTGGGAAAGAAGTCTCTTCGCTTGGCTTCTCTTGTTCCGGTCTGAGTACTCCGTCTAAGGATTGAAATCTCCTTTCGCTTGAAATCTCGAATGTGCCGGAGAACGAAATGTCGGCCAGATTTACAAATTTTTAATAAATTTTGAACGAACTATAAAAACAAAAATTCAAATCTGAAAATTTTTCTACCGAGATCTTGGCGAGATTTTCGAGTTCTCGGCAAAATTACACAGAGCGAAAAATGGATCAAACGACGTCGAAAATTTTTGGATTTTTTTAAAGGGTCCTGACACATCAACGATATTCTCATAAAAATTTCGGATGATTATCAAATTTGAGGAATTTTTAAAATTCAAATATTGCTACTGTCCTGATAAAACGCTGACTGACAAGTTTGAACCAAATGAAAAATAAAACAAATCATGTTAGAAAATTTAAAAAAAAAATTCATGGTTATGATGTATCATTAATGTTCTCATAAAATTTTCAGATGATTATCAAGCTTTATGATTTTTTAAAGATTCAGACAGTACTACTGTCCAAGCCATACCGACAAACTTCAACCAAATGAAAAATAGTACAAACCACGTTAGAAAATTTTGACAATTTTTGTGGAGTACTGATTTATCATTAATATTTCTATAAAATTCTCATATGATGGTCATGCTTCAAGAAGTTTCAAAAATTCTAACAGTGCTACGTCTTGATAAAAGCCTCATGATCAATATATATATTTGCTTTAATAATAAAAAAGACTATTTTTTCATATTTTGCAGAAGGGTTCTAAGGAAATTTGATCTCATAAAAATATTGAATCACGATCACACTCCAATGAATCTATAAAATTCTTACAAGTGTACTGTAACATTTATGTTCTTTCTGTTTTTTATTTTTGAAATATAACTAATAAAGTTCAATGCATACCTAGATTTGATTGAGCAAACAAAAAAAAAGTTGATTTTTATAAATTTTAGAGAATGGTACTGAGGCAATTATTAGTCTCTAATAAAAAGTTTGGATCATGATGAGAAAATTTATAAAATTCTAACAAGGTTAGTGTCTCAATTATGTTCATTCAGTTTTTTATTTTTTAAAGATAACAATTGAAGTTAAATTATTTTTAAAAAAATTTATGTATGGTCCTACACTTCTTATAATGGTACCATAAAATTTTCATATCATTATAAAGCATGTACAATTTTATAAAAATCCGATAATATTTCTACAATTTTTAAAAAATGCCACAAAAAACTGATTTTCCAACAAATTTTCATAAGAGATTACTTTCTTAAGGGTTAATGATCAATTTCCATTCAAATACGGTAAAAAAAAAGTCAAAAACTCCGAGTTCTTGTTGAGATTTCTGATATTATTATAGCAATTTAATTTTTTTTTATTTTTTTTTACTTCGACAGGCATTTCAAAACTCGTCCACCTCCTATAAGTGAGATCTCGCGAAATTTCAACGAGATTTTAATACATGACTCCGTCCATCCAGTTCAAGGATTCAAATTTCGTTTTCGGATGAAATCTCGCTAGTGACAAAAATCCGAAATCTCACCGAGATCTCGGAATTTTAGGTAAATCTCAAACGAAATTCAAAACAAAAATTCAAATCCGGTTTTATTTCTACCGGGAAAAAATGAAATTTTGGCCGAAATTGCTGAGATTTGTCGAGATTTCGGTGAATTTACACCGAGCGAAAAATAACTCAAACGATATCGAAAATTTTTGAATTTTTTTCAGAGATTCCTGACACATCATTGATGTTCTCATAAAAATTTCATATGATTATAAAATATGAGGAATTTTTAAAAATTCAAATATTGCTACTATCCTCATAAAACGTTAACTGACAAGTTTGAACCGAATGAAAAATGGAACAAACCACGTTATAAAATTTCAAAAAAATTTGTACATGGTTATGATGCATCACTAATGTTCCCATAAAATTTCAGATGATGATAAATTTTCATGAATTTTTAAAAATCCGGATAGTGCTACTGTCCTGATAAAAGCCTTACCGGCAAACTTCAACCAAATGAAAAATGGTTCAAATCATGTTATAAAATTTTGAAATATTTTTTGGATGATCCTGATGTATCATTAATGTATTTATAAAATTTTTATATAATGATCAAGCTTTAAGAATTTTCAAAAATTCTGATAATAAAAATCTCATGATCAATACATAGATTTGCTTTAGCAATCGAAAAGGGTTTAAAATTTTTGAAAATCTTACAGAACAGTGATAAGGAAATGATTAAGATTTCATAAAATTTTTGAATCATGATCACACTCCAGTGAATTTATAAAATTCTTACAAAGCCACTGTACCATTTATGTTTTTTCTGTTTTTTATTTTTGAAATATAACAAATGAAGTTCAATGCTTACATAGATTTGATTGAGCAAACAAAAAATTGATTTTTTTAAAAAAATTTAGAAAATAGTGTTGAGGCAATTATTAATCTCTTATAAAAATGTTGGATCATGATCACACTCGATCAAATTTATAAAATTCTAAAAATGTTACTGTCCCAATTATGTTCATTCTGTTTTTGATTTTTTTATAGATAACAAATAAAGTTTAATTATTTTTAAAAAATTTATGTATAATCCTTGACTACTAAAGATAGTACCATAAATCTCTCAATCATGATCATGGTTGTAAAATTTTTTATAAAAATCTGACAGTGTTTTTGCCAAAATTTTAAAACGTCTCAAAAATTCGATTTTTCAACAAATTTTCAAGGAAGATCAGTTTTCTTAAAGGTTATTGGACCAAATCCGGTCAAATCCAACCATAAAAAGTAAAAAACTGGCCAAAAACCTGAGACGAAATTTCTGAGATTACTATAGCAATTTATTTTTTTTTACTCAACCGGGATATTGGATCCCATCCTCGGCCGGAATCCAAAATCTTGGTCGAGATTTCCGAGATTTCGACGGTTTTTTGAACTATGATCCAGTTTACATGGCTTATTTTTTTCAAATGGTAAATATAGTGTATTTTATTTTGAAAATATAAATTAGTATAATTTTTTCTTTATACCCTTAATAAATATCCAGAATTATCTGATATTCTCTGTGTGTGTATATATTAAATCAGGAGAGTAGTTAAGGCAGACTAATCATTTTTAATATCTCTTTAGTCCTAAAATACTTGCTAAAAATGCAGTACCTGTCAGATGGCCGTGACGGCATCGCAAGTCTTTGTTATGACCACGTAATATAAACGGTCTGTTCATCTGCTCTGTATGCAAGGTTCACAAAACCGTTTTTGAAAGAACCGAAAATTTGAAGAAAAAAAATCGAAAACCGATCCGACGAATTGAATGTTCCTCGGAGCGATTTTTACCGATTTTGGAGAGGTTTACGTCGCATAAAATTTTTCAATTTTTTTGATTTTTTTAACTAAATCAATTTTGAATCTCGAATCGTAGCAGTACGGTAGAAGGTTTTCGAGTGGTTTTCATCGGTTTTTGAAAATGTTTGTATGTACCGTGTGCACGCACGCACGGACCTCGTGGTTACACTTACACCTGTTCTGTTCAGACCTAACGTCAGTCGTCAGGTAACCACCTACTACTAGGGATGGCAACGGGGAAAATCCCCACGGGGAGCGTCCTCCCATCCCCGATCCCCGATAAGCAAAATTTCTCCGTCCCCGTCCCCGTACACAGGGCTTAATTCTCCCTCGTCCCCGATCCCCGACGGGTTTGCGGGGCCCCGACGGGGAATAATCCCTGAAAATACTATATAAAAGATCACATGCTACATGAATGAATCACTAGAGTAATAGTGCATGTGTGGTTGAAGTGTGAGTGAATCACTAGAGTAATTCATATTTAACATATTTATTAATAATAACCTCACATATATATTTTTTCTTTTGAGAATGATCATTTACTTCCACCTATTAGTGATAACACGGGGATGGAGACGGGGAACGGTGGAACGTCCCCGTCCCCGCGATCCCCGATGGGAGCAATATTTTCCTCAATAAACCCCCCGCGGGGAGAGATTTCCCCCGTCTCCGTCCCCTAATAGAGGAATTCCCCGCGGGGAAATGGGAATCGGGTCCCCATTGCCATCCCTACCAACTACTTAGATCTACCTAGTGGCTCCTAAGCATGGCGAGCCAAAAGCAAGTTTAGATCTTTGAGGCCCAAGCTCGTTCGTTGGAGAGGACTGAAGAAAGGCACCAAGAAAGCGAGTTCCCTTGATATGGATTCAAAATGGTACACACCTTTCCTGGATGAAGGATCGATCCTTTGCATTGGGAAGCCTTTGGAAGTTGTTGCCAAGTCAAGCAGTTGCAGTGTTCAACCTCACTCCAGAGTCCAGATAGTTGTTTCCTTGTTCATTCGTAGGGGTTCCTGAATTTCTTCAGGAGCTCCGGCATGTCATCGACGCCCTGTACCATCTTAGGCCTTAGCTTCTCGAACTTGTCGAAGATGCAAGAGCTTAGTCTCTCCTTGTACTCCTCCGCGCTGGGGAAGTCTCCCGCTGGCAAGTGCAGTTCCTTCTGAACCTGGTAAGTGAAAAGGGCAAATGCGCATTTAGCTTCAGAAATACTGGTATGGATGGCCATCATAGTCGTAAGCAATGCATAACAACCTTGCAAACTGTTCGTCGAGGTTATCGAGCAGCCGCTGCTGAGCCTTGGCCTTGCCCATCAGTGCAGGCATTTCTTTCTTCAGATGACTGATTATGTGCGCATGAACTTTCGCAGACCTTGCGTGCTTCACAAATTCGTTGATCTAAAATCCAAGAGAATTATTAATCACAAAAGTTCAGCACAAGTGAACATAACCTAATATGGCAAAATATTAACTGACGAAATAAAAGTGTGTCTCACCCGACGGTCACAGGCCTTCTTAGGAATATCGTTCAGGTCGGAGAGGAAGTCTTCATGCTCTTTCTCAAACAGCTCCAAACCCAGTGGGCCAGCTGCTATCTCCTTGATCGGCTTGTCGTTGAATGAACTATACAGGTTAATTTAGCATTATTAGTCACAATTCTGCGTTATTTAGTGCTCCATCAAATTGATCGATGAACTGCCATATGTGAAGTTTCTGGTGAAGATGACACTACACCCTAAGTAGACACGCATGACTTCTGGTGTGTTCAGGACTTTCCCAAGCGACCATAAGAGTGCTCCATAGACTTTCATGAGCTGAAATATTTTACCAAAAGCAAAGTTACCAATTGATTTCGATCAACATAGCTATATATAAAAATGATGTTTTGTAGTTTGTTTTAGGAATAAAGGGTGAAAATGGAATATGCTCACATATTGAGGGCTAAAGAAAGGCATGGCAATAACCAGGCATATTCACCTGTTGTGCATCAACTTGGTCTGCTTAGTTGAGAACTATACGTATTTTGTAATCATGCCCACGTAGTGATCCAATTACACGCTTGAATTCATCACTGCTGTCAAGCTTATGGGGATCAAATAGGAGAAGAATAAGTCAGACTTGGCCGCAAACCATGATGTAACTCCAGTGAAATCATAGCTGCGCCGTGTTCGCAGCTTTTCCCCTGATATTACTCCAGGAGTGTCCAAGAAGGTTATATGTTCCAGTAACCTAATTGAGAAAATGAAGCTAACTATTAGTTTTTTCCACAATACGAAAAAAAGTGAGATAAAATACTCAGTGCAAGAGAGAGCATACTGGATGCGGCATCTGAGAACACTCAAACTTCGATAAAAATGCCGTTCCAAAAGACGACAAACCATTGTATGGCATGTAAGCTTGCACAGCAATTGTGTTTCCAGGAATGCACCTTTCATCTGGTCCGGACTGCAGTAGTGGAAAGACATATCATTAGAATGGGAACATGCAGTGGGAAGATACGTACTGAACCAAAATATGAAAACTAGAACTAACAAAAGTTAGGCAAGGTAATTGACATCTCCATAGAGAACTCACAGTAATAACAACAAATCTGTCGGTTGTAGGCTCTGGTCCAATATGAGCACCTACAGAAATAACATTATATATATATTATTAAATGTATTCAAGAAATAGTGTGATGCAGAAGAAAAGACACAACAGATTCTCAAATAACAAATGAGAAAAAAGGAAAGGAACAACAACCCATCTTGCTTACCTGGATAATTTGTCTTTAATAAATGCTTTATGAATGTGGTTTTTCCCGTGGAGTATTGACCCAACAGCATGACCATTGGTTTCACATCAAAATCACTGCCAGTCTACGAATAAAATAATTTGGAAGTCATGGTGTAGAAAGTTCTATTGTAAAGTTAAGCATGTAAATTGGGAGTAATAGAATAGACATCATGTGTTATTTTAGCAATGCAACTTTCACATAAAGCTGTAGGAATGAACAATACAAGCATCATTTGAATTTCTAATTTTAGTAGCATGAGAGAAAATACATAATTGTGCCAAAAGAAGCCCTCCTTTGACATCCGCACATAGCAAATGAGAGTTTGGGTATTTATTATCTGGTATAATCTGTCAGTCCTTTTTCAAGCCAACATAATATGCTTATAAATGTCCTTGTTTCGGGAAATTCTTTACGGAGAAACGCTAGCTTTGGTTACAATATGGTTATACAATGATGATTACTGTACACTGATTCATTGTCAAATAATAACTGGCAACAGTTAGGATGATGGCAGACGGCGAAGTGCACAAGGCGTCTAGTTGTGTCGCGAATCTCAAAGCCAGACGAGAGGCTTCGATAGGGGTGATGTCAGGTCCCCTGGACACGAACTTCATGCGGTCTAACAAGCACATCGCAATACATTAAAACAAATGTTACTCAGCAGAACATAAGCTTCAGGGGGTGATACACTACACTGATACTTACCAGCAAAGGAGAAACAAAGTCATGGAATTGATAAGTTTTCTCTAACGGCCTCAACTTCTCAATGTATGATTTCTTTACACCATCAATGATTGAAGAAACTGCTTTTAACTGAATCTGTAAAAAGAAAAACATTTAGTACTCCATCCATTCGCATTTACTTGTCAGTTTTGACTTTGAGTCGTCAAGTTTTAACCAACGATAATTTTTAAAATATCTAGCCATGTTAAACAAAAGTGGTATTGTTAGATTTGTAAGCAAAGGTACTTTACTGATATACTACATTTATAGCTATTTGATTTTGTATTGAACAAGAAATAACGGTCAAAGCTTGACCTACCGAAGTCAAAAGTGACAAGTAAATGTGACGGAGGGAATATGATATAACACTGAGCAATAATACATATTCCAATCATTTGCACGCAGCTAGTTGTTGATGTACCTTCTTTCCCGACTTAAGAGTTAAACCAGCTAGCTGATATAGGTGATTCTGCCGGATGACATGCTGCACAATCGACAAGAATAACAGTCAGAAATAGCCTACAGCCTGTGGAAAATTTAGTTAGCTCTTCCGCTAGGTAGTAAGGTAAACAGCCCATACCAACCATATCGGAGTCACCCTTGTTCGCAGAATTACTTTTCTTGCAGGATCAAAAAGAGAAAAAAAAAGATGAAGAGAAATAAATAAGCTGTGCGCTATTGCTGCAGCATTTTCTGGCACAAATGAAACCGAATGATTACTGCAGACATACTAGTTTTTTACCCAGACCTTCCATTGTCGGAGGCTGCAATTTCTCCAAATATGAAGTAAAATGAAATGTTAAGTATACTAATAGTTTCTTGAGAGATGTCTGTTAGTATTACACTATTAATTTGTATAAGTTCTATTCTACCTGCTTGTGCAATTGCAATGGTCTCTTGATCTCTTGACTGATCACATGCCCTGCTTGTGAGAGAGAAACCAGCTGCACATTCACATCCGCTTTAATGTACCGCACCAATTGCAAGAGAAAATACGCAGAAGCAGAAATAAAATAGAAACAGACCCACTACCGTGGACAGACCTGCATAACAGTCACAAACTCGGAGAATCCAAGATAACCCTGACGTTTGGAATCAGCAATTGCCCAAACCTAAAGATTCATGGAAGTGTTGGAAACATACGTAGAAAAGTAAGTAAGGTACTTTATGGATCTGAGAATGCAAGTATCAAAACTCTCCCATAAATTGTAATGCATTACATGTGTTTTGTCCTTGTAAAAGCAAGGAATGTTTGTCTTTGAAAAGATGACAATTCGGTAAAAACGATGGAGGATCCGAGAGTGCACCTATGAAAACTCTCCCATAAATTGTAACGCATTACGTGTTTTTGAGCATTATCAAATGTTTCATGCTTTTGTTGAGCGGATCAAATTGCATGCTACGAATAGTCGTATTTTTCTTTTAGGCATGCAAATTACAGATTATTCTGTTGTTTCAATTGTGCGTAAGGAGCCGGAATGCGCCAATTCACCCGCTCCAGCTCGGGCCGGGAGAGCTTCGACATGGCGAAGAACTTGAGCGCATCTTTCCCCGTCACGCGCCCGTCCCCGTCTTCGATCGCGCAGTCATATCGATACCAGCAAAATCAGCAACATTCACCGGCAAGATCCAAGGACAAATCAACAGGGGATGCCGTGATTAAACACGGAACGAACCGTCGTCGGCGAGGGAGAACCACGGGAGGTAGGTGTTGCGCTGCCCCTTGAGGCTCCATTTCTTGGGCTACGAGTTCGATCCCATCTCCCCTCGGCTCGGTCACCTTCTCCCCTTTTCTCTCCGACGGTAGGGAGACAAGAGGAGAGGAGGGAGGGAGGATGAGACATGGAATGACTGGAGGATGCCACAATAGGCGCGCGCGGGGGAGCGCCTTCCTGTGGATTTAAAGGGTCTCGCCGCGGCAAATGCGGCGTTGCTCATCGACCGCGCCGTGCCGTGCGTGTAGTTTTCTGGCCTTTTTCCGGCCGCTCGCGGTCCAGAAAACGCTCACTAGCCGGACCAAAAGAAGAGCAGATTACGTGCGACCCACGCGATGCGAGTGGGCGATCTGACCTGGTCGCAGGGGCGAGGCGGGCGCGTCTGGTGCGGTCAAAAGGGTACCGTGGCCGCGGGCCTCCTCACCCCCATCCATCACGCGCATTCACGTCGCATCAAAAGGCGGTGCAGCGCGGTGAGCTCTCGGGCGGCGCGAACGAGTGCCCACGCGTCGCCGTTCCCCTGGCTGCGCCTGCGCGCGCTGCGTACTAGCCGCGGGGTTGTGCTCCCGACATCCTAAAGCATCCCTTCACTGACTTGTGGGCTCGGCGGGGTGTGGGAGCCACCATCGGGACACGGGTCGGGTGAATGGACGTGGGTGGATGCGTATCGAGAGAGTTGTGCGGGTGGGAGTCGTCGACACAGGGCTCGGTGGTGTGGTTCCCGAGTCCCGACGGTGGCACCACTCACAGCCACTGAGCCAACGCATGGCAGCAAGGCATCCGCTGATTCCTGTGAGTTTGTGACCAGTCACCTGTCCATCGCCGTTTTCTCACCGAACGCAACACTACGAGCTGACGACGGACTTGGGGCCCAGATTAACAAAATTCATAAGTCGTATTTCTTTTTATTATATACATATCAATAAAATATTAAATATAATTAGATTACTTCTAATTATTATCCCTAGACACTATATTCAATACATATACATAGAAAATATAAAGTAAAGATGGATATTTATTAGAGGTATATAGAAACATCATATTGATTTTATATTAAAAATATAAAATACACCCTATATTTATGCATAAAACCATTAAAAAAAATACGTGAGGGAGTATGCTACTTAAATTTGGAAAAGCTCACGCTGCATTTAATCAACTCGGCTAAATTTTAGCAGCACAAATCCCTGTCATTCGCTTCAAAACAAGTAGGCCCAAGTGCTAATTTCGTACTAAAGATTGATTTGAAGCTAAAGTATGGAGACAAAGTTTGGTTTGTAAAAAAAAAAGTTGTACCCAAATTTTGTTTTTAAATACATATCATTATTAATTTAAAGTGAATTTTTACTATTTTTTCTTTTATACTTTTTTCTTTAGCTGTCTTTAATATCATTTGCTGTCATGAACTAGTGTAACCCATAGCATGTAAAGATATAAAAAGTGTCTTGATAGAAGTGTAACAATTTATAATGATATTTTATTAGCTTTAGGTACGATGATGACCCTTCAGAAAAAAAAATACAGGCACGACGATGATGGCGCCTTCAGAGAGAAAAACATGCATGACGATGGCGGCGTGTAACAAACACTACAATTTCAAAAGAACATGGTGACGGCTAATTCATCATGTAAAATCGGTGCGTGTATATCCTGTAAGTATCTACTATGCTTGTCAAAATGAAATAGGCTCTTGGTCACAATCATTCATACCATGATTATAAATGAACTGAAGTACGAGTGGCCAATACCAAGACTACTATTAATAAACAATACGATCAAATAAAAACAAGCCCACATGGTCAATGCAGCTCGTAATCAATAGGCAGTACAAATTTAGGATCTGTTTTATTTAAAGCTAATTTTGTTATAATTAATCTTAGATAAGTGTGATTTATCATATTTTTGTGGCTATCAAATTCAGTATCACAAGTATAGTCAAGTTTGGAAAAAAAAAACTGAGTGCATAACACGTAGGACATATAACTAAAAAAAGTAAGATAAGTGGCAACAAATCAAATAGACGACTAAGAATAACCTCAGACATGATAAAACTAGTTTCAAACCAAATAGAGACAAATCAAATAAACGACTAAGAATAACCTCAGACATAATAAAACTAGTTTCAAACCAAATAGACATTAGATAACTTTTTACCAGTGATTTCATTTCACCGTCTCAATTGCACCACCACGGAGAATCGGATTCGAATCCTGCGGCAGCCTGTAGCCCTGTAGCATCAGATGGTACTGTACGAGTTAAATGCGTGCAAATCTTGCAGCAATCTTTGCTCAGTGTGGCAGAAGTCCGTTCCACGTAGTGGACAGCACAGCGACCCCAATAGCACAGATTAGCAGCAGCTGAGAGTCTAAAACCCGGAAAAGAAAACAAAGCGAAACGTGTTATTACTGCCCCATAGTGAAACGCGGGAGAACAAAATAAACTCGGCAAAGACCAAAGGATGAAATACAAAAAAATCAGAAAAGAAAAGTAATGGCATGAGGGAGAGGAGGCAGTGGGGAGGGTGGGAATTGGGAAACACTGGGAAGCGAGCGGCTGCCCAAAGCTAGCTAGCTAGCTATCCGACCGTGAGCCCGAGTCCCGACCCCACCAAAATTTTTAGTTTTTTTTTTCTCTCCTTACACCCTATTTTTTTAATCTAACAAATTTACAAAACTAGCTATCTCCAATCACAAAAGTATCGGCAAACGACATATTTCACTTATCGTGCTACCGTGCCATAGCAGCATAGTCCATCACGATAACGGGAGCTCTAGACTTGATAGGTCATCTGTCGCGCAGTAGACTTGATAGGGCATGTACAATAAGGCCATGTCAGCTGGCTCTTAACCTGTACATATCAGCTTTGGTCTATGTGGAAGAGTGAGAAAAGAGGAAAGAGAAAAGAGCTGGCTCTTATTTAGTAGCCACTTCTTGGGAGTATAGGTAGATCATTTATGTCTGAGAGAAAAGGTAGTTATTACACAACATCTGAGACAACATTTAAAAGCTTATTAGACAAGTGATTTTTAAACTACTATTAGTCAATGAATGACTTTCCTATTGTATTTGCCTTTAAGGACCTGTCAAGCATGTCTAACTCGGTAGATAGGGTGCTTGATTAAATGACTAAATTAAGTAAATTATTAATCAAGTGACTTGATTAAATGATTACATAATGAAATTGATCAAAGTGTCGACGAAGAAGGCTTACTTATATCCCCACCTCCTCCTCCTACCCCCAACCCTCCGCGGCCACATCGCCCTTTCCCCCGCAGCCAGGTCCCGCGCGTTTCAGCTCAAAACAGCCTCGCCGCAAGGAGTTTTTGGGAGTGAGCGATAAGCAGCAGTCGCGCTGCGCGGCGTTTTTTATGGGAGATATTATGTGCGACGCGGCGGACTTGGCTGTGGCGCCGCGGTACAGGGGCGTGCGGAAGCGGCCGTGGGGGCGCTTCGCGGCGGAGATCCGCGACCCGGCCAAGCGCGCGCGCGTCTGGCTCGGCACCTTCGACTCCGCCGAGGCCGCCGCCCGCGCATACGACGTCGCAGCGCGGAACCTCCGCGGGCCGCTCGCCAAGACCAACTTCGCCCTCTCCCGCCCGCTCCCGCCCTACCCGGGTGCCCGCGCCGCGCCTCCGCCGGTCGCCCCCGCGTGCAGCGCCAGCTCCACCGTCGAGTCCTTCAGTGGGCCCAGGGTGGTAGGGACAGAGGTGCCGCGCCACCCACCGCCGGCGCCCGATACCGGCTGCCACAGCGACTGCGCCTCGTCGGCCTCCGTCGTGGACGATGACGACGACACCTCAACCGTCCGGTCTCGCGCCCCGTTCGACCTCAACCTCCCACCGCCGCTGGACCGGGACCACGAACTGTGCACAGAGCTACAGCTCTGATAGGATCCACATCCACCGAATCACAGCAAACGGAGAAAGCGATTTTATCTGTCTTCTTTTCCTAATTAGATGCCTGTATCAAGAGTGTTTGTACTACTATTCTTTATGCGTTAAGAACGGCAACGGGGGGAAGGATTTGTGCCAAATTGTGCAGTTTCAAGAGTTAATTTTTTTCAATCTCTTGGATTTAGAACTGGTATATCTTCCATCCTATTTTGTATGTACACCGGAGAACATCGACAAGACGTTCATGAATGCAAGAAATACGAATCTGGTTAAATATTTTAGCTATTTTACCGATTGTTTGGTGATGGCTTGAGGCCGATATTTGCTTATGTTTTCGTCTTTTCGCCGATATGGTTCCGTGTCTTCTTCGCTCCATGGTTGCTTCTTTTTTGTACTCAAACCACATAGCCAACTTGATACTACTCCATTGTTACTTAATGACATTAAAACGTCCACAGGAAACCTTGTAGGATGACTGGACTATACTGGGTGTACAATATACTCAACCCCAAAAGCAAAGCACGAAATTTTTTACTATACTGACCTTTTGCGTTGTAGGTTTTTCAAAAATAGCTAGCTTATTTGCGAAAATGACCTCCTCATCGACTGAACCCTAGAGCGCTGCTCCGCCAGTTCGCGCTCCCGCAGCACTGCACCCTGCTAATCCGCGCCCTGCTAATCCGCGGTTTGAAGGCGGTGCATGCGCCGCAACTCGCGAGGCCCCATGGTCGCCGTGCGCTGGAAGCAGCGTTGCAGCACCCTGGAGCCGCTGCACCGCTCGATGCACCTCCCGGGCTTATGTGCACTTCTATGGGGCACCTTGCCTGGAGGAAGCACTGGGGCTCCTTTGCTGATATGATGGGACCCTCCTATTCTTAGTTACACCAAAAGCTGTGTTGGGAGACTTGTAGTTTTGCGTTTTTCTTTATTATGCTCCTTCGATTGGTTTAATTAGTTATCTATTGTTTGCTTCCATCTCACTTCTTATTTTGGGGATAAAGTAGAGGGCCTCCACAAGCTGACGTGCTGTGATATTTTCCATTATAGGTCATTGGTCTGAAGTTTCATGTTCCTGAAGAATAATTCGCGTACTAGGCGATTCACTATGATCAGGTACATTAGGCGGTGAATAAGATGGTTTACCAATTATCATAGATCGGTTTGTCGTGGTCGAAAGCTGAGAACACCGTAGTTATTCCGATGCGGTGAATAAGATGGTTTACCAATTACTCTATCATAGATCAGTATTTATTAGTACCGAGAATCCGAGATAGTACTACTACTAAAGCACTTGCTTGATTCAGACTGAAGATCCCGTGCATTAATTTGTCATCGTGCTTTCTCGCTTCTTGTTAAAACCTCATGCTGAAGACGCTAGTTTTACGAGACAATCACGCTATTGAAGTCTGCGCGCATGCACCGCCTTCGTACCGCTGATTAGCAGGGGAGCCGCGGGGTTCAGTCAACGAGGAGGCCATTTCCATAAATACGTCGCTGCAGTGGCTATTTTCAAAAAACCTACAACGCAAGGAGCCAATACAGTAAAAATTTTGCAAAGCACTGAGCGTACAATATACACATCCACGTATATTATACTCATGGACATCCATCTCATACCTTATCGAGGGAATTTTAAACTCAACTAACATGGATACATTGAATAATGTTGAATTATCAGCGTCGCTGTTGGTATGGGCGGAACCAGGGGAGTGCTACTGGTACCCAAAAATTTGAGAAACGCTAAAATTTTACCTTTTTAATAGACTAAATTTGTTGATAGAATTAGTTTTGATTTTAGTGGTTTGGAGTTTCTAAGACCTTAGAACTATTTCGATTATACTTTTAGTAAATTTTAAATATATATGTTAGATTTATGATGGTACGAATCATTATACAAGCCTATAGAATTGTACGTGTAAAGTGTGTACCTCTATTAAAAAATTTCTAGTTCTGCCACTGGCTGTTCGATCCAATAGCCAATCAACACACTAGAAGCAGAACAATTACGAACAACTAGAACTAGCAAAAGAAGAATAACAATGGACAAAGGTTTGAGAGAGAACAATTTAATGTCTTTATTCCAATAGATTGACGTGTAACAAATAAAGAGTCACTCTACTTTATTTGTACGGAATGACTTGTGCTCGAACGTCCGTTTTTTCCGGACGCTTGCGATATTTTTTTCACGTGTGAAATATTTTCTTCCTACGCATACAATATTTTCCTTCGATAACAGTAGAAATGTTCGCGCGAAACAAAATGTTGCAGACGTTGAAAAAAAATATTGTATGCGTGAGAAAAAAATATTGCATGACGCGTCCGAAGAAATAAACAGTGATCGAACGGTCCGATTGTTAGTATCACCCTTATTTATAATAAACTAATCTAAATAGTTTTGATACGAGTCCACTCTTGGATTCGGAGAGAAAGAGGGGGCATTGGACAGGGGCGACTGGGGCTGGCTGCACCTCCCCTTACAGTGGCAGTTTCGTAACAAGTAAGACCATATGCCTTATACTAATTATATGCATTATTTTACGGCATGTTTTAGTTGACTACTACAACTTGCCAAACCTTACCCGGGCAAAGTATGGTATGTCGGCTAAGATATTAACCATCACAACTTATGCAAACAATGACAAAAAAATGAGTATACGACAAATGTGTACTACATAATAACCCTACTATACTTTGCAGAGTCCCTGGAAGGCAGCGCATGCACGTGTCATCCGAGCCGGCTCGGCTCGCCGGCCGAAAAAATATTTACGGATGGGTTCTTTTTTTATTTACGGATAGGTCTTTTTTCAAAAAAAAATACAATCGGGCCCTTGTCCGTAAAAAAAATTACACACAGGTATTTTTTCCCCAAAAAAAGAATATATATTACGCTTTGGCCCTTTATGCATTATTAAGGCTTGCGCTCGGGTCCTTTTCCACCAAAAAAAATTACGTCTAAGTCCTTTTACGTTACGAATAGGTCCTTTTTTCAAAAAAAAATATATATCACACTTAGGTCCTTTATGCGTTTTTAATGCTCGCGCTCGGGCCCTTTTTCACATAATTAAAATTACATTTAGGTCCTTTTCCATCGTGAAAAAAAAAGTACGGATCCTTCTTCCCGAAAAAACATACATTTTTCCCGTTTTTTTTTACTATTACGTTTAATCCTTTTTTCCGAAAAAAACTCAACTTTCTCGTGTGGAGAGCGGCGCCCGCGGCGTGGCACGCCGCGTCCAAGTTGCTAGTATACTCTAAAGCGGAGAGAATTCTGGCGTCCTCAACTGCGCCACGTCAGCAGGTTCGCGAAAAGACTCTCCGAAAAATTCGAAATCACGTGTAGGTCCTCTGATCGGTTTTGTGTAGAAAGGACCCGAAAAAACCGAAATTACGTTTAGGTTTCTCTGCAGTTTACGTTCAGGTCCTCCGGTGGTTTTTAGCAGGATGGACCCCGGAAAAAAAATTGCACCACAGATTCGCCGATGATTTATAGCAGTCCACAAATTCGTCGACGGGTTCTAGTGACTCATTTTTTTTTTTAAAAAAAAAGAAAACCGAAATTACGCAAAAAAAAAAAGAAAAAACATTTGTTCTCCCAAAAGAAAAAAAGCACACATATTCGCTAACGGTTTATAGCAATATGCCGATTCGTCAATAGGTCCTATCGGAATTACGAGAAAAATAGACTATTTTTTTTTAAAAAAAACCAATAAAACCAAAATTACGCAAAAAAAAAATTTCAGAAATATCCGTCGGACCAAATTTCACGCGGCGCAGCGTCGTGCGACCGAATTTTCCAAATTTCGCACAATGCAGTGTAGCGAATGACCTTGGCTAGTTAGTTGTATGGGTAAGAAAATGTGACCTACCATAACTGTGACAATAAAATTATACATATGTCACAAAAAAAAGTTAAACTAGACAAACTTAAGTGTGGTAAATTGTGGCAAAAAACCAAATAAACCCCAAACCTTTACACCTTCATTTTATTCGGTTGAGTATCCTGCAAAACTTGAATATTGTAAAATGTATAGAAGCACGATGGAAGTGACTCGTATAGCTGTATAATGAGTCTAAAGACTATGCCACGTAATTGACCTTCATGAATTTTCATGGATAGAGTAGAAAAAAATACGATTTTTTAAGAAAGAAGTAAAAAACTAAGGATCTGTTTGATAAATCTCCAGATCTCAGTTTCACCTGAAATCTGAAACTTGTAGACTAAATTAAAGTGAATTAAGTTTATATTTTTTTTTCTAAAATTTAAAAAGATGATCTATTTAAATACTCAACTGATAGATCCAGTTTTACGGATCTGATGGGATCCAAACACACCCTAAGAATACTATTCCAGTTCAGTATCCGCTGTGCATTGGATTAATGAAATTACCGATCTCCGACGCTCGTAGCAACTAGTATTTCGACCCTCATCGGCGGCGGCGCGGCGGCGGTTCGTTTCTTACTGAGCAAGTTGGTCGCACCCGTCGCGAGGAGAAGGAACCAAACGGCGAACAACCCAAATCGCAAACGCCGAAGAGGCGAAAACCCCACCCAAAAAGGGGCGGGCGCCGCGGTCGAGATCGGGCGAGATGGTGGTGCGGCGGCTGGTCGGCACGGGCCGCGTGCTGCTCTCCCGCGACGTGCTCTCGCTCCCCAACGTCCGCAGGCGGGCGTCCAACTCCTGGGCCGCCATGCGTGACACCTTCTACTCCACTAAGGTTAGGAAATCTAATCGGAACCAAACACCCTCCCTCCCTTCCAATGCCCCGCCTCTCGTGTTAGGCTGACGCGTGTGATCTCCCGATGCCCGCAGCAAGTGTTCGAGAGCCACCGCGTCGTGTTCACCGTCGGCACGTCCATCGCCTCCGTCCTCACGGCATGGGCCGGTACGCTGCAATTCCCCCGCTTCCTATGCTATTTTCGGTTTCAGTATGGCCATTGGTGAATTCTGTTTCAATATGGTCATTGGTGAATGATGAGTGATGCGTGAATGCAAGTGCGGCACATTTCAGTCCAATCGACTAGGTTTGTTTTGTAATTGATGTAGCTGAGGGAGCAATTGCTGCAACAGTAAAACTTCTATGCTGCTAAACCTTAATTAGTTTGTTTAGTATATGTAAGACTGTATGGAACACCTCAATTGGAACCAGAGCTATAGTAGAGCAATATTTCTTTCTCATTTTCCCCTTGACTTTTGATTAGGTGTATGGTAATTGGAAAGCACTTGACTTATTCACTTTTGGTGTTGGTCTGTTGGATCCTTCGATGATCCTCAGTTTTGCTGGCATCAAACAGTTCTAAATTGAGATGTAAAACTGCTTTCAGCCCTTCCTGTATTAAATGTTAAGTGATTCCAAATTGCAATGCTTAATTTGAAGTCAGCCTACTCACCTTTTTAACTGATAGTTTTCCTTACATGTACTGCAATTAGCAAAGGATGAGGTCTACTTATTTATGTATATTTTGGTTCTTGTTTGCTTCCCCAGTGCATGTCCTGCGAGTATATATTGTACTACTAGAAATACAACCTGCGGACTCCCTTTATTTTCTCACAGAAAAAACAAATCAGAAAGCATTTAAATGTTTGCACAATAAAAGATTTGTTGGTGGACAAAAGGCTGCATACCATAGTCATTTACATAATTGTTCGTAAATTGAAGCTGAAAAGAACTCCAAACAAATATCTAAAATGACGCTAAAATTCATCTTTGGATAGCAGCATCCCACTTCCATTCTGCACTCTAAAAATGCACTGAATTGAAACAAAATGAGAAGACGATAAGATCATGTACTAATGACATGGATATTAAGGCGCTTGAGGGCTGTCGCCTCGCCTTATGAGTGGGCGGGGGATTGGGGGGGGGGGGGGGGTAGGCTAATGGTGATTAGAGGTGGCGGCATGTTGATGTTGGGTCAGGGCAGCAGATCTAACGCTGAAGGCACCTGTTTGTCGTCGCTGCCGGCTTGCCGTTGAATCTCGACTCATCGCCGCCACTGTTGCTGTCATTGCTTGCCGTAGTTGTCTCCTTCTCCAGCGGCAGTGACCAGTAAGCAGCAAGTCGAGCTTCGGTTGCAGTGGTTGGTGCCCCACTCCTCCCCTCAGGCTTGACCTTGTTCTGGTGGCAATGTGGTTGGCAGATAGTTCTTTGACGTGGTAGAGTTGGAAACAACTGGGATAAAAAGTTTGAATTCGGAATCTCCTTCGAATTTGAGTCGGTTTGCACTTTCCTTCTACGCAGTGAACCTTCACTAGGACATAGCTCGGTCGTTCAAACTCCAAATCATATGATTTTTTCCTCTAAATTGTAGCCCACGAAAAGATCTACAACTTTCTAGTTGTGGACTCTTTCTGAAAAACGCCGTCTTCTAACTCAAAAACGTGTTGAAGTTAACTCTGTTGCGAACTTTGGTTCTCTGTACAGCCTACCTTGTGGGGCCATATCTCCCATGTCAGAACTCCAAATTAGGTTAATGAGGACTCTAAATTGTACTCAGAGATCTACAACTTTATAGTTACGGGTTTCTCCATTTGGAGCCTCTTCGTTTTGAAAATTGTGTTGCAAGATAACGGACAGATTATGTCTAGTTTGTTAGTGTGGCAAATATGGAATCTCTTAAATTCCTTATCTCTTCGGCTTTCCTTTCTTCAAGAATTGTATGGAAGCGTCCAGGAGCTAGTTTCTTCAAGAATTGTATGGAAGCATCCAGAAGCTAGAGAACAAGTTTCCCTACTCATTTGTGTGCACATAGCAATCCTCATGTCGTCGACCCGTCGAAGGCTCGATGTTTATATCATAACTTTTTAGTCCAAACTCCGAATTGGGCAGATGATATATGCATTTCGACCGTCTCGATGAGAGCATCATCTTGAGAGCCTCAAAGTTGGGGTTGGAAATTATCTTGATCATTGAAAGCTCAACGAATGAATCTTCAAAATCCATCGATTTCCCGGTGTAGGAGTAGACTTCTCCAAATGAGTAACTTTGCATGGAAAGTACTTGAAAAGTTATGTTTTCCTGCAATACAACACTTTTCCACGTATATCTCAAATATGGATGATTAATAGCACAATCATAGCATTAGGCCTATAAACGAGTCGAGCTTGAGCGAGCCTGGTCTCCTAAGCTCGAGCTCCATAAAACCTCGAGCCGAGCTCGAGCGAGCCTGACTTGGGGTTCGAACCTGGACCTAGGCTCAAGCTTCGCTCGAGTAAGCTCGGCAACAATCAATAGTTCAATATGCATTAATTTTCAACAATAAAAAATGCTCAAACTCGGCTCAAGTAAGCTCATTAAGAGTTAAAATGTAATAATATTTAGCAAGTGATTTGTAAATTTACCAGACTCATGAGCTATTCGAGCTCGGCTCGGTGAAGCTAGTGAGCTCGGGATAAGCTCGAGCAACTCGCGAACCTTGAGCTTTTTTTCCAGCCCTACGTAGCATTAGCGATGCAAAAGAGCAGGAAATGACGTTGTGGAAAAGTGTGAAATACGTGTAGAAACAACATTAATAACAGAGTGGGAGGCAATGACGCAGGGAGACGGCGGCGAGAGGCGGGCGTGCGGTATCGGGTGGGACGAGGAGAGGATTTTGGCGGTAGAATCAACTGGTGGTAATCCAAATTGAGTGGTGACGATGCAAGATTCGGCCGCCCAAACCCTAGAATCACCTCTTTGGGCTCGGGTGAGGTGGCATCGAGAGGGAGAGGAGGTGACATCGCAGGGGAGAGGAAGCGATGATGCGGAGGAGGGGAGGTGGCGGCACTGGGAAAAGGGATGGAGGACCGGTGGTGGGAACAAGAGACTTCGAGAGGGTGGAGAGAGAGAATAAGATGGATGAAGGCGTGGGAGGCAGGGATTGTTGGCCGTCCACTTCCACTCGGTCCGATATGATGGTCCAGGATGCTTCGGCCTTCCATCCAACAGCAACAGATGTGGAAGCAACAGAATCCAACCGTTGGCGTTTTCTAGGTGACGTGGCCCAATGGATTTGCTGGAAATCCACTGATCATTAATAGATAGGATTACTGGAGTTATTTGGAGGTTCTTTGTTCAGAAATTTACAATTTTCTAATATACTGTGAATTTCTTGTTATAGGTTATTCTTTTCGCCATATGCAACAATCAAGGATTGACCAGAGGCTTCACTCAATTGAGCAATCTGTAAGCAATTTAGAAGATAGTCTGTTGATAGCATATTTTACCTATTTTGTGAATACATCACTGTGTTTTTTCCTTTGTTATGTGCATTTCTCAGTGTGTGACTGACATTTAAAATGCCAATAGCCACTCTATAAAAGTTCGAGATTGCTCCACGGTAGGCGATAAAACACAGGGGATAAGACATTAAAACCCATGTGCATACATGAATTCCTACGCTTTTATTCCAGTGCAACGTGCTTGCTGCTTTGTTGATGACAAGATTAAGATGCATTTTTGTTGCTCGTCGCGTCTCTTTATCTTTTTGGATGTGATGCCTTTTTTAGTTTCTGAAATAGAGTCTGATGAGTGTGATAGTGGATTTGTACACTCTGGTGGTGCTCGCAGCTTCTATAGACCATAGGCATTGCTTTTGTTCAAATGGCAGACTGGATCTATGGCAATGGTTGGACCATCTGGTTTTGTTTTCCCCTTGATTCTTGATTGCTTATTGATTACCAGCAATACCTTTAGTGTTTTTGGTGCTACTTTTACTGATATGAACCTTGAATAATGTTTGATATCCTTTTTTTTGTGAACAGTTGAAGGATAATCACAAAGTTGAACGTGAGGAGATTAGAAAGATTGTCACTTCCAGTAACATTAGCACTCCAGCCTGTGTAGCCACTGCATTGACAGCTTCGGCTGTTGGGTATGTTCTTGCTGTTAATAATAATTTTGTACTCTATGAATTCACTATTACCAGGTTGGATTGTACTGCCTTTCTAGCTTATATAATATATTGTATCACCAGGCATGTTACTTACTTTGTACATAAGGTTCTAATGCCCTAGTCAAGCTTATATCAGTATGTTCTGTATTTGACACATTAATACAATCCATGCTGATCAAATTGTCTCAATTAACGATATTGATCTATCATATAAACACTGGTCTGTAACACAGGCTTACTGAGTTAGGATGGGAACTTGGGAAGTGGTTGGACTGGGAGGCCATTTACTTTTGGACTAAGTCTTGGTTGCTTTTGACTTTAGCTTTTCCCCCACAACAGAGACTATATTAAGTACTACAACTGGTTTTGTATACCCTGTTCCAAATATGGCACCAGTGAGATATGCACAAAGGCCATAGTTTAGCTGTGATGTCGTCCTGTATATAGTCCCAAACTCTGAACTTGCAAATTCATGTTAAACTTCCTGCCATGCTTGATTTCCTATTTCCTCCTAATTAAGTATGAATTAGTGCTGCACATAAATGGTCCTGGTTTTCCTGCTAATCTGGAACCCGTTCCAACATGAACTGCAATTTCAATTTCTGCAAAACCATTGGCACCTTGCAACGCAAGAAATCCTCTTTGATTACATAGTGTTCCAACCCCCTGGTGACAATGGTACGCAAGTAACATACTGTGCCTAAAGTGTCCGTCTCTTGCATAAACATAATTGTGCGTATCTTTTGTAATTGCCAGGTACGCGCTAGGGTGGCGGGGAGGAGCTTGGTACGCTAGAAGGAGCTTCCGTAGAGAGCAACAAAAGGTTATGGGTCAAATAAAGTCGCACAACAGATGGCACTGGCGGCCTTTTAGTAAACTGAGAAACAGGCTCAGAACCAGCCGATCAGCCTCCAAGAGCGCCGACGCCCCTCGATTGTTGGGTCAAAGCACCGAGGCCCCTTCAAGTAGTGGGGCGCCTGCTAACGCGAATGCTAGCAGTAACTCTCAGGCGGCAGGCTGTACATGACTGCTCTGATAGAGATGGACTATGATGAGGTTGTCAACAAACAGCCCGTTGTGCTTGAGAATAGAAACCAAAGTAGTTCGTCCATTTTGTAGCATTGAAATTATAACGCACTTGCAAATGCGGATGCCGATGTGAGAGCGAGGAAATCGATTGATCGACAATATACGGGGAGCCGTCTACGCTAATGTACTGCTTACTAGTTCTGGTGATATTTGTCGTTTTGCCATGTTGTTTTGAGAACTCAGAATGGGATTTTGCCTCGTCGAGGCTTGTTATGGTTGCAAGATTAACTGATTAGACCGTGTAAACATTTTGTCAGAAGAAATCGACAACATGGTGGGAATTATATTATCTAGAGTTTACACAGTTCATATGGACGGTCCTGCCAACGAGGCAACAAGTATGTTACAACCTGCAGATGAGGGAAGATCTGTATGGCAAAGCTGTTGGTCCAAACCTGGGGCTCCTAGCTTTGCCGCTGACCACCCCACGCTTGGCCATGCCGCCCGTGCTCGGCGGCGGCCTTTGCGCCATGATTCATTTTGACTTGTGGCAAGCGGCATTCACTGATTCCTCGCCGCCCTCAGCCGCGACCGCGAGCCCATGGCAAAGCACGAACCAACCCCACATGCCAGATGGGCAACTCCGAACTTACAGAAGTAAAATCCAGAGTTTGTAGCGTGTTTCATCTCTCCCTGTTGCTAAAGGCTACAATTATACAGCAGCGGTAAGTAAAGAACAGAAACGGACGAGTATTTTTTCTGATATAGAAGGAGAGAAGAAGAGAGAGTATACCTTTATCTTTGTGAAGAGATGATCTCAAACCCATGAACTTAGAATATATAAATAGCACAAAATATCATTGTATGAATAATTATCTATAGTAAATATTTTTTCTATATCATAATTAAAATATTGCCGGATCTTATAGAGTAAAACTCAACTAACAAACATATATAGACTAGTCATGTGCCCGTGCGTTGCAACGAAAACTCAATTTGCGACAAAAAATTTATTTGCAAAGAACACTAACTTTATTTATGTTTCGATAGTAGGAAAAATTTGTTCCTCCGAAGAGATTTAACTATCGGATTAAATCCTTTTCCATCTCAACCGTTCATGTTAGATCAAACGAATCAAGTACTCTGAAGGAGAACGAACGATCACCACCAACTCTTAATTAAAATTAGTAGAGAGATATCAATCCTTACCATTGAATGAGGAGAAAGTTATTGCCTTCCTCTTGCAGGTAATCTTCTTGCTTCTTACACGCAGCCTTCTCTTCTCTTCTATTCCTGCGTGTGTCTCCACTACCGACCGATTTGTCCTCCTGGAGATGAGAGTGGGTGCCCTCTGATAGGGAGTAGATGAAAGCAGAAGGCAGCGTACGCAGGCGGGTGGAAGCCAGATCTCCCCGACATCTTCGTGATTGGCACGTCATTTGGTTGCATGATTTTTTCCTTTTAATCTATGCATTTTCAGATATGATGAGATAAAATTCCCATATTACGGGATATGGTGAGTATATCCTTCTATCTATGCAGGACATGATGAGAAAATCCTTCCATTTATAAGATATATGAATAACATCCTTCCATAGTAAAAACATGTGAATATAGATATGCTAAAATAATATTTTTATTAAAAAAAGATATGATAAAATCCTTCCATCTAAGATATGATTAAATCCTCTTCTATCTCAGCCGTTAATATCAAATCCAACGAATCAGATACTTCATAGGAGAACGGACCACTGCCACCAACTCCTAATTAGAAGTAGTAGAGAAACTGTCTTTAGTTTTATCACAAAATGACATATAAAAATATATATAAAATAGTCATATCTACGGTTATACATCATCGTGATCACTCGCAGCAGTTACCATCTGTGGCTCGTTGCGCGGTGGAGCCGGGAGCCCTCGCCGGCCGCGCACCCAACAGCCGGTTCCGTGGGCATCGCCGTCCGAAAAGCCGCGACAAACACGGGAGCTACCAACGGCTTCCTTCCCCGCTCAGCTTACTCCTCCCCTCCGCACCACTCGCTGCCTCCTCTCCTCTGCGTCTGCGTCCTCTCCCATTTCCACACGGCCAAACCCGCAGAAATATCACCATGGCGGTCGCCTCCGCCTGCCCTCTCCCCGCCGCGCCCTCCTCCAAGCCCACCGCGCGCTCGCCACCGCCCCCTTCCGCCTTCCTCCCTCTCCGCGCCCACCGCCTCCGCGCCGCGCCCCTTGGGCCCGTCGTCACCGGGTACGCGCTCGATCACTCCTCGCACCTCTCCGCATGCGTTTCTCTGCAAGTTTGGTGGCTTGTTTCGGCTTGCGCAGTAGGAGGTTTCGCGCGACGGCGATTAAGACGCAGCAGGAGAAGGATCAGACCGAGGTGGCCGTCGAGGAGTCCTTCCCCGTCAGGGAGACGAGCCCTCCGGAAGGAGACGACCACCCGCTGATTACCACGGAGGAGAGCTGGGTGGTGAAGCTCGAGCAATCGGTGAACATTTTCCTTACGGTAATACAGATAATACCAGATCCCCAATAGATTTGAGCTCAAATTTTACTCAATAGGCCTTGTAGCCGTCGGCCTCATGTTGTTCGATCTACTCATCCGCAGGACTCAGTCATCAACTCATCGTAATACTTGATGGTTTCATATTTTGCTCTATCTGCAGGATTCGGTCATCATGATACTTGATGGTCTTTACCGTGACCGCAACTACGCAAGATTCTTCGTATTGGAAACGATTGCCAGGGTGCCGTATTTTGGTGAGGGTCTTGTCTTACATGCTCGCAATAGCACGTCGGTCTCCAAATTTTGCAGTACATATGGATTTTTTGGTATGGTTCTCACATACCATTTTCTGCCGGTTTATCGACTGCTTGATTATTGAACAGCATTTATATCGGTGCTTCACTTGTATGAGACCTTCGGCTGGTCGAGAAGAGCTGATTATATAAAGGTGCACTTTGCCGAAAGCTGGAATGAGTTCCACCACCTCTTAATCATGGAAGTATGTCTCCATCTTTATCTGTTGGTCCATTAGTACATTCATGTGTGCACGACCTTCCTTTCAATGTTATGCCAAAGTGTTACTGTCTCTTCCTTCCCAATTCTGTCAGTTGTTAGCCTATCCTGTTTTCTTTATCTGAGTAGTGAGTACAATCTCTAAATGAATTCAACCTACTGCTTATAGAGCCCTTAGGCTCAACTGTGAATAGCTTTCTGCCAGATTATGGTATTGCACATTTCTTACTTTCTTCTGCATCTTGGTTCGTATCAGGAATTAGGTGGCAGCTCTTTATGGGTTGATCGTTTTCTTGCGCGGTTTGTTGCTTTTTTTTACTACTTCATGACTGTTGCGATGTACATGCTGAGCCCAAGAATGGCATGTAAGTTGAAGTAAATGCTTCTTTTTTCTTACCGTGATTTTTTTTTTGGGTGAAGATAACCCTTGAACTCGCTTATATTATATGCAGACCACTTTTCTGAATGTGTTGAGAGGCATGCATACTCAACTTATGACAAGTTTATTAAGCTCCATGAAGGTAAGATAACCTTAATGGGCTAAATATTCTTCACCATCTACTTCTGTGCTGTGTGCGACATGTGTTCAATTATATATGTTTTGGATTTGATGGAACAATAGTACCTTGGTTTTTAATATTAGCTTACATCAACAAGTTGGTAACCTCTTATTTCCCATGTTTGAACTACCTTATGTTCAGAATTTATTGAGGTGAGGGGCTAAGGGCCAAATTACTGTCATTTTATATCGTTATCCTTCAACCTAATTTTGAATCTGCCATACCTACTAACAATCTAACAGCTATAAACCATCTTGGATCATTGATTGCTCTTATTCAATCATTCTTACATAGTTTTGATATGTGCCTCGGCAGCGGGCAAGCTGCTAAATCATTTGATCTTTTTTCCTAACTGGACATCTGTTTGCTTTCTTAATGATGCTTCCAATTCCATGATGTAAGCTATTTGTTCTTTCAAACAGAGGAGTTAAAAAAACTACCAGCTCCAGAGGCGGCTATAAACTATTACCTGAATGAGGATCTTTACTTATTTGGTAAGCCCTTGCATTGGCTTGCTGTTCTATTAATGCTTTGTATTAATCAATAATATCTGTTCTTATTGCTTACATGGCTTGTTTTCTCAGATGAGTTTCAAACAGCAAGAGTCCCAAGTTCTAGAAGGCCTAAAATTGGTATAATGTCCTTCCATCTTTCTTCCCCTTAACAACTTTCTTGAGTTAATTTTGTCAGAAGGTTGGGGCTAAACATATTAGCTGTAGCTTATGAAATTAGTTTCACCAACCTGTCTGCTGGTTACCACCAATTGCTGAAAACAGACCTAATTTAATATCCATCAAATCACAGTTTCAATTGTTTCCAGCTTATCATTACCTGAGTTACTGGCTCCTGGCTTTCTGGTTTTAACTGTATTTGCTGATGTTATACAGCCTGTAAACGAGAAGTTGAGTTCTTTCCTCTATTGCTTGGCTATAAAGATTATTCATTAAGTGTTAACTGTTTCCCATATCCCGTTGCAGATAACTTGTATGACGTATTTGTCAATATACGAGATGATGAGGCAGAGCATTGCAAGACGATGAAGGCCTGTCAAACACCTGGAAATCTTCGTTCTCCTCATTCCATGCAGAACTACTTAGAAACTGATACGGAATATATAATACCTGAAGATGATTGCGAAGGCATCATGGATCGTGCCAAAAAATCTCTTGCAAGTAAGGAGTGACCAATTGTAGCTTCACACTAAAGCATCATTGAATAGAATGCAAAATTATGATAATATTATGTTCCATTTTCTTTTCAATTTTGCTTTTATTTTGAAGAAAACGTTTTTCATCCTTTTGTACTTTTGAATCTTACAGAACAGAAATAGGTATAAATGTATCTCAAACTCACAATGGATTGTGTGCTGTTGATTAGATGTTACCGCAGGCTATGAAACGTTGTGATCTAGCTCTGTAATGGTTTGTGTAGCGTTAAGATCTTGATGCTTTGTGAATCCAATCTTGCTGTCGAAACGACGGTGGCAAATCCGCTCTCCAAAAGCACGGGGCAACTCCATGATCAGGAGGTACCGTGCGGAGATAGGTCAGCGTAGCTCAGAAATGACAATGATAAGTTGATGACAGCATATATGCAGAAGTTCGACATGGAAGGTCATGAAGCTAACTGGCGAGCTCAGTAGCTCACTGCCGTACTGACGGCAGCACCGCGGAATGAGCAATTGACCTATGCTGCTTGTCTTCCCCTTAATCAGTGCACGGATGATTGCATTATTTAGTCTCTCCAACAAATCATTGTATCGCCATTCTCGGAGTTATTTGTACGGTAAGACTAGCTATGTATATGGAGGATTCAGTGTGTTTACTTTTAGCGAATACTTCCTTATCTATGTGTGGCTATCTAAGCGCATCTAGAAGTGAAATGTGCAGCAGAGCAGACCAACGCTTTGTTGCTCACATCTTGCATTCATCATCTTTGCATTCGTCCAGCGGAAGGACAACGCGGTCAGCAAGCCATTATAGAAACGGTATGATTATTATAGAAAGTTCCAAGCAGAGGAGATGAACTCTTGACTCAAAAGAAAGGCCATCTAACCTCTTGTTTTCGGGATGCCATAATTTCCTCCAATGGAGGTCGACCTGTAATATGAAGAAAAATGGGCAAATTATTCAGTCCAGTATAAATCATCCAATATACTTTATTTACAGGTGCGTTTCATTAAAATGGTTTTCATCTCACTACCAAAATAAATGGAACAAGAACTATATTAAGAGCCAACAATACGAAAGATTCTTAATGGCTAAACCTGTAATTTGCATACGGTATTTGGCCCATACGCCATATACTGCATTAGCTATGGTAGACACCTGCAGAATATCAGAAAAATATGAATAAAAGAAGTAAAAATAACATAAGAAGATAACATTTAAGTTAATGCCGTTAGATGAACAAACTGAACTCCACAATTCTTCAGGTTGATGTAGAAAACGTTTTAATATATAAACAATATGCAGCTGAATGGTAACTCTCAAATGAACGAAACAAGCTAATCCTCTGATATCTCTCTGTAAGTGTGCACTTACAGGTTCATACTTGGTAACAGCGTAAACCCATCCAAGTCCCACTTCCTCATAAAGCTTTCTAAATGCCTGCAATCATAACCATAGTTACTACCTTTCAAAAACATAAAAAAATACCCAGTTCATAGACTAAATGTGACTAAATTCTGATAGGTCCATAAGAGCATTTTATATATCTTGGTACTACACTCTCATACTCTGTTAGCTCGGCACTACAGTATGGTTTGGTTATTTTGTAGCTTAGGTCAAACAACTCCAAAGGCCAGTTCTTTAGTGTATGATCACTCCCACAAGGTTAAAACAATTACTGTAACGATATGATGATAATAAGCTCTGCACATAATAATACTTCTTGCATGCCATCAAGTAACATAACACTTAAGTAACATTACTTTCTGTGCTTATTTAGCATTGGAAGAGATAAAATATTGGTTCCTGAAATTTGAAGTACCTCATGCACACGGACAAGAGTATGAACTGTAGCACAAATGCAGAGAATTCAAGCGACCACAGGAGAAATAGGTGCATTACAGGTTTGTGGTAGTGAAACATTGTATCATTCATTAATTCCATGCCTAACTCATGCTTTTCATTAGCTGCCAAATATTTTCAGACCATTCTGTTTAATGGCCCAACAGTTACCTAACAATGACTTCTGCATTTTGAAAAGGAAAATACCTGAAAATTTCAGGAGTTATGTGATTGTCATACCTCAACATCAGCGGCGACAGTTCCATCTGACAGAATGGCATGTATCCTCCCCATGACCTGAAAACAGAAGATAAGTTCATTTAGAAAAAAATAAATAAATGTATAATATGCACAAGCACCTCTTATATAACCAAATTGGCCATGAAACATAACGTTAACATGCAGTCTGGTTGCAGGAAACAATTAACTAACTAAGCACCATCCAGAAATTACAAACATAAGTAGCTGGAGTAACAGACAATGGCGATTAATACAAAATGGCACTCAAGAAATATACAAAATCAAGCTCTTAAGGACAAAATATGCACAATCCAACTTTTTGGGTCAGTGGACATGGATAAATTCATTACAGCTTTTGATGCATGCCAAAAATTGCTAAAGATGGTCTACATGTGTGTCGCTAATATTGCAAAGTATCTTTTATGCCAGTAGCCTTTAAGAAATCAAACAGATCATGGGGATTTTTGACATTGAGGTAATAAATCTTCATACATGATCAATGTTCGTTTTTTACCTATAAGCAAGCGTGAAAGTAGCCAAGAAGTGAATCCCTAGTAAAAAGTAATACGCACAGTTTTGTAATCAAGACCCTGATTGTCCTCTGGAGAGTAATCTTGCAAGCTTATGTCAACAAACTTTATAGCTCCATAGGATTTGTTTCTTTCCCTCAGCATATTTACCTGTAGAGACACGTGAGTGAGTACAAGCAAATTTAGTTGCTGCAAAATTAATAGTCAGTCTCTATCGTTTTGCCCATAACCAACACTATCAGTGAATAAAATCCATTCAAATTCACATAAATACAAGTCAAAGTATGCAATTTTCAGAAGATAATACTGAGCATAGAGTTTGTAGCATGGCTAATACTTGAGACAGGGTCCTAAAATATTAAGAAAAGCAGCACGCCGACATATGGGTCATGGGCCGCAAGACGCTCTCCCCACCTCTCGCGAATAAAAAGGAAACCAACCGCATCTCTCTCTTTCCGCCCACACCCGCTCTCCCCAGCTGGGCCATTCCCCACTTCTCCCACCTCGTGGCAACTCAACAGTGCAATTTTATTTTTGTAAACAAGTGGCATGATTTGATTATTTGGTTCAAAAATGTCTTTCCGTTGCAACGCAAGGGCACTTGACTAGTCATGGGAAAAGTATAGATGGTGGCAGGAAAGTTCTACCCAGGAATACAAATTGATAGAAAAAGGCACTTTTTTTAGAACACAAAAGTCCCATGGTTGTTCAACAAGAATTTATCTACACCACTGGATGGTTCATAATACAAAAAATAATATGTTCTCTCCATTTATCACAGCCAACTAGTCTCAGGCTCTCAGCAGTTGATTGAGCATCGAACAACATCAAAAGGGATTCAAAACAATGCTAAGGGGGAAAAAGAACATGTCACTGCATTTAGCCAATTGAGTGGTACCCTGGGCTATCCAGTAGATGCAGAATTTTTTGTTTCTATAATTGGGCCAAGACAAAAACAACTTGTGAACACAGCATCAGTTACTAGCATTCCTGACCATTAATTCATTCGCAGGCATTCATACGGCCCATCATACAATCACCAGTGTCGTCATTCAGTTATGGCTCTAGTTGAAATGCTCAAGTATTTATTGGAAAACAAAAGGCTACGCTGTTATTAAGCTGCACAGAGATTCTAGCACCACATTAATTATGCGATGGCTAACTATAACAGGTCCCACCAATCATAGATTATGCAACATACCTCACGCATACAGAGTGGGCAACCGCCATCATAGAGCATCTTGATCTTCCAATTTTTAGATGAATTTTCCGCTCCCTTTAATTCCGATGCAAGGGCCTACTTCTACTCCGGAGTGAACATGGCATCTGCAGGCTGAAGTGTAATTCGCAGTTAATAGTAGAAGCCATGTAAAAGCACACACTTAACAACAAGGCATTTTTGCCCTTTTAATACGGGAGGAATAAACGCAGCATAGCATCATCCCGCTGAACTTCATAGGCTTCCTCAACCCTGAAAAACCTACCGCTTTGTATTATTATCTCAACCACCTGAAATTTACACGCGCGATCTTCTAATGAGACGACGCGGCAGAAAACTCGATACATCAACCGAAGCAGCATTGCAGACTAGCAGCTTTGATCTGGTGTATGCGGTTTGATCGCCACAATGTCCATTAGTTTACAGGCTATAGCCGCGACCCTGCAAACCCCCCAAAACGAATCGAATGCCACCGAAACTGCTATGCTTGCTCACCATACAGCGAAGCGCGGCGGGAAGCGCCGAGCGCGGGGGAGTTCCACCGCCCAGGTGGCAGAATCCGCGCCGCTCCCAGGCGCGCCATCGAGCTCGCCATCGATGTTTCCCTCCCTCGCGACGTCTCTGCGTGAGCCCGTGGTGAACGAGGAGGCTTCGGGGTGCAGCGGTGGCCTCCGATCCAAAATGCGTTTGTTCCTGGTCGGCCTTGCTCCACCGCGGCCGTTTCCCTCCCTCGCTCCGCACCGCCAGTTTCCCCACTTTTTCGTGCCGTGCCACCGTTTTTTTTAAACACGGTAACTGCTGCTTCGGTTAGCTTATGCTCTCGTGGTATGTATAGAGATATAGACATTAACTGTCTTTAATACAACTCTATATTATATTATATTATATTATACTATATTCTAAATCTTGCAAGTTTTCTGACTAAGGAGCTAGGACACGTGTCCTCCCTCCCTAAGAGGCCCTAAGAAAAAGTGCAATTGCGTTTAGGTCCTTTCAACTTTTTTTTTACGAAAAAGGTCTTTCGGTTCATCGAAATCTCGGATCTTTCGTGAAAGGACTCCAGATAAATGTAGAAAAATTTGTAATTACGTTTAGATCCTTTTAGCCATTTTTTAAGAAAAGAACTTTTCGATTCAGAAAAATCACGAATCCTTAGTGAAAGGACTCCAAATAAATGCAAAAAAGAGTGTAATTATGTTTATATCCTTTTAACCGATTCGCGCGTTTTCTCGGTTTACTCGTGTGAGGGAACGGCGATCGTGACGTGGCACGCTGCGGTCACTTATCTAGTTATCTATAAACATGACTGAAGATAACTCGTATAATGAACTGTCTATATGTTGTATGTAATGATTTCTCATATAATTAATATATTGACTATACAATGATATACACAGTATAAAATTGTCTATAAGATTGTCTGTTAAATAGTAGCCATCATATTTCTCTCATCTATATCATTCAAAATTCTATGTACCATTGCACATGCCCAGCTCTATAGGCTACATTACTGCCACGTTGCTGAACTTTTTTAGTGTGTACTTCCATAGCACATCTCTCTCTCCCACCCAAGGTTTCAAATTTCGGTTTCGGATCGTATTTTTGGAGGTGACCGAAATCCGAAATTCCGGCAAGATCTCGGAATTTCAAACGAAATCCAAAAAGAAAATTTCAAATCCAACTTTTTTGGACCAGGATTTTTGAGATCTCGGCAAAAATTATTGAGATCACGCTGAGAAACACCGAAATCTCGGCCCAAAAAACTTAAAATCCGGTCAAAATACCTCATGTTCACATCACAGACGATTTTAATCAAAAACCGTCCATGATGACATTTTTAAACATTTTCAACTTTTTTTTTTCATTTTGTCGGTATTTGAAATCTCGTCCTCGATCAAAATCCAAAATCTCAACCGAGATTTCCGAAATTTCATCGGGATTTTGAACCTTACTCCCACCGTATATAACAAAGTAAACTAAAAAGCTTCTCTCTTTTGCTACGCTGCCGTCGCTAGCTCCAAACCCGTCAACATTCTCTCTATCTCTCATCCCGCATCGATCTCTCATCTCTCCCGCACGTGGCTCTCTCTCTCTTCCCCCTCGCACCTCTCCCTAGCAATCTCCGTCGGTTGTCCCCAAAGCAGCCTCGCTCCGCCGTTCCACCCCCCTGCCCCCGTCAGCTTGTTTCAGCATCCATGCCGCAACGACGGCGGCCTCTATCTAAATATGGCGATCGGCGAACGTAGATCTGGTGGTGATAGACTTGATCGGACGGCCCCAAGCGTAGATTCGGTGGTGGTGGTCTCGATCCTATTGTGGCGTCCTTGGCCCAAGCGAGCCAAGCGTTGGGCCAGCCCCCCGAGAGAATGGACATATATTTCACAGTGGACACAACTCACACACTGAGAGCAAGAACACGGAAGAACACAGAGATTTTTGCTGCATAACAGCCTGCAACGTTTTCCTTCTCATTCTCTATTCTCTCTGTTATTCTCGCCTCATCAATGACTTAAATACAGGAGGTATGCACCACTCAACGGACCCGGACAAGTGATAGCCTTGGTCGCTGCCTACGCCATGAATTCTCAACGTGAACACGCACGACTGCACGGGTCATCATGTCCATCCAATCTCCCGGTAGAGCGTACACGCACGACTGCACGGGTCATCATGTCCGTCCAGCTTTATCGTTTGCATATAGACCATTAGAAGTTTTCCATCTCAGACCATCCTCCTGTAGACACCTGGTTCTGAAATTCTGAATCAGTGTTGCAGAATCATGTTCAAATACTATAATAACGTAGGGGGTTGTGTGATAGAAAGACATTTTTTTTCTCGTTTTTCGAATGAGGTAGGAGTAGAAAACTAACTGAAACCCGGCGGAATTCGATGGGCAACGGGTGCGGGCCTTGGGGAGCGAGAGGTAGATGGCACGAGGAATCCGACTCTGCTCCGCCGCTAGCCTGCTGCTGCGCCGCCCGGGCCGATCCCCGCACTGATGCCGAACAAAATTCTTTTCCAAACCGGAGCGGTACCAGAGAATTTCGAGCGTTTTTTTTTACCAAAAGTGACCCTGGCTCGAGCTAATCGAACTGATGCCGAGTTCGTAGCAAGGTTGTGATCTTGAGGTATGTAGTAGAGAGATTTCGAGTGAAAATTTTTGCCTTTTTGTTGATTCGCTGGCGTGATCCGATGATAGCAACAAGAGTGCGGCTTCCTCTCTGCCTGACGGCGTCGGCCTCCCAGTACGGCGCGCGCACCAAGAAGAGGAGGAAGCTGCCATGTCCCCCAACCTAGAGAGCCACATCAAGAGCCAGGTGCCAGCGCAGCTCCTGAGGGGCCTCTTCGGCGCGGGGCGGCGGGATGAGGCCAAGCAGCTGCTGCGCCGGTGGGGAGGCGGCGGGTGTTCGTGCAGACGGAGACCGGCCGCGTGCGGGGCACAGACCTGGACCGCGGGGACAACGTGCGCACCATGAAGCACCGCCTGCAGCTTGTGCCCAACGGCGAGACCTCGCTCACCTTCGGCGACCGCGTCCTGGAGAACGACCTCTCCTTCTCATCCGCCCCGACTCTCAGCGGCTGCTCACGCGGAACAGCATCCACCGGAGCTGCTCCACCCCGTGCCTCTGCCCGGTCTCCAAGAACTTCGAGCACAAGGGCCTCAGCAGCAGCGGCCTGGTCGAGATACTCGGGTGCTCCAGCAACTGCGTCCGCGTGAAGCGCCTCATCGACGAACGTGGTGACCGCCATCAGGAGCAGCATGGATCTGGTCGACAGGATTGCCATTGTGAAGCCGACGGACGACGAACCTTTTGCCCCGAATAACCCAAAGGGGTTCGTCAGTAGAGCACTTGGCCAGCCGGGACTGAAGAAGTCTGTGCGATTAGGGGAGACAGGGTTCAGGGAGGTCGCAGCATACCTGTTGGACCATGAAAATTTTGCAAATGTTCCTGCAACGGCGCTGGTGAAGATAACACACTCCATTTTCAAAATCAATTGTCCGGTGAACCCCGGCAATCCGGCTCCATCTCATGACCAGAAACAGCCAGTTAACAATAAGATTGCTTCATTCCAGCGGTTCATCACCCATGACTTTGATGCCAGTGATCATGGCACATCAAACTTCCTGGTTGCTGCCGTTCACAGGATCGGCATATCAGATATCAG
The DNA here is from genome assembly GCA_036346275.1 of Otatea glauca. Taxonomy (NCBI): domain Eukaryota; kingdom Viridiplantae; phylum Streptophyta; class Magnoliopsida; order Poales; family Poaceae; genus Otatea; species Otatea glauca. The sequence goes on along the minus strand of CM070717.1, from coordinate 51,885,151 downwards.
AATTTTCAACACCGACAGGCATGCCGGTCATGTGCTGATGAGGAAGCTTGATGGTGGCACCGGTTGCTGACGGAGTTGTTTCCTATTGACCATGGCATGTGCATGCCGGAGAACTTGGAGGACCCTTATTTCAAGTGGATACATTGGGCACAGGCGTCAAGCCTGTTCTCTGAGGAAGAGCTCGAATACATCAGGAACCTTGATCCAATGAGGGACGCTGCAATGCTGCGCATAGAGCTTCCCATGATTTCGCGAGGCCTGCCTCAGTCCTGGTCCTGTGCACCATCTTCCTTAAGGAGGCTGCTGCTTTCGGGCTTTGCTTGGCAGAGATAAGAGATGATGACTAGGGAATTCATAGGGATGGAGGAGAAACCAAGCGAAGAACTGCTGCATGGAAGCTAAGAGGAGGGTAGCAGAATGGGAACCATTCTCCCCAGCGGTTGAACAAGGGGAGGACATGGATTTCCTGTTCTCATTGGATGTATTAGGAGAATATAATGGTACGAACCGATCGCCAAGATTCAATGGCTCAGGCATGAAGGGGCCTGGTTTCAAAAACCCTCTGTCGAAACTCGTGGAGAGAGGGCAGTGGAGAGAGGGCAATGACGACGATGAAGATCAAAAGGAGTCTGCCATGCAACCATATAATCGGGCCCAATCTGCTGGATTGAATTCTCCCAGTGTTCCTAACAAAGCCAGAGGTCAAAATGACAATGTGTGTGCCCTCAATAGGAGTGCAGACGAACAGCTTCCATCAAGTACATGTTTTGTCAGGTTCACGGACATGAATACAGAAGAGTGGAGTATCTTCCTTGCAAAGTTCCAGGAGCTGCTGAAAGAAGCCTTGCGCAGGCACATGTTGGCTGCAGGGCAGCGGATGAGGCAACGGCTGGGCACTTAACTGCAAATTTTGAGGACCATAGAGCAGCAGAGAAGAAATAATGTATTTCTACTTGTGTTGCTTATGGAGTGAGTACAAAAAGGAGATATATGATCATATGAGAGACACCTACAACCTTGCGCATTGTTGCAGTGTAACTGTTCTAAGCTATGTTCATCAGGTAGATGAGATCAAAGGCTGGTGATGGGTGTTAGCTGTAGAGAATTTATACGCATGTTAATTGTGTTAAAAAAGTACTGCCTGATAAATGCTTGTCAGCTTGTGTACATTGTTTTAGATACTTAGTACTTCAATGTGCAATTTGTTAGCTGTTGCTAAACATTCTTTGTGTTGTAAACAGTGTAAATATGCACTTCGGATGCAAATGCTTACCTGGCGTTGAACATCTTGGATGCTCACCTGTTTTCCGTTGGTTCTGATATCCAAATTTCTTGATATTCCAGATCTGACAAGATTAAAGGTGTTCAGAAGTGGCTAAATTAATACTATAACTCACAAAGAGCAATGGAAGCTTGTAAGAACTAAGAAATGAGTTTTTTCTCACCTCCAGTTACCTCATATAATTGAACATACGGGGAACAAACTAATTTAATCGAGTTACATTATTCCTTCAGTTAGCAACAATAAGGTTCGCACAAGCACCAAAGCCAATTCCAGCTGCCAAGGCTGGACTCCAGTACTCCATGTTTGGAAGAATACACTGTGGAGTATCTGCTGGGTTCAGTAAAGCCATCCTTAGTCTGCCAGGGGGCAAACTACCTTCAATTGCTTCTGTTGTGACTTGTGACATAGTCAGATGCAGCAGTAGGTTGAACCATATGATGGACAGATAAATTGAATTAAGATAGAGATAACCTACAGTATTTAGTAGTGGATGGCAATTCTAGCATCATAGATTCATAGTTGTTCATGTAATTTGCGATACAACTAGTTTGAGCATTTGACACAAATAGTTATGACTTATGAAGCTAGTTACAGATCAACAACATATGGTTAGGCCAACATGGATGTTGTATCCTGTAAACTCATGCACAGGATGACTTGGTATATGAATGAATGTTGACCATGAATACTATTAAATCTTACTTAGCACTTTAGCAGCATTCAAAGTAAAATAAGAGGGAGCCACACAGTAGATTTTGCAACAAATTGAATTGCTCCATTTGTGCAATCATGACAGTTGATCTGTTAGAGCAGATCTGAACACTTGCACCAGTATCACAATCTTATTTGAACGCTACCAGATCCTGAAAACTCATTTTATAGCAAATTGATTGTGTGTTTAAATTTTTAGCAAATGAAGTGGAAGAGCAGATCTGCACTTACATAGCTTTGTCTATTTGTTCTCTCCATTTTAGTAGCACAACACAGCAGCCGAACGCATTTCACTAGCCAGTATCATCGAAAGCCTTCAATTCAACATCCCACTATGTGAAGTTGTGAACACATATGGTCCATCATCTCAGCAACAATACAAAGGATCGACGAAGGTCCTGCCGAAACAATTCTGTCTCCCAGAGGACACTATCTCCAACATGTATTTTTTTTTTGGCCATGTCACTCTCACAAGAAATAACAGCTTAAGAAAGGAAGTAAATTGGTGGGTGTTAAGTGGTACGGTGTTTATGGACTCAAGGGCACTCTGCACTGATATATTTGTTCACTTTTTTTCTTTAACAAACTGCATTGCATTATATTTGCTCTGCAATTGCAGAAGCAACTTCAGTTACTGCTGCACAAATGGGAAACTGTGTTTGGTGCTTGGGAGTAGATGATCTTACTGAACCTGAAAGTTGCAAATTTATGTGTCAATTGAATATTCACTTTTAGGGGCTCATGTGTAGCTCATATAACATTGTGTTTGCATTGAATGATGCAGGAAACTTGTCAAACATTGTGCTTGCATAGAATGATGCAGGAAATTTGTGATTGTGTTCGGTTCATTGGTTGGGTAAAATGCATAGCTAATTAATGACACTATCTAGGATTCCTTCATGGAACCGAAGTTTTGATATTACTCAGCCAACCAAAAACCATCTCAGCACATCCAGTGCCTACTCAAACAAATAAACCACACACCAAGTTTGAATGCAAACACCTAACCATGTTGCCTCACCAATAAAATGAAGTAAACATAAACTATAAAAAAGCAAATGAAGATAAACATTACTTGTAAGAGGCTAAAAGCTATGGAAAGAAGAATCATGGTAGCTGTTTGCACAAGAAAAGAACACATATCACAGGGCGTTATACAAATGGCAACATACAGATATCATAAGAAAATGTGCAGTGATCAATTAAATGAAGAAATACCATCACAGATCCAATTAAATTCCAGTTTTAAGTTTAAGCGATTAGCAATTGAAGCTGTACAGATAGAACTGCACGAATCAAAAGAACATAACATATCCCATCCCTCCTCATAGCATAAGATCTTTTTCATTTCAAAGATGGAAATGGAATCATTTACAAGTCACTGTTTGCCAACAAAATGGAAATGGGAAAAAGCAGACCTCCAATTGTGATGATACTTCTAATTGCTGGGTAGTGACTTGAGAAGATTAGTCTCAAGTCAACTATTAGAAATGTTCCAAATTATACTCACAGAAGAAGCACTATTCACCCAGCAATTGATAGTTTGATACAGCTGACAGCCATGATTCAATAGGACATCACAAAAGCATCTGGATACCAAACCCAGAACCCAGAAGCATTTGAGCTCATACCTTCCCAATGCAGATCATATTGTCACCATCAATAGATTGATGTGTCGAATCTTGGCTCGTAAAAGCAGACCTGGCTATTGCACAGCTGGCTTGCACAACCAGCAATCCATGACCAAGCCTTCTTATCCACGTCGTATAGAAGACCTTTGCCCTGGTTCCACGACGTGAAACAGATCAAGTTGTCCTGCCCAAAGCACTCGAACCTCTCAGCAGACAACCTCAATAGAGCCCTGAAGTACTTGGGCGGCATCCTGCTTATCTCCACCCAGACTGTCCTACCATTATCCAGCTCCCAGATCCTCATACTCTGCAGCGTGCTGTATAGTCCGATCCTCCCCACCAAGAACAACCTTGTGCAAGCTCCAGCCACTAGATATCCATCAAGCAGCGACCTTGGGAACTTGGCCGGTATATGCTCCCAATGCCCCGCATCCACTCTATACATCATCAGCCCGAGCGGTGAGAGTGTCTCCAGGTACAGCCTGGAGTCGCAGAACGCCATCTTCGACGAGCACAGGTTCGCCGCAGGCATCATCTGGTGCACCAACCATCTATCCTCCTTGGAATCATAGACCTCAGTGGGGAGCATCTTGTCCCCATACACATCGCTCGTGGCAATTACTTTGAACGAACGGCGCTTCTTATCGACTGCAAGCACCAGCTGCCGCTGCTGGTTGTAATGCATGTCCGGGAGCACACGCCAGGCCTGCGTGAGCGGGTTGCAGACGACAGTACGGAATCCGGCGCCGTCGAAGCCGGAGAAGCAGACGAGACCGCCCGAGGAGCCGACGAGCCAGAGGTCCCAGGCGGGGACGAAGCCGAATGGTAGCTTGTAGCGGGCGCGGAGGGGCAGGCTAAGCACGCTGCACTGCGGCGGGGAGTGCGCGGCGCCCCTCCAGAAGGTGAGGAGGCAGGGCCCGTGGGAGGGGACCCCGGCGTGCGCGGCGAGGAAGGCGGGGTCGTGGAGGATGGAGTCCCAGCGGCGGGAGACGGGGCGGAGGCGGAAGAGGAGGAAGGGCGGGACGCGGGCGAGCACCTCGAGGAGGAGGTCGTCGGGGAGCCCGGCCCAGACGCGGGCATCCATCGGAACGTCGGGGCGGAGGAGCGACGCGGCAGAGGGGGCCTTGATGGAGGGGAACGTGGCGGCGGCGGGCGCCGCCGTCTCCTCGTCGAGGCCCCGTGGCTTGGTGCTGCGGATCGCCTTGGGCGGCCGCGACGGGCTCGTGGGCCGCGCCGCTCGCGCCGGCGCGGCCGCGTCCATCTCGCGATTCGGCCGCGAGATCGGGGGGATTCGAAGGAAATCTCAAATCTGGGGGATTTCAAGAGGCGGCAGCACCTGCCCGCGTTGCTGCTCCCCTTTTTGGGTTTTTTCCTCCTCCCCGCTTCGCTTTTTGGACGGAGTCGGCATCCACTCTTTCTCCTCCGTGTGTCGCTGTCGCTGGAGCGCGGCTGCGAAACAGGGGAGGGGAGACCTTACTTCGGATTCTAGAGACGGCTTTGGCCGTCCTACACGGGACGGCTCGTTTCGGCCCGAGTAATATACGGGCCGTGCCGTGCCGGCCCACGAGCCGAGGGACCGGTCCAAACACGACACGCGGTGTTAACGGATCGTGCCGTGTCAGTAAGAGTCCAACGGGCCGTAACGGGCCGTGCCGGCCCGGTAGCCTGTTAGCGTCAAAAAAATTTAAAAAATCTAAAAAAATTAGGAAAAATAGAAAAGTATGGAAAAATACAGAATAATATGAAAAAAAATCAGAAAAAATTTAAAAACTTAGAATAATTATAAAAACTCGAATGATGCAGAAAAACTTTTTAAAAATATATATAAATAAAGAAAAAGCTAAAATATGAGATAAATTCAAAAATAAGACAAATAATTTGAATTAAATAATGAGCTTTATTAATGTTTGGATGCCTCATTAAAAACTTTGTCAAGTAAAAACTAAACACGATAAAACCTTGTCAAAGAAAAAAGAGTACATCTTATATCTCAATGATACATGAAAAGAGTGAATATTACAATTATTCTTTCTCATTATCTAGATAAAGATTTTCGAACGTCTCCGCAAGCTCAATATTTTCTGCAGTATGTTAAGCTCGTTGATCAGCTTGTTCCCAATCTTTCACAGTGAGAAGTATTTCCACCATCTCACTTGTCAGATTTGTTCTTCTCTCCTCGATTATTCTTCCGGATAGACTGAAAGCAGACTCCGAAGAAACCGTGGAGACAAGAACTGTTAACACATCCCGTGCTAATATAGAAAGCATCGGATATGTTATCTTGTGCTCATGCCACCACTACAAAATGTTGAAGTCTTCCTCTTGCTACTCTTGGTAGTTGACAGTGTCGTTGTTGAGATAGGTAGCTAGCTCACCACCACTGGATGTATCCGAATTTGTCGTTGTTGTAGTAGAACTCCTTGAGGAAGAGCCACCTGCACCCCATATCTTTCCCCATGCAGTTTTTTCTTACCTGCTGTGGGTACTGGTGGAGGTCGCTGCATGCGAACTCCAGCAAACTTCTGATCATACTTATCATAAACTTCAGATAAGTTAGCACGGATATTTAAAAAATAACTAGAATAATCAGTACCTACCGCATCACTTAAAAGTGAGAGAACATTAGAGAATCCTCGAACTTTAGCTCTAGGATCTAAAATAAATGTAAATGCATATAACATAGGAATTTCTTGCCGATATTTCAAAATTTTAGTTTTCATAGCATAAACAGCTTCCCGCAATATAATCATTTTCGTGGCTCTTTAAGTGGGTAGCAATTTCTAAAATATGAAGCACAATTAAAGAAGAGGTTGAATAATAAACTCCAGATAAAGCAACAGTGGAATCAAAAAAAGTTCTAAAAATGAAAGCAAGTATTTAGCAACATACCAATGTTGCTCTGTGAGTACCGGTTGACCATCCCATGTACGACAGTGCGTGTTAATAAAAACAGAAAATGTGCTCTCATATGGTATGTGTCGACGATCAGGACCGTCGACCGCAAAGAAAGAGGGTGAAAGGTAGTACGGAGGGCGAGACCCAGAGTTCCGCTCGTCCGGGAGGTACCCTCGGCGGGCATACTGAACAGGGGGGCCCGCACAATCAAACAGGGGACACAAGATCTATACTGGTTCGGGCCGAACGTCCCTACTCCGGTTCGGATGTCGGTACTGTATTGTCTTTGATGCCGTCGGCTGCACCGCCTTTACAAATGAGAGCTAGGGGTTCCAATATGAGAGTGCCGGAGCCTAGTTCGTGGGGTGTCGTCCCAAGGAAGAAGAAGCCCTCTCAGAGGGCCCCCCCTCCTTATATGGTCGAAAGGCGGGTTACATTGGGATTGGGAGCCGAGAGGATGAAGGGACTCATGCCCGAAAGCCCTTGTCTTGGTGACCAGTCTTGTCTGGCCTTGCCCTACGCCGGGTTAGTAGACTCTCCGAGAAAAGCAGGTCGATGCTTCCTCGGGAAACAACGCACCCACTCCTGCGATTTTGTCCGATGATGACGTTGCCATGCGTGGCCCCGCCACGCTCAGGTGAGAGGACTTCCGTCTTTGTCGCTGATCGGATGATGGGGTGAGGCTTTGACTTTGGCGACCTTCGTGCTGCCTCGGGAAGGAGCCACCTGCTTCTGTGCGGTCACTTCAGGCGGTCGCGATTATTGGACACGTGGTTAACGGCTAGTGGAGGACCCGATGCTCGACCCTTGGCGGAGACCGTGATCGGGCTGGTCGGAGGACGGGGGAGCCCGATCCGTGACGGAGGTCAAACGCCTCGCTAGGTCGGAAATAGCTCGGGGCGGTCGGCAGTGCTCGGATGGCGGTTCGAGACGTCTCGCTCGAGGTAGGAATAGTCCCCAATCCTAGAGGAGGGTGCTGAAGCCCTCCCGTGGGCACGTGTCGTGGTGGCGATCCCGACAACCAGCCCCCAAGGCTCAAGAAGCGGTCTGAGACTTCTAGGCGCTCTTGAGTCTGAGATCTTCTTGGGAAGGGATGGCTCCCCCCTTCGGCCGAGCTCGATCCCGGTCTCCGCCAAGGGTCGAGCATCGGGTCCTCCACTAGCCGTTAACCACGTGTCCAACAATCGCGACCACCAAGTGACCGCCGACAGCGGTGGCTCCTTCCCGAGGCAGCACGAAGGTCGCCAAAGTCAAAGCCTCAGTCCCATCATCCAGTCGCGTACAGCACGGAAGTCCTCTCACCCCAGGCAGCGCTGGGGCCACGCATGGCAACGTCATCATCGGACAAATCGCAGGAGTGGGTGCGCTGTTTCTCGAGGAAGCAGCGACCTGCCTTGCTCGGAAAGTCTACTAACCCGGCGTAGGGCAAGGCCAGACAAGACTGGTCACCAAGATAAGGGCTTTCGGGCATGAGTCCTTTCATCCTCTCAGCTCCCAATCCCCAATGTAACCTGCCTCTTTCGACCATATAAGGAGGGGCAGGGCCCTCTGGAGAGGGGCTTCTTCTTCCTTGGGACGACACCCCACGAACTAGGCTCCGGCACTCTCATAATGGAACCCCTAGCTCTCATTTGTAAAGGCGGTGCAGCCGACGGCATCAAAGGCAATCTGATCGACATCCGAATCGAGTAGGGACGTTCGGCCCGAACCAGTATAGATCTTGTGTCCCCTGTTTGATTGTGCGGGCCCCCTTGTTCAGTACGCCTGCCGAGGGTACCTCCCGGACGAGCGGAACTCTGGGCCTCGCCCTCCGTACTACCTTTCACCCTCTTTCTTTGCGGTCGATGGTCCTAATCGTCGACAGTATGACATTCTTAAGCATCAAGTAAGTAGAGTTCCATCTAACAGGCATATCCAAACCAAACTTACGCGGACGCACATTTATTGCAATACAATAAGTTTTATATGCTGCTACTCGTTGATTAGAATGACTTAAGAAAGATATTGCAGTGCGAAAAGGTTCAATATACTGATTTAACCTCTTTAAACCAAATTTAACTATAAGATTAATAATATGACAAGCACAACGCTGATGTAATAAGAAAGATTCAACATATGAATTGAAAAGCGGAGTAAGTATGTTCATGGCAGAAGTATTTGCGGAAGTATTATCTAATGTTATTTCAAAAATCTTATCACTAAGGCCAAAATCTTCCACAACTTTTACAATACAATCAGCAATATTTTCACTAGTGTGTGCTACATCAATTAATTTGAATCCTATAATTCTCTTTTCTAGTTCTCATTCATTGTTTACATAATGAGCAACTACACTAAGGTAATCCTTTTTAGCTCTACCACTCCATATATCAGATGTCAAAGACACAGAAAAAGTGCAGGTACTAAATTTTTCTTTTAGATTATTGCGACAATTATTATAGTATTTAATCAAATCTCTAGTTGTTGTCTGTCTAGAAACTGCAGCAAATCTAGGATTATGAACGGTTCTAATATACTTTTCAAACGCAGTTGACTCACCAAAGTTTAAAGGAAGATCTTGAGAAGCGATTAAACGACAAAGAGATTCACGATCTACCTCAGGATTGTAGTCCCAGTTACGTACCGTGCCGTCGGGGTTGTACTTCAGCTGCGTCTGTCTCAAAGCCATCCCCGCTTTTTTTCTACAACTCTCAGCATGCCTCTTCAAGTGCCCCGTACCACCTGAAGATTTCACAGTTAATTTGTGCTTACAATATTTACAAACAGCATACCTACTCTGGACGCCGTCTGATGTCTCAAAAATCTGCTCAAAATCTTCCCAGACTCCCGATGTACTGCATCTTGTTCTTTTCGCCCCGGTGCTTGCCGACGCAGTAGCACTTGTAGGGCCTGAGGATGGCACAGCTCCTGCAGCATCTTGCGATTCATAGGATGCAAGAAGCTCCTCGGGTGAAATCCCGAAGTCAGAAACCGGGAAAGACGGAAAATCCCCGTGCTCTATAAAGGAAACTACAAAAAATAATTACGCTATTAATACTAAAATATGATTTAAAATACTAAAAAAATCACAACTATTACCTTGATTTCTTGACAGAAGTTAGAAGCCAACTTTCGGATTTTTGGCAAAACTATTTTGAATTTTGCCAAATTACCACAGAGAGTAAAAGAATTTCCACAAGAGAATGAATAGAAGAGAATGCAAGATTACTGGTGTGGAAATGGGGGGAGGCAGCCACCTATTTATAGGAAAAAATTCGGGATTTTTTTCAAAAATTTCCGAATTTTTTAAGCCTCCAACGACTATAAAACGACTATTTTTCAAACTAAATGGGCCGTGCCGTAAACGGGCTGTGCCGTGCCGCGGTGCACGACACGGGCGAGCAGGTTGGGCCGGCACGGCCCGTTTACTTCCGTGCATTGCTTGGGCCGGGCCAACGGTGCCGTGCCTCGGGCCGGCCCGTTTAGCCTGGCCCATTTGGCCGTCTCTACTTCGGAATTAAAGACAGCTTCACTTTCGAAAAAATCGGTAAGCGTTTAGCTTTTAAATTGTTTTTAGCATGAGCTAGAATTCATATATAATTAAACTAAAGCTGAAAGTTAGGTAGGATATGCTTTTATAGCATATTGTTGAGAAAAATTAGTTGAGCTTTTATAAAAGCTACAGTTGCTTTTCAAACCAAAACAAAAAAAAACAGCTTTTCAGAAAAGATACAGTTCTCCTAAACATACCCTAATTTTGGGCGTTTTCAGGTGAAAAGTGAACATGGAGTCCTTAGCTTTTTTTTTCCTCACGTTTTTTTGCAAATCTAACTGACATGCCAATAAAATTGTAAAAATATCTCCCTCCCTAATTACAGAAGCAGCAGCTTTCACATCCATGTTCGTGTACCATAACAGGTGCCTAGATCACTACCGCGGCAAGTCCTACTGCCGCACCCCGCCGCCTGCTATCGAGCACGCCAACCTTGGCAATTGGCTATCAAGTCAGGGCGCGCGGCAATTCCGCTATCATCGTGGATCCACCGGTTACTACCGCGGTCGGTGGGTGCACTATGGTGCCGAATACATGCTGTGGTATAAAGATGCGGCAGAAGTCACTATTTTTATAGTATGAGAAGAGATTATTTTTATAATTTTATCAGTACAGAGACTAGATTTTCATCTCTCATGGGACCCATTAAGCTAAGACTGTGAACGGGTGGGGTTGCTCGCGCGTCGCCTGGGCCAAGTGGCCAACTGATTGGGCCCTCCCTGGATCATGCAAAGAGGCATCCGTGAGAATTTTACACGTGGTGGTAGTTACAGTCAGCAAGTAATCTTGCTGGAGCAGTTAAGGATGCCTCCTCAGTGTGTTTTTTATCAAAGGTGGGGAGGACTAAGGGTATATGGTCTGTTTAGGGAGCCGCAGCTAGGCTGAAAAGCTTCTTTTCGTTTGCTGAGTTATAAAGCAGCTATAGCTGACGGTTGTGATTTTTTATGCTGTTTGGCAAACTGACTGCTGCAGCTGTAGCTTTTAGGGGCCATCCGAAAGGGGAGATAGCAACATAGCGAAGTACAACGGCGTCCGAATGGGGAGGTGACATGGAGGCGGCAAGACGGGGTGGCGGAGGTTGGGAAGGCGGAGCGAGCGAGGTGGGAGGTGGTCAAGCGAAGCCACAGCTGAAAAGCTCCTCCTCAGCAGTTGCATCTTTTGGAGGTGCTTCTGTTGTGGCTTAGCTTCCCAGCTGCTTTGCAGTCATGCTGTTTGGGGGAGCTTTTGATCCAAAGCTGAAGCACAGCCTCCCAAACAGCCCCTATATTAGTTGTCTATAAAAACATGTTATATAGTAACATCTAATGAATGCTATAATTTAACTTATTAAAGGTACACTGGCTTAAGTGCCAGATATTTTGTTTTTTAGAATTTCTAGTCTATTTTTTTTCTTCTAGCGGCTCTAAAAGACCTCCAATGATATTTTTAATATATATTAGGATTTTATATGATATGGAGGAGAGAGAGAATGATGATGTCTCTACTATTTAACCGAGGACTTTATATTATTTATATTATTGTATAAACATTCTATTAATTGTATAAAAAATATTACAGATAACTATATGTATTGTATAAGTTGTTTTTAGTTATATCTATAGATGATATAAAGGAGTATTTCTAAGGCATTTTTTTTGTCGAAGAAACACTTGAGTGCGCTATTTTCTTATTCCCGTACATGTGGATTCATGCTGGACTAGTGGAGTGGTCGGATCAGTATACGATATATCTATGAATATTCTACAGGGCACGTGATATCGATCTCTCAATCTCTCATACACGGTTTAACTTGAGTGCATAAAGCTGGTCTTATGTACCCGGGTTCCAACCAGTTAAAAGATAAACATCATCTTGTTATAATAGTAAGTAAATATTAATTAGCTACCTAGATATAATATCCTCAAGTTGCACTAAGAAATCTTGGTGTAGGTCCAATAAAATCCTATGGATGAAAGTCCATGAATCCTGACGTAGGACAAAGGATTAAGAGCATCATGGGTGAGTGTGTAAAAATGTCGTAAACTCGTACGAATAAGTGCGTGTATATATAGACCTGTTCTTACCTCGCGCGCGCGCGCGCTGAGAAAGAGAGAGAGGGCTTTTATGTATAGACATAGAGCAACAATTGCTGTGGCAACGACCATACGATGACTAACGGGCATATGTGTGTCACTTGGGGAAAAAATATTGCGCATGCATCGTTCAGTTAGATTCCATCATTTTGTGAACTTGCATCGACCAACTCCAACAAGTGAATAGATTTCAGCAGGGCCTTGGAATGATTTCAAACGTTGGAGAGAGCCTAAAAATATCTAAATTTTGAGGAAAAATATATGGTATTCATATACAAATTCAAAAAATTATCCAGCCAGAGGTACCCAAGTAACCCAATCACAAAATTCAGAATCAGAATTCTGTCGATATTTGAAGTCATACGGTGAATTAGTAGGAAACCTTTTTTATATATATTTGTTTATTATATTATTAAAGCAAAGGTGAAAATAGGCACCGAGTTCGCTTTCAAGGAGTAGAGATCTATTATATTATTAAGGCAAAAGGAGTCACTCCGTTCACTCTTAAGGAGTAGAAATTACCTTATTACCAGGAGGAAAAGAGAAAAAAAAACTAGCCGTCTATTTGGTATACTCAAGTTATAACGACTTTGATTAAAATAAAGAGTCCATGTCAAAATACAATAAAATAACCAAATTTTTTTTTTAAAATGTAATAAAATTACAACTTGATTTCCATACAAACTTCAAAGCAAAATTGAAATTCAGAATAAAAATCAAATAAAAATTGCTATTTGGATTTGTAAACAAACTCCAACCTAAAGCTGGAAATTTGAAATAAAAAATAAAAATTAAGTTAGCAATTTGAAAGAGAACCGTCTATCCGGTGGATCGGATCTGAGCGTAGACTTGCCACACGTCAAAACAGCCACCCTCATCGTTGGGCTACTGCCACGTGCCACACCTCCAAACATGGTAATGCATGTAGTACTCGAGTACCACCCAAAGATAGCCACCATCTCACGTATAAAAGCACCACTTCCTCCTCGTATCAGCCACACCACACCAGGCAACGTACACCACAAACCTACAGCGAAGGCACGTACTGCTGCTAACTAAGCTCGCAAGCACCGATCGAAGCGGCCATGGCACGCGCGCTCGCTCTCGCCGTGATCCTCCTTGCCGCCGTCGCGGTGGCGCCGTTCGCCGAGGCCAAGTCCAAGGTCGTCAGCGCCTCCGTCAGCGCCTCAGGGGTCTCCGCGTCGGTCGCGGATGCGCCCGCCGAGGGGCCCGGCGGGTCGGCGGCAGCACCTGGCCCGGCCGATGCTTCGGCAGAGGGGCCCAGCGCCGCCAGCCCGTCTGACGGACCCAGCGCCGCTGATGCATAAGAAGAAGCGACGTGAATTTGATCTTGGAACCGCACGATCCACGTATCGGAGGAATAAACGTACGCCGTCTTTTGTTTCCTCTCAATGTCGGGAACAATGATCAAATGTAACCGACTAGAGATGGTGATCCTTTCAAGGCTAGTACTGGAGCTATATTTTCTATACACTGATTGATAATGTTATCAATGCACTCTATATATCTTTCTGTTTAGTTTGTGCTTTCGCACTTGAAAGTTTTGCTGCAACTTCTGCATTATCAGTTGTCACCGCACTAGCTAGCCTATGCTAGCTACCACCAATTCTTAACAAATGTGCATTATCACACACAAACCACGAGCGCATTCATCTGACCTTGGGCACAGACGAATCATCCGTATCATGTACGTACTAACGGAAGAATCGCCACATGCGCGCAAATCCACTGGTCGATAACGATAGACATGCCTCCGCCGCTTGAGCTCTCCGCGGTGGCGTCCAGGAGGTCCGGCGGCTCGGGTACTCCATCGATTCAACTATTACCGGCCGTCCTCGGCCGCCGTCGCCTCCGATTTTTTTTAAAGAAAAAAAAAACAGAGGGGAAACCTCGCACCCTGTGTGGCCTCTCAGTAGCTTTATTTCCTTTTTTTTTCTCTTTTGTTTGTCGCCTTCGATCCGATGTTACTCGAAAATTATTGTACTACGTACAGCTAGGGAATCTAGCTGGTTCAATTCAAATTGCGAACCCCGCTCCCATCACCGTCGCGGTGCACGATGCGCCGCCGCCGGAAAGCGGGAAGCTAGCTTGCGGACATCGGCGGGTTCATTAAGTGATCATTCTCATTGAGTAGAAATTACCATATTAATCGAAATAAAAAGAGAAAAAATATAGCTATAAATCTAACGGATCAAAGTTATAATGACTTTGATTATAAAAGAGTAAATATCAGCGTGCAATTTTATTCCCATACGAACTTAAAAAAAACTAAAATTAGAAATAAAAACTAAATGAAAATCGCTTGTAGGATTTATATAATCGAATATATTATATTCATGCATGCGTATACGCGACCCAATTATTGATCTCGTATGTCGACTAGTACGGCCGGGGCGCTACCTACTGGATGATCTTCTTTCACGTAGACGAGTACATCTTCCTCCCGAGCTCAGCCCCTGCCACTGAGGAAAAGTAGCGGAAGTCGAGCGGGAAGAAGACGATGATGATCTGAACAGCCAGCTGATCACGGAGACACGTACCTAGGTGACCTCGCCTCGCCCTACCAGATCGTCGCCCTTCATATTCGCGAACGGCCAGTGCGCGTAGACCGCGATAAGCGTCACGAGCTAGGGATACATTTGCACTGATCACACGCGCCATCGACCATGGAATGGACAGCCATTAATTAGATATAGAGAAATATATAAATATAGTTGACGGCGGTCGTTCGTCTGTTTTCCTTTCCCTCTAAGAAAAACAATATGTTGAAATATAGACCGTGGACGACGATAGTTCCCCACCTCTTATAAATAAAAAGAAAACGAATGGTATCTCTCCTTCCACCCATATCCTCTCTCTCCTGACCGAGCCAATCCTCACTTCTCCCTCCCATGATAAGTCAAGAGTGCAACTTTCTTTTTATACTGAAGAGTGTCCGTACGTTGCAACGGATCTCAAATAGATAATGATATCACAAGTTCTGAATTCTGAAAAACAAAATAATGCGAATTTGAAATTTGAGACATTGTTTATTTGAGATATGTAGTAATACACAGACACTATGCTAGTAAGAATAAAAATTAGTGCTAGATGGGGCACACGTGTAGCATGTCTTCAACGAAATACGAATAAATGACTCGCTAATCCTTAACCATGGCAAAAATCCTTCTCTAACACCAGCCAAGCTAATCCTGACCCATGACAAAAATGTAGTGATGAATAGTTCATTATTCCACACACACTAATTGCTCTAGCTAACTGACTTAGATGTGAGCTCCATTGGGGGTGGAGAAAGAAAATTTTACCGTGGTGGTATTAATTGATGCTCGAGAGAGGTAATAAAGGGTAGATTACTGGGCTACATCGCCTCAATTCTGAAGCAACCAGAGGAAGAAATGTCACTACTGATATTCAATAAAAAAATACAACAATGAAAGACTAATAAACTTGAGTGCATTAAAATCGAGCAAACAAGCATGACAGGAGTATTAAAAGACGATGCCTATGATCAGTTATTGCATGCTATGATTATCAAGCGCACAGAACATAGCATAACTAAAAAGAAATGTTGCATCTTAAAAAAAACAAATACAATCTACAACTTGAGAACAATACGATGAAATAAATTCTCAATTGCAGAATTAAATCACACATGCTAACTGGAAACCTTCCAGATCAAAGTTACAAATCTCCTCAAAACAAAGCAAGGTGTTTTTTTTATATATTAGAAAGTGTAAGAGATCTACAAATAAAGTAACAGTGATTAATCTTTGAGCCTTCTTATTTTGCTGAAGAAAACAAAGGTCACATCAAACAATGCTTTTCTACCCTCGAAAGACATCTCTGAAAAATGACCTCTTTAATCTATACAAATATGTCTATACACAAAAAAAAAACTGAGTTTTACCTTCTTGTGCTTGCACCTTTCCTCAACAGGTCCTTAAAAGTGCAGTAAGAAGCTGAAAATAAGCCAACTACAAAAGGGGAATAATGATGACTGTGAAGAAAGCTACACGCACTGAAACGTGAAAGCAATATCAAAATCAATTATTAACATCATAACTTCCTCCATGCATGAATTCGACACAAAAAAACCAACTCTTTGTATTTTAAAGGAGGAGAGCATTAACATGGGAAAAATAAGCCGATAGACCACAGCTAGCAATTGAACTGATGGAACGAATGGCATGAGATTGGACTAAGCTGAAGAGGTATCAAATCCAATTTTTTGTGCCAAACATTCCATCATATAGGTGACCACATAACCCAAAAAATTATCACCGTAAGGTGATCACATGGTATAGCAACATATCAATATATCCTCCCTCCCATCACACATGCCCTCTGCGACATAATCCTAACTAAAGAAATACATTGTTTTTTTTTGGGGGGGGGTTGGGGTGGACGCCAACAACAATAACCTAAAAAATGAAAAATTAGCACTTCAAAGTACAAAACTATGTGCTTAAAAGGCTTACCACTGATTTAGCGACACTCCTTTTCTCTACGAAAATATCATGACCACACAACCCTGCTTTCAGCAAGGCTAGTAGTGGTACCTACCAATAGCAGGGATTAGTTTGTACAAAAATTAGTTTCTAGCAACAGGCACAGCACATCAAAGGCCAACTTGAAGGCAGGAATCTACCTCAAATGCAGAATGCAACGAAACAAAAGCATCATAAATCTAATAATTTCATACTTATGAGAGTGTAGCCCCTCAAATCAAGCACATCTTGCAAGCAACAAATCAGTTTCTTGTTCCCTCGTCCAGTTTCATCTATCAAAAATTGCATCAAACACTTGTGATAAACTTCTGCAAACTAAAATTCAAGGATACAAGCAAGAAGTAAATGGAGGACCTTCCTCACACGTTGAAGGCAGGACGACAGGAGGCAAATTGCATCAAACACCTGTGATAAAACTTCCACAAACTGAAATCCATAGAGGCAAGCAAGAAGTAAATGGAGGACCTTCCACATGCGACGAAGGCAGGACGATAGGAGGTAGCGATGCCACCATGTCGTTTCTGGTCTCCGCGGCCCTCACCAGCAACGCCACTGCTCCCAGCGCCATCGCCAATCGTTGCATCCCATCTCCCACATAGTCGCATCCCGCGTCTTCTGTTGATGCAGCCATGCGCGATTGATGTGGAGACAACCACAACCTCCGAGTCTCGCTGGAACCAGATCCATGACAGACGAGAACATGCGGGACCTTGGAAGCGGCGCAAGGAGGCGGAGGAGATCAACGGGTTGAAACCCTAGCCGAGCCACGTACCCTTGCCTCCGCCTTGGCCACCTACCCTTCCTTCCCCGATTCTGCCACTCAACAATTATTTCCTAGTGTCTTCTCCCATCCAGAGCCGACATACCCTCTAGATGCTGCAGCCATCACTCGCTGAAACCCTAGATCAACAGGTCTCCAACTACCTTTGTCATCGTTGATGCCAGGGCACTCCACTTAAAGCCTTGAAGAGCCCACTGGAGTGGAAGACGGGAAGAGAGAAGCGTCGGTCTCGTACACGAGGACGGTCGGATCCCACAGCTTCATGGCTTGGGACGGCCATATTCGACTACATCGTGGTCGGGGATGTCTGGCTGGATATGGTGGCGCCATAGCTGCGGAGTCCGGATCTGGTGCATCTTTTAACAGAAGCCGAGGGCACAGGTTGACGGCGGATTAGGTCACCGACGCCCCCCCTACGAGTGGAGGCGCGCGCATGAGGCGAAGGAGCAGCGCTGGTGTAAGATCATGGATGTCGACTAGAGGGGGGTGAATAGGCAGTTTTAATAATTCTTCTCTAAAATCACTTTCGCCAAAACCTAATTTATATGTGGAAGCGTAAAACAAATGGTTTTGTCCAATCAAGGTCTAAATCATCTAGTCTCAACTAAGTGCACCAACAACCTAAGTCTATGATCAAGGTTTATGATCCTAGGTTGACAAGTAAGCAATTTAATTCTAGGAATGTAAATTACAATAATGTAAATGAGCAATAGAAAGCAAACCACAATTGACACACAATCTTTTTACCGTGGTGTTCGGAGACTTGTCAGTCTCCCCTAATCCACGTTGAGGTAAGCCCAAATAAATTGAAGCGGCTCCACGAATTAAGCCAAACACCTCGGATCCACTAGTTGTAACTCTTTCCTCCTTTGGGTAGGTGAGCTCTAACCTTCACAACTCACCGGACCTTCTCACAACCTTCTTGAGAAGATCACCGAATCACGACGTCTCCACGCCGTCTAGGTGTAAGCAAACACCAAGAGTAATAGATCAAGCCTCTTGGTTGATCCTCACCAAGTGCAACACATGAACAATGATGCTCAATCATTCTCTAGATGCAACTAGAAACCTTCTCTCTTTACTCACAAGGTGCAACACATGCACATTGAGAGGAGAAGCTCACACTAGCTCATAAGAATGCAATGGAACACTAAAGAGATTCTACACAAGAAACTCTAGCTCAAAAGCTTCTCAAATCACTCAAATATTGTTCTAGGAACTCTTAAGGTTTTGCTCTCACAAGAATACCTCAAATGAGTGCTAGAGCAGCAGCAAAACCCTCCCCATCGGCCTCTTATAAAGCCCCTCAAAGAAAATAGTGAAAGTTCAAACTCCATTAATTTGGTTTTGGTGTTAATGACAAATCTAATATTGAGACTAACTCTTTTGATAATCATAATATTGATTAGTTTCAATTGATAATTAATGATAAATCTTTTTACGAGACTAACTCTTTGGTTGAGCTTAACTCTTATTAGTCTCTTTTGGATGAAAAAGATGAAAATATTAAAGGTATGCATTCGAGTTCATATTATCATATCTTGTTGCATTCCTTGAATATAATATTCATGATCATATTTATATATCCAAATATCAGACTAACTCTTTTATTGAGTATATCTTTGATTAGTCCCATCTCATTGAAAAATGGAAAACCCAAGGTATGCACTCTTATTTATTTTATGATATCTTAATATATATTTCAGATTCAAGTTAAAGGATAAACTAGATATTTAGACCTCAAAATGTGCATTAATGTTTCAATTCCATATATACATGAATGCACACATTTAGGGGGAGTTCATACTTACCTTGATGTTTCAATAGTATTGATCTAATTCATCTTTCTATATCAAGGATCATTACTTTGAAACAACCCCTTGAGTATATTTAACTTGTGTAGTTGTAGTATACTCATGTTAATATGGGACAAACTCCAAAGGAATATCAAAAATTGAATATGTGCATATTGATTCAAGTTCAATTATTTGTATGCACACATTTAATAGAGTTTATTCTATAGTTGACGGTCTTAAGAGTATTGATCCCTTTCCACCGCTCCATATAAATTGGATCATTACATTTAGATTCTATCGAATTGAGTATATGAAACTTGTGTAGTTAATATATACTCATGACGATTTAAATTCAATTTAAATTATGTTCGGTTGCCATTCAATCAACAAAGAACTAATCATGTGTTGATGGTTCACTATGTTGATCCTAACACAATCGAAAGTTCTTAAGTATATAAAGCATTAGTTGCATTAGTATACTTAAGACACAATTAATCTTTCAATCAATTTGTCTTTGGGTTATGGTCAATCATCAAAGGATAAGATTAAAGGATCTTAGGAGCATCCGTTACTTGTTAATGGAGTGCATTGATTATTGAGACAACCATGTGTTTTAGACTATCACTTTCAATGAGTTTGACATAGGTTAAGTCCAAGGTTGAGATAGATAAATGGAACAAGGGCTAAAGATGTGTTCTAGTCTTTTACTGGTCTCGGTGTTTGGATGGGAGATCGGGTTGCTAGTTAGGTGCCGTACTATTAAGAGGGGTTGAGTCATTTAGCTTGAGATTTATCATGTGTTAATGAACTCAATCCGGTTTACTCTAGCTCACTCTCTTATTTGGATTTTGCATGATCTAAGTATTTGCATGTGTTGCAAATAAGGGAGCTCATGCTTGCTTCTTATTGAATCTTATTTAATTTGGTTTTTGCATAGAGCTATGGATTTGCATGTGTTGTAAAAGGGAGATAGCTCATGCAAGTTGGTTTAAGTTGTTATTTGCATAGAGCTAGATATTTGCATGTGTTGCAAATAAAGAGCTCATGCATCGGAGTCTTAGCTTGTGACTTGATCATGTGTTGATCATCACAAGACTAAAATAGGTTTATGCTTTGTGTTTGCAAAATGAGTTTTTACAAAATATGGTTTAATTGAATCTTATCTTGGAGAATGTGAATAGAGTTTGCAAATGTGTTCTGCAAATTGGTTTGATCATATGTTGATCATTAAATGGCTCATAGATATGATCGTGTGTTGATCATCTCATGCTCAAGATTTGGTTTTAATCGAATGAATCTGTTATTTGCAAATGAGCTGGAAGTTATAAGTTTCAATCCTAAATCATGTGTCGGTATTTGCAAATGTGTTTTGCAAAGTGTCGGGATCATGTTTTGGTCTTTACATGACTAGAGGATTGATCTCATAGGATCTTGGTTTATTTGCGAATGTGTTTTGCAAATAAGTCGGTGTTTAAATGCTGTTTTTTGGAGTATATGAGTAGCATATGCAAATGTGTTTTGCATAGTGTTGATCCTCACATAGCACAAAGAATCCATATTTGTTGTTTTGGAGAAAATTCTCAGTGTGAAACTGTCTTTTCTCCCTCAAGCCGGTCATACTGCACTTTGGGTCGGTAGCTTCGCCCGGTCGGTGCTACCGCCCCTCTGGCTGATGTGAAAAATCCAGAGAGGGGTGCTCGGACGAGTCTGTCAGGCCAGTGCTACCGTTCGAGCGGTAGCACCACTCCTAATTGGCTGGTATCATCGAATTTTTTATGTAATGGCTAGATTTTTAGCCGTTGGCGAGGAGGCCGGTGCTACCAGCCCTAGTAGGGCAGTAGCATCGAGTTTGCTGTGTTTTTACCTATTTGGCCCCCCAACGACTAGTTTCATTTGGAGAGGCTATAAAAGGAGATTTGGGGGCTGGCATTTAGGGTTGCTGACTTTGGAGAAGATTTGTGGGAGTTGTGTGCATATGTTGCTCTCTCCCATTTGGTTCTTAAGCTAAGAGTGAGCTCTAATTGCATGTGTTGCAATTAGGAGAGGATTAAGAGCCTCTTGTGCATGTGTTGCACTTGAGAGGAGTCTTGTGCATGTGTTGCATTCGGTGATCACTGTTGTACATGTGTTGTACTTGGTGGAGCTCAAGTTAGAGGGCTTGACTTGTTACTCTTGGTGTTTGCCAACACCGAAACGGCATGTGGAGGCGTCATGCGCGGTGTCCTTCTTAAGGAGATTGTGAGAAGGCTCAGGAAAGTTGTGAAGGTCGGAGCTCACCTACCCGGAGGGGGAAAGAGCTACCACTAGTGAAATCAAGGCAGGTGCTCAATTCGTGGAGTCAGTCCAAAGTGGTTTGGACTTACCTCAACGTAGATTAGGGGAGACCGTTAGGTCTTCGAACACCACGGTAAAAAGTATTAGGTCTCCTTGTGTATGCATGCAATTCCTTATTTACATTGTTGCAATTGACATTCCTAAAATTAAATTGCTTACTTGTCTTTAGGATTGTAATTTATTGTTAGAGACATAGTTAGCTAGTGCACTTAGTGAGCCTAGTGGACTTAGGCTTTAATTGTCAAAACGTTAGTTTATCGCTTTTACATTGATTATTGTTTAGATTTTGACATAGGGATCAATAGAGCATGTATTTAGTGAGAAGAATTTTTTAAAGCCGCCTATTCACCCCCCTCTAGTCGGCATCTTCTATCTTACAACTAGCTGTTTGGGGGCAAAATTGAAAAAATCATGCAAAACTCGGTGCTACCGCCCATCTAGAACCTGTAGCATCGGCCCCCAAACTCAATAGTTAGTTCTGTGCATTAAATACGCCGAAACTAGCCATTGCTACAGTACTCCCGATGCTACTGCTATGTAAAATCGGTAGCACCGTCCATTTCAACCCAAAAACATCTATTTGGAAAATAACTACGGTCTTTTGGAGAGGTACTATCGCTGGGGCAGTGCTACCGTCTATGTAGGACCGGTAGCACCACTGGGCAGTGCTACCACCAATGTAGGGGGCGATATGTTTCAGCAACTAAAACGATCATAACTTTTTACTTCGAAATCCGATTTAGATGATCTTAGACTCTATGGAAAGCTTATCAAGAGGGCTACAATTTTCACCCTTTTTCAAGATTTAAAAAACAATAGATATTTTCAAATATGACAAAAAACTCCATTGTAGCCACTCAAATCTAAAATCTAATTTTCTCAAAATCCCTCACATAGACTTGATTTAGGGCGTGTTTGGTACGGCTTCAGCTCCACCAGATCCGTGGATTTGGTGGAGCTGGGTATTTCTAGTTCCACAGATCCGTGGAGCTGAAGCTGTGGGTATATTAAGAGTGTTTAGGTGAGTCATCTTATATAATTTTAGACTAAAAATATAAATTTAATTCAATTTATTTTAGCCTACAAGATTCAGATCTGAGGTGGAGCTAGAATGTGAAGCTCTACCAAACAGGGCCTTAGATCGTGACTATAAGCTAGCAAGAGTCAATAAGATTAATTCTTGATCCATGTGATGATCAACTCATAATCAAAACAATTTGCAAAACATATTTGTAAATCCTAGTCACATACTCGAAAACCAAATTCATAAACATCAGCTTATTTGCAAAACACATTTGCAAATAAAAGCACAAATAACACGCATGAACTCAACGTAGCCATATCATGATCAACACATGATCTCTAGCAATTTACAAAACATATTTGCAAACTCTAGTCACTTGCTAAGAAGAGCACTTACATGAACTTTTACATTTTGCACAACATATTTTGCAAATACCATTATGCAACAAAGAACAATCAAAATCACATCTTTGAGCCATGTGATGATCAACACATGATCTTTAGCTGTTTGCAAAACACATTTGCAAACTCTACTTACATGCTCCAAAGATAGATGATCTTGAGCACAAATTGCAAAACACATTTGCAAATCAACAACAAACATGAGCTACAACTACTTGCAAAATACACTCGCAAATACTTAGCTCTATGCAAAGAGTCAAGTTAATAAGATATCAAGCATGAGGTATTTGCAAAACACATTCGCAAATGGAGGGGAACCTTCTCTTCTTCTTCCCATGAACTCCCACAATCTCCATGCACAGCATGAAGGCAGCAAAAGAAATCCCTATTTCCTCCCCATGATGAGCACGAGCTCCCTCCCAACTCATCCCCGCATGCACCAACACCTTTCCATCCTCCTCTAGCCTTGGCGCCGCTGCCACCCCTCTTCACCAATCCACCATCTGTCACGCCCACTCATTGCCCACACGAAGATGCTTCCTTGTCACCTATATTGAGATGATCTCATTCGCATCGAAATCCATGCGAGGTTGCATGAATTGACCTATAGAGGGAGGGTGTTGTGGTCGATGAGGGTTCCGATGATGTGGACCTCGAGGATGTGGAGGCGGCTGCGATCTGGGTCAACACCAGGATGTGGACAACAGTGGCAAGTCTGCCCCTGTGAGGGAAGTTCACATCAACGACCCGACGGTGAGATCCCTGCATTGCAGCAAATCAGCGTAGGCCGCAAGAGCTCGTACGCCACCTGTCGCCTTCTCCCACTCTCCTTCCTCCGGCACCTAATACCTCCATGGACGCGGGGGTTGAGGATCATTGACCCTTGTCTCCAACAGATTTTTCCTGCTCTGGTCGTCGCTGCCACCACCCTTGGCCATGGTAATGTGGTAGATGGCGACTTTGCTGCTATAGTGGTAGGGTATCTGTTGGGTTGTAGAAGCGACGGAGGGGAAGCGGGAGGAACACCTCGGAATGCCTCGCTTCGCTAGCCATGGAGTTTGTGGGAGAAAGGGATATAGAGGGGAAGGAGATGCGGCTGCAGAGAGAAACGGGTGAGAGGGAGAAATAAAGGGAGAGATGATGACAAGGATGCCATGTCAATAGAAATAGGTGATACGGGCTAACTAAGGGATTGGTGCGTAGGTAGGGGTGCAATCAGATCAGATAGATGTTGATCGACTAGATCTGTTTAGATCGAATTTGGATAGTCGTGTCGGATACTTGTCGGATCCGGTATCAGTTTTGGATTCAGCATCAGACTTGGGAGACAACTATCAGTTAGATTAGAATATTCTGATTATATTTTCGAATAATTCCAGATAACTCTATTTAGATATTCGAATTCAGATATTTACAGCCCATATTCTTGCTGCTTCAATTGGTCTTAACTAAACAGCCCAAGCTAGGTCCTCCCTTCACGACTTTACTCTTTTGCCTTCGTCCCATCTACCATTTCACCATCTGGTGCCACCACCAACATAGCTTGACATGTAAGAATATGCTTCTGCCTACATGAATACCTAGTATTCTTCTGCAAAATATAAAGGAATATTTGATACTTTTACAACTTTATTGGACTATATGATAAAATGGCTTATTAAATTGTAATAATCATATTGCATGTTGAACTCATATGATTGATTAATCATTGTTATATGTGTGCTATATGTAGTATATGATTTTGCACGATATTCGATAGAAAATATTTAGTACCGTATCGATTTCGCTCCTCATTCGTTTTGAATTCGTGACCGATATTATCCAACCATATTAGTATCTAGCACTATCCGTATTCGACTTTGAGTTAGACAAAAAATATAGTTTAGGATACATAAAGAGCAATATCAAATCGAATCTGAGCCGATTACACCCCTATGCATAGGGGTGGCACGATCTTCACTGTACTCAATTTCAGCAGCACATTCCTTTCTGTTTCCCTTTCAATGCGCATGTCACAAGTGAGAAACTAGGGTTTTGATGGTGAAATTGAATCCCTAGTAATAGCTCTCCTTCCTCTTCTTCTCTTTGTACCAAGTGAACAGGAACAATTGGCCGATCAGCCGATCAGCACCAAGCTAGCAACGTCAACAAGAAGCAATCAATGAGGCATTCTCAAACCGTGAACAAGATTGTCACAAATTGAAATAGATTCATGTAGATTCAATGGTGTAATCCCAAGGACAGTTTGTCCTTACTTTGCACCACAATAATAAATCCTAGATGGAAAACTCTCATGCACACACATTCAATAACGCCACAAACCAACCATAACATTTTCTTATTTCTCATGCATAATAATCTGCTCTGATTACAATAGATATGCCCCTAAACCTTATATTGATGTATGATGCAGGTCAAAACACATCTAAACTGTCTCAAATTTAACTCCTAAACGTATACAAATTGGATTTTAAGAGATAAAAAGATATTTCAACTTTAAAACTTAAATTTCAACTAACCATTAGGTTGAAACATATCGATCAGATTAAAAATAAAAGAAAGTAAAATTGGAGCTGCTCGTTATGGAGAGATATGAAGACAATCTTTTAAGCTTTCAGGAAAGTCCAAAATGTCAAAATCCAAGCTCGGACTTAAGAGTTGTGGACTTTTCAATTTAGCATGTGCTGTGCAATCCGAGTTGATTTCTTTTTTTCAAACCGAGTTGAACTTTTTACTTACTTCTCTTTCACGACTTGGGCTCTCATTTTCTTTTTCCAAATCACGTGCAAGCACACATAGCCTCCATCTATACGGCCTATACGGCTTTGATCCATGTGGCCATACCCTTGGTTGACCTATGCAGCCACACCCTTGGTTGACCCATATAGCCATAACGCCTTGGCTCTTGCGGTCATGCCTTTGGTTGGCCAATGCAGTCATAGCTAGCACATATGTTGTATCCATATGATTAACGTATTATTGGCATAATATACTTCGTATGTTTTAATGCTCTAACCATTCTCCCTTAGCCTTCCTCCATCACCTCCCCTCGGCCACATGCTTGATTTGTTCTTTCTTGCTCAAAACAGCACCACCGTGTTCTTTGATGTTGATTTGCACTTAAGGAAAATAAACCAAAGCGGTATTGGCAAGTAGGGGTCGTATCAACAGGCCATGTAACCAAAACCATCAATGAAACCAGCTTTGAGTGCAATTTGCACTGGTTTTGATAGATAGGAGTGTGAAGTAAACGATTTTGTAGCCGAGAGTGTAAATCGGACTCAGAGCGTAACTTGACGAACCAAATGAACTTATTCTAAAATGAATATAGTTGTAACTTTTCTATTTGCGATTAAAGTAATAATAATAACCAAACAAATTATTGTAGCAAATTCTAATAAAGGAAACACATGATTTTCCTCTCACTTCGTTTTAGATGAAACCCGAAAAGCACCAAAAGCCGAATCTGTGTGCGTCCAGCGTAAGCATCACGCGAGTCGTCGGCGCCCGCGGATCCCCGATCGGACGGCCGACATCGCCCCGTCGCCCTATAAATTGGGTCCCCTGCTCGGCCACCCAATTCCCCCGACTCCTCGCTTTCTCTTGTTTTGTGGCCGAACCCATCGACAAGCCGTCGCCGCGGAGAGCCCCAGGAAGAGAGGGAGCCGGCCGCCGCATCACCGACCCATCTTCCCACCCGAGCTCCCCCCTGGCCGATTGGTACGAGATCCTAAATTGCCCCTCTCGATTCGATCGATTTCGCCTCTCTAAGCATCAGGTTTGATCTGTGGATTTTTTTTTGGGGGGGTTAGGGTTTGATCGATGGCGTCCAAGAGGATCCTCAAGGAGTTGAAGGACCTGCAGAAGGACCCTCCCACCTCCTGCAGCGCAGGTGATTTGATCTCTACCTCGATGGGTTCCGTCTAGATCTTGCCGAATTTATTACTATGAGCACGTTGTTTGTGTTCTACTTGCTGTACGCGGATGTTTGATTTTTACTTCCTAGTCATGAGTTTTAGGCTGCTATGTGCTTAGTTGTGGTTGTAAGTGCCATGGTTTGTTGAACTGATTGGTAGAGATTAGGGAATCCCTGTGAACTGTATATAGCCTATGATGATGATGTGTAGGATGAATACAAATTTCTTGCATGATTGTGATGGTCACATGAGTACGATATGCGCACCATGGCTATGTTGTTACTGTTTCTTCTTTTGGAAATGAAAGATGTCCAAGCTGTTTACAGTTTGCACTAAAAATGATTGGCCACACAATAACCTACTATGTACTAGTTCATCACATCATATGCTCTTCAGCTACCCTTTAACCAAAGGCATTGAAATCACAGCATGTGAGCTGTGTTTGGTATCGACAGTAAGTCATGATCTAGGGCCAGGAAAAACATAAAGCTAAACAGTACCTATTAGGCTACTACAGCAACAAGGAGATCTGTCAAGAGAGGGCTGTCTTTTACCAGCTCAAAATTGCAACATGACGCCTTTTGTAGCTAGTCTTTGTCTTGAAAGGAATAGAATACCCAAGCAACCTTAGCATTCATTTTGCATTTTCAATGTGTAAATGTATTGAAAACTCTTCGGCATACCTTACCTACCTGATGTTCTGTGTTTTGTCTGAGAGATCTGGTTCCAGCAAATTTCTCTTGTGATCTAAAATTCTCTGCACATACATTTCATTATGATTTCCTTTATTACAATATCAATTGGTGAAATTCTTCATTTGTGCCAGTCCTTTTTTTTCACATGCCATTGGTGTGTCAATGATTCGCATTTGATAAGGATCTCACTGAACTTGTTTGAATAATTAAAATCGTTATAGTGGCTGAGCTTTGGACAAACAATGCTGGATAAAGTATTTTTCCTTCAATTTTGAACTAAGTTTGCTCGACTATTATATAGTACTTTAGCACCGACTGTTTATGTTGTCAGGTCCTGTGGGTGAGGACATGTTCCATTGGCAAGCCACTATCATGGGACCCTCAGACAGCCCATTTGCTGGTGGGGTATTCTTGGTGAACATTCATTTCCCACCGGATTATCCTTTCAAGCCGCCGAAGGTAATTTCTTGAGCTGGATCCACAAATTACACAAATGTTTTGGCCCTCAAAGAGTATATCATTTGCTGCTTGTTCTCTTATTTAGTGGATTCTAACATTTAGATGATGAAATTTCCAGGTCTCTTTCCGCACCAAGGTTTTTCACCCGAATATCAATAGCAATGGTAGCATTTGCCTTGACATTCTCAAGGAACAGTGGAGCCCTGCTCTGACCATATCAAAGGTAACCATCCACATTCCCTGCTTGGTTTAACACAGACAATCCCCGTTCTCTGTGTACCTTGAGATGATTGTTCAGATATGTAATTTTGCAATTATCCTCCTGATTATCATGTGTTGTTAACAGGTCCTCCTGTCGATCTGTTCGTTGCTCACGGACCCAAACCCTGACGACCCACTGGTCCCTGAGATCGCTCACATGTACAAGACTGATAGGGCCAAGTACGAGTCCACTGCGCGCTCCTGGACACAGAAGTACGCCATGGGCTAGAAAGAAGACAGCCAACTGATCAATGTGCCGAACCCAAAACATTATCACCTAAATAACCAGCCAAGTCTCTGCCCCCGACGAAGTGAAGTATGAATGGACTTTTGAGGGCTATTGTGCCCTGTTGAACTCGTGAATGTATTCTACCCTGTGAAGTCCTTTTTTAAGTCTGGTAGTCTGTTCTACCTGACTGTTCGTTATCTTAAGTTGCTTCTAAATCATATATTATGAGTATGTGCCATCCGTTTGCAGTCCCTTGATTACGAGTTCGCTGATTGGAAAGTAGTGTAGATGATGATGGTTCGATCGGTGTAGCGTTGTTTGCAAGGTAAATTATCCGTTCACCGATCAAATGGGTGGGTCCCAATCCAAAACATATGCTGTAACCTTAACCCTTAATATAAGACGACATATGGTGCTCCAAACTGGATGCTAAAGAGAAAGGGGCTCGGAGACCATGCTTCACCCATCACCATAACTTTGAGTAGCCAAACGCCCAAGGAAGGAATTGCCTCCCAGAGGCACCGTATCAAGTTCTGCCGTTTGCCAAACAGTTCGAACATAATTTAGATATGAGGGCTTAGATTGTAGCCGAACCCGAGGGAAAGATCAGTAATGCCGCAGGTCACTATGCCATAGCACCGCGGACGACCACAAGATCAGCATCCAAATGGTTTTGCAGGGATCTTACTTGCACTCTACACTCAGCACAAGGCATCTTGCCAGACACAGCTCCGCTTCCTGCTGTGGAATGGTGCGTGGGAGGACCAAAACCAACCATTGCCAATGGCAAGTTCCGACCATGAGGATGACGAATATATCCAACAGGCACCATTGTAGCATCAATGAAAAAAAATTAAACATATTATCTCATCGTTAGTTCAAGGTTGCCAATCCTATTGATAGTTCAAGATTACGAATCGGATGGTTTCATAGTTAAGATTAAAAATCTAACCGAGACCAGAGTTCAGAATAGAAAATTTGACCTTTACAAAATGATTTATTGCATGTAAAAACAGTTCGCACTGTACCAATAGACAACAAGTAATTACATATGAAGAATTGCAGTCCAAGTAAGAAAAGAATCGTTGCGCTGTACACCGCGCGATGCATTTCCTTGCGCAACATCCTATAACAACAAATAATCTATGATGAATTTACTATAATCCATTTGTACACAATATGGACTTCATATCTGTTCTATACGCCGGGTACTGGATGCTGTATTGCCGTGTACCATATTTTGGATCTGAAGAATAGCCAACGAATAACCCCATGTTTATATTTCTTGCTCGTGGACCGTAACTAGTGATGTTGTTCTATTACCATGCGTTCACAAAAGATGGACCATTGCGGGGTATCTTCTGGCGGAACCGCTTCTTCTTTACGCACCATGCCTCAGTGAAAGTGCCCACCTAAAATTAGGCTGCCATTAGTCAAACTAAAACAGCGATAAATTGGTCACAAGAATCAAAGCTTAAGGTGGCATATGCTATCCTACATTGCTGATCATTTTTGCACCAAACCAGGCGGAATCATTGCCAAATGGAGGAGGAAGAACGCTTATTCCTTCTGAAATGTATGCAGGAAGGAGTTTGTGGAGCTCTTTCTCCAACCTCTCTGTTGTATAACAAAAAGGTATGTGTCATGATCCGGAAAATATATCATTATCCAGCTTTATTGTGATAGCCATTAATATCCAATCAGCAGTCCAGCATTAAAAATGCATTAGGTAAGCATACCTGGCAAACCAGGTAAGCACGAGGATCCACCAGCTAAAACGACTGTCTTGAACCAGCTGTCATCACTGAATACTTCAGAACTATAGCAGTGATCCATACATAGAGATACTGCTTTATGCAAGCCCATAGCATGACTGCAAGGTTAACATTGAGCAAGCATTAGTAAATCATATTTAAAGATACAAAACAGGCTATGACACAGAGAAGATAACGTACATTCCTCTGATCTGAGGCTGGAAAAGGATTTCTGCCGTCTTGAATCTTTCTTCCGATAGAGTGAACCACCCTTCACCATCCACCTCACAGGAAGCTCGTGTGTCTTTATGAAGTTCAGCTTCATAATCAGCTGCTACGTAACAAAGTTTCTTTACATATGAAATAGAAAAGAGAGGTAGAGTCATGTGTCAGATATCATCTCCATTGTCTGATGTTCATAGCTAAATAGATAGCGCGCAACTAATGGCTACAAGCATAATTAGTTGGCCTATAGCCCCAAAAAAACTAGTAGGCTCCAAGAACAATCGGGTGAGATTTATGAGAAGAATGTCAGATACACAAAATAACATTAGCTGTTGTGGGATAAACAAGACTTTACCTCTTTGATGGTTCGAACAGTGTACAGTGACTCAAAATGTATATTTCTTTGCTGCATTAGCTCCTTCAGAAATCCAGTAAGTTTGAGGGCACCTTGCCCCACAGTTTCAACACCTATCTCATGCATGACCCTACCTTGAAAGACTGTTACAAGCAAAATACATAAGAATGACAACACCAAATGAGTACTCTCATATTTAACAGTATGGGTACCATTAGATTTAGTTTTGTGTTTTATAATCATTCAGGGCAAAGCCCAACCATGAAAAGTTATGTCAGTCCACACATAATCTTAGTCTCCCATCCTATGTATCCCTCTGTAGTGTGCACTCCTCAGTGCCCATGTATTAGCAAGCACTCCTGCAACTGTCCTTTTTATAATAGGGAAAGGAATCGATGATTAGCTTTACCCGAGCAGGTTACTTTGATTAACTTCGTATACAATGTAACAGTTGCACGCTGTGGAAACTCTCCTTAGTTTGTAGTTTATACTTCATACGTTAAATATAAAATATACAACCACCATTCTACATTACCATGTGTGGTTCCATGTTGTGAAACATCATTTGCATCTTCCCGCCGGCCCATTCAAAATTTAGAAGAATCAAAATTAATTTCTGAAGATAGCTTGAAACATGTAAATGACTATGTTTCCCGATCTTAATAGAAAAAACAGCAAATGCTGAAGAAAACATTAAGTGTGGTCAACTGCATCTAATCTTACAAAAAAGCTCATGAACAAAACCCATGGTAAATACTTACTGGGAACAACATATGTTGCATTGAATCCAATGTTGACAACAATACCAGAGGTCCGTTTAGCAGCATACAAAGCTAGAAGTGCCTGGAAAGCAAATGGCAAAAAACTCACAATTTTTTTTCCTAAAAAAGTAAAATTAATAAATCATACATGGTATGAACAAAAACAGAAGAGGTAGTATATTTCTACAACTACATCAAAGCTCTGTTTAAATTCGAGCCCAAAATGCTGAATAAATATTTTACACAAAAACTCCCGATTGAGCAGCTGCAGCTCAAACTACAACTCATGATTCTGATGCAATATAATTATGTGAACCTTCTAATTTACCACAAGGTGAATCCAAATGACAAAATTGTTCCAAATCTAATTAAAGGGACAGTGGTAAAGCAGGTAATGAACTCCAACCCCCTCTTTGTTCTGAAAAAAAAATCAAAAGGTGTAAAGTGTATGGAATTGGTTGAACAGAATCATCCAAGGGAACATAAGAATGCACACTTGATCAACAGCACAAACAGCGGGAACATTCATATCGAACAAAACCGAGTACAATGTCTCCTTGTATTGCTTTCTTGAGGCCCTAGCAGACTCAGTATCTGTGACAAATTGAAACAGAGACTTACAGACAGCCAAATAAGTTGGAAATTGTTTATCAACCATAGTAACCAATTCAACTTTTAAATGAAAAAAAAGTTGAAAGTAAGAATTGATGAACGAGCAGCATTGAATTATATTTCAGGAGCACCAAATAATAATATTGATGAAGGTTTTAATATGGCCAAAAGGCAGAATCATAAACTAGAAATTGGGACCAACTAAAAATACTAGGAGCAGTGCTTCAATGCTTTCCCACTCAATACAAGTTGCACAAATCTTGAAGCAAGCGAAGGGGTAAGTAATCACCATCTACCCTTCATTCATGCTTTAATATTTATGCATCTGTCAAAAAGAAAAGCATGGAAGCACCTCTCAAATACTAACCATCAGAGTGGCAGAGTGGAAGGACAATAATAATTGGTTGAGTGGACGGCTTTACTTGCATCCTGTAAAAAGTCAATATCACGAAGAAATATATTACATGACAAGAATGCAAAACATTATATCAGATGATTAATCAGACAAAAACTTAAATAGACCTATAGCTCATGATTACTTCAAGCTAAATCAGCAGCCAAGAGAAAAGGAACTAAAGTACAATTTCCAAATCTCCATAGGCAACTTTTTCGTGTGAAACAGACTACAATGGATGTAAATAACTGACGGTCAGAATTCAAAAGCACATCAGTACTTTAAATTGAACACATAATGATATATCCTAATACAGTAAATATTGTAAATTTGCGGAATAATCGTGTTCATGTGTGTCCCATAAGATCACCACACCCTTTATTTATAGCATCAATCTCAACCGTATTACAATCAAACTCTTATCTCTGATTTATCTCTAACTTTGAATCCTATCCTAAAACACTCCGAGTCGCATACGACTAGAATTCTATCTCCAACACTCCCCCTCAAGATGGGAAAAGATACAACCATAGTCATCTTGTTACATAATGCAACACTTCCTCTCTAAACCACTACTTTCACCGAACCGCCAACATGATGACGAATACCACCACCATGACGACCATAGCTACCTCCGATGCCATTATCGACACCACCTCCAAAACGTCATCTTTGATGTTCGCACCACCAACTCTGTGTGCACCATCACATGGACACAACCTCCAAGTGTCTTCACCTATACCACCATTGACATAGTAACTACCATGATCATCACATCAATCCAAGTGCCTTCACCTACACCACCATTGATCATAGTAACCATCATGATCATCACCTCAACCACACCTCAACCAAATCAAGTCCTCTTCTTGGTCACACCTGCAGTCTTGGTCTCTTTCATCTCTACCCACTCGCTTCAAGCCTTGGTCACCACCATCTCCTCCTCTAGGCCCCGGCCACACCGGCCTCCACCACCTCTCCCAACATACCCTCGACCACCTCGACCTTCACCTTCTACCTTATCGATCTCCGCACCTCTCCACCAACGCTGCCTCTTGCAACACCACCAATACCTCGATAGCTACCACCGACACCAAAACCATAGCCATAGCTTCCACCGGAGCTACCACCGGCTCCTCCCACAATCAATATCACCATAAACCCACGTCCAAAATTACCTCTGAGCCTGCCACCCAAAAACTCTCCCACCACCAACTCCAACGTCAACATCACCAAAGCTATATCCTAATCAATCTTCTCCACCTGTTTCAGAACTACCTTGCCCTTAAACCTCCACCAACATCAGCCAAAAACACTTTCCAATCTCTCTCCCCCTGCAGAGCACACGTAGCCTCGCAGCAAAACATCAATCAACTCAAAACTCCTCTCTCCTTCCTCAGCAAGCAACCTTCCCTTCTCTGTCTCTCCCCAGATCGAACTCTCCAAGCAGCAACATCTTTCCTCCCTAGGTCTCTTTTTTCTTTCCTCTTCTTTTTTCTCACTTATCCCCTTTTTTTCCTTTCCTTTTCTTTTTTTCTTTCCTCTTCTTTTTTCTCTTATTTCTTCCCCCTTTTCTTTTCCTTTTCTCTCGACCGGTCGGCTGCCTCTATCCCTTCCATCTCTTCTTCTCTTTCTTCTCATTTTCCTCTCTCAGCCACGCGACCTCCATCTCCCTTCTCTTTTTTCCTTCCGCACAGTCGGCAATCTCCTCTCCCCACCTCTGCCACTACTACCTTCTTCGCTACCTTTTCCTCTCGTTACATGACAACGAGCTCCCGTACGCGCCACAGCCGAAACTAGATCCACCCTTGGAGCAGCGACAACCAAAACTACGGTAGATCTGAGCGGCGGCTCGTGCAGCAGCCCTGGCGGCGGCGGCGGCCCGGCGTCCCCGAGCGACAGTGGCCCGAGCAGTGGCTTTCCTGAGCAGCGACAACGACGACCCCACGCAACCCAGCCGGCCGTGGCCCGCTCCCATGCAACGTGGCCACGACAGCAGACCACGCGTGATGGGATGGTGGCGACAGGCAGATCGACTGAGGTCAGTTTTTTTGCTCTAGGGTTTTGATAGCTATGATACCATGTTGTAAATTTGCAGAATAATCGTGTTCGTGTGGGTCCCATAGGATTCCCACACCCTTTATTTGTAGCACCAACCTCAACCGTATTACAACCAAACTCTACCTCTAATTTATCTCTAACTCTGAATCCTATCCTAACACGCTCCGAGTCGCACACGACTCGGACTCTTATCTCCAACGTAAAATGATCATGGAGATTATAGAGCATCACCTAATGGTGTTATTAAATAACAGATACAAACATAAGCAAACGGAATGTTAAGCATGTTGTCTTAAAAATAGTTCAAAATTTCCTACACCACCACAGCAATACACGGTTGCTCAGCATAACCCATCACAAAATTTTGGAGAGTTATCTCCAGCATGTGCTAGAAGCAGATTTACTGCCAGTGTGCAAGAAGCAATACAAAAGCACACGTGTCCTAGAATATTTTGGTATGCACACCGATTGGCGATTGCTCATGTTCGAGCAAGAGATGGTGTAATCACTTTGACAGTATGCTACCTAATCAGCCAAAGTTTTCATAATATATACAAATTTGTGTTTCAAGTGAAAACCAAATGGCAACCAGATCATCAATAATGCATGTTTTCTGTTGTACAAGACACTAAGACAGCTAGGGCTGAATTGTTTAATCAGTATTGCAAAATATGAACATCCTACAGCGGAAGTTAAAGATTTTAAGAACCTGGTATAGATTGTAGAGAAGAAGTGACGAAGCCTTGCATACATAGGGGACTCAATGTTACCAAATTCCTGCATGATGATCCCAGCAGAAATAGCAAATAAATGACATCCCTTTATCGATTGGATTAACATAAATCTTGAAATTATTAAACCGACATTGGCCATGATGATGTACATTGGCATCATATGCCTTTAAGATTTGACAACTGTTCACCACAGCTTACCAAAAACGTTGCACAACGCCCAGAAGGAGCAGCATACTTGCTCCAGCCATACTTGCAATAGCCCGATCCACCTTTAATAAAAGCAAACAACAAGAAATGCGCCATTTAAAGGAGATCACTACCAGTCGTTTGGTTGTAGAAGTCCCTAACGAAGCAATCAATGCACATACCTATCCCATTCTTTACCGATCACCGTGATTAAGCAATCGCTAGCTATCTAGAACATGCACAAACTTGTACAGCACGCACGTCAGGGAGATGCTAGCGCTTACCATCTACTATAATAGAACCCGGAACCAGCGCTCGGCATCCGTAAATCTGCTTGAATGAGAGTTGCGGCGAGCTGCCGTAGTACACGCTGCATACGTACGTACGGCGATGTTATTGTTAGGTAGGTGAAACACCAAATGCGAGGCTTACGGCGCTGTGGGAAGTAGTCAGATGGGAGAGGAGGCTGAACAGACCTGGGGTGCGAGGCGGGTCCGGCGGCGAGGTGGGTCTCGGCGAAGACGACGAGGTCCCAGGGGTCGGGGCCGAGGCGGAGGAAGAAGGCCCAGAGGCCGTTGTCGGAGGCTAGGAGGTGCCAGGTGCGGCAGACGGCGCTGGAGCGCGCGGCGTCGGCGGGGCCGAGCAGGCGCAGGATCTGGAAGAGCACGTCGATCGGGACGGCGTCGAGCGCGCCCAGCGAGGCGTACTCGCAGGCCGCCGGGGCGCGGCGCCGCGGGAGGCCGCCGGATCGGGCGGCGCCGCGCGCGCGAGCACGGAGCCCCACACCTTGCGGAGCAGCAGCGCCATGGTTCGGGGTTCGGACATTGGGTGGCTGGTGGCGCTACATGCGGACAAGACAAGAGCCGGGGGGGTTGGTATCGTGGAAGCCGAAGCCACCAGAAATTTTTTAAACGGATTTGATTTGGGGACGGGAGGGACGACGGAGCTTGGGGATATTCGTCGTGTGACTGCGAGTGGCCCGCGCGGCTCATACGTGGCCGCGGTCGCATTGTTTCTCGGTGAACCGTGTGCCTTGCCTACCGGCTCGAGTCAGTGTCTCCCTGAGCTAGGTCCCAATTACTCGTATTAATGTCAGCCTGTTAATAATTACTCGTGAGATAGGCACAAATAATGATTAGTACTCCCTCCGTTGATAAATATAAGGCGTATTTTGACTTCACACAAGGATCAAGTTTATGGTGAAATTGAGAAAAACATGAGAGGAAATGATTTACATATCCCTCTTAATTGTTTTGGAAGATGAGAGATAATACTTTGTGTAGGTGGTAATGAATAAATGCATATGGTTGAGAGAGAATAAATAAAGGTATATGTGGAAAGACTCGTTAAATCTACATGCATGTCTTATATTTTTCAACAAGATCATTCAAACTATAGACCTTATATTTATCAACGGAGAGAGTACAAGGTAAGCAATCGAATTCTCGTGAGATAGGCACAAATAATGATTAGTACCAACTCAAGTGTATGTATTCAATTGCTTACCTTGTGATATGGACAATTCGATCCTTGTGCACGTATTGGGTTTGAATGGGAGGTAGAAAAGAAGTCCATCTAGACTGCTGATTGAACCTACTCGGGTGGAGGCGTGGAGCAGCAGCTGGAGAGTTTCAGATTTTCAGTTGACAAATGTATAGATGGGAGAGTAGGAGACCAAGCTGAACTACCTGAATTGTGCATCTCAATGTGACCGGCACATACAGATTTACCCAAGAATCCTGAATTTGCTGTTTTATCTATTACTTTATCTGATCTTCCCGTTCAGTTTTCTCTTCTTACTTTTATACTTCTAGATCGTCATTGGAGAGCGCATGTCTTCCTTTCACTTAAAATCTCATTGCCAAAGTCTCATAAATAGTTCAAACACCATTCGCACAAACTTCACATGTTTGGAAGCAGGAGTTAAACTATGCATAATTCTCTACTTCTTACTACTCCTTCCTTCCAATTATATAAAGTTTATATTTTGAATTGTCTTATGCACAAATATTTCATATTTCAATACAACATTAGTTTGATGTTCCCTCTATACTTCTAATAAATATCCAAATTTACTTTATACTCTCTGCATACATATATTGAATATAATGCTTAGAGAAATAATTAGGAGTAATCTAGTCATTATCAATATCTCATTGCCCACATACAAAGAGAAAACATGCGCTACAAACTTGAACGAAAGACAAAAAAGCAAATATCTGACCATTACATTTGGATGCACTGCATCCCAAATAGAGCCCAACAGCTAGGCTAGCTTCTGGATCACCGGTACAATTCATCAGTGTAGCGCGAGCGAACCAAGCAAGCGAAGGATAGGAAGGAGTACAACAACCAACCACCAGCAGGTCCCGACCAGTGATCACTGATGACAGAGCTGCAGGCAGGCCAACTGCAAATGTACAAGGCGGACCACCAAATCCGCAAATTGGCATCAGCAGATGACGCACGCGTTGGGGTCCTCCTCGGCGCTGTGGACGACGTATTGGGGGTAGTACGGGTACACGATTTGCTTCTTGTCATCCTTCTTGTCGCCGCCGTCCTTCTTGTCCTCCTCGGCGCTGCGGACGACGTATTGGGGGTAGTACGGGTACGGGTACACGATGTGCTTCTTGTCATCCTTCTTGTCGTCCTTCTTCTCCTCCTTGGCCGGCCCGATGGAGAGGATGCTCGCGGACCAGAGCCTGCGCAGCTTGTTCACGATGTCGACGGGGTCCGCGGAACCGATGACCGTCATCTTCTGCTCCTTCATGTCCATGGCGATAGAGTCGATACCTGGGATTGCGTTGCAGTGAGTTGCGGTCGACAGAACGAATTCAGATACGAATGACAAACTGCAAAATAGGGAAGGGGAGAAGTACCATTGAGAGTGGAGACTGCTTTGAGCGCCTTCTGTTTCTCCTTGTCGTCGTGCAGGTCCAGCTTCAGCACCACCTTCTGCAGTCGTCAGACAAGCAAAACAGTTAAGCAACCCGTGATCGAGCAATCAAGGCATCCCTGCAACGACATACAGAACAACAACAAACCGAAACAGGAGCTCGCAATTCGGCTGTGATGATTGATTTACCTTCATGGTGATATGCCGACTGGGATTGATCCTTCTGCTGTGCTGCTGAACCAAGCAAACAAAGGCTCTTATGACGAGCGAGCCGGCGAACAAGAAATCGCCAAGGTGACAAATGGATAGGTGGAGATGACGACGTGCTTTTCTTGTCTCGGCGATGAATTCTAAGGGCAACGAACAAAGCCTAGTCGAAAGGAAGAGGCGACCCAATTTATAACCGGAGGCCGTGCCACGGCGGGGCCGGCGCGCACATCAACCTCGCGGACCGACGAATTGCCTTCCTACTGCAGCTGACATGCGGGGACCCACGTCGTACGTGCAAAAGGCTCGAGTTTTGTTACTCCTTTGCGGTGAACAACGTGTTCTTCAACTTCCAACTTTAACTTATTTCTCTTCAAATACCTTCCCTGTTCTAAAAAAAATTATCCCATAACAAATAAATTAACCAATAAAAAATTCAATACTTATAAACATCTCTTTCTTCTCTTTATGATGTGCAACGGAGGTGTAATGTAAACAACAGTGACAAAGCTAAGGACACGATGTAAACCAAATTCGACAACAAAAACACGGTGTAGATTGAGATAGAACTTGATCAAACACTACAATAAAGTCAAAGGTGTAACGTAAGTTAAACCCAACGATAACAACTCAATGTATTAGGTAATATAATTTGTATCCATGACAAAGCGAAGATACTCAGCTAGT
This sequence comes from Otatea glauca, assembly GCA_036346275.1. Classification (NCBI taxonomy): domain Eukaryota; kingdom Viridiplantae; phylum Streptophyta; class Magnoliopsida; order Poales; family Poaceae; genus Otatea; species Otatea glauca. The sequence continues at coordinate 51,845,727 of CM070717.1, read as the reverse complement.
TTTCTGAAAGCTGAGCAGTACCGTCGCTGGCGAGGAAGCCGCGACGAAGGCTGGTTGATCGGATCGAGCAGAATCGTGTGACACGCAACAAAACAAGTGCGTAACCACAAGGACGAACCGACGGTAAAGTAACGAGATCTTTTTTCTTTGCTCGTTCGCTTTGTTCCGGCGCTGGGATGCGGCAGCCGCCGGGCAATGGGTGACGAGGTCGGATCGCGCGCAGTGGCGACGCGAACGGTCACGGTGGCCGCGACGACCTGCCGAGTCTTTGTCCTCGTCTGGGCTGGCTCGCGAGCATCTTGACTGACTTGGGAGTTACTGTCACTAGCTAGGAGCCTAGGAGTATTAGTGGAAGTGAATCTGGGTCTGGCCTAATTATTGGACTCTTTTACGGTATATTAGATTTAATATGAACTGTTTATTCTTTTCGATCTAATATATCAAATTAACTACAATTTATTTATACTTCCTCTAATACTAGAGTAGTAAAAATAACCTTAATAAATCAATAGTTAGATTTGATTTCTACTACCACTATATATTAATAGTATAATGTACCGTAAAATTTCTCTAATTATTACTCTACAGTGGTAGTAAATGGTCAGTCCAGCGTCCCAGCCGCCAACCATGGCCAGAAATTAAGAGCGAAGAAGAGTTTAGCGCATGACTACGATTGTTCCCGAATGCTACCTCTTGAGATTTTTCTTCCTTTGAAATGTTACGGTCGAGTAGTTGTAAAAAAGAAGACTGATAATACTAATACACTCAGGCGAATCTAGATGAGGTGGTAATATGCACGGACACCCCAAAAGTTTGAAAAAATGTTAGGACATCAACTTTTCGGTTGATGAAATTTATTCATTGAATTAATTTTAATTTTGATGGTTTAGGATTTGTAAGACTTTAGACCTATTTGTATTGTATTTTTAGCAAATTTTAAACATATGTCTTGGATTTATGATATTGTAAAATTATTATACAAAACTACAAGTTATGAGTGTGGAATGTAGATCTCAATTTAAATTTTGAAGGTTCCGTCGCTGAGTACACCCCATGTTATGCATGCACTCGATCGCCTTGTGCATTGTACAGCGTACGGCACTCCGATAGCTTAAGCAGGTACCAGTACATGTCACGTTGCCTGTTGCAGAGTTGACTAGCTGACCTTGATCTCCAAGTATTGATCTGCGTAAGAAAACAGCGCGCGGTGCAAGAAAAAGAAGCAGGAAACATCGTCTGACCACATGTGCAAACTGGGGCCTGTTTGGGGACGTGGTTAGGCTAAAAAATTGTTTTTAGTTTGTTGTGCTGTAAAACAGTTGTAACTGACGGCTGTGATTTTTCTTGATATGTCGTTTGGTAAACTGGTTGTGCAGCTGTAGCTTTTGGAGAGGCAACAACCGAGCGAAGTACAGCGGCAGTCGAGCGGGAGGTGACACAGAAGTGGCGAGGAGGGGCGACGGAGGTTGGGGTGGAGACAGCGAGGTGGCCACGAGGCGTCGCTCGGAGGTCGGAGGGAGACGGGGAGGCGACCGGGCGAGGAGACAGCGGGGCTCCAAGGTGGGCCGGAGCGAGGAGGGAGGCGAAGGCTCCGAGGCTGGGCGGCGAGCGAGCGAGGCAATGAGTGAGCGGGCCCAGGCGAGGAGGGAGTCGGGGAGGCGGCGCCCGAGCCGGAGGTGTTGGTTGTGATCTATGCTTAATTGGCAGATCCGATTTTTGGGCGCTCTAATCGGGAGCACAACAAAACAAGTTGGTTGCGGTCCTATCAACCGGCGCTAGATTAAATAGGAAGAGGCCGGCGCTCGTGACTTTATGCTTTATTCTCGAGTTGGCTCAATCCTAACATTGCTCGATCTACTAAGCTAGCGTAAGTTTGCCGAAGGCTGCTGCCTTCATCGAGAAGATCTCGGTGCTCTTTCTTCATCGCGCATCAGCTTCATCGTGTGTCTATCACTACTCTTCTTCACTGACACTCAGAACACCAACCGAAGAATACTAATGGCTTCTACTTCATTACTGGGTCAATTTTCTTATGTTTTAATTTCCGCATTATGTTTTGGTGATCATGATTTAGACTAGCTGATGTTCATGTTTTAGTAAACCCTTAGATCTAACATTTGTTATTAGAGCAACCTAGTCTAATCTTGATCCCTTTTAAGCCCTGTATGGATCTTGTTCTTGTCGGTTAAGGGTGGTTGGTCTCGGGTTAGCAATCAGAAGGGGGATCTGAAACCCTAATCCGATGTTTGTCCCCAAATCTAAAATTAATCAAGAAATATCTAATGATCTAAGAAGGGGTTTCGGGCTTACCTCAGCTGGTCGTTGTTCCAGTCATGCTCACCATCGCCGTCGCGGACCTAAGATTTGCCCACGTGTGCATGGCGGCTGAGGCCCCTTTCGCCGGAGCCGCGCGGCATCATGTCTCCCACGGGCCTTAGCTTCGCCAGTGGCCGCGTCGGCCGGTCTCCCGCCTCGCCAGAGCCACGCGCGGCATCAATCCGTCGCGTGCGCGCCCCCATCATCATCGCTCCGCTCGCGCTCTCCCACTCGCGAATGTCGCCGCTATCGCGTTTTTCGGGCGGTGAAGGCGAAGTGTTCTAGGATTTTAGCTCACGTCGCATTTTTTGTTTCGGCTCGGATGGCATCTCAGCCGTTCATTCCCGATTGGTGGCTGGCGCTTCAGGACGTAGCACTGCCATAATTTTTATCAGGACGTATTGATCATCAGCCTTTTATCAGGACGTAGCATTGTTATAATTTTTGAAAATATTTGAAGCTTTATCATCATCTAAAAATTTTATTAAAACATTTTTTATGCATAAGGACAATACAAAAAATTCAAAAATTTATAGCTTGGTTTGAACCATTTTTCATTCTGGTGAAGTTTGTCGGTAAGGCTTTTATCAGGACAGTAGCACTATCATAATTTTTAAAATTCCTAAAACTTGATCATCATTTAAAATTTTATGGAAACATTATTGATTCATCGTGACCATCCAATTTTTTTTAGAATTTTATAACGCGGTTTGTTCTATTTTTCATTCAGTTCAAATTTGCCAGTCAGCCTTTTATCAGGACAGTACCACTGTCATAATTTGTAAAAATTTCTAAGGCTTGATCATATTTTGAAATTTTTATGGGAACATTAGTGATGTGTCAGGACCATCCACAAAAAAATTTGACGTTGTTTGAGCTATTTTTCGTTCGGTTGAAATTTATCGAGATTTCGGTAATTTTTGACGAAATTTTGGAAATTTCACCGAATCTCGAAAATCCTGGTTCAAAAAATTCCTGATTTGAATTTTTATTTTTGGATTTCATCTAATTTTGTATGAAAATAACGAGATTTCACCGAAATTTTAAATTTCGGAGTGTAAGATTACTACTAGCATTTTTTTTCCTTCTTGAACAACCGCGCAGATAGAAGTTGAGATACGTTATGCGGAAAACTATATTCTTTCTGCAAAATTTGCGGCCGCAAAAGCGTTCCAGACACGTTCGCTAGGGTCTGGACGCGATTTCAGACATGCCGAGGGCTTTTTGCAAATCCGGGGACGTGGATGCTCCCAAGGCACGCCGATTCTCTCCGGCATAAGAGTAGGTAAAATAATAATATTAATTAAAGTTATTTTCGTATTAATAAAGTCCCAGTTGTTTGAAAAATAACGAAGTGCATCGTTCTCACTTGACGTTGAAAAGCTGGCATCATAGAGACTTTTAAATCATTTTTTCCGATAGAAAACGTCTTATTTGTTGCTTGTCCTTGGCCCGCACAATTTACATGGCTAAAACTTTCGATTCTTTTGGATGAAACTTTCAACTTTTGCAAGGATGAAAGGACGCTAGCTCTGCATTGACAAAAAATAAATAAATCTATATTTAGTACTTTTACCTATCGCAAATATTCAATGTTTTAGACATCGACACGATCTGCAAAACACAGTTTTGATAACTAATTTTTATTACAATATATATAATACAATAAATTTATAATATTATAAAAACACTTTTTCAAACAAGTCTACGCATATGATTTTCATATATCTAATTTATATATTTAAAATGATATTGACAATAAAAGTTTTAAAAGTTCAACATCACCTATCTCAAAATCGACCACCAGGTCCAGCTGTAACCGGAGTGAGGGAGTACTACTCAAGTGGTTCTTAGGAAATCGAGGTTAGGCAAACAAAAATCGGATTGCTACGAGCCTGCGGTGCCTTACTGATCGCTAGAATGGTCTAAACCTGAAACAGAGATTAGTGTGCGGAACCGGTCAAGCATTCACACGAGCTTGTTGCGGTGGTCATTCAGGGCTTTCAAGCACTCATGCTCAAGCTCATGTAGTCCCGCCCTCCGCGTAGGACCGGGTCTGTGGAGTTTTTCTACAAGGACATTTCTGATATCTCACACGTGCCAAATGGCGAGTGCCAGTGTGTGTGTGATCGAGTTGAGCTACCTCGACGACTGACCTGGGAGGTTGGGGGACCCGATTCCACTTCTAGCAGATAGAGTTTACACCGTATAAAAGAGGACTTTTTTTGGTAAAGTTGCACAGCACACAGCACGCCTCTCCCCTTGTTCCTTGACGTCAGATTGACTCTGTTCATGGAACGTGGAGATCAGAGAATGTAGAAGGTGAGCAGATAGGATTTTCCATTGCTCTTTTTGAGAGGAAGGGAATTTCCATTGATCGTCGCAAAATACTCGAACTAAGACAAATACTCCCTAGTCTCAGTTTATAAGGTGTATAGTTTGAATGATCTCATGCATAAATATAGGACATTTTATATCACAATGCGAGATTATCGTGATGTTTCCTTATATATATCCTTAATAAATATTAAACTTTACCTTATATTCTTTACATGCATACATTGAGCATAGTGCTTAGAAATAATTATTAGGGGATATCAATATCCCCTTAGTCTATGTGCTAAAAGAAAATATACGACACAGAGAGTACTTTTTTTCAAAGAGAGAAAGAAAAAAAAAATTATTCGATCGGCCCAAGCCCAGAAACTCCTGCCGGTTTAAATTGGGAACCCACCTGGCCGACAGCCCCTGTGGCGCCAGGAGCTACCGCCACCAAGGTTCAAAATCCCGACGAAATTTTAGAAATTTCAACCAAGATTTCGGATTTCGGTCTGGGACAAGATTCCAAATCCCGGTCGAATAAAAAAAAATCAAATTGCTATAGTATTTTTGTGAAACTTGGCAAATTTCAGCGAAATCTCGATATATTTGACCAAATTTGGGTCAATACCCCTTAAAAATGTCATCTTCCATGATTTTTTTTTAAAAAACTGAATTTTTGAGACATTTTATAAAAATAACAGAAGCATTGTCAGATTTTTAAAAATATAAACAAGCTTGATCATGCTCTAAAAAATTTGTGGTAGTATATTAAGCAGTCTATGTCTCTTGGATTATACATAAAAAATTACAAAATAATTGAAGTTCATTTGTTATGTTTAAAAAATGAAAAACAAAAGAAATATAAATGAGACAATAATAGTGTCAGAATTTTATAAATTTGTTCGAGTGTGATCATGATCTAAAATTTTTCGAAGAGCTTAAGAATTGTCTCAGCACCCTTCTCTAAAAGTTTAAAAAAATTTAAACTTTTTTTGGTTGCTCAATATAATCTATAGAAGTAATATATATAGCACTGTAAGGCTTTTATCAGGATTGTTGTGCTGTCATAATTTTTGAAAATTTATCAGGCTTGATCATCATTTGAAAAATTTTATGGGAATACTTAGTGATGCTTGAGGACCATCCACAAAAAAATTTAAAATTTTGTAACGTGGTTCGAACTATTTTTCATTCGGTTGAAATTTGTTGGTTAGTCTTTTATCAAGATAGTAGCACATTTCGAATTTTTGAAAATTTCACATGGCTGATCATCATATCAAACTTTTATTGGAATATTAGTGATATGTTAGGACCATCCACAAAAAATTTTAAAATTTTCTAACATCGTTTCGATCATTTTTCACTTGGTTAAATTTTGAGATTTCGACAATTTTAGCTGAAATTTCGGAAATTTTGTTTCAAAAATTCCGTGTTTCAAATAAGCCAAAATTTCAGAAATTTCGTTTAAAAAATCCATATTTCAAATTTTACTTTTAAAATTTTAACCGGATTTAATCCGAGGTTCTGAGATTTCGCGAAATGTCGAATTTCGCCTAGCTCCGACGTGCCGAAAACGAAATTTCAGACCCTCACCGCCCCTCATTTCCGGCCTCCACAGTTCCACACGCCCAAATCTCCATGGACGCGCTGCCCTCCTCCGCCCCGGCCTCCTCCGGCGAGAGGTGGCCGCCTCTGGAATCCAGCCCCGACGTCTTCAACCAGGTTCGCGGCTTCCGCTCTCTCCTCCTTCGCTTAATCGCCGTGGTCATTAATCCAGCGCCCTCGTCTCTCTGATTGAACGCCTGGCCGTGGCGGTGGCGCGCGGGCGCAGCTCATGTGGTCGCTTGGCGTCCCGGTGGACGAGGCGGAGTTCCACGACGTGTACGGGCTCGACGACGACACGCTGGAGATGGTGCCCCAGTCTGTGCTCGCTGTCATCTTCTGCTTCCCCGATCCACCCCAGGTGCATTACATGCTTCCGAAATTTACCCTTTTTTTTTTCTACGCATGTTTGAAGAAATTTAGTTGTCCAATCCCGAACACATTCGCCTTGTTCACCCAAACCATTGCTTAGCGCCTGTTGATTTTGCATGTTTGGGTTTGGTCCATAACGCCAAGCTACTCTAGTGATCATCTCGTGGTGTGTCTTATTTGAGCATATATATACTCCTTCAAAGTTGGAGCTCATATCTTTCGAGGGATGTAGTTGGCTAGTTGCATATCGCAGCTTTGACTTGGTTGCCTTGCCATGTGCTCAACTAACTTCTATGCTAGTCCCCCAGAAGAAGAGCCATTGAGCACTAGATCTCTTGTTGGAGTGTATTGCCAGATTAGTCATCTTACTCCAGTGCAGGGTTTAAAATGCCGACGAAAACCGGTCGGTTTTCGTGAAAACTGGCCGTGCCGAGCCGGTTCGGCAAGTAAAACCGTTCAGATGAATAGTAAATTTAAAAAATTTGAAGAAATTTTGCAAAAAGTGTCAAAAAATTTGAAATTTTTTTTGTGCGGTCCTGAGGCCATCCTAATGATTGTATAAAATTTTCAGATTATTATCGATACGTAAATTTTTAAAAATTCGACAGTTGATAATCTTGTCACAATATATGCTCTTTAGTTTTTTATTTTCTAGGGGCACAAAATGAAGTCTAATATTTCTTAAACTTTTTTGTGATGTTATAACTTATTTACAATGATTATGTAAAATTTTCGAAGATGATCAGATATGTGTATTTTTAAAAATTCAAAGTGATATTATCATTGTATATGCTCTTCTATTTTTGATTTTATATAGGTACTAAATGAAGTCTAATATTTTTTAAAATTTTATTGCATAATACTTTGGAACTATTTATGGTTACATTAAATTTTCAGAATATAAAAAATCTTTTAAATATTTATAAAAATCTGACAATATCTTTGTTCATTTTCCTTAATTGCAGTTTTGGATTTTTTAGAAGTAACAAATGATTTCAAAAATTATTTAAATTTCTCTGAGGTGTTTTATAGATTAATTGGGATTTTGTGTAATTTTTTCAATTTTTTCAATTTTTTTTGCATTTTTCCTTTCATTTCCACCATTTTTCCTTCTGTCGTCGGTTTTCGACGAAAACCGACCGGTTTTCGAGCTTTTCGACCGGTTTTCGTTTTTTTGAATTGGTTTGATCACCTGTTTGACTTTCGCAAACCAATCGGTTTTTACCGAATTTCTACCGGTTTTCGCGAAAAACCGGTGCCGAGCAATTCTCGAAATTCAGTTCGAAAACGAAATTGTTAACCCTGCTCCAGTGCTCCACTATTGCTTGTGCTGTATAAAACACTGAGATAGAACCTGCAACCCACTGTCAGATGAGACAACCATAGTGACTGCTGTAAATATTGCTAACATAGCTCATTGTTTTAGTATTAGGGAATTTCAGTCTTTGGCTAGTTACACACTTGTTCCTCTGCTTTGGTGCAGGATGCAAGTAATCCTTCAGAACAAGTCTTAGCTACTGAAGAGAAGGTGAGCAAATGTGTTTGTTGCAGATGGCATGATTATTCCTTTTTTTTTATGTTATATGAGCTGCAGTTGATTTCTTTTTTATAACAGGCTTCTGATAGTTTTAGATCAAGCAGCACATTTTCCTTTAGCCATACACGTTTGTTTTCATGTCTTTGCAACAGAAAGCTTGGGATGAGGTGTATTTCATAAAACAGATTGAATCATTAGGAAATGCTTGTGGAACTATAGCTCTACTTCATGCTGTTGGAAACGCATACTCAGAAATCAGTTTATGTAAGTTTTCTCTGTACTTGTCCTTTTGGTTTCTATTCTTTCTGTTGCTCAAATCATTAGTGGGGCAGTTGATTCCATGTATGTTAATTAGCATCTTACATTGAAAAGCATATGCTGTATATAAAATCCTGTATAATGCATTCTCTATTGTCTCTCCCTTGTTTTTCAATCAACTTATCTGGTCTTTTGTAGTGGAGAATTCATGCTTGGACATGTTCTTCAAATCAACAGCTAGCATGGACCCGTACGAGGTTCTTATCACTTGATTAAAATTGGTCCTTCTTACCTTGATCACTCTGGTAGTTTTTGTTGTTATCTTAACATATTATGCCATACTTTTCAGCGTGCCATATTTCTTGAGAAGGACGACGACATGGCAAGAGCTCACTCATTGGCCTCCAGCGCTGGTGACACAGAGGTACTGTTTTTTCTTTTTTTGGCTTATATGAACTGGGATTCTATCTCGGAAACAATAAATTTCTGCTGAATATAAAGCTGTATTGATGTACAATTAGCAGTAAGTACTCAAAATCTAACTTTTTGTTGGCACAAGAATAGTGAAAAAGGTAGGTCTAAATCAATCGGTTATTTTGTTCATACCATAACATGAAGCAAAATAGGGAAATACAATTTTCTTTTGCCAGAACAACTGCAGCTCTTAAGGATATCCAAACCAAAGGTTCAGGATACAACTATCTGGTGCAACCCAGAAACTGAACCAAAATAGAGAAGGGGCAGGCACAGTTGCAAGCCTGCAACTATACAAAAGTGGTCAAGAAAGCCACTCGGAAGATGAAAAATCAAAGGAACTTGAAAGCTTCTAGGAGCTCATGAACCATGGAGCCTCTATTGCATGCACCGTACACTCGTGTTACTTTACTGGCAATGAGTTGTTCCAGTCCCTCGGATTCCCTAACACGAGTGTACTGGCAATGAGTTGTTCCAGTCCCTCGGATTCCCTACCATCTTTGGCCAAGTAAGATGAACCTTTAGGCACCTTTAATTTCCCTTAAGAAGTTTTATTTGTTGCAACTCAGCCTAAGCAATCTCAAAAGAAGAAATCCTGGACTCCTGGTGTAACTATTTAGGCTCCACTCATATGTTGAGCCTTTGACAAGTCATACTCAGTGCTTTGCTATATGTAGGATATTGAAAGTATGAAATATATTTGACTATGCGTTACAGCAGCTAATAGATTGATGTGTGGGGAATGAAAGAGATAATCATGAACTTAAAATTGTGGTTTTAGTTCATAGTGAAGTATTTTTGTCATTGTTGTTTCTCCCAATTCGAATGCAAAGAAATAACTTTGTTACAGACTACCACAGGATTGTCTTTCATTTTGATTTATCCATCTCTTACAGTTATCGATTTTTCAGAAAGTGAAAATACAGGGAAAAAATTACAAGCATAAGATTTTCTGCCAATCTGTATTTTCCTCTTCTCTTTTCAGTGAGCATGTCTAACTTCTATACTTGGTCCTTATCTGCCAGCTCTGTGACATCGTAGAAGAGCATTATATTTGTTTCATGGCTCTCAATGGTAAGTCTTCAATAGATTGCTCTGTTTCCATCTATTAGGCAGTTTTACTTTCTTTTTTTTGTACATTAGTAAGGAATGCCATTGGTTTGTAGGAACGCTCTATGAGCTTGATGGAATGAAGCATGGACCAACGAAGCGTGGCTCCTCATCTCTGAAAAGTTTACTGCAGGTACTGCAATTTTATTAATTAGCGAGTTTTCACGTCCCATTGCATTTGTCTTCAACTGGGTGCTGCTGCTGTTATGGATCCAAAAGCCATATGAAAGGTGACAACATGTAAATTAATGGAATATTTTAAGACAAATTCTGTCTGGTCTTGATGTGAGGACCCTCCCCTTAATCATCCCATCCTTAAGCATAAATGTATCATAAGCATCATCATTAGTATTAAGCTTGCATCAAGAATTACTAATTGAGCAGGAGTAATAATCAAGCTAATGAATAACCAATAATCTCTTTAATCAGCATTCCCAGTAATTAGTGTTAAGCATGAGCATCAACGCATTTTAAGTTGGGCATAAGCATGAGAGCAAAAGCATCAAGTCTGCATGCATGTGTATGAATTGGCAGTAGATGGGCAGTAAAAGAGTAAGTGAGGGCAGTGGTAAGAAAGTAAATCAGTGAGGGCAAAAGGGTATTTTCAAGTGGTAGAGAAGGGATAAGGATGCCAGCCATGAGAGAGAGGTCTTCCTCTTCTGCCATTTCGCCAGAGCCCAATCCATCCTTGCCTCTCTCCTGCTTTCCCCAAACCAAAGCCTAAGAGCAGCATTGCTTAGTGCTAGATCCAGCAGAACCACATCCATTCCATCCTCCCCTTTCGCATTCAATCAAGAACTAGTGAGCACAGCTAGCAGCCATTCCTCCTTCACTTAGCAACCAAGAACCAGCCATCAAGTAAGAATCAGTAGCAAGGAGAGGAACTCATGAAAAATCATCGTAGTCGCTCAACTGGTGCTATGCCATTGCCTGAAGCGCATTCTAATACTAAAAATGTGAAAAAATTTCGTGGTCGCAACAAGAACCACAAGAAATTCAAAGAAAAGTGGAAGCTCAACAATAAGCAGCAGCAAGGTCGATTTAACAAGGGCAAAGGTCAATTAAAAAAATGACGATAATGACAACTCTCAAGCTTGTCAGAGATGTGGTTGTATGAATCATCGTACAAATAAATGTCGAACTCCAAAACATTTAGTTGAGTTATACTTCAAATCTATTGAGAAAGGCAAACAACCTCAAAGGGATAAGATTGAAGCTCACTTCATTGAACAACCAAAAGACAATCTGGAAGCCGGATGTTTCATAAGTGTTCCTCAAGAACAGAATAAAGATATGGAGCGGCAGAAGAAAGATGAATCCCTCAACATCGACGACATGCTTGTGGAATTTACTTCCCAAAACATGTTTGGAGACCTCAATTAGTCTCCTTATTATCCCATAAATGTCATTAGCCTATTATTGTACTACTAAATGTTATACATTAAATATTGTTATGTACCTTAGACATAATATTTAATAATATATGATGTATGTATTCTATTTTTATGAGTTAAAATTCCTACTGAATTTTCTCTTACTCTATATAGAGTTACGAGAAGCAATATGATGGAAGAAGAATTTTGTTTAGTGGACAGTTGTACCACTAACACCACATTAAGGGAGATAAAATATTTCCATACACTTACAAAGCAAAATGAAAATATTATGACCATCGCAGGACACGATGCATTGATTGTTGGTTCAGGATAGGCCATAGTTACTCTCCCTATGGGTACAAAAATATAAATCAAGGATGCACTTTTGTATCTTAATTCAACTCGTACCTTATTCAGTTTTAAAGATACCCGTTTAAATGGTTTTCAATGTTGAAATTCATACTGAGGATGGTGAGGGATATCTCTTTCTCACTAAAGATAACGAATATGACAAGCAAATGTTTGAGAAGATTCCTTCCTTGGCATGTGGATTGTACTATACATACATCAAACCCATACCACATGTTGCGTATAAGATAATTTTACAAAATCTTAATAAATTCAAGACTTGGTATGATCACTTTGGTCATCCCGGCCTAGGGATGATGAGAAAAATTATTGACAATTCTGTTGGTCACACCATATCTATTGCAAAATTTTCTATTGCAAAATTTTCAAAATCGTCTGATTTTGTATGCACTACATGTACAACTGGGAAATTAATTTTAAGGCCTTTTTACCTTAAAATTAAAAATGAACCACTTACTTTCCTTGAAATAATTCAAGGAGATATATGTGGTCCAATTCTACCATTATCTTGACCATAGGTACTTTATGGTGCTCATTGATGCATCTACAAGATGGTCCCACGTATGTCTCTTATTCACAAGGAATCATGCTTTTGCCAAATTAATTACTCAAATCATAAGACTAAGAGCAAATTATCCTGAACACAGTATAAAATCCATTAGAATGGATAATGCCGCTGAATTTATTTCAAGGGCATTCAATGATTATTGTATGTCATTGGGAATTAATTTGGAACATTTAGTACCTTATGTACACACTCAGAATGGTCTAGCTGAATCTCTTATCAAAAGAGTTAAATTAATTGCAAGACCACTCCTACATAATTGGAATTTACCAATATCATGTTGGGGATATGCGGTATTACATGCTGCAAATTTGCTCCAAATTCGACCAACTGCATGTCATACAGCTTCCCCGTTGCAGTTAATACATGGAAATAAACCAAATATTTTCCATCTGCGAAAATTTGGTTGCACAGTATACGTACCGATATCACCACCGCAACGTACATCAATGGACCCCCATAGAAAATTGAGGATTTATGTGGGGTATATTTCTCCGTCAATCATACAATACCTCGAGCCCCTAACAGGGACCTATTTACAGCCCGGTACGCTAATTGCATTTTTGATGAGGACAATTTTTCGGCATTAGGGGGAGATCAATACCACAATGAATGCCAGGAAATAGATTGGAATGTCACAGGTATTCAGTCCTTAGATCCACATACTAAAGAATCTGAACTAGAAGTCCAGAGAATCATAAATTTGCAACACATTGCAAATAATCTGCCAGATGCATTTACTAATCACAAAGGTGTCACTAAATCATATATCCCCGCTGTCGATGCACCAGAGTGACTGGAGGTACCTCATAAAACTACTCATATCTCTCATGCAAATAAAAGGGGGAGAAAATTGGTTACAAGGGATACTGTTTCTCAAAAGAAACAAAAGAAGTCATCTTCTAAATCAATAAATGAAATTCAAACTCATGTTGAAAGACACCAAATGGATCCACAACATCCAGGACCCAGCATAATAATACGCACAAATTTAAATGCTGGGACATCGGAAAATCCTAACTCCATTGTTATGGGAAATCACGAGGAGTTAGAAGGTATAAATGAAATTTTCACAAATTATATTGATTCAGGAGAATCTTATAATAGAAAGGCTACTATTGTCAACATATACTTCTCCTCAAAAATTGCTAATGTCCTTCAAATAGATCCAGAATCAAAGTTCATAGCAGAGTGCCAAGAACGCTCAGATTGGATTAAATGGAAGGAAGCAATTAAGGCAGAATTACGCTCGCTTAACAAAAGAGAGGTATTTTCATCGGTAATACCTACTCCTCATAATGTCTTCCCTGTGGGAGCTAAATGGGTTTTCGTTCGAAAAAGGAATGAAAACAATGAGATGGTGAGATACAAAACGAGGCTAGTAGCACAAGGGTTCATGCAGAGACCTGGCATCGACTATGATAAAACATATTCTCCCGTTATGAGTGGAATTATATTCCGATATTTAATATCATTGACAGTTCAAATGAATTTATCCATGCAGTTAATGGATGTAGTGACTGCATATTTATATGGATCACTCGATTCAGATATCTATATGAAAGTCCCTGAAGGACTTAAGATTCCGAACCCGAATGCAAATCGCAACATGTATTGTGTAAAATTTAAAAAATCACTCTATGGCTTAAAACAGCCGGGTAAAATATTGTACAACCGGCTAAGTAAGTTCCTTCTACAGAAGGGTTATAATTGCCCATGCGTATTCATAAAGAAATCCACAACTGGATTTTGTATCATCTCCGTATATGTTGATGATCTCAACATCATCGAAAATACACAAGATATAAATGAAGCAAGCAATCATCTTAAGACATAATTTGAGATGAAAGATTTGGGTAAAACCAAATTTTGCTTAGGTCTACAACTTGAGCACTTTAGTTCTGGAATATTGGTACACCAGTTTGCATATATCCATAAAATTTTAGAAAATTTTAATATGGATAAATCATATCCATAAAAAACACTTATAGTTGTTAGATCCTTAGATATGAATAAGGATCCATTCAGACCAAAGCATGAAAATAAAGAGATATTGGGATCTGAAGTTCCATATCCTAGTGTTATTGGAGCCCTTATGTATCTTGCAAATTGTACGAGACCTGACATTGCATTTTCAGTCAATTTATTATCAAGACATAGTGCAGCGCCAATAAAAAGGCATATGACTGGTATAAAAAATATCTTCAGATATCTACAAGGTACAAAAGATCTTGGTTTATTCTATGAGAAAAATCAAGATATAACATTGGTGGGATATAATGATGCTGGCCCTGCTCGTAAGAAAAACCTGCAGCCACAGCAACACTGTAGTATACACCTCTCAGAAAGAAAAAACATTGTAGTGTACATGCATTCCGTGCATCGGCGTTGGCCAGGGTATCGTCGAGGAGGCGGTTGCGGCAAAAAAAAAAAGCGCAATTTTGGCGTCTACGGACCCCCCACAAAAACCCGGAAACCACGCGGATGAGGCCCTCCCGCCCACATTCGTCTCCGCGGCAGATTCATTCAACCGAACCGAACTGTCCCCACCGGACAACCCTGACGAGAGAGAACTAATGACACTACCTGGGAGAGGAGACTGAAGAGTGGCCATGCCCATGGATGATCCAAGAGGGATGCATCAAAAACATATTTCACCTGTCGCTCTTCCTACGCAAGGAAGGAATGGAACGCGATAAGCCAATAAAACACTTCCATTCGCTGGTCTCCAGTGTGACTGGCTGCTCGTCGGATCCTGACATAATATCCCCCAGTCCCTACGTCAGTTAGTCGGCGCATAGTGGTATATGTCAGCCGTTTGTAAGTTTATGCTGTATAGGATTTTTTAGATGATACAGAGAAGAGAGAGAAATGATATCTATTATTTAACGGACGATTTTATACTGTGTGTATCATTGTATAGACAATTTATTAATTACACGAGATAGCATTACAGACAATCCATTATATGAGTTATTTTTAGTCATATCTATAGATGGTATGAAGATATATTACAGATAATCGTCGTCTATATCATTGTACATGCTCTTACTAATCCTAAATCCTAATGGCAACTAGCATCAGCAGCCTTTTCCAGTCGGGAATTGATGGAATCCTTTGAGCGTGGTATCAAGCTCTAGTCACGAGACAAAATGTTAAAGACATTGAATCGCCTTCCAACACACTAGAATCAGAATCAGACAGTACTAGCTGCTGATTTCCTTTTGTTGGCAAGAAAAAAATAACGAAACTTTCAAGATATATAATAAGAGACTTTTTATAAAGGTACTAAAATTTATATTAATCTAGGATGGTAAAATGTATGGTACAATAATATCACAATGATTACTGGTCAAACACTAATATGTTTAGTTCTCCCCAACATAGTAGCTAGCATTCGTGATGGCCGACGGCTATCACCAAAAGAAAGCCACGCAACACAAAGAAAAGGCGGCCGATGGTTATCACCAAAAAAGAGCTGTTTTGTCAGCTTACAGCAGCCTAAACCGGAAACCCCCAATAAGCCCCTCCTGCCCCACTTTGCCGCGGATTCAGCTTCCTCCGCGCACCAACCCTACACAAAAACAAGCATTATCTGTCTGAAACAAAGAGAAGACCTCTTCACATAAGCCACACGACGAGAGCAACCAGCATAGATTAAGAGGGATGCATCCAACACAACTGGGCGCAGAAGAATATCAAACCGACACAGCCGGTGACCGCTACCGGAACGAAACGAATCATCTGCATCTCATCCCATCTGGGGGGAGATATCTTGTTCATCTGGACGTACGCATGTATTTGTACGTACATACGCCCGGGGGAGGGGGGCGGGGGGTGACGCCAATGGCCTGCTCCTGGACCAAATCATTCCGAAAAAAATCTATCTGCTGCATGCTTTCTTTTGCTGCAGTCCATCGGAAAGTCTACGTGCAAGGGATTTGATTTGCCCAGTGGCTAGCACCATCCCTATCTGCTGCATGCTTTCTTTTGCTGCTGCCACTGCAGATTCGTTCTGCAGAGCCTATAAATACTATCCCTGGAATCCCATTTCTGCTGCATTCGAAACATCTTAGAATCAGAGCTTGAGAGCCAGCGAGCGCACGCCTGCGATCGACAAGTGTTCTTCGGGAGGTTGACGACTAGGCATGCCCGCCGTCTCTGGGTGCTTCTCAGCAAGAAACATGGCAAGCCCGCAGCAGCAGCAGCGAGTGTCGCCGCGGGCATTGCCCGTTATCAACCTTGGCCGGCTCAGCAACAAGGACCCGGCAGCGCGGGCGCTTGCCATCCAGGACATTGCGCGGGCGTGCCGCGAACGGGGGTGCTTTCAGGTTGGTGCATACTTACTTGTTCGAGACTTTTTACCATCCTTAAAAGGCACCAAAATTTACACTGAGCTAGAATCAGGAGGGGTGCTACCTCCCAAGGATGACAAAAAATCTACTTGTTGATACTCTGCATCCCTCCTCTGCACCACTTGTCAGTTATCACTGAACTGAACACCACCCTGCATGGTCATGGTCAATTAAAAAAAAAGAGTTAGTTACACTGGTGTGCCGTGTGCAACACATGCCTCGTCTTATTCTTACCTGATATTGACCTGACTAACTTAACATACAGCGGTATGCAAATGTAAACGTACCGACAAGGTAAGGTAGGTAAAAACTTATCCATTCATGCACCGGTCGGTGACAAAGTTTAGCACGCATGCATGCGAAGAACTTTGTCAGCGTATTGACATTATGGTATTTCACCGGTGTGGAAAACAACTGAAAAGGAAAGAAACAAACGCCCGATACTGTGATGTTGACGCTGATATCGTTAACATTACCTGCAGGTGATAAACCACGGCGTCAGCCAGTCTGTCATGAAGAACGCCCTCGAAGCCGCCTCCGAATTCTTCGAATTATCCACGGAGCACAAGGAGGAGTTCGCATCAGACGACATCCGGCAGCCCATCAGGTACGACACGAGCTCGAGGGACGGGATCAGCATGGTCAGGTCATTCCTGAAGCATTACGCTAATCCCCTGGACGACTGGATCCAGTTCTGGCCGATGCAACCACCAACATACAGGTAACCTGAAGAAATCATCCACATTAGCAGATCACTGGCTGCATCTAAATGAGTCACCAACCATCCTAACTTTCGATCAAATGACACCCGCAGGAAGAAAATGGGAGAGTACGCAGTTGAAATACAGAGAGTGTCAATGCAACTTATGGGAGCCATTGTACAAGGCCTAGGATTAGGACCACTTTACCTGCAAGAAAAACTCGAAGAAGGAGTGCAGTTCATGGCCTTGAACAACTACCCACAGTCATCACAAGCAGGTGATAAGGTCGGATTGGCTCCTCATTCCGACTATGGCTTCATCACCATCCTGCTGCAGAGCTCCCCAGGGCTTGAAGTGATGCACCATGAGGATGATGCCTGGATGCCTATCCCCGCGATCCCCGGGGCCCTCCATGTCCATATCGGGGACCACCTGGAAGTGTTGAGCAATGGCCGGCTCATGTCCCTCATCCATCGAGCCATTCTCAATCCTAATGAAGCAAGAATTTCTATCGCCAGCATCCATGGTCTCTCGATGGATGAAAAGGTTGACTGTGCCGAACAGCTGGTCGACGAGCACCACCCCAAAATGTACAGGGGAAGCAGCTTTCAGGACTTCCTTGACTTCCTACCGACAAACATCCACAAGTATAAGAGGTTTGTTGAGAGCCTCAGGATCGACAGAGCTTAAAGGGAAAAAATATTGGTTCTACTGCACAAGTACATAGCTAAATGACATTCTTCAGACGAGTGTAAAACTAGCTAAAACGTACTTGTGGAGTGCGTTCAACTGGATGTTGACAAGGAGGGATCTCTATACGGTGCAGCACTGCAGCGGGTGATCAGTATCTATTTGAAGCTACAGATTCATGCAGTGACATGTGCTTCAAAGCTCCTCTCCTCGTTGATGCCAAGTTAAATGCCTCTTGAGAAGCATGTGCCTTGTTCTGCATTCTTAACACTACAAGTGCCCATTTAGTAAATGCCTTAGTGCTAGAGAACCAACCTATTTAGCATCCTGCTGGGTATGCCTCAAGTACCACGTATCTCGTAAACAATAACTACAAATAATGGAGTATGGTATCAGTAGAGCTGGATATAGATGTGTGATTAGCAAGGTTCCCTTTTATTTCCCCTTTTCTTTCTTTGGGGAAATGCAGTATGGCTGCATGTCTCTTTCATCAAAAGGAGGATCAAAGGAAACCTTGCAAGGTTCTTCGTGTTGTTTGTCATACACTATGTGTTTGTCAGTGCAGTCCAATATCAGTTAATCAATGTGTAGTACTTATCACATGAGATATGTAGTGCCCAATTCATCAATTAATACAAGTTATGGCATGCCATTCTCTATTTTTATTTTCGATGTTCCTTGAAAATAAAATAACACTATGTCCAAACCCATGATAAAGATACTAACTTGTGTTTCAAGATGCAATCGCCAGACAACCAGGGAGCACATGTTTGGCCTTATCTCTCATGCTTCGTACCACCCATATTTACCATGTTCTGAAATGAAATTATCAAACCAAGTGGTTCCTGACATCTGAAACTAGTCTACATTTTCTAGATCACAAACTAACTAGTAACTACTACTCTATATACTTTGAGAACCCTGAAAGGACATGAACAATCCATTTCTCACACTTAAACTGTTAACTGCTTAACTTCAATAGTACTATTTTTTAGGGATTAACTTCAATATATGTAGTTGCCCACAATTACTGTGTTTTCCTCAGATAATATTGCAGCTGCCAAGAAGTCAATGATTATCCAAATCTCGATAAAAATACATTTCACGCATGCCACCCCATGCAACGATCCATAGTTGACTCTTCCGCACACATCCCAAATAATCTCTGGAGTCATAAATAGTTGTTGTTTTTGACATAGGTGCGATCAAACTTTTAAAACTTTGATTGTCAATATCTTTTTAAATACTTAAATTGGATACATGAAAATCATATGTGTAGATTTGTCTCAAAAATACATTCATAATATTATGATTTTATTGGGTTTTATAAATATATTATAATAGACATTAGTGACCAAAGCTATGTTTTGAAGACCGTGTCATCCAAAACGACATCTATTTGTTATCGAAGGGAGTATAAATTTATTCGTTCCACACAGTTTCTTTTCTTAAAAATAACCAGTCTAGATAAGCAGGTGCCTCCTAGAATGAATACTTTTGAACCAGACACGGTTCTTAGATTAAAGTTTGAAAACATATCTTCGCAGAAAAAAAGCCCAAAAATAATTAGAGGAGTAGAATGTTTCAGGGGAAAAAAGGAAATAAAAGTGGACTCGAAATATACCCAAAGCCTCTCAATTTCCATGCTTTTCAATGATAACCTCAAATCTGCCTTCAAAATCCGTACAGTTGTCTCGAATTCAGAATGCCTCGTACGCTGAAATCCCTATATATACATCAAAGCAAAAAACACAAGTGCATCAATAACCGAAATTAAGGTCCATTTGTTTGCTGGTATTCTTTTTTCCTCTTTTTATCTGATGGCGAAGGTGGCAACAGTACAACATAAGTCTCCGTCTGCCAATACATCAAGAGTTCAACACTTTTTAATCTGTTTCAGTTTGAGAAAAATCAGCAAAGAACGCATGCACACTGCAGCTTCTTTTCTTTCGTTCTTTCTTTTTTATATAAAAAGAAGAACACACTACAGTTCACTTTCAATGGAAGCATCAGTATACCGTCGATTGTTGTAAAGAAAAGTTGATTGGATATAAAAACAAAACGACCAAAAAATGAAGAAAGACGGCTAGTTACTTCTGACGAAAAATAACACCACCATGCTCTTGATAAGAAGGCACGTGTCGGCATAGGAACATCATGGCTCATCAGGCATAGCAGCGTCGTGCCATTGTGTAATAATAACGACATCTTTAAGCTTTCCTGAGAATTATTTTTTCCTCTTTCAGGTATACGAGAGGCAGTGTTGGACAATATACGAGTGAGAAAAGAAAAGGAAAATATCAGGAAATGGTCTTTTCTGGAGAAAGGTCTTGTTTCAAAAAGAAAGATCAACCGTCAGCTGAGATTACCAATTTGTCGGATTAGGACGTACTCTGCTTTACAAGGTGAAGATGCTTTTGGGTGGCCAATAAGAACTAGGAATTCTTGTAGGAATGCTTTTGAAAACCAATCATCACATGTATATCAATTCCTTCTCCATTGCAATTTCCCCTAGTTAATAACGATGGTTGTGGTCTCATAAAAAACGACGACTGTGAGACCTATTTTTTCTATGAAAAAAACACGCGTGCGTAGCAACGGGGTGGCTTGATGCGGTTTCCCCAATAGGCTCCTCTCGTCCAGTACAGTACTAGCAGCACTAGTGCAGCACAGAACAAAATCCCAGCAACTTGTTGCTCAGTGCTCAACTGCTCACAAACTACGAGTAAAAATAACTGCCGCGAAATAACGAGAATCAGGGGGGAAACCGGGAGTGCTCTGAGCTCCAGGAGCGATTTGTCAAAACGCAAACCAAACAAGAACACAACACACAGACCCCGGACAGTGCTGTACATGCGCACGGCACGGGCATCAGCATTACCAAGAGAATCAAGGCATGCGACGAACGAGAACAATGCATTTGATGCAGGGAGGAGAGAAGACGAAGCAGGTAGAGGAAGAGGACATGGCTGACCTTTCCTGCCAGTGGCCGAGGGGAAACGACTCTCGGTCTCGGCTGCTCATGCGGCATCCTTGTGCTGCGCCTGCGTGCTTACCCTGTCTACGGGCCTCTCCTTTCCCCTCTTTTTACGCGCTTTCGGCAGAACCACTCGATCGGGGCGAGGCGCTGGAACATGGGATGGATGGATGGGCAGGTGGTGCCAAAGAAGCGACGTGTCGAGGCCTCGCGGCAGCAGGCGGGCGGGTACGTGTTGCCACCGCGCGCGTCCGCGGCGGCGTTGTTCACGGCTATTTTCTCCTCTCTTTTTCCCCCTTGACACAACGGGATTCGTTTGCGAAATCCGAGCTTTTCCACCTTTCTGTTTTAGCCACTTTTTTTTTCAATATAAATCTAGCATAAGTGCTAATGTAATTATAAAATTAGCTCCCTCTTTGATTAAAGAAGTATCGACAGATAATACGTATCACCTGTCGTGTTCATGTACCGCGTCAGAGATTCAAAACCATGACCTACACATACCACGGTAGGGTGGCTCAATAGGATGCGTTGCCACGGCAGGGCGGTACCACCTGTCGCGGTATACGAGCGTGGTAGATGACGTGTCACATGTCAACGCTTCCATAGTCAGAAATGAGATTTTTATTTACAATTAGTTCGTACGGGCCTAGATTTGCAAAACAAAATATGTTCGTGGCCTAGAAAAAATTCTCTTCTACCCCCTCCGTGTAAGTTTATAAGGCGCATTTTTTTAATGGTCATATCCATAAATATAAGGCATATTTTATATTTCAATACAAAATTAGTGCACTGTTTCCTGTATGTCCCTAATAAATATCTAGTTTTATTTTATATTCTCCATATATATATACATTAAATACAGTGCTTAGTGGTAATAATTAAAAATAATCTAATTATTTTTAATATCATTTTATCTACTAGTATAGTGCCTGTGCTAACGCTACGACGGTAGTACCCCACTTATCAATTAAATGAGAAGATAAGTATGAATACAACACTTAATAATAAAAGAGAAATTTAGAATTTTAAATGAATTTAGAAAGAAAAACGAAACTAAATGGGGGTCGAATGGGCGAAAACGGGCTCACAAAAGATTTTAAATCAAGAAAGAGAAAGAAAAAAGAATTTTCTGATTTTAGATTTTTTTTTGCAGCTTCCACAGAGAGCACAACGTGCTCTCCGGCTTGGCCAGCAAAGGGGAGGGAAAGCCGGGGTGGCCGGCGGTCATGAGTGGGTCAAGATCAGTGCGGCGAGATCGCCAAGACCGCGCGCTGATGAGAGGAGTCACGATTGCGGTGAATTTCGCCGGGAAAGATGAGGGTGATGGCTTGGGTTACCTCCAAAATTCGGCGATCTTTACAAGAGGGAGCACTTGGAGATTTACACAATGCGATGGGTGGAGAAGAGCTCGCCGGCTTTTATAGCCCCGAAACAAGCATATTTATGAAAACCATAATTTGGGATCAAATCAGATTGGGAGGAAATTTTGACAATAGAGCATGAAATTTGGGGAATTAACACCATAGATGGAAAGAGGAGATTTGGTGCGGGATTGATGGAGCTTTAGAGCTTCTTTCTTGCTTTAATGGAGGGAGGGAAGAGAAGAAGCTTCTCTGGTCTGGGCTGCAGCTAGAAGAAGCTATAGGTGAGTTGCCTTCATTTTTTTTAAATATAGAAGGGTTTTTGAAAAGATAGCATATTAGGTTAAAAAAATCTCAAAAAAACTTTCGATTATTTTGTACTTAATAAAATTATTTTCAAAAAAAATAAATTATAAATTTGCCGAGGCACGGCGGCCGTGAGGTCGCTGACCAGCAACCTCGCCGCGTCGGCAAAGCCACCGATGGCGACCGTAAAGCCATTGCGGACACTGTTCTCCCGCCACGCCCGCATCTCCGGTTTCCTTTTCCCAAAGACGTAATGTATGATCCTTTCCTTTTCCAGACGTTTGTTTCTTTTCCTTAATTCCAAGACGCTTGTTTCTTTTCCTTGTTGATGCTTTGGAGGTGAGGAAGGTCTGCATTGTGGGCCACGGGGATGATTTCGAAAAATATGGAAAAATAAATCGCGCCACACCGCTGGATCCGCAAGGAAAAAAGATAAAAATAAATAAAGGTTTCGTCGGCCACCGGTTCCATGAGAAAAATTGAAAAAATTAAGCAAAGACTCACGCATGCTTGGTTCCTTAGGTAAAAATAAAACAAAATTCAACGCCTCCGTTCACAAATTAGGCTCTATGGGGCTAGATCCGTAAAAAAGTCTCGAGAAGGGTCATATTCGGAAAAAAATACGATCACAATGCCAGGACAATAAAAAATTCAAGTCTTGTTTCCTTGTATGTGGATCCTCCTTGTTTTGTTTCCTTGTATGTGGATCCTCCTTGTTTATTTCCTTGTTTGATTCACCCTCCTTCCAAATATGTAGTACGTACAATTTTGGCCAGTAAAAAATTCAAGTCTGGTTTCCTTGCATGCAGATCCTCCTTATTTATTTCCTTGTTTGATTCGCTCTCCTTCCAAATATGTAGGTCGGGGAGGTCTATTGTGGGCCATAGGGATGATTAGACACACTAAATAATGGCCATCGGATGTGGGTGAGTAAAACTGAGGAAAGATCTGAGACGTTCATTTTGATGAATGCAAGTTTCTGGGGACGTTTTGCTGGGTGCACGAACATTGAGCCATCTCTAATGAGGTGCATTATTTAGGGTGGACGTAGGAAAAATTGCTTAGGTGCATTATAAAGGGGTATAGATATATCAACAAAAAATCCGTATTACAAATTTGGAAGGAGTGAGTACATGTTTGCCCGCTGGCGCTGCCCCCGTGCGATTAAACCATGCTATGAATCGAGCAGTACACGTGCAGGCAGAGCCGCGCACGGCTCATGTTAGGGTCAGATCGAGTGCCGAAACTAGCATGTCCAATGATACTAGTTAGTTAGAATCCCGTGCGTTGTCATGAGTGACTTCTGAATTTTAACACACACAGAGAGAATTTTCTTAAAAAAATGTAACTCAACGTTGTTTTTTTTTTTTGCAAAAAACTAATAAAAAAGATATTTTTTTCAAATTTTGTTAAAATAATGAAAAAAATTATAGCTACATTATAGAAACTGCAGTGATCGGGATGTGTGACGGCTGCAAGCACACAGCCTATACATCTCCAACATTAATATATACTCCGTATATTAAAGGCTGAAGGTTTCACGGTCTATCGCCGCGTCCACGTAGGTTTTGGGGCGATGTGGGCGTGCGTCCTTGCGTCGCGTCACGCGCTCGGGCGCTAGCCTGTGTGTACATCGTCCACGTGACTCAGCTGCTCGTCTAGCTCAAATATTTTGCCGCGGTCATTTTTCGCATCCGAGCGCACAACGCTGCGGTCAAGTCGCTCGCGTGCAGCCCCACGACCCACATTCGATTCTGCCCCCGCACGCACCCGACCGTGGTTTTTAGTTGGTCGACGCGTGCAACCGAGGCCGCGTGTCGTTCGCGCGGCCCTTTTTTTGCCGACTCGTGCCGTGCGGTCCCTTCTTTCGCCGGTTTGCTTACTCCGGTTAATCCCCAATCCCTTGGAAATACGCCGCGGGCCAGCGATCTCTCTCCAGGATACATCGCCGCCGCTCATCGGTGTCACTCTCGTCGCTCTCTTCAGGGAAGGCAACATCGACCGATGGCACCAGCAGATTCCCCCCGTCCACTCCTCAGTTTCTCCGCCTCACCGCGAGCTAGCCTAGGCGCGAGATTTTTCTTCGGCTCTCGATCTTGTCCCAGATTATAGTGTTTTGAGATTTCGACTTCGTGCCTAGGGGAAATTTGCACGAGATTTGGTAGTCTTTTTGCTAGATTTTTGGGGTCGATTTGCGGGGAGCTGTGCGGCTATGTTTATCCTATTTATCTCGATTTTTTGCAGCCTAGCATCCTGATATTTCGTCTGCCCATAGTTTCTTGGTTCCATCGATATGCCAGGGAATCTTGATACGCTGTTCTGGTTTCGATTCTTGTTCAGTTTGCGAATGAGTATTGAGTTCCTCTCCTCTGCATGCTAATGCTTCTCAGGTATTAAAACTTCATTCGAACTTCAGAATTTTGTGTTTCCTGATTGAGACACTTGCCAAATTCCCTATACAATCTAGGCTAAGAACATCTGACTTGGATGGAGAAGAGCGACGAAAAGACAATCCCAAATGACTCAGACCCTCTCCTTGAGAGGAAGAATCAGGCTACGAAACCGTCGTCGCAGCTGCCGACCATGAGTGCACTGCAGATCGACGAGGAGGAGACCGTCAGCGGATTATCGATGCTGTTTTGGTTCTGAACATTGATGCTCCTCCCTACGCTATTGCTGTAGCAGCTCTTTTATTTGTTCTGTCAAGTGATGTGAGTACCTCTTAATCTCAATCGATATGCTTCTGTGTATGCTGCATTCTGTTTTTTTACCCATATTAAATATTTTCTCAAGGAGCATGCGTACCTGGAAGTATCCTAGATCACGGCATGCTTTAGCGATATCATCGGCCACGCGAGATCGTGCCTCGGGTTCAAGGCTGAGTAGCTAACCCAGGTTGATGTCAGCAATGCTGGACCAACAACGCCACACACACACGAACCGGAAAGACAAAGAAAGGTGATCAGAGAGAAATTTTTGTGCTGAGCAAATGCTAAAGCTTTTCTGCTTTATCTCAATGCTATTTAAAGGAGAAAACTACATGCAGTTACATGCTAGTTAAGACCATTAGAAACTCCTACATGCAGCCATTACATGCTAATTAAGCCTATTAGAAACTCCTACATGCAACCATTACATGATAATTAAGGCTATTAGAAACTCCTACATGCAGCCATTACATGCTGGATTAACACGCTAATTATGGCATAGGATTATGCTATTTGTTAACAATCTCCCCCTAATCCTGATGCCCTTGGACTTCAACGATGCCGATCTTCGCACGTAGCTCCTGGAACTTGATGCTACCGAGCGGCCGTCAAAAATGTCCAAAGTTGTTCTTCCGTCTTGATTTAACTCGATCGCGATCTTGCCATCCTCGATGCAGTCCCGGATGAAATGATACCGCGTATCAATGTGCTTACTCCTGTCGTAAAGCACCGGATTCTTGCACAAGGAGATGGCAGACTTGTTATCGATCTTAAGCACAACAACTTTGGCCTCTTCTCCACTGATATCGCCAAGCAATCGAGCAAGCCAAATGCCCTGACATGCCGCAGTGGTAGCGGCGATATACTCAGCTTCACATGAAGACAGTGCGACCACCTTCTGCTTCTGTGATTGACAGCTGATTGGACTCTGTCTGAGGAAGAAGAACACGCCTATAGTGCTCTTTCGGTCGTCAATGTCGCCGGCCATGTCACTGTCGCTGTAGCCGATCAGTGATGCCCGCTCTTTACCTTTTCTCGCAAAATGGAGGCCTAGATTGATTGTGCCGGCGATGTAGCGCAGGATATGCTCCACAGCGACAAGATGATCCTCACGTGGCTCCTCCATAAATCGGCTCACATAACCCACAGCGTAAGTGATGTTCGATCGGGTGTGAGTTAGGTAACGGAGGCTGCCGATGATGCTCCGGTATTTGGTCGCGTCCACGGGCGAGCTTGTACTTTGCTTGCTCAACTTTAGCCGTGCCTCCATGGGTACTTGACATGGGTTGCAACCAGCCATGCCGCAACTTTCTAGAATCATGCGCGCATACGCGCTCTGGTTGATGTCGATGTTGTTCGGGCGCTGGTGGACTTCAATACCGAGATAGTAGCTGAGGAGTTCAAGATCGCTCATCTTGAATAGACTGCGCATCTCTTCCTTGAACTTGCGGATCACAGCTTTGGTCGATCCAGTGATTACAAGGTCATCCACGTACACGTCGACAAGGAGCCGTGATGTCCCGTTGCCGCGCCCATACACAGCATGCTCCGAGGGGCTCCGCTGGAAGCCAAGCTTGATGAGGCTCTCATCCAGCTTGGAGTTCCACGCCCTCGGTGCCTGGCGCAACCCGTACAGAGCCTTCCGTAATTTGAGCACCTTGTGCTCGTTGCCCTCGCGAACGAATCCCGACGGCTGGGTGACGTACACCACCTTTGTCAGCTCGCCGTTGAGGAACGCCGTCTTTACGTCCATGTGGTGGATTTCCCACCCTTCATGCACCGCCACTTCCAGCAGCAGGCGCACAGATTCCATGCGTGCAACAGGGGCGAAAACCTCGTCGAAGTCGATCCCCTGGCACTGAACATAGCCCTTTGCGACCAGTCGAGCCTTGTGCCTGACGATAGCGTCGTGTTCGTCGCGCTTCACCTTGAAGACCCATTTTAGCCCGATGGGTCGATGGCCGATGGAGAGGTCGACGAGCTCCCAGGTGTCGTTGTCTTCGATCGAATTCATCTCCTCAAGCATCGCCACACGCCAGCAGTGCTGCTGTTCAGCCTCGCCGAACGAGGCTAGCTCATCAGTCGTGGTGAAGAGTAGGTCCTCCGTTACGGGGGCCAGTTCACGCTGTGCGATGTCAGGTACCGATGCTGGCCTGATGATGTTGTCAATGGTGTGGAACCGGAGTGGTGCGTCATCGTCGTGGTCCGCGTTGAGTACCTTCTCAAGGCTTGGTGGTGGTGAGGCAAACTCAACTGATTGGACCGCGGGTGTTTCCGTGTATTCGCCCATCGCCGCGGGTGCCTCGCCATGCCCGCCACTCGAGCCTCCTTGCTCGATCTCCCCTGGAACATACGAGATCGAGTGTTTGATGATGAATGGCTCATCGTAAACTGCCTCACCTTGTTTGCCATGGGCGCTCCAGTCCCATTGCGCTGCCTCATCAAAGACAACGTCCCGCGTTACGTGCACACGCTTGCCAACAGGATCGAACACCCGGCACGCCTTGGACCCGATCTCGTACCCAGCAAAGATCATCGGTGTACTGCGGTCCTCCAACTTCTTCAGGTGGGGCTTGACCACCTTGATGTGCGCCACGCAGCCAAAGGTGCGGAAGAAGTGCACCGCCGGCTTCTTGCCATAACATGCCTCATACGGCGTCGTGCCATCAACGCTCCGTGTCGGTGCGTGGTTGAGGATGAAGACGGCAGTGGAGACGACCTCTCCCTAAAAGATTCCTGGGAGGCCCTTCGCCTTCAACATGCTTCTTGCCATGGTCACCACCGTCTGGTTTCGACGCTCCACAACTCCATTCTGTTGCGGGGAATATGGAGCTGTGAGCTGCCGTTGGACGTCGTGCTCGACGCAGTACCCACTTAACTCCACCGATGTGAATTACCCACCTGGTAGCCGTTCTAGTCAAGCTGCCCGATGCTGATTATGTTGGTGGTGAGCCGAGGGATGTAGTACACCCCCGTGAGGGTGCGGTGCTCCCCCGTCTTGCACGCGAACAACACGGTCCCACGACCTTCGATGTTGACGATGGAACCATCGCCGAACTTCACAGTGCCGAGGACAGCAGAGTCGAGCTCAGAGAAAGCAGCGCGAGACCCAGTCATATGGTTTGTGGCACCCGTATCGAGGTACCATAGACTGGCATCTCGCTCCTCCTTCCGATCCAGTTGGGCGAGTACCTTGGCCTCGACTAGCCGGAGTGGAGCGCATCGTGACAGCGGTGCATCTGAGAGTGGCGGTGGAGAATCGGCGACGGATTGAGCCCTGGCCATCAGGAGTGTGGGCTCATCGTCCTCGCCCAGATCCTCGCCCTGGATTAGGTGGGCCTGCTCGGCCTGCTTCGAATTGCCATGGCAATTTTTGGCCCAGTGGCCCATCTTGCCACAGTTGTGGCACTTGTCCTTGGCTACATTGCGGATGCCGCTGGACGAGCCGACCTTGCTTCCTCCTGCGCCGCTGTTCTCCACCTTTCGTCGTGGTGGTCTACGCCGCCTGTTGCCGGACTTGGAGCCGCCTGAGGATCCCTCCCCTGTTGCCTCTCCTTCATGCGGGAGAGCCACTCCTCGTTGAGTAGCAATTTCCCATCCGCGCCAACTGTGGCTGTGTCTGGGAAGCAGTCCTCGACCACCCGCAGCCGCCCGGTCACCTTCTCCACGGAAAGAGTCGAGAGATCGAGCATGGTTTCAATCGACAAGGTGATTTGGGCAAACCTTGGGGGTACGACACGTAGCAGTTTCTCGACGACCTTGTGCGGTCAATCTCGCCGTCGTGGAAGCCAATGTTCTCGAACTTCTTTCGGAGCTGCTGGGCCTTCGCCTTTCGCACTTGATCAATGCCGACACACATCGTCTCGATCGTGTCCCACGCCTCCTTCGCACTCTTCTTGATGGCGAGAGTGGCGATCATCTCCGGCGGGACAGCGCGTAGGATGGCCTCCAGCGCCATCCGGTCCTCCTGCAGTTCTGCATCGCCGATCTCGATAACGTCCCAGAGACCGCGCGCTTGCAGCATCACCTTCATCATTAATGACCAATCATTGTAGTTTGTCTTTGTGAGCATAGGGTATGCCGCCGACCCTCCAACCTCCTTCACAACGCGCTGCGCAACGATCTCGCGGCCACCGTCATCGCGGTGCCACGGTCGGCGCGGAGGAGGTGATGGCAAGCGCACCTGGCGCCTCCTTGGAGGAGTCCTAGAACCACGAGCCATAGGAGCCGACATGGCTCTGATACCAAATGTCAGCAACGCCGGACCAACAACGCCACACACACGAACTGGAAAAACAGAGAAAGGTGAACACAGAGAAATTTTTGTGCTGAGCAAATGCTGCAGCTTTTCTACTTTATCTCAATGCTATTTAAAGGAGAAACACACATGCATTTACATGCTAGTTAAGACCATTAGAAACTCCTACATGCAGCCATTACATGCTAATTAAGCCTATTAGAAACTCCTACATGCAGCCATTACATGATAATTAAGGCTATTAGAAACTCCTACATGCAGCCATTACATGCTGGATTAACACGCTAATTATGACACATGATTATGCTAATTGTTAACAGTTGATCACCGGCATTGGCGGCGGGTGGAGCTCCTCCAATGGGAGCTGCTTCTGAGGGACACCCCTTGACAAGTCAGACATGTTGACTGACCAGTCCACACGCACGAGAGGTCAATCTACCTATTCAGAATCAGAATGGGATGAAGTGCAGGAGCTGTGGCAGCATCTACTTACAGGCGGTTGGTCATTCAGGTTCGTGAAAAACCGCCTTGTTGCCTTCGACAGCAGATATATACATTTGATCCTCCTCACCTGGACAGTGCTCGCTCCAAAGCAGGGTCAAGGCATTGCATGTCCATCCATGCATGCACTTTGCAATATTTTTTTGTCCAGGAGAAGCTCCTGGGCGGGGCCTACGTTGCAAACATCCGCACGACATGAAGTGATGCGTAGGCAAATTGGAATATCGTAACATGACGCTCCAGGGTCCAGGGCCTCAAGGCCTCCCTGCCACTCTCCCGGCTTACTTCTTGGACGCATGCAATGCAACTGGGGTTTTCTTAGGATGCAAGGATAAAATTGTATTCTATGGAGGCAACTTATTTTTGCTTAGGTTGCCGATGTCCAGGCGGGGTTCATGGAGGCTGTGAAGCCTCAACAGAATGGAAGCTTTGGCAGTGGCAGGGTCCCAAAAAGGTATTTTTGGCAGCTTCTCGTAGGCTGCCCTGTTCACCGTGATCTAATTCTGAAAGGTGGTGGATGAGCCGCGTCCCGCCGCATGAGTTGCACTAGATATATTATTCACTCTGTGCATATACATACATCCAGTGTTTTGATAAGTAGTTGGCAGTGCACCAATCTTGGTGTGTAGCAGACTAGCTGATACGTCCACTGAGGCACCTTTTCGTGGATTACATTTTTACATGGTAAACTAGTTCAAGTTGCACTGCAAGTATGCTGTGGTTTGAGATGTTGAAGTACCTCTCGTTCTGTCGGCATTCGTTGGGACGGCGTGATTAAACATTTCCGTGGCGCTCATCGCTATCCTGTGGGCTCTGCGGAACCAACGTTTTTTTAGTTCTGGTATTTTCAAATCTAGCTCTCGTATGAACGTGATTATAAAAATAATCCTCTTTTCAACCATAAAAACGCCGGCAAATGATATGTACACTCTATACCACAGCAGCATAAGTCTATTGTGGCATCGGCAGCTCTACGCTCGATAAATCACCTGCCGTGTAGCAATAACTCAGCAGCATAGACCTTCTAAGCATTCACACATCAGTGATTAATTAATCAACATTTTTTTATCTTTGAAGGAAGAGGAGTCCAGCACGAAAACTTACCACGATATCGTAGCACGGCAGGTAACACAAGTTACCTGTCACGCCTTTTGCGATCGATGAGGAGGCTATTTTTATAAATTTATTCGAAAGGGAACGGATTTGCACAAAAAAAATGTACCAAGGGCTAGAAATACACTGGCTTCGGCTCTGCGCGCGACAAAAGAATTCGTTGCTTATCTAACCCTCTGACCTTATTTTTTGCAAATCTAGCTTTCTCGTACACACATTTGCAAATTTGCCCTCTCCCTACCGTGTAAGGCGCAACAGGTGACATGTGTCCCCTACCGCATCCGAGAAGCGTGACAGCTCGGGGAGCAGCCGGTCGACTGCGGGAGCTTGCGGGCTGGAGCGCAGGCTGGAGTGGGTGCGTGCACGGGGCGAGCACCACTGCCGTAGCTGGTAGCGCGAAAGCTCACCTATCGTGGTGGCCCTCATTGCTCCCACGCTCGCACGAGTTGTCACGGTGCCGACGAGCTTCTGCGCTCCTTAGACGTGGTAGAGGCCAATGTTTTGATAAGTAGTTGGCAGTGCACCAATCTTGGTGTGTAGCAGACTAGCTGATACGTCCACTGAGGCACCTTTTCGTGGATTACATTTTTACATGGTAAACTAGTTCAAGTTGCACTGCAAGTATGCTGTGGTTTGAGATGTTGAAGTACCCCTCGTTCTGTCGGCATTCGTTGGGACGGCGTGATTAAACGTTCCTGTGGCGCTCATCGCTATCCTGGGCTCTGCGGAACCAACGTTTTTGTTTGTTATGGTATTTTCAAATCTAGCTCTCATATAAACGTAATTATAAAAATAATCTTCTTTTCAACCATAGAAGCACCGGCAGATGATACGTACGCTCTATACCACAGCAGCATAGTCTATTGTGGCATCGGCAATTTTAAGCTCGATAAGTCACCTGCCGTGTAGCAATAGCTCAGCAGCATAGACCTTCTAAGCATTCACACATCCATAGGTATAGGTAGGTTAATTAAGTGGGTCACTAATTAAGTGACTTAGGTTATTAAACAATTAAAGTGATTAATTAATCAACATTTTTTATCTTCAAAGGAAGAGGAGACTAGCAGGAAAACTTACCACGATACCGTAGCACGGCAGGTAACATATGTTACCTATCGCGCTTTTTGCGATCGATAAGGAGGCTATTTTATAAATTTATTCGAAAGGGACCGGATTTGCAAAACAAAAATGTACCAAGGGCTAGAAATGCACTGGCTTCGGCTCTGCGCTCGACAAAAGAATTCGTTGCTTATCTGAAAGCATCTAGGCACCCATGTTGTTTTGGTTTTGATAATTAATGACAACTTTGGTCAATTGACTAATACTTTCCTTGAGAATATTGAAAGTAGGTTAATCCCAGGATTGGTGACCATAGAAATACCAAGGAAGGTACAAAGGGAAGATCAATATGTCAAGATCGTGAAAAGGTATAATTATAAGGTTCTTTTTCTAGTCTTTTGTCGATCTTGGAGTATAGAGAAAAGATCAGTTTGCTAGAATTAGGTCCGTACTATAAAGAGAGATTTTGACGCTTATCTTGGTGTCACTTAGGGTTTAAAGACTCAAATTACATATTCAAATGAATGCTTGATGATATATAAGTTCCTATATAAAAAATCTTTTTAAACTAATCAAGTCTCTGGAAATCCGGTGCTACCGCCCATGCCAAAGACGGCATAATGGGTAAGCTTGTAGCACCGCCCAAGAGGGCGGTGCAAAAATTCCAGAGAAGCTCCTTTCTGATTTTTGGTATCTCGGTGCTACCGCCTATGGTAACCCGGTGCTACCGGATTATCGGTAGCACCGGATATTAACCCGGTGTGGAAACTCCAGAGAAGGGCTTTTTTGGGCATTTTTAGTAGCCCGGTGCTACCGGACCTTCGGTAGCACCGGACATTATCCCGGTGTAAAAATTACAGAGGGGTGTGTTTTCGCTTATTTGTAGCCCGGTGCTACCGCCCATGGTAGTCCGGTGCTACCGGACCAGCGGTAGCACCAGCTCTCAGCCCGGTGCTTAAATTCCAGAGATACCACTTTTTGAAGAAACAAAATGAAAAGGGGCCCGGTGCTACCGGTCCTAGTTGGGCAGTAGCACCGGACCCTGAGCAACGGTCTCTGACAAGTGCATTAAATGCACTGTTCTAACCGTTGAAATGGAGCCCGGTGCTACCGGTCATACATAGGCGGTAGCACCGGAAAAACAAACTGTTGCCCATTTCGAGCTCCAACGGCTAAAAAGTTTGGTGGAGGCTATAAATACTTCTCCACCTGCATTTTAGAGCATCTCTTGATCCTCATTGATGATATTTGAGCTCTAGCAAGTGTTTTCCACTCTTGTGTGCATTCAATTTCCATTTGTGAGTGTGAGAAGCAAGATTGAGTAGTGCATCTCGTGTTTGAGCCTT
Source organism: Otatea glauca (assembly GCA_036346275.1). Taxonomy (NCBI): domain Eukaryota; kingdom Viridiplantae; phylum Streptophyta; class Magnoliopsida; order Poales; family Poaceae; genus Otatea; species Otatea glauca. The sequence continues at coordinate 51,812,048 of CM070717.1, read as the reverse complement.
TAGACACCGATATTTGACCTCAAGCAAGCGTCAAGGTTTATTACTCTTGGATGTTGCCGCCTCCTAGACGTCTTGGTGGCGATCGTGCATGGTGAGTTTCTCAACGGAGATTGTGAGAAGCCCCGGCAAGTTGTGAAGGCCGGAGTTCGCCTACTCAGAGCGGGGAAAAACTACCTTAGTGATCGAGGAAGGCTCGAGCAAGTGGAGCCGGCTTGAAGTGATTCAAGTCACCTCAACGTGGAGTAGGGGAGACCGGCAAGTCTTCGAGACCACGGGTTAAAATTCTTGTCTCCTATTTATTTATGATTGGTATTCCTCTTTGTTGAGAATCTATTTCATTGATAGCATATTCTTGATAGTCTTTGTGATCACTTGTATATTTGCTACACTAAATTTGACATAGTATCTCAAGTGTTTGCTAGAGAAATTTAGTGTGAATTTGTATTTTGTATCTCTATATCTTGGTGTCTTTCGTAATTTCTAAATAGTGTCAAAAAATTTAGAAACCTCCTATTCACCCCCCTCTAGTCGGTTATCCTTGATCCTACAAGTGGTATCAAAGCTTGGCTCTCTTTTGGTGTTTCACCGCCTAGAGAGTAAGGATGGCTAGCGATGGGGTGTCAATAGGCAAGGCGCCATTTTTTGATGGTACAAATTATGCTTATTCGAAAATTCGTATGACCGTTTATCTTAAGGTCATGAGTCCAAGCATATAGAGAATTGTAGTTGAAGGTTTCACTCCGAGGGTCAAATCATAAAATCAGATTTTACTACCAAATGTACTCTAATTTACTAAATGTGTTATTAGCTTTTACTGTCTCCAGGAATATTTTCTAGAGAACTAGTTGCAGTATGACTGTAAATTCTAACAACACGTTTAGTAAATTGGAATAAATTTGGCAATAAAATCTAAAGACATGACCAATAAATTATAGTACATTTAGTAGTAACAAACAAATCAATGATCTAATGATAATATGAAGTTAAGAGGTTTATACTATAAACTTTGTATCATAAATTTATATGGCTGTAGAGGCCTCAAGCATGATACCCGAACATGTATTTACATATGTTCTCTTCTGCCCATCTGAAGATTTAACTTTAGTTATTCTAGCATCTGGAAAACATACACCACTCATGAATTCTCCTCTTTTCGAAGTCCAGTGTGTGGATTTCTTCGTCCTTCACTGGCCATATTCACCTGGGAACGAACTACACAATGAATTACTACTCATTTTTGTAGCCTTTTTTTTTTATCATTACAAACTGCAGGAGTAGTAATATATGAACTGCGTGCAGTAATGCAACTATATATGCAGTGGCGATCAATTAATTGAACTTCCTCCGTGGAGTTTTGCAAGGATACATGAAAGCCTCTTGCTGTTGTTGTACTGACTAGCTGCTAGCACTACATTAATGACATGAACAAGCTAATTCAAGCCTACTATACGTTACCTTCAAGGAGAGTGATCCATGCAAACAGACTTGGTGCTGCGGAGACAGGATGGGGTTATCGTTGCAGCAGCTTGCGATTTTACTATTGGACGGACTCCACAGGATACTAAAACATCTAGCATAGTAGTAAAATATATATATATATATATATATATATTATCATGCCAAAGGGTTCAGCAACATTTGGAGTTTGTACGGTACTAAAATCTTACAACGCTATAAGTAATTCGATGTTCATTTGACAGTAAAATATGATTCATGCGGTGTTTATTGGTGAGGCTTATATCATTCTGTTTCTCTCATCGTCAGAAAGCTACTGGTGAAAACTATTTACAAATCGGAGCTACCAATAAAAAGATATGGCTAAAACAAAGATAAAATAGATTCTTGTAAAAACTACAAAATGCATTAATCAGTCGGTTTGACCATGTAACTGATTCGGTAATAAATTCATCAGTTGTTCTATAGTAAAATATATTTGTGATTTATTATCGGATTGCATTTATCAGTACGGTGTGGTTTGCACGCGTTTCTTTGGCTGGAGCGCAGAATAGCTATTCTACGCTTAAGAGTAGAACAGCGCTACCGTGTATATGTGTGTCTATATATAGTGAAAACCACCTTTACCGTGAAAACTCTGTAAAAATCACGTGTAAATTTTTTTAAATTTTTTTTAAAAAATTACCATACGTATAGAGGTGAGCTTCTACAATCCTGCAAAATTTGAAAACCAAACTCAATCGCATTTGAAAGATATGAAAAAGACAAACGGCGAGATAAATAGTGTTGAACAGTGAAAATCACTATTTAAGCTGAATTTATCTTTTTAGCTACGTACCGTACCGTCGGGTTGTACTGCAGCTGCGTCAGTCTCAAAGCCACCCCCGCTTTTCTTTTATAGCTCTCAGCATGCTTCTTCAAGTGCCCCGTTCCACGTATAGATCTCGTAGTTAACTTATGTTTACAATTTTTACAAATAGCATACATGCTTTGAGCGTAGTCTGATGTCTCAAAAATCTACTCGAAATCTTCTCAAACTCTCGATGTACTACGTCTTGATCTTTTCGCCTCGTTGCTTGCCGACACAGTAGCACTTGTAGAGCCTGAGAATGGTACAGGTACCGTAGCTTCTCCAGCTTCATAGAATACAAGAAGCTCCTCGAGTGAAATCCCAAAATTAAAAGCTAGGAAGGGCATAAAATCTTCGTGCTCCATAAAGAAAATTGCAAGAAATAATTACACTATTAATAATTTAATATCATTTAAAATACTAACAAAATAAAAAATTAAATCACAATTATCACCTTGATTTCTTGACATAAGCCGGAAGCCAAATTTTGGATTTTTGGATTTGTGGCAAAACTAATTTGAATTTTACCAAATTACCACCAAGAGCGAAAGAATTTTCACAAGAGAATGAATAGGAGAGAATGCAAGATTACTGATATGGAAATGAGGGGGCAACCATCTATTTATAGGAAAAAATTCATGGATTTTGAGAATTTTTCTGATTTTTTTTTATTTTTTTAAGCATCCAACAGTTATGAAATGATTATTTTTCAAATTAGACGGACGTGTCGTGTCGGCTCGCCGGTCCGAGCACAGCATAGGCTCACGAGCCATGCCATGCCGGTATGATTAGCGATGGGCTAGACCGATGCCATGCCGGTATGATTAGCGATGGGCTATACCGTGTCAACACTGACGTGGCTCGGGTTAGCCCGTTAGGCACAGTCAGGTGGCCATCTCTAGTCTGGACCCACCGAAGCCTACGAGTGTCCCTACATCACCAGAGACAGGCGCGACAAGAAAGAAAGTGGGTAGCAAATGGAGGCGTCCGCCGACGCGGGGGCAGCTGCGGCGGCGGCCTCACGGACGCTGCGGTGGGCCGGCCGCGCGAGGCACCTGGGCGGCATCCCTCGAGCCGCGGTGTTCGCCGCCGTCGGCGCGTTCGCCAAGGCGTACGCGTCGCTGCTCAACACCACCACCGTCCACAACGCCGACGCCCTCCTCCGCCTCGTCTCCTCGCGGCCCCCCGGCACGCCGCTCCTCACCGTCAGCAACCACATGTCCACGTCTGTTCCCCTACCCTCCCAACTCATCCGGCTACCCCATGTATATTACTCTTGCTGTTTGTGGCTTTAAACTAGATTTAGGAGAGATCAGAGGTGCTGTGTTGCCAAGTTGTGCCTGATCTGTCTTTGTCCCGGCCCCTGGTTGCAAAAGCTGTGCGAATTGTTTGGTCCACAACCTGCAAATGGGATCCTGTCTTGACAACATTTACTCCAGTAGCATATCAAACTATCAATGGAATTGGAACCTGTGTGCATTGGGGTTTACAGTATGTAGCGGATTTCTATCTACGACTGTCTTTAGCATATACGATTCTGTGAAGCGCTGGCAGTCTTGGAATAGGAATGCATTGTACCCGTATTTCCTAGGGATACAACTCAGACACGTCCCGCACACATGTTCTTGTTGGGATTTTTCACTTTAAATTGTCGAAATTGAAGTTATGTACATTTTAAGCATATCACTAGCTCGAAATATATTTGGTAAGTGTGCATATTGCTCTTTTCCTAACTTCATTTGTTGAATCGTTCCTTACCTTGTCAATTTACTGTAGAATAGTATCTATGTTTAAGGAAAGTGTAATTTGTTTTTTTCTTTGCCATAAAATGTATATGTAACTGACAAAAAAAGATCTATCTTATTTATATGTGCTGTGTCTACATGCTATCGAATTGCACATGTGACACTTGTCATGTATTAGTGTTGTGATAGATAGTTGTGAATTTGTTAGGCATGTATAGTTTGATTTTTATAATTTCTTTTGTCGGCAGTTTTGATACCCTTGCGTTTATCCCGCACTTGTACAGGGTAGATGACCCGCTAATGTGGGGATTCAAGGGTTTCCCAACTACAGATGCAAAGCTTGGAAGATGGGTGCTGACAGCAGAGGATATCTGCTTCAAGAATGTATTCATGTCTTATATGTTTCGCCTTGGTAAGGGTCCTTATGTCTCTTTGCTATTTTTGTTGCATGATTTGTATGGTGGGCTGATAATCAGAATGGTAAGTTGTAATAGATGACTGTTACTAACCTTGGGATTTGAGAATCAGTATACCAACATAAAGGTCTATGCTTGTATATATATAGCCACTAGATGGGCCTATATGACATATAGGCTATGGGCCTTAACACCCCCCCGCAAACTCAAGGCGGATTCAAAGCATTGAGTTTGAGCAAATGAAGCCGATGTTGCTCTCGAGTCTGCGCTTTTGTGAAGAAATATGCAACTTGCAATTCAGATGGCACATATTTGAGAGCAATTGTTTTCTGATGACAGTGAGATCGAGTAAAAGAGGCATCCACACCAATATGCTTTGTAAGCTCATGCTTCACAGAATCATTGGCAATCTGTATGGCGCCAGTATTATCACAAAAAAGAGGTGTGGGAGCATCACAGGAAACACCAAAATCTGCTAGCAACCAACGAAGCCATATGATCTCTGAAGTTGTGGTAGCAAGTGCTCGAAGTTCTGCTTCTGTACTAGACCGAGAGACGGCAGCCTGCTTCTTGGACTTCCATGTAAATGGAGAAGAGCCAAGGAGGATACAATAACCGGTAATGGAGCGTCGATCGGTCGGATCACTCGCCCAAGTAGAGTCCGAGTAAGCATGAAGATGCAGGGGGCTATCATGAGCATAGAACAGATATTGGGATGAAGTGTCCCGTAAGTACCGCAGCACACGAAGCAAATGTCCATAGTGGACCGAAGTAGGAGCACTCACAAACTGACTGAGGATATGAACTGCATGAGCAATGTCAGGTCTAGTAACAGTGAGATAGACCAGACGACCCACAATGTGCCGATATCGAGTGGGATCCGAAAGAGGTGTACCATCAGTAGGACGAAGCTGGACATGAAGATCCATAGGAGTTGCAACCGTTCGATTATCCGTAATGCCAGAACAAGCAATAAGATCTTGTGTGTAGTGAGACTGAGAAACATAATAGCCTTTTGAAGAATGTCGAACCTCAATTCCTAGGAAATAGCTGAGGGGTCCCAAATCAGACATCTGAAATTGCTGACTAAGTTGCTTCTTTACCTTTGAAACATGATCTGCATCATCCCCTGTAATTAACATATCATCAACATACAGAAGAAGCAAAGTACGACCTCGTGAAGAGAAATAAACAAATAAGGCGGGATCATGATCACTTGGTGAAAAACCAGCATTACGTATTACCGAGGTAAAACGCTGAAACCAAGCACGAGGAGCCTGTTTAAGGCCATACAGGGCACGCCGAAGACAACAGACATGTCCCAATGGAGCTTCAACACCTGGTGGTGGGTGCATATAAACTTCCTCATGCAAATCACCATGAAGAAAAGCATTCTTGACATCCATCTGAGAGATAGTCCAAGAACGAATAGCAGCCACTGAAATAAGAGTTCGGACTGTAGTCATGTGAGCAACAGGCGCAAAGGTCTCTTCATAATCTTGACCTTTGGTTTGCTGAAACCCTCTAGCAACCAGTCGAGCTTTATATCTCTCAATAGTTCCATCAGACTTGGTCTTAATTTTGAATACCCACTTGCATGTGATAGGTACCGCAGAAGATGGTAATAAAACAAACTCCCAAGTTCCTGTCCTATCCAAAGCAGCAAGTTCTTGGACATAGCTTTACCCATTCCTAATATGAGAAGCTTCATGATAAGTGGAGGGTTCAGCCGTGATAGCACCCACACGAGGATAACCAAATCTGTCAGGAGGCTCAATGGTAGTACGATCTCGCAAATAGTATCGTGAACCAAGAGATGGCACATCATTAACTGCTGGTAGCTCATCAAAAATGTTAGAATCATCAATAAGGGAATCATTAGGACTGGCCGAAGAAGGAGAATCCGGAGATAATGGTTCTGGTGGTGGACGACGATAATAAACATGTTTGATTGGTGGTTTGGTTGGTATAGGAGGATGAGAAGGAGGTATATCATGAGT